>OX375879.1:43238151-44561896 GCA_947359465.1 Metellina segmentata | reverse complement strand
ATTCAGAATATTATCGTTATTAAAAATCAGAATTAAAAATACCTTTACTAATATAGTTTTACACTTGCTAAATAAATATAACAATAACGTTTACCAACATGCTAGTAGCAGTTGCACGCAAGCAGAGCAATAAAAATTAAATTCACGGATCGCTTAAACGCGTTCACAATCTTAATATACTAAATGTAGTCGTAACGAAATTAAGACTAATACATCTACATGCATTACAGCAATTTCTAAATCAGTGTTAATAGAATCCTACCGAAATTGGTGGAGTGGTCGTTCACGGTAAGACGTTTGTCGCCAACTAATTTTTGTCGCCAAATCAAAATGGCGGCCTAATTCCGTAACAGCAGATAGGGTTGCCATAACAAAAACGGCAGATGTGAAGAAAATGCGCAAAAGGTGAAGGTTACCATATTTGGCGACAAATCGCCTTCTTACCGTGAACGGCCACTCCACCCCGAAATTATTTGACTCTTTTTGCTTTTGCAAGGTATTAATGCGTAATAATCTTTATTGTGTATGATGGTGAGCCATTGAGTTCCACAGATCAAGCTCTAAAAATAGAATTATTCAAAGAAAATATATTCAATGCATCTTCAAACCAACTGCTCGAGCCATATTCAATTTCAACTAAAATTAAATCTTCTTTCAAAGGGTATTTTAATTTACATGTCAAGAAATATTTTTCATAATGCGCGAAACTGTAAAGAATCTATTCCAAACATCAATACCAAATGTAATATGTTAAAACTCTACGTTAAGCTCAATGGAATTGCAGTTTACGCTTGAAATATTTAATCTAAAGAAGGCATATCCTAAATTCGTATGGCATAAAACGTAAAGTATTTATCTATTTTGGGTGTACTTCAATGTCTGTCATGAATGAAATATGTGTATCAAAAGTCCTATGTAAGCTTCGGTTGTATTTCTTAAGACTTTTTGACAATTGCGTGGGAGTAAGGAAAAGATGTCAACAAGAAAATTTACGTGATACTAAAACTAGCTCTTTGGATTCAAAGGATCGAAAACGTGCAAGATTACTTGAAAACTCCCCCGTATTTTACCTGTTTTGTGTAATGCTTGAAAAAAACCGATGGAAATGCTTTGGAAATTTTAAATGAAATTCAACTACTTCTCCATTTTCTAAGATCTTTATGAACTAGACTAAGACCTTTTTTCTACTCATACCGTATATAATATAGATTTACAATTGAGTGCATTCTATTTTCGAAATACCTTTATCTACAATGTAATATAAAACTTAAGTACTTACAACAGAAATAGCATACAGAGCAAGAAAACAATAAAATGCTATCAATGATAGAAGTTTAATGGAAAATACCATGATTACACAATCGAAATGCTGTCAGGGGGCACATATTGCTTTAAACTGCTATATTGTATAAGCAATTCATTCACAATCTGATTAGAAAATGGACCGTTCTTTTCTTTCGACAGAGTTAAAGATAATAACCACAACTTGGGATTGTAATGCTAAACCCTCCAAGACTTTTCGACGATATATCTTGTACATCAAGACCTGAATAATTTTGCAAATAACGAAATATTTAATCAACAAAAATTTGCCTATTTTTTAATGATCACAAGATCGATCAAGATCTGGTCAATTTTTTTCTAATGACGAGATATCTCGTCAGTGAAGATCTGATTAATTTTGCTAATGACGGGAAAACATGTCAAGACATAACCACCAGGAAAGTTAATAATAAACATCAATAAATTTAGTAATTTTTACAAATACCGTATTTGAAAATTCAAATAGAAAGTTTGAGTATTTAAATGTAACTTACTTCTAGAGCGAATAATATTCTGAACTCGGAATCTACAAGAAAATGAAATTATTAATACATCAGTTTTAAACAATTTTAAATGAGCATATATTTTTTACTCTGAATTCAAACCATAGGTGAAAACAATGTTTCCTAATCATAAATTTGCTTCATATTTTTGTAATTTACTAGTTACTAATTTCTAAAATTAATTTTTATTAAAACTTCTACAAAGCGTTATTCCCCTAAAATAGAGGTGATTACTGCAAAATTATTTCAGTTTTAATTTGATTATTCAAACTATTTATAGTATCGGTAATCTTAAGTAAAGCTAAGAGAATATGTATCAGAAAACAATCGAGACCATTTTTCTTCGTTATACGATGGATACATTTTCTATTTCTTCAAGTTAAGCTAACCAATATCAAGTAAATGAACATATATTCTGAAAGTTTTATTTTAAATGTTCTTAAGTAAATATGTCAAGTAAGGGGATATACACTGTGAAAGTGTACTTGAAATGTTCTTAAGTAAATCTTATGTTAAACCAAGAGAATATGTATCAGAAAACAATTTTGAAACACCATTTGTTTTTTGTTATTCGATACATTTTCTAATTCGCAAGCTAAGCTAAGCAATGTCAATTTAATGGACATACACTATGAAAGTTTTACTGACGCAGAAAAAAGAGAAATACGTCCAAGGAAGGAATAGAACTACAAGAATCGACTACCTTTTTGACGCCACTTGCTCTTCTACTTTCTTAAAGGGACAATAGGCTTTAAAAATCAACAAGAACGGTTGAAAATCTATTTATTTTTCATGTTCGCATTAAAAATTCATTGATAGCAAAAATATCTTATCAGTCACGGTAATGTTTGTCGGAATTACGTATCTCTACTATTATAAAAGGAAGTGTTTGTCTGTTTCTTGTCGGAAAATCCTGACGATTCTATGCCACTTACAGCAATGAGATTTGGCACACAGGTAGTTCAAATTTTTTGCAATTTATGAGTCGCGGCGAATTTTAAAATTCAATATAGAAGATTTTTAAATTAATTTAATAGTTTTATTCTCTACCTGGTTTTTCAAACGTTCAAACGCGTTTCTTCCGAAGGAAAGAAGAAACACACGAATCTGGACTTTTTCTACCCACGTGACCTTCTTTTATATTTTAGCAAGAGATTGTAACGTCACGTAAACTTTCTCTTTCCAAAAAAAAAAAAAAAAATTACATCTTCTGTCCTTTGCGTTAAAAAAAGAAACAAATTACATTTCCTGTCCCATTCCATTTCCGCGAATGAGAGCAAGAGATAAAAAAACATATTGACTGGGGTTGTTATAAGCTTTTTTTCGTAAAATCGGAATCGCTAAAGATAGATTGAAAATTTCAACGTATTTGAAATCTGCGGAAAATTTTACTATATTTTGATACCTAAAAATATGATATTCTTTAAATAAATAATTTTTAAATTGAATATATCTTCAACGGTTTTGAAATCTGCGGAAAATTTTTCAGCAGATTAATACCTTATATCACGGCGTTGCCTTTCGCAAACCAAAACCACGGGCAACGCCGGGCTAGCCATGCAGTGACTATAGTACAACATAAAACATAAAATAGATAAATCTAAAAAGTGAACTATAAGAAATCGTTTTTCTCTGATTGAGATGTTTGACATTCTTATGAGTTCCAATATGTTTCATGCGCATCTGGTTTCAATTGATTTACTCGAAATGGTTTTGGATAATCATTTAATCTGTTATACGTATTTAAGAAAAATAAAAAATTAATCAAGCCTCCAAATTTTGAAATTTTGGTTTATAAATTGTTGTTTAGCCTATGCTTTTTCAAATTATTTGGTGTTTTAGTACATTTTTTTCATTTGGAATGAACCGGTACGCTTACCAAAATGTAAATTATTTTATTCATATGTATACTTTTATGTGAATAAAATTTCGATTTGGACATTAATGCTCATAAAACTATAAATTTTTGCTAACTTTAAAAAAATTTTGACCACGTTCTATGCTACAACTTTCGCACACCTTAATATTTTTGGATAAAATTATATACCTAGGCATTTTAGAGAAAATCAGTATGCAAATTTCATATCAATCGAATAACTGCATAAGTTTGTTTTGAAAATCCACTATTCCCTCTGAACAGTAGAATTCCCTGTTTGTATATGACTCATTTTACGCTTCTAGAAACTACTTTTGCCTTCTAATTCATTTAGACAGCTTTAACCCCTTAACCAAGTACCTAATTAAGGGTTCAATATTTACTGAAGTACGTAAGTGAATTCTTGAATTTAATCTCCCTATTGCTGATTGGATCTGAAGCACACTAATTGCATCATCACCATATTATAGATTCCAAAGACGAGTACAGGCCTTTCATAAGTAAGATTTCAACTAATTGGTTTTATCTCTTAATTCCTTCAATAAATTGAAGACCTATAATCCAGTTGTTGAATATTTTGACAAATCCAGTTATTTGGGGGTATATTTTAAATATTATTCCTGCAATTTATCCCTCATTATTTTTTTTGCAATAAGGTGCAGTGTATTTTCTAAAATTTAGCACCGTAATGTTTTCTGAAATTTATAGCTTTATTTTTTGTAAAATTTAGGTTATATTTTCTACAATTTAGAAACTTTAACTAAACGTGTTTTCTGTAACTTAGAAGTTTATTTTTCTATTGTTTAGTACCTGATTTTTCTACTGTTTAGTAAATTATTTTTCTACTGTTTAGTACCTTATTTTTCTATAACTTATCACATTGTTTTTATAATAATTTAACATTTTATTTTTTATGTAGTGTAGTAATCTATAAATACTTTATGTCTGTGGTTTGGAACCCAAGGAACGACATGTAATTGAGTCCGAATAAATTAATCATCCCAATGCTTGTTTTGTATAGTTAATTCATCAATTCGTTTTATAAGGGTAAATTTTCTTTAAAAGCGAACTTTACTACAAATTAAAACTGGGTGCTTGATATGTTTAGGTAGCCTATTCTAATGTTAAAATGAAAACCCTTGCCAAACTGGAAGATAGTCAAAAAGTACTAATAAAGAGGTAAAGCAATATGATAAAACTGGTCTATAGCTATATTGGTGGAACAAAATGGGTCCCCCCCCCCCGGAACAAAATAAACGACTTGAAAATATACTATGATGCTATGATGTGTCTCTCGGAAAAAGACAGTTTAGTCAAGTTATTCTGAATATGTCTATTACTTAATTTAGGAGGACTGGCGCCGCCCAAGCGGTATAGTGGATAAAGCACTCTGCTCCCACGCTTTGGGTTCGTGGTTCGATTCCCTACTAGGGCTACTGCCCTAGGCCTGGTTGTATGTGATGTCCGAGGAAGAAGTCATACTCCCGCCCAAAGTGGTTCCTCGCCAAAAAGTGGATAGCTGCACCCCCCTATGTTTTTACCAGTGATTAATATTTGTGTGTTTGTAAAATAAACTGTATTCTTCTTCTGTGTCTGTCCTACTTCAGATCACTGGGCCAGATCTCGTGTTTCACAGTTCAGGAGACACACATCAACAACAAACAAACAACAGGAGGACTGGCGATATTGTAAACAAACCGCTTCCACAACTGCAAATTCTGGTTCTGTGTTTCTTCATATGCCGTAAACGTTAGTGGTAATAACGAGATGGCAGGGGAAGAAGCATTCATGGCGATCGTCAGTCAAGCTTTACTTTAACCTTCAGCCTAAAGTTCTTCCGGACCATAAAGGTCATTACAATTGTAAGGAAGAGTCCACTAGGTGTTGGCCATGAAAGAACAACGTAGTAAGGCGGTGGAATTACGTATTTGCAATCGGACTTCAAAACTCGATCGAAGCAAAGTCTTACATGAAGGAACTGATGCACGTCATGTAAGCGTCATGTCATGGATTCAAATGTTCTCATATTGTCGAGGTGTGGAAGTTTAGAAAGTGGGGTGGCAGTTCAGGTGTTGACCACGTCATCTGACCGTGGTTCAAAATTACGAGGCGATGTCTTAGGATCTTACCCTTCGAGATTGATTCCAGACGATCGTCAATAACCCGTTTCTGCTCCAATGAGACGTAAACTCAACTCACCTAATGCGCTCTCACACCTGTTAAAAAAATCGACTCTCCCAAAATCAGCTAAATTCTCATCAATCGCGGTATTTTTATGCTGCGGTTCCGACGAGATGGTATTTGTCTCAAGTGGATTTGATATTTTAGGTAGGGGAATGCTAAACGTAAACAAGGCTTTCCCACGATTGACATCTTTGGCGTAAATTCTGATTTAGAATTCATCAATAGGTGTTGGATGCGTTAACGGGGATTATGAGGTGGCGAATTAAATAACCGATTCTGACAAGTGTTATACTTTATGCATGCTGCTCTTCTTCTTTGTAATATACTCATATTGTAGTACATCAGCATCCTAATCGTACTATATCTCGTGATATTTCTTTTTTCCACCGACGATGTATATTTCATGACTATGTATCCATTTTATAACTTGTGTATATGACTAAATTGTTCTTCTGAAATGTGTTGTTTCTCTTCACTGTATACCTTTCTTTGGTCTGTGTTCTTTTGATTTTATTAATGCATTTACCCAAATTGCATGTTTGAAATGCTCATTGTGGACTGACTTATTTTTATGTAAACTTCAACTTTAAATATTTAATTGTATTTCACTCTAAATTTCATCCTCTTTGGATATTGTATAAACACTATTGCTGGAGCAATGTAGAATGTAATTTTTAAATCTCTAAATGCCGCGTGTGCTCTCCTTCCCCGCTGGAGGAGTTTTTTCCTTCTGGGCCACCTAGTTCTGGAAGAAGTCATCACCGCCTTCCTTGTTCAAGCTCTAAGCCTTATGGTGAGTTGAGGAGGCGCCCTTACGCCCTTTGTAATGCACTTTTTTATTTTATAAACTATTGATACATTTTAATGAATCTGAAGTCTAAACATTCAATGTGTGATAAACTTTTACTGTCGATATAAAACAGATTGTTTAATATACAACATACTTTATTAAAAATGTAAAATGTTATATGCGCATTATAAAATGATAGTATACTTCGATCGCAGTTGAATTGAGAATTACAGCACTTACCGCAGTTTTTAACATCAAAGGTTGCTTGGTAGATCGATCTCAGCATCACCGGTTCATCCAATACCAAAAGAACACCTTGTTCTGTTCTCCGTGCGATTATTAAACAATCCGATAACAACAGACACCAGTACTGCAAAAATAATTATTTTCATTATGAACTGGGAAGCATCTGTATTGATGGATTACCATCGATCTTCTAATAAAATAGAGGGAGCATATACACCCGTCAAAAAAAAAAACGACTCACCCGATCGCAATTGCACAACTTATATCACAAAACAAAACGGTAGGTAGCAATCGATAGGGATTAATGTTTTCTGCAAATATCAATACTTAAAGTATTCGCTTAAGGGGCCGTTTTTATACTAAATTGGGTGCTTGTTCCGATAATTTCCAATACGAACCCCCTCTTTTATCACAAATTTGGATTCAACACAAAATTTCAGGCGGATTTGATGAAGAAATAATGAAAAATAAATGAAGAAATAATAAAATTGACCAACAAAAATCATAAAAACCCATTGAGGGAGCGTGTAAATATTCGGAGTTCAATCACATTATAAATATTAATAAAGACGTGTAGTGACCGTAGCAGTCAATAGTAGGCGCCTTGGTAAGAAGTCCATTAAGAAGATGACTAAGTCAGAATCCATTCTGATTGAATCCCAGGATCTGTTGGCAGAAATTTCTGTTTTCATTTAGTGAACGATCCCCAAAAATAATAACACTCATCGAATTTTGCAAATAATCTCACTGCGCCACTAATTATGCACGTAATGAGCCTTAATTTGGAATTCTGATGTTTCAGTACCAGTTGAATCACATGATGTCAAAAATTTTCCATGTTTCTATTCATAATTTTTATGAATATTAATTTCATAACTAATAAAAAATAGTACATTTAGTTTGATAATTGAATCGCTTGTTTGAGAAACCCCATAAGTCACTTTTTGTCGAAATCGAGTTTTCGATAAAAATCTATTCTTCAGAGGTAGACCCATCTTTTAGGAGTGAAACACCACGAGTCAGGTCATTCTACATAGAGTTGGCTCGTATGAAAGTTTTCGTTTATTCGAGAAAGCCCATAACTCAGTGACTTATGGGCTTTTTCGAATAAATGAAGCCCATCCGTCACTGACTTATGGACTTTTACGAATAAATTAAAACTTTCATACGGGCCAACTCTATGTAGAATGACCTGACTCGTGGTGTTTCACTTCTAAGAGATACGTCTACCTCTAAAGAATACATATTTACTGAAAACTCGATTTCGAGAGAAAAAAAAGTGACCTATAGGCGTAAAGTTCCAAAGGATGAGAAGGTCGCTTTTATAATCACGCAGTTTATACAGTTTTCACACTCTTTCAAACATTAGGATGTTGAAATGGCCAAACCTTTTAATCATGGGTTTTGCAGCCACAATTTTCGGTTTAACAACAATAAAAAACTGTTTCTATCACACTCCCAAATGAACAAATATATCCAAGTGGGAAAGTCCACATGAACAAGAAAAAAATTGAACACATAAATAAACTGATGAAATACATCCCAAAAGAAAAAAACATTCAAGCATTCTACAAAGAGATAGTTTACCAGTATTCTACAGGTAAATCTGATTCTCAGTTGCCAGAGAACTACGCTACTGATGAATAAATTTTATTTCACCTTTTATACCACTCTTATTCATAGAACTAAATAATCTTATTTGTGTTTCGTATTTATTTAATGTTTCTACTTGTTTTAGAATGCATATTTGAGGTGTACTAAGTGTACTTTTTATTTTATACAGTTTAGAATGCAATTACTTTTTGCCATACCCCATAAGTCAACTGACTTTAAAAATCAATAATAATTTAATTATTTATCTTTTGAGACCTCCATTGAGCACAAAGATTGTATTTAACTCCAAACAATACATTTGATTAGAAATAATAATACAGAGGTTGTCGATTAACGCAGAAACGGTTTTTTCTCGATTTCCCAAAAAATGTTCTCACCTGACTTATGGGGTTTCTCAAACAACCGATTCAATTAAAATGTTTTTTGATTGATTTTAGAGTTTTGTGTAGCAAAGGACGAAAAATAATTCCAAAAAAAGTTAAATGTTTGTAGCAAATATAACATAAAACGTGAAACACCAATTTAACATTAGGATATCTAATTTTCAAACACTTACAAATCGGTGAAAAATCCAGTAAAATTGATGAACTTTTTTTTCTTTCCGCCTGAAATTGTGTATAGAATACAAAATTGTGATAAAAGATGGGGGTTCGTATTGAAACTATCGGAGAAAGCACCCAATTTAATATGAAGACGGCCCCCTCAGACAAATTTTAAATGTTGGTATCTGTAGTAAACATTCATCTCCATCAATTGCTACCTTCCGTTTTATTCTGCGATGTAAATTGTGAAATTGCGATCGGTTAAGTCGTTTTTTTTTTTAAATAAGTTTATTTTCCTTAACAAATTTAATAAACTAGGGGGCTCCGCCCCCTGCTCGCTTACGCTCACCAACCCCCGGGGATTGCTGCGCAATCCCATTTGGTTTGCTTCGCAAACCAACACTCCTTTCACAGATGTCATTTGGTTTGCTTCGCAAACCAACATTCCTTTAACAGAGTGAAACTATCTGAATAATTCGTATTATGCTGATTTCACTTTCCGGTACATGACGTCACAGCGAGGGCTTCGCGCCCTGCTCGCTTACGCTCGCCGACCCCGGGGATTGCTACGCAATCCCGTTTGGTTTGCTTTCTCAAACCAATACTTCTTTCGCAATTGATTTCACTTTTTTTTGCTTTAACACTTAATGCACCCTAAAATAATAGCCGCATCAGTAAAAAATCTTCTGTATCTTGTTCCCTGTACAATTTTAAGTAAACAGTGTTAATATCAAAACTTTACGATTGTACTTTGTCGGTAAACTGTCTTGAGAACAGAGGGAAAAAAGCGAGCCTTTTTCCTCGCCAAATAAAAAGAAATCGTTTTTATGGCAATTGTTGCTACGATAAATTTGATATCTGGCAAACCCGATAGTAGGAAATGCAACCCACTGCTGTTTGCCGAACCAGCTATGCGAACTGAAAAATACGAAATTTGTGTCACCAACTTTTGATTGCATCGAATTTATTTATGAACCAATTTTAAAAATAATTGTACCGTAAGAAAGAGTACATTGTGAGGTATACTGCAATATTTTTAAAATTAAAAACTAACAGTAATACTATATAGATATGACCATTTTAGTTTTGTATCGGAAGTTACGATCTGAAAGTTCCGAAAATTGTATGACCTACTTTTAATTGCATCGATTTTGTTTATTAACCAATTTGAAAAATAATTGTACCATAAGAAAGAGTGTAATGTAGTGTATTCAGTGATGTTCTCAAATTTAAAAAATAATGGTTTTTGCCGTAGACATAACGGTTTTAACAAAACGTAGCGAAAATATCCGAAGATTCCGAATTTTGTATCACGAACTTTTGATCGCATCCAATTTAATTATTAACCGATTTCAAAAATAATAGTACCGTAAGAAAGAGTATATTCTGAGGTATACTGCGATATTTTAAAAATTAAAAACTAATAGTAATTAGATATAGATACGGCAGTTTTAAAAAAAAGTAACAAAAATGTCCCGATTTTTCCCGAATTTCAAAAAAATATTATCAAGAACCACATTTAAATTTCAAAAAAAACTCGACGAGCTGCAAAAATTTACGTTGAGAGGTACTCTTAAAAAAAACTCACGACTAAAGACTGAAATTTTGAATGTGTTTTGCTCACTCGCGGAAGAAATTTCACTTCTTCAACTTTAACACTTAATAAAACCTAAACTAATAGCCGCATCGGAAAAAAATCTTAATAATTATCCAGGGAATACGATGAAGAACAAAGCATGTTAATTTCATATTTTTCCGATCAGTACTTTCTCGGGAAACCGTCTAAGAATGGAGCTAAACAACAAAAATTTCAATTCTTCGGCGGCGGCGGCGGCGGCGGCGGTAACTTTTTTTTAATATAGAGAGATATTATTGCATAGTAAAATTTAACGGTTTATAGTGTTAAAAACATCATCCGAAATGAGTAAGGTTTGCCAATATTTTTTAATTAATTTAAAAGCAAACCCTTAAATATATGGATGTATGAAAAAATGAATTTATACCACTTTAAAAAATAACGACTCATATCCGACCGGTCTGTTTGAACACTTCCGGGTGGAGTCTGCGTGGCAATGTAAAAAGCACGAATCATAATACAGGACTAACTGACAAGCGTATTGAAAACACTATAATATATACTCAATAGCTAATAGCTCGTCCAGGCTCAAGCCTAGCACCATTCCTGTGGCTACTTGTGGTTAACGAACTGCTACTGGAAACATGGCCACCTAGTTTTGAAGTCCAAGCTTACGCAGACGACATCACAATAGTTATCTCGGGTAACAATAGAGAAGTTATCAAAACAACACCCAGTGAAGCCCTCCAAAAAGTACAAACCTGGTGCCGTCGAAACACTCAATGCTTTAAAATTAAAACAAAGAATATACAGGGTATATAAAAGCACTGGTAACGGCAGGGGCAAGGAAGCATATCTGAAAGCCAGAAAGGAGTTAAAAAATATTAGTTGGAAGCTAAAGAAGGAAAAACTAGCAAGGGAGATAAATATAAACCCAAAATAATTTTTTGCATATGCAAGTGGTAAAAATAAATTTAGTACTACACTGGGCCCGTTGGAGGGGAGGGGAGGTGTATTAATTACAGACGAGGTGGGAATGGCAAACGTGTTAAATGACTTTTTTCTGGGGGTTTTTAATGGTAACTATAAATTAAAAAAGGATCCCAAGGATAGAGCCTTTGCAGGGGGTACAATTAAAGAATGCAAATTTAACAGGGACGAAATAGTACATCAGTTGAAAAGAATTAAGCCGTCTAAAGCACCAGGGCCATACGATATAAATCTGAGAGTACTAGTGCAATGCGCGGAAGAATTGGGGGACGTAATTCTCATGATATTTAATTCAACATATAGCACGGGTTGGGTACCAATGGATAGGAAGTTAGTCAACATAACTCCAATTTTCAAAAAGGGAATACAAAGTGATCCGTGCAACTATAGACCAGTAAGTCTAACATCAGTAATTTGCAAAATATTTGAATCTCTGTTAAAAGAGCATATAATGTTATATTTGGAGGAGGGGGGGACTGTTATCAGATAATCAGTCTGGCCTTAGGAAGGGCAGATCCTGCTCTACAAACCTTTTGAAGTTCTACGAAAATTTTACTGAGGAGCTGGATAATAAGAGCAGTGTAGATATCATGTACATAGATTTTCAAAAGGTTTTTGATAAAGTACCTCATGAGGCATTACTGTTTAAATTGGTAAGACTGGGGATTCAGGGGAAAACATTGATATGGCTAAAGAATTTCTTATTGGGTAGAAAGCAGAGTGTGCAGGTAAAAGGAAATTATTCACAGTGGACAGAAGTTATAAGTGGGGTGCCTCAGGGATCAGTTTTGGGACCAATTTTATTTATAATTTTCATAGATGATATAGGTCAGGGGATAAAGAATAGAATCAGTATATTTGCAGATGACTTAAAAATATGGGGGACAGTGGATATCAAGTTACAGATAGAGAATTTACAAGGGGATTTTGATAAGATATCCGAATGGGCTGTAAAATGGGGTATGTCATTTAATATAGGGAAATGTCAAGTTCTGCATATGGGTTACAGGAACAGTGGAGCCGAGTACAGGCTGCAGGGAGTAAAGGTATAGAAGGGAGAAAAAGTCAAGAATCTTAATGTGATAATTCACAGGGATTTTAAAATGGGTCACCAATGTTCAGCTGCGGGTAAAAAGGCTAATAGGTTATTGGGCTATATTAAAAAGACTGTAACTTCAAGGGATAAGAATATAATCTTGCCGTTATATAAGGGCTTAATAAGACCACATCTAGAATATGCTGTACAATTCTGGGCTCCATATATGAGAAAGGACATAGAATTAATTGAAAGGGTTCAGCACAGAGCTACAAAAATAATAAAGGGGATAGCAAATCTCGACTATAATGAACGTTTAAGTAAGCTAAACATGTATACACTGGAAAGAAGAAGAATGAGGGGGGATTTGATTCAGCTTTTCAAGTTGGTAAAACAGGGGGACACAGAGGGCTTAAATTTCAATAGGGATAACATAGCAAGGGGCCATGGGTATAAATGGAAAAAGACACATTTTAATCGAGATTTAAGGAAAAATTACTACTTTAATAGGGTAATAGACAAATGGAACGCGTTGTCAGAACATATAGTTAATTCTAATGGAGTTTACGAATTTAAGATACAATTGGATAGTCAGTGGGAATTGGGGAATTCATAAACAAGGGACCAGCCTTGTTGGGCTTGAGCCTGTAGCTGGTCGTCAATAGTTGTATTTGTATTCGTATTTATCCTAAGTATCAGAAGAAAATCATCGTGTGTATACAAAATGAAATGGCACAATGCAATGTGAAGTTGAGTGCAAGAACTATTCTGCCCAAACTACAAAAATCTGATCTAGAATTCCACAAAAAAAAAATATCTCTCAAGCAAAGATTGAAAACGTTGAACTGGACTAATGCCTATATTAAGTGGATAGCGGAACAATGGGACAGTGTTAGTTTAGAGTGTAGTGTTGGGACAGTGTTATTTGGAGTGATGAGACCAAAGTCTTCTTGTTTGGTACTAATACATAATACGTACGGAGAAGATTTGTATCCTTATGGTCCACCAAGCGTGTAATACCCAATTATTCTTATGATCTGTGGTTGTATGAGATCAAAATTTTTGAAAGAAATTTACGTGATTAATGGAAATTTAAATGCCTATAATACATAAATGAAGTACTTGAGCCCAAACTGAAGCCTTGCAAACGTGATATTTTCCAAGATAATATAGCATTTATAATTTAACAGGATTCAGCTTCATGTAATGTTGCTGTTGTGTGTATAAAAATGGTTCCACGATAATAATGTTCCACTGCTGGAATTGCCGGGAATAGCCCAGACCCTAACCCAAAAGAAAATCTATGGAGCTGACTAAAGAAATTTGTGAGTCAGAAGCAAGTCAGCAATAAAAGCCAAATAATAGAAGCAATAATTCAATCTTGGCTTTACATTATAACAGCTGCAGAAACAAAACAATTGGTTCAATCCGTGGAAAGGCGTTGTAAGGCTGTAATTAACACTAAAGGTTACCCAACTAAATATTGACAGACGTAGTGAGAATTTTTCTCGTTTTTCCTACGTGCTCCTTTTTTCTTCTTAATAACTGCTGTTTTAATACAAAATCCTACATAAAACTTATTTTTTTACATTCTTGATTAAATTAGATTTCCATTGATGTTAATTTTATAATATTACTCCAAAAACAAGTTCTGATAAAGAGCCATTAAACCTCAGAAATACACTTTTCCAGAAGATTTCTATGATTTTTACCACTGCTCTCAAAAATAATTTTATAATATTGACTTTATCAAGGCATTTTATATATTCAATGCAATATACCTTTGAAGAAGCCCCCGCAATGTACCTTTCAAGAAGTCACCGCAATTCAAGAAGCCCAGCAAATAATAACAATCTGATTTCTAAAATGTCCCTTCGTATTTTCTACCAAGGGCAGAAAACGATTTTCAAACAAACTAAATTTTTATTGCCCAAGACAAAACTAATATTTTGGTCGACAAAATGGCTTGAAGCCAAATATATATTTCATGAGCAACTTTAAATAATTGTCTTATTTATAAAAATTGTTATTTTTATAAATATGACAATAATAATTTGCTATAATTATATGGCATGCAACACGAATATTTTAAAATCTGTATGACAATTATATTTCATGCTTTTATACTACATTAAAAACCCCATGCTTATCTTATTTTTAAGGTTAACATTTTCCAAATATCTTCATGAGTTTCGAATTTTCCTTCGACTGTAATTTTGAGTAACAGTATAATTTTGTGCACCAGATAAAATAACTTGTGTAAACCGGTATGTATTCTTTTATTCAGAAGAATTTTAACGCTGGCGTTCTTACTAATCTCCTTGGTCAAAATAAAATCTAGGCCATGCTCAAAAAAATATGATTTGTCAGCGACCAACACCTGTAAATCAGAAAAAAATGAAAATTCTTTTTTTAAGGTGCTTTCCGCTTAACTCCATTTGATATGACTAATTCAGTGAGGTAAGTGAGCTCCAATTCCTTAATTTTCTTTATATTTTTGTTTCTTGTAAAAATTTCTTATGGTTGTTATTTTCTTTATATATACTAGCGGGCGATACTATTTGATTCGACAACACTGATATCAAATTTAATAAGTACATTGTCGTCTAATGCATAAAATTGTTCGAATACAATTCAAAGTACTGGTTTTGAATCATACAATCGAATGATTAAAACTAAGATATTTCAAATGACAAAGCAAACAGCATGTTCGTAGTTGTTTCTTTCATAAATTTTTCTATACTATTGACTTTATCAAAACATCATGTATTCAATGCAGTATATTAAATATATAAAAGCTGGTAGCTAGTTACCTGAATGTAATGTCTTCCATCAACTTTTGACAACTGTCCAGAGAAAAGCCAGTATCTTCCAGGGTGGATAAGAGAAAAGTCCTAAATAAATTATTTCAAAATGTCAATTGAACATTTATTCTAATCATTTCATTATTATAAATCAAATGTCAACAAAGATTTACATTACTAATATAAGAGGGGTATTTTCAAAAACTCTGTTTCACTCAGAAGCATACTTAAAGTAACCGCTCAATAAGTGATTGACTTAAACAATGTCAAATTTTGCAATTCTGAAGAAATCTTGTCATATTTTAATTAAAAAAATTCAAACCATAATTCAGAAAAGTGCTTCCACCAATAAAACTGTAATCATCACCTTTATTTCAGGTACTCGCTATTAATTCTGCTGTTGTGATTTCAAAATAATACAGGGTGGGTGAAAAGTTCATGTCACATTTCAAAATTTAAGATAAGACAAAATCAACCAATGTCTTATGAGTGTGAGGTTTTCACAACATTGCTTTACATGGCATCGTTTTTATTTTTTTATTTATTTTTATTTTAGTATAACAAAATTCATAATTTAACGCATATATGGCATTGTACCGGAAAACCAATATAAAAATGTACAAAAATTATTATAATACATGTTAGAATTTATTAGAGACTTTTTGTCCATACATACCACTATATTTCAATGTGGTCACTCTTTCTGGCTAGAACCACATCTAAACCATACTCAATTTCAATTCACGTATTTGCTAACATGGATTGAGGGATAGTGTTGATTACTTGCGTGATTCGTGTCTTCAATTCTTCAAACAATTCAACCATTTTTTATGTTAAAAATAATTTGATGCCATGTAAAGCTATTTGGTGAAAACAGCACACTCGTGTGATAATTGGTTGATTTTAAATTAAATTTTGAAACTTGTCATGAACTTTTCGCCCACCCTGTAAATATTAGGAAGTAAAATTTGAAATAGTTTCAAGATAAACAGATATGGAAACCAAAGACTATCAGCCGAAAATTGTCATAAAATCTTTAATTATATTTTTAAGGATGTTACGTTATGAAACAGAAACTAACACCGATAGTTTATCAAGCATATTTTTAAAAATATTCCCATTAATTTACACTTGTAGAAATTTCAATTAACAACCATTAAAAATGTCATTAAAAGCTCTCACTTTGTCTTTCGTTTTTTAACTTTAACCTTCAATTATTGCATTTTTAATCTCTATTGGTATGAAGTTTGTATGGAATGTAATCAAGTGAGTATAAAAATTGTATCATATATAACGATAGGTTATATCAATCTAATAAAATTCTAAAATCTATTCGAAAACGCTACATAGTATCTTCTTTAGAAAACTGAAACTCAAATTTTAACTTTTCCAAGTATTTCACCAGGGACTGTGAATTATTTTTATCGTTAAACCTTTAACAAATATGTGAATCTTTGACTACAAATGTATATTTTAAACTGTTACAGTTCTTTTTCATGAGTTGATATATTTTTAATGTTTCAAAAAGAACAGATTTCTACTTCAATGAAGAAGTGTTTTGTTTAATCACTTATCTAATTTGGTTTGTGATTGTCCAATTCCTGCATTTTTTGTACTCTGCTATTGAATAATTTTCAGTAGAAAAACAACAATAAAATTATGATTTTACTTTTTAAATTGATAAACGATAATTGATAAATTGATATTGATCGAACGATCCATAGAATTAAAATCACAAAATATGCTACACATTTTCCACAATGATTTAGCATAAATGCATAGTTTTCAAACTGATTAGGGGGCCAGCCATCTGTTCGGTGACGCTCGCCAACCCCCGGAGGATTGCAAAGCAATCCTCATTGGTTCGCTGCGCAAACCTTACTCGCTACGCTCGCATCAATACGAACATTTGTCCTAGCGGAAGGGATTGTTTACAAAATCTGATATTCCAAAAAAATATTTTTCAAATATAAATTTGTTGTGCCACAGAAAAGTTAGACAGTACCTCTGGAATCAGAACTGGAACAATTTGGAATTAAAGTGGAAACTTTGAGCAAATTTTGGTACAGCTTCAATCTACGTTTATAAAGGTGGCAACGTCCTTGGAGCTTTTTTTTTTTGGCGCACTTCTAGTAGCGAGTTATGGCAGATTAAGGCAATTCATCTGTATTACTGTTATTGCTGTTTCTATGGCAACCTTGGTTAGAGGAAAGTTTGGAACAGCTACACTCTACGTTTATGAGTGGTGGCAACGACTTTGACGATTTTTTTTTTTGGCGCACTTCTAAAGTCGCCAAGGAAAAAATTATTTCAAAAATCGTTTTCTTTCAAAACCATTTTTCTTTTCACAACGGAAAATGAAAACTTGAAAACACATTTAAAAACGTTTTGAAAAGTACATTTTTTTTTAATTTCACAAAAAGTAAATACATTACAAAACACAATTGTGTTCCAGCAAAACGAAACTTCGAATGTTGGGTAAGAATATATACCCTGAAACTTATCAATTACACTAAATACAGTGGACATGTTGAAAAAGAAAAAGATTTATAAAAGAAAAAAGCAAGAAATAATACAACCTGATAACGTCAGAACTCTTGTGTAAAAAATAATGTAAACGAAAATGGCAAAAAAAAAAATCTCTTAATTATTTCGTGGGAACAGCTACACTCTACGTTTATGAGCGATGGCAACGGACTTGGCGATTCTTTTGGCGCACTTCTAACTTCGCCAAGGAAAGAATTATTTTACAACTCTTCTTCTGTCACAAATTTTTTCTTTTCACAACACACTTTTTATACACATTTCAGAACGTTTTAAAAAGTATATATTTTTAAAACTGGCATAAAAAGTAGTAAGCTTAAGCACATATCAAAACACATTTGTGAACCAGCAAAGAAACTAAGCTACGAATGTTAGGTCAGAACACCCTAAAACTTACCAATTACACTAAATACAGTGAGCATGTTGAAAAAGAAAAAGATTTACAAAGGAAAAAAAAGCAAGAAATAATACAACCTGATAACGTCAGAATTCTTTTGTAGAAACATAATGAAAACAAAAAGGGCCAAAAAAACAAAACTCTTAAACCTTTTGTGAAAACTATTATAATAAAATAAAAATTCCACAACTGTCAAAATACAAATAAATGGACCAATGGTATCACCGAAAACGATTTAAAAGGAGCAATGCAATCAAAGGATATTTTAAAAACAAAATAACCGATGGGAGGAAAGATAAAATTTCAAACGAATCAATGAAATCAAACGATTTTAACGGATTTTGGAAGAACTTTCTAGAATATTCAAAATGAAAATTGAAAGTTTCCGTTTGAAGAGGTTGCTATGATAATCACAACAACCGTAACGAAAAATGGGTTGTCTTAATTTATTATAACTCGCTGCTAGAAGTGCGCCAAAAAAATAGCCAAGCCGTTGCCATAACTCATAAACGTAGAGTGTAGCTGTACCCTTTCGTGAAACCTAATATAATAAATATAAATTCCACAACCGTCGAAGTACAAATAAATGGATTAATGGTATCACAGAAAAAGATTTAAAAGGGCCAATGCAATCAAACGATTTTAACGGATATTGAAAGAACTTTCTAAAATATTCAAAATGAAAATTGGGTGGAACTGTCGTTCACGGTAAGAAGGCGATTTGTCACCAAATATGGTAACCTTCATCGTTTCTTCACATCTGCCGTTTTTGTTATGGCAACCCTATCTGCAAAATTTCTCGCAATCCACGCTCTGAATGGTATCTTGATTTGACGACAAAAAATTAGTTGGCGACAAAAGTCTTACCTTGAACGAGAACTCCACCGAAAATTGAAAGTTTCCGTTTGCAAAGGTTGCCATAACAATCACAACAACCGTAACGACAGATGGTTTGCCTTAATTTATCGTGAAAATGGGTTGTCTTAATTTATTGTAACTCGCTACTAGAAGTGAGCCAAAACAATCGCCAAGCCGTTGACATCACTCATAAACGTAGAGTATAGCTGTACCGAAAGTTTAAATTTTCATTTTGAAGATTCTAGAAAGTTCTTTCAAAATCCTCTAAATTGTCGTTTGATTTCATCGGTTCATTCGAAATAATTTTTACCTTGGCGATTTTAGACGTGTGCCAAAAAAAGTGTCAATGCTGTTGCCGCCGCTATAAAGGTAGATTGAAGCTGTACACTAATTTTGACTCTGATATTAGAGTTGTTTGTAAGCTGCAATCGAGAGCTCGACTAATATTCAATTTTTTCTATAAAGTTTTATCCGAAAACGCAATAAATTGAATTGAGGCGCTAGGCTTCATGGTAAACAAACAATCGGATAATGTTACCAAAACGCGATTACAAATAACGTCTTTTTTGCGTGCAACTTTAGAGAATTATATATATAAATTAGTAAAACAATTAAAAATATTTCCATTTTTGTAACGAGTGAACTACTAATGCAGTGTCAGCTGCAGCGCTATAAACCGCAAAACTGTTGGTGAACTAAAAGTGAGAACAAAAATAGTTTCAAGCCGGCTGCGATCATAAACACACCCTTGTAACTTATTCCCCGAGATACTTTTAAATGTTTCTGTCTTCCTGTGTATGTAAATTTTAAGTTTTAACTTCTAAATTAAACTTTTGTAAATGGTTATAGCGACTCATGTTCATTCCATTACACTTTTCATTTGGCTCTCCTGTAAAATGTACTTGTCACTTTCTTGAGAAGGTATGATATGTTCATCAACTATAGAAGTCTAGGTCTTTATTCTAAGCAATTTTGAACTTTTGGTTCCTGGTAAAAAAATAATAATAACTAAGCATTTAATCTTTAAAGTATACTTTCTAACTGCTCAAAAATAACAGCATTACTCCCAAAAGCACAAAAAGCTATTTGAAATATTTTTTTCCTCGATAAGATATAATGTGTTCACCAAGTTTATGTAATATGTTCAAAGTTTCCTGTTTTTATTGCCGGCACAAGCTACACGAATTTAAGAGATTCTGTAAAAAATAACAATAACTAACATCTAACCTTTAAAGTATAGTTTCTAACATCACAAAAATAATAACTCTATTCTAAAAAAACTTTCTCAAAATGCACCATACCCTCGGTCCTCTGGTGAAGAGCGTTTTTTCCTGCAGGATCTCCAGATTAGGGTAGGGCTCCTCTCCGTCAAAAGCTGTGTCTGCTCCCTCCAAATCCTCGTAAACTGACAGCTTATTCATCACCTCGCTCATCTCGCTCTCGAAAGTTCGGTAAACTGCGAAGCAATAACACAAAAACTTATCACCTTCGAAGCGGGGATTCGGCGGACCGCTTTTCAAAACGAATATAAGCCTATAGTTTCGCTAAAAACCTTTCCGAAACAAGATCGGAGGAAAACTTTATAAAATGCCTTTGGGTCTTTAGAGCATTGTGCGGTGTCGGTTTTCATTTAGTTTGGTGGGAAGGCTTGAGTCATGTTATTAAACAGGATGTATGCTTTAATATGTGAAAGGATCTTGTCTCGTTTATTCTTAACGCAGGTCACACGCCCTGCCCATGGGGCTCTACCCTCCTGATGGCTGTATCGAGCAGGTGTCTCGTCATTAGTAAAACTGACCAGATCTTGAGGGGCGAAATATCTCTCATTAAAAAAACTTTCTTAACTTATTTTGATCTCGCCATCATTAAAAAACGGCAAAGTCTCCATCATTCTGCATTTAATCTAAAATGAGTGACTAGATATCTCATCAGTTGAGAAATTGGTCAGATCTTGTGGATGAGATACCACAAAATACCACTAGGAGGGTTAAGGTCACATCGATACCACTAGGAGGGTTGAGGTTCATCCAAGGGACGACCGGGGTTATAGCACCATGTTTCGTTTGCAAACAACAGAACATTAAATCGAAAATGAGTGACTGTATATCTCGTCAGTTGAGAAATTGGTCAGATCTTGAGGACGAGATAACACAAAATACCACTAGGAGGATTAAGGTTCATTCAAGGTACGACCGGGGTTATAGTACCACGTTTCGTTTGCAAACAACAGAGCATTCAATCGAAAATGAGTGACTAGATACCTCGTCAGTTGAGAAAAAGGTCAGATCTTGAGGACGAGATAATACAAATACTACTAGGAGGATTAAGGTCATATCGATACCAATAGGAGGGTTAAGGTTCATCCAAGGGACGACCAGGATTATAGTACCACGTTTCTTTTACAAAGAACAGAGTAGATGGCAGACATACAAAATGATGCGAAACCAAACAAAAATATTAGACAAACAGCGCATAAATTACACAAAGAGAAATAATAATGAAAGGGGAACAGAGATAATTTCATTCACTTTGCACACAATAATTATTTTCACGTTGAACATTACAGCCGACTGATTGATCTACAAGTGTAGATTAGTGACTTGGTGCAACCGAGGTAACGCAAATCTCTACTCCACGCCTGTAGTACCATAATAATTCATGTCAAGTTGGGCGGGCATGAAAAAACATCGAGAATCACGAATAGAGTATGAAGGCAACCAAACCTTCTGCAACAATATAAAGGTTTTCAAAAGGTGCATACCAAACAACCTATGACTGCTCAACATTCAAATACGTTCACTGCACTTAATAATTTTGTAATACAGTACAGAAGTAGTAGGAAACCAGATGTCGAATGATGTTCAGTCAAGTACCTGATCGTTGTTTGATTTATAATGTAGACAAAATAGCGATTGGTTTGGGTTTTATGGTTCAATGGCCAAATTTGGCCAAACTGAGCCAAGCACAAAACAACAACGAGGGAGGAAAAAAAGAAAAAGGCAGAATAATAGACGAGGGTAAGAAAAAAGAAAGGTCAGATCAACTAGAATACCTCGAATTGACAAAATGGTGAACACAATTTTGTTCAGTTATGAAATAATGAACGATGTGGTAGGGAGAGAGCCGAAAATGCATCTCGATGCGTTTTAACTCTTTAGGCGCATTTCTCTTGATGCATTATCTCGTTATTCATTAGATTAGGTCATAACTGTTCATGTCACGAGATAAGTCATCAGAAGAAAAGTGTTATAATCTTGATCTCATAAAAATTTTGGCACTATATGATGACGAGATATCTCGTCATTAGCAAAAATGATCCGGTCTTGACGGACAAAATGTCAATCTCACTGTCAATTTCGCTCAATCTCGCTGTCAACTTCTCTCAATCTCATTGTCATATATTTTTATAATTAGTGGTTGGCCTTACTATATATTATTGGTTTGTGAAAATCCAATCGAATATACAGGGTGTCCCTGAATTCATGGGCCAAACTTTAAGGGTAAGTAAAATACATATAAAGAAGCATTTTTTGTATAGCAACATGGGGTCGGAAATGAAAAAGGCCTCAGGTGGAAAAACAAGAAATGCTGAGGAAACGAAAAGCAAAGAATCCCTTCTAACAGCAAAGATTCTAACAGAAAGCTAATTCTCTAACAGTAAAAATCGTTTGCAGATCGCGTAATGCCATTCAAACTCAATAAAATTGTTTTTCAGACGATTTGATAATGCAATCTAAATAAACGTCTACTAATCAATATTTTTCTTCCCAAAAATGAATCTTTTTTTTTAACCTACGTCACTGAACGTTTCTATCGTCTTCTCTATAAATATTATGTAAGTAAAGAGCTTTTGTTCATTTCCTCAGCATATCTTGTTTTACCACCTGCACTTTTCATTTCCGACCCTATGTTACTATACAAAAAATGCTTCTTTGTATGTGTTTTACTTACCCTTAAAGTTTGGCCCATGAATTCAGGGACACCCTGTATAGTGGTCGGCGTTGACTACCTGACTCTTGTCTAGTTGCCAGCAACACAGAACGATCCGAGAAGTATTAATAAGCATTCTCATATTGAGATGTATACAGCTAACAGCTGCACATGCATTGCAAAGCACAATCCACAGAGCTGATATACATTAAACGAGATACATTAAACGAGAGGTATGATTCATTTATCAGATATAGCCCGTTGTGTTGCTCCTGTGGGACTTCATTCAACTACCTACCTACCCATTTTTCTAATAACCAGTCCCATCGATCGATTTATTAAAATTAATAATGTAGTTTTGACCCTCCAAAGGGTTTTGACGAGTTATCTCGTTCATCAAGATCTGACCAATTTCGCTAACTATGAGATGTCTCGTCATCAAGGTATTTGCAATTTTTTTATGGTAACGTGAACAAGATCTCGTCCGGTTTTTTTTTCTAATGACGAGATATCTCATCGAGACAACTATGAGCAGGATTAAATGATACACATAGTGGATAGTATACAGGTTTCAGGGTTTAGGAACCGTGCACATGAGGCGTTTCAAACGCGCGTTTGGCGAGGCTTTCGAAGTCCCTTTCCGTAAGCATTAAATTAAGTTTTCTTATTCCTCTAATTTAAGTTTCTATCGTTAAAGATAAGTGAAAATTTCAACGGATTTGAAATCTGTGGAAAGTTTTACACTCGATCGATACCTTATATATGATTTCCTTTAAATAAATAATGAATTATTTAATAAATAATTAAATTAACAAATGATAAATAATTGAATAATTAAATTATAAATAGTTAAATAATCAAATAGTAAACAACTAAATAGTCAAATGGTAAATAATTAAATAATCAAACGGTATATAATTAAATAATAAATCTGTTTTTGGTATCAATCTGTCGTAGAATGTTACTCTGATTTGAAATCCATTGAAATTTTCACTCTATCTTCAACAATCGCAAAGATAGAAACTTGAATTAGAGGAATAAAAAAACATAATTTAATTCTTACGGAAAGGGACTTCGAAAGCTTCGCCAGACGCACATTAGAAACGCCTCATGTGAACATGACCTTATTCACACAGCTACACACTTTTTTAAATAAAACAACTTGAATACTTTCAATGATATTATAAGTTTATACATAAACCATACAGTGCAGTATTAGAAAATATGACGTTTGAAACAAATGCGTAGATTATTTTACTGCTGTATCTTTGCGCATAAATAATTTTATAATATTGACTTTATCGAAACGTATTATATGTATTTCGTGCAATATATTAAATGTTGTCATTGCCATAAAACTAGTAATTTTGCTAAATTTGCGTACTTCATTCTTTTGTTTAATACTACTTAAAGAGATTAAATAATTATATTCAATACCTCTTAAAGAGATTAAATAAGTATATTTAATACCTCTTAAAGATACTTCTTAAGAAATTAATCTCTTATTTGCTTGAAATTACAATTATAATTCATTTGAAGGCACAAGTTTTAAAGTAATGTTTTGAAGACTTTCCTCTTTTCATTATTTACCACTCTTACTCATTACCTAACTTACGAACAGCGCAGAGTAATTAGTTTGACAATTTCAGTCTCAGTTTGTTGACTGGGTTTTTAAAAAAACTATTACCATCTTAATTGCTCTAAAGACGCTCAAAACGTCCTAAAATAAATCACTTTAATAAAGAATTTCAATTCATTTTGGTGCGATATATATATATATTTTAATTTGCGCGTGTTTTTTTTAAGAGTAGATAATACTCTAGGTCTAGCACATTTTAAGTTTAATTAGGTAAAGGGATCGCTGTTATATCACCAGTTCCCTGACTATAACCAAAGAGTGAATTAGTTTGGGTTTTCCATTTTTTCGCACATATCACGAAAACAATAAAACAAAATATGGTAACCGCTTTTATATGACAGATATATGATATGTGACATTTCCTTTCTTACACTTATGTCAACTTAGACCTCGTAGCAAATATTATGATTAATATTTGGGCAGCAATATGCTCCAAACTTACAGCATTGCCGTCGTATAAATTCTTCCCTCTGGCGTGATCGTAATAATTAAGATAAAATTATAAACTATCAAAACTAAGAAAACTGGTGTAATGATGTTTCGGTAACGTTAGTTCTCATAAATCTCCATAACCGGCAATTCATTATGCTCTTACCTTGCGTGTTAAATTTTAAAGCGTGACTATCCAAGTTTTAGTAGCCTTCCGGCTATTTTTTGAGCATTCCTATTGGAAATAAACCATTTCTAAAGCAACGACCAGACAATACACGAACTCGAGGAATATTTATTTAATATGACCAAATGCACATCCTTTCAAGCAATATCTTCTTTTCTTTCTCCGAGTCTCTTTCACTCACAAAATTGTTTACTCTGACGTTCGCATGTGGACTTCATATTGAAAACTATCAGACGAGTGATTTCGATTGGCGAGAAAAATCTCACTCTTATAAAATCTTCCTTTGAAAAATGTATCGATACCAAGAATCTAAAACAAATCCCAAATTATTACCGAAGGTATTGCGTGGTTTTCGTGTCAGGTCAACAACTTGAGAAGAAAACTCTCGTTGGTCACTTTTTAGGTGTTGTAGTTTAGTTTTTTTTGTTGCACACATGGAGAGGAACATTTCTTAGAAGCATTTAGAGGTTTATAAATAACCTATAACACGCGTATGAACTCTGTTTTTCACACTCCTTCCACCAATTCTTCCATTTTCTATTAGGGAAACTCACAAATTATGCTCATTTAATTTTTTTAAACTATTTACACAAATGTAGAGACTGAACAAGCTTGTCATTTGTCAACATAGTCTCCTTCCTTTTCGATGCACTTGGTCCAGCGGTCCATAAGCTCCAAGATGGTTTTCTCCCAACCATTTTCGTACCGCTTCCCCCACTTCTTTGTCCGTCTAATTTGTAGAGAACACTCTACATTGTCGATAGCAACTCGCCGGTTTGCCAGTACCATAATGGTGGATCCGCACCAACGGCTACAGCAACAGAGACAGGCGACATTTTGTCGCCTGCCTCCTTTGCTGTTAAAAAAGCCTTCCCACCGCTAGCAACAGCAATTTAGTTGCACATGCGCATAACCTTCTTTTTCGAAATCCAAACATTTATTTCCGTTTCTGATTCTGCAAGATGGCTGACAGATCGCGTCCACCTTTAATAAAACTCCTTTTACAGCGAAGGCGATTGCTTTTAAAGCTTCTGGATGATGATGAAAGAAAGCAGCGGGTGAAAAACATCTACCGAAATCGTATTAGGCAAGGTGCTGAGGAATCTGATTGGCTGTCGGCATTGCGACAGAGAGAAAAGTTGAACTTCCTCCAAGACTTGAAAGCGCAGCGACAGAGACAAACCGGGTGAAACAAAATTTGTTTGTAATACGCATGCGCAATAACGAAGATACATGTTTTTTGTCTTTGTCACCGTTGGTGTGAAGCCACCATTAGAGTACTGGCAATGTACCAGAACAGTGGTTTACCAGTGCTTGAGCTTGCTGAATACTGTCAGAGGTGGAAATTGACAAGCATCTTGCTCCTTCTTCGTGCATCACACTTGTCTAGCCTCTATTAAGCTTCTTGGTTCACTCATACACACTTTTACATGGTACAGCACTGTTCACATAATGTGTTGTAAGCCTCTGATGAATTTTAGCTCCTGGTGTTGTTGCACGCCCAAATTGGCCAGCAGTGCTAGACTAGGTCCATGATGTCATACACCCTCAAAAAATCCAACACCGTCAATGGGTCGTCAATCAAGTCCTGTTTGGAGAGCCCCAGACACGAGAGGATGTGGTGAGGCGAAGCCTGTTCAGTGGAACAGTTGTTACAAATCTCAAAGATCTTGGATCCTTCGGAAAATTTCATTGATTTAAGGTGACCACTTCGAAAGCGGGCAAGAATAGTTTGGTCCTGCCTATTGAAACCTTGAGCCAGGGAGCCTCCAGGTCGTGAACAAGCCCCTGGTACATCTTCTGAGCCGAGAAATCGGATCACTACTCTTTTTTCCTCTTTGGTGCACACTGAAAGAGGAGCGCCATCTTTACACACACTGAATCTTAAACTAGAAAAATCAAGCTATCGAGGTCAAGCTTCGGTAACTTGACCATGGTAGTATCAGCAGGCATGCGCAGTGTGTAGTTCTAGGCAGTGTGACAAATCTAAAGGTATGTTACAGTGAAAGTGCGGATTATTTTTGACTTACCTTCGCAAAATAAACCAAAGGGCTGTGAGTTTTCCACTCGCTATCCAAACATAGATCGTCGTATACTTGAAGGCTGGTGCATGTTAAATTTTTCGGGGCCTCAAATGTCCTGACGTTGGCGTAGTGTGAATGTTTGGAGAGTGGGTTGCAAGCACAGTTGTGAGCACACCATCTGACGTTTCAAAATTATGAGGTGTGCTCGGATCTTTCCCTTCTTGAATGATCCCGGATCGTTGTCAATAAGTTCGTTGCTCGAGAGCAACGTTAATTCAACAACCTACCTACCAAATTCCAAATTCGTTTTTCCTCATATCACGATTCCATGTAGGTATTGCAATCCGATCCGGCGGATCCGGCACCATTTGGCTACCTACCGGATCCAGCAACATCTCTCGAATCCGGTCCGGATCCGATAAACCCGAATTTAAAAAAAAATTAAATATAGGATTATTCAAACCCAACTTTAAAGACGCAAAATCATTTATTAAGCAATCGATTGTGAATTAATCGATTTTTTATTTTCTATCATTAGTTTGAGGAATTCTAGCGAAAATAATAAATTAAATTATCGATAATATTTTTTTCATAAAGAGGAATTATAAAAGCAAATTCTGCAAGAAAATGAAGACTATTTCAAAAAGACAAACTTTAGAAAAGAAACAGATTTTGAGAAAATACTGAAGAAAGAAATGACTTCATATGAAATGGAGTCAAAGGAAAATATTTGTCTCTTATGTACGACTACTTAATGACGGTTAAACCAACTAATGTCGAAGCTGAGAGGCCCTTCTCGGCCGCTGGTTATATTTGCAGTTCATTGAGAAGTAGGTTGGGCGACGACACAATTAATACGATTTGTTTCCTAAGATCGTTCTTTGAAACTCAATAGTGATTTTCATTACCATACAACTTCTATTTAAGCAATTAAGAAGAATAAGGAGTTCCCTTGTTTGTTAGGTTGACCAAAAACTTCCAAATATTAGATTTTTATGTTAGTATGAGACAAGGTAAGGTACAATTTATATGTCATTTACCCAACGACATTAGATATAGAGGTTACTTAATTTTAGATAAATAGAAAAGTTCAAACTGATGTTTTTTGGAGAGGAAACTGTTAAGACTGATCATCATCAATCGTTCAATACTTACAACTAGTAGTTCTAGTAATTACTATAATTAATTGTTGGTGAATGATTTCCTACCTATGGATAATTATTAACAAAATTGATTTTCTAATGTTAAAATAAACGTTTTGTTCGTCAATTTGGAATAATATCCTTTTTTGTAAAAATACATACTAGTCAGAGAGACTTATTAACAAAGTACCGATCCGGCCCAACGGATTAGTGACAATGCGGCCGGATTGCAATATCTAATTCCCTGTCTTTCCCCCACGTTGGCAACGAAACAGATACACACGACATCTACTTGCGAACACATATAGGTTACAAGAACAGTTGTTCTTGTGTTCTAGTTGCTACTTGTTCTAGTGGATGAATATCGATGAATGACAGTGCATGGGTTCTGATGCAATTAAGAACATGAAATATTGGGTGCTATACTGAAAATGAACACGAATAAGTATATAATTGTTTTACAAATCAGATGAGTCAGACGTGTTTTTGCACCGGACGGTCAGGCTTGTATTTTGTAATATTATGTTGTATCTATATATATAAATTACTAAGGTAAGTGGACCCGAAATCAACGTTATTTCTGAATCGTCGAATGGCAATAATCAACGTAAATAAATTAACCCAGATATTTTGAATTCTTGCTGTTTTCTTTTAGCCGAGGTCAATTTCTAAGAAAAATAAGGAATTAAATTGTAATATTTATGTTTGAACTGACTTTTTATTTCTTCCTTTGATGTAAAAGTAATTTAAACGTAATTTTGCTACCCGGTATCTGGCCACGTCAGAATTAATGTTTACTTTTTTAATTTGATTTAGAATTCCGTGTTTGGGTATTTGATTTGACTGCAAGATGTTGCGGACATATTTAAGGATTCCCAAGTATTATAAATATGTGTTCTTTTTGTTAATAAATCATTATCGTCTTTGTCAATATAGTTGAAAAGTCTTTTGTCGCATTATTCTATTTCACAATATATTCAGGAAGTCGAAATTCAACACGTTTGAATATATACGTATGTGTTTTTCTTTTTCAGAATTTTGCATTTTTTCAAGGATTGGAATTTTACTTTTGTTTGCATTATGTGTTACGGTATATTACGTATTGCAGAAATATTATTTCGGAGTTAGATTTTAATGATATGTCTATTTCCTGCAAAATATCACTAGACATGGGTAATTTTGTGCGAAGGAAGTATGTGTGCACTACTATATTTCATCTAATGTTTCTCAGACCGCATTTGCGTTGCCGAACGTTGAAAAACCGTATGTGTGCACCGGGTCTAAATCTTTGGCACTCAAGATTCAGCTGTTCATATTTAGAATTCAAAACAAATTCAAAGAAGTGTCAGTTAAGGCTTTAAATCCATTTTTCATATTATAATATTATTGATGTAAGTGTGGCAATAAACTGTTCTTTATTTTAATATGTTTCAAGGTAAAAAGAGAAATAAAAAGTTATGTTTGTATTTTGGCTTACGTGAATATTATGTTAGGTTACATAAAAATACTTGTGAATGGCTCAAATATCGACGTGAGTCTTGATTTGCTGTTAAAAACAAAAATTTATTTTTGTACTTAAGGATTTTTTTATTTTGACGTGACTACGCCTTTAAAATTGGACAGTAGTGGGAAAATTCATGAAAAGTCTAGAATTACAAAAAAATCGTTACAACTATTTTGTATTATAAACTATGGTTTGTGTCTTCGACACAGCCTAACAATTTTTACACGTGCATACACAGTACATTTTTTCCTAAATTTTCAGTTTTACATCCCTTTCGAATGATTTAACAAATGCAGGGTGATTCATAAGTAAGACAGTTTCTAGATGCTGTAAGACACAAATAGTTCAAGCCACGGTCCCCAAATGCAAACTGTTAGCTAGGTTTGCTCATAAAGTTTGTGTCCTCCCTCCCGAGCGAAGTGACGTAGGCGATAGCGAGCGTGTCACGTGACTAGTCAGTGAAAATGGCTGCGTATACTGTGGAGAAGGCGTTTTGTGTTCTTGAATTGAGCAAAACGGAATCGGTCACCGTTTTGCAACGGCATTTTCGATCACGATTTGGAAAAGAACCTCCAACCAAAAAATTCATTGACAATTGGTTTAAAAAATTTGAAACTACATGCTGTTTGTACAAAGTTCCAAAGCCAGGACGACCGAGTGTGTGTATCTGGAAATGTCGTCAAAATCTTTATTCATCCAATTGGATTATAGGTCGAAAAACTTTATTCTCCAATTGGATGGTGCACCACCACATTGGTCAGGTGACATGCGAAATTACCTCTATTAACATCTTCACCGATGGATTGGACGAAGGGCCGACTACAGTATGCCACTAACCCAATGGCCACCCAGATGCCTTGATTTAACACTATGTGACTTTTTTCTTTGGGGCTACGTAAAGGATAACCCTCCCTCTTCCTGTTGATCTAGCGGAGTTGAAATGGCGTATCGCAACCACTACTACTTGCTTCAGATACCCTAATACGCGTCTGGGCTGAAATGGGTTATTGGTTCGATGTGTGTAAGTGTGACTAAGGGTGCACACATTGAACATCTGTGAATGTCTCTAAAAAAACTTCAAACATTCGCCTACACTTCTGTAACAGGTAACATAAAATATCTTACATTGTCACTGTTATATGCTGCGTTGAAATTGTATACTTACTTATGAATCACCCTGTACAATTTCAACAATCTGACTTACGCCGATAGCACATTTTAATACTACACCTACTTAGATGTGATCATTTCCATATTTTAAGATTAGAAAGTTTTACAGCGTCCATCCACATACATAATCAGGTAAAGTGTATAATTTTTTATTAAATTAAAGCAGAATAAAAAAAGTTATAAAAAACTAGCATATTAAAAAATTATTGGCGTATTAGATTACTGTTTAAAACAATCCATTACCTAAATAAATTCATGAAACAAGTGTGATAAGTAATATGCAATTCTTAGACATACTTTTTCTTATTGAACTAGTTTCTCTTCAAATTGTAATTTTTAGGGATAATTTAGTGGCATTTTGGGTAAATGAGCAAATCAGATATTATCATATAAGCTGAAATAAACTCTCTCGTCAAGGTAGCTTAAAATTTATTGTTTCTTTTAAGTATTTATTCAATTTTAATGGATTAAGTTATGGAAGAGAATTATCTCTAATTTTTAAACACAAATTATTTGTTCTTCGAGACAACGTTGTTTTTTATTCACTTACGCAAATGAGTACAAAAAAGTTTACTACGCATGAAAACAGTGTATATATTTCACATCACAGTTGATTTAACGAAACATCTTTAGCGCCATCTAGTTTATAAAAAAGTAACTTCTCAGAATCTTCGAATGTATCGTGATTCTTTAGCTACGAAATTCTTTATAAAAGAATAAGAACAATTTATTCAGAACTAAAACTCAGGGGTAATTTTATATGCACCACTCAATTAGTAGTATTATCTGTTTTTAAACTAAATCTGCTGTTTATTATACTACAATAAAGATATTCAAATGGAAAATCCACAACATTTTTATTAAATTTTTAGTAGTGTTAACACACTTCTTAATACAGAAGACTTTAATATGATATGTCTGTGAAGCTCATAATGAAAATCTCTGTACTCAAAGAAATAAAAATTCCCGTTGGATAATATGATAGAGATAGCACCTATTTATTGTGAATGCCTAACTGGGAAAGTATACTTAAAATAATTTTTGAAAGGAATTTTAAGTTAGGGGTGCATTACGTTATCATATCAAAAGCATTTTTAATAATTATCTTGGCTTAAAATTCTGGAATTGTTTTAGCTATTCCTAAAGTTGGATATTTTTGCACATAAATTACAATTTAGCTATGATATAATTTTACTTTAGTAAATACATCTGCACCCAAAATTGCACATTCTATGAAACATTCGTTAATTTCGACATATTATACGATATCGATCACGTGTGTAATGAGTTTAATGTTCAACTGGAATGACAAGTAAAGCCATTGTAAATAATTGCTCCTCCCTATTCTTTGAATCCAGTTTTATTTTAAGTTGTAATAAATTCTAACACCCTCTAACTTTTCAAGTTGTAAAACAAAAAAGTTTCGTCAGAAGTTTCAAATATTTTATTCATTACAAGCTTAGACTAAATAGGTAAGTAGTCCACATTCACGCTTTCTTCAGGAATAAAAATAATAAATTTATGATAAATGTAGATTTATTATTTGAAAGTTTCAGTACATGACTTTAAACAAGACGGGAATGTTGTGGATTCGACAGAAAAGATCTTATAGGTATCGATTTCTATTTATGAAAAACTAAAACTTGCGGTTCTTATGTGTTCTAACGTATAGATAATAAAAATATTCAGAAATTACAAAAGTAGTAGGTTCTCATTATCCGTATTTAAAGGTATAATACTACGAACGAATATAAACTAATCAGCTAACAAAATGTACTATAAGGTCCGGTGCACACATCCTATATTTCAACGTGCGGCACCGAAGCCCAACAATGCACACATATCCGTGAAATGACGCAAGTACTCATTTCGCGCCATTTACGATAAATATTTTATCGAAAAAAACGTGTTTATTTCACTTACTTGGTGTAAAAAAAAGTATATTTTGAAACAAAATAGACGTTACTGGATGCAACCATTTAATAATTATTATTTATATTCCATTTATTATCAAAACAAGGTACTTGAGACCGGAGAACCTTGTGCTCTGAGATTCGGCATCGTGGGAAACTGCGGTACAAATTGCACGCAAATTGCAACGCAGCGGCGCCGGAGGTATGTGTGCGCTACTCCATGGGAACTAATGTATCTCAGACCGCACTTACGTTGCCGCAGCGGCTCCGAAAGTTGAAAAACAGGATGTGTGCACCGGGCCTTAATAGAACTACAAGCATTTCTCTTAACCTGAGTTTATTATATGACGTGAACAAACTTTTCGCCTTTTGTGGGAATTTTGGGTTTATTATCGACACTCATGTCCATAAATTAAGAATAATTCAGAATCACACGGAAATCGAACTCTAAAGTAAAAATTTCACCTGTAGAATTATCGCACACATCTTCAAGAATAATATCCAAATCACAGAAAGCCATCAGATGACGCCTATTGTACGTCACAATGACGAGAGTGTAAGAGAGGTGTATATAAGGAATGATAGCAAAGAAGTAAAATTGTTCACAAGCGTTCTGTAAGCCGCTCAGTGCCACGACCGAATAGGTATGGCACAAAGGACGCATGTTGATGATTTTTTTTACGTGGTAGAATTATAGGCCACCTGGAATGTGTGCGTACTCAGACGGAAGTTTCAGTGGAACTTGGAATCGCCCATCTCTAGGCTTTGGCAACGATTCAAAAATGATGAAAATGTCAGTAGACGTTACAGTACAAGTCTCCCCAGAGCTACAACGCCGAATGACGACCGGTATTTGGCTGTAACTGCAAAAAGAAGCAGACTGAGCACAGCATCCGACCTTTCTCGTCAGCTATCTTCAGCCACGTGTACGATAGTTTCAAGGCAAAACGTTTACAGACATTTGGGACATGTTGGTCTATATGCTCGCAAGCCTGTCAGATGTGTTTCGCTCACGGCAACTCACTGTCGCCAGCGATTAGCCTGGAGTACAGAACATGCAATGTGGACATCGTCACAGAGGGCTTGTGTGATGTTTTCCAACGAGTCCAGGTTTAGCTTTCAGTCTGATTCAAGGCGGACGTTCATCTAGAGAACGCCAGGTACCCGCTACCACCAAGACAACATCATTGAACGACACCGTTACGGTGGTGCAGGTTTGCTCATTTGGGGCAGAATTATACTGGGCTCTAGAACAGATCTACATGTTCAAATCGGAACCACGAGAGGTCAAATTTATCGGGACATCATTCTGGAACAACATGTACGTTTGTTCAGGGGTGCCATGGGCGCAGAATTTGTGTTTATGGATGACAACGCCCGTCCTCACCGTACAAACATTGTAATTTAATGCCTTGAATCTTAGGATATCACCCGTATGGAATGGCCAGTATTCTCACCTGACTTGAATACGATACAGCATGTGTGGTACATGCTTGGCCGACGAGTTGCAGCCCATCAGCCACCTCCTACATGTGTACCGGAACTTCGGAGAACATTGCTTGCTGAGTGGAGTGATCTTCCCCAAGATCAGCTCGATAATTTGATCCTCAACATGCCTAGGCGTTGTACGGACTATATTTCACTGTCTGGGAGACATACAACGTATTAACCATCATACCAATCGTGTCATGTTGAGTTTTTGTAAGGTCGATATTTTTTGTAATTGCTCCAGTGAGCAAATATCGTAGTTTTAATGAATGGTATCATACATACACCTTCTATTTTGTTCTTTATCTTTTGTTTAATAAATGGTCTTTATGAACAAGTCACGTTTGTTTTGTTTCTGAACCTTTATTTGCCGGAGCTGGCATTATCCTTAATTTATGGACATGAGCGTATTACGTTATTAAAGTAATGCGTGCGCGCTCGTTGTACCTCAAAACATTTTTTAAATTTCATATTTCGGAAGTTTCAAGATAACAAAGAAAAAAGAAATTCTATTCTTGACAATTTCCTTGGCTTGCTAAGTCCTTTAGTGACACGATTTAAAACGTGACCACGTCATTCTTTCCTTCTATAGTAAGGCCATGCTAGGTCTGTTGGAAGGGTAACGGCTTAGCAACCAGATGGTTGCGAGTTTGAATGCAACCAGAGACAGTCGTGTGCAAAATGTACTGGTGCACGTAAAATCTGTCGTGGCCTCAAATATTCTTAAGTTGGCATGGTGTGGAAGCTTGGAGAGTGGGAGACAGCTCAGATGTTATCTCTTCGTCTGACCGTGGTTCAAAATTACGTGATGCTGTCCTCGGATCTTCTACTTTGAGATTGATCTCGGATCGTCGCCAATAGCCCGTTGTGTTGCTTCAGTGTGACGTTAATTGTAATATCTATCTATCCCTTCAATAGTAAATATAAGTACTCTAACTTCTATTAAGGAACCATAATCAGTTTTTAATTTTAGGAATAACTGTAGATAATTAATTGCTCCTCTCTATTATTTGAATATTATTTTTAAAATTTATGATACACTGTAACACACTTTAATTTTTCAAGTTGTCAAACAAATAATTGACAATAATAAAATACATTGTTGTTGTTGTCGTGCGGGAACTATATGGTCCAATTGGGGGTGCCATTGCCCCGGAGGGAAAATACATTGACAACTAATAAACAATATTGTTTCAAAATTATAACTCAAGACAAGCCAATTCTTACTATTAAATATTTTATATCAATACTTATTTTAGGAATAAATACCAAATTTCTCATAAAAGTAAATTTATTTGAAAGTTTCAATGCATGACTTACTTGAAACGATACTTTCTAAGCATACGTAATCTCTGTGACCAACCGCAGTGCAAGACAGGAGTGCAGCAAGTTGAGTTGTTAGATCATATATGTACTGAAATGAAGAAATATATGTAATCATAAGATTCGGAAACACTGATATCTTTATTGGAAATTATGATATTTATGTTTGTAAATGTCCTAAAAGCTTAGTATAATTCATTCAAAATTAATTTTTATTATTTAACCTTCCAAGTGGTTTTGACGAGATATCCCGTTCATCGAGTTCTGGCCAATTTTGCTAATGACGCGATATCTCGTCCACTATCTGCTAATGGTTTTACTAATGACGAGATATTTCGTCTCGACAACCACCAACAGGGTTAAGACGATGTTTTTCAAATCAACTTACCTTTAAAGGCTTCTCAATGAACTGTAACAATTCAATATTCTCCTGCGACGCTTGTAAAGACTATAAAAAAAGTTATTTATAATTTAGCTTTCGTTAATACAGTACACATGTTATGTTAATTAGTTTTATCATTTCGTGTTCTGAAATTGTAAGCTGTAGCATTTCCTGTTTTGAAAATGCTAAATTAATTAACTTACATTTTTGCCTAGAAGATTTGGTCTTAAATTTGAGGTGATTTACATTGACATACCAAGAAGTATTTCACGACTTAAAATATTCCAAGTTGAATTAAAATTTAGCTATAAAAATATTTTACATAACTAGTTAATATAATATGTATATTAACAATATTAGTTATTATAATATACACAGTCCAGTCACATTAATGTGACCACCTGTCAAAAGCCAGAATAACCGCCTTGGGCAGAGCGGACCGCTGCGAGACGTGCAGGAAGAGATGTCGATTAGGTTTCTGAAGGTGTTCACCCAGTGAATGCCAGGAAAACATTCCCCAAACCATAATGCTTCCTTCTCCAGCCTGTATCCTTCTGGCAATTGTTGCAGTGTGTTTGCCTTCAGACGTTTCATGCCGTATACGCCAACGTCCCTCTGTCCGATGGAGCATAAAACGTGATTCATCGGCAAAAGCCACCTGTCGCCACTCTGTGGACGTCCAGTTGCGGTACTGGTGTGCAAATTCCAGCCTTCGTCGCCGATGAACAGCAGTCAGCATAGGTGCATTAACCAGGCGTCTGCTGCGGAGGCCCATGCGCAGCAACGTTCGCTGAACCGTTGTTGAGGATACACTCTTGGTAGCAACTTGGTTCATCTGGGTGGTCAGTTGCTCAGCAGTTGCACGTCTATTCGTCCGAACGCATCTCCGCAGCCTTCGTTCGCCTCTGTCATCTATAGCCCGTGGTGCACCACATGTGCCACGCCGCTGATTTTGGATAGTGCCATTTTCCCATGCACGGTATACTTTTACTACGGCGGCAAGCGAACAGTTCACAAAATTAGTCGTTTCCGAAATGCTTCCACCCTTGGCGCAAAAGCCAATAATCATGCCCTTTCGGACTTCGGATAAATCGCTACGTTTCTGCATTACGCCAACGATTGAAATGCTTTCTGATGCCCTAGGACATCCTTTATATACACTCTACTACAATGTGCTGCCATCTGCCTTTTGTGATTGGTTATTTCACGTTGACGTCGAAAGTAGGTGATGGTCACATTAATGTGACTGGACTGTGTATATATTAACAATATTAGTTAAATAATAAAAAAATCAATATTAGTTAATATAATAAAAATAACAATATCAGTTAATATTATAAAAATAACAATATTAGTTAATATAATATATATTAACAATATTAGTTAATATTTTAATAACCTAATTTTAGTTATAAAAATGTAAATGTAGTTAACAGCTAATATGTAAGTAATTTCGCATTCATGTATTCATGAGGTTTTGACGTTAGTTATGAAAAATATATGAAACAAAAGTAGAATATTCGTCACTGCTATAATCATTTGCTATAGTCATCAATAACTATAAGATAGCAACACTTAAATACCTCTTATCAACATCATGGCATTAATGTGTTTTCTTAGATAAAGAAACATTTATAGTTAAGAGAATTAGCAAACTATGGATTAGTGTTTCTGTAGCTCAAATGAAAAATCAATGACACCAACCAATCTTGTGTAAAAACTAAGATAAATTGATGTGCATACATAAAAATTTATATCAAAAGTTTTGCGAAATTCTATATAAAATTATAGATTTTAAGCTACTTATTTGAAGCTACTATGTAATACAGATATAACCTAAATGTGCTTATAATTTTATTTCTAAAATAGGATAATTAATACTTTTTATAAAACGCAAGAATAATCTTAATCAATTTAGAACGTTCTTGAAAGGTTTCAAAAGAATCAGTGCCAGATAATATTGTCGATTAGAAATTAAAAATTCGAAGGAAGAAAAGCTGAAGGTTCATTTGCAAAAACAAAAAAGAAAAGGAATACCAAAAGAAAAGGAATGACAAAATTCAATACATAATAATCAACGTTATGTAGAACACATAAGCATCATTTTATGTCTTATAATTTATATCAAGATGCTTCTTTAAAGTTCTCTCTACTATTCTTTTACTAAAAATAAAAAATAAAAGTACAAATTTTTTAATGAGTTGCCGAAACATATCGTCTACTTATCGTCTACAATAGAGCAGAATCTTCTTAGTTTACATTTTCTCGGAAACACTAAATCTCATTTTCATGACGATGAGAAATGCGTAATCAAATAGTTAACAATTTATGATATATAGAGTGCTATCGAAATGTTTATAATCTTTAATCTGGAAACAAATAGTAAGTGATTAAATAGCTGCGCACTAGAGAATAATTTTTTTGTCAGAAAGGAATTTCTGTTTTAATCAGACGATATGATCTGCCATCAAAGTTTAATGGCGCTTTTGAACCTGAAACTCCTATGGCTTCCTATCGATTTCATCTGTCGTTTGTACAGTTCGGCACGTGCCGATATGGTGCATTCAGATCTAGAGTGGACCAAGTAGATTTAAAAAGATATTGAGATGCATCGAGAGAAAGTTTGTTCTCGGGTGTAGTTTTCATTTTAAACTGTTTTTCTTTGGCCATCTCTTGAGAACCACAGCAACTAGGAACTGTTTCAAAGATGCACTAAAAAAGATTCCACTTAAAGGAGTTCCAGTGTGTGATTATCAGAGTTTGACCAGAAATTAGACTTGATCCACTCTAGTTCTGAAAGCTTCATATAATGGAATATGAAGCAGTAAAAGATAGCATCGGTATCTATTCCTTTTTGTGAAAACTATAATTTGAGATTTTGTATGCAAAAGTTCTAACATAAATACTCTTTAAATGCAGGAAAATGATCTTATTTCACACGATCCTCTTATATAGTTACAAAAACGAATATTGGTTAATCAGCAAATAAAATGTAATATGAATGGAACAAAAACATTAAATATTTTGACAGTTTTGCATCAAATAGCTAGAACAAATGTATCACATTTAGATGGGAATATTTGGATTCTTTTTCTCAATTCATTATTAAACCAACTACTGCGCCAAAAAAATTTTGTATTTTGAAAATTTCTTTGGGGGATAGTAGATTTAAAAAAACAACTTTGCAGTTATCCGGTTGTTATAAAATTTGCTCAGACTGTTTGATTGAGACTGTGTGTATTGTTAAATAATTAATATATCTATATTTTAAAGATTTAAAGGTTTATCCCAGGATACTTCCAAGAGAATCATATGCTGTCGCACAGGGAGCATTTCGAAATCGAAAGAAAGTCAAAAAATCTCAGTTGGAGAAAAACGTTTTTGTAGACTACGTACTGCACTAATCTACTATACGTTTTATGTTGCTGCATATATAACTCCGCCAAAAATCATCGTAATTGGACAATTTTTTTTTGCCATCTGCAGAGTTTGATATCAATTCATTTTTCAGGCTAAAATTATGAAATCGAATTTTCTATCAATTTTGACGATTTTGAATGTTTACTGCCCCTTTAAGATAACAAAGTAAGGGGAATGCAATTTTTGATAATTGCCTTTGCTAGTACAATCCTCTGATTGCACGGTTTAAAACGCGACAAAATCCCTTTTCTCTTCAATAGTAAAAATATGTATAACTTTTATTTAACGAAACAGTCAGGTTTCAGTTTTAGAATTAGTTTTACTTTCTTTAAAGTGTATTCAAATGATCACATGATTCTCTACATAGAGGATTGTTAACATCAATCACATCGGAATATCAATAAATAAACTAAACATAAAACTAGGTTTCAAAAGAAATACGTGCTGAATTTTCTAACAACTTATATCTATCCAAATTTTGTGGATTCCAATTTTATTTGCCACTCTACAACCATTTTTTCTACCCGAGGGTCAATTAGAAGATACCATCTAATTGATACTTTCAATTATTTACGTTTTGTATTTTGTAAAGGGTACTTTATTTACTTAATTTAGGTTTATAATCAAACCTCTTTAGACCCTCTGAGAGTTGCATTCACATGATTCCACCTTGCAATCTTATTACATATTTTCTATGCAATTGAAAATCATCTTCATGAAAAGGAATATTTCCTAACAGTTATATTGTATAGAAAAGATCAATAGAATACTTCTAAGGATTCTATTATAAAGAAGGGAGCAATTGAATATTTCGAACAATTAAGTTCTAAAGAAAGGTGCAGTAAAATCTTTCCAATTATTCTGTTCTAAACAAAGAAGCAATAGAATCTTTCAGAAGAATTCTATATCAAGGATAGAAACAATAAAATATTCCCATATTATAATCTAATGGAAGGATCAATAGAATGTCTCCTAAGGATTTTCTTATAAAAAATGGAAACATAATCGCTACTAAAGACGTTCTAATTATATGAGTGTTCTAAAAAAAACAATAGAATCTCTTAAGGTTGAAAGGATCCATATGCATTAATACTCCGACTTACGCTACCCCAACTTACACGGACTCGGAGTTACGCGGTTCTTGATTTTTTTCGTTTGGTAACTCTACCGTTCGCTTTCTCCAGTTTTTCTTTTGCTGTGATATGCAGAGAGGAGACGTTTTGGGCGAAGTCTACTTGCACGAATACAATTTCTACGGTAGATGAAAGCTGTACCCCAACTTATGCTAATCCGATCCCACCTATCGCGTAACTTCGGGTTATAACTGTATTCTTTAGAAATATGTGTTTATTTAATCTTTAAGTGCGCTGTGCAATAAGATGCGACATATACTTCTCGCAAATATCCTAACGCTTAGATTGTTAACAAACAGAATAGAAATATAAGACAATTTCTTATCGTGCAATAATTCATATTACAAACATCTATTCTCGAACATAACTTCACATCCGTCTTTTTAAAATTGCGATGCAAAATACAATTTTCTCTTCGCATTTTAGCGAACCAGACTAAGGAGGTTTGTTCTTTTGTTACATTGCGCTTAGCGATTTATGTATCTTTTTATTAGAAATAGAACAACCAGACCAGAAACTATTTGCGTTGGGTTTTCATTGGAGCATGAAACGTTGGCAGCGATTTCCAAATTGTCTGAGGTGCATGTCCTAACATGAACTCTCATTCCGATTACACATTTCAGCAGTCAGCTCGAAATTGGCCATCGATATTTTCTCTTGATTGCACAGGTTTTTCATTAGTCACCCGACTTGTATAGATATTTTAACGTGGTCGAGTCGTAATTGAATGTGTTTTTAATACACAGCCTATTGTCTAAGTAAGAGCCGCGGTAGTGCAGTCAATAGAGCGTCGGGCTCACATCGGAAGGGTTGTGGGTTATGTCCTCGGGGGGAGCCTGCAATTCTGATGGTTGCGAGATCGGCGCTTAGACCTGGTTAAAGACCGAAACCTAATGGTGGCTGGGGCACGTTAAATAGGTCGTGGTCACAAAGTCCCCCATGTTCCTATACCAAATCAATACCTCTGGGGGTTCCTGATCAGGGGGTTATCGGCCTCTGATTGGAATCTAAATTACGATATGTGTGAGTGAATGGATGTGTGAAAGGGACCTTCCTGTAAAACGGATGTGTCATGCATGAAGAAGTTAACCCTCCGGGGCAATGGCATCCCCAATTGGGCCATATATGGCCCGCACGACAACAACATCATGTCTAAGTAAAAGGTAATACGATAATATACATGGAACTATTGGACTATTGCAAAAGTTCGTCCCGTTCCTTTGATAAAAATTTATGAAGAATCATTTGATTTACTAAACATTGCATTTAATCAATATTGTATGTGCTGTACTGTTTGATTACCTTTCTCTATCTCTCCGGTAGTTGCATAATCATACGCTCACTCACACATAGAAGTTCTGAGGTTTCTGGGTAAAGAACTGATTCAGGTGACAAAACTTTTTAAACCACTTACGGCAGTTACTGTGGGATAACTCCACCAAGGGAAGAACAGTAGTACATAACTTATACAACAAAGTCTCAACTAGGAGACTCCAAGGTTCATTCGAGATAAATAAACTGCTGACGGGGCATGGAGCCCTAGGTGAATACTAACATAGATTTTTTGCAAAGACTATGTGTAAATTCGGAGAAGAGGAAGAGACAGTGGATCCTATTATCTACAGGTGCAGACAATGGGACGCTATTTGATAAACAAAATTCCAGGGAATTACAAACATTCTGATAAAAAAATATATAAATTTCTGATAAAACAACGAGAGAAGCCCTTAGATGCATAATGAAATGAATTTGGGCAATAGATTACAAAAAATGGAAGAAACAGGATAGTGAAGTTGATGCAACCCAAAACAAACCTTATGCCTATAGGCCGAACGGTAACCAAAACCATTACGGCATGTGGAATCGTCAACGGCCTACTCTCACCCTACACAAAATATACACAACCCTACAATAATGGACTGGACAGCAAGATGTGATGGTATAAGGGAAAGAATAAATGCTTTAATAAGGGGAATGATCCCCCACGTGCTGTAATTACACTAGCAACCCTTCTGGGTATACTTTCAACCAGGTTTTAATACTCAGCTACTGGTATTTGTGTCCATTCCTGCTGAAAGAATGTCACCAGTTCAGCTGTAGATTTCGGACGTGGTTCCCTGGTCTGTAAGCGTCACTCTAACTCGTTCCACAAATGTTTTATGGGGCTTAGGTCGGGACTCTGAGCAGGCCAGGGAAGACGTTTTACATTCATATACTGATACCACTGCTTGACAGAGGCAGCAACATGACATGCAGCGCTGTCGTCCTGGAAGTAACATTCGTCCATTCCATAAAATTGCCAGAGCGTAGGAAGAACCTGACTGTCCAAAATGTTCGAGTAGGCGTCAGCGTTCAATTCACCAGGAACAACGTGCAAAGGTCTCAGGTCTTACCACGAAAAACACCCCCAAACAAGTAGTCAGATTTTATGCAAATCCGCTGGCGTCCGGTCCATTGTTGGAAGATAGTGTATATTATTTTGCGTCTGCGAAGTATTCCTGTCTTTTTGGAAATAAAAAAAGCATAATAATCGAAAATATTCTTTACTTTCTGCCATAACATAATTTGACCATTTTTAATGCTTAGCAAAATTTAAAAAACACATCCAATAACAATTTTTTTCCAAGTACTCGCTGAAATTCATTCTTTTTAACAGCATCAAAACTTCACACGTGTGAAGTAGATAACACTTCGGTCTTACGATGTAATGCCAACTAGCGCCAATACGGGATGAACTTTTGCATGAACGTAATACAAAAGATAAGCATAAAGAAGGTTTCGTTATAATTGTTAAGGTTTCTTGGGTAGTCATTTGATCATTGACAATTATATATTTAATTGTTGCTTCTCTGCAGAAAAATACCGAATTTCAGAGAACCAAAAATGAAAGGAAAAGTACACAAATACAATTACACAAGAGATAAAACAAAACACTTCATTTGATATGGATTACTAGTTAAAAGGAAATCATTACAAAATACATCCACCTCCAAGAGAGAATTAAGTAGTTTAAAAAATCTATTCGTTGTAAAACTTACATATTTAGTTTTAAAAGACTTAACCAAAAATAATATACAGTTTCTAGTGATATAACTCGGGACGTTGAAATCAATACATGGAACACAAAACATTTATATAATTTTGTTATGTAGAAGGTCTTAAAAAATATTGTTTGAGTAAGGTCTCAAAGTTTCAAAGTAATGAAACTGTAAATATTTAGCAATTCAGAAGAATATAATTCATAAATACTACCACACGTTGTCATCTTTGAGAAATACACTTGCACTTTCTATAAAAATCATGAATTCTTTAAACACTTAGAAAGATTCTATTGGTACTTAAAATGGAATCTTTCTTTGGATCGATTTAGTTGGAACAGAATCCTTTTGAAAGATTCGAATGGTCATTTATATTAGATTTTAATACTTCGAAAAGACTCTATTGCTCATTTCATTTGAATAGAATCCTTCGAAAGATTTTATTGGTAAAGCGAAGTTTAAAATTAGTTAAAAGCCATGCAGGAAAGACTGCAGGTTGCAAAGTGTGAACGCCTCGAAGGATAGATCAATGCAAATTATTAGAAATTTGTAAGTAATTTTAGTATAAATTATATTTTGATTTCTCCACTAACAAATTTAATGCTAGTGTATTCGCTAGTAGGCAGTATAATAAATATTCAAAAATGTTTTCTTCCACTAGCATAATCCCGTGCAGTCAACCTTGTACCTTCCTAGATAAAATGATCTGTAAAAATGACCAGACTGCTTTCCTTAGGCTTCACAGTGAACGCTTGAAACTTATTAATGTCGACTTGGGTAGAAAGCATTTTCATTTCTACTTCAAATCTAATTCCACTCAAACCTCGTCTGAGCTCATCATCTGTCTCGGCTGTCCCTCAGGTCATTTCATTTGCTATCATGAATTGGTTCTTAAGTGCTTCAGTACTTTGAAAGCTATGTGTGCATTTTATTTACCCCAAGTGCGATAAATAATAACAGCATATTGCCTCATACACTGTTTTCCAAAATGTATCCACAGAATCCTAGGGATCTGAGGATAGCATGCAATATTCTACTTGTCGAAACAGAATTTTCATGATACAACATCTTCCATTATTGTTTTGGATTCTCTTACCCCTCCAAGTGGTTTTGATGAGATGTCATCAAGACCTGACCAATTTTGCTAATTATCATATATTACCTTATCAATAATGTTTATTGAATTCCGAATGATGAAGACATTTCTAATTTCTGATGATGACGCCACCAATGTTGCTAATTATCAGATATTACCTTATCAATAATGTCGATTGAATTCCAATGATGAAGACATTTCCAATTTCTGATGATGACGCCACCAATGTTGCTAATTATCAGATATTTCGTCATCAATAATGTCTATTCAGTTCCATTGATGAAGATATTTCCAATTTCTGATGATGGCGCCACCAATGCTGCTAATTATCAGATATTTCGTCATCACTAATGTCGATTGAATTCTGAATGATGAAGACATTTCCAGTGTCTGATAATGACGCAACCAATGTTGCTAATTATCAGATATTTCGTCATCAATAATATCGATTGAATTCCATTGATGAATATATTTCCAGTTTCTGATGATGACGCCACCAATTTTGTTAATCATCAGATATTTCGTCATCACTAATGTCGATTAAATTCTGAACGATGAAGACATTTCCAGTGTCTAATGATGACGCCACCAATTTTGCTAATTACCACATATTTCGTCATTAATAATGTCGATTGAATTCCGAATGACGAAGATATTTCCAGTGTCTGATGATGACACCACCAATTTTGCTAATTACCACATATTTCGTCATTAATAATGTCGATTGAATTCCGAATGATGAAGACGTGTCCAGTTTATGATGATTACGCGATCAAGATTAGGTCAGTTTTTCTAATGATAAGACATCTCGCCCATATGGGTCAGTTTTTCTAATGACAACACATCTCGCCCATCTAGATCTGGTCAGTTTTGGTGAGGAGACAAACACCTGGAGGGTTCTAAAACACGTTGCCCTGCTCTAAAAATGATTATTAAAAAGTGTTTTTTATATTTTCTAAAGCAAGTATTCCCGTGATGTGTGATCGTGATATCACATCCAGCTACAACATCGCCATAATTAAAGAAATTATGTAATTTCTGACTGTATATGTAGATGATATGACTATAAGTACTTGCTTCTACACTTTGCAAAACTCCGCTCTACCGGAATCTACAATTGTGGGTATTTTACAGAATGCAGAAGGATATATTTGCAGTTTTTCCACACTTAAAACTAGAAATTCATTTTTTCATTTATTGCAGCAAGCCCTAAGATGTGGGGATAATGAATCTACTTGCTGAGGCACGATAAACTGACCTCTCTTATGCTACTACACTATATCACAAACCTCTTAGTTCTTATATTTCAGAACTTTAGATTGTCATATACAGGGTGGTCCCGAATTCATGGTACAAACTTTAATGGTAGGTACAGGACATTGTAACAATGATTTATTGTATAGGAATGTATAGTCGCAAGTGACGCGGTGAGGCGAAAACAGGGGAAATAACGGCCGAAAGGAAAAACAAAGATTTTATTGAAAGCGTTGTTGACAAGTGTCATGTTTACAGTAATTGTTCAAAATTGCGTCCACCAGTATCGATACATGCTTGACAGCGTCGGTGGAGCGATTGGCGTACACGTTCAAAGATGCCTGGTATTTCACGCACACCTGCAGCAGCTACAGATAAGCGAGCGACGAGATCCTCATCTGAGTCAACTGGAGTCTCATAAACAAGATGCTTTAGATGTCCCCATAAAAAGTAATCGAGGCTCGATAAATCGGGAGATCGGGGTGGCCAAGGGACTGGTCCACCACGCCCAATCCATCGAGTACCAAACGTGGCATTCAGGTAATTCCGTACATCAATGCTGAAGTGTGCTGGCGCCCCATCGTGCTGAAACCACATGCGGTTACGAATGGCGATCGGAACATCATGCAGCAGTTGTGGTAACACTTCTTTCAGAAAAATAAGATAGCTTCCGCCAGTGAGCCGCGTGGGTAGTAAGTATGGGCCAATCAAAAAGTCGTTCACAATACCAGCCCACACATTAATACTGAAACGTTGTTGAAACGCATGTCGACGCGTTGCATGTGGATTATCGGTTGCCCACACATGGGAATTGTGCGCATTAAAGACACCCTCGCGTGAAAATGTCGCTTCATCTGTAAATAGCACATAATCTACGAAATCCGGCTGCAACGCACATTGCTGCATCACCCACAGGCAGAAGTTCACGCGGCGAGGATAATCTGCCGGATTCAATGCTTGTACTTTCTGAAAATGGAAGGGGTGTAAGCGATTTTCGTTTAACACTCTGCATACAGTCTGATGACTCACACCTACGTCACGCGCAATAGTTCTTGTGCTTGACTCGGGTCTATCAGCCACAATGTTCAAGATGCTTTCTTCCAGCCTTGGAGTGCGTACAGCTCTTACTCGACCAGCGCCATGTCTGTTGACGTCGAACGCACCTGTTTCACAAAGTTGACGATGTAACCGTTGAAAAATTCTATGATCCGGCATTCGTCGATCAGGATACTCCGCGCGATACATTCGTAACGCAGCTCTGCCGTTACCATTTGCACGGCCGTACATGTAATGCATGTCTGCTTTTTCTGCATACGTAAAGTCACCCATCGTCTACGGCAGCACAATTGTGAATGGCGCTTTTCCCTACTGCGATGCATCATGTTCAACAGCGGCTAGACATCTACTGCCCTCTACCGGCAATGATACCAACCGATCACTCCATTTCTCTTTCCTTTTATTTCCCCTGTTTACGCCTCACCGCGTCACTTGCGACTATACATTCCTATACAATAAATCATTGTTACAATGTCCTGTACCTACCATTAAAGTTTGTACCATGAATTCGGGACCACCCTGTATAATCCTTGATTTGAAATGTTAGTTTTTTATTATCGATTTAACATAGACGTAAATGTGTACAGTGAAAATAACGATTACTGTGGTCCTACGCAGGGTATATGTTCTATTTAGTTCCATAATCGCAACGAATATGTCAACGAAAATTTTTAGTTCTCAAAGAGGTTCGTGAACTGAAAAGGTTAAGAACACGACATTGATTTACACACGACACCTAACACGTCATTGATTGTAGTCCTGATAACATAGTATTAAACAATCCAATATGCAGTAGGAATAAGTAAATCAGTACGTAAAAATTCACTAGATTCCGAGGATTGCTTAACAACAGAATAAACTGGAAAGCAAAGCTCATTTTTCTTTGTGAGAAGTATCAGATTCTCAAGACACATAACCTTTCTTCCGTTTATTAACAAACTATTCTTATTGAAAATGTCAGGGGTAAATGGTAGGATTTATAATTTTCTGCGTTCCAGAGAAATACCAGGAATTCCTTACGTCGAATATATCAACGTTATTTGGATTCATTCTTGCAAGAGTTTTTAATTTCTTCTGAGTATCATAAGCCTTGGGTGCAGTGAATTTGCATATTTCGAGGAAACATGTAGGATAAAATATATAGTACACAAAAGCTTTTGCATTGTGAGGTCTGTCCGACTTTCAAATAAGTTATATTCATCTTCGTATTTGCTTAAAACATAACTTAAAGCAACGAAACAGGTTGTATTATGGAATAATATATGAATAAGAAGTATTAAGAGCAGTGAGATTTATTCTTTTGTACCATATTATTTTTTACTGGAATACGCCTTTAAAATTAGAACAGTACTGGTGGCATGATAGAAAAGTCTAGTGTCACGAAAAAGAGTTGCAGAAGTTTTGTCATTGATTTCAGAACGAGAAGAAGCATCCAGAAGACAAATATAGCTTCGTGTAGACAAAGTACCTGACGTGATCTTTGAACCTAGGGTGCAGGCATACTGAGTGCGGTGAGGAAGTGCGCAATATGTCAAAATTCTACGCTGCTGGGCTAGTTTTGGAACATTGTGACTTTGGATTTCGAGGAGAGAGGAGTGTATAAGTGATGTTATTCGAAAGCTGCCAAACTACGCTACAGTTAATATTGGACGATAACAATCGTAAAACGAGGAGAACTTGGTGTTAATTGAGTAGAATTTAAATAAATATAAAGTTACAAGATTCCCATGTGATTTCAGAACTAAAATAAATGCCCAGAAGGCAAATATATCGTCGTGTAGACAAAGGATATCTGTACCTGACATGATCTTCAGACAGTGTGCGCAGTCGCACTGAGTGCGGGGAAGGGGTTCGCAATAGGCCAAATTCTATGGTGCTGGACGAGCTTTGGGCCAGTGTGACTTTCAAATGCGTGGAGTGAGGACTTAGAAAGAGATGTCATTAGAAAGCTACAGAACTACAGTTAATATTGGACTGCAACAATTAATATCAAATTTCCCTTCAATCTTTCAACTGTAAATTAATTGTTGAATATTCACAATCGGTCTACTTTCCTATGTCTGCTTCATTCATTCCACAATCCAATTCATTTGAAAGCTACTGTACAATCTTTACTACAATCACAAACTTTTACTCAATAAAATTAACCTTCAGTATTAATGTCAAACTGCACTTTAATCGTTCAAACTGTAAATTAATTGCTGAATATTCGCATGATGCTTCATTCATTCCACAATTCAATATCAAGTCCGAGTATTCACGTCAAAACTACGATTTGTGTCCTCGAGGCAACTTGCCAACAACAAGTGAACATACAAATTCTATTTACAATTACTATGCCTTACCCTACATCATAATTTATTTTTTGAAAATATTTTGTTCCCTTCAGTAAATGATTTCCTTTGCTGATGAATTGTTATAGTTAAATCCATATTATAAATTACACAAAATAAGAAAAGTTTACAAACCTCTATATATTCTTTGAATGGTTTGTTCAAAATTTTGTATCTATACAATATTCTACCAATTTGTAAACCAGAAACATATTTTCTCAAGATAGAAAGTCTTTCATCAACCTATTAAAAAATGCAGGTTAAATTTATACTAAATTGCAAAAATATAAATAAATTAAAATAAAATCATCAGCACTCTGATTATTATTATTAACAATACCATGTATTAATCATCATTACCATTTCAAAGCCATCAGACGCGTGAACTTTAAATTAAATACATTCCTCGCGTAATTATGTAATGAATTATTTTTAATTAAATGCTTTTCATAAAGTTTTTCCAAGCAAAATAATGAAGAGATACCTAAATAATTGTTCTTTAGGTTCAAAAAATGCAAATAATTAAAAATTTAACACAAAAGATTTTTTAAACGAATGTTTCTTTTGTTTCACATTTGATTACATTTATGAATTAAGTTTCTAATGCAATTCCAATGAAGTGATTAATGGTTTAACGTATATAAACCTTTCTAGGCATTTAATTATTTTTGTTTAAAATTAGCCACCAGCTTATAAATAAAGTTCTCACCACAAAAAAAAATATCCAATCATTTTAGCTGCTATTCGAACGCTCTAAATTCTTTTTGCTTCTTTTCGTACAGGTGAAAGATGATTGAAAATTACATTAGAAATTAACTATCCACTTGTAAATAAACATATAAAACTTTGAAAGTTTCGTTTTCAAGTAATAAAGTGTTCGAATATATAATCTGCATACGTCATTCTATTGTTCGAAAATAAGATCAGTTATAAATAGTTTCGACAATTTCTTTACTTACTTTCTAGATGCCTGACAGATACATTTAAATCATACTTTTGAAAAAGTATTATATTTTAAAGGGTGGGGTGTTGCTATTATTAGAAATACAACATGGCATAATTGGTGGAAACAACTGAAATCTTTTGAACTGTGAAACTTTAATATTTTACACACGAAGAATGACGCCTACATAGTTTTACAACTAAACGCATCTATTTTCTCAAAATATCGAGAAATAAAGTTGATAACGATCTAATTTTGTTCATGCATATGAATTTATATTACTAAGAAATGTTTTCTTAAATAAAAGCAAGCGTTTCTTTTTATTTTAATGCATTTTTTCGAATGAAAACGTAATGATGGATTCCAATTCGGTTACTAAACTTCCCAAAAACACTAAGTTTTTAAACTTTAAAAATTTTTTTAACATAGCATCATTATTATTTGCTTTCAATGAAACTTCCATATTTATGTCTCCAATACAAGAACTTCATTCTTTGCTCTTTTTTACGAATATCTATCTTCACCGTTAATGTATACACTATCTACCAAAATGTATTTGGCACCCATGCAAATGACGACATCTGCGGTCCTGATATACGTCACCTCGCTCTGCCGTTAAATATCGTGTAGGAAACAACATTGGCATTAGTCGCATGCAAGATGCCACGAAGTGCAGAGTTATCTGATTTCGAGAAAGGTGTAACTGTCAGGTTATCACAGAAATGGCCGATCCTTAAGGGACATATCTAGCGAGCTGAATTACCCAAAATCAACATTGGCCCATGTGATTCAGAAGTAGAAGGTGAGCGGTGATTGTCGAAATGTGCCCCGAGTCGGCAGACTAGCGAAACAGGGAGATAGAAACCGACGGGTGCTGTCCAGAGAAATTCGGAAGAACCGCAACCAACCGATGGCCCACATACTCCAGGAATTTCAACAGGTCTCAGGGAGTGTTGTTTTGATTAATACCATCCGTAAGGAAGCACATCTGCTTGGTTTTCATGGTCGTGCTGCCGCCCATAAGCCTTTGATCACAAAGTCCAACCGCGCTGTTCGGTTAATGTGGTGCAAAGCACGTCGAAAGTGGACCGTAGATCAGTGGAAACGGATTCTCTGGAGCGACGAATCAAGGTTCACCCTGTACCGTTTGGATGGCAGGGTCGTGGTCTGGCGTCTGTCTGGAGAACGCCTCCTGCCAGAATGTATTGTGCCCACAGTAAAGTTTGGCGGAGGTGGAATTATGGTTTGGGGGTGTTTCTTCTTATATGGACTGGGACACGTGGTCCAAATTCATGGTACGCTCAACGTCGAGGCCTACTGCACTATTTTGGATGACAGTGTGCTTCCAACGTTGTGACAGTTTTACGGGTTGGAACTATGTTACTTCCAGGACGACAACGCAGGCTGTCGTGTTGCGAGGTCCATCATGGATTGGTATGATAACAATGAGGTTAAACGAATGGACTGGCCTGTCCAGAGCCTAGACCTGAACCCTATCTAGACCCTATGGGACGAGTTGGATCGCCGAACTAAGGAGTGCAACAACCGTCCAAAATCGGTGAAGGAACTTACATGTCTTCTCCAAGCCGAGTGGAAGATAATACCACTAACCGTTATACAAGGATTTTTGGAAAGCATGCCCCGGAGTGTTGAGGCTGTAATTGCCTTTTGAGGCTCTGCCAACTATTGAATATGAATAAATTTTATTTTTCTTTTCTATCACAGGTGTCCAAATACTTATTGGTAGATAGTGTATTTGTCATTTGAGTTCCGTTCACAGTTTACACAACTTATTTAATATATATATAAGTAATTTTTCATCTTACTTTTAATATAAATGTATTTTTCTTACATTGTAACCTTTCTATTAAATTACTATGTACAGGTTTTGAATACAGAAGTAAAAGCCTGATAAAGAAATTTCCATAGAGGAATCAGATTTTGCTATACTCTTCAGCAAAATAAATTTTCAGAAGCATATTAAATTAATAATTATTAATAAAATTTCAAAAAGGGTATATCAATAAATAATTTTTTCTCACCTGTTTCTGATACAATCTGCCAACACAGTCCTCAGTTCCTTGAGTAAGTTGCCTTAGTTGTTGCACTTGTTTTTCATGAATTATACCAATCTAAGAATTTAATGTGTCATATTACAAGAAAATATGTGTTGTCCAAACCTAATTCTCAAATTACCTGTAAGGTCAAAGCTATTTAACATATTACTAGCAGATCCGTGTGTAGCATCTGCGCTAATATTGCTTACATGCTTATGCTAATGTTGCTTACAGGCTTACATGCTTATGTTGCTTACATGCTTACAAATGACAAAGTATTGTCACTCACATTTCAAGACATATTTCAATCCGGTTGAAATGGATATATCACCCACATATCCACATAAATAGATTTCACGTCACCTAAATGAAGTACCATTATTCAAGGTAGGTATGTAGGTAATTAATTAACGTCGCACTGGAGCAACTCAAAGGGCTATTAGCGACGGTCCGGGATCAATCTCAACGGGAAAGATCCTAGGACAAACCCACGTAATTTTCAACCACGGTCATGTGACGAGGCAACACCGGAGCTGGCACCCCACTCTCCACACTACGCCAACACTAGGACATTTGATAGATTTAACGTGCAACATCCCCTTTGTACATGATGATCTTTGGCTGGATTCTAAATTGCAACCCTCCGGTTGCTAATCCGTTACCCTTCCAACGTGTCGCGTGCTTTACAACGACTTGAGGAGAGCAGGTGAAATAGAACGTCCTCTGCAGGTGGTGTTCGTCCGCTAGAAATCTGATTGGATATCGGCTTTTACCGTTGGGTTATTTTTGGACTGCAGAGAGACGTTGAAAACGACGTTGTGAGACGGTTAAAGAGAGACAGAAGCAGCGGGTGAGGATTGTTTACAATACTGGACTACTGGACTGACGGTACATACTTTTATGTATTAGTGTAATGATTTTAATGTGATGATGTAAGTGCTATATATATTCTTAATGTTTTTGGAAATAAAATATCTTAAATATCTGAGCTGTTGGTTGTCTTCCCCTTGTGTACGATTCGTACTGTTTTCACGCTACCGTTAGTGGGTGACAACACTACGCCTTATAGAAAGTTTTAAGACTGCTGTCTTAATTCAGGGACGTGCAAGAATTTTCGGTGTTTCTAAAACTTCCTTGCATAGGTTTTTATCATTTTTGCTATAGTCGTCTTTTCGATAGCTGTTCTTTTTTACATAAAAATATTTAAAGAAATCTTTCCTTTTCCATTACTTTTAGAAATATGAGCTTTAATATAAATTTTGTATTTTGTGTGCAGATGTTAAAATAGTATACATAAAAACTAACCTTTTATCTTACTTTATATCATACTCTCTTAAAGAATTCTACATAAACGCCTTCACAAACAAATAGGTGTCGTAATTAACAGACATTAGCCTCAATACTTATATACATTTAATTATGTGTTTCATGGAAAATAGTTATAAATAACGATTCTATTGTTTACTAATTACCAACGCAAATATTTGTGCTCCTTTTTTTTTCCCTACAGAGCACTATTTCTCAAAACATCGTGATTTCTGACAAATCTCCCCCTCAACACTCTTTGACTCTCTCTCTCTCTCTCTCTCTCTCTCTCTCTCTCTCTCTCTTTACGTAAAAAGAAAAAAATATGTCACCTCTAAGCAGTATTAAATGAATAAAAGAACGTTACTAAGTCCTGGTTTCTAGAACACCCACTACAATGAACGAATCCTTGGGGGAAATAAACATTTGTTCAACGTAACAGCAAGTTTAGCCTGAAATGCAGTCATTAACAGTAAATGAATTAGAATAGATTTTAGTTACTTTTATGTTTGCACCTTAAATTATCCCTGGAATCAAAATACCAAATTTAATAACCTATTCCAGGAAATGAAATAATTATTTTTCTATTTTGAGGCTTCGGCTTTAAAACAGGCTTTGTGTTTTGTGTCTATTCCTTTGGTAGTTTTTCTACGTTTTGTTTTTAAAAACCTATTCTTGATTACACTAGTTGAAGTTCTATTAAATGCGGGGATCTCTGCACCCAAGTTGGAAGAACAATAGATTAGCAACCGAAGGGTTGTGAGTTCAAAATTAGGTCTAACCAAGGACAGTCGCATACGTAGGGGCTGATGCATGTTAAATCTGTCATAACCTCAAATGAACTCACATTGGCGTAGTGAGGAATTTTGGACAGTGGTGTGCCAGCTCAGGTGTTGAACTCGTCACCGTCAACTGACCCTGGTTCAAAACGACAAGAACCGTGTTTCAAATGACAGTAACACGTTATATTGCTCCAGTACGACTTTAATTCGGTTTCCTAGCTATAAGTCTTGTTTCCCTTTTAGATATGCAATATTTTCTTCATTACACATTTCATTAGTCGTGAAATTTAATATTCAGCGCATAATTAATAAACATTTTTTTAATAGTTTTGCATATAATGATAAAAATAAATTTCATTATTAATAAAAAATAAACTGCCACTTATTGAGAGGAAATTTTAAACCAACCGAACAAACCAGATGGCCACAGAGAAAATTTTATTTCAGCTTCCCATTTTTCTCTTCAAAATCTAGGATTGTCGCCAATAGACCACTGTGTTCCTCCTGTGCGACGTTAGTAAAAATATCAATACCTACATGCCTACAAGTTCTTTAAAATGCAGCCGACCAACCGGTATAGTGGTTAAGGTGTTAGCCTCTAGATCGGAAGGTTCCTGGTTCGAATCCTGGTCCGGGCATGGATGTTTGTAAGCGTATGGTGTAGAAACGGCTGATGCACCTTAAATCTGTCGTGGCCGAAAGTCCTCACGTTGGGTTGGTGTGGAAGTTTAGAGAGTGGGGTGCCAGCTGAGGTGTTGCTTTGTCATCTGACCGTGGTTCAAAATTACGAGGTGTTGTCCTCGTATCTTTCCCTTAAGGGATTGATCCCGGACCGTCGACAATAGCCAGTTGTGTTGCTCTAGTACAACGTTAACTAAAATTACCATTGCCATTACATTACTTTAAAATGCAGCTCATCGCCATTTTGACAAGTATGGCTTTTATTTAATTGCGTTAACGAAAAAACTATCATAAAGAATTCAGAATAAATATACTCTTTTACACAAAAATCGACCCAACAAGAAGGAATTGTCGAACAGTCCTGCCGGCCTCGATCAATTTGGAACGGCGCTGACTGGGGTCATATAATCTTAAGTGATGAGTCCCGTTTCCAAATGTGTCCTGATGACAACCGCAGACGGGTTTGGGGACGTCCAGGGCAGAGTGGGGATCCTGTCCTTACTATCGCGCGCCACACATGCCCACAACAGTGCGTTATGGTCTGGGGTTCCATCTCCTTTGATAGACGAACCCCTTTGCTAGTCATTTCAGGCACACTTACAGCAGTTGTGTTACCGTTCCTTTTGCGACACCCCGGACTTACTTTTCAACAAGATAATGCCCGGCCGCACAGGGCACGTGTTGCTATGAATTGTCTTCAAGCTTTCCCAACACTTCATCGGCCAGCTAGGTCTCCTTATCTCTATTTCATAAAGCACATTTGGGACGTTATGGGAAGGCGGATGCAACCATCCCGGAATGTTTACCATTTAGCCCGACAGTTGGAGACAATTTGGCAAGAAATTCAGCAGGACACCATCCGGGAACTTTTTCAGTCTATGCCACGCCGGTGGATGCATCCAGGCCACAGGTGGACCAACGCCTTATTGACTTCAACCCTTTGTAACGGTCAAACTTCGAAATAAATCATTCAATTGTTCTGAAATTTTAATTGTTTGTTTTTCTATACATGCTCTTCATATACATCAATTTTTATCGCAATCGGACAACTCCTTCTTGTTGCGCCGATTTTTTTTGTTACAGAATATTCTTTAAATATTATATTCTTTGCAGTTTATACTGGCAACATGCTGAAATCGTATTCAGAAAACCACGTCTGACGTCACTTTCAGAATCTATATATATAATTATCTTACGTGGCACGCAAAAAAGACGTTATTTGTAATCGCGTTTTGGCAACATTGTATGATTGTTTGTTTATCACGAAGCCTCGCGCTTCCATTGAATTTATAGCGTTATCGGATGAAATTTTATTGAAAAAAAAATTAATTTTAGTCGAGCTGTTGCAGTTAATAATAGAAATCAACGAAAGCGTAGGATCTTTTCAGGGCCATTTAAAAAACAAGGTCCTTTTCAGTGCCAACAATCATAGTTCAACAAGACGCTTGCACTACAACTTTCGACAACAAACTCAATAAAAAGGCGTGGGTGGCTCGAGTGCAGAGGTAAATGTGCACACAAACAACATGCTGGGTATTCAATTTCCAAATCAGCGCTCACATTTCGAGCCAAATTTGCTCAAAGTATTCATTTGAATTCTGATTCCATAGGTACTGTATATATATTTTCTGAAAAACAGCAAAAAAATTTAGATTTCAAAAATATTTTTTTTGGAATATCATATTTTGTAAACATTCTCTTATGCAGGACACATGTCTTCATTGATGCGAGTGAAGCGAGCATATGTTCCGCAGCGAACCAATGAGGATTGCGAAGCAATCCTCCGGGAGTTGGCGAGCGTTAGCGAGCAGGGTGCGGGCCCCCTAGTTCTTATGAAAAACACGTATTGCTTCAGAAATACTTACGCCACGTAATTTACATGACAGAAAAGTCTCTCATAAACGATATCTGTTGCATTACTGTGATTCAAACTTAAGAGGTATCGTCTTCGGATCGCAGTCTTTCCCTTCAAGATCGATGTCTGACCGTCACCAATAGTCCGTCGTGTAGCGGCAGTGCGACGTTAATCCTACTACCTAACTACCTTTGTCAATGCTAACATATAAAAATTAGAATGAAACTAAGTCACAGGTAAACTAAATTATGCTAGTTAATGCCAAGAAATGTTAATCACTGTTAGTTAATTGCATTCAAACATTCTTTGCTGAAGAACTCGACGATAATAATTTGTTTCGGTCAAAGATTATTATTATGAAAGCTATACTTTTATGCCTCTTTTAGTATTTTAAAGGTACAAAGATACGATATTCAAAACCCGGAAGTCTATTAATGAGTAATCAAGCGCTTAACTTGCAATTTTTTAATTTTATTAATTTAGTTTGATTTTTTAAATTAAAATTCTATCTTTTCAAGACGTCGTAACACTTGATAGAGTTTATGAAGCATAAATATGTTTTTATTTTTAATTTATTAGGATGTATAAAGTGTAAAATGTTCAGATCATAAATTAACAGAAAATTTTCACTTTGATGCTTTCAACAAATTGCCGATATTATATACCAGTGAATGAATAACATTTTTTTTTTATTTCAGCCCTTAAATGTGACAAAAAATGTTCGTTCATAAATAAAGACAGTAATTAACTTCCAAAAAAAGATCCTTTGATGGAATAAAATACTACTACTACCATTTTAATTAGTAAATTTATTTAAACGTAATAAGTTTTGTTTTTTTGCCATAATCATATCCTCCCAGTAAAACGCAATTTTAGATACAATTTACGGGGATCGTTCGGAAGGTAATGAGCCGGTTTTTAACTAAGTACAAACTAATTAAAAATTTCCAACCACACTTTTGATTTTACATTTTTATACCTTATGTTTACTTTTCTACATAATCCCCTTGCAGATTTAAACATTTGTCGTACCTTGTGACGAGCTTTTGAATACCAACGTCATACTCCTCTGTCAACAGTCCATTAACATAAGCAGTAACGTCTTTCTGCTAATGAGGTCGTCTTTGAGCATGCGTATCACCCACCTTACACAACTTTTTTTGAATTTGAGATGATAGTGCGAAACACATGCGAAAATTTATCATGAATTTCATCCGAAGTACCCCGCCGATCTTGTTTCATGAATTTGTCGACACACTTGACAAGCTCATCCGTAATGACACTTGGGCGGCCACATCGCTCCTCATCATGGACGTTCTCTCTTCCCTCACTAAACTGTCAGCACCAACGACGCACATATTATTCAATCATCACATCACCGTACACTGCTTTGATTTCACGATAAATTTCGCTTAAACATTTTTTGCGTTTAGAAATCGGATTACAGATTTCACTTCACATTTGGTGGCACGCTCGATTTTCTTGGATATTTTATGTACCAAAACAACAACAACCGTTAAAATACGATGTAATTCAGTAGACAGCTACTCCCTAAAACTGGTAGACCGACCTTGAACGGTGCACCTGCCACTGTCATAGTGATCCGCATGCTCAAACGGGCCTATCCGAATGACCCTCGTATGTGTAAAATAATACAACTCCATGCACTACCGAATAGAATGAAGCATTACACTTCGTCATATATAGGGCGACTGAAAAAAATAACAATTATTTTTACTCTTCCACTGCATCAACACTCTGAAGGGTTCATACGTATTATATCCATTCCGCAACCTTTAGTTTTCACAGTGTTACTAGAAATATGTTTTGGTTTCTTTGGGGAATGAAAGTGTTCTCTACGCTTCATTCAAACTAGTCGATGTCGTTATTTAGTTATGCCTGCTGTGGGATTAAATCAATATACAGTCTAAGACAACAAAAAAACAGTTGCACCTGGAAGGAGCAGACCGGTGTAAATGAAATTTGGACGGTTTGGTACGTACGTAGTGGTTTATCTGTATTGGAGATGCAAATGAGCAAATTTTCAGAATCACTTTAGCATGCGCCTTGCGTAGGGCAGCTCTCAAACGCGCTGCGTATTGAGGCATAAAAGGACATCCAGTGGTGCAGTAAATTCATTTCGACTCATGCTGTTGTGTTGGTTACATCGTTTCTCATTGAGTTATGCCTCTGGAAAAAATTCGCACGCAATTTAAGCAACTGGGAGAGTTTGACAGAGGCCAAGTATTTGGTATCAGAGAAGGTAGATGGTCTAATCGATGAATTGTGCAACATCTTGGTTGTAGTGATGTTACTGTTGGCAGCGGTGGATACAACAAGGCCCATGCCAGCGTCAACCAGGCTCAAGAAGGCCTAGCGAAACCGAACCAAGAGGATCGACGTGTTGAAAGACATGCGCGTACTCATCGAACACCCACTCTTGCAGGCATCCAACAAGCAGTAGGAACCTCTCTCGATTATCTAATAAGTGATCGCACCATTTGTCGACGACTTCACGACGTGGGACTTAACTCACGTAGACCGTTACTACGACTGCCTTTAACAGCATTGCATCTCCGTCAAAGACTGGAATGGTATCGTGCCAGACGGACATGGGTCATCGACTGGTCTTCATTCACGAATCCAGCTTCTGTCTGGGTGGAGACGACAGTCAAATCCGTGTGTGGATGCAACGTGGTCAGCGCCAACATTCACTGTTTGTTGTGCAGCGTCACACGTCCAGAAGAACTGGTATCATGGGGTGTGGTGTGCAATTGCGTATGATACAAAATCACCTTTGGTATTCGTTATGGGCTCTTTGGCAGGCCAGCGTTACGTACAAGAAATTTTACAGCCAGTTACGCTCTCATTCCTGAACACCCAGATTCACCCCTTTTTTTAACAAGACATTGCTCGACCACATATTGCTGCCGTCTCTAGAACTTGTCTACAATACAACGATAACTTACCATGGCCGGCATACTCACCGGATCTGTCCCGATCGAGAATATATGGGTTGCCATTGAACAAGATACCATCACTCTACCCGTACCGTGTAATCTGCTGGAACTACGTGACAGGGTTCAAGCAGCTTGGGATGGACTGTAGTAGGACTTCATAAAGAGACTGTATGACTCACTACCAAGGCGCTCGGTATGCTTTATTGGGAATAATGGCGGTCATACGCTATACTGAATGATGCCACTTAATTTAATTTTTTTCAATAAAGTTTGCATATTTCAGTCTTAAATTTTAATAATTTACTCATTTATAAGAACACTTTACCAACCTTGTAAATTTCATTGCGTTCTGACAATTCCTTCAGAGTGCAACTTTTTTTTGTCTTGGAGTGTAATAAGCTATTAGGAAATATCTTGATTTTCAAATAGATCAAGCTCAACGCGTATTTTGCTTATTCACTTACACTTCATTATTGGTAATGGTAATGGTAATGGTAATTTTAGTTAACGTCGTACTAGAGCAACACAACGGGCTATTGACGACGGTCCGGAATCAGTCCCCTAAGGGAAAGATTCGAGGACAACACCTCGTAATTTTGAACCACGGTCAGATGACGAAGCAACACCTGAGCTGGCACCCCACTCTCCAAACTTCCACGCCAACCCAACGTGAGGACTTTCGGCCACGACAGATTTAAGGTGCACCAGCCGCCTCTACACCATACGTTTACAAACATCCATGCCCGGACCCGGATTCGAACCAGGAACCATCCGATCTAGAGGCTAACACCTTAACCACTATACCGGTTGGTCGGCACACACTTCATTATTAAAGCACTGCATACTTTTTATCTATTACTTTATTGCACGCTCCGAGTTTTATCGATGTAAGTACACAAGATAATTGTGGACCTAATGGTCAATATCAATTGAAAGTTATAAAAACATTAGGGTGGGGGGGGGGGGGGGTAACTAATGTAATAAAGCTTCATTATGCATTTGTTTTCAGTTTTTGTATCTGCGAGTTTAAAAAAAGACAAATATGACAAAATCCGAGATCTATCCGGAAAGTACCTAGACATGTAATATGAAACAAGATGCGTAGGACCAAGAACATTTGGTACCTAGTCTCCTTCAAAGTACCTTAGTATCTCATATATTTCCCCATTGTTAGAGGTAGATAGGTAGGTAATTAACGTCTCCCTGGAGCAACATGACGGACTACTGGTGACAATCTGTGATCTATCCAGAAGGAAAAGATCAGAGGACAACACCTCGTAAATTTGAGATGACGAGATCAGACTTCCATTCCTGAACACTCAAGTTCACCCCCTTTTTCAACAAGACAATGCTCCACCCCATATTGCTGACGTCTCTGGAGCTTGTCTACAACACAACGATATCTTACCATGGCCGGCGTACTCACCGGATCTGTCCCGATCGAGTATGTATGGGATGCCATTGGACGAGATGTGACCACTCCACCCGTACGGCATAATCTGATGAACGAGTGCATCCCCACACCACACCAACGTGAGGATACTTGAGGCCACGACACGGTCTTTTGTTGGATCTAGTCTCGAACACATCCGCGACTATTCCAACCAGGCTACAGCGTTCTCCCCCCATTGTTGGAATCGTCATCAGCTGCCTCTTCATATTCTCCTGAATCGCGTGCACGCTCTGAAATCTCAACTCTTTCAGAGAAAACCAGAAGTAATAGGGTGCCAAACCTGGGCTGTAAGGGGATTGAAACCACACCTGGGTGATTTGATGTTTTGTAAAAACACCTGCACGAGACGTGATGAATAGAAGCGCATCGCGTTTCATGCTAAGGTCCTTAAATTCTTGAACACAGTAATTTTTGGGATGCCGGGGTTATTTTGTAATTTTTCGTATTGTTTGTCGCCGACCTTTGTTGATTAGAACTCGTACACGCTCAACAATCTCAGTTGTTCTGCTTCTTGAAGGCCGTCCATAAGATGGATAACGTTAAACAAAATTCTCACCGTCTTTGAAGCCAGGCTGTACCACAGGTTTGTTTTTCATGAACTCATTGCATTGTGCCCCCGAAAGCCCTCTTACACTCTCCTGATGGTTGTCTCAAGGAGGTACCTAAAATTAGCACAGCTGGCCAAATCTTGATAAACGAGATTTCTCGCAATGAATGTAAACACTAACCAGATCTCAATCACTTAAAAATATCGATCTCGTAATAAAAAAATCGATCTCGTAAAAAATCGATCTTGTAAATAAATCGATCTTGTAAAAAATCAATCTAGTAAAAAAATGGATCTTGTAAACAAAATTCATCTCATAAATAAATCGACAATTCTTGATGACAACAAGTATCTTCATTGGCTTCACAAATGAGATCTTGGTGAAAATTAGGTATCTCGCCACTGACAAAATTCATCAGATTTTAGTGTACAAGATAACTACGACAAGATCCGGTCCGTTTCCTTCAAATGACGAGACATCTCGTCCATCACGATCTGGTCAATTTTGTTTATGACGAAATACCTCGTCGAGATAACCACCAGGAGGATCAACAATTGCTGGATACTTTCCGGACAGATCATCAAATCAAAGATATCACATCAAAAATAAGAAAAATTTTCTTCCTCAGATTGGGATAATACTATATCCAAAAAAAATATCTTTTTTTTTCTAAATTACCTAAAAATTACTGTCAATTATTTTCCACCTACTTCTTCCATATTTCCGAACAGCATATCCAACTCCACAGCTGTAGCCAATGCGCACTGCTTCCTTAACGGTGTCATGAAGCGTTCCTTTCCATCCTGCACCACATTCAACAAGTCTTCCTCACACAAAAGCAGTTTCAACAGAGCCCTTTCTCTTCTCCACAACATGATCTGAGCATCCTGTATAAGACAAATATCAATCATTTCGATCTAAAGAGCTCAAAAGAACGTAGAGTGGTTCAAACAGTAAAGAATTTCCTTCATTTACAAAAATACGAACTCTCCTATTAAAATTTACATTTCCCAAATCTGCGTAATCCATATACACTACATGGACAAAAGTATTTGAACACTGCATGTATTTCAGAAAAAGTGCTTTATTATTCTATTTAGTAAGGGTAGGCCTTCTTTTGTTTTTATTACAGCTGCATTGCGTCTAGGCATACTTTCCGCAAGTTCTCTGTAAGTCTGGGCAGAAATAGCCCGCCATGCATCTTACAAGGCTTTGAGAAGAGATTGTTGTGAAGATGGGCGCGCGTGACGGAGTCGTACTCGTCGCTCCAGTTTGTCCCAAAAGTGATCGATCGGAAGTCGGTCAAGCAAATTGACCTCAATTTCAGGAAACAAGTCCAGAACACGTTTTGCAGTACGACATGGTGCTTGATCTTGTAGGAAGAAACAACCATCGTCGACGTGGTATTGCCAAAGTGTAGGCAAGGCCGAATTATCAAGAACGTCGAGGTACACGTCTACGTTCATGGTACATGGTACATAGTGGGTCGAGTCCTAACCAGGCAAATAACCCCATACTAAGATGGATCTTTCTCCGAATTTCTACAGTGTCCAAATACTTTTGTCCATATAGTGTAGGTTTCTCAAAGGCATACCTGTAGTTAACAGGACACGTTAGGTATGTTCCTGGGAAGATTCCAGTCGCACTGCCTTAGCAATGGTTTCCGTGGGCGTACCGGGGAAAATTCATCAGAGCCACATTCTAATTCCACAGAGGTCCTCTAAATTTATTGATTATGCACTGTCTTTCACTCAGCTTGCGGTTTCGCACATTGTTTCATCTATTTCTCTTTCTTCCCCTCTCTCTATCTCTCTCACCCTCTCTCTATCTTTCTCTCTCTCCCTCTCTTTCACCCTCTCTCTATCTTTCTCTCTCTCCCTCACCCTCTTACTCTTTCTTTCTCTCTCCCTCTCTCTCACCATCTTACTCTATCTTTCTCTCTCTCCCTCTCTCTCACCCTCTCTCTATCTTTCTCTCTCCCTCTCTCTCACCCTCTTACTCTATCTTTCTCTCTCCCTCTCTCTCACCCTCTCTCTATCTTTCTCTCTCTCCCTCTCTCTCTCACCCTCTTACTCTATCTTTCTCTCTCTCCCTCTCTCTCACCCTCTCTCTATCTTTCTCTCTCTCCCTCTCTCTCTCACCCTCTTACTCTATCTTTCTCTCTATCTTTCTCTCTCTCCCTCTCTCTCACCCTCTCTCTATCTTTCTCTCTCTCCCTCTCTCTCTCACCCTCTTACTCTATCTTTCTCTCTCTCCCTCTCTCTCTCACCCTCTCTCTATCTTTCTCTCATTTGACTAACCACCAAGCATTTCTAATTTTTCACCTCTGGGTCTGCTATTCGTATATCAATTTAAAAATGTTGTTTACAGTACATCTTAATAAATCCATTTGTTGGTGTCTTAACTGTAAGGCCCATTAAGTATTCGTGTTAAGGTAATGCGAAAGTTAACATTTTGTTACTATGCTAATAATATATGTTCGATGCTGGTAAGCGTGCAAACTTTTTGGCACATAAACAATTTTCAATTTAAATTGCTTTTTTTTTTCTTAACATGTTCAACACAACATCTTGATTTTACAAATTTTTTTCAGTATGGCATACTATTTTACATTAAAGGCCTTCGTATTTCTTTGCATGCAAATGTACAGAATTTACAAAACAAACTTCACAATGTTCTATGGATATTCATGACACACACAGTGTGAAAATATTTGTTCAGCAAAATTAATACAGAACCGTAACTTAGAACAAATAAAATTGTGTCACGGTTATCGCTGAAATTACTACGGAATATAAAATTAATTAGAAACTCCTGCATACTTTAGGTATATTTTGATTAAAATAAAAAACCAGCAAGCGTAAAATTAAAAATAATTCATTTCAATGAAGAGTGTAATTCAAAAGCATTTCACCCAAAGTGTATTTTTCCATTACAGACGAATCCCACATTCGTTTTATGAATGCTACTGGTGTAATTTATATAAGGTTCCTGAAAAATATTTGTCTAAGACATTTTGTTGTTTCGCTAAATAAAGATCAAACAAAATAAATTTGAAAATTCGATTGAGAAATGTCTATAACCAAATTAATTTTGAAAACTTAAGTGGGACTTAGTTTCGTCCCCTATTCCTTTAGAAAACCATCAGAAGGGTTGATGGTTGATGTTTTTTACTAATAGTTTTCATAAAATGCCACACATAAAAATCATGTCCAGCACTATAAATGTTATGGGTTTACATTTCCTTAGCAAGTCATCTGGTTTGGTGTTTACCTTCTTACATTGCTCAGCGAGCGACTGTTTTGACTTTCTTCAAATGAATGAGCTTGTTACTAGACATTTTTGGTTTCTTTTCCAGGGTCCTACTCGTTTCCGTTCCGGGGCTCAAAATCAAGGTAGACGAAAGGTCCCAGTACCAATTTAGATTAAGAGTACCTAATGAAGCAAAAGTATCCCAATAACTCAATGTACAACTTGAACAAGCGCTTAGATTTATATTTTTCTTCCTTAACCTTTAACTGCTGTCATGGGTCTTACAGTCGCCCGAGTCATTTTTTACAGGTCGTTTCCACCCCCTAAAATGAATATTGGTCCCTGTCCTATTTAGTACCTTCCTACTACGTCCAACAGAAGCCACATTCCAAGACAGGTTCGGCTGCCCCGACTATTTCGTGTTTTACACTATTTGCATTTCTCGCGTGGTCTCTTAGACCCCTCACAGCATTTGCGTTACCGTTCTTGTTGAATGAAATCGTCTAAGTTGGAGTAGGGAAATTCGGCAGAGAGCCTAAAATGGCAACAAACTTCACTAAAAAACTACCTGTGTATCTTACACAAAAGAAATTCAGGATGTTATTGATAATTTGGTCGGAAATAAGAGTACTGGGGACAGTGAAATTTCGGATAATATTATTGAAAGCGAACCCGAAACGGATTCGAAAATTTAGACAGATGACGATGAAGACATTTCAAGTGCGTCTTCGCAAGAATAATATTTCTACGGAAAAAATAACTTCAAATGGGATGCCCTGGGGGGGGAGGCTAATCGTGTCATTACAACACCAAAACACAGTTTTACAGTTTCCAGGGTTAAAACGTCCAGCAAAATTAGGTCCGAAAGCTAATCCTGAAGAGACATGGAATCTACTTAACTTATATAGTAATATAAAATGTATTTCATGTTAAGAATTGAATTTTCTAAATTTAAAATGTATAAATAATATTTATCTAAAGAATCTTTCGTTAATATATTATATTAATCAACTTTATACGCACTTTAGAGAGCGAGGTCTGAGAGACCCCTTCACACTAGTTATGAGACGGTTTGTGACACAGCAGTAAAGGGTTAATACAATTGTTTTTCATTTTTATTATTAGAATTATTATGAATTTTTGAACCTAGAACTGACATTACAGTTGACAAACAATTCACCTTTTTTGGGGCCCATATAAGACTTTGGGCTCCGTAATGATGAATAGGTTACTCTCTTATGTGGAAGCCCCTCTACTACAAGATTGTAAAGAAAGTTATCACTCTCCCCCAAGAATCAATATCGTTTTCGTATAATTATGTTGCAGATCTACTGTCATCCTGTGAATGTTTGGTAATGTATTCTTTCATTATGCGTTGTTTAAAAACAGCAGCATGTGATTGAACTTTGTTGTGACTGCTGATTAGATTTCCAATGTCGAAAACGGAATCAATAATGGATGAGCTTAGTTATGAATTTCCCGAAAGACTTAAAAATTCAAGGGCAAAACAAACAATTCAATGACTATTCCATCTTGTAAAGACTTGAACTCTCCAAAAAAGATAATAAATAGTTAATATTCTCAATTGATTGTGTACCTGGATTACCATTCTTGATCCTTTCTTCGTGAAAGATTCCTTGCGTCTTAAACTAGTTTGCCTTTTTCTCGTTGCCAATTCTCCTTCGGGTCTAATAATCTCCAGTTCCATAATCTCTTTGACGTTTCTGCTCAAAGAAAAGGATAGAATTATCCCATGAGTGCATTACCGATTTCCTTCATCCTATATACTCGGGATTTCTTCCCGATATTAATGAAAGCATGATCCAGAAAGATTTCAGTTCAGAGATATTTCGTTAATGGATCGCATAAATGAAACTGTATGTGATACGTGATCTCCATGTTGTGTTCTACCATTAATAAACCTTACACACTCTAAGCCTACTTTCAAATAATGCTTTAACTTGATCGATGATTTTAAAGTTGTTCTGAGTTTAACTTGTTGAAATGAAAATAGTTTCATAATATGTTGAGTTAAAGTATGAACTATAAATGCACTCTAAAACAAAAAAATCGACGCAACAAGAAGGAGCTGTCAGATAGAGACAAAAATTGGTGGATAGGAAAATTATGTACAGAATAGAAAATGATTAAAATTTCAGAACAATTAAATGATTTATTTCAGAGTTACAGTAACGAACTCAATAAGGTGTTGACCCGCCTCTAGCCTGGATGCAAGCTGCCACACGGCGTGGTATAGACCGATAAAGCTCCCGGATGGTCTCCTGCGGTATTTCTTGCCAAATTTGTTCCAATTGTCGGACTACGTCATCAACATTCCCTACCGGATGCAGTCACCTTCCCATCATATCCCAGACATGCTCGATGGGAGAGAGATCTGGTGATTTGGCTGTCCAAGGAAATGTTTTACAAGCTTGAAGACAATTCATAGCAACACGTGCCGTATGTGGTCAGGCATTATCTTGCTGAAAAATAAGCCCAGAGTACTGCGAAAGGAACGGTAGCAAAACAGGTCTCAGAATGTCGTCAACGTACCGCTGTGAAGTAAGTGTACCTCTAATGACGACCAAAGAGGTCCGGTTATCAAAAGAAATGGCACCCCAGACCATAACTCCTTGTTGAGGGACCGTGTGGTGTGCAATAGTGAAAGCAGGATCGGCACGCTGCCCTAAGCGTCTCCAGACACGTCTTCGATGATCGTCAGTACACAGTTGGAAGCGGGATTCGTCGCTAAAGACTATACGTCCCCAGTCAGCATCATTCCAGCCTGATCGAACCAAGCACCACTGTAATCTGGCTCGACAGTGTGCAGGCGTGAATGGCAGGTGGCGTAACGGTCGGTACGAGCGTAGATTTCGCTCTCTCAGCCGCTTGTGAATGGTCATGGTGGACACTCGTGTGTGGGTCGCACGACTGATGGTTGATAGCGATGAATCAGGCGCTGTGACAGATGATCTGACAATCACTCTGTCCTCGCGATATGTTATGGCTCTACGTCGACAGCTACCATCATGACGCTGAAATCTGCCATTGTCCACCCACTCTTGACAGCATCTTCTAATCGCCGTATCCCTTCGCCTCACATGACGAGCGATTCTCCGATTTGCCCAACCTGCCTCTTTCAATCCAATGATACGACCTCTTTCAAACTCTGAAAGTTGCTCGTAATGAGCTCGAATCCTACGGCGAGGCATTTTTTAAGTCGTTGAAAGGTATCCTAAATCGCAATGCAGCAGAAATTTTTGACAACAGTTCAAGAACAACTCCTTATATACATCTGCTGGATGCTCAGTTCCGATGCGCTGGAGATCGCACTATTCATTCATTGGACACCAAATTTTAATCATTTGCATATTTGGTCAAAACATTTTTGCATACGAAATTTCAAAGCAATCGGATGATTCCTTCTGGGTGCGTCGATTTTTTTGTTATAGAGTGTATTCTATTGTTGTGTGTCTCATGTGTTTTCTTCCTAGCTTTAGTTTTTTATACACACAGAAAAATTAATTAAAAATATAGATTAACAGATTAAAACCTTTGTAAAATTGGTAGTAAAAAAGATTAAACTTCAAAACAATTTTTTGATAAAATTTAAAAAAACGATTAAACTTCAAAACAATGCTTGATAAATGTAAAAAACTAAAATATCGTAAATGGTCATTTCAGAGAATCAAGATGTCTGCCTTCATCAAGACCGAAGCAAGTTAAAATAGGAAAAATGAGTTTAAATATGTTTTTCTAGAGAAGGATTGTGGGCCACAGCACTCTTTTTTAACCAAACCTTTTAAGGCCAAGAGTAAAGACAGGGAAACACTGGCGTTTTACTATTCTAAAATGTGTATCTAAAACTTCCATCAGAAACTATCAAACCAAGTTTTATAGAATTATACTCTTTAAAAACAACGCACTATTTGTAAAATTTGATCATTTTTACTTTTTAAATATGTTTATGAACTATAAAACACCTCACAGAATTTCATTTCTTTTCTAAAACCAACCGCTGCATTTAGAGAATATATTTTTTGGTCAAAACGTTTTGAATTCTTATAAAAACAAACTATCAGCTACACTAAATATATACAGAAATACAAATATATTCACAACTTAAATATGTTTGCACTTTAAATCCATCGAATTATATCAAAATGAATTCTTACTTTACAATGTTCTCAATTTCTTCCTTTCCTTTCTTAGAAACTTGAACTTTATCAATAGAAATTATCTTATCCCCAGGCAGAAGACCAGCTTTCTCTGCTGCACCACCTAAAAGACAAAACCACCTTTCCAATCAGCTGAAAAGGACATTAAGAAAAGTTCAATCTTAAGATAAGTTCCCTATTATTTACATTAACAGGTGCAACCCCCCTTTTTACAGCTGTTACGGTCACCTTGGTGTTACAAACTGCTAAATCTTCGACAGCTTTCATGGGTGATTAAATCCCAAAAGCACGAATCGTATATTTAATAGCCAAGCCACATCCTGCTTTCAATTCACTGTACTGATATTGCAGTATTCTGTCAAAAAAAAAGTGTTGCTACGCTAAAGCAATGCAGACATTAAAAAGCTTCGTATGAGCTCAGTGATTCTGGAGTTCTGATAGAAAGTAAAAAACATTACTTAAATTCCTTTTCATTTTAATGCTTTCCGGGACACATCGAAAAAAAATTTTTATTAATTAATTTAGAATTTTGAATTTTTTTTTGTACTGATTACCCATCTAACTAATAAGCGAAATCACAACACAAAATTTTTCCAAAAGTTTTTTAAAAATTTTAAATAAAAATTTTTTGAATAAAAGAGGGGTTTTTTTTAATTGCTAAAACTCAAAATATTCTTGATCCATTTTCAAAATTCCTGCAGTAAATTATTCACAAATTTATAAACTTTAATTTTGATTCAACAATTTAAAAAATATTATTTTAATAAAAAATATTTAAATAAAATTTTTGCAAATTTTAAGGTACTTTTTTTTTAAAAAGTCATATATTTTTAAAAGTAAATATTTGTTTTAAATTTGCTGAATCAAAATTAAAGTATAATGTTTGAAAAAGATATATTCCAATTTTTAACCCTTAAACTTTATCGGTTTTCGACTTATAGCAATTTGAATACAGGAAATCTTGAAAAAATGTATCATGGAGAAAAACGCATTTAAATTTTTAAAGACAGATGTTGTTGCCATGACAACAACTGTCAAGAGCGTTAGATTTTCAAAACAACACACCACAAAAATTATTGTATCTCTAGTTCTAATTCAGATAGAAACATGATTTAGACGTCATTTTAAGCAGAAAAACAGAGAGAATTTCTTAAAATAATTTTAAAAATTTCGAAAATTTGACGATTTTTGTGTCGCGGACCTCTTTAATTTAAGTACGAATACTTGAATTAAAATTTAACAGTAGCAATATGTAGTTGAATTAACGTCTCACGGGAGAAACATAAAGGGATATTTGCCACGGTCTGAGATCAATCCGGAAGGAAAAGATTTAGATGACAATACGTCCTAATTTTGAACCACGGTCAGATGACGAGGTAACACCTGAGCACCCACTCTCCAAACTTCCACACCTCACCATCGTGAGGACATTTCAGGTCAAGGTAGATTTAACGTGCCATATTCCTCACGCATACGACAGACTTTGATTAAATCGAGTTTCGATCTAATACACTCCAGTTTCTAATCCGTCACTCTTCCGACCGGGCTAGATCGCGGCCCCTAGAATTTAATGAAAAGTATTGTTATGGTAATGCAACACTTGAGTTTTAGTATGTTTAATAGAAGGTGTTTCATAATAGTTTAATATTTCAACTGTAATCAATTCATATATTTAATCAAGCTTGCATCCGCCTTTAGGTCTATTTTGTTTTCATGTCGTACAATTTGGCCGTAGGGTGACAAACCATGAGTTGGAAAAATTAATTACACTCGACTGACCTTCACTTATAAAGTCGACTAGAGGTGGTTTAGTCCAGGCGACAGTAAACCCGAAGCCAGAAGCACTCTTTGGAACAGCAATCTAAAATTAAATGTGAAGAGTGAGTGACATTTTCTGTTTAGCTAAGAACTATAGATGGCGTAAGAGCAGAGTCAAAGAATAAATATAATTTCATTGTATTCAAAGGCTAAAAACAATTTACATAAATGTATGAACTCTACTGCTGTCAAAAGAAAATTCACATTAAACAGAAAAACTAAAATATATTTTGTGCATGTCATGTATTCAACTTCCAACGCATTTAACTGAAGCAATATTTTTGTATGTTGATTCATACACTGAAGTACCAAAAGTCATGGTATACCTCTTAATATCGTGTAGAACCTCCTTTTGACCGACGAAGTGTAGCAACAACTCGATGTGGCATTGACTCAACAAGTCGTCGAAAATGGCCTTAAGAACTACTCAGTCATGCAGCCTCAACAGTCGTCCATAATTGCGAAAGTGTTACATGTGCAGGATTTTATACACAAACACGAACTGACTTTTCGATCATGTCCAATATAAACTGCCCACCACATACTTTTTGAATGCGAAGCTCTGCTTCACATAAGGCACTCAAGTCTAGGTCTTGGAACAGAACTTGATACAATTCACGAAGAACCTGTCAAAAGCCTTTTGGCCTTTCTTAAGGAATCTGGCTTTCTCTGACAGGAGTATCGAAAAACAATGGGGTTTGGTGCAATATTCCCTAGTGGAATCAGCACCTAGGGCTTTCCTGACGTCCCCACTCTATATGACAATGACAATGACAAAATGTCCAATATATGGTCGATGAAATTCATGTCTGACGATCTGGGTGGTCGAATCATTCGATGTAATTGTCCAGAATATTCCTCAAACCAATCGCGAACGATTGACATGGCGCATTGGAAAATTCCATCGTTGTTTGGTTACATGCCCATATATGGCAACAAATGGTCTCCCAGTAGCTGAACATAACCATTTCCAGTCAATTATTGGTTCAGTTTGACCAGAAGATCCAGTCCATGCCATGCAAAAACAGTCCACACCATTATGGAGCCATCATTGGCTTGCACAGGGCCTTGTTGACAAATTGACTCCATGGCCTCGTGGGGTCTGCGCCACACTCGAACCTTCCCATCAGCTTTTAACAACAGTAATCGTGACTCATCTGACCAAGCAACGTTTTTCCAGTCATCTAAGGTCCATCCGATGTGTGCAGAAGCCCAGCAGAGGCGCTACAGTCAATGGCGTGTTGTTAGTAAGGGCACTCGAGTTGGTCTTCTGCTGCCATATCCCATCAACGCCAAATTTCGCTGCAATGCCCACTCGGACACGTCTGTCGTACGTTCTACATTGATTGTTGCTATTATTTGACGAGTGTTGTGCTTGTCTGTTAACATTCACTACTCAACGCACTCGACACTGGTCTCGGTCTTTAAGCAGACGCGGTCGGCACACTGCGTTGTCCATGGTGGGAAGTAATGCTTGAAATTATATTTTATCGGCACACTCTTAATACTGTAGATCGAGGAATATTGAATTCCCTAACAATTTCCGAAATATATTGCCCCATGCATCTAGCTCCAACTAGCATTCCGCGTTCACATTTTGTTAATTCCCGTTGTGCAGCCATAATCATGTCTGAAAACGTATCACATGAATCAATTGAGTTCAAAAGAAAGCCTTGACAATGCACCTGTATATTTGCATATTGCTATCCCATGACTTTTGCCACTTCAGTGCATATTTTTGAAATATTATTTATACTATAAAAGTACATTTCCAATATAAAATAAGCAATAAAAAAGCAAAACAAACATTACAAATTTTGCAGTAAAATATTCATATTTCAAGCGATTATTTTTATTTTATTTTATTATGTATTTTACTTTGCTTGTAATTTCTGTTTCTGTTTGCTTCTCATTGACACATATATTAATATTTTTTATTTTTTTAATTGTATCACTCAATAAAAATACTAACGCCTCACAGATCAGTCTCAACTTGCTTCAAGCTATAGCAAATTGTTTGCCTCCATGCAATTTTGTATGTTCAAATGACCCTGGTTATTCTAAAAATGCCATTAAGAGATCGTACGATTTAAATTGGAGATATAACTTTAAATTTTTATTTTTTCACTTCTAATATAGATCAGTGAACATAAACCATAGAAAAACTCGAATAAAAGCATAAAATTACAGTTTTTATTTATTTTCACGAGGTCATCGGGATTGCTTTATTCGATAATTAAAAGTTTACAAAGCGTAAGTACTCGAGGAAAAATTCAAAAGCGCATTTCTCGGTATTGTATTTTTAACACAAGATTGAGTAATACCTCATTTGATTTGCATTTAATAACTATAGTTATCTCAATTTTACTCACTGTCAAAGTCCTGTTCTTTTCGGATGACCATCTGAACGACCTTCTTATTCCTGTTCATGAAAAAAGAAGTGCACAAATTAGAAAACTCGAAAAAGCTTCTTAATGTCCAAGTTCATTAAGTATACCACTTTCATCAAAAAAAGCAGTTCCAGTACCAGGCTATTTATAAAAATAAGTTTTATCTTTTCTTTACCTATTACGTTTAAGCACATTTCCGGAGTGATTTACCGGAGAGTTGTGAGTTCGAATGAAACCAGAGACCGTAGTGTAGATCGTCTGTCGTTGTTCAAATGTCCTCACGTTGGTGTGGTGTGGAAGTTTGGAGAGTGGTGTGCCAGATGAGATCAGGTGTGACCTCGTCATCTGACCTTGGTTCAAAATTACATGGTGTTGTCCTCGATCTTTCCCATCGAGTTTGATCCCGGACCGTCTTCAATTGCTCATTGCGTCGCTCCAGTGAGCCATTAAATAAAATACCTATTTATCTGGGTGATTAATTCAATTTCATCGTGAATATTGTTCTTAATATGTTGAATTGTTGACGGTTTACTGTATAGAATCGTTCCTTTAAGTAGCCCCATAGAAAAAAATTCCAGCTCTGTGAAATCAGGGGAACGAGAGGGCCAATCGACGTCTCCGAATTGTTAATTTGTTCAGCCAGAAAATACGCGCTTGGAATTCGCTTGGTTGCAGATTTACTGCAGGCTGATCAAATCTTATAGAAACCACGTGTGCTGTAAATCTTGTCGATTGATTTCAGGTGGTACAACTTTTTGTAAAATCGCGCAGCATCATTCATGGCTGACAGAACCTTATTTTCATGAACATCCTCCATAAAAAAAAATCTAATGACACCCCATTCCAAATTGCCAGTTGTCATTAATTGAGTACTTAGTACGAAAATAATTAAATTAAAAGTGCATTATATACCGAAATGGTGCCTTCACATAAAAACACACTTTATAAAATACGTTTACCTCAACACAAACTTTCTATTTTTTGTCTGTAACTGAGTGACTGATAACTGTAACTGATTTTGTATTATATTTTTTTAAAACTTCCCATCCAAAAATGATTGAATCACCTCTGAGCCGATCCGTTTGAACGTTGTCAAAGAATACTTTATTGCAATGATGCAAGTAAAATTTTAGAATATCAAGAAAGATAATTTGATTCTGCAAGGTTATCTCAAAATTTGTCGAAAACTGTTTCAAGAAAGAGGAACATGAGTAATTCCTGCAGGAAAGGAATATGATTAATTTCTACTTCTTTCGTTTGCACGAGATTGAAAATTTGAAATAATTAATGGTTTTAGTTACAGTAAGGATTCATGTTTCGAAACTTTTGATACGTATTTTAAAAAACATTTAGTTTTTCTTCCTTATTTTCAAAAATTACCTTTGCGTGAGGGATTCTTTTAAAGAAACTAGATATTTTGACCTTTTTGAATAGATTTATTTTCCTTCAGATGAAACATTAGTAAACAACATTATTTAACCATCTAATTGGTTTCGACAAGATATCTCGTTCATCAAGATTTAACCAATTTCGTTAATGACGAGTTATCTCGTCATCAATATGTTGCCGATTTTTTTTATGATGTCAATATCAAGATCTGATCTTTTTTTTTTCCATTGACGAGATATCTCGCCCATCAAGATCTGATCTTTTTTTTTTCCATTGACGAGATATCTCGCCCATCAAGATCTAATCAGTTTTGTTAATGACGAGAGACAGGTCTTGGAGACAACCTCCAGAAGGGATAAATATGCTTATTTCAACAACAAATGGCAATTTCCTTGAAAATTAAAACCGATGATTTTATGCAACCAAATTTTATCTTAAGTTGGTTGAAACTTACATTTAATTTTACTTTAATATTTGCTTCATAATGTTTTATTATTTCAGTTTACTTATTTATTCTAAATGTACTTTGCATTGGGAAATTCAGTTTCGCTACTTATAAGGTAGTTTAGTTTTCTTTTGGGTAAACACAACCTCCAGCATTATTCTATGTAAAAAAGATTTTTTCTTATTCTTCATTTACAAAAATAAACCAAAATCCCAGTGAAAGCAATTAAACGAGAGAAAATACTGTCTTGTAAATAAACTGAAAAAGGGATTTCCTCCAAAAAAGCCCAAGAAAAAGTTAACCGCTAACTTTGATCTTGTATTCTACACCAAATACCAAACAATGATGTCGGAACTAATTACTTTGTGAATAAAACAAGAAAATAAACTGCAATTCACCGTAAAAAAATTTTTAACGCATACGGATATTTTCGTTAACTATCCAAAATAAAAAGGGGGATAAAATAAACTGTGATACTTTGTCATCTGAGAAGGATCAATTGATTGAAATCTTTAGATTTACACTAGCCCAGTAGACAAAATAAACACGACAAAAACTTGTCTTATTCTATATCTCTAATAGATTTCAAATTCCTTTGGATGTAGAATACGTCTTATCATTAGTAACCGGGATACTACGATTAATTTTTGAGTCACAACAAAGCGTAAGTACGACAAATTTAATAACTTGAAACATATAAATAATACATAAATGAATGATATCACGTTCAAAAGATCATTAAACACAGAACGTTATAAATGCTCATTGATCTTACGCTGACGTGATAAGCTGATGCAATCGCGGCACAAAGATAAATAAAAAAATAAGCACTGTCGCTCGCATTAATTTAGTCTAGCTCTGGCCTCCTTCGTGTGAGTACGACGTTTGAGGTATCATTTGTTTCGTCTCTTTACTCTTTATAAATAATAATATAAAATCCAAGAAGATACAATTTTTATCGCAATCAGTCAACTCCTTCTTCTAGCGTCGATTTTTTGTTTTAGAGCAGGCCTCAAAATAGATTTCTTAACACAGGTGCACCCTGTGCATCTTTGTTTTTAAAAAAGGTGCACAGGTTATATGTTAGGTGCACATTTAAAAAAAGCGTAATATAAGAGTATTATAATGTAATGTAAACTACTGTATTAGTTGGGTATGTTTATATAGGTTTCGTAGTAGACAGTAAATAAAAAATATTTAAACACTAGCAAAATACCCGATCTTACTCGGTTTGAATTGGTTTACTCTAGATTGAAGAGATAATCAAAATATATAATGACTTACGTTTTTTGTAGAATAAAAATTTATTTTAACATCTTTCGCCATCTTTATATTTTCTACAACTTACTTTGGACACAAATCCTACACATGCATATCCATTCATGTAATACATTTCACATACATCGCACAATTGCTGTATGACAAAGCTACAAAATGACGAAAGGTGATACTAAGGTTACTACTATAAAAGACGATTTATAGGAAGATTTGGAATTCCCTTTCTTAAGTTCTTTTCATGTTCAACTCAATTAATTAAAATTACGATTTACGGCGAGTGCTCTCGCACTCATAGTCAACAAAACAATATTTTTTTACTTGTGGCACTCTTGCCTCCGGTATGCGACATTGTGAAATTTTGCAATCTTCTAATGTCATTATTACAACGAATTTTTTAATGTTTGAAAAAGTTCCAGTTTGGATTAATAAACATTATTATTCTTTCAATAAAGGCATTATTCTTTAAATAACGGCATTATTCTTTAAATAACGGCATTATTCTATAAATAACGGCATTAGTCTTTCAATAACGGCATTATTCTTTAAATAACGGCATTATTCTTTAAATAATGGTATTACACTTAAAATTTACTGAAAATTTATACTGACTTACCTAACATTTTTAAGTCTAATACTTTGTGGTGCTGTTGCGTGTGATGAGAAGGAAAAAACATTTATTAAAATAATAAATATTTAAAACAGGAAACAGCGAAGTAAAACAAAATAAAAGATGTCGCAAAAAATTGTTCTAAAGATATTAATTTGTGATTCAATTTTATCTCTTGATCTCGCACAGTTGCCACAAATTACAACTAAAAGTGTACAAAATTTAGAAATGTGAAATTAGTTCAGAGCGAAAGAACCAGAAAAAATATCACTGATCGCGCGATCTTGTTCATTCACGTTTCATTGAAAAATATCGTCTGTCCCAAATATTCTTAAATCGTTTTCATTGCGCAAAGAATAAAAATTAGACTCGAAATAAATGAAGTATCAGAGATGAAATTCCATAAAAAAAAAAAAAATTTTGAAGAATAATTACTTTTTTAGCAGTACTGGTAAAGCAATCGAAGTAATCGTAATATTCAATAGACATTCCAATTTTTCTCAAACTACCAAATTAAATTATGGTTGATTTAAGTATACTTACTCAGGTGTTTTAGCATGAAACTCAACTAAATATAACAATAAAGAAATGTTTAATATTGCATTTACTAAACTAATAGATAATGTATAAAATAAAATACAATGCAATAAAATATCTGGAATATAATTCATGTGATGTCTACACAAACACACTAACACAAAATCGAGCATAGAACAGAAAGACGGACAGACAGACTTTCGCAACCAATGCCACTCACTAAATGAAGATAAGTACTCACTGTATGCAAATTTTCATGAAAATATCTTAAACCGCGTGGACGTGTATAGGGCACAACATACAGACAGACAGACAGACAGACAGACGGACAGACAGACAGACAGATACTGTAAGGTTCGCCATCTCGCATCTTACAAGAAGTGAAACGCCAAGTTGGCAACCCTACATAGAAAACGCCAAGCTGGCAACCTAAGAACAAAGCTTTTTCAATTAAAAGAAACGTCCACAAGATTTCAAGCCGAGGAAGTGCGGCAAAAGCCAATTAAAAAAGTCAGAGCAATAAATAGTTATAGTTACCAAGACAACTAAAAGAAAAAATCCATCTTTAGAACAGAAGAGATCAAGTAAGGATTTTATACAGCGGTGGGAGGAAAGTTACAATTTTGAATGCCTATCCAAATGTAATTGCTACTTTATTCTACATGTAACTTACGTGACGATCGATTAAATTTAGTAAAATATACTCCAAATACAGAATTTTGACTCTGTGTCTTTTGAGTTTTTTTTTACTAAACTTTCACGACGGAGTTCATCAACAACCATCGGCCTCGGACCACTACTGGCGCAGTCGACAGGATCTTCGAACCCTGGAAATGAAGGTGAGAGCTCATCCTGAGTTTTTATTTTTTTAATTCATGCAACTCCCACACAATTACGGAGCGAAAGTAGACTTTGTTGAAAGCTAATGCTATTCATTTTGTTTAGAACACTTACGTGTTATGTGCACCACAGTGCAAATTTTATTTAGCACACCATGTGTTAATTAGATTAATGGTTAATTGTGAAACAGTTCATCAGAACTAGATACTTTTTGTGTTATTGGGTTAGAGAATAACTATTTCGTTTTGGAAAACGGGGATTTCTGGGAATGCTTGTCGCTAAGGCGTAAAGTTAAAATAAATCATAATTTTAGACTATTTAGAGTGAGGTTTCCAACCTTTTTATTTTTTTTATTTCTGCATTCTGTGGCGTAAATTTAATTCCTGAGTTAAATTTGTTTGGGATGGCGTATCTCGCGAAAGCAAGGAAGGAGGATTTGAAGGTGTTGGCAGATGAATTGGGGTTAGATGTGTTGCCGCAACACAAAATCATCGATTTAAAGAACTCAATATTGAACAGCGAAGAATATGAACAGGAGTTTACCGAAAATCTTTTAAACAGTATCATAACAGATCGGAAAAATGCCGAGGAAAGGCGTTTCTTGGCTGAAAGTGAGGAAAAGCGCCTCGCTGCTGAGTCTGAAGAAAGACGTTTTGTGATGGAACTCGAGAAACGTTCTGTTTTCGAGTTAGAAAAGCTAAGGCTCGAAATGGAAGGCCGTCACAATACAGAAACATCAAATGAAGGGAATTCGAGCAACTCTAAGCACATATACGATCTACAAAGAGTGATGCAGAAGTTCGATCCTAAAGAAGGAGACATCAGTCTATATCTGGTTCTTTTCGAGAGGCAGGCAGAACATGCTCACATAAAAAGGGAGGACTGGGTGTCACAGCTTTTGGGTTTATTACCCTATGACATTACTCAGTTAATTGCTAGAGAAGAAGCGGCTGTCGCATATGACTACAGCCACGTGAAAGGGTTATTGCTAAAAAGGTTTAAACTAAGCCCAGAAACCTTCCGATTGAAATTTGTCCAGCTCAAGCGGACTGAAGATAAATCGTGGAAGGATTTTGCCTTTGAATTGACAAATTATTTTGAAGAATGGATTCAAGGTCTTGAGGTTGCGGATTTCGAAACGTTAAAGCATCTGGTAATTACGGATCAATTCAAACGTAAGGTACCTCCGGAAATGCGAGAGCATTTTGTCGATGAGTGGAGCACAATAAAATCTCCTACTACTCTAGCGGAACTCCTTGACAAATACGAAAGTGTTCGAGGGTTCAAGAAGAAATTCCATTCACCTGAAAATATTGTAAATAAGGAAAGAAATTCACATTTTCAAGAAAGAAGACGCTTTCAAGAAAGGAACTCCGATTTTCCTGGTAGATATGGACAGTTTCACGAGAGGAGTACTCATCAACGTAATACGAGTCCGAAAAATGAAGCGGGAAGGAAGAAGAAGATTCAGTGTTATTCTTGCGGATCATTTCAGCATCTTAGAAACGCATGTCCTAAGCTAGGAAGAAGACAAACTTCAGCAGTTGTGAGCAATATTGGAGCCCAAGACGCTACAACATCATGTGCAAGGGAAGACATGGTGGAGCCTCCATCGATGTTGACGGCAAAAGTGACCGTTCCAGTCACAAAGCCTGTAGAATACCAAAGAGGTATTGATGAACTCAAGATAGTGAGTTTAAAAAGCGGTAATAATATCTTCGACGGTATTATCGACTCTGGAGCGCAGATTTCAGTCATCCGGGCTGATCTGATTGAGGATTCTCAAAATGAAGGGGAAGGAAAAATTAAAATTGTATCCGCATTTGGTGAGACAGAAATGGCACCTCTCAAGATAATCCATGTGAAAATCAATGACGGACGACACGGAGAAATCCCAGTGACATGTGCAGTGTCTGAAAAATTAGTAAGCGACATGCTCGTAAGCGTTTCAACGTATGACGCTTTAAACTCGAAGGTGGAACTTTATGGCAATATTATTAGCCAAGAAGGGGTTTCTCGAGTTGGAGAAATTTATTCAGTTTCGTCCTTAAACGAACTTACCTTGGCCCGTAGTGACACCGCAAATCACCCTGGGGTTAATGAGAAACGGAACGAGTTCGTGCAATTTCAATTGGAAGATGAAAGTTTAAAGGATATTTGGGAATTAGCAAGAAATAGAAGAAATGCATTCGAAGTGCAAGATGGGTTATTGGTACACTCAGAAATCGTAGGAGGAGAGAAAATTCAGCAGGTAGTTTTGCCTAAATTTAAAAGGCCCTATGTCCTAAAAATGGCACACGAAATTCCATTGGCCGGTCATTTAGGAGAACAGAAAACCAAACAACGGATAAAGTATTCCTTTTACTGGCCGAATATCAAGATTGATGTCAAGCATTTTTGTGAAAGCTGCAAGGTCTGCCAGCTACGTAGAGGTACCACTTACAATGACAGAATTCCTATCCAACCTATTGTGAGACCTGAAAATCCTTTTGAAGTGTGGAGTGTAGATTGTATTGGTCCCCTAGAGCCACCATCCTCAAGAGGGCACAAGTTTATCGTTTGTGCTGTGGATTTGTGCACGAGATGGGCGGAAGCTATACCAGTCAAGAACATTACTGCGAAAACAACTTGCGACGTCCTGATGAAGATTTTCTCCCAGACGGGGTTTCCTAAAACTATCTGTACCGATCAAGGGACAAATTTCACAGCACAGCTCACCAAGGGCTTCATGCAAGTCATCGGGGTGTCACCAAGATTTTCAACTCCGGGGCATCCAGAAAGCATGGGAGCCGTGGAGAGATGGAACAAAACCCTGAAGGATATGCTCAGTAAGAACATACAAGAAAATGGTCGACAATGGGATATTCATCTCCCTTTCTTACTATTCGCATACAGAGAAGTACCTCACAGTACCACGGGAGTATCGCCATTTCAGTTGGTATATGGAAGGTTACCTCCAGGTCCATTAAAATTAATTAAGGAGAGTTGGTTAGGAGAAACCGAAATTCCAACGGGAGCATCTCCTTCTGTTGAAAAATACTTAGAAGACCTTCGTCAAAGGATGAAAACGGCACACGAGATTGCCGCAGGGAATGCCGAAAAGGCACAAGGCTATTACACATCTAAATATAATATGAGAGCGAGAGAAAAGACTTTCAAGGTTGGTGATAAGGTACTGATCCTTATTCCATCTTCTAGTCACAAACTTCTGAAGAACTGGTCAGGACCTGCAACTATTATCCAGTTAACTCGACCTCATTCTGCGTTGGTCGAGATGGAGGATAAAAGCCGAAAAGAGCTGCATTTCAACAAACTACGACCTTATATAGCCCGAGTTGAACAGGTGGGGTTGATTTTCGAACAAGATCAGGACTTTGGGGAAATCTTTTATGCCCCTACTCGAAATAAGAGTCAATCTGCCGACGATATTAAGGGTCATGTGTTCCAGACTACAGAGGCGTTGTGCGAAGAACAGCGACACCAATTAGTTCAGACCTTGGAAGGGTTTCGAGAAATTTTCAGTGCACGACCTGGCCGAGCCAGAGTTGATGGACATTCAATCAAACTAACTAAAGATTGTGTGCCAAAGAAAATGCATCCCTATCGGGTTCCCATCGCCTTACAAAACGAGGTGGATCGCCAAATCCAAGAGTTACTTGAACAAGGACTGATTGAAGAGAGTGACAGTGAGTGGGCACACCCAGTCGTCTGTGTGGCCAAAAAGGACGGAAGTGTAAGACTTTGCGTCGACTTTCGAGTTTTGAACAGTTTTACTGTCCCGGATGCTTACCCAATGCAACAGGCCACCGAGTTACTATTTGAAATTGGTAGTGCTCCTTTCATCAGCGTTCTAGATTTGACAAAGGGTTATTGGCAAATCCCTTTAGAAGAAGAAGCTAAACCATATTCGGCATTTGTGACACACTCTGGTCATTTTCAATGGAACGTTTTACCATTTGGACTTAAAAATGCTGGAAGTACGTTCCAAAAGTCCATAGACAAAGTACTTAAGACACACAGAAAGTACTGCCGTGCGTATATCGACGATCTGGCCATTTTTTCCAGCTCGTGGGAGAATCACTTGCGTCACATCAGAGACGTGCTGAGAACTCTACAGACCGTTGGATTAACAGTCAATCTTAAAAAGTGCGAGTTCGGTAAAAAACAAGTGAGGTTCCTGGGACACATTGTAGGTTCCGGAAGACATGCACCAGATCCCCAGAAAATCGAAGCCATGCAGAACTTAGCACGTCCAACTACTAAGAAAGAGTTAAGAGGCATAATTGGTCTGGCAAGCTACTATCGGGAGTACATTCAGGATTTCTCGTCCTTGGTTTTACCCTTGACAAACTTAACAAAGAAAAGGGTGCCCAACAAAATACCTTGGAGTGATGAAGAGGAAGCAAGCTTCCAACAATTGAAGCAAAGGCTGACGGAAATTCCATTCTTATATACTCCAGTGTTAGATCAGCCATACCAGTTGTACACCGATGCTTCTGCAACAGCGATTGGAGCGTGTCTAGCTCAGCAAGACGAAGACGGAAAAGAACGTCCTATCGCCTTTTACAGTAGAAAACTCACCCCATGCCAAACTCGTTGGGCTACTATCGAACGGGAGGCGTATGCTGTTCTAAGTGCGTTGAAAAAATTTGACACTTGGATATTTGGAGCACAAGTCCAAATTGTCTCCGATCATAACCCCCTTACTTATTTGACCCAGGGAATGCCACAGGGTGCAAAACTTGCACGTTGGGCTTTGGCATTGCAAAGATATAACATGAATATATTGTACAGAAAGGGTAGTAAGCATGGCAATGCAGATGCCTTATCGCGCATCAAAATTGATGAACCCTAGTTTTTATTCAGTTCATATAAATATGTATATATTTTTTTTTCTTCTCAAAACTGTAATCTGATTTAGATAATTTTGATAACGTTCTTGTGTCTTGTATTATGTATTTTATGTGGGAGTTCATGAATGTTAGTGTAGATATTTTTTTTTGAGCTCTCACGCTTCTCTCGAAGGACTGGATATCGTAATGAAGACCAGCTAATTAATTATGACTTTTAGTTATGATTCTAGATGGCGATTGGCAGCAGCATCATCACTTATGACTTAAGTGATGGATGTGCTTCCCCGGAGGGACATGTAAGGTTCGCCATCTCGCATCTTACAAGAAGTGAAACGCCAAGTTGGCAACCCTACATAGAAAACGCCAAGCTGGCAACCTAAGAACAAAGCTTTTTCAATTAAAAGAAACGTCCACAAGATTTCAAGCCGAGGAAGTGCGGCAAAAGCCAATTAAAAAAGTCAGAGCAATAAATAGTTATAGTTACCAAGACAACTAAAAGAAAAAATCCATCTTTAGAACAGAAGAGATCAAGTAAGGATTTTATACAGCGGTGGGAGGAAAGTTACAATTTTGAATGCCTATCCAAATGTAATTGCTACTTTATTCTACATGTAACTTACGTGACGATCGATTAAATTTAGTAAAATATACTCCAAATACAGAATTTTGACTCTGTGTCTTTTGAGTTTTTTTTTACTAAACTTTCACGACGGAGTTCATCAACAACCATCGGCCTCGGACCACTACTGATACCAAACGAGAAAAAGACGGATTCGGCATCAGAAGGGTCCAAAACGGATAGAAAACTTGAAATGGGTCGAAAATATTGAATGTACAAACAAACACTCCATTCTTATTTATATAGATATCGAAATTCTAATGCTCACGGCTGCCGCGACAGTCGCTTCAACAGAGCCATCTGGAAAATGTTTCGATCATCGGAAAGTTCAGGTGTAAGTGACACAAGTAAACCTTCTTCCTGTACAAACCCGTTACGGCCCAGCGATTTTGTTTTCGCTTAGTGTGTATTTAGGAATTTTAATTAAGATCCTTTAGAGCGAGAGATGTCGATACTAATATTTTGTTCAAACATCAAATTAACATAAAACACGCCCCTCCCCCTGTTTTTTTAACGTTACGTGCACTGTGTGCACCTAAGAGGAAAAAATTAGGTGCACAATTTTATTTTCATGTGCACCCAAGTATTTCGAGCCCTGTTTTAGAGTGTATTTCTAATTTGTTTATGATGACTAAATTAAGATTTGGTCAGTTTTGTCAATAACGAGATACCTCATCGAGACAATCACTCTTTGTTTGATTCCTTCGTGCTACAGTGGGTTCCTTCTCACTGTGGTGTGGAAGCCAATAAAAGAGAGGCCCTCTTTTCACACATTGCCTCGTATATTGCGTCTATTGTATATCATCATTACTTGTTCCGAAAACAATTTTTCCCCGAATTCTAGCGAAACTGAATTTTGTACATTTTATTTGTTTCGGCACAGCCAATTCCCGTTAAAAGGAATAAGTTATAATCACAAGCAGCACAAAATGCTCTTTTTCTTTTCATCAAAGCTATGCCATTGTGTAAAAGTATAATTATGTTTCTTCAAAACACACCGCACATGAAGTATTTCAATACGACGAAAATTCTTCGATTCGCGGAAATTTTATACATTTTGAGATTAAATAAACTGTTTTTTTAACATCCAACGTACTTAGGCTAATTAATTGAAGAAGCCCTTTATCGATCCCTTCAAAAGAGGAATCAAAACTAATAAGCTTCCATTCATCAAACAATGAATCACAACCACTCTAGTGGCATTTAAGGACTAGAATGATACTCGTCACCAGATATTCTATTTCTGTAATGCTGATCATAAAATGACCTAGAGGATGAGCTTCAAAAGACTTTTGTTATGACTCCCACAACATCTGAGTGATTACATACATACATTAACACACTACACAGCTGCATCTACTGCTAATAATTTAAACACTAAAGACAACACATAAATAATTTCATGATATAACACTTATTTTCAAAGTGTAGTGATAAACAGCTGCATACGCGCATTAAATAAATCTGAACATTAGTAATGCACAAACTTTAAAAAAAAGTTGTCAATTATGTTCCGTGTACTATGCCTGGTTAATTTATGAACTGTAGCAGATAATAAAACATTGCAAATTTCACCGTTTTAACCCGTGTTTCTTTATTCCTTATATTCTTATCCTTTTATTCCTCCTTTCTTTATTACCTTATATATGTCAAAGTGATCATTATAATTTCATCTGGGTATATGTAGACATGTGAATAGGAAAGGCAAAAATAGTCAAAATGCGGATACTATTAGCATACTTCTACTAGAAGTGTCATAGCATACCATATGAAATGCACCTGAAATAATGTTTATTTCTACTAATGAAAACTTTCCTAAAAAAGCACAAGCAACTGCAACATGAACCTAAGAAGACCTAGTTCTAAAGTAAGTAGTGACATTGTCAGAAAAATGTTGTCCTTAGAAGCATTTTAAGTATTGTATATGAGAGAGAAAGAGAGAAAACCTTAATTTTGAGGTACCATCGCATACCATAGCCGATCGACTTGAAAATTAATTTTCATTTCGACTTATGAAACCTTTCCTATGACATAAGAAGCAATTGCAGTTTGAACCACAGAATATACAGTTCTAAAGCAAGTAATGACATTGTCAGAAAAAGATTAGTCTACATAATTTAATAATTGTATATGGGAACCATATTTTTGAAGTGTTATCGCATGCCATATCAATGATACCCGAATGCTTATTTTGATCTTTGAGAACTTTCCTCTAACAGCAGAAACAATTGTAGCTTGGACCTCAAAAGATCCAATTCCAAAGCAAGTAATGACATGGTCAGAAAATGGAGGACCTAAGTAAAATTTAAGTATTGTATAAGATCTATATTTTAGAACTAAAGATGCAATTACTTCTTTATAAAATTGTTTATTGTTGGAAGTAAGGCTTTCTCAGCCAGTATCCTGGCAGATAACAGACTTGAGAAGCATGTTAGAGCTACTTTTATTTGCAGAAATCATTTCAACACTATTTTGGAAAAATCATCCTTTTATCGAAAAACCTCTCTTGTTTTTACTTTCCGAACAAACCACCTAACTATTTCAGCCAATAACATTTGCAACCGGGCGGTATTTCTGTTACTCACCTTATCGGATATGAAAAAATAACAATCCAAGACTGGACACAAAGTAACCTAGCCGTGTGGTAGGTTTACAGGGATAATCGAGGGATAATCCAAAATAAATGTCGTAAACACAAGTTCCGTGAAAGAAATCAGAACTAAGTGATTTATGGTGGCTTGATTTGGAAAGATAGGGAGAAAGGTCGGTCATTGAATCAACGTCGCACTGGAGCAACACAACATGCTATTGGTGACAGTCCGGGATCTGTCCAAGAGAGATCTGAGAAGATCCAAGGACAATGGATCATAATTTTGAATCACTTTCAGATGATGAGGACATGAGCTGTCACCCCACCCTCCAAATTTCCACACCACGCCAACCTGAGGACATATGAGGACACGATAGAATTACCATGTATCACTCCCAATGTACACGACGGTCTTTGGTTCGATCGAGATTTGAACTCACTAATCCACCACTCTTCTATACCGGCTACAGCGGCACTGATTTAAAGAATGACAGTGAACGAACTGTGCATAATTTTGAACTGTGTCAAATGCACACTGAAAAGCAACCTAAAGGGACTGTACTAAAATCGCCTGGTGGATGTATTGACTAGATATCTCGTCATTAGCAAAAATGACCTGATCTTTAAGAACGAGATATCTCGTTCTTTGAAGAAAACTGACGAGATCTTGATCTCGTCATCAACAGTCAATCTCCATCATCTTGAGAAGTATCTTCATTAGCAAAATTGGTCATATTTTGATGGACGAGATATCTCGCTGAAACCTTGGAGGGTTAAATGGACACCAACCAGAAATGCATGGTAGAGCCATTTCACCATAACTTTTTTATTTCTTCAGTGGTAGGTCATTTATCCTTCCATTGAGAAAGATTCCCTATACCACAGAACTTGGTTATGCACTGTCTTGTGTTTGACAGCTCAACGCGCAAGTTGTCCGCTTTGGGACCTTGCGCTATAAATTTCAAATCAATCAAGCCAACTCTATATCACAGAATATAAATATATTATGTAATGCACGCAAATAAAATTAAGATAATATACGAAAAATAAAAACTTCATCTAGTCCATTTCTAATATTAAAACTAGATATTCAAATAAATTCAAGCTCAGAAAATATATTCCAGAATTTCATACCAGCCATTGCAGTTGTTATTTCTATGTAGATAGATTTACTGTACTTGGAAATCTGTACCCAAATTTCAAACTTTCCAGATACCTGAAAAAAAAAATCAGAATTATATCAGTGTAAATATTTATAAAACCATAACTGCCTGGAGTGCAGAAAAGTCTGGATAGATTTGGTATAGTTAAGGGACAACTGAAAAGTCTATATATAAGTGCATTTACAAAGTAATTTAATTTAAGAACATCATTTTCAAAATGAATCCGCACATTTCTATGTTCATTTGCAATAGTGTAACAAAGGGCTAAATTATTAAACCAAAAACTTAAATATTAGAATACACTGGATAATTTTCACTAATTCCTAGTTGAATTCGATATCAATTACAATAAAATCATATAGAAACGTCTTTTATTAGTCAATTTTTATGTCTCAGAATAGGGTTAAGAAGCAGTGCATTTACAAAGTAATTTATTTTAAGAACATCATTTTAAAAAGGAATCCGAACATTTCTATGTTATTTTGCAATAGTGTAACAATGGGCTAAATTATTAATCCGACACTTAAATATTAGAATACACTGGATAATTTTCACTAATTCCTATTTGAATTCGATATCAATTACAATAAAATCATATAGAAACTTCTTTTATTAGTCAATTTTTATGTCTCAGAATAGGGTTAAGAAGCAGTGCATTTACAAAGTAATTTATTTTAAGAACATCATTTTAAAAAGGAATCCGAACATTTCTATGTTATTTTGCAATAGTGTAACAATGGGCTAAATTATTAATCCGACACTTAAATATTAGAATACACTGGATAATTTTCACTAATTCCTAGTTGAATTCGATATCAATTACAATAAAATCATATAGAAACTTCTTTTATTAGTCAATTTTTATGTCTCAGAATAGGGTTAAGAAGCAGTGCATTTACAAAGTAATTTATTTTAAGAACATAATTTTAAAAAGGAATCCGAACATTTCTATGTTCTTTTGCAATAGTGTAACAAAGGGCTAAATTATTAATCCAAACACTTAAATATTAGAATACACTGGATAATTTTCACTAATTCCTAGTTGAATCGATATCCAATAAAATCACATATAAACGTCTTTTATTAGTCAATTTTTGTTTCAGAATAGGGTTAAGAATAGCGGTCTCAAAATTTATGTATTTCCTTTATCAGCATGCTGAAATTCCATTAAAACAAATAAGATAGATGATATCTACTATTATAAAAGGAAGTGGTTCTACGTCTGTGTATTTGTTGTTCTGGTGTCTTCAGATGAATCTATACCACTCACAATCGTGAAATTTGGTTGAAGATACATTCAATTTAAAAATTATTTATTTAAAGAAAATCATATTTTTAGGTATCAATCTTAAGTGAAATTTTCCAAAGATCTCAAATCCGTTGAAAATTTCAATCTATCTTTAGCGATTCCGATTTTACGAAAAAAAAAAAACTTAACAATCCCAGTCAGTATATGTTTTTTTATTTCTTGCTCTCATTCGCCGAAAAGGGGACAGGAAATGCCATGTTTCCTTTTTTTTAACGCAAAGGGCAGAATATGCAATATGGGATTTTTTTTTTTTTTTTTTTTTTTTTTTTTTTGAAAGAGAAAGTTTACGTGATGTTACAATTTCTTGCGAAAATTTTTAAGAAGGTCAAGTGGGTAGAAAAAGTTTATTTTAGGGGGTTTCTTCTTTCGTTCGGATGAAACGCGTTTGAAGAAGCGGATAGAGAATAAAACTATTAAATTCATTTAAAAATCTTAAAGATTGAATTTAAAAATTTCGCCGCGACCCAAAAATTGCAAAGAATTTGGACTACCTGTGTGCCAAATGCCGTAAGTGCCATAGATCGTCAGGATTTTGTGGCCGCGAAACAAACAAACAGACAGAAAAACAAACACTTCCTTTTATAATAGTAAAGATAAGAAATGAAAAGATGATATGATGCAATAACGTCAAACAAGTCTCACTTTTGAGAACTCCTCATCATTGGAGATTTTAAAAGCTACCTTTCAAACAAGCAACCCATTAACCCTCCAATTGGATTAGATTTGGATCTCGTCCATCAAGAGCCGAGAAATTTTGCTAATGACGAAATATATCATCAAAACATTGGAAAATTTTTTATGACTACCACGATCTGGTCATTTTTCTTCTAATGAAGAGCTATCTCATCCACATCATATCGCACCCCGACAAGAAAAGTGACACAAGGCGAAAAAAAAAATTTGATGTTATGTCATTGATTAATATGTATAAGGTGCCCCAGCATGTTATATTACTATTCTGTAGACTGTAATAGAAGTTAACACCATAAGTACTTACCTAAAATTTAAAAGAAGCTGATACTATTTCAATATAAGTTTTATAGTATCCTTTAAGTTGATGTTTTTCTCAAATTCTGCAATTTTTAGTTGCGTCACTTTTCTTGCCGGGGTGCCATATGAGCTAATGCATTTGCTAATGACAAGATACCTCGTCAAGAGAAGGGATGTAAAGGCTTTGACATTATTTAATAATATCTTTATTTTATATATTTCTTTTATTATATATATATATATATATATATATATATATATATATATATATATATATATATATATATATATATATAATTTCAAGAACACAAGAATTTCCAAAAAAATTTACAAAAATCTTAAAAATTAATAAAAAATGAAGAAATGGTGGTGGATCAGGGCGTCATCAGGGAGGAGCCTGACCCAAACAACATAAAATGGCGTTTTCTACATATGAGCAGCATTAGGCTTAAAAAATTGCTCATACACTCCCCCAAACACCATCAAAAAGCAAGTAAAACAAAAACAAAACAAAAAAACCAAAACAGAGCAGGAACAAAACGAAATCGAAGCCGCAGCCGGGAGATCAACAATAACAAACCTAAAAATTACCACAAAATGCCATCAATTACACAATCTAACAACATGCTAACACCATACTTCCGATGCAACGAGTCCATAAAAAGCAGAAAAAAATAAAAATATAAATAATGTTAAAATCCCAACCCCTATTCAAAACGATATTCATAAATAGTAAAATAAAATTGAAAAGCAACTCCCATGGCTCTGAGGAAATTACGAAAAATAATTACTCATGGATTGTGTAGCTGTTGATATTAATAAATCTTTAAAAAATATTATTAAAGAATGAATAAGGGTATTTGTTATTGAGAAGTGTGTTTTTTAGATATTTATATTGTAATAAAAAGTTTGAAACAGAATTACAAATGTTTTTGAAACGTACCAATTGACCAGCAATCGTGTTGTAGTATATTCTTTTAGAGATATTGGAGCCCCAAAATATTAATTTAATGACTGTAAATTTAAAATCGCTGCGTTTATCATATCCATTAATGTCAACTTTGCCGCATGAAACAGAAATTTTTAAGTCTAGAAAATCAGTATTATTGTTATCCGGAATTTAATAGGTTTTTTATGAAACTTAGGAATAACGGTAATATAAGGTAAAATAATGTGTTGATTGGAAATTATTTTAACTCTTTTATTTGAAGAAATGATTTTTTTTAATAATGGTATTATGCCGAATGTTAGTAATTGACGCCATAATTGATGCCGAACTTAAAAATTCTGATATATATAAATTCTGTAAATCTACTTATAATACCATTATTAAAAAAATCATTTCTTCAAATAAAAGAGTTAAAATAATTTCCAATCAACACATTATTTTACCTTATATTACCGTTATTTCTAAATTTCATAAAAAACCTATTAAATTCCGGTACATCACCTGTGGTAATAATTCTTATATGATTAAACCCGGCTTTCTACTATTTAAATATTTAAAAATTATCCTTGCTACCATTATTGATGAAGGCTTTACCTGGATTACATGTGGTAATAAGAAGGTTTTGAATTTTTTGGATAAAAATATTATTAATGAAATTCAGACCTATTTATCAGCATACCCCTGGACAAATTGAGAGATGTTTTGAACTATTATTATCATGATTTTAAAAACTTAATTGATCTGGATTTTGAGGAATGGGAATTTTTGGTTAATTACTGTATTTTTAATAATTTTATTTTTAATGGTGAGCTTATTTACACTCAAGTTAAGGGTATACCCCAAAGTTCTAATTTATATTCCATTCTTGCTAATTTATTTCTTCATTATTTTGAGAAAAAAACTTTTGCCTTCAGATAAATACTGCTTTTAGATTTATTGATGATTTAATTGTTTTTAATAATAGCAACTTTTCTAATATTTGGAAATCCATCTATCCAGACGAACTTTCTTTAATTAAAACCAATCTAGATAACAAGAATACTGATTTTCTAGACTTAAAAAATTCTGTTTCATGCGGCAAAGTTGACATTAATGGATATGATAAACGCAGCGATTTTAAATTTACAGTCAATAAATTAATATTTTGGGACTCCAATATCTCTAAAAGAATATACTACAACACGATTACTAGTCAATTGGTACGTTTCAAAAAAATTTGTAATTCTGATTCAAACTTTTTATTACAATGTAAGTATCTAAAAAACACACTTCTCAATAACAAATATCCTTATTCATTTTTTAATAACATTTTTTAAAGATTTATTAATATCAACAGCTACACAATCCATGAGTGATTATTTTTCGTAATTTCCTCATAGCCATGGGAGTTGCTTTTCAATTTTATTTTGCTATTTATGAATATCGTTTTGAATAGGGTTGGGATTTTAACATTATTTATATTTTTATTTTTTTCTGCTTTTTATGGACTCGTTGCATCGGAAGCATGGTGTTAGCATGTTGTTAGATTGTGTAATTGATGGCATTTGGTGGTGATTTTTAGGTTTGTTGTTGTTGATATCCCGGCTGCGGCTTCGATTTCGTTTTGTTCCTGCTCTGTTTTGGTTTTTTGTTTTGGTTTTGTTTTACTTGCTTTTTGGTGGTGTTTGGGAGAGTGTATGAGCAATTTTTTCAGCCTAAATGCTGCTCATATGTAGAAAACACCATTTTATGTTGTTTGGGTCAGGCTCCTCTAGAAATTGAACCCTTATGGTACTTTTTAAGATCAGAAATTTGGTTTCTAAATGTAAAGCACGTATCTATTTAGAATGATAGATGTAGTTATTTGACTACAGCGTAAGCTTTCAATAACAGACATGAAACACGAAAAAAAAATGAAATTTAGTTTATTTTAATCGTCTTTCAATGAAAAGCTATATCAAAATTTTGAAATATGTTTTGAACTTCAAAGTATGACTACCAGTTTAAATTTAATGTAACCCATTTTATTTTAAAGTTAATTTTGAAAGTTTTCATGTCATTTTAAAAAAATAAATTGCACACTTAAAAAATATTTTTATTTGTAAATATACATATACCACCACGAAAGTACCATGTCTAGTGATATTTTGCAGGAAATAAATAAATACAAAGCCAGCTCCTAAATAATATTTCTGGAATAGGAAATATACCGGAACACATAAGCAAACAGTCCTTAAAAATCAAATCAACAATCCTTAAAAAAAAGGCAGAATTCTTTTTTTTTTTTTAAATTTCTAGCGTGTTGAAATTTTTTTCCTGAATATATTCTGAAGTAAAACAATTCGACAAAAAACTTGAACAATATTGATAAAGACAATGATTTATAAGCAAAAAGAACACATATTTATAATACTTGGGAATCCCCAAATGTGACCGCAACCATCTCGTTTTCAACTCAAATACCCAAAAAAAAAGAATTATAAAACAAATTAAAAAATTAAACATTAATTCTGAGGTTGCCAGATACCGAATAGCAAAATTACGCTTTTATGATCAATGAGTTTATCGTTTGGGCTTTTCGTGCTCCATTATAAAATTTAAGTAAATATAAAATTAAATGTTCTAAATATTCTTTCTTCATCAATCAAATATTTATAAATATTATTTTCATAAGGGAAAGAAGTAAAAATTCAGTTCAAACATGAACATTATAATTTAATTTATTTTAAGAAAATTGTTTTTTTATCAACACTGGTAAAGTAATCTGAGATGCGTGCAGCAATCGTTTTATACTCAATGTTATTTCTATGGCGATTTCAAATTGATTTTGGCTTAGGCCTTAGGTCAATTTTAGGCCTTTTAGGATTCGAATTTTTCTAAATCCTTTCTTAGTGCACCCCTACGGTATAAAAAGAATCCCCCTGTAAAATTTCAGCTTCCTAGGACTTGTAGTTCTTGAGATACAGTGATGAGTCAGTCAGTGAGTGAGTGGTATTTGAATTTTATAGATATAGAAGAAGAATATATATATGATCATACAATATGTATATGATCATACAATATGTGAATTAAATATTTGACTTTAAAAATTTGTTTTACTCATTTAACTCTCTGTCAAGAGATTTCTGAGAAAGGGGATATTTTTTCCCCTACAACACATGATAAATAACGGTATCTATTGTTTGAAGAAATCAATGGATTCTATCAACCTTTAAAAATACTTTTATGTCTATTTTTTTTAATAACATTTTTTAGAAGGATTCTATTGCTTATTTCCTTAGAATATAATTCCCTGGAAAGATTATATTGCTCATTTTGTATTACATTCCAATTAAAAATCTTATATTCTCCCTTTCCTTAGAATAGAACTTTTTAGAAAGATACTATTTCTCTTTTCTCCAGAGTGCAATTACTTGTAAAGATTATATTGCTCATTTCCTTACATTAGAATTCTTTGAAAATATTATATTGCTTCTTTACTTCTAATATAATTCTTTGAACAGATTATATTTCTTCTTTCGTATAATAGAATTATTTTTAAATATTATAGTGCTCATTTCTTTACATCAGAACTCTTTGGAAAGATTTTACATCTATTTTTCTTTTAATAGATTTCTTTGAGAAAATTATGTAGTTCAAGAAAGTCATAACTGGTTAGAAATCAGGCAGAGAATACTGCAGTTTGAAAAATGGAATTAGAACGCAACCTCTGTCTTTATGCCAAAACACACACAAACCAGCATGTTCTGTGTTTTTTTTTCTTATTATTCTTACTCATTTAATTCCAATGCATGCTTTCTTGAAAGAGAGCTTTGAGTTTTTCAAATATTTCAAAGTGAATGCACGGGAAATACTCGACATCGAATGCAGTTTGAAGAAAATTTAGCCAAGAAACTGGGAACACAAGACAGAGGAGTCTTAAGGGATTGAAATAAGAAGCTTATATATCATACGCGAACGTTCTCTGATCAGCTTCATTGTTCTACCCTCGAAAGCATTATACATTAAAAAATACCTTCCAAAGAGTTTTACGGAGAAAAAAAATTATATCAACCCTAGTTATTCGTGCTTTGATTAAGAGACCACAAAACTATTTATTTTAAACATTTTTCATCTTTATATTTGCTTTTACACAACTCATCCATTTCTCATAATAAGACAAGATAACATATACTAATATGAGCATCTATTCTGATAATACAAAGTGTTTGAGTCCCCAGAAATTTGAAAATACGAGTAAATCAGTAAACTTATTTGGTAAACAATTATTTCAATTTTAGTCGAGAAATTTAATTTCGGTTGTTTATGTTAACTAAGCAATCCATGCCACAATACACAATTTATAATTGGTGGACAATAGTAGACATTAAAAGATTAATGTTTATCGTTCATTCAGTTGATATTTAAGGTACTCGAATACGCTTCTAGACTCTTCTTAAAGATGTTGTATAGAGTTTTTCAATCACACTCTCTTTTATCATTAGTTTCAAAAAAATTTGGTAGTTAAGATACCCAAGAGAACGATCCAAGTCATATTTTAAATATTTTGTATGGGGCAATTTAATCACATTTTTATATATACGTTTATTAAAATTTAATGATAGATTACAATTATTTAAACCTTTGAATTTTTTTTTTATAATATATATATATATATATATATATATATATATATATATATATATATAATATAAAATAAAATTTAAGAAAGTAGTGCATGAAAGGGTCTGAGGTAAATAATTTTAGAGGTCAAAACATGTTGAATTTCCATGGACCAAGTGAATGAAATAAAAACGAAGTGATGTTCAGATAATAACTGTGGTAACATAGCTTAAGAGTGAACATTTCACCATGCACTTGAGATTGGAAATTAAAACTAACATCAGTAAGAGTACATTTTAAAAACCTAAATAAAATGTTTTTTATATTTCTGACTAATTGTATTTCATTTGAACGATACATAATATTTGTTTCATGTAAGAACGATGTTTATATTCATTATAAATGGATTTAAATTAGATCAAATATTACTAACGACGGTGCCATCAGTAGATATTAGCAAGTTATAAACTTTATCCACCTAGTTTATTTTAATTAGAAGAGCATAAAATGGACTTACCTATATTTTTTCTGAGAGAAATTGATTCACAATATCACACCCTATTCACAGTCCGACTCCGTCAGAGCGATCGAATCCTTATCAGTATTTTAATCCAATAAAGAGAAGACCTATATAGACTGTCGAAGAAGAGCCTACTTGTTTGGGAGTTAGCAGTCTAACTCTACTCTCAGTCAGGATTTGGTGGAAATCAGGGTGCTTCCGAGTTCAACGGCATGGAAGCTAAGATCTTGTAAAATGTTCTTGTGCAGTACTTTGTCTAAGATCTCCTTCATTACTTAAAGATTCTTAGTTACAATTAGCTTTCATACGCATGTTTATGAAGTGGTAGACTCTGACATATTACGCAGGACAAAATAATTTGGTTAAATGATTGAATCGAAATTTAAGTAGCATTGTGAATTATGAGCGTTTTTAACCTTTAGACAACGGCCGGTACATCAGTTGTACCGTGATCGCGCAAAGAAATAATCTATTTTTAATGAATGCGCGAATTTAATTTACTTTACTGAATCTATTGTTAAAGAATATAGACTATTGTTAATGTAGCAGTTGAGTATGGTTAATACCTTAAAAGTTATAAGAATCACGTGGCCAAAACTATTTAGGCTACTCCCGGTACAATAGATGTACCTTGAAAATTATAAGAATCACGCAAAGAAACAATTTAGTCTACTTCCGGTACAGCAGGTGTACCTTGAAAATTACAAGAATCGCTCCAAGAAACAATTTAGACTACACCCGGTACAACAAGTGTATCTTGAAAGTTATAAGAAACGTGCCATTTTCTTCTACAGCTGTAGCCAAAAAGTTAACGAGTGAAATCCATGTGTGTGTGCGGCTTTCTTATATTTAGATTAAAACTTTGTAGAGAAGTTTTATTCACGTCATTGGGGTTGGTTTTCTGTTTTAAGTAGCAAGGGCTGTGTTCGGCCAAGCTGCACCAAACACAAGATAACAACGCAAAAAAAAGCAAAAGGCAGAAGGATTAGCGAGGGTAAAGCAGAAAGGAGTACAGATCTCCCGGGTACCTCGGGTTTGTGATGCCCGTATACACCTAAGGAATATGGGGCCGTGTAAACTTACGTGTTACGTGTATTTCTTCTAAGCCAGTGGGATAATTAAAAAATCCAATAATAAATACTGGGTTAAAATTATTCAAGTTTTTCTAGATTAGATAATTGAATGTAAATGCTTTTCAAAGCTCACTTATTCAGTTAGATTCGCTTATTTTTTGCTAAGAGTATAATTTTAATATTGATATCTATATTGTGAAGTCTGACCTTCCACGTGAGAAGATTGGACATGCCCTAAAATGGAACACACGTGTCAGGCTAGAAAGGCTTTAAATCTCATAGAGTCGCCGTCCTACTTTTCGAACCTGTTTGTCACACATATGACTTTCTAACCGTTCCAAGATCCAAAGAGGGACTCACACGTGTAGAGTTGACATCTCTATGAGTGTTGCAGGTGTCATTGGAAAACACACGATCAACATTCCAATAGAGAGGCGACTACCCCGGTGAAAAAAGGGGAGACGAGTGTTAGAAGCTACTTGGGAAAGTGATGGAAGTAAAGGTCTCGTGGAGACAGCTATACGGTGAAGTTAAACACCGGAAAAAAAACTAACTGTGAAGTGAAAATTGTTGTTCTGCATGAACATTCGTTCATCGATTGTGGAGTGTAAATAATCCTGTATATATATTTTTTCAGTTGTTATTGAAAACCTTTTAAGTGAAATAAATAACTAAAAAGGTATCCAGCTTAGTCCAACTTCATTGCATTGCTTGTGGTGCCCAAAACGCCACAATATCTATAGATAAAAAAAAGGATGCGTGTACTATATTTTCTATACATATCTACACCATTTGACCAATCCACACCAAATTTGGTACACTTATACTTTAATACACTGCCGAAAACATGGGTTATTACTTTCCTGTCTTCAGACCAGTCTATAGCACTTACAGCCATGAAAAATGGCACACAGGTAGTCCTAAAAGTGCCCCTCGAAGATCCAATTTTAAAATCTAACATTTGTTTTTCTGCAATAAATAGAGAAAACAAGAAAACACACTCTACGCGGTTTGTGTATTTGAGTTAACAGGAAAATGTCGCGGTGATATTTTAACGTTACTGAATTTCATAAATCATAATCTTCTTTAGCATTATTTTTCTTATGTTTTTATTCAAATTGCTCTATTTCAGCTCAAAGTCGAAATTCGACACTTGGCACATCTTTCGTTTTTAGAATTATTCAATTTTTCATCGGAATTTCGTATTTGTTTAAATAGTGTTTTGCATATCTATATATATATTTCTCTTACGTGGCACGCAAAAAAGACGTTATTTGTTACCGCGTTTTGGCAACATTGTGCGATTGTTTGTTTACTAGGAGCCTCGCGAGTCATTTGAATCTATAGCGTTATCGGATGAAATTTTATTGAAAAAAAAATGAATTTTAGACGAGCTGTTGCGGTTTGTAATAGAAATCTAAGAAAGCGGAGGATCTTTTCAGGGCTATTTAAAAAACGGTCCTTTTCAAGGCTAACAATTATAGTACAACAAGACGCGTGCACTACAACTTTCAACAACAAACTCAGTCAAAAAGTGTATGGGTGGCTCGAGTACTGGGGAAATGTACACACAAACAACAACTTTCATACCAAGTCACCGTGAGGACATTTGAGATCAGGGCAGATTTAAAATGCACCAGCCTCCTTTGTACACGACGGTCTGTGGTTGTATTTGAACTCTGAACCCTACGGTTGCTAATCCGTTACGCTTCCAATTCGGTTACTATGGCTCTGCGAAAGACGGAATTTTCAATTTTTAAAACCGACTCGCTCTACAAAACAAATATATTCGCATTTTCCACTTTCCTCACACTCTCGAGTCTCAGTGCTGTTTGTCTACACCGAGAACTGTTCCAGACACTAAGTCTGCCCATGTCTGTTTCCGTCGAAACGGATCTCATCATATTCTCTATTCGGACAAAAAAGATGTGTTCTAGTGTGTCACATTGGCACGCTTAATGAAAATTCTGAAATGCACTCAAACCTGTTTTTGTGCTGTGGATAGGCACCGCTTAAAATAAAACGCATAAAAAAAATCTTCCAAAATTTCACGAGTAGTTATAAAAAATATTTTTCGCAACACATTTAAAAATTATTTTTTATGCGGTGAATAGGGACCGCATAAAAAAAATCTTCTCTGATGAGAGGGAAAATACGTTTATTAAAACAATGAATAATTAAAACAAAAAATAGCAAAGTAAAACAAAATTAAAAATTGTGCGAAAAAGTTGTTCTAAAGTTATTAATTTGTGATTCCTTTTTATCTCGCATTTGACCACAACTTACAACTAAAAAGTGTACAAAATTTAGAAATGCGAAATTAATGCAGAGCAAAAGAAACAAAATATTACTACACGTGATCAACCAACACGAGTTTCCGTTTCATTCCCGTTCGTTAAAAAATATCGTCTGTCCCAAATATTCGGAAATCGTTTACATTGCGCAAAGAACAAAAATAAGACTCGAAATAAATTAAGTATCAAAGCTGAAATTCCATAAAAAAACAAATAATTTTAGGAAAAAATATTGCTTTTTCAGCAGTACTGGTAAAGCAATCTATATACGTATTTCAAAAAAATTTTAAGTACATTTTATTGATAACTTCGTCAATTATGTTCTAATTTTATTGAAATTTCAAATGGACTGTAAGTAGATAGCACTGAATAAATTTTTTTCATATACTGCACTAAAAAAGATCGCACAAAAAATTATCAAACAAAAACAGGTTTGAGGGTACTCGTATCTTTGTTCAGATTTTTACTTGTCGCAGAGATCTGCGCTAGTAAACTACCCAACATTCGCGACAAACAAACTAAACACCCCGAGCATCACCCCTGCTCAAAAAAAACGAGCCTCGTTTCTGTAACGACCGACCCCACAAAGGCTTAGTGTCGTGAGTAGTTCTTGTAAAAAAAACAGATTCAACAAAAAAAAATTTTAATATCGGTTTTAAGTTCTACTTTTTTCCGAAGTCAGCCATTTTTAAACACACTTCCGAAATGACAGAGGTTTTTACTTTTTGTCGCTATAAGAAGCTATTTTTGTGTGGACATAAATACTTCCAAACATTTATTTCCTTACAGAATTTCGTCTGAAATGGGAAAGATGCTGGCACGATTCCCCGTCTTTCCACACGTTGGTAACGAAGCAGATGCACAAGACAGGCAGTTAGAAACACAGATAGGTTACAAGAACAGTTGTTCTTGTGTTCTAGTAGCTACTGTTTTAGTGGATGAACATCGATGGATGACAGTGCATGGGTTCTGATGCGATTAAGAATATGAAATGTTGGGTGCGATTCTGAAAAAGAACATGAATAAGAATAGAATTGTTTCACAATTCAGAGGAGTGAGACGTGTTTTAGCACCTAACGGTGCGATGTGTATATTGGAATATTGTATTATACTAGCCACAACGAGGCCAGCACTTTTTATTTGTTTTGTTCTTCGGCTGAAAGAGTTGCTCGGAAAATCGAACGGAAACACGGAAAAATTAAATTTAAAACTTTCCTATCTTTATGGTGTTCCCATTCAAAATAAAACAATAATAATTACATTCCCTTAAATTCATTTAAAAGTTGAATTTAAAAATAAATGCTTTGCACAAAAATTGCAAAAAAAAACGGACTACCTGTGTGCCAAATCCCATTATTGTAAGTGCCATAGATTCGTCAGGACAATGCGTGCACATAGACATACAAACACTTTCTTTTATAATAGTAGATAAAATCTATGTCTACTACTGTCTTCTAAGAGTGTTTTCAAAGAAACCAATGAGAAGACGAAGATTTTACTTCCACTACCAAAAACTCTCGCATGATACATATCGGGGTCACCTTAAAATGTAATTTATCGCCATCTTGGCGACATTTGTGGCTCAAATTAATAGCGTTGACCCCCTCACGCACCATTAGCTATCCATTTTCAAATTAGAATTCATTTTGGGCAGTTTTTATAGGCGAAGTACTGAAATCATATTCGAAAAACAAGCGAAGTGACGTCACGTTCGGAATACACGATCAGAAAAGAAAAAAAAAGTTCAATGTGAATTTTTAGTCCAACTCGTTTTGAAACATGGTAGAGCCCAAAGACCGTCGGGTACAAAGGGGGCTGGTGCAAGTTAAACCTGTCCTCGCCTCAAATGTACTCAAATTAGTATAGCGTGGAAATTTGGAGAGTGGGGTGTCAACTCAAGTGTGACCTCGTCATCTGACTGTAATTCCTCAGATTTTTTTCCCATGGGGATTGATCTCGGACCGTTAATAGCCCGTTGTGCTGCTCTCGCGCGACGTTAATTAAAATACCTACCTACCAGATATTTATTTTCAGATTTACAGTTTCTAGTTTTTACGACAAATTGTCCCTTTACTGCGAAGAAGAGAAATAAATGAGCAGAACCGCGACGTTTTATCATATCTTTTTCCTTTGCCAAGAGGTTGGCGTATGATCCTCCAGATGAAACTATATTTTTCCAACTCACGTAGCAACTGAGTTGAAGGGTCTCCCGTATGCTCAACTTTGCGAAAAATAAAAAGCACAACATTTTCGGTCGTCGCGCTTCGTGACAATTTCGACACAATGACATATAAAATGTGTTATTTTAAATATAAATCGTGAAGGGTCGATTTTGCGACTCAGGATATTAAATTGATTTTATATTGCTGTGCAATTTTATGTAACAATTTTTTGACATGTCTGCTATATTGCGTAGAACTTTCTAAAATTGAGGAATTGAACAGTCGGGTAAAAAGTACTAAATTCACGCAAGTCAAATGAATAGCGTGCTTTAAATTATAGCATTACACATTCCTATAAGAAGTTTGTCTTTCAAATCCTTTTAAAGGGGTCCAGCAAAGAATAATAACTGTTTAATAGAGACATTGAAATACAAAAAAATTTTGTAATCTAAAAACGTACAAAACAGTTACTTGGGTCATTTAAATTGCATACTTCATTAAACTCCATTAACCTTGCAGGGCCTCGTTAACTCAGTTGGTAATGGTAATGGTAATTTTAGTTAACGTCGTACTAGAGCAACACAACGGGCTATTGACGACGGTCCGGAATCAGTCCCTTAAGGGAAAGTTTCGAGGACAACACCTCGTAATTTTGAACCACGGTCAGATGACGAAGCAACACCTGAGCTGGCACCCCACTCTCCATGTTAACTCAGTTGGAAGGCTGGATTAGCAACCAGAGGGTTGCGAGTTCGAATGCAACCAAAGACCGTCGTATACAAAAGTGGCTAGTGCACGTTGATATGTCGTAGCCTCAAATGTACTCACGTTGGCGTGGTGTGGAAGTTTGGAGAGTGGAGTGCCAGCTCAGGTAATGCCTCATCTGACTGTGGTTCAAAATTACATGGTGTTACACTCGGATATTTCTCTTGGGGATTGATCCCGTACCGTCGTCAATAGTCCGTCATCTGACTATGGTTCAAAATTACATGGTGTTACCCTCGGAACTTTCTATTGGGGATTGATCCCGTATCGTCATCAATAGCACGTTGTGTTGCTACAGTACTACTTTAATTGAAATACCTATCTCCTCTTAGATACCTATCTTCTCCTATTAGAACGTTCTTACAACCCTTTATCCTTACATCGCCCGTTCCTAGATTGTTCTCGTAGCTCTTTCTAACAGAAGTCGCCGCTGATTAGTTAGAAGTGGGACGAATCACGGGGTATACAGGGTGATTCTCAAAAAATCGGCAAAACTTTAAGAGGTGATAGTACACATTCAAACAAACAACTTTCATCAAAGAATGCATGGTCGGTAACAAAACGCAAAGGTGCTTTTGCATTTGAAAACGTAATCCTTGCAAATATTAAAGCTCCATTCTTGTTGCGAATTATTGGTAGAAGAACGGCAGTAATAGCATGCAAATGTGAAATGGGGGAAAAAGAATAACTCGCGTACAAATTTTCGCTTCGATTAATACATTAAAGCCGCTGATCCGAGTGTGCAACTGTCAATCGCGATAGGAACAGAAGATGTTGCCCTTCACTAATAAGGTAAAGGCTGATATGCATTTTATCTACTGTCTTTCAAATGGAAATGGCTCAGAGGCTTAACGTTTGTACAGAGAGAGGTTTCCCAACAGGCGGTTGCCCGACCGTAAAACATTTGAGCGCTTGCACCAACAGTTGTGCGAGACGTGATCCTTTCTCGCTTCCCGGTCGGATGCACGTCGTGCAAAGACGGACAGAACTTCAGTCGTGGAAGAAGGCATTCTGGATATGGTGGCTGATCAGCCAAGTACAAGTACTCGAGCAGTGGCTAGGCAGTTACATGTATCACAATACACTACATGGTGAGTACTGAAGGCTGAACGTTTGCATCCTTACCATGTTCAACGAGTTCAGGAACTGACTCAAAACGATTATCCTCGTCGTGTGGAATTCGCTCGCTGGTTTCTGCAGAAGAGCGCAGTAAATCCCGATTTTGTGGCAACTGTTCTTTCCACTGATGAACGTACAGTTACACGTGAAGGTGCATTTAACACCCACAATCGACATCTTTAAGCGGATGTAAATCCACATGTCACTTATTCACATGCTCATCATCGGGGCTTTTCTACAAATGTTTGGGCAGGAATAATCAGAGACCACCTACTCGGACCTTATCTTCTGCCAGAACGCCTTGACGGGAAAAATACCCCACGTTTCACCAACAGGTGCTGCCAGACTTGTTAAAAGACGTTCCCACATACAGAATGTAATGTGGTTCCAGCAAGATGGAGCACCAGCACATTATACACAAGAGGTGCGAAACTATCTGTATTTAACTTTTCCGAACCGATGGATTGGGCGAGGTGGTCCTGTAGCTTGGCCACCACACTCGCCCGATCTTTCATGTAATGATTTCTTTTTGAGGGGACAGCTGAAGGCTCTTGTGTATGAGACCCCAGTTGAATCTGCAGAAAATCTCGTCGCCAGACATTCGGCCGCTGTAGGGGAAGTACGCGATATACCTGGCGTTTTTCAGAAAGTTCGCCAATCCTTTCTTCGCCGTTGTACCTCATGCATAGCCACTGCCAATCACTGTTATGAACACTTAAATGTAATCACATGTCATTAAACTTACTTTTGTCACTTATTCTCTCTTTATGTGTTTATGTCTCTTATAACAACAACACCTTCGGCGCCTTTATCACCTTTGCGTTTTAATTCTGACCATGTATTCTTTGGTGAAAGTTGTTTGTTTGGGTGTGTACTGTCACCTCTTAAAGTTTTGCCCATCTTTTAATAATCACCCTGTGTATATCATTATACAGGGTGTTCGTAAACTGTTTAGAAAAGATTGAAGGGGTAATAGTACCCCCAGGTGCAGAATTGTATTCAGTGTTCTGCAACACAACTCCAAGCAATTACAATTGTTCTGCAGGCATTTTGTCCAAATTTTGAAAACTCAATAAAATCAAAAACAGACATAAAACACAGTTATTGTCTAAATATGTATTACATATTTATAATAAAACATCAAAATTAATTAAACTATTTTATTTAAAACCACGACATACTTTCAGATTTCACAATTCTGTCGATAACTTTTGAAATTCAATATTTTGTTAATGACATAGATGTATTATTTATAAACTGTTTGTGGTGATTAGGGGCTGCTAAAGGGAGGTTGTTCCGTAACCAGAAAAAGAAACAAGGTGTGGCAAGGAGCACGCTTTGCACTGCAGAACATCGTAACTTAGGATTGAAAAAATATATCGTCTAAAATGTTGATTCAATTAAGGAAAAATTGTTCTGCAAAGACTCTGTTTGTTCTGCGACGTACGTCGCAGTTTTAAGCACTTTCTGCTCCCGGGATAGTACCCATCAGGACGGTCAATTTTTAGAATGAACCTATAGTCGCAATCCACTCAGTGTCAGATAAATGAAACTTAGAAACTCGTTCAACAATCACAAGTCCTCACTTCTGATGTCATATCACTGTGAGGCATCCGCCGTACACAAATGCTTTGTGCAAAGGCGCAAAGGAGGTGCTTCCGGGAATGTTCTGTAACGGCCCGTAATGTTCTGAATGCCAGATATCGTAGACAGTGGAATTGACAGTGTGGACTTGTGGCCGGACCTCCATGCTCTCCGTACTTAAATCCACTGGACTTCTTCTTATGGTGCCACATAAAATCATTTGTTTTCGAGACACCTGTACATTCTGCGGAAGATCTCGTCGCAAGAATCCTTGATTAATACTCACCAGCAATCTACGAAAGGTTGCGCCAATCTTTCATTCGTTGCTGTGAACTGCGCAACGAAACCCTAGGACGTCCCTTTGAGCATACAATTCGAGTCTTTATCTTATCTGTACGATATTGTGCAACTTATGATTTCGTTGTCTCTTTTTTTCATTGTTGAAACCTCAACGTCGATAATTTACTTTACACTTTTCTGACACTCTTAATTGCTTGCGACCACATAGGTTCTTTTGTAAATATTGGTCATCTTGATGGTACTACCATCCCTTCTATATTTTCTACACAGTTCACGAACACCCTGTATATTAACTATAAACAGGGTTGTTTCAAGTGTTTCAACAGGTTCAGGGTTATAACAAGTGTTTCGAAAATATCTGGCCAAATTGTAAAGGGTGATAGAGTTGCTTAAAATAGCCTTTTTTTTATTCAAAGAATGTGTGTGTGCTGATTGTTATTGATGTGAATTGGCAAAGATCACTATTTAGGTCAGTCTCCATAACATCGTTTCCGTTGCATACCCCACAGGTCAGCAATCGACTGACCTAAACAGCGCCCTCGTCCATCTAAATGCGTCATTTTCAGACATTATTTGACCAAAAAATGTATCTTAGGCCCTTTACCACCCCTTACAATTTGGCCAGATATTTTCAAACCAACCTATATAAAAATTAGCACATAGCAATGAAGCCTATTTCTACAATGCAGTACTTTCCATTAATCTATTTTTTTAAATATCCTATTTATTTATTTTTATTTTATTTTGAAGTAGTCTTTTAAGGTTAAAGTTTGCAGATTAGATAAAGGATCACAAAATTATAGTGTTTGTGAGCCAATATGTAAAAAGATTGCTTCCATCCACAAACGACTGAGAGCTCTTTCTACCAGCTTATTACAAGGGATTTCAGCTGGATGTTACTGATTACAAAAATTTATGAGACTGTTGTACCCTTTTAGTACACGTTCTGTTTTTTAGTGTTACTAAGAACTTTGATTCTTGTCATTTATAGCTTTGCATTATTTCTAAAAGAACTAGTAACACTAAGACTGTTCAATGTTTAGTAAATTAGGTAATTATTAACTATTTACTTTACAATTTACATTCATTACAATGCTAACTTACATGTAGTGGATATCAGTATCTCCAAAGCACATATTCAATGAAATCGTATACTTTCAGATCCATACGTATTTTTGCCATGCTGTATCCAGTATTTTTGACAGTTTATGGGTACTTCAAGCTTATGCCGGAGCACGTGAGATTAAGACGAAGTAAGTTATCTTCAGTTTGATGTACCAAAAAATATTTATTCATTTTTTTCAATTTTTGATGATTTATTTTTATTTTGTTCAATCTAAGACCATCGTGTACTTGGAGACTTTAAATCATAGTGGCATCAAATGGCCTCACGTTGGTATTTTATGGAAGTTTGTGGTGCTAACTCAGGTGTTGACCTCGACATTTGATCTTGGTTCAAATTGACGAGATTCTGTGCTCTGTTTATCCACTTTGAGCTTGACCCCTGACCGTCGCAAATTCCCCGTTGTGGTATATTTTTCTTGTATGAAATGGGAAAAATGTAAACTGAAAGAAAAGCATTTTATTATTTATTTAGAATTTATTAAAAAGCTAAAAATGTTCGAGAAACAACGAGAACTCAAATTGGATGCAATACGTCTGACATCTATCGAATAGAATAGAGTGAATCGGAATATTGTTTCTGTTTGCATTTATGTGTTTCGGTATATAACCTAAGATTTTAGAAATATTATTTAATAGCCACTGCGTGGCCAGCATGGCGTTGCCAGTGACTGTTCTTTTCATGGGGTCAGGTGTGACCACTGATCGCTAACCCGAAACGAACAACTACGAATTCCCATTCGGTTTGCTTCGCAAAGGAGAAAAGCTGAATACTCCACATAGTCAAGTATAAACATCTATCATTCTAAATAAGTACGTGGTTTCCGTTTAGAAACCAAATCTCTGAATTTAAAAATGTACCATAAGGTTCGATTTAAAACTGAATGTCAGTTGGAGTAAAGGGAATTTTAAACTTTTATGATCTTGGAACATCACAGTTAGATTTTTGCAAAATTAAGATTTTTTGTCGTGACTGGAAGTTGAGGTTGCTTACTCCACATATTGAAGCTGTTCTTACGCAATTTAGATACTTGTGAATCATTCGTTGAAAGCAGGGATTTTCTTTTTGTAAAAGCGCTGTAAAAATCAACGTTCTGTTTATTAAAAATTGTGATTGATTGAGCTCAATATGTTTTCACAGATGACATTTATTTCTAACACAAGCTCCGTTATTTCACATGCCGGTGAATGGAATTTTCAAGAAAAACTTTTTTCTTCGAAGAAAATTAGTCACGAATGTGGTAAAATTTTAATTTTGAGCTTCCTTTGACAAATAGAACGGGGGTTAGATATGTAGCCTATCATACTCACAGGGTTCTAAAATATAAGTGTACCAAATGTGGTGTGGATTGGTCAAATGGTCTAGATTTGTAAAGAAAACAGACAGACGCCAAGTCTGCTTTATTGATCAAACAAAATCACCGTTATTCCATGTGACCCTGAATGGAATATTTTCAAGAAAATAGGCGTTTGTTCAAACTAAATTCGTCACGAAGGCCGTAAAATTTTAATTTATCATCCTCTCATATTGATCGTCATCTGACCGTGGTTCAAAATTGCGTGGTGTTGTCCTTTGATCTTTCCCTTAGGGGATTGATCCCGGAACGTCATCAATCCCGTTGTGTTGCTCTAGTATGACGTTAATTAAAAATTACCAAATTACCTCTCATATTGATGACAAATTCGAAAAGATCGCATACCAGTTACATGAATGCCTCAAGTAAAACATATTCATACAAAAACTAAGTGCAAGACTATCCACCGAAATTTCACCATTTTTACTGAAAATAAATGCATTAGCACGGGATTATTCGTAAACTCTCCAAAACTCAAAATAAACTTCTGTAGAAGTCGCTTTGGAAAAAAAAACTTTCTACAGAAATGCGACTAATATGAAATGGATTATACGGATGAATACATCATGCATACATATTTACTTGCGAAGTAAACTGTAGAAAATGGAGAAATTAAATTTACATTAAAAGTATTTTCTGTACACTTAAATGATACTGGCATCTTTTATGAAAACCTGCTTCTTTATGATTCTCTTTTCTCGAAACTTTTTTCTGAAATAGAAGGTCAAATCAATTATCATTCCTTCAGGTAAGAAACAGCAATGGTAAAAACCGAGAGCATACGAAAGTAGAATCGACCACACTCTAACCATAGCACTCGATTTACCAACGAAAAAGAACCCCAAAAATGGACAAAACATTTTCGGGTTGATTTTCGAAAATCCCATGCTGTGAGTAGATAGTAGTCGACTCCGACCACCGGTAGATTAAACTGTATTAAAATATTAAATTACTTAAGAAATATTTAGCACACTTACATTTGTTTCCTTGTCGTTCCAACATCTTGAAAGTTGGTTAAGACGTCTATAAAAATGACGCAAGTAGCACTGAAAAGTACTGTTTGTTTACAAATTGCATCGGAAAACTCCTATACAACAAAAATTTGCTTTAATCAAACGTATAATTTCACTTGGTCAAAGTTTTAAAAGGCGCTTGTTAGCAGCTTGACGAATGTAACATGTATGAATTAATCTTTTCGTGTGAGAGGTCTTATTTCCCTACAACAATGTTTGATTAATAATTGAAACGTTAAAGTTTTAAATATATTTTTAAAAATGATTCACACACACACAGTAAAATATGTACTGTCTCTATTATTAAAAAAAAGAAAGTGTTTGTTTGTTTGTCTGTTTGGGGCCGCTGACGATTCTATGGCACTTACAGCAATGAGATTTGGCACACAGGTAGTCCAAATTATTTGCAATTTTTGAGTCGCGGCGAATTTTAAAATTCAATCTAGAAGATTTTTGAATGAATTTAATAGCTTTCTTCTCCGTCGCTTTTTCAAACGCGGAGAACTTTTTCTACCCGTATGACCTTGCAGTCAGAGTTTGGAATCATGCCAAGTTGTTTTCATCCGCGGAACGCGGAGAAAATTATTTTTTTCATTTCCGCATTGCTTTTGCGCGGACGAATAAATTTCCCGCCAGACGATAAATCTTTAACCAAAGTAAGTTTTTTTTTCTATCTCCTGGACCGTTAAAGATAGAGTAAAAATTTCAACGGATTTGAAATCTTTACATTGTTATGGCTCAAATTCCGCTGCATGTTAATGTGGATGAAGAAATGTGTCATTTTAATTCGTGATTAGCTTTCATATTTAAATGTATATGCGTCATTAAATTCAAGGTAAGCAAGAATCAATGTTATTGTTATATTTACAAGGAAAAATGTCATTTGTTTGATTTTTCACCGCAATTTTAACCTGCTTTGAACATTTTAATGTGACAACACAGATAAAATATCCCAATTAAGCATTAATACTGAATCAACTGGAGAAATGCTTTTAGATAGGACAATAAAAAATTAAGGACGCGTCGATGGAATGTTCTTGATGTTTCAAAATAAATTCTGTAGTTTATTCGATATGAATTGAAGTTTTGTCTATGAAGAAGCGTCTATAAGTAGAAAAACAGCAGGAAAAGTATGACTATAGACAAATGAAGTTTTGGAAAACACAAATGCTCATTTAGTATTCTAACAATATGGGTAATTGGTAATTTTTAGTTAACGTCGTACTAGAGCAACACAACGGGCTATTGACGACGGTCCGGGATCAGTCCCTTAAGGGAAAAATCCGAGGACAACACCTCGTAATTTTGAACCACGGTCAGATGACGAAGCAACACCTGAGCTGGCACCCCACTCTCCAAACTTCCACGCCAACCTAACGTGAGGACTTTCGGCCACGACAGATTTAAGGTGCACCAGCCGCCTCTACACCATACGTTTACAAACATCCATGCCCGGACCCGAACCAGGAACCTTCCGATCTAGAGGCTAACACCTTAACCACTATACCGGTTGGTCGGCTCTAACAATATGGGTGTTTGCTAAAGAGCGATGGTCCCAGTAACCTGAATGGAAGAGTAACGAACTATTTCCCGAAGGGTTGCGAGTTCAAATCCAACCAAATCCCGTCTTGTACACTATGATGTGGTACACGATAAATCTATCGGGGCCTGAAAAGTCCTTGTTAGCTTGGCGTGGAAGTTTGAAAAGTGTGGTACCTGTTCATGTGTGACCTCGTCATCTGAGCGTGGTTCAATATTACGGGGTGTTGTCCTCATCTCTTTCCCTTCGGGGGTTGATACCGAAACGTCACCCATAACCCATTGTGTTGCTCCTGTGTGAGGTCAATTAAATACCTTTCTAGCTCAAAAACGAAAGTATTCATCACTGCGCTTAGAGAATTTCTGTTTGAAAAGTTGATGATTTCCACGAAAATTAATTCCTAACACTGATGCTTTTTAGTGAAATCTTATAAAGCATTGAGGCCCGGTGCACACATCCGATTTTTCAACGTACGTCGCCGCTGCGGCACTGAATCCCAACTATGCACACATAACCGTGAAATGACGCAAGTACTCACTTCGCGCCATTTGCGATAGATTTTCTATCGAAGAAAACGTGTTTATTTCGCTTACTTGGTGTAAAAAAGTATATTTTGAAACAAAATAGACGTTACTGGATACAACCATTTATTAATTATTATTTATATTCCATTTATTTAGGAAAACGAGGTACTTCAGACCGGAGACGCGTGTGCGGCGTGCTGCCGTAGGGTACTGCGGTACAAATTGCACGCAGGTTGGACGTGCGGCGCCGGAGGCATGTGTGCATAACAACATTGGATCTAATGTATCTCAGACAGAACTTGCGTTGAGACAGCGGCGCCACACGTTGAAAAACCGGATATGTGCACCGGACCTAATCTAACTCCGAATGATCTTTCGTTTTCACCCTCGCCTATCCTTCTGCCTCTTCTTCCTCCCTCAATGTCAAATAAATGTCCTCACATCGGCATGGGGTGCCCGTTCAGGTGTTGGCCTCGTCATCCAACCGTGGTCGAAAATTAAAAGGCGTTTTCTTTGGATCTTTCTCTACGTGAATGATCCCAATAGCCCGTTGTGTTTCTCCAGTGCTACTTTAGTTAACTGTTAGCCCATTATTCTATTTCCCAATCTTCTTTCCTCTTTCGCATTTTTAGCTTGAAATTTTATGTCTTCTGTTTGGCACAGCTTGTCCAAATGTGGTCCCCTCTCAAACAATCAATCGTTTGGACAAAAAAATGGATTCTGGGAGGCACAAGCCTCTAAAATGCTTTGAGGTTAACAAAAGTTTCACCCCTTACTTGAGTAAAAGGTTTTAACCAAAAGAAATGTATTAATTTAAAAGCTATATCCCAGAGCACCAAGCCGACCTACCGGTATAGTGGTTAAGGTGTTAGCCTCTAGATCGGAAGGTGCCTGGTTCGAATCGGGTCCGGGCATGGATGTTTGTAAGCGTATGGTGTAGAGGCGGCTGGTGCGCCTTAAATCTGTCGTGGCCGAAAGTCCTCACGTTTGGTTGGCGTGGAAGTTTGGAGAGCGGGGTGCCAGCTCAGGTGTTGCTTCGTCATCTGACCACGGTTCAAAATTACGAGGTGTTGTCCTCGGATCTTTCCCTTAAGGGATTGATCCCAGACTGTCGTCAATAGCAAGTTGTGTTACTCTAGCATAACGTTAACTAAAAATTTACCATTTACCCAGAGCACCAACAGACTTTTTAAAAGACATTCGCTCATGCAGTGAAATCAATCGAAAAGACAATTTTTTTCTCGCTACATGCGAGACTGTATGAGACAATTTTCATAGTTTTAGTCGATAGATAAAGCAATTTTTATATGCATGAAACATGATTCACACTTCTCAGGGAGACATGGAAGAAGGTGGATTATTATGTATTTGGCAGAACGTCATTTAAAAAAAAAACGGCAAAAAACTTAAAAGTAAAGAACAATGACTCGGTCATAAAAACCTCAGTTCATAGTGCTGAAACAATGTCCTGTCACTCAAATGCACAAAATTAATTAACTTCAATAAGGCTCCCTCCGGGAAATGAAATTCTTCCGAAAAGAAATTCCTTTTATAAGTTATTGGACATTCCCATGTTTAAGGTTCTAGCTGAAATAGAAATTAGAAATACTTCAGATTTATAACTTACAAAAATTAAATTCGTTCTACAAGCAGCGACTATCGATCTTTTAGATTCGTTTAATAGCATTAATAAAAAAAATTTAAGACTCAAAATTTTATTTTAATAAACATTGAAAAAAAATGATATGTCATTAAGCATTTTAAATTAAAAGATGGCGAAGTGATGTTATTCAAGATTTTAACACTTAAAACTTTAATATTTCAATAAATTTAAATGTTTGACAAACGCTGCTTGAATTGCACACATTTCAGACTTGCCCATTTATTTTTCTCAAAGTAAGATTTAAGAATGCAGTAATAAGTATTTATTATGCATATATTTATATATTTTGAAATTTTTGCGATTATCCGCACTTTGAAGTCCGATATCTTAACAAGTATTAAATATTTAGGTTTATTTCTATTACTATTTATAAGGAGTAAAGAGATTAAATAAATGACACCTCTCAAACGTCGTGCTCGCACGAAGTAGACCTGAGCTAGACTAAATTATGTGGGCGGTAGCACATTTTTGTGACTCAACTTTGCGCTGCGATTGAATCAGACGATAACGTCAGTGCAAGATCAATGAGTATTTAGAACATTCTTTGTTTATAATGCTCTGTTGAACTCAATATCGTTCGTTTATGTATCATTTATATTCTTCAAGTAATTAAATTTTTCGTGATTCCCTTAATTGTGACACTTAAAAACTGAGCGCGGTACCCCGTTTTGGAAGACGTATTCTATTTCAAAAATGAAAATTTTCAATAAAGCATAAATTAATTATTTATTTCATTCATAAAATGCCCAAAACTAACTTTTTGGAGCAAAGTAATTGTTGCAACAATATTTTTGCTTGAAAGGGTTACTTGTGTGCATATTGTGACTTTTTGATTTATTAGATTGTAACATAGATTGATATTAAAAGTTTATTTTGCAACAAAAATGTTACAAAAAAGAGTTAGGTTTTCAAAAACATTAGGTTTTAAAAATGCAGAAATTGATAGTTTAATACATGCTTAAAACTCAGAATGAGAACTATTTTAGTAACAAAACACCAGAAAAAAGTTGCTGGTAAAGGACAATTCAACTCATCTCTAAACTAACAGCGATAAATTTAAACACCTACTAGTTTTTTCACACAATCTAGTTTCCAATTTTACAGTAGCTCTTATTCATATTAACTTCCCAAAAATGGTAGATAAAGGCATCTGGTGTCACAATTTAAGAATTGTTACTAATCAGCGACAGTTTTTATCCAAAACAAATGTAATTGTAAAAAAGGAATTTCAAAAAAAGTAAGTAATTAATATTCCAATTTTTTAAGCGTGACTGCGTTTAGAATCTTGATGTGTTATAATCTTCTATATACGAGTACAAAATCAAAAAGAATTTGGGGGTGGGTGTGTATATTCTCAATAGGATTGGATTGGATATTGTTTTGTGGCATTGAGTCCTCATGGGACATATTATGCCAAACTCAAGATAGAAAATTAGATATATAATATTGTAATAAAGTGAAATGAGTCAAATATTATGAATGAATACTATATACAATTATATGTGATGGATAAAACCAATGTCATGTAAAAAGCTAAAAATATTTGGATGAGGATTCTCCCCAACCATGTCTTCTAAAGTCAAGGTAAAAGAATTAAAATGTTTAAGTCGTTGACTGTTAAAATTAGAACATTCTATTAAAATGTGCTTTACGGTTAGTGGACAAATACAGAAATTGCACATGGGATGATCTTCTCCGAGGAGGAGGTGTCTATGGGTTATTCGCGTGTGTCCGATACGGAGACGTGTTAGAATTACATTTTGTCGTCTAAGAGGTAGCGATTTCCATTGAGTTATAATATTTTTAACAGCGTGAAGTTTGTTTTCCGTTTGTTCATTCCATTCGTTCTGCCACTTTATTTCTAAAAATTTGTAAATGAATGATTTTAAGTCGCGATAAGGAATGGTATGATTAATATTAGTTACGGCCGATTTGGCGGCTTTGTCGACAGACTCATTTCCTGATATCCCAACATGAGATGGAATCCAGCAAAATATTAATTTAAAATTTTTGGATGTTAGATGATAAATTATTTTTAATGACTCTAAAACAATGGGATGACTGTCATGATCAGGATGTTTCAATGATTGTAAAACGCTTAATGAGTCTGTGAAAATGATACATTTTTTATGACAATGATCAGATATATTTTCTAATGCTTTAAAAATGGCCATTATTTCAGCAGTAAAAACAGAACATGAAGAATGAAGTTTAAAACTGTGAATGGAATCATTAATAGTGAACGCAGCTCCAACATAGTTTGCCCTTTTCGATCCGTCCGTGTAAACTTGTATAAAATTTGTGTATTTTTCTATATGGTTTTGAAAAAGCTGTTTGTAAATAATATCAGAGGTATCTGCTTTATTAAAATTTTGGAACGGGTTTTGAAATTCAAAATAATGATTAAACCAAGGAGAGAAATAATAAAGTTTTTTCTGGGTGACGTCAAGTGAACAAAGTTCGGATCTGTTCATCAAATCCAGCATTCTTAAATGGAATGTAGGGATGAAGGATGTTTTTGCTTGATAAAGGCGTTTCAAATATGGACTGTGATGAATGGTATGCAATGGGTGATGAGGTAGTGAGGAAATTCTAAAATAATATTCCAAGGACAACAACTGTCGCCTTAGGTCCAGGGAAGGTTCATAAGAGTCTACATACAAGCTGTTCACGGGTGAAGTCCTAAAGGCCCCAGAACATAAACGTAAAGCTGTGTGGTGGATAGTGTTCAGTGTTTGTAGAGCAGATTTTCTGGCTGAACCATACACCACGCAGCCGTAATCTAATTTAGATCGTATTAAAGCTCTGTATATTTTTAAAAGACAAGCTCGATCAGATCCCCATGATAACTTAGATAAAACTCGTAAGATGTTAAGAGCTTTTTCACAGCGTTTGCGTAGATTTAAAATATGCGGTTGAAAAGTCAACTTCTTGTCAAATATGATACCTAAAAATTTAAAATTGTCCACAACATTAATTAAAATATCTTTGAAAAATATTTCAGGGTCAAGATGAAGATTTCGTTTTTTACAAAAATGAACACACGCGGTTTTGGAAGGTGAGAAACTGAAACCATTTTCGTTAGTCCAATGAGTGATTTTGTTAACGGCCTGTTGAAGTTGTCTTTCAATTAAACGAATGTCTTTAGCTGCGCATGAAATTTGCAGATCGTCAACGTAAATAAGACCTTTCACTGATGGAGGCAATTGAGAAACGATATTGTTAATTTTTAAAATAAATAAAGTTACACTTAAAACACTGCCTTGTGGTACTCCCTCCTCTTGTATAAAAACATTCGAAAAAATAGATCCAATCCTTACCTTAAAATATCTTTTTTGTAAAAAGTTTTGAATAAAAATATAGGCAGATTTCCTCTTATGTCATAGTTAAAAATATCCTTTAAAATTCCATGTCGCCATGTTCGATCATAGGCCTTTTCTATATCGAAAAAAATTGAGACAAGATGTTTATTTTGAACGAACGCATTTCTAATTTCAGTCTCGAGAGCAACCAAATTGTCAACAGTGGATCGACCCTTTCGGAAACCACTTTGAAGTGGAGAGAGACATTTATCTGTTTCTAAAATAAAAACTAATCTCGCGTTGACCATCTTCTCTAAAATTTTGCATAGACAGCTTGTCAGGGCTATTGGACGGTAGTTTGAGGGGTTCTTGGGGTCTTTATGTGGTTTCAGGATGGGTATTATGGTAGCATATCTCCATGAATGCGGAAAAGTGTGCTCGTTCCAAATTCTGTTATAAAATTTCAGGAGATTATTTAGAGAACTATTTGAGAGATGTTTGAGCATAATGTAACTAATATTATCTGGGCCAGGAGTTGATTTGTGAACTAAGGATAAAGCCTTTGTCAATTCGGAAAAAGTAAAATTACAATTATATGATAATATACGGTTTGAACTGAAATTAACTTTATTCTTTTCAGATGCAATTTTAATCTTTTTAAAAATTTCAGAGTAGTTATTGGAGCTGGATATTTCGGAAAGGCATGAACCTATAGTGTTTGCTATGTCTTTGGGTGCCGATAGTATTTGGTTATTATGTTCTAGAATAGTAATTTGTCTATTGGGGTAAACACCGGAAATCCTTTTAATCCTGTTCCATAGTTGCTTACTTGTGGTCTTACTATTTATACTGTTTACATAATTCATCCAAGAATCCCTCTTACTAAGTCGTTGAATTTTTCGAAAGGCTGCTTTTGTTTTTTTATAAATAATAAAATTTTCTCTTGTTGGATATCTATTAAATATATTCCAGGCTTTCCTTTGCTTCCGATACGCATCGCTACATTCCTCATTCCACCAAGGTTTCTTTTGTTTTTTAGGCGCATTTCTGACTTTTTTAATTGAGGCGTCAGCACTAGCTATAATTATGTCTGTTATCTTTGAATTGACTTCATCGATGTCACCAGTTTCTACTGTGTTAGAAATATCTGCCAGGCTAGTAAAGAGTGGCCAGTTGGCAGTTTGAAAGATGTAGTTAGTTTGGCTGACAAAGTGAGGTTGGCATTGACCTTCATATTTTAGTTTAATAGGATAATGGTCACTATTGTAGAGGTAAGGATCGACAGAAAAGGTCCAAAATGGTAAAATTGAAGGAGTGCAAATTGCCAGATCTATTGAATGGTAAGTAAGTGAAGGTGAGTGAAAATAAGTAGGTTGGCCGTTATTCATAATACATAAATCATTATCTGTTATTATTTTTTCGATTTGTTTGCCTCTACGATTAATGTCTGAACTGCCCCAGAGAATATGATGGCCATTTAGGTCACCAAGTATGATGAATGGTTGCGGAAGTTGATCTATCAAATTATTTAATTCAGAAGTGGCGACATGGGTGTTAGGAGGTAAGTATAAATTACATATCGTTATTAGAATATTGACATGAAGTCTAACAGCAACAGTTTGGAGATTTGTTCTAAGTTTAATTTGGGTGACTGGTAAGTCATGGGAGGTAAGCAATGCAACACCTCCACATGCTCTTTGGCCTTCATCGTAATCTTTTCTAAATATACTGAAATGACGTATGTTGGTGGAATCATTGTTTCTTAAATATGTCTCTTGTAGTGCGATTGCAGCTGGCTTGTGTTTATTTATAATATCTTTTAAATCGTCAATTTTTTGTCGAAAACCCCGGCAGTTCCAGGAAAGAAAGGAGGCCATAAAAATAAAGGATAAAAGAAAAGAGAAAACTACTTGTGTTTTCTCGTCCTAGGACGAGATCTGTCTTGCCGAAGATCCTTCTTGGACTTGGGTGGCGAAGTCTCCAAGCCATCACTCTCTACAGATGAAATATCGCTTTCAGTGTTATATAGATTTATGAGGTCGTTGGTGGAAGGATTAGTTATCAAGTTTCTGGATGAAACGTCAGGTTGAAGAGAGGTTTGAGAAGTACTTTTAGCTATTTTTATATTGTTTTGTTCGGATGATATGGCTCTTTTTAAAGAATTATTTAAGGATCGATTTGGTTGATTTATGTGTTTTGTATTTGTTGAGGTTGTAGCTGATGCTTTAGAAAAAAGAGGCGTTATAGGTTGGTACATTGAAGTTTTATGTTGGGCAGATGGCTTAAAAATAGTTACATCGGTTTGAGTACCGATAGTTGTGAAGGTTTTTTTTACTATTGAAGAGTATGATATTCCAGGTTTTGGGGTGCGATCATTAACAATTTTTCGTGCTTCGGGAAATGAAATGTTTTGTTGGACTTTTATTGTTTGAATTTCCTTTTCTGTTTGAAATTTAGGGCAAGACCTGGCAAAAGCTGGATGTTCACCTTTGCAGTTGACACAGCAAAGGGATGATGTAGTACAGACATCGGTCTTATGTTCTGTACTACAGCATTTGGCGCAGGTCTCTTTGCCACGGCAAGCGAGAAAAGAGTGGCCGAATCTCTGACACTTAAAACAACGGACTGGATTTGGTATGAAAGGTCTCACTGGGCAATTAATATAGGCTATTTTTACGTGTTTTGGAATGCTTGGTGTATTGAAAGTTATTATTACGTGTTTGGTGGGTATTCTTTGGCCATTTCTTGATATAGTGATTCTTTTTACATTTATTACAGATTGATTAGACAGGGACTCTAAGATGTCTTGTTCGGTGTCATGTACTAAATCAGATTCAGAGATAACGCCTCTTGATGAGTTCAATGTTTTATGGGGTGTAACTGTGACTGCAATTGGACCAACGAATTTAATTTTTTGTATGTTTAAAGCCTGCGTATTATTTAAAACTTCAACGAGTACATCTCCTGCTAGTGTTTTTTTTATGTTCTTCGTCTCTCCAACCATGCCTATTATAGTTTTATGTAGTAAAATTGCTGATATATTTTTTAGGTTTCCCTCATTACTTTTAATTATAAAAAATTTTTGTTCTGATGTATTTTTTCCATTATTTTCGGTAGATAAATGCTCCACTGAAGGAGAAGTAGGTTTTTGGTTATCCATGATTATTAATTAAATATTCAGTCCCCGGCGGCACCACCCACCATGGAGTCCAACGAGGGGATACAGGTTCCTGCACCGGTGCTAGCCAGGGACTATACGGACCCAACTTACCTCTATGACTGCCCTAAGGAGCTAGTTGGTGAGCAGGTCCTTAGTCCTAGCAGGATATACCCACCAGCCGATCAATGTACTTGGACCAAAGCACACTTCCTGTTTATCCGAAGCAGGAGCCGAAGCAATGTATTGGGGCGTTATGTTGTCCCTCAATCACCAGGATCACCTTTTCCGAAGACACAGGTCTCCACGCACGGCAAACACGTGGGTGATATAATCCCCAAGAGGAGCTAAAAGCACAGACTGGCGAAAAGCTTCTCAAGGGGAGCCCTCACCTCCGAAGAGGCAACCACAACGAGGGAGAAAAAGCAAAAAGCAAAGGTTAGAGGAGAAGAAGAACGAAAGGGAGGGAAGATCACTCAGGTACCCCGGGGTTGTGAAGCCCGTACAAACCTAAAGAAGGAATGCCCCTGGGGCTATATTCTCAATAGAAATCTACACCGTTCGACCAATGCACACCAAATTCGGAACACGTATACTTTAGAACACTGCGGAAAACATAGACCATTATTTTTCTGTCTTCAGATCAATCTATAGCACATACAACCATGAAAATTGACACACAGGTAGACCTGAAAGTGCCCCTCGAAGACCCAATTTTAAAATCTAAAGTTTGTTTTTCTGCAATAAATGGACATGGACAAGAAAACACGTTTTATACGGTTTGTGTATGAGTTAACACAGGGAACGGTCGCGGTCCTCTTTTAGCTGTCGCGGAAGGTAACATATTCTGCAGAGTTTGTGTATTTGAGTTAACACTGGGAAATGTCGCGGTCATATTTGAAACCCGAGCAACGCAATGTTATGACTAGCCGGGTTATTGTGTGACAAGTAAAAAGAGAAATGACGACAACTTAAGCGGTCACCACTCCATTAACACAATAAGAGAGAGTTTTTCCTAGCAAACATACGAGTCACTGGAAGACGGAAAAATTAAGACTTCTAAGAATAGGTAATGGTAATTTTAGTTAACGTCGTACTAGAGCAACACAACGGGCTATTGACGACGGTCCGGGATCAGTCCCTTAAGGGAAAGATCCGAGGACAACACCTCGTAATTTTGAACCACGGTCAGATGACGAAGCAACACCTGAGCTGGCACCCCACTCTCCAAACTTCCACCCCAACCCAACGTGAGGACTTTCGGCCACGACAGATTTAAGGTGCACCAGCCGCCTCTACACCATACGATTACAAACATCCATGCCCGAACCCGGATTCGAACCAGGAACCTTCCTATCTAGAGGCTAACACCTTAACCACTATACCGGTTGGTCGGCTCTAAGAATAGGACTTCTTCAAAAGACGACTTCTGACTAAGAACTAATATGGTTTATCGCCATTTGGTGAAGGCAATTAATCTACGTTTTACTAAAACAACATAACGGGCTCTTGACGACAGTCCGTGATCAATCCCGAAGGGAAAGGCTATTTAGGCGTTGGAAGGGGTGTGTTGCCCCCCACCCACCCGTCCACACCAGATGTCATCACAAACAAGGGTGACAAAATGGCAAAAATTTGTTTTCTTAATTAAAAAATGAGAGGCTCACGATACTAAAAAAATATTATATTTAAAACGAGTTTAATAATTTCATCTGACAGTTAACTTTAATAAGTCATCCCCCCCCCCAAAGCGTATTAAACCTTTTAGTTCAGTTATAACAAACGCAACGATAAATGCGACTGAATTCGACGGTGCGAAGTGGAGAGAGTACGGATAAGGGAAATCTCTTCAGTTTGTAATAGAGTTGTCAACTCTCGGAAGATAATCGATTCTCGAATAACCAGTTTTTTAGATAACTGAACTGAGTGACCGATTTTTAAAATGTATCAATCTATTTTCTAGGATTCGTTTTACCCAATTTAGAAAAGTATTTCCAGACAGACAAAAGCATGATAGGTACTTAGAACGTGGTATAAAACTATGAAGTATAGTACAGTTACTATAAATAGAATAGAAGTGTCGTCATTTACAGAGTAAGCGAATAGAAAATAAGATTAACTGCGTAGAGTTTTGAAACCTGATCAAGTGTATTCTGACGAAATTATTCTGATTGTGATACCTAATACAGTTCTAGATCTTTATTTGTATTTGTTTATACATTCTTGTTCGTATATATTCTTGTTAATAGATATTTTTCGTTGCCTGTTCTTTTGTTCACGATTCTTTCTCTGAGAGTCTAAACTGTTACATATACGTTTGCCAGAACATATCTCTTTATCCGCTCGCATCATTTTTTCATTCTCTTTTTAAGTCAGATCTTTTTTGTCCTATTTTTCGGTTGTTCACTTTTTGTTCTCTATTCATCATTTCGGATTGCGTTAAAAATTATATTTTGCGTTTTAAACTTCACGCGTTAATACAGGGCCCACCATAAATTTGTTTAAACTTTAAAAATTGGTAAAAAAAAAAATAACCAATCGGTATTTTTAAATAGAGTTTTCACCGATAGCATTACTTCAAGGGGGGAATTTTTTGGCACCGTAAAAAATTTAGTTCCTAAACCTACCAATAGTGGGCGTGATTATAAAAGAGCCGACTGTTTGCGAGACGCCTCATTCGATTCATTCCATAACTCGGTGTGAAGAAAAAGTTTTTGTACAAATGTTACCTTTGACAGAGCATGCTTTATTAGTGAAGTTGTTTTACAGGAACAGCCAATCAGCAACGAATTCTTTGCGAAACTTCCAAGAGCTGAAAATTTTAAAGAAGGGGAAAGGTCCCATAGCATGTGCAGAGCAGGGCTACTTAACATTGTCAATAGAGTCGAAGAAACTGGTCGTTTTGAGGATGGGTTCATGAAGTGGAAGACCGTCATTATTGGACTCCCGTGTCACTGCTGTGAAATCCAATTGAAATAAATATCAGCTGAAACTTCTAGTGGAAGTAGTAGAGTTTGTAAAGCTGCAAGATGATTGGATATTCCCTCACTATAAAAAAAATGTAGTTCCAAAACTTACCAAAAGAAGGCTCTACAGACAGTTGAAAGGCAATAAAAAGGAGTACTTACGTTCAAATTTTTTTTTATTACAACAGCAAATGTTAACATATTCTCCACTACAACTCAGAACACAATTTAGACGAGTGACAACATTTGTTACAGCAGTGCAGCATGTCCGTATGTATGGAATGCATTTCACGCCGAATTTCATCTTTCAACTCCACCAATCTGGAAGGGCCTGATCGTTACACCCGCGACTTCAAGTACCCCTACAACCAGAAATCATCTGGTGTTAAATCTGGAGACCGAGGGGGCCTCGGGTTCTTGCAGTGCCTGATGATATGTTTGTCTTCCCCGAAGGTGTCTAGCAGAAACGTCTTCTCCGGACATGCAATGTGAGCTGGCACCCCATCTTGCATTAAGGTTATGCTGGCCAAGACATTTCGTTCACATGAAGACGGAACGATTTGCTCACGCAGAAGAGTCAAATAACGTTGTCCATTCACTGTGCACGATTTCCAACCAGTCCTTGGGCAAAGCTCTTCAAAGAAAAACGGTCCCACAGTGTATGAGCTAGTAAAACCACACCAAACTGTCACTCTTGGTGAATGAAGTGGCTGCTATGTGTATACACGTGGATTCGAAGTCGCCCATATGCGGTAGTTGTACGTATTTACATCTATCCAGAACACATTAAAAAGCCAGTGGAGGATTAAGCGGTACGCGGACTAAGCGGCCGCGTAGGGCCTCGGTATATCAAAGGGACCCCGAGGTCTTAAAATGTCTTTTCATTAGGGTTCGAGGAAAGTTGTGACCGGTAAAAAGTGATTGCGAAACGCAGAAGATAGAGATAGTCCAGAAAGATGCCTCGATAGAGAAGACATCGAAGTAGTAAATAATATAGCTTTATGGTCAACAATATTAACAGATGCTGTTATTGACCATATTCTTAGTAACAAACCAAAAAATATCGGAAATATAGAGAATTTGAAATCAGTGTATAAAGACAGAGATGAAGGGTATTAGAAAGGACTTTCTTATAATTTTTAAAGAAAGAAATCAAATGGAAATATGGAAAAGAGAAATTGGTTGATATTTTCAGAGACTAGAAAAGGTGTCTGCAGCTTCCCTTGCAAACGTTACTCAACATCAAAGTCTAAATCAATAACTGGTTTGCAAAATTGAAGATCAATTGTTATTTTATCGGACCACGAAATTTCAAAAGAACGTGTGAGCCATGTGTACTATGTATATAAGATCAACAAAATTCATTAGAATTGCTACTCAACTATTACAGGAAAAGGAAAAGAAGTATGTTACTGGAGAGGTGTGTTGAATAGAATTATATCAAAAATAAAATTTTTGAATCGCTTAGGATTAGGATTTAGGAGTCAAGATGAAAGCAAAGAATTCAAAAGGAAATGAAATTTGTTAACCTACTTGGACTGCTGATGGGTTGGAAGTTACACCTACAAAAATATGCAACAAAAGATGAGTAAATATAAACTATTTATCCCGTAATATTTATGACGAATTTGTAGTTCTTATTTGCATCAAGTAAGAGCTGAAATAATTGAAGAAATCAAGTGTGCGACTTATAGAATAATTGTTGACTATACTCCCAATGTTTTGCATGTTGATCTACTAACTTTTGTGGAATGATGTTTCATCCTGTGGTAATATAAAGGACAGGTTTGTGGAATTCATTCCCATAGATCATATATGGAACAAGAAGTTTTGAAAACTTTAATAAAAATAGGAGGGGATATTGAAAACTGTCTAGGGCAATCAGTTGGTAATGCTTCTAATATGTCATGGAAGTACTCAGATTTGCAAGAACATATTAAAGAACATAGCCCAAGTTCGGTTTTTATTCCGTGTGCTAAATCAATCCTTAAACTTAATTGGAAATTTCTCTGCAGAAAGTTGCAGCGCTGCAATTCAGTAATTTGTTTGTGAAGAATTTATTCACATTTTCTTCAGCGTCAACCCATCGCTGAACCAGAAATCTAGAAATGGTGTAAACATTCCGTGTCAGTAAAAAGAGTTTCTAATACAAGATGGTCAGCAAGAGCAGATGCTGTATTAACTATGAAACTTGTTTTCACCCATATAAAAGAGGCTTTAACTGCAATATGTAATTCGGAAGAAGAAAAAAAGTTCCAATGGTGGAGGAGACTTCACTTCTGAAGAAAATGGACAAATACGAAATCTCCCTAATGACAGTTATTTAAATACTATTTTACAAAGAATAAATGCTACTAGCAAATCACTGCAATCATTGTGGAATGCGAACAATTGAGAAAGAATCTATCCTACTGAAGGCCATTAGAAAATTTTATAAATAATTTCAGAGATAAATTTGAAAAAGAGGGAACTGATTTATCAGGGCGCTTTTAACGCGGAAGTTGGAAAAACTCGCAGACGAAAAAAAAAGATAAAAATGTTTCTTGATGAAAACAAAAAAGTCGGACATGAATTTACAGTAAGAGAATATTCCAGAGTCAATTCATTTTATGTCATATGTGATTACTCCAAGGCAGAATTATCTCAAAGAACTCAGACGTATGAAGTTGTAATGGAGCCTTTTCGAATATTTTTTATTGGGATTTATCAATAGAAGATGAAAAGAACACGATAAAAAAGTTGTAGGAGATTTACAAAATTGACATTGATGTTCGTACTTTTGAAGATGAATTTGACCATTTTTTAATATTTCTAAAGAAAATGAGGACACCATAAAAACCAAACCATACATCTATCGAGCCGCCAAAGAAATGTCTTGCACATTTCCGAATGATGAAATAGTACTTAAAATTTTTTTTAAATTCACTTATCTAATACGTCAGTAGAAAGATCGTTTTCTGTCTTAAAACGTGTAAAAAATTATTTAAGGAGTACTATGGGAGGAGAAAGATTAATTAATATGGCCATTCTGTATATAGAGCAAGAAATTTTAAACCGAATTGACGCTGCCAAAATAATTGACGAATATTAAGAAATAAGCAAGACGGAAATTCATGTAAAAAATGTTGTTTTAATAAATTTATCTCACGTGTTATGGTATGACATTTTTGATTACTTTGTTTTTGTAAATAACTTAATGAGAGTTTTTTCTTGAAACTTTTTTTTCTAACTTGAGTTTGAGGGCCCCGAAATTTTACCGCTTGGGGCCCCCACTTGACTTGATCCGCCACTGTAAACAGCCACTGTGGTTCCTGTGCGATTTTTGTCAAAGCCCAATTGGCAAATGTTACTCTCTACTGTGCGGTATCTACTGGTAAAAGCTCGTGAAGTGATTACATTTTGTATGAATCAAGACGCAATACACCGTGAAGGATACGTCGTAGCGATGATTCTGGTTTATCCAATCTCCTTGCAGCTTCACAAGCGCTAATACCCCCATTAGAAGTTTTAGATAATATGTCTTTCATTTCGGATTCCACAGCAGTGACATGGGAGTCCATTAATGACGGTCTTCCACTTCGTGGACGATCCTCCAAACGACCAGTTTCTTCGAATCGATTGACAAGGTTAAGTAGCCCTGCACATGTAATTGGGCCTCTATTCTTCTTTCGGCACTCGGTATTTTCGCAAAGCAATCATTGCTGATTCGCTGTTCCTGTCAAAAAACTTCACCAATAAAGCTTGCTCTGTCAAATGTAACATTTGTACAAAATCTTTTTTCTTCACACCTAATTATTGAATGAATCGTATGAGGCGTCTCTCAAGCAGTCAGCTCTTTTATATGCTCGCTAATTTGCATAATTCAGAAGAATATATTCGTGTCAACGCCCTCTATTGGTACGTTTTGAAACAAAATTTTTTATAGTTAAAAAAAATCCCCCTAAAAAAAGTAATGCTATCGGTGAAAACCCTATTTAAAAATACCGATTGGTTCTCTTTAAATGAATTTGTAAAGTTTTAACGAATTTATATATATGGCGGATCCTGTATATTTACACTGTCTACTATATCGCTATGTAAACCACAGCTATTCAGATACGTACTAGATCTAGAACATTGTACGAAAACCGTACGTATTATTAAAACGCATAAACGTATAATAGGAACGTCTCAAATCGATATCAAATGAGAATTTATATTCGTGTTAGAATAATAAGAATAAGAAATATTGTTCTTAATATATCGGAAAGAATAAGACGGACGATTAGCAGCCTTTTTTAGTTTGAAAGGAAATCGCGTTGCTAACCTAGCCACCTTTTTTTTATCATAAAATCGAAGTCTATTACTCAACTATGATTGCTGCGCAGAATTCGATGAATTATAACTATGTGTTGGTGCATTTTTACTTATGTTGTTTGTCAGAATTTGTTTTCTAGATATGCCATATCATTTATTTTCCAGATTTCCCAGATATGGGAAATCGGGAAAATGGCATGGTTCCAAAGTCTGACTTCAGGGATCGAAAATCGCAAAATTCGTGGGCTCCATTGGCTGCGTTTCATACCCCAAGACTTTACTAATCGCCCCGAGTGGTTCCCAACGCTTCTTCGCTTGGGAAACGATGTGACAAAAAGGCTGACGCCTCAATTTCCCTCTCGAAGGTTTCCTCTCCCACGCTAGAGGTATTGTGCACCCTCCTTATTTATGTGTTTCTCCTACCGCCATGGTGAACAGACATGATTCGAAAGCACCTGTGCTGGAAGTCTGTGGCAATTCTTCTATTAGCGGACTCCTTCGCGTTAATGCCGGAAACTGCTAACTCTTCTCTTTTCTTGCATGTGCCTAGCAACTGATGACAGTCTTGAACTCGAAGTTGCGAAAATGTATAACTATATGTAGCGACCTGTCATTGATGAGCCAAATTGTAATTTCTGTGCGGTACTTGTACCAAATGCCGCCTAGGCATAATACATCTTTGTGGTGAGATGTACACGCTACTGTCTTTTGGAGAAGTAGACTTGGGTCACCCGGACGGAAGGTTGGTGGTAACCTTTAATGTCCGGGAAGACAGTCCGAAGGGATGGTAATAAGACGATGGGGCTAAGACTCAAAATCCGGGCGAAAGGATAGGGGGAGGGCTCTGCGCTCTTGGGGGCGGAGTGCATCCAAAACCAAGTAACGGTAACTCGATTATCAGTTTACGTCGACAATGCTTGGAGTCACTAGGTTGATGAGTAGATAGTTCCAAGGAATGAAGAGTGGCGGCCCCCTCCACTCGGACCGTGGTTCCTTCAGAAGATACCAAAGGTACCCCATAACTCCGTGGATCATGGGTCTATCCATGTCGGAGGAGCCGACCAACCGGTATAGTGGTTAAGGTGTTAGCCTCTAGATCGGAAGGTTCCTGGTTCGAATCCGGGTCCGGGCATGGATGTTTGTAAACGTATGGTGTAGAGGCGGCTGGTGCACCTTAAATCTGTCGTGGCCGAAAGTCCTCACGTTGGGTTGGCGTGGAAGTTTGGAGAGTGGGGTGCCAGCTCAGGTGTTGCTTCGTCATCTGACCGTGGTTCAAAATTACGAGGTGTTGTCCTCGGATCTTTCCCTTAAGGGACTGATCCCGGACCGTCGTCAATAGCCCGTTGCGTTGCTCTAGTACGACGTAAACAAAAAATTACCAATTACCATGTCGGAGGAATACGTCAGTCTCTAACGTGGCGAAACCGCTCTAGCCAGCAGGCTATCGGTTTGGATCGCAGGAACTGGCACAGGGCAATGCCGCCGTTCCTGCGGTCAAGTAGTGACAGGAACCTCCTTAGGTGCCACACGGAAACTAGCGGTGTCGAGACCACTACCCGGCTGTCCTAGGCTAAGACCTGTACGCTAACGAATGAAGGCTATCTGGTGGACGACAAGGGTCAAATTATGATATTTTTTCGCAAGGGTCCAAAGATGATAGTGCCGGCACTGTCCACGGCACCGGATTAACAAGGGAGTGGTGGCAGCCTGCTGTTCCACTGGGCTCCTAGTATATGCCTGGGTGCGCGACCTGTCATCCGTCGACACGAATCAATGAAGAAAATTCTTCCGGCTCAAACTCGTGACAAGGTTGAGTGATATTAATGAGCCGGACTACTTAATCCTCGGGCAAACCTTGGTCCACTCTCCGCCACATCTATCCCAGGTGAACTAGGGCTTTTCGGACGGCGAGTCCTAGGGCCTTCCAACCAAGTTTCTTTTTAGAGGCTCTCCTTAGCCTTTGGCTAATCCGCTGTGCGTTTTGAATAACTCGGAACGGAGGGGTCTGCTTCCACTCGAGAGAGAGGGGGGGGTGCATGTGACGTAACATTAAAAAAAAGAAAGAATGGTGAAAAAACTAATAAATTAATTTTTAAATGTTCTAGATTAAATTTTAAATTTCGGTCGCGCTAGAAAAATAGCAAAAAAATCGGACTATCTATGTGCCAAATTTCATTATTTTAAGTGTCATAGATTCGTCGGGACACTGCGTACAGTCAAACACTTACTTTTATGAGATAATTCTAATATCTAATACGTGCTTTTCGTGTCCTCTTTATTAAATTTTTTTTTCTAAATGTTCTTTTTTTTTATATTCATCTTCTGGCAACCCTAATTACATATAATAAAATTTTACGTATATATCATGAAAAAGATAACCATAAACGCTTGTCTCAAATATATCTGGTCGCTGATTCATGCCAACACCTCCTATAGATATATCTATAAGAGGTGTTGTTCATACTCGGTGCCCGAAAAGGGATAATTCTAGATTCTGTGAGACCTTTTCTACCGCCCGAGGCGTTCTTTTCCTAGATCACGTAGACTTAACATGCGAACTTTTAGTGTGTTCCAGAAAAACGTGTGTATGTTAAATTTTAAAGAAAATATAGCTTTTTCATGTTTCATTTCGTGTTCTAGAATGTTTATTAATTATTATTTTAGGGTTTTGTCAGTATAAATTTGAAGACTTTTCAAGTAAATAGCTTTTTTGTACAACATGGTGTTTCCCGCAATCCAAGTTAGCTCGTTGTGCAATCCATCTCATCAATTACGCATGTAATTGAGGGATTATATGATTCATTTATACCGAATGTATCCACATTATAACAATCGTAAGCTTTTTGTTCTCCCTGAAATGATATATTAATTCGCCCAGCAACCTTCTTTGAGACGATTCTGGTAGAAAAATGGCTGCCGCGCATGCGCATTGTGCCAAATTTAGTTCTATGTCGCCACTCTTATTATATAGGCACTCTAGTAGAAGCAACCCTCTACTCCTACTGTATACCTTTCTACTCTTCTCTTTTATATTAGTGCATATTAGCCCATGGTCGCGGATGAAGTCTTCCCTTCCAACGAAAGTTATTATATCTGACAAATACACGAACCTGGACTTCAAAATTTTCAAATAATACGAAATAAAATAGTATTTTCAATTTATAATAATGTAGATAAATATTTAAACCAAAAAAATTCTTTATTAATGTTAAAAATCAATATTTCCACCAAACTCATTGATCATCATATTTTGGTAGAAGCCGATAAGCGAAAACTGATGTCTGAAAACAAAATAGACAAAACATTATCTTCCTCTTGCTTCAGGAAGATGAAAATGTTTCAAAGCTAATCATTTTTGGAGCCTCTTTATCCATTTATAGGCTTGACAGAAGATGGAAATCAGAAGAGAACATTAAAAAAATATTATTTTTAAAAAAGGGGGCACGGAAAGCACGCATTGTTAGTGTATAATTGTTAGGTATCTAAGTAAAATAATCATCTTTGATGAACTATGTCTCAATGCTAAGTAAATAAACCAGAACATCACTTGCAACTGTATCGTATTTTCCTTTCGTAAAAGTATCGTCTTTCCGTGTTTTGTTTGTTTACATTGAAAGCTTTTCTATTCTGTATTCTTTGCTTGATGTCAAAGATCCCCTTATTAGCAATCCACATTCTATTAAATTGAGGGGAAAGTTGACAAAGATTGATAATTTTGTGTGTGGAATCATATACGTCTGTGTGTAGAATAAAATGTTATTGAACAACGAGATACCTTTAAAATAAAGCAAGAAAATCGAGATTTTTTAAAGAAATAACAATACTCTCTTTCAAAAGTTTGAAAGTCTCGTATTCATCTTTCTTTCGAACATTTGTAAAGCTCAGAAGTTGCCTTGTCATCTGACCGTGGTTCAAATTACGTGGTGTTGTGTTGGTTGTTCTGGAATCTTTCTCGAAGGGTATTGGTCCCGGAACGTCGTCAATAACCCGTCATGTTGCTCGTTATTAACATGTAAGACGTTAATTAAAAATTACCAAATTGAACCCACAAAGAAGTATTGTAAAAATTTTAGTCGCATTCTTAATAATTCAGAATTTGAGCAAAAAGCACCAAGTACACAAACTATGTTTCATAACGATTAATTGTTTATCGATATTGCTTTAACCAAAACAAACCGTTTTTTGCGCATGTGTTAGAAAGTTACTTTTGTCCTTCATAGTAATTTTAATAAATTAAAATAAAATGAATGCTCAAAAAGGTTTCCAGTGTTTGTCTGAGAGATGTATAAGGTTAATGCATGGAATTGGTAACAGTTCACGAACTTATTGTATTATGAAAAGAAAAAAATATAAATTATCAAGCCATAGCATACCGGTTGGTGTATTTGTGATATTTTTAATTGCATACGATGGATAAATGTTTTAATGTTGGATACTGTAGTTTTTCCTTCTATGAAATAAAAGCATTTGCAAAAAAAAATCGGGACTATCAGCTAGGTAGTTGAATTAACGTGGCTCAGGAGCAACTCACCTGGGGTTTTTAAAACTGGAACTTTCTATAACTATAGCTGTGGTGTGAGTTTGAAGAGCCTGGTCAGGTATTCATCTGGTATTGGTTTAAACTACAAGGTGTCCTCGGATCTTTCCTTTCAGAATTAATCCCAGACCTTTGCCAATATTCTATTCTTTTGTTCTAGTGCGATGTTAATTAACTAACTTCCAATACATGTCTAATCTGGACGAAAAGAAAAACTGTCCATTGTTCTTCAACTTGCTGTATTAGAGTAACAGGGTTTCTAACTGGCTCTAATGTGGTACTAGTCAATTTTGTCTGCTATTACATATTGTGAACCATTTTGAAATAGTTCCATCATTGGATATTTTATGTAATTATTTTTCACATGCTGCTTAGCTCAAAACTAGCAATAGTCTTGGTATGTCAACTACCTATAATACCATTGAATTCAGGTTTTTATTGTGAATATAATGTGTTTTAACTATCATATTTTGAAAACATTTACGTAGCATTTTTGTGTGCCAAAATTAAAATTACAACTTTACTTTGTAATTCTTATTTTCCAGAGAACTACTGTTCAGAATCCAATAGTATTTCCTCAGTCCTCTTTTCAACACTATTCACAAACATCTTCAGCAGAACCAATGCCCGTGTTCAGTGGTATATCTAGTCATCAGGCAGTTAAATTTGACGATGTTTCATTTGATGAACCAGTAGCTCATGAAGATCTTATTACTGCACTGCAGAAGTGTAAATCAGTAAGTCTATTTCTCTCGTGTTACTTGTCTGATAATATTTTGTTGACACATATGCAAAAGATATATGTTCAGTATAGCTTTGATATAGTTTTTATGGCAGTGCTTTTGGTGCACTTTTAAGTAGTGCTTCCCCCCCCCCCAGTGGTGGATCGAATCGAGGGGAGGCCCAAAGCAGTCACATTTTCGTGGCTCTCAAACTCAAGTTCACTCAACAAAAACTTCAAGAAAACTCATTAATTATTGACAAAAAGAAAAGTAGTCAAAGTTTTCCTACCATAACACATTAAATAAATTTATTAAAAGAAAAAATTTTGCATGAATTTCAGTCTTGTATTTCTTGCAAATTCGTCAGTTATTTTGGCAATATCAATTCAGTTTAAAATTTTTTGCTCTCTAGTTACAGAATGGCCTTATTAATTTATCTTTCTTCTCACATAGTCTCTTTAAATAATTTTGTATGCATTTTAAAACAGAAAGCTATTTTTCTCCTGATGCATTATTTAAGGGAATTGTTAAAAAAAAAAGTTCAATAGTATTTTAACATTCGGAAATATGAAAGACATTTCTTCGGTAACTTGACAGATGTCTGGTGTGATGTTTATAGTGTCCTCGATTTTTCTTTTAGAAATATTAAAAAATGATCAAATTTATGCTCAAAAGTGCAAACATCAATGTCATTTTTGTAAATATATTTCAACTTTTTTACTGTGTTCTTTTTTAATTCTGCCTTGGTGTTATCACATAAAATGCATTGACTATAAAATTTTCTCTTATTGTGAATTATTCTCCGACTTCTTTGTTTTCATCATTAAACATTTTTCTCTTTTGTTGTCTGCAAGTTTGTCCATCTTCCAGATTAAATGATAGGCCTGATAAATCAATTGCCACTTTTTTCAACTTTTTCTAATTCTTTGAAATTATTGATAAAATTTTCTAATGACTTCAGTAGGATAGATCCTTTTATAGTTTGCATTCTACTGATTACAGTGATTTACTAGTAGCATTAATTCTTTGCAAAATAATATTCTAAATAACTGTCATGGGGCAGTTTCATATATTTGTCCATTTCTTCAAAAGTTAAGTCACATTCATTATGGTAACTTTTTCTTCTGAAGTACAAATTTCAGTCAAAGCCTCTTTTATATGGGTGAAACAAAGTTTTATAACTAATACAGCATCTGCTCTTGCTTACCATCTTCTATTAGAAACTCTTTTCACTGTACTTAAAGATGCTGGCACAACTTTCCTCAAACCCTAATGAAAATACATTTTTAAACCTTGGGACCCTACATGACCGTTTACTGCTTAATCCACCTCTGAGTGTGCTTCTCCGAGTAAGAATTTCTTTAAAAAATACCATTTTTTAGGCTTAGTAGAAAATTAAAAAAATTTCAAAAGTAATTTCAGAAATGGAAAAATAATTAACTCAACTGATTAACCATTAAAAGTTTTTCGAATATTTTGAACCCCTTCCAGAAAGTTGTGTGAAGCATGCAAAATAAAATAATAGTAATTCCCCCATTTCTTAAAGTTGTACTACCAATAGAAAATTTAAACTTCAAATTTTGCAATAGAACACACTTAAACTTATCTACAGCACTAAAAACAGAAGATATAGTCAAATGAAAAAAGTTATATGTTTTACAAAGATTATTAAAAGAATTGAAATGAGAGCAAGAAACAATAAAACCTTATGTGTCTGCTCTTTGCCATGTTTTAAATACACTGAAAGTTTAAATTCTTCACATTTAAGGACACTGCAAATTTGGAATAGGATGTCATAATGAAAAAATTGGTAAACAAATTTTGAATGGCCGATGAAATCAAAGGATCACTAAACAAAATGAAACAATTCCAAAATATTCAGGAATGAAGAAGAGCCAGATATAAAAATTTTAACTTTGCAAAGTTTCCATAGTCCTAATTTAAGTGGGTTTGCCTTTGTCTGCGACAACTTGCTGCAAGAAGCATGCTGTAAGCATTGCCACAAAAATCTTTAGATCAGAGCTGCACCCTATATTGTCAGTAATTGAAATTCTTTTTAACAAATGAAATTCTACAATCTATATGAAAATACCTTTTTCATTTAGATCTTGTTTTGATAGCAATTTTGTTTTTTAGTATTCTGTATTTATTATTTTGTGACTTACATGTTAGCATGGTGTAGGGGTGTGATCAACTGTCATTAACAACTACACAGTTTCTAACAAAACACTTTCCATTTATTTATCTCTGGTTGCTGTCCATTGAAATCAGTGTCACATGGGGATCCACTGAACATTGATCAGACAGGGTGGTAACAGAACCTGGAAAACTGTGAAATCAGGGAACTTTGGTGAATTTGATTTTGGTGAATGAGTGAATTTTGGTAAAATCAGGCAAATCTCGGGGAAAATTTCCAAATTTTTCAAAAAATCAGGGAAATTTCGACTACTACTTAAACGGCTACCATTATCTCTTGTCATATTTAGAGATGCACTAGAACGAGTGCTTTTGAGAATCGAATAAATCATATTTGACGAAATTGTAATTCGAATAAAGAACCATGGCGTCGCAATTTTTAAACACCACGAAAACCACGTTTTTTTCCGCGGCTGCAGCGTCTTGTCGCCGTGAGGCTAACAATACAACTTGTGGTTTTCAATTTGAAATTTGTGTAACTAATGATGTTTTTTGTGTATTAAATTAATTTTTTTGTTTGCAATTACATTTTTGTAGAATTTGTTATGTATATTTGCATTTGGGTTTTGATGAATAGTATTATAATGTAGGGTCAGGTGTAAAAAGTTCATAATCAAAATATTTTGCATTTTTTCTCCATTTTTTTTCAATTGCAATTGTAAGAGTTCCATTAAGGGTTCCAACCCAGACAATAACAACTAAAATATCTGCTGAGAAAAAATACAAAATATTTGTGGAGAATTATCTTTTTACACACTCTGACCCTAAATATTTAAAAATAGTGTTGTGTGGATACTGTATATTAATACCAATCACAGATCACAACATTTCTTAAGGGAATTGTTAAAGCAGGGAAATTTTAGTGAGACTATCGGGGAAATCAGGGAATTTTTTTTCATGGATTTTGTTGCCACCCTGTAAGAGTTTTGAACTTTCCGTCCAATGAGGGGACTGCTGTGACTCAGTGGGTATGCCCACTGCACTAGCAACCTATGAGCTGTAGACATTGCAGGTTTGATTTCTCCCTGGGTGTATTTCTCGTCTGTGTTTCTAAAACTTTCCTTGTGTGCATGCTCATTACTTGATGTTGTGTGTGGTGCAACATGGCCAAATATGCCCCTTGCCCTATAATCCCTAACTCGATCAACCGTCAAATAAGAGTGGCTGGAACTCTGATGTCCAGCTTGGAACTTGTTCTCTCACTAGAGGATGAGTGTCAGCATTGCTGATGACTAACAAGTTGACTTTCAGGTCACTTTTCACATTTCGCAATAATCCAGTAGTCCTCTGATTGCTATTTCTCCAGCCTTCTGGCACCTCTTTTGATTAGGGCAAGTACCCCTCTTGTTTCTAGTCTTGCCAACCTAGCTGAAATTCTGCTCACATATAGAAGCAAACAAGGGACCATTGAATATCACGACAACAATAACCACTTCATACACTCTTGCAAAATTTCACTCATTTTGCATAACATGCAACTATTAAGTTGAGGGTCAAATAGCTTAACATTTAGGTTTTGTAGAAATTTGTACTTTTAAATGCCAAAATGACTTCAAAATAACATGCATAATTTCAGCTTATTATTGGGTTGGCAAATAACTTCTTTCGGTTTTTCTGTGGAGCAGAATATCTTCTATCCACAATCTCTGTTGCACAGCGCGAATGTGCAACTAACTAGCTGACGTTAAAGGTGACGTCAATATCATGTAATTTGCATATGCACGCCGGTTAACTTAGATTATTGTGCGAGTTGCATGCTTGTAAACATGGAAGAAATAAACCTGTTCATTTTTGCCACATTCTACTATTTTATTTTTAAAAATGTAAAAAAGCTGCGGAAGTGCATAAAAGGATTTGCAATGTGTATGGGGACGATGCCTTAAAACAGCGGGGCTGTAAAAAAGCATAGATATGAATCGGTTTTTCACCAGTAAACCTCATGCGTTTTATGAACGTTGCATTATGAAGTTGGTAGAGAAGTGGCAAAAAGTCATAGAAAAGAATGGACAATACATAATTTATAAGTAAGTATTATCTGTGTTGAAGAAATTATATTTTATAATAACTCAAAAAAAAAGACTTATTTGTCAACCCAATGTATTTGTAATCTTGATACTAACGAGCTGAATGAAATCAAATTTGTTAATTAGTACATGAAGCCAATTTTTTTCTATCTGTTTACTAAACTACTATACTTGATTGTAGTCAGAAGGCTTTTTTCTTTGCTTGTAAAACTGCTTTAGCTGTTTTGGTTTTGCTTCATACTTTTCACAATTACAATATCTAAACACTCCTGCACCATATTAACCAATACTCCTTTGATATGTGCAGGTTTTTGACAAAACTAGGAACTCTCAAACCTATCTCCAACACATGTAGTTACAAAAATATTTTATTTTAAAATTTGTTGTCATATAAAGGAGCATTGTACAGATATTTTTTTTGCAAATCCAAATTTACAATACAATATCCTGGATTGCAAACAATAGCAGATGATTAAATTGTATCATCTGTGTTCATAGAAACTGTCGCAACTCATTCCACAACATTTCTCCTGATAAGACTGCTTGATCATGGTTTGAAGACCAGGATAAAAACAATGCTCTTCATTTTGATCATTTTTTTTTTAATATTATGATTTTGCAGCAGGCAGACATCCTAAAACCCACCAAAGAAACTTTGATTTTTTAGAATGTTTTATGTATTAAAATGTGCAAATTTGTGTAAACATATAAAATTATTTATTTTCATCTATGAATGTAAATTTATAGTATTCTATTTTGTGAACAAATTAATTTTATGAACCACTATACCTACAAGTTCTGGTAATCAATGTTCTACTGTAATAACTACTACTGTCTACTGTGATAAAAAAAAAAAGTTGGAAATATATAAACTGCAACTTCAGCAAAATGCAAAGCTTAAGAAATGTTAAGACTTTCAATTGAAAATTTAATAGCAATTTTACCCCAACATAGTCTGGAATGGTGACTTGTAGGTACCCACCTCTCAAAAATCAAACTCAAAACTCGTGATTCTCATAAACTGATTCCCCAAACCTTAGTTTATCTGCCAGCTTACCCAAAATTGGCTCTTGCATTGAGGAAATTTTAACATGCCTACCACCAACTGTACAATTTGATATAAAGATATACAAATTTCATGATCTTAAATTTATGGACCAGATTATTCTCATTGAATGGTACATATGAATGACACATCAATAAAAGGGACTCGTTTGATTCTGTTTCTGCAGCTATACATAGCATTCATATATTAATGTTTTTTTAATTTTGCTTCTGTTAGGTTTTGGAACTTTCAGAAATACTTTGGGGATCAACAAGTGTTTTGAGAAAATTCTCTTCATTTCCAGTTCTAAAAGTCTTTATGGATAGTTTTCAATAAGATCAGCACATTTTATAGATGCGTTGATCTTTAATATCATACTTCATAGTCTCCATTATACTTTCTTAATCTGAACATTACAAATATTGTTTTACAGTAAAATTTCATGGTCAAAAGTTTTTTAATACATCAGAAAGTTGTCCTTAAATCAATAATAATGAATTGTAGATTGTGTTCACAATATTTTTTTATACAATTTTAGAAAGCCATCTACTTTTTTTATTGAGTTGAAAACATTTTCTCATGATTTTAGTTCTTGTGATATTGAAATCGTTTTTTGTATACCTATTTTCAAACAGATTTCGGAACAAATGGAGATGTTAGCTTCCACTCTAGCTCTTTCAACAGATGATATACATAACAGGACAAACTTCTGCAAGACAATAGAAAAGTTATTGGAACCTTTTTTCAGTGACTTTAGAATCCAGATGTTTGGATCCACAGTCAACCATTTTGGATTTAAAGGATGTGATATTGATATGACCTTTGGAAGTTCTGCTGAACGAAAAAAACACAGCGTAAGCATACATTTAAGTTTGTAAAATTCACATGCATGTTTTAAAATGAAACTAGGAAAAAACATTCTTACATATATCAAAAACCTTTTTTCAAATAAATTAATACTTGCTAAGTCCGTTTGACTGCATATCAAAGTGGTTCTGGTTCTCACAAAAACATAAAAATTGTGGTCCGTAATTATGTTTATTTTACAACACTGATTGTTAATTCTAAAGTAGTGTTTCACATAGCGACACTGTTTTTTGGCTAAAAATGTCCCTGTGTGACACGTGTAGTTTCGTTCACAATGCCTCATATTTTAACTGTCATCGTCATAAATATTTTAATAGACATATTTTAACATTACAAGATTTGAATGGAGAAAATCCCCATTAAAGTCTCTTCTCATTTTTAAATGACATTGGCTTTTAAACCTCATTTGTTGTTTTTTTCTATTCACAACTCACTATTTGTTAATCATACCTTTTGGATCACAAACCTTGTTGCTGGTCAACATGTTATAAAACATATCAACCATGATTTTATTTAAAAGCAATGATATCACAGTTTGATCTTATGTTTTGTTTTTTCTGATTAAATTTAATTTTATGTTGCGTTTTTGAACTGTTTTAAAAATATTTTTTAATTTCAGTTTCTCTCAATTTGTTGAACTTTCATGTATACTTATTGATTTTCATATTTATATTTTAAATCTCACTCGAGTTTAGCCGATCTGCATGTAGACTGAACTAACAGATGTAGGTAGTTAGAAATTGTTCCCTCACGCATGGTCATATAGCAATGCTCCAGGTGATAAGGAAATCTTTGAGAAGCTTTTGTAAAGTGGTGAAACGATTATACTCCTCACAGATAAAAGAGTAGAAGAGCAGATTACTTTTTTGTATGTGTGAGGTTGAGATGGGGTGTCTGAATGTACAACCCCTTTGGCTGCTAGAGGGTCATATAACCTTCCCCTTTGATGTGTATGTCATATAATTTGTTTTTGAGTTCTAATTTTCAGTTCTCGTTAACCCATTAAGGCACAGGTTTTTTTCGGAAAAACTGGTAAAATAAATTATCAAGTTTGTTTGTTTTTTTGACAGAAAATGAATATATAGGTATGGTGTAAGTTATGTTTTGCAATTTCAGTTGTAGGGGGCGACTAGAGAGCAGGCATTGGGGGTAAAGTTATTTAAAAAATTATACAAACAAAGTGTAAACAATTTGATTACATGTTTATTTTGAATTTCAAAATATTAAAATCAAATTGCCATGCTTACAAGCATAAGAATGGCTAAAAATTCAGTTTGGTATGATATACCATCGCTGAAACTTTCTGATAAATTGGCATATTCAAAATCGTCGGAGTCGCTCATTATCAGATAACTTTTTCTAAACAAGTTACAAAAACACTTAGTAAAAATTAATTTATGGTTAACTGTTTACTTTTATGATATTTAATGCAATAAAAATGGATATATTACCTTTTCCACACCAAACTGCTTTATAACAAATTATTCCTAATAAAACATTTTAATCATCCAAATGCACCACATGATTTACTCAAACAAAATGCTGCAAAGTGGTACCATCTATGGTGAATAAGTTTAATTATAATCTAACCTACCTATTTTTTCTAGAACTGATCTCAGACGGGCATTAGAAGTAAAATAACGCAAGATACAAGAATTTGCCAGCAATGTTCGCCCATGTCAGACACGGGCAAATGCGTTAAGGCAGGGAAGGGCAAACTCCGGCCCGCCGGAAGGTTTTATCCGGCCCGCGGATAGAATTTTAATTTGCAGGTCCGACGGAAAACAAAAGAAAATATGATTTATATATTATATATCCATCTCCTTTTCTACTTTGTTTAAATATTTTTTCTTCCTTTTTTTCAAAGGACTGATGATCTTTTTACTTTCTCTATTTTTGTTCTACAAAATATAAATCGAGGGAATAAGCAAGCACAGGCAGCTTTCAATCGGTAAAGTGTTAAAAGCAGAAGTTCTTTCTTAGTTATAGCTGTAGACTGGCACCAACAAGCATTATCTCTTTCTCGGGGAGCAGACATGGGAATCCAATATAGGTGAATTAGACCTCACATGTGGCAGACTGCGCATTTTAAGCTCCAGCCAGCGGCCTTTTCTTCTGGCACAAGTTTTAATATTATTGATTGTGTATGGAAAGATTGCGGACATATAGCATCATTGTGAATAGTGGTGAAAATTTTAAAAGTATAGCGTAGGTAGTGCTTGTTTGGGTTATTCGTAAAATATTTCAACTCCCAAAGGGCTACTAAAAAACGTAAAGTTGATTCAGAGTGCCGTGCTTTTAATGATGAATGGACCTGGAAATATTTTTTTTACAGTTGTTAAAGATAAACCAGTGTGTTTCATCTGCTATGAAGCAGTAGCATTCTTCAAAGAATATAACATTTCCCGTCATTTCACATCTAAGCATAAGAATTCCAATTACAAAGCAATGTCCGAATATGAAAGAAAACAAAATGTAGAGTCTTTGTAAAAAATTATCAGGCCCACAAAATTTTTTCAAGAAGGTAAACACTATCCAAGAAGCAGCTACACATGCAAGTTACATTGTAACATACAATATTGTTAAAAATAATAAAGCTCTCAGTGATGGGGAGTTCGTTAAACAATGCATGCTCCAAGTTTATGATGTTTTATGTCCAGACAAGAAAAATAATTTTGAGACTGTAAGCTTATCTCGAAAAACGGTGACTTCTAGAATCGAAGCCATTGATAAAAATTTGACATCACAATTAGAGTCAAAGATTGCCCGGTTTAAATTTTGCTCCATAGCTATGGATGAAAGCACAGATAAAAATGATACTGCTCAATTAATATTATTTATAAGAGGCGTTGATAAGAACTTTGAAATTACCGAGGAACTGGCGTGCATGCGTTCTTTAAAGGGAACTACAACGGGATGTGATATTTTTTCGTGAGTTTCAGGAAGGGCTTTTAATTTTGAAAGTGCCTATAACAAATATATGTAATATTACGACCAATGGAGCACCAAATATGACAGGAAAAAAATCTAGATTTCTTGGACTCTTTAATCAAAACTATCCCGGGAACAATGTTGTATTTCTACACTGTGTTATACATCAAGATGCTCTGTGTAAATCTGCATTGAATATGAAACCCATGCTTGATGCAGTCATGAAGCTTGTAAATACTATTCGATCTCGTGGGCTTACTCACAGGCAATTTTGAGATTTTCTTCAGTCCGTGCAATCTGAATACTCTGATGTACTGTATTACACGAAAGTAAGGTGGCTTAGTGAAGGATGGGTTTTCGAGCAAGTTTGGCAGCTGAAAGACGGCGTTGTGTCGTTCTTCCATGAGAAACAGTTTTCTGTGGAGTGCGAAATGTTAGAAGATACAGAATGGCTTTCGGACTTTGCATTTTTCACAGATCTTCTTTGTCATATGAGCAACTTGAATGTCAAGATACAAGGGAAAAATCAATTTATCAACGATATCTGGGCCCATCTCGAAGCTTTTAAACTAAAGCTTAATCTGTTTGCTGGGCAGCTAGCTAAGAACGACTTGTCTCATTTCTTGAGGTTAAATTCAATACCCTCAGTAAATGAAGAAAAGCTTAAGAATTATAAAGATGGCTTGAAAAAACTGCATTTTGAGTTCGAATGCAGATTTCAAGACTTCAGTGCCATTCAAACAGAATTGGATATTTTTACCATGCCTTTCGACGTAAATTGTGAAGCAGTGAGGTCAGATTTGCAGCTTGAATTAATTGAGTTGCAATCTAATAATCATCTCAAGCAGTTGTTTCTAAATATGCCAAAGTTAGAATTTCACAAATCATTATCGAAAGTAAGTTTCCCAAATTTAATATCTCACGCCCAGAAAATCAGTGCTATGTTTGCTTCATCTTATATATGTGAACAAGTGTTTTCAACTATGAACCTTAGAAAGAATTGTTTCAGAAGTAGACTGACAGATGCGCATTCAGCCTCGTTCCTTAGAATCAGTACATCTCACTTCGAACCTCAATATAAGGAACTTTTAAAAATGAAATTGCAATTTCATTCATCTCATTGACATATTTAAATTGTAATACTTGTATATTGTTTTTAAAATTTTAGAAAAATTTATCTTGGCCCACCAAACTTGTTTTTTTTTTTTGGCCCGCGACTGAAAAAGTTTGCCTATCCTTGCATTAAGGGGTTAAAGAGCCATATTCTATATTAAGTTGTACTGTTTTTCTTTTATATTATGTCATGATTTCCATTCTTTTAGTGCATTACATTTGTATTCTGTTTTATTTTTCTTAAATCTTGTGACACTAATGTAAGAGGAAACTCCTGTATTCAATAACATTGAAATGCTTCAAATCTTAAATTTCAACATTAATTTTTACCTGTAACCTCCATCTATAAGAGGCTCTATACAACTATACAGTTGTATGAAAATATTGTTATTTTTTAACCCTTTCCGAATAGTGAAAAGCTTTAAACAACAATTAACTGTCCAAGCAGCATGCCTGAGTAAGGTTTGGAGGGTTTCTTACATGGCAGGTTAAGAGAATATTTTGAGGAATCAAAATGCCTAAATATTTTGGGCTTGCCTTTAGGGAATTTTTTCTTACTGTTCAAACTGAATTTTATTTTGGGTATGTTGCTTGGAGAGTTACAATATGCTTCTATGACTCAAATGTTTGGATTTTTGTTAAATCATAAAAACAACATTTAATTCAGCTTTATTCTTTATACTCGCATTTTTTTCCTTTTAGTCCTACTTAGAAACACCAGATGTTCCCTTAATAAGTGAAGTAGTTAGTGGAAAAGTTTCGCCCCAAGAACTCTCCGAATTGCCACCTAAAGAACAGCTGGTTTTCATTCACAATGTGTTTTTAGAATATTACAAAGAGTCAAAAGAACCTGCAATTTTTATCAATGCCCATGTTCCCCTTGTGAGGTTTCATCATGACAAGTTTAAACTGAAATGTGATTTAACTTTTCAAAACAGGTAACTTTTTTATACTTCAGTTTTAATTTTTTTTTGAGCATGTGATTAAAGTGTTCAGGTTTATGTTTGTAACAATTGTATCCATGTGATTTTTACTATAAGCAGGCTACATATTTATTTTTGATACATAAGATTCTATTCTTTGCTTTCCTTGAAATATTTTGGTACACTTGCAGTTCTTTTTGTTCCATTTTCTTTTATCATATAACTCTATGAAATTCCTTTGAGAATTAGAGCTTGACTTGATCTATGTGTTTGATAGCTTAATTTAATATAGGCATTTAAGTGCAGCATAATTATATGAATGTATGTTTTCTTCCCCCAGAGTTACTTATGTCAATACAAAACGTAGTTATTTCTTTGATTACAGTATGCCTTTTAAATCTTTCGATTTGATGTGTATGAGTACTTATAAATCTATATGTAAATATAGTACTATAAAGAATATAAATTATTAAGGTATATAGTAAAGACTAGCAACTCAGAAAGTGCTTTTGTCTGATGTAGATAGATTTCATTTATGAATGAAACAAATGAATGAGGCACTTTCCATCATTCACCATCTGGATTCCCAATACTTCTGTACTCCATTGCTAAAATTATTAAATGTGCTATACGTGTCTTAAGGTTTGAGCTGTCATAGGTTGTTTAGTTTATCATAAAATGCAGTCAGGAGAGTCGACAATATTACAATAAAAATAAGTACGGTCATACCCAGTCAAGAAACAAAACTCAGCAGTTGAAGCTTTCCTCAGAAATTCTTGGATTTCATTTACTAACTGCTTTATGTGCAAAAATTTCAGGAAAGAAGCAACATATTTTTGCAATCTGAGTTTGTAGTAATTTTATTAAACATTAATTGTCTTTGTTCAAATTATAATAAAAGTACATTTTATATCTGTTATAAAAAATAACAAGTGTCTGAAAGAGTATGTTTTTAGTGTAATTTTTAAACTAGCGGAGTGAGAACATTTATGCTATATAATTTGAACCTGTGTACTTTTAAAGTACTCTATCTTTTATGCAGATTTAAATATTTTCAATCATTGTAATTGTTGTGTACCTTGTCGGTACCATCATAATAAGACCACAAATAACATCAAAGTAGTTTACATCTAAGACAAACATTTTCATGATGCAACCTACGATTCATAACAAAGTGCATATACTGTTCCAATGCGAACTCTTGTGAACATTTAAAAATTCTAAATATACTACTGAATTGCTGCTTCAATATGAGCAGTCTTATAAACATTTCAATGCTACTAAAATTTGATTTAAACTTGAAAATTCTTTCAAAAAAAGGTTTTTTATTTTCTTTAAACGAAAAGCTTTCTTGCTAACATTGCCACTCAAATCATACAAAAATTGCATTCCTAATTCTGCAATTAAATACAAAGGCCACTGTTGAGGTCCACAAAAGAAGCAGACTGTAATTAAAGAAAATTTATTAAAAAACTTCACAAGATTAGTGACATGGAAAAGTTGGTTCCCAAAAGGAATGCTATGGATATCTTGACCACAAGAGCAACAGTAGACTTTCTACTACCTTAGAAAAGTCCCGACTGATACCTTTGGCCTCCTCTTTTCAACTCGACAGTTCAGAGCCACTTGGCGCCCGCCAAGATACTTAAGTCGCCAACAGCACAAACAGCCACAACTATTTCATTCCAACACTTTTTTTTAATTACTCGTGATATAAAAATTTGCAGCAGAATCTTCCATTTGAATATGAAATGCCTTTCACTCAAGATGATAATATAAATGTAATTTCGTTCCTTTCTTAAGCGTTGCCTTTGCCAATACGAAATTGCTGTGCCTCTTTGCTGAGATGGATGACAGAGTGATACCACTGATAATGACTTTGCGTTACTGGGCGAAGTATGTGGAGCTTATTGGGAAAGGACTAATGTTTAACACATACACTGTGACTCTCTTAATCATTCACTTCTTACAAACTAGAAATCCTCCTATTCTGCCAAGTGCAGAACACATCATGTCATTATCAAGTAAGAGCATTCTCCTAATCTGTGCATTTCTGTTATTGTTTTTTAAGTTGAATGTTTAAAGTGATCACTATTAAATTTTCTTAATCCCATAGACCAATTTTCAACCTTTTCAATCTGTAGCACACAAGCTAATTACTGAAATTCTGTGGCATACCAAAGGATATGTTATAATTTTTTGCTGATCTGACAGCTATATAATTTTGCTTAATTTACAGAAAAATAGTATCTACCTTCCTTCTTTACTCCAAAAGTGTATTTTTTTTACCAATTTTCAACCTTTTCCATCTGTAGCACACAAGCTAATTACTGAAATTTTGTGGTATACCAAAGGATAAGTTATAGTTTTTTGCCGATCTGACAGCTATAATTTTGCTTAATTTACAGAAAAATAGTATCTACCTTCCTTCTTTACTCCAAAAGTGTATTTTTTAAAAAATATTTTCAAAACAATTTATTTATAATACTGTAATAACAGGGTGGTAACAGAACCGGGAAATCAGGGAATTCTCAGGGAACTTTTTAATTCTGGAGTGATCAGGGAAAATTTCCAAAATTCAAAAAAAATCAGGGAAATTTTGATTACTTAAACGGCAACTATTATCGTTCGTCCTATTTAGAGATACGAATACTTTTGAGGATCGAATAAATTGTATTCGGCGAAATTGTAATTAGAATAAAGAACACTGCCATCTTAATTTTTGAAAATCGCGTCTCGTCGCTGTGAGGCTGCCGATCATTTTGTGTTATACAATTTGAAATTTGTGTAACTAATGATGTTTTTATTGTGCATTAAATTGATATTTTTTTGCTTGCAATTGCATTTTTGTAGAATTTATGTATATTTGCATTTGATTTCAATGTTTATGGTATGATAATGTAGGGTCAGGTGTAATAAGTTCATAATCAAAAATTTTTTTTTTCTCTCCAGTTTTTTTAATTGTATTGTAAGAGTTCCATTAAGGGTTCCAGCCCTTACAATAACAATTAAAGTATCTGAAGAGGAAAAATTACAAAATATTTTTGGAGGATTATCCTTTTACCCATCTGACCCTAAATATTTAAAAATAATATGTGAACATGTCGATACCAACCACGGATCACAACATTTATTAAGGGAATTGTAAAATCATGGAAATTTTTGTGACACTATCAGGGAACAGTGAAATATCAGGAAACTTTTTTTTCAAAGATTTTGTTGCCACTCTGAATAAAAAAAAATAATACTTGAAATAATTTATACATGTATTACTTGAAATTATCTGTAAACACATCAAAAGTTGAAAACCAAACCATTTAATTAAATAAATCTTACATATTTAAATTGTTTCATCATCTGTAAGGCACTACAAAGCCATTGCGACACACCTATTTAAGATCTCTGCCGTAGAGTTTATGGATTACATGTGTTATCATTCATTTAGTGGACCATGTAACGGATCAAATATGATTACCTGCATACATAACTGCATCCAACATAAGTGTAGGAAGAGTTTTTTTTGTGTGTGGGATCTTTGATATTCTTTCAATGTTACCCTAAGTTTTTGTCACATTTATATACTGGTCCTGTCATTTATTAATTTTTAAAACGTTTAACAAGAACTTGATATTTTGCAAGCAAAACCTTTAATTTTGCCCTCTGTAACACAGTAGATTTCTTTTTAGCTATTGTTTCTGTAAAAAAAAAATTTTAGTGTTTTGTATTGACATAATTACTGAATAATTATTTTTAGTTTCAGCTTTATTGTTTATTATAAAATGTTTTAAACTTGGAGAAACACTTCTCTCTGAAAGAAGCCTTTCCAAAATGTGTTTATGTATTCTGTTTTGTCAAGTAATAAAAGAGACAGGATTTTTCCTTTTATTGCTGTTATTAGTATTTACTGTAATTACTTACATGAGCCACATGGTAATTTTTTTCAGTTTAAATGTAAAACACATGTTTTTATGTATTTCTTTATAGAATCAAAACATTCTATTAGAATTACTTTCTCAGTTGCCATTACATATTCAATGGTATAGCCTTACTAAAGAAACAAAAATATTTCAACCACATTTTAGAGTGATGTAGTTTAACAGAATCTAAAATGCTGGAATGTATAACAAAACACTTATCCTGACTTTGCATTATATACTTATTTTTTATTTATGTGGAATTTGTATTTCTAACTGTCAGAAAAATGAGTTCAAAAATATGATATAATCATTACTTTGTTGAAAGTTAGGTATACAATTTAAATTTAATTATATCTAGCAGAATGTTTTGCATATACAGCAATGAAATCCAATTCTTACTATTTAGGGACTATATTTTAAGTTTCTTTGTAAACTTCTTTATAATGAACTTTTTTTAATTTAGTGCTTTCCTATTTTTAGATAGTTTCGAAATTGATGACATGGATGATAAAAGTTTCTTAGACATCAAAGATATGATTCCTCCATCAAAGAATACTCAAAATTTGGGTAATAATTCCTCTTGTTTTATGTAAAATTTTTCAACTATTGAAGACATCTCATTTGTTCCCTAAAACTATTTATTTATTTGTTTCAAAAATATTTCTTGCATACATATATACACTGACCAGCCAAAACATTATCCCCACATTTTTCAATGAACTCATCTGGATGATGTGGAGGGCATGTGATTAAATGAGAATGGTATTTAACTGCTGCTGGAGAAGGTAAGCAATCATTCTTGCTCTTATTTTTATGAGTGATGGGAAAGGCTGCTGATCTAAGCGAATTTGATAGAGGGCAGATTGTAATGGCCCGAAGACTCGGAACGAGTATCACCAAAACTGCACGACTGGTGGTAGGTTGTTCACGATCTGCCGTTGTTAGTATTCATACGAAGTGGATAACTGATGGTGACACCAGCTGTAGACGCCAAGGTGTTGGTCATCCACGCGTCTTCAAACAAATAGGACGTCGGAGACTGTCCCGCTTGGTAAAACAAAATCAGTGTGAGACAATGGCTCAGCTGACAGCCCAATACTTTGCAAACCCAAGCGCAAGTTTTTCAGAACACACAGTTCAGCGGCCGCTGTTGGATATGGGACTGCAGCAGACGTCCCACTCGTGTGCCTATGTTGACCAAGCGTCATCGTCAAGTACGCCTACAGTGGGGCCAGGAACATCAAGACTGGACCATGGATGAGTGGAAGAGAGTTGCCTGGTCAGATCAATCCCGATTTCTCCTTCATGTTGATGGTCGTATCAGTGTACGCCATCTGCCAAGCGAACAGTTGCTCCTCTCTTGTACAGCAGGTCATACACAGGCTGGTGGTGGTGGTGGTATTATGCTTTGGGGGACGTTCTCATAGGCGACTCTGGGACCCGTAGTTGTGGTAGAACAGACCATGAATGCTGCGAACTATATGAACATCATTGCGGATCAGTTGTACCCTTACATGGTGTCTGTCTTCCCAACTGGAAATGGAATCTTCCAGCAGGACAACGCCCCATGTCACAAGGCTTTGATTGTGTTGGAGTGGTTCGAGGAGCATACTGATGAATTCCTCTTAATGTCCTGGCCACCTAACTCGCGGGATCTTAATCCGATAGAGCACATTTGCGGTGTCATGGAGCGGCAGCTCAGAGATCAAACACCACCATGTCCGAATATCTCGACTTTGCGTGACCACTGCTTAGACATTTGGCACAACCTATCTCCAGCCATGTACCAAGAACTTGTGGCATCTATGCCCAGGCGAGTTGCAGCTGTTTTGCTGGCCAAAGGTGGCACAATTCATTATTGAGTAGGTGGTCATAATGTTTTGGCTCTTCAGTGTATATATATTCAAAAGAATATTTTAAAATTAAGTACCACCCAAATTGTGCTCATTAATATCGATATTATCTTAAACAATGTGCTTCATCTTTCATCTCAGTCAGTTTCTGTTTTGAGTTCAGTTTTGTTTCATTTGATAATAGTTTTGTTTGGACAAATAATTATAATACAAATTTTAATCAAAAAATTTTGTTTTTCTTTAAATTTACAAATTGATCTCTAGGATTCAATAATCCTTTAAATTTCATTGCGTTATAAACAAAACCCTGTGTGCAAGGCTCTTACTGACCGTTCTGACTGATGGAGCTGTGTGATGAAAAAGAGTGAAATTAACTTTCAGCAATTAGTGGAAGAGAACACAAATTTTAAGAAACCTAGACATAGACAACAAATTGCAACAACATGCCCCTTTGGTCAAAAAAAAAAATAGTTTTCAATCATGTTTTCAACTTATTTAATAGGTTAACCTACTCAAATTCCTTATATAGCTAACTCTAGCCGATTTAATACATGGAGTGATTATATTAAAGGATTTTACCCGGGGGAAGTTTCACTGATCAAAAAGGAAAATATAAAAATATCTAAAAAATTATTTCAGGAGCAAGAAGTTAATTACACTAAGGAATGAAAACAGGGTTCCCACGGTCCTTGAAAAGTCCTTAAAAGTCCTTGAATTTTTTTTTCCTAACTAGGGGCCCTTGAAAGTCCTTGAAAATTACGGAACTTGGTGAAAAGTCCTTGAAAGTACTTGATTTTTTTTAACAAGTTCATAATTGTGTAATTTCGTCTTGCATTGGAAATTGTCCAGACTAGTTTCCTCCGCAGCATGTGTGCCATTTGAGCCTCATTCTGAATGAAACCGGTGTTTCACGCTTTGACACTATGTAATATACTTATAATACTAGGTCTAGATCTCCACAGTATGGCTATCCGTCTAAGTTGATACTTCTGGTCTCCATTAAGACGGCCGCTTCTCATACTCTTCTTCGTGCCACCAAAAGAATTTATCGTACGGTATTTTATCGCACGACGGAAATCGATATGTGTGCAAGTAGCCTGAAAGTTAGCATTGAAACAAGAAGCCCACTCTGCAAAAAAAAAAAAATCAGGTTCTGTGAGAAAAGAAAATCCAAATTGTTCCCAAAATTGACAATAACCTTTCCCTTTTTTGACTAACAGTTGTATAAAAAAATTATTATTATTTTTTAAATATTTTTCTTTTTAATTGACAACTTTTGTGTATGCCTTGTTTTAGGTCGTTATAAAAAATTTTAGGTCCTTGAAAAATATTTTTTTGGCTTTGAAAAGTCCTTAAAAGTCCTTGAATTTTTTTTGGATAAAGGTGTGGGAACCATGGAAAAAGAAAAAAGGAAGATTGACTTATTTTCAACATCCAGGCGATGAAACTAGATTCTAAGGGGGGGACGGTGGATCAGGATGAGAGGTGTAGCAAATGCTTACACTGTCCATTTTTCTGGGTTAATCAAAACCTCACACTTCAGTATTTCTTATAGGGCAACCGGAAGCTCGTTCTGAGATGTTGAGCTCTTCTCTCCTTGATGTCCTGCCCGAGTTACAGGGCTTCCGGAAACTCGCTTTGAGATGATTAACACATTTCTTCTTGATGTCCTCTCCGAGTTACAGGGCTTCCGGAAACTCGCTTTGAGATGATTAACACATTTCTTCTTGATGTCCTGCCCGAGTTTCCGGAAGCCCTGTAACTCGGAGAGGACATCAAGAAGAAATGTGTTAATTGTCTCAAAGCGAATTACTGGCTGTCCTGTAACTCGCTTTGAGATGATTAACACATTTCTTCTTGATGTCCTGCCCGAGTTACAGGACAGCCAGTAATTCGCTTTGAGACAATTAACACATTTCTTCTTGATGTCCTGCCCGAGTTACAGGGCAACTGTAACGGATGGTGGGATCACAAGCATTCTTCACACGACGCTTCCTTCACAATTCCATTCTCGAGTTACAGCACGGCAGGAATGGATGGTGATTTCTCAAGCAGTCAACCCACAACGCTTCCTTCAAATTCCAAAAAAAAGGATTGTGGTCACTACTAAGGATGACCCCAGTCATGAGATCTTCACGTCAAAAAAACTTGCAGGCAAATAGGAGGTGTTTGTTTTTCCCGCCTCTTCTTATAGACGCCAATTTCAGAAATTGAGTTGTTAAGAGTTCTTCGAAACTAAAAAGGCCAAATTTATCAGCTCTAAAATGTGAGGCACACTACATAACAGCCACTCAAAAAACGCTTCGTCATCTCCCTGGTGTGCTATGATTGGCCAGGCATTCAAATTTCCCGATACCTGTAGATCGTGGCCAAATTGATAGTAGAAACACAAGGGATTGTGCACACATTGATAAGAGAAAACTAAGGTGGGATTTCCAATGAAGCATCCCGGGGTAAAAGCATAAATGTCTAGTTTTATTTTTAGTACCATTTAGAAAAATGGCTGGACGAATGGTTTAAGATATTTCGAACCCAACAGTTTTTTGTAATGATAATTTCTGTATTCATTATGTTTTTAGTGTAAAAGTTGCATGATACACTTTGTGCATTATAATTTGAAATCAATATAATTCACAAAATGACATTAATGTTATGTGTCTAAAAACTGAGCTGATATCATTTTTCAGAGGAATTACTGAGGGATTTTTTCTTTTACTACTTGTATTTCGATTTTACTCGTGTGATATGCCCTTTGATTGCATCCTCTGTGCCTAGAGAGGAGTTCTTTGCTGATGATAAAAATGACAGGTTCCGCGTAAGTTAACATTTAGTTTGTATGAAAATGTTTATCAAAGCATGTATTTTTAATTCAATTAGCATTTTATGATTGAAGTTATTAGAAATGTATTGTAACAGTTCTCCTCAAACATGTAGTTTAGATCAAGAGGTAAAACACATTTTATTTACCCGAGTTTACCATGAACTTGGTTCTTTGTTTAAGAATACCCATAACTTAGTCTTCAGAATAGACTTCTTTAGATTGGCGAGCGGTGGGGGACTGAGTAATGACGTCATCAGAGATGCCAACCTGCAAAGTTTTCAGTAGTACCAAAGGAAAAAAATCTGTAGTTTTAAGAATTTTTTAGTAATTGAGTAAAAATTGAAGAAATCAGCTTTAATAACATGCATATATCATTAATTCAAATATTTAATTACAAATTTGAAACATATATGCAATACATTATATTATTTATAATTAGTAAGATATATCATACATGAAGACACTTGTAGAACCAATAATTATGTATGAAAGATTATATATAAAAACATTTAATAATTAAATTTAAGCACTCTGTCCCATTTACCAAAAAAATGCAATAGTAATGAAAAAAAATTACAGAAATAAGTAAACTAATTGATGTGTTTGTGAAAAATAAATAAAATTGAATTTTTCCGTAGAAAAACCTTTCATTCCATAATCCGTAGTACCCAATTCACTTCCGTAGAAACTATGGAGAATCCATAGTAGTTGGCATCTCTGCATCATCAATATGGCTGCTGCACCAACATGCAACACTTTACTTAAATGAACCTAGCTCCTCAACAAAGTGTCATAGAGCATTGTTCTTTTTTTAAATTGCTCGAAATGTAATAACTATTGTTTTATGAAATAACAATATACTTAGGTGTAATAGTTTTCCTGATATTTAGCCTGAAACATACATTATGTGAGTTTTTGTTTCATAGTGAATATTTAAAGCCCAATAACTTTTAAACAGTTAAGAAAATATAAAAAATTGGCACCATTTAAAATGTTTGTTAAGATTGTGGGGATTTGAAAAATGCTATGGACATGGTCTATGGATGCATAACGAGATAGGAAATTATGGTTATTGTTGAACTTTTAAAGCCAAGAACTGCATGACCAGCCCTCTGGCTGGGTTAACACCTAGCTCTTGGACAAATGGATGGCTCTCTGAGTAAAAAATGCAAATCAAAACTGATGCATTAGTTAGAAGAGCTTCAAAAAGAAGATATTGTATCTGCTCCAGCTTCTGTAGACACAATAGTCTTTGATGCCATGTGTTTATCCTACACATAATTCAATTCTAAGATAACTATGGAGCTCTTATCAACAACATTTTGGGATTAATCTGTGAAGGAGAATCTAGAGAAATTCATTTAGTGTTTGACGTCTATGGCATTCCAACTATCAAGGATATGGAACATGACATTCGTAATGCTAAAACATTAGTGAAGTGAAGTAAAAAAGGTTTGGACCTGAACGAATAACACAAAAAGTCTTCTATGGCTCTACAAAGTGAGTCATTCAAGACATCTTTAATAAAGTTGTTTTTACAGAGAATGAAGATCTTCCAAATATTGCCACTTGCTAGCCAATAAAATGTTATATGTTGATGTTCAACACTTGTTACGAGTACTCGTGTATAGGCGCCAACATGGACCTTAATGAGGCGAAAGAACTTGCCTGCCAACACAACGGAGCCGATATGAGGATAATTTGGCATTTTGCACACACAGATTGAAATGATCAAGAGAAAAATGTTTGGGTGTGAGCAAACAGTTCAGATATTTTAGTGTTAATGATCTATCACCAAAAGAACTTAATGAATGTACACTTATGGCTTGAATGTGGTGTATCTTCAAAGAACTCTTGAAGTTACATTAACGTCTCAAACATAGCAAAAGAAATAGGAAGTGAAATAGCTTACGACCTGCCAGGCTTTCACATCTTGACTGGTTTAGATTACACTGCTGCTTTTACCAGGCAAGGTAAAATCAAACCACTTAACTTTCTCACAAAAACCATGACCCATCAAAAAACTCTGGCTAAAGAGAATCTTAGGAGAACCTGTCTTTGTGGATGAATCGTTGCTGATTGGTGTGTGTAGAGACATTTGTGTGGTACGTATGGCCATCCTTTGTACGTCTCAGTATCAAAAGTGAGATACAGTATTTTTTAAAAGAAAACGTCTCCTCTGCTAACAAGTTAAATGTTGTCAAAACTTAGGCCTGTTGATTCTGTTCTTCCTCTGCCAAAATCTGATTTGGAACAAAAATTTAAGCAGAGCGATGCTGTATCCTGGATGTGGAAACGTGCAAACCTCTGCAGCCCTCTAGAAAATATTAACCCGACCTGTCATGGATGGAACTTAGGAAAGGGAAAATACCAAGTTGAGTTGTATGAAGGACCTGTCACCTGATGTTATTCCACCTGAAATTGACGATGCTTCTGCAAGTAAGGATCAAGTTGCTTTAAAAAGCAGTGATAGTGACACAGACTTTGATGAGTAATAAGGACAGTAGATTAAAAACTGCTTAAACAAGAACGCAAATGCTATTTTTAAATTGTTTTTGTACATGCATTTTTTCTAATTTCACATCTATTGGAAGATTTAGCATTAGCAAAAATAATAATTTTCTCTGCGTTTTGCAGATGAAAAAAACTTGGCATGATTCCAAACCCTCACTGCAAGGTCGCATGAGTGGAAAAAGTTCCCCGCGTTTGAAAAACCAATGGAGAATAAAACTATGAAATTCATTTTAAAATCATCTAGATTGAATTTTAAATTTCACCGCAACCCAAAAATTGCAAATAATTCGAACTACCTGTGTGCCAAATCTTATTGCTGTAAGTGCCATAGAATCGTCAGGATTTTGCGGCCACAAACAAACACTTCCTTTACAATATTAGAGATTACGAGTTCATGCTAATACATCAAAGAGGTCAGTGTTTACTCAATATTCTTGCCACAGTGGGCTGGTTGAGCAGTTTTTGGCTTCAAGTGTAAAACAATAACTGCCATTTACTATCTCGTTATGCATCCTAAACCCATGATTATGGCATTTTTCAAATCTCCACAATCTTAACAAACATTTTTAATTTTACCTATTTTTGTATTTTTGTAACAGTATAAGAGTTGTTGGTCTTTAAACATTCACTATGAAACAGAAAATTTGTAAAATGTATGTTGTACGTACAATGAACTTGACATATCAGGTACAGGGTGGTAACAGAACTGGGAAATCGGGGAATTCTCAGAAAACTTTTTAACTCTGAAAAAATCGTAAAATTTCCAAATTTTACAAAAAAAATCAGGGAAATTTTGATAACTTAAATGGCAACTATTATCGTTTGTCCTATTTAGAGTAGCACGATTAAGAGTGCTTTTGAGAATCGAATAAATAGTATTCACAGAAATAGTAATTCGAATAATGATCTGGCGGCGTAATTTTTAAATGCCGCAAAAACCGCCACCGCCATTTTTTTCGCTGGTGCAGCATTTTGTCGCTGCGAGACTGCCGATTCAACTTGTAGTATACAATTTGAAATATTTATAACTAATATTTTTTTGTGTTTTGAATTCATATTTATACATTATATTTGATTTTGATGAACTGTATGATAATGTGGGGTCAGGTGTAAAAAGCTAGTAGTCCAAATATTTTGTATTTTTTCTCCAGTTTTTTCAATTGCTATTGTAAGAGTTCCAACCTTTATAATAACAATGAAAATATCTAGAGAAAAAGTACAAAATATATGTGGAGAACGATCCTTTTACCCCATCTGACCCTAAATATTTAAAAATATTGTTGTGTGGATACTGTATTGATACCAATCATGTGTTACAACATTTCTTAAGGGAATTGTAAAATCAGAGAAATTTTTGTGAGACTATCAGGGAAATCAGTAATCAGTAAAAAAATAAAATATGAGGGGAAATTTTTTTGCAAGGATTTTTTTTGCCACAATGAGTCAGATCATGGATGCTCACATTCACTTGCAGATCTGCTTTATCTTTTGACTGATCAGTTGTAATTTGCATTTTACTATGGGTAAGTGTTCACTTAAAACATTTTTAGGCAACAAATTTTTTTAGCATCATATTGCATATAAACCTTGCTTTTTGACCACCATGCAAGATTTATTCAGCATCCACTTAGTTAGAACTATGCTATTATATACTGTTTTGATAAGATGATTGTGACAGTTGTGTAAATTTCTTTCTAGACTGTTTAAAGAACATTCCCCAATTTAAGACGATTTTAACAATTAACCAAAGATAGTAGATGAAGATGATTATATTTTATACATATGAATTCTGCTCGTCTTCATTTTTATTTTTTATCTTCATAGCTAAAAATGTTCTACAGGGCATTGAGATTAAGTTTCTATCCTTACTCGCTCTCTAAGTTTAATTTTTCAACTTATTATTACTAGTCTCAGTGTCTTTAGTTACCTGAGGTAGTAAAATGAAGACAGACAACATTGTTTTTCTTACCTTGCACCATAAAATCCAATCATGTCATGACTAGTTCATACATTTGTTTTTAGACTGAAAAGATGTCCTCTTTAATATCTCTAAAGCTTATAGAAGTGAGTTATGACATTATTATCTTAAAACTATTTATATATATAGACAGGTGTTCTTTAAATATAGATGGTTTAACATGGATACAGAAAATGGACCCGCATACAAATGAGCCATTGAATTGTAGGTTGATAGAATATTACATACATACTCCTTAAATGTACCGAGTTGCATCGCAATGTTTGTTATTTATATTAGTTTAGCAGTACATTTTACTATTGTAGATATTTGTTTTTTTATATCTCTTTATTGTGTCCATAAGTTAGTGCATATTTTAGCTACAACAAAAGTACAAAATTTCTGTGAACAACATATTTGCCTTCCTTACCAACATTCTGTGCAATATATTCGAAAGATTTTTAACTTTCCCCTTCTATAAATTTCATAGAGGTTGTAGTAGTGTTATGTCTGGCAAATATATGTCATACAGTAAAGTTTCTCAGATGTAACTTTAAGTATCATACAACTGCCATTTACAAGATAATCTAGTGTTGCAATAGAATCTATTTTGTTAATGAGTCAATTTTTTATTTCCTTTCTATCAAAGCATTCTAACCACAATTACTTTATTTGTTCACATTTGACAAATGTAAAATGCACTTTTTAAGGCAAAATGAAAGTTACGCTTCTGAAGTTTAATATCTGGAATTTATGAAGATAAATTTGTTATATTCACTGTGAATCTTATATTGATAGACTACCATTTTTTTTTTTGTATATTGTTTCATATTTATCTTTTCTCAGATGAACTCAATATGTGTTCAAGATCCTATGTGTATATCACATAATGTGGCAGAACTTGTGGATTACAAACACTGTAAAAAGCTCTTTCATGAACTGATGGCAGCTTGCAAAATGTTTCAAGACAATCTGTATGTACCGTCTTCAGGAGCTTGGGGATTACTGACTATTTTGAACAAATCTGAAGAAAGTTTTAAAATAGGCGTGCAAAAAGTAGTTTCACTGCCGATCCCTCTGCTATCCAAAACTATTGATGGGAAAAGCATACCAGAACCAGAAAGAGTACAGATTTCATGTAAAACTGCTCTAGACATTTTGAAACATGTTTTACTATTTAATTGCAATTCTCTTGAGAAGAACAAAGTTCAGGATATGCTAAAACAACAAGATGATTTGGTGGGTAGACAAAAGAAACTCTTAGAGACTATGGTCAACAAAGATGTAAAGATGGCCCAAATCGCACGCAGGCTGAAGAAATCAGATCGAGCATCAAGTACAAAAGACGATAAACCGGAAGAATCCATGCTTGAACAATTTCTAAAATTTAACACTGAACATGAACTGGTTTTCTGTGCTGAGTGCAGAGTAACGAAGAACACTTGGCTGGGTAGGGAATTTGCAAATTTAAATTCTGCATCAGGTACCTCAATGAACATCTTAGATAAGGAACGTTTGATATCAATAGCTACAGCTGATGAGAATAAGCGGTATACCACGGATAAAATAAAACCATTCTTGTTTTTATTCGAGTGCTATGTTTCGAAAGACAATCCTGAAAGTTCTCTTGTGATTAATTTCAGACCTTTGCAAAGAATGTCTTTTAATCCAATCTTGGGAATCTTTTTAAAAGAGTATGTACCCAAGATAGTTCGAAATATTAATGGTAGTGGTTGACACTATTAGAGCTCTGTAAATAATTGAATAAATATTAATTTTATCAATTGGTTTGTTTTCCAGTGTGGTGATTCATTTGATTGAAAGTGGGCAAAAGCCTTAACCTTCTCATGAAATTTCGAAGTAGTGTATTGGTTAAAATAATTCTAGGAATTTTTATTGAAGTCTGAAATTAGATTGTATAGCCAGAGAGTTGCGAGTTTGAAACTTGATTCCACCTATGACCATTCTGTGCATGGCTGGTACACATTAAATCTGTTGTAGTCTCCAATGACCTTATGCTGGTGTGATGTGAAAGCTTGGAGATTGGGGTTTCCAGCTCAGATGTTGACCTTGTTATCTGACTGTGGTTCATAACGACAAAGTATTGTCCTTGGATCTTCCCCTTTGGGATTGATCCCATATAATTGTCAATAGCTTGATGCATTGCTCCAGATGGACATAAATTCATCAACTCTTGGAATCCTACTAGAATCCACTGTCATCTAGTCTGTCTTGTGTTTGGCACAGCTTAGTCAAAATATGATCATTGCATCATAAAATTCAACTAGTCTCCAATTAATGTTATGAGCTCATATCCTTGTTGTGTTTCCATGCTCATTTATTTTTGAAATGTATACAACTCTTTCACGGATACGTGTTTGACCTACATAAAGCATGACAGATCAGAAGGTCAAGGACAAAAATACCTAATTGTGTTGCTACATTCTTTCCTGAGCTTAACATAGATATTACAAATTCATTAAGTACTCCCTAGAAGACATGGAACTAATATCAATTTCCATTAATCGCCTTTCTAGATCTTGAAATTTTCCTCGGTTCTTTGCCAACACAATGTGTTATTGGAAACGATCCAGGATTTTTAACAAAGAAAACTGCAGTATCAGAGGGATATACAGGGAAGGAGTTGGGATTGCCTATTGAGTAATAAGAGAAGAATCCCTACTGATCTACCAAGAGGGGTGGGAGTGGCCTGTTTCCGCTTGTTAACCGGACACGACCATCTCCAACAGCACCTACATAGGATTGGTGTGGCTACCTCCCAGATCTGTCTGCTTGTTGCGATGGTCTTATGAACAGACAACACCTTGCGGAGTGCTCTAATTTACTGGACATTGACTTCAGGGATACTTCTCCCCGAGGACTTTCTTTGCTATATTGGACGGCAAGACAGTGTATGGCTGAAAGGCTTTGAGCTGGGCGTAGGATAAAATAAAAAATAACCCAGGATTAATTCCAAACAGAAAGGTCCAAGAAAATGCCCAATAATTTGAACCATGGTGAGAACACTTCAGCTGGCACTCCAAACTTCCACACAAAGCCAACTTAATATTGAGTCCACAGCAGATTTAACATGCACTAGCCCCCCTCATGTACACAACTGACTTTGACTTGACCAGGTTTTGAACCCGCAACCCTCTGGTTACTAATTGTTGTTCTTCCAACTGAGTTACATCAGGCCCTCAGTTCCATAGAAGTTTGCAAAAGAAAGCACAATGATTGTAATTTAAAATGAAAGTCTTGATATTGTGTATTTTCTGTTTGAATTTAGAATATTTTACCAAAGATAATTAAAACTAACCTATTAACTCAACATTGCTGCATATATATGTTTATTCCGTAATGGACAACTTAAAAGTTTAAATCCCTATTTTTTTATGTTACCACTAGGAAAAGTTATGAAAGACCCCAATTTTTGAAAGCTTAAGGTTTTTTAAAGGAATTGCCAAATCATATAAATACAATTAACAATTTTATGAAAAGTGACTTGTTGCTATCTGCCTGACATACTGTAGAAAGAATCGTAAAATTCCTGTGGTATAAATGTTCTACTTTTTAGTCAATGTTCTTTTCTTGTTTTACAGGTATGTTATTCTAAATAGATATTTCCAACCAAGTTTTAATATTCCCAACTTTATGTTCTTCCATTTATGTTTGAACTGCTTTTTACAAATTACAATGTCTTAAGAATTAGAGTACACATTTTTTTTCTTCAAATCTTCTATAATGTATTTACTGATTTTTTTTCATTTTTCTATATACTGTCCATATTGAAAATAATTTAATGTTATAAGTTAATCTCTTTAAAATTTTAACTAACTAAATATTTAAAAACAAATTATCTAATTAACCTCTAAACACTCAGTTATTCAGGTGTATCAATTACTATTCCTGTTCATAAAGGGAAAGAAGTATTTCATGTGAAACAATGTATTGATCAGCTTAAGAGCCAATTTAATTTTTGAAGAAAAACTGTACACAAAACTATGAACTATAATTTGTTATTGCATGGGATATACATATATGCATTGAACATTATATATACAAATGAACATTATTCACATTTTTTTTGCAAGCAGTTGTAAATGTAAAATTTTCAATTTTCCTGGAAAATCTTAGGTTCAGTTTGTGTTTTACTTGATCCAGGCTCTTGCTCATTCTCTTTCGATTTCTTGCTGACACCCCAGGGTTGAGGTTTCAAATCTCCAAACACAACAAATATTATCGTTGAAAGCGAAACCAGTGCAATTGTGGTGTAGAAAACTTTTCGCCATTGTTCTAGTGAGTTCTGAAACAAGAATCAATTAAACTTTTCTAAAATTACCAAGTGTGTTTGCAAATTTCTAGACTTCACTCGAATGCAGTACAAAATTTCTAAATTCCCCAAATTTTCATATGAATTTTGACAGTACTAAATTATAGTTTTCATATAACATATGGGCTGACATGGTGAAGGGGGTATGCACACTGCACTAGCAACATGTTATGCTTTAATATTCCTGGTTTCCAACGGAAGAAGTGACTTTCTGGTACTAGAACAATGAAGTTTTTTACCTGAGAATTTTAGTTTTCCACATTTTTTATGACAATCTAATTTTTTTAATCATTACTCAGAGCACTGTGTACATACAGAATTCTATGAACACTGGTTGACCCTAAATTCTCATCCAACTTGGAGAGATGCAGCATGCCCAAAAGTTGGAAAGTGATTTTCATGTGATATTCACATCGAATTCATGTACCTCATTCCACATGGTCTAATTAAAATAACTTGTATTGTAAACTAGCAGGCCAGCATGGCATTACCCTTGGCAGTTCTTTTCATGACCTTACTGATGCTGAAAACATTAGAAAGAAAAACAATTTTAAGAATGAATCAACGTCCCCAACATGACACGGGCATGTTACATTTCTTTGGACTACCTGAGGTATTGATCTGGTGCAAAATTTTTCAGATTTCAAATCCGTTGAAATTTTTACTCATTCTTTAACTATTGCAAAGATAGAAACTTAGACTAAAGAATTTTTAAAAAAATTAGTGCCAAAGATTTTTTTTTATGTTTTTCATTAATTGTTTGTGTCTAGGAAATGAAAGGGAAAAAAATTAATTCAGAATTTGATCTCTTTACAATGTTGCCATTCTATGGAAAACAAATAATAAATGCCAATAAATTAATTTTTAAATGTTCTTGATTAAATTTTAAAATTCGAGCTTTGCATAAAATTAGTCCTGAAATTTAACACACAGGTAGTCCTAAGTGGTATAGATCGTTTGAAAACAGACACACAAACACTTGCTTTTAGAATAGTAAAGATGATAGTTGCAAAGCAGGATTCATTATTAATCAAAGTACATTTTTATTATATATGCTCCATTTAATTTTAAATCAGACAAATTAATTTACCTCATAGTTGGTAATCCATCCTACCAAGGCAGGTATGATGAAAAATGGAAATACTCCCACTATATTTAGTACTCCACTGACTGTTCCTGTTGAGAAATAATACATAAGTATTTATAATTAATCTGTTCTCAAAATGTTTAATCTATTTGATTATTTCTGAACCATGCAATCCTTGGATTATAGACTTTTCTATATTCGCATTCAAATCTTAAAATGGGCTTTATCTTCTTCCAAAACCTTATAATAGGTTGGAGTACTGATGCAAATTGATTAATTGGATCTGATAATGATGGAAGTTAATAAGTGATAAGTATTGCATTTTAAATTTCCTGTTATTCCTCGTATATCTTTCTAAAGGTTTATTTTATGTTATTCTTATTTTACACTAGCAAAATTACCCATCCTTACTTGGTTTTAATTGGTTAACTCTTGATCGAAAAAATGATCAGAATATACAATCACCTTTGTCTTTTGTTTGTAGAATAAAAGGATATTTTAATACCTTTTCAACATCTTTATAATTTGTACAATGAACACGAAAACAACATCTGCATATCCATCCACGTAATACATTTCATAAGCGTTGCACCCTTGCTGTATGAGAAAACTACAAGATGACGCTAATGTCAAAATACTACAAAAGACGATTTTGAGGGGGATTTAGAATTTCTTTTCTTAAGCTCTTTTCGTGCTCAGCTCAAGTCATAAAAATAAATCTATGGGGAGAGTACTCATAATCAACAGAACAATATTTTTTTACTTGGGCACTCATGCATCAGGCATGTGACATTGTTGAATTCCACCATCTTTAAGGTAAGGAAGACCAATTAATTTGATAAGATATTTGTCAAGTATTTTATATTATTTATAAGATATTTTAAAGAGTAGATTTTTCTTGAAACTTACATTTTGTGGCACGTCTATTAATAAAAGAACTAGCTTCAAAATTGAATGTCTTCAGTACAGACCTACAAAGTTAACCTATCACCATTTTTTTTTAATGGTAAATTGATTCGACGGTTTTTTAAAAAGAAAATCATTGTTTTCAATAAACTTTTACCATACAGCATCAACTCATAAAACAAACCACCTTGACCTTATGTCTTTGTGACAAAGAATCTTTTAATATTTCAAAAGTTCTAGTTTGGAATTTTTTAAACAATATTTCAATAAAGGCTCACTTAAAATTTGTTGTATTCTGGCCTACCTGCCACTTTGTGGTCGTATTGAGTGTGATCAAAAGGAAATGCAATTTTTTAAAATAATAAATACATATTTAAAACAGCAAAATAAAAGTTATAGGGAAATAGTTGTTCCAAAGGTATTAATTCGCGATTCTTTTATCTCTTGATCTCAGTTGCCACAACTTATAGAAACATTATATTCCAATATATGGAACTCAATTTATGTGATACTTACACAAACAGACCAAATCATATATAGAACAGAAAACAGAGTAATGCAACCAAGTAAGCATTCCCAGTATGCAAAGCTTTATAAAAAATATATTCAACCATTTGGGCATAGCAGACTGGTGGACGGACAACAAACGAGCAAGAGACGGATCTTGCGTCAGAACTGTCCAAAACAGATAAAAAAAACTTAAAATGGGTTGAAAATATTCAATGTACAAACACTCCATTCTTATTGATAAAGAATAGATTGTCCAATGATTAAATATTAAAGAATAGTTAGTAAGACTTGAAGTAGAAGTAATATACTTGGAGATGAACATTTAGGTTTTCATATAGCTACACTGTCGTTAAATTTTACTGAATATAACAATCAATTGAATTTTCACTCCTTTCAATGCTAATACAGTTGTTAAATTACCGTGATTGTATAAAGAGTTTGTAAAACAGTTTTGAAGCATCGACTATATTTTTGTAATAAAGTTTTGAATGATTCATTGACAGTACTTTAAAATAATTTTCAATTTTAGCTAATGCATGCTTAGGGACAACACCAATATTGGTCTTTATTATCCAAGTAATCTACAGCAAATTTTTATTCAAGTACCTGATCATAAAGTATTTTTTTTTGTTAGTTTTTTTAATGTAACTTTCAATATTCTCTAAATTTAGTAGATTTCATGTATTTAGTTTGAAATTGGTTGTTTGAAACTTTCTAGCATAATTAAGTAGAATGTATTAAACTTACCTGATAAATTAGGAGCTATGTCAATGCATGCCAGACAAACGCCAAACGTGACAAATTCTCCTAATATTCCACCCAGAATAAAAAGAATTGTCGTGGATGCAATTTTCCGTCCTACAAAAGTGATTCCCAAAAATGCACCACAGGATACAACAGTGTCTGAAAATAAAATTAAGACACAGATAAATAAAAAAATAATTGTAATACAACACCTAAAGTTTTTAATAAAACTACATATAAATTCAATGGACATCAGGTAGTACCATTGAACATGACATCTAATTTAAGGTGCCTATCACATGCTTAAGTCACTTAATAGGATAATGATTGCCTTAAGATTGTAATAGGCAAACAATTTGTTGTATATATTGGGTTATAAAAATAACTTCAGAATTTTGGAAAATATCAAGGAGTATTAAACTGCTAAGAGGATGAAAAAAAAAACATCCATGAATAATTTCCATTCTAAGTGTATTTTACATTTAAGCGATAAATATTCCTTCAAAATTGCAAATGCACAGAAAAATAACTGGATTTTTTAAAATTATTTTCACAGCTGGAATTCAATTAAGTTGTGAATGAACCAGAGTACTGTTAGATCTGGCCATGTACTTAATTTTGCTTTACAGGTACCTTGCTTACCATTTAATATGATCTGATATGTGGCTTATGAAGATTTAAGATGATGGTCATCATTGCCTGCTTGATATTCAAGTGCAATGATCTCGATTTTATTGTGTTTTAAATTTTCCCCCTTTAATTAGAAAGAATTCACTTTAATTAACCTCAACTATATTTTTAAAATTAATGATTTTCATAAATCAATAAAGGTAGAGATTATGAAACACATTTGTTTGTTCATCAAATAATAATTGTGATTAATCTAATTATTGCTCGTCTTTATAAATAGTTTATACTAGCCACTGCATGGCCAGCACAGCGTTTCCTGTAGCAGTTCTTTTCAGTCAGGTGGGGCTACTGCTCGCTAACCCCTGGTGATTGCTACAAATTCCCATTTGGTTTGCTTAGCAAACCAACGCTGTAATAGCCTCGTCATTGTAAAATGCGGCCAAATTCGATTTGCGAAGAGATCCAATCGGAAAATCATTTATTAAAAGAAAATCAAATGTATAAGGCGTCGTGGACAAATGTAAAATTGTCCTTGCAAGTAACAGTTCTTTTCGTGGTGGTCAGGTGTGACTACTACGCATTCCCATTTAATTGCTAAGAGATCCAATAGACGTGACGTCACATACTCTTGCGCAAATATAAAAGATATTCAATTGAAAGTTACTTTATAAAAGAAAAGAAAATGTTTCAGGTATATATCCAAAGTAAAATTTTTCTGCAGATTTGAAATCCTTTGAAATTTTTATTGTATCTTTAATGATTGATGTTGCATAATCAAAACCCCATCCGCCAAACCACCTGCACAGTGGCGACACTCGTAGCGACGCCAGCGCCACGGAGCGCAGGTGCATAGGAGAGCAGAGTAGTGAAGAGCGAAGTCGCCAACAGCGAAGCTCTCATCGATGTTTCCGTTTTAATGTATCTTGTAGTTAGGCTTAAGAGCCTAAAGTTGTATGCTAAACCTGAGAATATATAGTTATTGTTAGAACCTGACTTGTTCTTGTCTTCATACATCAACACCCTAGACAACCCGAACCAGAACATTGATTGAGAGAAAGAAAAAAGCACTGAAGAATGTAAAAGTCGTGACGTCATTCTCTAATGCGCCCATATTCGAATTGCAGAAATTAAAAAGTTACAATTTAAAAATTATTTATTTAAAGAAAATCAAATGTAAAGTATCTCTATCTGGTGTAAAATGTTCCACAGATTTAAAATTCGTTGAAATTTTCAATCTATCTTTAACGATCCCGATTTTACAAAAAAAAGAACTAAACAATTCCAGTCAAAAAAAAATTTATTTGTTTTGCTTTCCTTCGCTGGAATTATTTGAGAGCAGGAAATGGAATCTGATTTCTCAAACGCAAAAGTCAAATTCGTATGGGAAAAAATATAAAAGTTGCAATTTAAAAATTATTTCTTTAAAGAAAATAATATTTTTAGATATTGATGTAAATTAGGGTAATTTTAGGTAAAATTTTCCACAGGTTTCAAATCGGTTGAACTTTGTACTCAATATTTAACGATCATTGCGATAGAAAAAAGAACTTCAAACCCCAGCTAAAACTTTTGTTTTGTTCGCCCGCTGAAATCGTTCGGAAAATGAAACGGAAAAAATAAATTTAGTATCTACGATATCTTCATGGTGTTGCCATTCTAAGGAAAACAAATAATTTAATTCCAATAAATTAATTTTAAAATGTTCTAGATTAGATTTAAAATTCGGGCTCGCACAAAAATCTGACTACCTGTGAACCAAATTTCATTTTTGTAAGGGCCATATAGAATTGTCAGGACACTGTGACAGACAGACAAACACTTCCTTTTATAATAGTAAATTATACTTACTTATGATTGTGGCACCTTTTCTTACAAAACCTACACTAACGGCTTCTCTTTTAAGGAGAATATCTGCTGGATAACTTGCTAGGCATGTTGCAAAAGCTCTAAGTAGATGTGGTAGGCACGATAACAATCCATTCTGAGAAATATAGAGAACATTTGATGAAACGTCTATAAGTCACTTGTTTTTAATATATTTCATACCGCATTGTAAATTAGTAGAGTCCAGTTTTAGTTTTTATATCAGATATGTCCACAATCATCAGCTATTTTCAACAGTAGTCACACTGGTACAGCTTGTCTTTTTACAATCTTTGTGCGATATCAAACCCAACCACTAGTCGCAAATATGTGTACTGATGCAGAACTGTTGTGATATACACAAAATATTTTTTTTTAAATCTGTTTACTTTCAAAACTAGTCAATATTTTAAGTTATTTGCATTTAGGGTGGTTGAGTTGTATTGAGGCATAAGCCATATTTGGCCAAGCTGCTCCAAACGCAGAACAGACAGTGTCAAATAAAGGACATTCACAATTAAAGTTACTTACCCAGAAAAGTAATACTCAGAGTAAGTTACAGGAATCAAAACAGTTCTACCTAGAACTCGCAGAGTGCTAATGCAGTGGGAAAACCCACCAAGCTATGGCAACCCCAATGGTATATATATATATTTATTATTATTATTATTATTTTTTTTTTTTAAGTAGCCATTTGCTTTTGTACGGTTAAGCAAAAAAATGTTTTCAGCATAAAGTAGAATAAGTACATTGTGCAAGTATTCATTTAAATACTTTTGGAACTTCAAAGTATTCCTTGAGTTTTACTAGACTGTTAAAAGGGTTGCTTTTCAGACGTGTTAATGAAAAGCACAAAAAAGTGTTTTTAAAACACGAAAAAAATAAGTATTTTGCTCAAATTTTCTTACATTTTTAAATTATAATTCTATATTAATTAGTTTATTTACCACTTAGGATAGACGTTTAAAGCTTGACGAATGTCGATGTACACAAGGTCAATAAAATCGCTTTTATATCCTTTTATCTAATGGACTTACCTCCGCAACTGGAAGATTGAGTACTGTCCCCATATAGAGGGCATGGACGGTGGAGAAGAATCCCAGCAACCAGAACTGACCAAAAAACCCTATGGCCAGAGCCCATAGAGGAATAGAAAGTGCCATTTCCTTCCAAGGTATACTAAGAATCTAAAAGACAAAAGAATTGGAACATAATGATCCCTTTGGCAGATCAGCAAATTTTTAATTATCCCCCAAAAAATTATGATGAAATTATTCACCTCTTGGTAGTTATTTGAGATAGTGTGTACAATTACACTAATTTTCCATGCAAGATTTTTCTTCAAATATAATTAATTTTTAATTCACTTTAATGTGCATTTATTTACCTCTCAACAACGATTATTTAATCACAAAGACCTCACCTTTTCTTTTTTGTTCTGTCTCATGCCCAATGTTATGTAAGAAAATTCCTCTTCGCTAATGGTCGGATGGCTTTCTGGAGCTTCGCACATGAAATAAGCACACACAAAGCACCACAAAATTCCGAAACACGCTGCAAAGAAATACTTAATTAGGTAGGGCTCGAACAGGTTGCCTCTCAGAGATTCAGACTTATAGTGTGGAACATACCTCCAACATAGAAGACTGACGGCCATCCTCCGAGGAAAGAAGATGCACACATTGCACCAGACACAATGACAGCCAGAAAAGAACCGATACCGTATCCTGAAAGGATAAAAGACGCGTGGAAGCCTCTCTTATGCTCTGGAATCCATCTGGCGAGCATGTAAAATACGATGGGTATGATAGGACCCTAAAAGAAAATGAAAATCCTTTCAGAAATTTTTCAATGCATTTCAGTTTTTATTTTTTAACTTTGCAATGGCTATCCTGCCAGGTGCATGCCGTGCACTTAACGTTAAAAAGGGGAGGGAACGTTTTATGTTATTTTGATGCTTGAACAAACTATTAGTATCGACCTCTCTCGATCTAAAGGAACGTGATTAAAATTCCTAAATACACTAAGCGAAAACAAGATCTCTGGACCTTAACCCTTCTTTGCATAATGGTGGAAATTTCCATCATAACATTGAATGCCCAAAAATTATATAAAAGAACAAGTTCACTTTAAGTTGATCGTGTCTGGATACCTTTTTAATGTCCATTGCATAAAAAAAAACATAGCTGTCAAAAATAAGCAAGTGTCACTATCAGTAAAACGAGCTTGAAGTTGTCATTCCGCTGTTTGTTGTAGTTGCAATAAACGTATGATTTCGTTTTTAATTTTGTTTTATTATATTTGAGTTTCTATTGTGCTAAAAAAGTGAAGACGAGTGGAAGAAAGGTTTGTAACATGTGTTTCTGTTATTTTTAGAGCAATTTCTGAAAAAGTTTGCGTTTAATTTAAAAAATACCACATGATTCATCATCAGACAGTTGGAACGCGTTGCCAGAAAATATAGTTAATTCAAAGGGAGTGTACGAATTTAAGACACAATTGGATAGTCAGTGGGAATTGGAGAATTCATAAACAAAGGACCAGCCTTGTTGGGCTTGAGCCTGTAGCTGATCGTCAATATTTGTATTTGTATTTGTATTTATTGTTTTTTGCTAAATTTATATTATAAATATATACTAAGATTTTTTTAACCATTTTTCCTTTAATTTTGAACATGAATTATATCACCTTGATTTATTTCACCAATAAAGAAAAAATCATGCAAGGAAGGGTTAATGGGTTTATACAGGAAGAAGGTTTACCTGTGCCACTGCCACCAAAACTTTCCGATGATCGAAACATTTTCCAGGTGGCTCTTTTGAAGCAACTTACGCGACAATTGTGCGCCGGAGAAGGGATAATTTAGATGTTAAAATATTTTTATTTACTATCTACTACTAACCTATCTAAACATACCCAGCTAATAAAGTAGTTTACATTATATCAATGCTCTTATATTACGTTTTTTTTAATGTGCACCTAAAATATAACCTGTATACCTAATTTAAAAACTTACGTGTACCTGTATTAAAAAATCTATTTCGAGGCCTGGGCTAGGGCATAATAGACAGGGCTGTTGCAGCTGAAACACTTGTGAAACAGTAGCATACATTTTAAAATTAATAGTTCTTGTATTAAAATTAATAGTCTTCTCTTTAACACTTTTTGGTAGCAATTTTAGTGTTGCTCAAATACAAACAGGGAGAATCGGCAAAACTACAAAAGTTGCCAATTAAGTACGAAACATACGTTAGCCCCTGTTCACGTGAGGCGTTTTCTAACGCGCGTTTGCGAGGTCCGCTTTTCGTAAGCATTAAATTATGTTTTTGTATTCCTCTAAATCAAGTTTCTATCTTTGCGATCGTTGAAAATTGAGTGAAAATTTCAACGGATTTAAAATCAGCGTAAAATTCTACGCCAGATCGATACCTAAAACAGGTTTATTTGATTATTTACCATTTGATTAGTTAATTATTTATTAAATAATTATTTATTTATTTAAAGAAAATCACATTTCAGGTATCGTTCTGATGTAAAATTTTCCACAAATTTCAAGTCCGTTAAAATTTTCACTATCTTTCAAACGCGATTGCAAAGATAGAAACTTGAATTAGTGGAATAAATATATATATATATATATATAATTTAATGCTTACGGAAAGCGGACCTCGCAAGCCTCGGAAACGCGCGTTAGAAAACGCCTCATGAGAACATGGCCTTAAAGATCGCACCGAGAATTTTCACATTGAAAAGCTAAATATTTTCTTAATAAGGATTGGTGGCAAAACTTCGAAAAGGCACCCCTGGAAAATTGTCTCCCTACAGAAACAGTCGAAATATATCTCCGCTTATAAAAAGGAATCGTCGATCTTTGGTGAATTTTCAAAAAAGTCGCCAAATTTTTCGAAGAATCGCAAAAATATTTTACATTGGAACTTCCAGACGATTTAGCTTAAAAAGATTCACTAGTCGCTAAGGTTTAAAAATTGTAACAAAAAGGCTTGTGGCAGCCCTACAAATAATACAAGATGCAGATTAAGCATATATAACACACACAAAAAAAAACCGACAGTAAAAAGATGCAGAAAAAATTAATACAATAGGCATCAAGAAACAAATCGTACGAAACCTGTCTTTGACCGAAGTCGCCCTAAAAGTCCTCTTTGCCTCAAAACACGTCAGAATTCTTGTGGACTATTCTACATCACAAAGCAGATGGCCCTTCCCTGCAATAATCTTTCAAAATTTCGGAGTGAGCAGTAAAGCTCGATGGAGATACCCAAGCTATGCGATTATACGAGTCCTGGGTTCTGTAAGACCCTTTTTAGATAGCTCAGTTATAGATAGAATTTTGCACTGCATTGTCTTTGTCCGAATTCGAACGAGTATTCAAACATTAAAACTGTCCTAAACCTATTTTGATTACCTTGGTGAAGTTCGCACTGTCTTTGATCTGAAATGAATTAAAATCATTGACCAAATGTGCAATTCTTTCTATAAATACTGTAATTGTAAGATCCTTCGAACACTGCAAACAAATGTCTAAAAATTAAGCATATTATCCAAGATGAATCCCGTGCAGAAATTAATATTGCATCAAAGAACCTCAAATGACAAATTAATATTCAACAAGCTAAGTGGGAGAAGAAAAAAAACCTTTCGTTAAATTAGACCCTAGTGCTAACTGGTTATCTACACATTAATTGATAATCTGCACCACCATGTAACGAAGAAATAAAAAGCATACAGAAAAAAATCAAAACACTACCACAAAATTAGAACGTAGTGCTAATTGGTAATCTTGAAGTCTTTGCTAATCGGGCACAAACATAACAGTGCTATCTACCTGCAATTCAAAGTGACATTTTTACTAGAAGTGATTTATCTTCTGCCTTTTGTTGAGTTTTCATAAATGTTATTTTATTTTTTAATTCTTAAAACTTTTTTCATACCTGGAACTAAAAATAACTTGGAATTTCCTCTTCAGATACAAAGTGCTTACTTGTAGTACAAAGTGCTTACCAGAAGCTTAGGAAATGGACATGGGGTTCAAATCCCTAATTGGATTACAAGATACTTTCGAATATAAAGCTGAATCAATCTTTAATAAAGCTTCTTTGAACCCCGAATTTAAAATCTTTTATAAAAGATATCTAGATGAATCTGAAACACTGGTAAAACAACTTCTTTATTGACTTTATGTACGAAGTATTGAATTTTTTCGAATTGCTTTGAACTTGTTTCACTAAAGTAATTTTTTTCTACGTGTATGCACCTCGCCCACATGTTTCACAACTTAACACCCTTGGAACATACATTAAAATTGTTAATTTATTAATATATCCGTATAACCAATCTAAGTGATGAATTATTAATGCTTAGTTGTTAATTGGTTGAAGATCCTAGATAGGCCACTACAAAGACATCTACACTGTATTGAAGTAGCTAGATGAGCAATCCGTCCCCTTTGCGATCTGGACAAAATGACTTGAGATCACCTCAAAGACTGCCCCAAGATTCCAGAGAATACCATTGCAAATTCTATTGCTGTTGGTAGTGTTTTTAAGACATATTTTTTCACGTCAAAACGCTATTGGGCTGCTTGTCGATTGATGGTCGGAGACGTGCATAGGATAACAAAATCTCTAGTATTATAAAAGGAAATGTTTGTCTGTTTGTTTCTTTCTTTCTTGCACTCAAAGTTCTGACGAATCTATGGAACTTACAGTAATGGGATATGGCACACAGGTAGTCCGAATTTTTTGCAATTTCAGGGTCGAAGCGAATTTTAAAATTCAATCTAGAACATTTTTAAATGAATTTAATAGTTTTTTCCCCTTACATCTTCGTTCCGTCCTGCTCCGGCAATTGAAGAAGGGGCAGAATTTTGCTATTTTCTCCTATGACGTCACGTCACAATAGTCACTATTGACGTCAGCTTTTGGAATCAAGACAATTTTCTTCACCTTCCGCTCTTCGCAATTAAATGGGAAAGCGTAGTCTCCGCTCAAACGATTCTACAGCGAACATTTTGACTGACATTGTTTAGTTCTTTTTTTGTAAAATCGGGATCGTTAAAGATAGATTGAAAATTTCAACGGATTTGAAATCTGCGGAAAATTTTTCACTATGAAGATGCCTTGATTTTCTTTTAATAAATAATATTTAAATTAAATATTTATATTGTTGCAAGAGTTCGTGACGTCACGCCGATTAGATCTCTTCGCAATTCGAATTTTGCCGAATTTGACAATGACGAGACCATCACGGCCCCCGTGGTGTTGGTTTACGTAGCAAATCATAGTTCATTATATTCATAATTTGGTTATCAAATCAAACCCATTGGGAATCCGTGATGGCTGTTATCCAACAGACTACGAATTCCCATTTGGTTTGCGAAGCAAACCAATTCCTCCACAAAAGCAACTGGCACGGCCAACGCCGGGCTAGCCACGCAGTGGCTAGTATCTTATAAAATTCTAAAAGTAACCAACTACTTACAGTGCCGATGCCCACGCCTATTCTAGCTGCGACAAAAGCGTATGGGCTCCAAATAGCCGTCACTGGTAATAGAATAGTGGATAGCGAAGCAATCAAAGTGCAGATTATTAGCATCTTCTTCCCTCCATAGAGCTCTGCCATTCGTCCACCTGGGATGAAAGACACCAACTGTCCGTAGTACACGGCTCCCAATGCCAAACCTACAATCTTCGCATTCCAGTCCAATCGATTGCTTCCGGGCTAGAAGAGAAGAAATAATTGCAGTCACTGCTTACAGAATTCAATTTCTAGAAGGACTTTACAAATTTTTAAGGTATTTAATTCAACGTCGAAGAAAATAATGCATTATGTCCAACAGGCTATTGGCGACTTTCCGGGATCAAACCCGAACGAAAGACCCGAGGACAACACGACGTAATTTTGAACCACTGTCAAATGAAGGGGTCACACCTAAGCTTGCCCCCACCCCACTCCAAACTTCCATACCACGCCAACGTGAGGACATTTGAGGACTCGACAGATTTGACTTGCACAAGCTTTGTACAGGATGGTCTTTGGTTGGATTCGAACTTGCTACCCTCCGGTTTGTAATCCGCTATTCTATCAATCGAGTTACCACGGCCTTTATGAGTAAAGGAGTTAAAATATTCTATTCCCAGTAATCAGTTCGGTGCTATCGTGGAGTTGATTGTAAGGTAGTTAAGTTTGATACGATTTTGGTTGATTGTTTTACGGTTGTATGGCGCATAGGTCATATCTGGCCAAGGTGAGCCAAACACAAGAGAGACAAAGCAAGAAGTGAAGAAGAAAGCAAAAGGGTAGGCGAGACCAAAAATAAGAGACTACAGATCACACTCGGTTACTTCGAGATTAGATGTACTCAGGAAAAAATAGTATTCAAAGAAAATTTTACAATTATTTCAATTAGGTTTACTTACAGGCCTTAACTTTTCCTTTCTGAGCAGAAATAAAGATGGTTAAATTTCTTTGGATTTAAAAAATTCGGATAAATTAAGAACATTGCTTTGGGGGTTGATATTTTGCAATGCCATTTAGCATTGTCACAGTTCGTGTATATTGTAACAAAGTAAAATTAATTCGAGATCTAATTCTTAAGAATGCTAATTCCTCAAACTAACTCAAGTTTTAGAACTGTATGAACCATCTAAGAAATCTTCAAAAATGCTCTCGATCTATCGATATTTATAAATTAAAATAAATATTTTGATTCCACTTTTGTGAATGTCATTTCAGCAAATTCATCGAATGCATCCCTGAAAGCTGCGAATCTGCAACAAATGATTAATGTCTTCTCTTCACATCGGCGAAACTTCATTAATTTTCATTAGTTAAAAAAGCAAGACAGAAAACACATTCTTACCTCGAAATCGACAGCCAAGATTTCTGATGCATTCTTGAACGAATTGTTTGAAATATCGTCAATAATCAGATCGTCCGTTTGTTTGTGTTTGACCATAGAAACAATTGCGATGCTGAGATTGACATTGAAAGAAACAGCGATACAACAGGCGGTGAACGACAGCAACGAGAAGATATATCGCTTTGGAATGAAATACGTTGTAACTAGAAGAGATTAAATGAATGTTAATTTTTAATCATGAAATGACAAAAAGTAAAAATATGAACAAAACAGTCTAGGTTGGTAATGTTTTTATGGAGCAAGGGCATTTGAACGAGTTGTGCGAAACAACGTCAAGTAAATGACCACATGCAATGAAAGCTTTCGTTGACACAAGAAATACACACCAAGTAACGGATCATAGGGTTTTTCCACTCCCTTAGAAGCCTGTGAGTTGTAGGTGGCGTATGTCCGATTTCCCCTTTAGTGCATTGCTGTCTTCTGCGACAATAAATCTTTCCTTGTATGTGTATATCCGTTACTTGACGTTGTCTTGTGTCTGGCGCATTTTGGTCAAGCATGTCCCTTGTGCTTTAAAACACCACCTCCTCCCCCAATTCATGGTAGAATGAAATCTGTACCCCTGTACGGAAAGTGCTTAAAACTGCAACATACGTCACAGAACAATTTTTCCTTAATTTTATCAAAATTTTGGCCGTTTTTTTATCAATCATAAGTTACGATGTTCTGCAAAGCAAAGCGCGCTGTCCTTGCCACACCTTTTTTACTTTTCTAGATACGGAACAACCTCCCTACACCTCTCAAATTACCACAAACACTTTATAAATAACACAGCTTCTATGTCAGTGACAAAATATTTAGCTTCAAAAGCTATCGACAGAATTGCAAATTCTGAAAGTATGCTTTGGTTTTAAATAAAGTAAGTTAATTAATTTTGATGTTTATTTCAAATCTATATCTAGAAAATTCAAATACCACTCACACACTGACTGACTCATCACTGTATCTCAAGAACTACAAGTCCTAGGAAACTGAAATTTTACAGGCGGATTCTTCTTATACCGTAGGGGTGCACTAAGAAAGGATTTTGAAAAATTCGAATCCTAAGAGGCCTAAAATTGACCTAAGGCCTAAGCCAAAATCAATTTGAAATCGCCATAGAAATAACATTGAGTATAAAACGATTGCTGCACGCATCTCAGATTGCTTTACCAGTGTTGATCGAAAAACAATTTTCTTAAAATAAATTAAATTATGATGTTCATGTTTGAACTGAATTTTTACTTCTTTCCCTTATGAAAATAATATTTATAAATATTTGATTGATGAAGAAAGAATATTTAGAACATTTAATTTTATAGATACTTAAATTTTATAATGGAGCACGAAAAGCCCAAACGATAAACTCATTGATCATAAAAGCGTAATTTTGCTATTCGGTATCTGGGAACCTCAGAATTAATGTTTAATTTTTTAATTTGATTTATAATTCTTTTTTTGGGTATTTGAGTTGAAAACGAGATGGTTGCGGTCACATTTGGGGATTCCCAAGTATTATAAATATGTGTTCTTTTTGCTTATAAATCATTGTCTTTATCAATATTGTTCAAGTTTTTTGTCGAATTGTTTTACTTCAGAATATATTCAGGAAGTAAAATTCAACACGCTAGAAAAAAATATTTTTTTTTAAAGAATTCTGCCTTTTTTAAGGATTGGAATAATGTTTCTGTTTGCTTATGTGTTCCGGTATATTTCCTATTCCAGAAATATTATTTAGGAGCTGGCTTTTATTTATTTATTTCCTGCAAAATATCACTAGACATGGTACTTTCGTGGTGGTATATGTATATTTACAAATCAAAATATTTTTAAGTGTGTAATTTATTATTTTAAAATGACATGAAAAATTTCAAAAATAACTTTAAAATAAGATGGGTTACGTTAAATTTAAACTGGTAGTCATACTTTGTAGTTCAAAACATATTTCAAAATTTTGATATAGCTTTTCATTGAAAGACGATTAAAATAAACTAAATTTCATTTGTTTTTCGTGTTTCATGGTTGTTATTGAAAGCTTACGCCGTAGTCAAGTAACTACATCTATCATTCTAAATAGATACGTGCTTTACATTTAGAAACCAAATTTCTGATCTTAAAAAGTACCATAAGGGTTCAATTTAAAACTGTATGTGTGTTGGAGAAAACGGAATTTTTAACAAGACTTTGTTGATCTTGGAATAATATCACACTAAGTAATTTTGAAAAATTGAAATTTTATGTCTTAAGAGACAGAAAGTCGAGGTTACTTACTCTATTTATTGAAGCTATTCTTACGCAACTTAGATGCATGTGAATCGTTCGTTGAAAATTATTTTCTTTTTGTAAAAGTTCTGTAAAATCAACCTTCTGTTTATTAAAAAAATGTTATCGATTGGGTTTAATTTGTCTACTTTGATGACATGTATTTCTAACAAAAGCTCTGTTTTCCCACATGCCACTGAAAGGAATTTTCTGGGAAAATGTGCCGTTTGCTTCAAATTAAATTAGTCACGAATGCCGTAAATGTTTAGCCCCCTTGGGCATTATAGAAAGCGGGTTAATATGTAGCCTATCATATCCGCAGGGTTCTAAAATATAAGTGTATCAAATGTGTGGATTGGTCAAAAGGTGGATTAGTGTAGAGAACAGACAAACATCAACTCTGCTTTATATATCTAACAGAAGTTCCGTTATTCCATCTGCCTCTGAATGGAATTTTCAAGAAAAATCGCGTTTGCTTCTATCTAAATTAGTAACAAATGCTGTAACAATTTAATTTACCATCTTCTCATATGGATGATGAAATTCGAAAATATCGCATACTAGGTGAAAGAATGGTACAATGAAAACAGATTCATAGAAAAACTAAGTGCAAGACTATCCACCGAAATTCGTCAGAGTTTTACTGAAATTGAATGCACGGAAATATTCGTAGTCACTCGAAAACTTAAAATCAACTTCAGCAGAAGTGTAACGAATATGAAATGGATTATATGGTTGGATACAACATATATGCATATTTGCGTCCGAAGTAAATTGTAGAAGCGATGGAGAAGTTAAATTATAGTTAATTTTTTTTCCCGTACACTTAAATGATGCTAACATTATTTTATGAAAAAGAATTCATGACTTTTCAATCAACACATTATTAATTCAACCCGAGCAAAGCCGGGTCTTTCTGCTAGTATGTAATATATATCTAGTCGATAATTGTGTTTACGTCTGTTTTTATTCTTACTGCACTTTTCAAAATTCGGACAAAATGTCAGGACAATTGCAATTGCTTGGAATTGTGTTGCAGAACACTGAATATAATTTTGCACCTGGGCCTGTACCTCCTACTACTCGCAACAATTCGTAAAGGTAGTTTGGTAGTTAATTAACGTCTCACTGGAGAAACACGACGGGTTATTAGTGACAGTCCGGGATCAATTCCCAAGGGAAAATATCCGAGGCCAACGCCTCGTAATTTCGAGCCACGGACAGATGACAAGGCAACACTTGAGCTGGCACCCCACTAACCAAATTTTCACACCACTCCAACGGAAGGACATTTGAGGACACGACAGATTCAACATGCACCAGTGCCTGTGTACACGAGTATTTAGCTGGATCGAGTTTCAAACTCTCAAACCTCCGGTTGCAAATCCGTTTCTCTTCCAAACTGGGCTACCGCGGCTGTAATCTGTTAGGTTGTCTGGTTGGTTTTTGTCCCACATGGGCTATATTTGGCATACACATGCAATGAAAGCTTTTACTGACACAGAAGAAATACCCACTGCGTTAGAAACCTGCTAGTTGTAGGCGGAGCAGGTTCGTTTCCTTCTTGCGTGTATTTCTTTGATGTGTCATTAAAACTTTCCTTGTATTTGCATGTCCATTACTTGACATCGTCTTATATATGGCACACACAGTACAGTCTTTTCCCTTAAAACCCCATCCAAACTAACGGAAGCATCACGAATCTTCACCGCTTACGACAGACAGCAATCGGTTAAGAGATGAAATTAAATATCATTACATCACGTTTGGATGTATAAATTAACATAGTATTTATTGGAATTGGTACTAGTATCCAATTTCGATAAATTACGGTACTTATTTATAAGTGAAAAATATAAAAGATTTCAATGAAGAATTGTGAAAATTTAATAAGTAGTTTTGTCAAATTATTTTCTAATTTAGGTTACAATTTTTATTAATATGTAGAGGACAAACATGAGCATCACTATTATTTCGGAAGAGCATATTCAAATGAACACAAAAATAACAAAGTATCCTCAAACTATTTTAAGAAACCTTTATCTCAGCTCTACTATTTTTTAGAAACATTTATCTCAGCTCTACTATTTATAGAAACATTTATCTCAGCTCTACTATTTATAGAAACATTTATCTCAGCTCTACTATTTATAGAAACATTTGCATACGTGGTTTCATTACAAATTTAGTTACATCGAAATACATGCAATTAATATTCTATTCATGAAGTTCTCCACATTGAATAGAACAAAAAATGCATACCATTCCACAAATTCGACAAAAAAAAACCTCTAAAACTATGTGTAATGGTTAAGGTCCTTGAAGATTTTGTGCTAGCGGAATTATAAATGGTATTTCAAAAACAATTTGAGGTATTAGGCTCGGTGTATACATCCGGCTTTTCAGCGTGCGGCGCTGCTGCTGCATCGAAGCCCAACTATGCACAACCGTGAAATGACGCAAGTACTCATTTCGCGCCATTTGCGATAAATATTCTATCGAAGAAAACGCGTTTATTTCGCTTACTTCTCTCTATATTAAAAAAAAGTTACCGCCGTAGTAAAAAATACCGTTAGTAAAAAAAAGTATATTTTTAAACAAAATATACGTTACTGGATACGACCATTTTTTAACTATGATTTATATTCCATTTATTTAAGAAAACAAGGTACTTCTGACCGGAGAAGCGTGTGCGGTGAGCTGCTGCTCCGTGGGGAACTGCGGTACAAACTCCACGCAAGTTGGACGTGCGTTACCGCAGCGGTGCCGGAGGCATGTGTGCACTAATCCATTGGATCTAATGTATCTCAGACCGCAATTGCGTTGCCGCAGCGGCGCCGCACGTTGAAAAATCGGATGTGTGCACCAGGTCTTAAAGTTAATCGAAAATGCTTTCATGGCGAAATGAAGGTAGATGTTTTGAAGTAAAGCAATAATTGCAGCTGTTTTAATATTTATTGGAGCTTAAATTCTTTTTTTGTTGAGAAAAATACAACAGTATTTTTAACAGAATTTTTTTCAAAACACCTTAGATGGACAAAAAGATTTAAATTTTAAAATTGCACCGATACACGCACAGTTACATGGATTTATAACATCCATTTAAATTTTTATAATTTCTGCCAATAATAGAAAAGAACAAGGAGGGAAAGATATTCCAAGAAATGCACTTATGAGTAAAAATCGTACAACAAGCTACGGCGCCATGTGTTCTGCTTTGGACCTTGCGCCACAAAATTCCAAATCCAATTCATGCAACAAACAAAAGTTTCAACTGATTTTATAGACTACTAGCCACTGCGTGGCCAGCACGGCATCGCCCGTAACAGTTCTTTTCGTGGGGTCAGTTGACCACTGCTCGCTAACCCCCGGGAATTAGCAGCATATTGGACAACAGCCATCATGGCGTTGCCCGTGGTGTTGGTTTGCGAAGCAAACCGATTATGAATATTATGAACTAATTGCCAAATTCGAATAGCGAAGCGATCCAATCGGCATGACGTCACAATCTCTTGCGAAAATATAAATATTTAATTGAAAAATTATTTATTAAAAGAAAATTAAACGTATAAAGTATCTATATTATGCAAAATTTTCCGCAGATTTCAAATCCGTTGAAATTTTTATTCTATCTTTAATGATCGCTGAGATAGAAAAAAGCACTGATGAACGCCAGTCATAACTTTAATTATTAATTTTGCTCCACTCGAATACGTTGCTCAGAGAATAAAAATTAATTAATTTCGAATCAAACGAAGGCCATTCTTCGCAGCGGCAAAATTCGTATTAAAAATATAAAAGTTTCAATTTAAAAATTATTTATTTAAAGGAAATCATATTTTTAGGTATCGATCTACTGTGAAATTTTCCGCACAATTTCAAAACCGTTGCAATTTTTACTTTATCTTTAACGATCTAGGAGATATAAAAAAGAACTACGTAACTGCAGTTAAAACTTTATTTGTATTTTTAGTCTGCTGACAAATCTTTCCTCCACAAAATCCAACCTAAGTGGAAAAAATAAATTTAGAAACTGCCATCTCTTTATGGTATTGCTATTCCAAATAAAATATTAATTAAATTCCATTAAAATCATTTAAAATGTTCTAGATTGAATTTTAAAATTCGGGCTTCCTACAAAAATCGCAAAAAATTCGGACAACCTGTGTACCCAAGTCCAATTATTGTGCCAGATTCCTCAGGGTTGTCCACACAGGCAGACAGACAAACACTTCTTTTTATAATATCCACGACATCGGTAAATAACCGGTGTTATCGGTAATGTAAAAAAGCCTTTATATTCGGAAATTTAAATAGGTCATGGTTATCCGGTTGGAAGAAAAGCGGAATAGTAACCGGAGGGTTATGAGTTCGCAATTCGACCCAACAAAAGACTGTCGTGTACATACGGGCTGGTTTATATTAAGTATGTTATTAACACTAATTTCCTCACGTTGGCGTGGTATGGCAGTTTGGTGAGTTGGGTGACTGATCAGGGGTTGTCTCGTCAGCTGACCATGGTTCAGAATAACGAGGCGACTACCTACAGGGCTACCACGATCCAAACTCTTTTGGGATTTCACGACTGGATATTCATCGCATAAAATGCTTACCAAAATTTTCTCGAGGATCGCTGAACCCTTATGGGCATACTCCACCTCATATAGGCATCCAATCAACCTTACCGGCCATGCATATATTAGACAATGTCTCAGTAATCAATATGCAGGATTAAACACAAGTCCTACCAATCCACTCTTTCGCGGTAAAAAAATATAAATAAATAACAAAAATACAAAAAAAATATACAAAATACAAATTAATACAAAAACAAGAAAATAACAAAATACAAGAAAATAACAAAAATACAAAAAAAATACAAAATGCAAAAACAAGAAAATAAAAAAAATACAAATCCATAAGTTTAATCCATGTCTTTTTTATTCATATTTTTTTACAGCCACTTTGCGTAATTAGGTTCAAAAAGTTATTCGTTTAACCTTTAGCCTGTACAGCAGTTGTACCATTACCGTTCCAAGAAAGAATTTAGCCAACGGCCAGTACATCAGTTGTACCTTGAAAGTTATAAGAACCTCGCGAAATTAGGTATTTATACTACGTCTGTTTCAGCAGTTGTACCTTGAAAGTTATAAGAATCGCGCCAAGAAAGAATCGCGCTTGTTATATCTTAGCCGTAGTCAAAAGTTAAAATGCACTCTTCCAAAAAATCGAGACACTCAGTCAGGTTTTATAGCCCAAGAGCCATGATGCGCCAAACACAAGACTAAGTCCAATTATGGACATTACGGTGGAGTAGAAAACACGAATTTCGGAAATTGAAAACGCCTATGGAAAGAGTAGTTGGGAACTACTATGCTTATTAATAACTAGCAAAATACCCGAACTTACTCGGTTTGAATTAGTTTACTCTAGATTGAAGAGAGAATCAAAATATATTATGACTTACGTTTTTCGTGTAGTAAAATAATATTTTAACATCTCTTTTTATAATTTATACCACTTACGTAGGTTACAAATCCTACACATGCATATTCATTCATGTACATAATACATTTCACATACATCGCACCCTTGCGTATGACAAAGCTACAAAATGACGAAAGGTGATATTAAAGCCCGGTGCACACATCCGATTTTTCAACGTGCGGCGCCGCTGCGGAACCAAAGCCCAACTATGCACACATAACCGTGAAATGACGCAAGTACTCATTTCGTGTCATTTGCGATAAATATTCTATCGAAGAAAACCTGTTTATTTCGCTTACTAGGTGTAAAAAAGTATATTTTGAAACAAAATAGACGTTACTGGATACAACCATTAGTTAATTTTTTTTTATATTCCATTTATTTTTGAAAACAAGGTACTTCAGACTGGAGAAGCGTATGCGGCGAGTTGTGGCGCCGTGGGGAACTGAGGTACAAATTGCATGCAAATAGGACGTGCGTCGTCGCAGCGGCTCCGGATGCATGTGTGCACTACTCCATTGGATCTAATGTATCTCAGACCGCACTTGCGTTGCGGCAGTAGCGCCGTACGTTGAAAAACCGGATGTGTTCACCTTGCCTAAGGTTACTACTACAAAAGACGATTTTAAGGGAAATTTGAAATTCCCTTTCTTAAGTTCTTTTCATCTCCAACTCAATTAATAAAAATGATGATTTACGGCAAGGGCTCTCGCACTCATAGTCAACAAAACAATATTTTTTTACTTGTGGCACTCTTGCATCCGGCATGCGACATTGTGGAATTTCGCAATTTTCTGTCATTATGACAAATAATTTTTTAATGTTTGAAAAGTTCTAGTTCGGATTTTTTAAACATTATTATTCTTTCAATAACGGCATTATTCTTTCAAAAATAGCATAATTACGCTTATAATTTGCTTTGTTCTGACCTACCTGCCACTTTTAGTCGAATACTGCGATTGTATTACGTGTGAGGAAAATGAAACACAATTTATTAAAATAATAAAATTTTAAAAGAGAAAACAGCAAAATAAAATAAAAGAGGTCGAGGAAAAGTTGTTCTAAAGAAAAAATTTGTGATTCCTTTTTATCTCATAAATCTTGCAGTTGCCACAACTTGCAACAAAAGAGTGCACAAAATTTAGAAATGCGAAATTAATTCAGAGTGAAAGAAACACGAGTTTCCGTTTTATTCCCGGATGTTGAAAATTATCGTCTGTCCTAAATATTCGGAAATCGTTTACATTGCGCTAAGAACAAAAATAAGACTCGAAAAAAGTGAAGTATCAGAGATAAAATTCCATAAAAAAAAAAATTTTAAAAATTTGATAAATAATTGGTTTTTTAGCAGTACTGGTAAAGCAAATCAAAGTAATCGTTATACTCAATGTACATTCCAACTTTTCCAAAACTACAAAATTATGGTTGATTTAAGTATACTCACTCAGGTGTTTTAGCATGAAACTCATCGAACTGAACTATACCAATAAATTAAAGTTTAATATTGCATCAACTAAACTAATAGATAATGTATAGAATAAAAGACATTGCAATCAAATATCTGGAACAAAATTCATGTGATGCCTGCACAATCACACAAACAAAAAATCGAACATAGAACAGAAAGATGGACAGACTTTCGCAAACAATTTCACTCACTAAATGAAGATAAATACTCACTGTATGCAAATTTCCATGAAAATACATTAAACTGTGTGGACGTGTATAGGGCACAGACAGACACCAAAAGCGGAAGAGGCAGATTTGACATTATTAGTGTCCAAAACAGATAGAAAACTTGAAATGGGTCGAAAATATTCTATGTACAAACAAACACTCCATTCTTATTTATACAGGGTGGTCCCGAATTCATGGTACAAACTTTAATGGTAGGTACAGGACATTGTAACAATGATTTATTGTATAGGAATGTATAGTCGCAAGTGACGCGGTGAGGCGTAAACAGGGGAAATAAAATGAAAGAGAAATGGAGTGATCGGTTGGTATCATTGCCGGTAGAGGGCAGTAGATGTCTAGCCGCTGTTGAACATGATGCATCGCAGTAGGGAAAAGCGCCATTCACAATTGTGCTGCCGTAGACGATGGGTGACTTTACGTATGCAGAAAAAGCAGACATGCATTACATGTACGGCCGTGCAAATGGTAACGGCAGAGCTGCGTTACGAATGTATCGCGCGGAGTATCCTGATCGACGAATGCCGGATCATAGAATTTTTCAACGGTTACATCGTCAACTTTGTGAAACAGGTGCGTTCGACGTCAACAGACATGGCGCTGGTCGAGTAAGAGCTGTACGCACTCCAAGGCTGGAAGAAAGCATCTTGAACATTGTGGCTGATAGACCCGAGTCAAGCACAAGAACTGTTGCGCGTGACGTAGGTGTGAGTCATCAGACTGTATGCAGAGTGTTAAACGAAAATCGCTTACACTCTGCAGCTTTCAATCGCTTCCATTTTCGGAAAGTACAAGCATTGAATCCGGCAGATTATCCTCGCCGCGTGAACTTCTGCCTGTGGGTGATGCAGCAATGTGCGTTGCAGCCGGATTTCGTAGATTATGTGCTATTTACAGATGAAGCGACATTTTCACGCGAGGGTGTCTTTAATGCGCACAATTCCCATGTGTGGGCAACCGATAATCCACATGCAACGCGTCGACATGCGTTTCAACAACGTTTCAGTATTAATGTGTGGGCTGGTATTGTGAACGACTTTTTGATTGGCCCATACTTACTACCCACGCGGCTCACTGGCGGAAGCTATCTTATTTTTCTGAAAGAAGTGTTACCACAACTGCTGCATGATGTTCCGATCGCCATTCGTAACCGCATGTGGTTTCAGCACGATGGGGCGCCAGCACACTTCAGCATTGATGTACGGAATTACCTGAATGCCACGTTTGGTACTCGATGGATTGGGCGTGGTGGACCAGTCCCTTGGCCACCCCGATCTCCCGATTTATCGAGCCTCGATTACTTTTTATGGGGACATCTAAAGCATCTTGTTTATGAGACTCCAGTTGACTCAGATGAGGATCTCGTCGCTCGCTTATCTGTAGCTGCTGCAGGTGTGCGTGAAATACCAGGCATCTTTGAACGTGTACGCCAATCGCTCCACCGACGCTGTCAAGCATGTATCGATACTGGTGGACGCAATTTTGAACAATTACTGTAAACATGACACTTGTCAACAACGCTTTCAATAAAATCTTTGTTTTTCCTTTCGGCCGTTATTTCCCCTGTTTTCGCCTCACCGCGTCACTTGCGACTATACATTCCTATACAATAAATCATTGTTACAATGTCCTGTACCTACCATTAAAGTTTGTACCATGAATTCGGGACCACCCTGTATAGATACAGAATATGAGCTAAATCAATTAATATTTTAAGGTGCCAAAATCCCTTTTAAATTTCAAAATTTTGCCAATTGTTTCACAGAAATAATAGCGCATTTAAAAATTTTAATACATTTTATTTAAAGCCATGGGTGGGTGAAATGAACTTTCCTGCTTGTAAAAAAATTTTACACCCAACATAATCCCGGAAATTAAAAAAATTCCCCTTTTTTTAGAGTGCTATCACGCGCGTATTCACTCCTCTCAATAAACTCATTGCGGTCCTCGCTACTAGTGCGGGTCCCTTTTTTCGCTTGTTTATAAGGGGGTAAACAACTCGTATTTCACCACATGGAATGGTGGTGTCTGGGTTTCTTTAAATATCTGCCCACTTTTTTGTAAATATCTAGTAGGTGCATGCTCTTGCAAATGCCCTATCGATCTGGTCTATCGGGAAAAATTAAATCCTTTGTTCCAATTGATTCGCTTTCGTTTTTGTGCGTATTTTACTGTATATTTTTACGTATTTTATATTTTTTTTACATAGAATTTTAATCTGTAAGTTCAGTTTTGTTTATTAAGGAGACGCGGTTCTGTGAATAAGTCGAAATGTCTCGGACACGATCAGTAGATGTATGTCCCGTGTTTGGAATGGCTGAAATAATGAAGCCTGGCATGCTTCCAACATATGCAGATGTTATGAAGTATTATCTTTGCATACAGAAATATTATAAAAGAGATGCTAGTATGGCTTATATATGTTTAATTTTAATCAAAGAGAAAGGATTATGGGGGAAAGTTCTATTCCAACTGCAACAAAGCAACAAATAATTTATGTTCTGAAAAAATACCATAAAACATATAGAAGTATTAAGAAACTATTAAAAAGTACTGGGAAACTAGATTTCTCGAAAAAGGTTGTTTCCTTCAGGGAATCAGCAGAAGAAATCTATTTGATATTACAAATGTAAATGTAAGTACTCTCTCAGTTGTACTTGCAAAATGAAAGTGCCTATTGCTGAAAGAGGTTTTTTAACAGATCAAAGGACATTTCGAAAAATGGTCATTGGAAATGTTGACATTAAAATCAGCAGAATGCTTGAAAAAAGATTGCAGCGCAAAGAAAGATAAGATAGCCAAAACGCTCAGCTCAAAGATTCTAAAAGAAAGCAATCCAAAATACTATCTTTCTCTATTAGGGAGGCTACTTTGAGTTCTATTTTTCTTAAGGGAGACCGTAAGGAAAAACCCAAAATTCTTATTCATTTTACCTAACCAATGTTTTTAGTGATAATTAAACACATATTTTAAATAAATAAAACAAAAGTTTTTATTTGTAATTATATTTTATATTACGATTTTAATATGTTTTTTAAGCCGAAATACACACTTTTTATAAACCCTACTCATCTGTCAATTTTTAATATTTTTGTATGAAATAAATTTCTGCAATATGGCTATAGTATATGCAAAAGACTTAGGAAGAGATTTAAAAAAAAATTTTACGAGTTTTCATAAAAAAAAAATATATTACTCATTATACGTTAAATTTCTATAAAAATTTCCAATTTTTTAAGTTTATCAATTTTTATAGTTTTTTCTGAACTATTTATAGAAAAAAAAACTCTCCCTGTGTCTGTTAAACAGTTATTCAAGACCTAAGAAATGTGTAAACAGTTTAATTCTAAGTGCATATATCAAAAAGCCTAAAAACTTTGAAATTCGGCAAAATTGCAAAAAAACTGATTTTGAGATAATCGCATTTTAAGTACAAAGTACTACAACAGAAGTTAACGAAAATAACTTACTTTTTGCAAGTACTACTTTTTTTAGTAATTTCAATTACATTGAGACTCATCAAAACAAGTTTTTAACGTAAACTCGTATTGTAAATGCTCGGCTGGGCTGAAGGAACCTTTTCCAGCATTATTCAACTCGAGCGCCGGGCAACTTACGAATATGTGTGTGGGTGGTGGATTTAATAAACCGACAGGACTGCCTGGTCGTAATTACTGCGATTTATTAACAGCAATCATTGACTCTATATACATGAAGGCCGCGACTGAGTCGGATCGCGTCTTTTTCACATCAAAGCGTCACATCACACTTCTCGTACATCCGGGGCTCCCTTGAAAATACATCTGCGCAACTTAACTGCGCATTGGAGGAGGAACCTCCCAGGCGCCATCTATTGGTCTCTTTCGAAACCAACAGTTGGGTGCTTAAAACATATATGTTACATACTCCCCCTCTGGTTTCGCCGACGTCCCGGCAAGGAACCAGCATGCTTTCGCTTTGGACGCCCACGCTTTCGTAAGGGCGCCAAAGGCCGAGCATCGGAATCAAGGCAAGGTCTTAAAGCCGATGAGTGATAAACTCCCATTGAGACTTCAGGAGAGTCTGGATTGGCAATTTGATAAGTAGTAGGTGATCGCTGAGTGAGAATGACATAGGGACCGTCCCTCCGAGGCATGAACTTGCTTGTTCGTTTCTTTTTGGCATTACTAACAGGGTGGAGTGTCACCCAAACAGAATCGCCCGGAGAAAAGCTCGGTCCTGAACTTCTTCCCTTATCCGCACAGGCTTTTCTCTGGTCTTGTCTTTTCTCCATGGATAACTGTACTTCCGTGCTTAGGTTGGCAAATTTCTGAAGATAAGGGGTAATTTCGGGTACAAAATTATCATTTGAGACAATAGAGCGAAGGTCATGTTGGACATCGTCTGTGGTTTTAAGTTCTCGACCAAAATGAAGAAAAGCTGCAGTCTGGCCCGTGGTCGAACATCTGGATGAGTTCATGGCGAAACGAATGATGGGCAACTTCTCAGACCATGCAGTGTGATCATTTCCCACAAGAATAGCCAGACGAGGCTTTAGGTCCCGATTCTTTCGCTCCACAGGGTTAGCTTGTGGGTGATATACAGGTATCAACTCCTGTTTGATTCCAAGAATGTAACAGACTTGTTGCATTGTAGCACTAATGAATTGCGTTCCGTTGTCGCTAATGACACGCCTGGGGATTCCATATCTTAGGAAAACTTCTTCGATGAGAGTTACAGCGCATTCCTTGGCAGTGGCATTGGGTAATGCAAATAGTTCAACCCATTTGGTGCAACAGTCTTCGACTATAAAAATCCATTTGTTTCCATCCTTTGAGTCAGGTAGAGGTCCGAACAGATCAATCGCTAAGGTTTCAAAGCGCTGATTGTAAATGGGAGTTCTGAGCAGTCCAGAAGGCTTCTGGTTCGAGGCTTTAAAACGGGCACATTCCACGCAACTTTTGACGTGTTCAGCAATGGATTTACGCAAACCAGGCCAAAAGTATCGCTGGGCAATCCGATGATATGTGCCCTCAACGCCATAGTGTCCTGCGGATGGAGCATCATGGTATTCTTCTAATACCCTCTTCCGTTCCTGAAGAGGAACGACCAGCTGGGCTTCTTCCGAATCGGAGTCGGGGGAAAAACGATAGAGCACACCTTGATTCATGATGTACCCTCTATCGGTCCAATTTGCAAAATCTGCGCTTTTCTCTACGCTTTCAAAACAGTCTATAATCTTCTTTAGCTCGTCATCTTTCAATTGTTCTTCTCTTATGTCACTGGAACTTCTAGTGGGAATGTCAACAGATACCATACAGATATCACAATGATCTTCGGTGTGTTCACACAAAGGGCGAGACAACAAGTCAGCCACAACATTAGCCTTTCCTGGAATATATACTATTTGCAGATTGTGGGATTGGATCTGCAATGCCCATCTGGCTAACCTCCCAGTTGGTGATTTCAGGCTCATCAACCACCTCAGAGGTTGATGGTCAGAGGCTATGGTGATCTTTTGTCCCTCGATGTAACCGCGAAACTTCCCCAGGGCCCAGACAACAGCTAGGGCCTCACGCTCAGTGGTAGAATAATTTCGTTCAGCAGGAAGAAGGAGTCTGCTAGCATATTCTACGGGATGTTCTTCAGGAGGGTCTCCTTGAATTAGGACGGCACCCAGGGCGTAACTACTGGCATCCGTTCGGATTATGAAGGGCTTTGATGGATCACTTTGCTTGAGAATGGGGGGAGTGATCAACAACTCTTTTAAGGTGATGAAAGCCTTCTGTTCTTCTTCTGTCCATTTCCATGAGGCATTTTTCTTCGTCAAATTACTAAGGGGTCTAGCAATTTCAGAAAAGTTAGGGATGAAACGGCGATACCAAGAACAAGTTTGCAGAAACGATTGGACCTGTTTCACATTTCTAGGATTTGGCATTAACTGGATAGCGGAAGTCTTTTCAGGGTCAGCCTGGAGTCCGGATGGAGTTATCCAATGACCTAGGTATTTGACCTTAGAGCATCCAAAGTTGCATTTTTCCCGGTTGGCATGCAACTTAAATTGAAGGAGTCGCTCAAATACAGCTCTCAAGTGTGAGAGATGCTCTTCAAAGGTCTCTGACAAGACAATTATGTCGTCAAGGTAAGACAGCAAGTGCATGTCTTTCAGACCCCCTCTGAAACGATCAATGAGTCTTTGGAAGGTTGCTGGTGCGTTTTTCAGCCCGAAAGGCATCCTGATAAAACGGTAAGTGCCAAATGGACAGGTGAAAGCAGTCTTGTCACGGTCTGTAACTGCCACGTTAACTTGATGGTAACCCGCTCGCAAGTCAATCGTTGACATGTAGGATGTATGCTTGGCTTCGTGGAGCAAGTCGTCAATGAGTGGAAGAGGATAGGTATCAGTCTTCGTAATGGCATTCAGTTTGCGATAATCAACGCAAAATCTGTAGGTTCCATTTGGTTTTGGGATCAGAACCACAGGAGCCGCATATGGTGACTCGCAGTCCTCAATTATGCCTTCTTCCAACATTCTCTCTATCTCGTTTTTCATTATACTTTTCTTTACTGGGGAAACTCTGTACGGAGGTACTGCAACAGGTGGATGGTCCATAGTGTCTATCCGGTGTTCAATGAAAGGGGTAGCCTCTCCCCCTGGATGAAAAGACCCTTCATACTCGTTAAGGAGACAGTTCATCGTTTCACGCTGAGTTGACGTAAGGGCAAGGCCCTCCACCTCTCGAAGTGAACACGAATTAATTTTAATCTCGTTTCCGAATTTCTTAAATGACATAGATTTCATTTGTTCTGCAAATGGGTATTTGTGGCGAGGACTATCGCCGAAAAACCAGTCTCCTTCTTTTATATTTAGAACTACGCCAGATATCTTCAAAAAATCCGTTCCCAAAAGTGTTCGGTTTTCTTTGGCTTCGGGTAATGCAATCAAAGTGGTTGAAAAGAATCTTCCTTCAAGCTCCACGGTCACAAGGGTAGTGTAAACTGTCATTTCCGACTTGTGTCCATCCGCGAGGGATATGCTAAGATGAGTAGAAATAAATTCCGCTCCCTGCTCTCGCAAGAGGTAGTACAGTGCTTCACCAGCGATGGAGTGACTCGCTCCAGAGTCAGCACATGCTGTTTCACATATTCCATTGATGCTCACTCTCAGCACTGCAACTGGAGATGACTCAGCTGTACTAGAATGTAGTTGGACGCAACCAATTCGAGCCGGGTTATTCTGCACAGATGGATTACACTTTGGGCATCGGGCTTTTATATAACCTGGTTCATTACATCCATAGCATCTTATAGCAGGTCGCTCCTCTTGGTACGTTTCTTGCCTCGGCCTTTCAAACCTTTTCTGATAAAACTGGTTCTTCGAATTTCCCATTCTGGAAACTTCATCCTTATGTTTATTGAAAACTCTCTTCTTGAAATCAGGATTAGGGTCCTTCTTCATATTACTTCGCAAATTGTCGAACGACTCTAGTTTTTCTGCAAGTTCCTTAGGGGAAGTGCAGTCGGCCCACACATCAAGGAAATGTTCTTTAACTTCTGGAGGGGTTTTCCTCTTCATCTGGTCAGATATTATTAGATCCTTGAGTTGATCAAAATCCTGGATGTGCAGTTCAGATAGCCATCCCTCAAAATAAGTCCTCAGCTCGAAGTAAAAATCTCTCCAGGTGCTCTCATGTGTCTTTTTATGTTGAGAGAACAACTGCCTGAATTTTTCGGCACTGAGTTTGTAACGTTTCAGAAGCATTTCCCTGATGTATCTGTAATCTCTAGACTCCTCTTCTGGCTCTCTTGCAATCAGTTTAGCTACATCTGGTGGTAGGGCTCCTATCAGATAAGCCACCCACTGATCCTCTGGTACTTTTATGAACTTTAACTGTCTTTCAAAAATGTTAAGGAAGAGACCCATATCGTCATCTTTTGGGTTGAAGCTAGGAATTAGTTTTCTCAATTCCCATTTAGGGTTTTCACTTTCCCTTTTGAGCCCAGTTTCTGTGGTCAAATTCACAGACTGAGCTTCAAGTTGCAACTTTATCTTTTCGAGTTCAAAAACTCTTTCCTTTTCGGTTTTCTCCAGTTCAAAAGTTCTTTCCTTTTCGGCTTTCTCCAGTTCAAAAGTTCTTTCCCTTTCAGATTCTCTGTTCTCTATGATTGTTTTCAGGAGTTCTTTTGCGAATGTTTCTTCATAATGCTCTGAATTGACAATAATATCCTTTAGCTCAAAGATTTTCAGATTTTCTCTTAAGACCTCCCCTAGTTCCTCTGCTAGGATCCTAAGATCCTCCCGTCTACCTTTAGCCAAAAATGTCATTTTTGTTTTCAAAACCAGCTTTTAACCAATTAGAGGTTCCTCTTACAATGAATTTTGAAAATAGATTTTTAAATGACTAAATGAAAGTACTAGATTTCATACAATATATATGAACGACAAAAATATATGCAATAAATCCTATACTCTAAAAGAGAACACACAATACTAGCACTAAATTTTATACCCTAAAAAGATAGAACACACAATACATATGCACTAAAACTTATACTTTAGCCTCATATATCATGTAACAATTATAACTCATATAATTCAAAATAATTGAGATTCATATGCGATGCAGCATTTCTAATTAAAGAGAGAACACAAAAATATTAACACTATAAATCTTACTCCCTAGTCTCTCGTATATCATGAAGCAATTTTAACTCAAATAATTCAAAACGAATTCCGATTCATATGCGATGCAGCATTTCTAACTACCAATTTATGCAAGTTGAAGTTAAATCGAAACTTGAATCACACTAAATCGATAAATTTTCAAGCTGAAGTTAAATCGAAACTTGAATCACACTAAATCGATAAAGTTTTTTCAAGCTGAAGTTAAATCGAAACTTGAATCACTCTAAATCGATAAAATTTCAAGTTGAAGTTAAATCGAAACTTGAAACACACTAACTTTACAAAGTTATACAAGTTAAAGTTAAATCGAAACTTGAATCACACTAAATTTACAAAGTTAGACAACTTGAAAAATCAATCAAATTTCTTATCTGGGTCCAAGAAAGACGATGTTCCGGATTATCACTTTCCTGTAGAATGGCTCTCTTTCCACGTGCGACGACTCCAAGCGACCGCTTCCCGTCAATTCCACGTGTAGGCAAATCCAAGCGAACGCTTTTCCCGATTTGCCGCGATCTCCAGACTGTAAAGTGTTGCTTCTGCGGAACACTACCAGCGATTTCCAGGCACCATTTCCGTCAATTCATCAATCCGGCCACTGGTTGGGCGCCAATGTAAATGCTCGGCTGGGCTGAAGGAACCTTTTCCAGCATTATTCAACTCGAGCGCCGGGCAACTTACGAATATGTGTGTGGGTGGTGGATTTAATAAACCGACAGGACTGCCTGGTCGTAATTACTGCGATTTATTAACAGCAATCATTGACTCTATATACATGAAGGCCGCGACTGAGTCGGATCGCGTCTTTTTCACATCAAAGCGTCACTTCACACTTCTCGTACATCCGGGGCTCCCTTGAAAATACATCTGCGCAACTTAACTGCGCATTGGAGGAGGAACCTCCCAGGCGCCATCTATTGGTCTCTTTCGAAACCAACAGTTGGGTGCTTAAAACATATATGTTACAGTATATATTTTTTAAAAGCTAGTTTTATCTCTGATGACAAGTGAGTGATTTGTGATAATTCAATGAAAAATTACACTTTTCTTGTTTAATGAACAGAAAAAAAAATATTTTATTGGATCAATACAATTTTAAAATAAACCACCACTGTATAAACCACACATTATTTTTTCTGCAGCTATTTTTTTTCTGTAAACGGGCCTTTTTGTAGCGATACGCATACGACGAAATTTTTGTGCTATTTTTTCAATGTGTTTCCTTCAATGGCGTCACCACATGTTTTACATGAGGACCTGGATTTTTTTCGCCGATTGATAGAAAAACCATGAGTCTACACCGTAAGGGTATTTAAAATGTTTGGAATAATCATCGGTAGAAACACTGTAACGTCTTGAGAGCATCCAGAATCATTATCGAGAATCGTGGGAGCTCACGACGGGTATCGTTCCCCAAGTCCACCCCCTGGTCCAACTGCGGTCCAAAGGTGACGACTGGAGGAGGCGGGCTGGGAAGAAACATTTTGGAACAGAGGCTTCTTCTAGCCGGAGACGATTTGAGGAACTTTATCTTGAGGAGGCTGTATTGTATCGGTGATGGACATCGTCTTTAACTATAAAACTGTAGCTGTACAATTCTGTAAACATATTAACTCTCAATATAAGTATTTTAACCAGGAAGTGGTTTTACTTTTTCGTCGATACGGTACAGACCTGCCTGAGTGGTGGCAGCTTATGGAATGCGAAATCCGAGTTATATTTTTTAGCTATAGTTGAAGGTGATAAGACCGCCAGCGTCTTCTGGAATGTTCGTGTGGAACCTGGATATTGACGACCGCCAGCGCGTCTGATGAGTGGTTATTTAAAAAGGGTAAGTGCCAACTTACCAGAATTTCATTGCAATTGTAAGAATCGGTGCACACTGAAAATGCATTTGCTATAGATTTTTCCATGTTTTGAAATATCCTGTTTCAAGTTTTAGTTTTAAATCAACCTGACTTGTTTGGTTTGTAATGTATCTAATTTTGCAAAGAAATGCTTATTATGCCCATCCAGAAAATATTATTTTGGCAATGTTACCTGATGATCGAAAACACGTTAAAGAATTGTTCCTTAGAAGAATTTTAAAATTAAGGAAAAAAATAAAGTTGAAAAGAATATTCGAGAGTTTAAAATTACCAAGTTAATCTTCGAAAGCAGACATTACATAAATCTATCAGATTCCATTACAGAGCAACCACTTAGACTTTTTGATGGTCAACTCAAGTCTATGATTCTAGACGTTCCAACCAATAGTAACAAGTTTAATTTTCCGTGCCATTCACAAGCAGTAGTACGTTGCGTTTAGTTAGTAACTGAAGCATCAAGTGCAGTATGTGGTACAGAGGCACGAGATGGATTTATACGATCAAGAATTGCTTCTAGACTTGCTTTACTCAGATTTGAAACCAAAAGTCAATTTCAACCACTTTTATGCCAGTAACTTCAATTTAAGTTTTTAGGGTAAGCTAGTAATTTCAATTTAATTTTTTAGGGTAAGTTAGTAACTTCATTTGAAATTTTTAGGGTGGTGGTGGGTGGAACTCGACATACAGCCACCTCCTCGTGATGAGTTCTGGGTTATTTTCATGATAAAAACAAGAGCTGTAAGGGGAAAGCGGCCGTGTAGTCGCGTGTGCGTAATTAGTCTATTGAGAAGAATGGAGACAAACGTGATGGCGCTGTAAAAAAACGGATTTTTTTTTTAATTTCCTGGATAATGTAGGTGTAAAACATTTTTTTACAAGCAGGAAGTACATTTCACCCATCCATGACTTTAAATAAGATGTATTAAAAATTTCAAATGCGTTATTATTATTTTTGTGAAAAAATAGGCAAAATTTCGAAATTTCAAAGTGATTTTGGCACTTCAAGATATTAATTGATTTAGCTTATATTTTGTATCATTAATAAGCCTGGTAGACCCCAACTATTCCCACCCTAGGCGTTTTGAATTTCGGAAATTCGTGCTTTTCGCTCAACTCTAATGGACATCCATCCATGCAAAGAAAGTTTTTCTGACCCAAAAGATATATCCCGGGAGCAATTGAATCTGCGCTACCTATAGCCCACAGGTTGCTAACACAATGGCCGCATCGAGACACACAGAAACTTCATCTACAACTATGACATTTGTATGCAAAATCTCCTGTGACAGACATTCAATAGTTTGGGAGCGAATGAACGTCAAGAGCAGGTAGGTATTTTAATTAACATTAATTACACGCATTAAACACATTTTAATTAACATCCCGATACGAGTATACCACGTAATTTTGAACCACTGTCAGATGACGAGGTCAAAACATAAGCTGGGTACCCACTCTACAAACTTCCACATCTCGCTGACGTGCGGGCAATTACGACCATGACAGATCTCAAGTTTACCAGCCCCCACGTACACCTACATTGAAGAATAGACTCGTTTACAACCCCGAGACTCGAGTAATGATACTGTACGAAAAACACATACAAATGCATAACAAAGGAAGCAATTGGGGTACTTTGCACCCTTAATGATTTTCTCAACTTGGAGCCTATATCCAAAATGTGCTTTCAGAAGTCTCTCCTTTTTCTGAACTCGCACCAAAATACCCAAAATCCAATCGCAGTGAAGTTACACAGGAAAGACAATTTCGAATGAACACACCAAAACCGAAATAGACGCGCTGTTGTATATTCGATTCCCAACCGACAAGTTGTCCTTCCGGAACTTGATACAACCGCTAAGAAAGCGGAGTGGTAAAAAGCAGTCGACCGTAAGGTTTCCAAGAACTCGAAGAATGTCAATGTATCAACTTCGTTTCATATCAGGTTTGAACCAGATATCAGCTAACTTCCATGTCACTAATGAAATTACACCCCCTTTGTACACCTGCAGATCTACGAGGTAACAATCCTACTGTGAGGAATCGCCATCGAACAAGATAGATTCCGGTAATAGAATCGGTAGCACAGAGATGTCGGTGAAAGGATTAGCATTCACAAGGGAGACATGTTTATTCAGGTTGGAAAAGAAGAAAAATATTTCTGATAAGAAGCGTTTCAGGTTTAATCTAGATCTTATTAGAGATCTTTAATATGCTTCCAACGTATTTCGTTTAAAGATTCGGATTAAATGCTAGGAGAATACGAGGCTTTAATAGTCATTAGGGTAAATGTGATTATACTCGAAAATTTAAAACTCATATTTAACTTTTAAATATTATGCGCATAGATAAGTTTTAACGCATAGATGTATTTTATTTTTCAGTAAAACTCTTTTAAATTATTGTTTTAAAATGGTTCACTAAGCGAACTTTCTTGTTTTAAAACTACCGCTTTTCTGCTTTTGATGAAAATGCCCAAATATGGCTTGTTTTTAGTATAAATTACAGTATCTTTTCAATTAATTTATGGATAATGATTAAGAATTCGTGCTTGTATAACAATAGCATTTAAAGAAAAAAAATTACGTCGTATGTTTTTGTTAGCAAAGCATTTTAATTGGGTGTCATACAACAGGCTTGCCTAGTATTACTTTTAACCAAACATATTTTAGATAATAATTTTTTTCACTCAAATAAAATTTGGTTTATATCCCAACACACGCATGAACTCGACTCAACCGAAGACCGTCGTGTGGATGAGGGCTGGTGCACGTTAAATCTGGCATGGCATCAAATGTCCTTACGTTGGCGTGGTGTCAAAATTTGGATAGCTCAGGTATAGATAATAATTTTACTCAATTTACCTCCTCGTCAGACCGTTGTTCAAATTGATGAGGCATTGTCTTCGGACGTTACGTTTCGGAATTGATACCGGACCGTCGCTAATAACTCGTTGTGTTACTGCAGTGTGAAGTTAATTCATACCCCAACACATGCATATATACATAGGTTATTTCAACTTTGAAATCTCAGTTCTTTTCACCTTTCCTATCAGTTGCACAGATGTTAAAAATTTAATTTGTGTTTATCTAATGAGGTTTATACTCAATTTCACTCTTCATATGAAGACTTAGAAAGGTAGGTATTTTAATTAAACTCTCACACTGAAGCAACACAGCGGACTATTGGCAATGGCCCGAAGAGAAAGATCCGATGACAACACACCGTAATTTCGAACTACGGTCAGATGACGAGGTCACACCAGAGCTGGCACCCCACTCTCCAAACTTCCACGCCAACCCAACGTGAGTTTATCGGTACGATCTAAAATAATCAATGTGTGTTCAACTAGCGCAAGGGAAACGATTCCAATTTAAATTTAAAACATCTAAATGGAGTTTTTTTCTATCAATCATACTTAACCAGTAACGTAAGCACAGGTTCATTCTGACCTAAGTACACGAGTTGTCTCCATGTATGAAAATGCTTTAAACGAACTATGCAATGACCTAATTGAGTTGATTAACGTTCATGACGATCTTTGGTTAGATCTATGTATTACATATTGGGCCGAAGCGAAAGTTCGTTCCGTTTTGGCGCTAGATGGTAGTGCATCGCAAAACCAAAGTGTTAACTACTTCACACGCGTAAAGTTTTGATGTTGTGTGTGAAAGAATTTCAGCGAGTACTTGGGGAGATAATTGTGTTATTTTGTTATGTTTTTCTTAATTTTGTAAAGCATTAAAAAATGACAGAAAGTGAGGAGCATATTCAGATTATGCTTTTTTACATCCGAAAAGGCAAGAATGCGTCACAGATGCAAAAGAACATATGAATCGGTTGTTTGAGAAACCCCATAAGTCACTTTTTGTCGAAATTGAGTTTTTGGTAAGAATCTATTCGTCAGATGTACACGCATCTTTTAGAAGCGACAAACCACGAGTTAGGCCATTCGACACGGAGTTGGACCATATGAAAGTTTTCGCTTATTCGAGAAAGCCCATAAGTTAGTGACTTATGGGCTTTCTCGAATACATGGACTTGCTTGCGACTTATGGGCTTACTTGCGCCCAGCAGGTGTGAACAGTTCGCTTTCACTATCAGCGAACTGTTCACACCTGCTGGTCTACATTTATAACACGTCTTTTGTTATTACCGGTGTTTGTTCTTCTTACTTAGTACGTCTTGATTATTTGATCATTTTATCCTAAAGTTCGCCGTTTGTTAATGGATTCTAGTTTCCATATAAATGATAATGAAACACCAAAGAAGCGAAAGAAAGGGCTTGAAAGAACCTTTGCTTACAAGTGCAATATTATCAAGAGAGCTAGAGTTAAAGGCTCAGCGTACACAAACTGGAAAGGAAAAAAAGTCCCAACCATACACGGAAGAGTTAATAACGACTGCAAGTAAGTGTTTCAAGCTACGTATACTAATATTTAAATTTTTTAACAACCTTCACCCTAATCATAATACAGTAAAACCTGAATTATCCAATTCCCGTTTTCCAAAACCCTCAATTAACTGGCGTCGTTTTTCGCTGTGTTTTCTTTCTTTTATATTTGAGGCTATGTGGCGAAAACATGTTTTATTATTTTGTTTAAATCAATATTACTTTCTAGTTGAATATATATCCACTGTAAAAATATGTACTGTTTCTAATTAGGGTGTAGGTATATAACTGGGTCTTGAACTTCTGACCTTCGAATTATTGCATTTTTCTGTTATGCGCAAATTTCGATTTTCCGGCGTAGGGAATTCCCAAATAAATAAGATATTCGTGGTTCTACTGTACCATGTATTCACAAATGGCCGGTCCCATTTAAAATATTTATTTTTTTACCTCAGATGCCGACGAAAATGCTACTCCCTTATATCAGAAGAGGACAGGCAAGATATATTTGACCTATTTAGATGCTTGGAAACAAAAAATGAACAGGACTGTTATCTACAAAGCTTGATTGCCATAAGCGAAGTGAAACAGCGGCGTAGAAGGAAGAACCCCGAAGAATCTTCGAAACCATCAAGAGGGTGCAGTTATATATATGAGGTTTCATCTTACACCCGTAAAATTACTGTCTGCAAAACTGCTTTTATAAACATTCATGGGATATCACCTGATAGGGTAAGACTTCGTTTACTGTTAGCTGCAGGAAAGTCACCCTTTGCTAACAGAGGAAAGTCAGGCCCTGGAAATGCTATTCCAGGTTACATAATGGATGTCGTAAAAATAGATATTTCATCATTTCCTGTAAAAAGGGCATATTGCACAACTAGAGAAGTGCATTATTTGAGTGAAAAGCTTAATATTACTACTATGCACAATTTGTTCAAACAAAAGTATCCTGATCTCAAAGTAAACTATTTTTATTATAGACAAGTTTTTAATTAAAATTTCACCTTGTATTTCGGGAGACCACGAATAGACACCTGTTGCTTGTGTGAAGAATTTTCCGTCAAAATCAAGAGTTCATTTTTGAACGATAATGCGAACTGCTACAGCTGAAAAAATGGTTCATTTGCGTCGTTCGAAAAATGTTCCATCCCTCATGAAAGAAATTTCCAATAAAATGAAAACAGATGACTGTATCGGTGCCATCGCTGTAGAATTCATGCAAAACCTTCAGCTTTCTAAAATACCTGGGCAGGAAGTATTCCATCTTCACCAGTTAATTGTTAGTGTGTTTTGCATTCATAATCTTAGGGATGGACGCGCCACTTTCTTCATGTACCATGAAGGGTAATTGGTAATTTTTAGTTAACGTCGTACTAGAGCAACACAACGGGCTATTGACGATGGTCCGGGATCAATCCCTTAAGGGAAAGATCCGAGGACAACACCTCGTAATTTTGAACCACGGAAGAATCACACCCTTGTTAGAATGTGTTCTGCTTTAGTTTCCCTAAAAAAATTTGAAACAGTTGAACAATATTTCCCAATCCGAGGCATTCATTTTTACCCTGTGACCGCGATTTCGCAGTTTTATATATATATAAAAAAAACGTTGATCGGATCTTCACTATCGAAGAATAATCTGATTGAGTCAAATTACTTTGAAATTCCATAATAATTTAATTATTTATCTTTTGAGACCTCCATTGAGCACAAAGATTGTATTTAGCTCCAAACAACACATTTTATTGGAAATAATAATATAGAGGTTGCCGGTTAACGCAGAAACAGGTTTTTTTTCGATTTCCCAAAAGTTGATCTCACTTGACTTATGGGGTTTCTCAAACAACCGATTCATATGCATTGTGTAGCGTGAGGGTGTGCCGTTAACGATTACACGTGCCGTAAGTGGTTCAGAAAGTTTCGTCACCTGGATCCGTTCTTTAGCCAGAAACCTCAGAACTTCTGAGCGAGGGATTATGCAGCTACAGAATAGATGGAGATAGATCATCGAACAGAACGGCTCACACTACATGGATTTAATGTAATTTTTCGTAGATAAAATATTTTTAACGGGACGAATTTTTGCATCAACCCACTATTTGTAAAATGTAGCGTTTTTCTGGCACTGGTTCGAATCCCGACCTATAAGCGCATTTGTGGGTTTTTTTAAACCCTTCCTCCTAGTTCCCCAAAAGGATTTCGAACCCTTGAACGGGAGAGGGGCGAGCGCGTTGTTCTTGATGATTGTCCCTGTTAAGAGTAACGGCAGCTGTCCACGGATTGCTGCCCACAAGTATACGTCCAGCTAGCTCCTTGCAGTACCTATGGCCGAAAAGTTAGAAGGGCTTAAAATATATTTGTAAAATGTCAATTCAAATCTCACCTATTCTTCGGATCAATGGTGTTCTTTGGTCAATTCCAGATGATCCAGGGAACGTTCCCATGGCCCGATCAGCTACAGGTTCACATGCCCCATAGGCCGGAGCCATAGTTCAGATACTGAAATATCCTCTTTGTTTAAAACCTTACTATTCTATCCTTTCCTGAAATAAGAGAAAAGCATTAAGAAGCAGAATAAAACTAGAATTTTTTTTTCAAACGGGGAGCCATGGAATGACGTTGTAGAAAAGCATGTCTCAAACTCTTTCTAATTTTGATTTTTAATTTTCAGGGCATTTTGATCGACACACGTAGAGATTTAATGTTCTCTTGTGCAACCTCTACATCATCTACTCATGAGGTTTTACGGATAGTTCTTTTACTTTGTCAAAACCGCGCGTCGTTTAAATTTGCTTCCTATTTTAATCTTCCAATTGGTTTCGGCGAGATATTTCGTCCGTCACAATCTGATCAGTATTACTAATTACAAAATACCTCGTCGAAACAATCACCAGGAGGTTAATAAACGCAACGAAGTTCTCGATTAATCGTAATGCAATTTTGCGTTTTCAGATGCATGTTATTGTTGTTCGGAAAACTTCACTCTCAATCTTGTCCTATATTGACCCTAAGCCAGTAGTCTACTATTGTGATGAAAAGGATTAAGGGATCCTCAGAAGCTAATATGAATAATTACAAATAGCGAGGGTATTTATCTTAAGCGATGGGCTCTTTTCCTAATTTTAAGCACTAAATTTTAAAATCATATTCAATCCACACTATCATTCAGATATAGATGCAATATTACCATTTTAATTTAATAATATGGTTAGTCGTACACTTTCTTAGACCACCAAAAGTCATATCGATATCTTAAAAACAAATGACTGTTATATAATAATGAAAAATCAGTGTAGCAGCAAAATATCTCGAACACTAAACTCTGGCGTCAGGAAATTTGCAGTTTAATCCATGTGGTATTTCTAGGTCAAAGTACTATTCACAGCTTGATACGTTGTTCCCTTAGAATTATAGAAACTTTAATAAAGTATTGCAAAGGCAGGAAAAGACAAATTTTAAATAAAACTCGAATGAACCCAAAGCGTCAAAATCTGTCACGAGTAGAGCAATCGGCTGAGGAAAAAACAAAACACATGGGGGTGGACAAAGCTCAAAAAGTATTCGACGACGCTACGAAACTTCTGATGTGGTTTGCCTGAAGCAGTAAAAACTGTAGGGCGAAGCTGAATAGTATAGTTAGTGTTCGGTTAAAGTGTATTTTGCAACCGTTAAATTTATTTCTCATTCATGACTGGACTAATTCATATAAAGATGACGTGTTCAGGAAAATATTGATCCCGTAATAGGAATACTCATAATATTTAAAACTAGGGGGCCTGCCCCCTGCTCGCTAACGCTCGCCAACCCCCGGAGGATTGCTTCGCAATCCTCATTGGTTCGCTGAGCGAACCTATGCTCGCTTCGCTCGCCTCAATGAAGACATGTGTCCTAGCAGAAGGGATTGTTTACAAAATATGCTACCAAAAAAAATGTTTTTCAAATCTAAATTTGCTGTGTATTACAGAAAAAATACGTACAGTATCTCTAAAATCAGAATTCAAATGAAAACTTTGTGCAAATTTTGACTCGAAATGTGAGCGTTGCTTTGGAAATTGAATACCCAGCATGTTGTTGGTGTGTACATTTTCCCAGCTCTCAAACGACCCACACTTTTTCGTTGAGTTTGTTGCCGAAAGTTGTAGTGCAAGCGTCTTGTTGTGAACTATAATTGTTGGCCCTGAAAAGGACCGTTTTTTAAATGGCCCTGAAAAGATCCTCCACTTTCTTTGATTTCTATTATACACTAACTGCAACAGCTCATTAAAATTTCCTTTTTTTTTTTTCAATAAAATTTCATCCGATAACGCTATAAATTCAATCAATGCGCGAGACTTCGCGATAAACAAACAATCGTACAGTGTTGCCAAAACGCGATTACAAATAACGTCTTTTTTGCGTGCCACGTAAGAGAATTATATATATAGATACATAGAAACTAAAAATTTCAACACTGTTGCTTCAATTGTTGTACGAGTGGCACATATATACCAGATGTATAATGTGTTATACGAGCATATAAATTCTTCATTATTGCTCATGTAATCGGCGTCAATATTCGTTTCCCACACGAGGATCCCACAGCAACTCTTGGCTATAGTACCAGCGTAAATTATGGCCCCATATGAAATGCAAATATGTATTTTAAATATTCATATATGTCCTATTATCAATTTTTTACAAAACAAATTTTAATATTTAATTCATTCAGTTAAGAATTATTAAAATATAAAGACTATTTTGCATTAAAGTACATGAATACTTATATAGATACTTAAGAACACACAAAAATAACTTCATATTTCCTGGCACCAATATTGCTGGCCAAGTAGGAAAGTATGTTCCAAGTTACGTTACTTGCATTTTAATAAATAAAACAGCGTACTATGTATTATTAAATAAAACGAAATAAAACCACGAAAAAGTTCAAGTTTATTCTAAACGTAGACCAGTGGCTCAATCTGAAATGCTGCGCCAGACTATATTGCCACCGACTCTTCAGGCAAGGCTTGAATTGTAGGACTGAGTCTAAGCCAGTGTTAATAACATGTACTACGAAACTAAAAGAAACAAGATAGATGAAAGAAAAATCGAAAAGGGTAACTGGTTATTATTCATTTCAATTATTGACAGGCAAGTTCATATTTTGAATCTTAGCTATGTTTCGTTTTACTCTCCAAGCAGTTTCGACGCGATATCTCGTGCATCAAAATCTGGCCCAATTTTGCTAATAGCGATATATCACGTCAGAATATTGTCGATTTTTTTTTAGAGCTGGTCAGTTTCTTTCTAATGAAGAAGTGTCTAGTCGAGACAATCACCATAAGGGTAAAACATTATCACGAAAATTTTTGTATTCGTCATTTGAAATATTATAAGTATTAATAGTATCAATTGATTAGTATTCTAAATTACAATTCTATAAACTGGATGCAACATAAAAAAATAGAAATTTCGCAAGAGTCGAGTAGAATAGTTAGATGTTTTTTTTTTTTTTTAATGGTACACAGGCCCTGGCTGAAACAGTTAATGTCTTCTGTCAAATATGAGGACATACACTCACAAGGAAGTATTTACTGACACAGAAAAGAGATGTCCACTCAGGGTAGTTACAGTATCCACCCTGCACCGCTTGTAGGGTCTGCAGCGGTGCAGGAAGTACTGAAGGTGTACTGAAGTGAGGAAGTACTGAAGGCAGAAAATAAACTAAACATAAAAACGAGAAAAAATTCAGCTAAAAATAGCATTTTCAGCAAATAGGAAACAATGTATTGAATATAAATAGAGAGGCTGTTATTTTGCAAAACACTGAACTATCATAGATCTAAACAAAATTTATAATAAAAGAATGTATTACCTTTTAGATAAATCTAGCATTTTCATTTGAAACTTTTCAACAAATAGGAAACAATGTATTGAATATAAATAGAGAGGCTGTTATTTTGCAAAACACTAAACTATCATAGATCTAAACAAAATTTATAATAAAAGAATGTATTACCTTTTAGATAAATCTAGCATTTTCATTTGAAACTTTTCAACAAATAGGAAACAATGTATTGAATATAAATAGAGAGGCTGTTATTTTGCAAAACACTGAACTATCATAGATCTAAACAAAATTTATAATAAAAGAATGTATTACCATTTAGATAAATCTAGCATTTTCAGTTGAAACTTTTCAACAAATAGGAAACAATGTATTGAATATAAATAGAGAGGCTGTTATTTTGCAAAGTACTAAACTATCATAGATCTAAACAAAATTTATAATAAAATAATGTATTACCTTTTAGATAAGTCTCTGCTCATATCTATTTCTCCCCTTTCCTGTTAACAGTTAAGCGATTTTACAAGTCAAGAGTTAGAAGTATCTATGAGGAGTGAGGATCCTTACATAACAATAAACCGGTTTTCGATTTTATGTCCGCGTTCATTCAGACAAAATCAAAGGTACCTCAGTGTGCTAAAAAAGTGCCGCAACTCGATACGGCTTGGATGATGCATTCAACTATTATTTTTTGTAGTTGCTCACTAGTCTTACATAACGGACTTCATTCCAAACTTCTTGGCCATGATGAAATTTGTGCTTGTTGATTCGAAATTAATTACGAAGATATGATTTATTTGCAGCTTCTAAAATATTGTTATGTAATCGGATGTATTATTTATAGACTTTATATAACAGGCGTCTGTCTAATAAACAAAGCTATAAATACATAGTACTATGAAGGTTGGCAGTGTGATCTAATGCTACAAACTAATATCGAAAACAGAAAGTTTCGCGGAACAAATAATACAGAAAAATTCGTAACGCCTACCTCATTTGAAATATTTGGTGCGTATATGCCAAAAATGTTTTGTACATTTTTAAAAAGCTCTCCGCTGACATTAAATTTGTTCATTAATTGTAATTAATTGCCAGCACTTCTGGATGTGTGTTTCATTTTTAGTCATTAACTTGTAGATTTACTCGACTTTACCCTTTCAAACATTTTGCGGAAACTCAAAAATCTTGACATTAAGCTCGAAAACATCATGGAATTTATCTTTCTAACTTATCTAAAAAAATCTCAATATCCAAATTTAAATCTCAGATTACGGCTTTCAAGATAAAAATCCGATTACAGAAATGATTAACTCACTATTTCAAGAATTCACAGACAGAACACGAAACGATTACCATGTAATTGCCACAGATGCTTCAAAATCGGTTACTTTCACGTTCCATTGCTGGATGGTCGGCAGAAAGTTCTTTTTGCTTCAGAATTAACGGTTGATATTATTTTAAATGCAGAAGATTTATCAATTTTCCAAGTAATAGATGACTTACCAGTTCGAAATAGAAAGTACGCTATTTCCTTCTACAGTAGATCTGTCCGGCACATTAATTCTAATAGCGCAGAGTAACATTAACATAACCTCTCTCAAAGTAATTCTGCGTTTAGAAACAAATTGGTTAAATAACAATTAAAATCAACAAACATTACATTGTTTTGGATGATCCTCTCGGTCACTAGAGCATGGAACTAGATGATAAAAGAGATAAACTTTCAAAAGCTGTTTATCATCAAGATATCTCTTTAGATTGGATATATCAAGGTCTAAGACAAATATGAAATCGATAAGAACTTACTGAAAAATAGATTATGAGCAAATACCACGACTAAAGGAGAAATATTACCAATTTACAAAGTTAGTGAGTGTTCAAACCGACGAGAAGATAGTTTACTAACCATAGGCAGAATTAAAATGAAAATCACACCCTCCTTATTCCGATAAATTGGAATGTCATTTCGGTAAAGATTGGTTAGATCATATTTAGTTTTTCACACAAAGTACAATAATGAACGGAAAAACTATTACAACCCCTAAAACCTAAATCACGATAACTGGTAACTTCTGCAACCTGATGACCCAATCATTTGAAAATAAAACAAAAGGACTAATCCTATTCCTACTATCTATATATTCTAAACTAGGGGGCTCCGCCCCCTGCTCGCTTACGCTCGCCAACCCCCGGGGATTGCTACGCAATCCCATTTGGTTTGCTTCGCAAACCAACATTCCTTTCGCAGAGTGAAACTAACTGAATAATTCGTATTATCCTAATTTCACTATCCGGTCCATGACGTCACAGCGAGGGCTTCGCAACCTGCTCGCTTCCGCTCGCCGACCCCCCGGGAATTGCTATGCAGTCCCGTTTGGTTTGCTTCGCAAACCAATACCTCTTTGGCAAGTGATTTCACTTTTTTTTTACTTTAACACTTAATGCACCCTAAACTAATAGCCGCATCAGTAAAAAATCTTCTGCAACTTGTTCCCTGTACAATTTTAAGTAAACGATGTTAATCTCCAAACTTTACGATCTGTACTTTGTACTTTCTCGTTAAACCGTCTGAGAACAGAGAGAAAAAAGCGAGCCTTTTTCCTCGCCAAATAAAAGAAATCGTTTTCATGGCAATTATTGCTACGATAAATTTGATATCTGGCAAACCCGATAGTAAAAAATATAACCCTCATCAGCTCCGAAAATTTGCTCCGCGAAATAAAAAATACGAAATTTGTGTCACCAACTTTTGATTGCATCGAATTTATTTATGAACCAATTTTTAAAATAATTGTACCGTAAGAAAGAGTATATTCTGAGGTATACTGCGATATTTTCAAAATTAAAAACTAATAGTAATACGATATAGATATGACAGTTCTAGTTTTGTATCGGAAATTACGATCTGAAAGTTCCGAAAATTGTATGACCCACTTTTAATTGCATCGATTTTATTTATTAACCAATTTGAAAAATAGTAGTACCATAAGAAAGAGTGTAATGTAATGTATTCAGTGATTTTCTCAAATTTAAAAAATAATGTATTTTGCTGTAAATATAACGATTTTAGCAGAAAGTAGCGAAAATTTCCAAAGATTCCGAATTTTGCATGACCCACTTTTGATCGCATCCAATTTAATTACTAACCGATTTCAAAAATAATAGTACCGTAAGAAAGAGTACATTCTGAAGTATACTGCGATATTTTAAAAATTAAAAACTAATAGTAATAAGATATAGATACGGCAGTTTTAAAAAAAAGTAACAAAAATGTCCCGATTTTTCCCGAATTTCAAAAATATATTATCAATAACCAAATGGAAATTTAAAAAAAAAAAAAAAAAAACTCGACGAGCTGCAAAAATTTACGTTGAGAGGTACTCTTTAAAAAAAACTCACGGCTAAAAACTGAAAATTTGTATGTGTTTTGCTCACTCGCGGAAGAAATTTCGCTTCTTCAATTTTGACACTTAATAAACCCTAAACTAATAGCCGCATCGGAAAAAAAATCTTAAAAATTGTCCAGGGAATACGATGAAGAACAAACCATGTTAATTTTGTTTTTTTCCGATCAGTACTTTCTCGGGAAACCGTCTAAGAATCGAGCTAAACAACACAGTTTTCAATCCTGCGGCGGCGGTAACATTTTTTTAATAATAGAGAGATTTCAGTAATTCATCCTACTCACTAGAAAATCTAAAGCTCGAACAAAAGAGACGAAGGTCTACAACGTCGTAACCATAAGCCCTGAAGCACTCAACAATCTTTTGATAAGTTGATTTTAGTATGGGTATTCAGCTGTTTTAGAGTGAAACTTGCCTAAAAATGTTGGTAAAGAATATTTAAACAATGCATTCCTTAATCTGGGTATCTCTCTATATTAAAAAAAAGTTACCGCCGCCGCCGCCGCCGCCGCCGAAGAATTGAAATTTTTGTTGTTTAGCTCCATTCTTAGACGGTTTCCCGAGAAAGTACTGATCGGAAAAATATGAAATTAACATGCTTTGTTCTTCATCGTATTCCCTGGATAATTATTAAGATTTTTTTCCGATGCGGCTATTAGTTTAGGTTTTATTAAGTGTTAAAGTTGAAGAAGTGAAATTTCTTCCGCGAGTGAGCAAAACACATTCAAAATTTCAGTCTTTAGTCGTGAGTTTTTTTTTAAGAGTACCTCTCAACGTAAATTTTTGCAGCTCGTCGAGTTTTTTTTGAAATTTAAATGTGGTTCTTGATAATATTTTTTTTGAAATTCGGGAAAAATCGGGACATTTTTGTTACTTTTTTTTAAAACTGCCGTATCTATATCTAATTACTATTAGTTTTTAATTTTTAAAATATCGCAGTATACCTCAGAATATACTCTTTCTTACGGTACTATTATTTTTGAAATCGGTTAATAATTAAATTGGATGCGATCAAAAGTTCGTGATACAAAATTCGGAATCTTCGGATATTTTCGCTACGTTTTGTTAAAACCATTATGTCTACGGCAAAAACCATTATTTTTTAAATTTGAGAACATCACTGAATACACTACATTACACTCTTTCTTATGGTACAATTATTTTTCAAATTGGTTAATAAACAAAATCGATGCAATTAAAAGTAGGTCATACAATTTTCGGAACTTTCAGATCGTAACTTCCGATAAAAAACTAAAATGGTCATATCTATATAGTATTACTGTTAGTTTTTAATTTTAAAAATATTGCAGTATACCTCACAATGTACTCTTTCTTACGGTACAATTATTTTTAAAATTGGTTCATAAATAAATTCGATGCAATCAAAAGTTGGTGACACAAATTTCGTATTTTTCAGTTCGCATAGCTGGTTCCGCAAACAGCAGTGGGTTGCATTTCCTACTATCGGGTTTGCCAGATATCAAATTTATCGTAGCAACAATTGCCATAAAAAACGATTTCTTTTTATTTGGCGAGGAAAAAGGCTCGCTTTTTTCCCTCTGTTCTCAAGACAGTTTACCGACAAAGTACAATCGTAAAGTTTTGATATTAACACTGTTTACTTAAAATTGTACAGGGAACAAGATACAGAAGATTTTTTACTGATGCGGCTATTAGTTTAGGGTGCATTAAGTGTTAAAGCAAAAAAAAGTGAAATCAATTGCGAAAGAAGTATTGGTTTGAGAAAGCAAACCAAACGGGATTGCGTAGCAATCCCCGGGGTCGGCGAGCGTAAGCGAGCAGGGCGCGAAGCCCTCGCTGTGACGTCATGTACCGGAAAGTGAAATCAGCATAATACGAATTATTCAGATAGTTTCACTCTGTTAAAGGAATGTTGGTTTGCGAAGCAAACCAAATGACATCTGTGAAAGGAGTGTTGGTTTGCGAAGCAAACCAAATGGGATTGCGCAGCAATCCCCGGGGGTTGGCGAGCGTAAGCGAGCAGGGGGCGGAGCCCCCTAGTTTATAAAATATTCGACATTTTATACGATTAGTCAAAAAATCTTGTGAAATTTACAAACTCAAAACAGACATAAAACGGGAAGACAAACTGATTTGTGTTGCCAAGTTCAGTCACTATATGAATATAAATACTCACCGCATACAGAGTTTCATGGACATATCCATGCGTTTGGATGTAGTAGGGCATACATATAGACACCAAACGTGGAAATCGTAGATTTTGCATTACAATTACTTGAAATGGGGTGAAAATATCCAAACAAAAACATTCAGTTTTTATTTGCAGATATATTTTATATTTACATCGATAGCAAAGTCTCATTCGAAGCATTCGAAGCAACAAAAAAAAAACATGTGTTACACGTAATTCACTCTAGACTGAGTAAAAGACAAACACAAAACTCCACAATTTCACTCACAAAACTTTAATTATAACACATCACTTAACCAAACGGTTTTCACAGATGACCACACACATAAAGCACACCAGAAGGAATGACACAGCACATCTGCGGAGGGTCAGAAAGCTCCCAGCTATAACCCCACAGTTGGGAGCTGAAGAAAGAACCACAGAAAATTGCACCAGGAAGGGTGATGACAATACGTGTGACCTTCAAATGTTGTCTTTACCTCGTTACAATTCAGGCAGGTGTAAACACGGTGTAATCGTCTCTAAAAATACTCACACTGCTGGATCAGCATCCTTAGTAGTGTAGGTGTTAGCCACTCCGTCTCAAGAACAATTATCACAAGTCATCAGTAAGTCATTTGAGATGGATGCACATCTGAGGAAAAGAAACAATTTGTAGTTTATATTTAAAGATTAAAAAAATTATTATGAAGTCATAAAAAGATTTCGTCAAGGCAGGCTTACGATAGAAAATTATACAAATATAACTGGTAACAAATATAACGAAATAAATATAACTGATAATGCTTAGCGAGTGTCTGAAAAACTGGTGTTTAAAATTAAAAAGGAAAGTAAGCAAAAGGAACCCCGAGTGTTCAAGAGTTAAGAATCTATATATATAAAACAATAACGTACATGGACCCGAAATCGATGTTATTTGTGTATCGTCGAATGGCAACAATCAACGTAAATAAAAGAACCAGATATTTTGAATTCTTGCTGATTTCAAATAGCCGAGGTCAATTTCTATGCAAAATAAGGAATTAAATTGTAATATTTATGTTTGAACTTACTTTTTATTTCTTCCTTTGATGTAAAAGTAATTTAAACGTAATTTTTCTACCCGGTATCTGGCCTCGTCAGAATTAATGTCTACTTTTTTTATTTGATTTTGAATTCCGTGTTTAGTTATTTGAGTTGACTGCGAGATGTTGCGGACATACTTGAGGATTCCCAAGAATTATAAATATGTGTTCTTTTTGTTAATAAATCATTATTGTCTTTGTCAATATCGCTTAAAAATCTTTTGTTACATTATTCTATTTCACAATATATTCAGGAAGTCGAAATTCAACAAGTTTAAGGTGCCTGCCTACCTTTAAAACGTCGTTTTGGGTCAAAAATTCGATTTTCGTTTTCTTATTGTATATTGAAGAGCATATTTTTAGCTTTCCAAATCAGTTTAAATTTTGTTTTTATCTAACCTAGAACCCAAGTTACAGGTATTTTAATATGAAGCGGTGGCAGTTTTTGAAACCGAAACTAATGTTGTGCTGACGAAAGTGGAGTAAAAAGTCAGTTCAAGCACTCTAAATTGTTAATATGTATTAAATTATTTTAAAATAGGTGAGATTATTTTTCATTGAAATACTTAATATGCTTCAAATAAATCTGGCAACACTATTTTATACAGATAACTGACATGAAAAGAGTTGTGTTTTGAATTTGATTACATTTACAATTCACGTGAGATTTCTGTTGTTTATCAAAGCTTTCAATTGCGATTATATAAATCCTTTGATTTGAATTTCTCTTGCTAATATACCAAAAAGTATCGCTAGCAAGAGAAAGTCACGATTTAAAGGGAACCGCTTTACAAACAGAAAGAAGAAGAACGAATGTTCTTTAGAATCTGTGGAGACTGCTAGTTCAACCAAACTTCAGTCGTCCATTTCCAACATCGAAATCAGTGATGCTGGTTATGGAAACAGAGTTATTGACTTGGAACTATTGATGGGTGTTTTTAAGAGGTTTTCGTTAGCCTGAAAACTGTTAAATTAGGGGCATATGATGCGGTTATTCAGTTCAACGATGGGTACAAAGGGTGTTTAAATGTTTTGAAAAGGCTCAACAACCTAAGTCCTGGTTACTTCACCAAGAAAGGATGTGAAATATTAGACCAGTGTCAGATTCGAGATTCTAAAAATCACGGTACATCTACTGCTCAGAAGCGTAGAAAAATTTTAAAAGCCTTAAGAAAGAAAAAAATAACTGTTTTGAATGAAAAAGAACGTGAACATTACCAAAAAGGAGGATTTTGAAGTTAAATATAGTGTTATAAATGGTATGTTCATATGTTTTAATTCTTTTGCGTTTTTCTCGGAATCAGATTTTTGACATTTTCCTTCTTCGCAAAATATCATAACTCAAAATATTATAAGTGTATTTATATGAAACTTTGATAGAATACTCTATAGGATATAATTAAGGAGTTCCACTATTTTTTTGGCTCTAGGTGTAATATATTTTATTTTATGATTAGTAAAGTTTGAAACTTATAATAAAATTCGGCGAGTTTTTAATTCTCTTTACGTTTAGTACTGTAACTTTTTTTAATAAATAGATTTAGGCATATATATAGTGAATGTCCTAAAACATATTTTTATAAGAATAATAAAGTTTACAAAACAAAAATTCCTTTACTCAAATTTGAATTATGATGTTTTGCGTAAAAGCTATTATTTTGCAATTTTCATGCATAATTTATACCAAAATAAGAAAACTAAAATTAATATTTAGCTATTTTATATATTCTACATAGTTTTTAAAAGTATTTGATGGTATAAAGTACAAATCGAGTGAAAATTTAAAGTATTTAAAAAAAAAACACTCCGAAGGTAGGCAGGCACCTTAAATAGATACGTACACGTTTCCCCCCCCCCCTTCAGAATTTTACTTTTTTTTTCAAGGATTGGAATTTTTATTTTAGTTTGCATTATGTGTTCTGGTATAATACCTATTGCAGAAATATTATTTAGGAGTTAGATTTTAATGATATGTCTATTTCCTGCACTAGACATGGGTAATTTTGTAGCGCTATATGTATATTTCGACCAACTTTCCTTAAATATTTGATTGAATACGCAATGATTTGAAGAATCGTTTCATAAAAATAAATAAAATATACAAATCCAAACATGCAAATTACGGTGCGTAAAAAAGTTTAAAAAAAGCACTATTACACACCGCCGAGCGATAGCCGGCGCAGCCCGGATAGTAGTTCAAAAAAAAAAGTGTAAAAGCAAAATCAGCAAGACATACATTTTATTCTAAAGTATTCATTGCTATTTCCATCATATCCGGGACGCCAATTTGGAATGATGTGTGACAATCAGTGCCCCCCTCCCCATTGTCTATCAAAACGCACTTCATGATGGACATGTATTACAGTACTATGCACCCTTTGTTTACAATTAACCCTTCGTATGGTCGGTATCCCTTGGAGGTTAAGCAATATATATAGTATCGTGTAATTTAAGTTAATTTTCGCACTGATGGGCAAGTTTACCACTGTGTGCAAGTCTTTGGGAACACTCTTAATATCAGTGACGTTATAGCCGGGCTCAAATACCCGGGTGCACTGTGCATACGAAAATAAAATTGTGCACATGAAAATAAAATTCTGCACCTATTTTTTTCCCGTATGCACCTAACGTTAAAAAAAAGGGGATGAAACGTGTTTTATGTTATTTTGATGTTTGAACAAAATATTAGTATCGTCCTCTCTCGCTCTGAAGGAACGTAATTGAAATTCCTAAATACACACTATGCGAAAACAAAATCACTGGGCCGTAAGGGGTTTATACAGGAGGAAGGTTTATTTGTGTCATTGCCACCAGAACTTTCAGATGTTCGAAACATTTTCCAGATGGCTCTGTTGAAGCGACTGTCGCGACAGCAGTGCGCCGTAGAAGGGAGAATTTAGATGTTTAAATATTTTTATTTTCTTTCTACTACTCTCTCTCTCTCTCTCTCTCTCTAACGTATATAAAACATACAAAACTAATAAAGTAGTTTCTCTCTATATTAAAAAAAAAGTTGCCGCCGTCGCAGGATTGAAAATTGTGTAGTTTAGCTCGATTCATAGACAGTTTCCTGAGAAAGTACGTATCAGAAAATTAGGAAATTAACATGGTTTGTTCTTCATTGTAATCCTTGGATAATTTTGAAATTATTTTTTTGGGGGGATGCGGCTATTAGTTTAGAGTTTATTAAGTGTCAAAGTTGAAAAATTTCTACCGCGAGTAAGCAAAACACGTACAAATTTTCAGTCTTCACATGTGAGGTTTTTTTAAAGAGTACCTCTAAACGTAAAGTTTTGCAGCTCGTCGAGTTTTTTTAGAAATTTAAATTTGGTTCCAGATAATATTTTTTCGAAATTCAAGAAAAATTGGGACAGTTTTGTAACTATCATATCTATATTTTATTACAGTTAGTTTTTAAATTTGAAAATATCGTAGTATACCTTAGAATGTACACTTTCTTACAGTACGATTACTTTTAATAAATAAATTTAATAATTGGTTAATAAATAAATTCTATGCGATCAAAAGTTGGTCAGACAAATTTCGGAATATTGAGATATTTTCGCTACTTTCAGTTAAAACCGTCATATCTACAGCTTAATACTATTATTTTTAATTTGAAACATCACTGAATATCTTATATTGTACACTTTCTTATGGTACATTTATTTTTTAAATTGGTTAATACAGGCCTTGAAATAGATTTTTTACTACAGGTGCATTTTTTGCACCTAAGATTTTAAGTTAGGTGCACAGGTTATATTTTAGGTGCACATATAAAAAAAAACGTAATCTAAGAGCATTAATGTAATGTAAACTACTTTCTTAGTTGGGTATGTTTATATAGGTCAGTAGTAGATAGTAAATAAAAATATTTAAACATTCAAATTCTCCCTTCTCTCGTCACTAGGCTGTCGCGACAGTCGCTTTAACAGAGCCATCTGGAAAATGTTTCGATCATCGGAAAGTTCTGGTGGCAGTGAAACAAGTAAACCTTCCTAATGTATAAACCCGTTACGGCTCAGTGATTTTGTTTTTGCATAGTGTGGTCTTAAGAATTTTAATTACGTTCCTTTAGAGCTAGAGCGAGCGATACTAATATTTTCTTCAAACATCAAAATAAGATAAAACACGTCCCCTCCCCCTTTTTTTAAATGTTAAGTGCACTGCGTGCACCTAGTGGGAAGGAATTAGGTGCACAATTTTATTTTCATGTGCACAGTGCACCTGTGCACCCTGGTATTTCGAGCCCTGGGTTAATAAATAAAGTCGATGGAATTAAAACTTAGTCATACAATTTTTAGAACTTTTATATATATATATAGATCGTAATTTCCTATACAAAACTAAAACTGTCATATCAATAGCTTAATGCTATTAGTTTTAAAAATTGAGAATACGACGCGAAAGATTAAAATACACTCTTTCTTACGGTAAAATTATTTTTTTAATTGGTTTATAAATAAATTTGATGCAATCAAAATTTGACCTTACAAATTTGGTATATTTTAGACCGCGGAGCATTTATTATTCTTCACGGAAATAAAGGTTATATTGTCTGACTAACGGGTTTGCAGCTATCACATTTATCGTAGCAACAATTAACATAGAAAATATTTTTTTTTATTATTAGGCGAGGGGAAAAAAAGCACCCTTTTTTCCATTCACCAAAAGTTATCAGACGGTTTACCGAGAAAGTACAGATAAAAAAATTACGAGATTAACACGATTTATTTAAAATTGTACACGAAACAAGATGGAGAATGTTTTTTACTGATGTGGCTATTAATTTAGGGTGCATTAAGTGTAAAAGTAGAAAAGAGAGAAATCACTAGCGAAAGGAGTCTTTGTTTGCGAAGAAAACCAGACAGGATTGCGTAGCAAACCCGGGGGTTGGCGATTGTTAGCGAGCAGGAGAATAAGCCCTCGCTGTAACGTCATGGACCGTATTATTAAAATAGTTTCGCCGTCGCAGGAGATTAATTCTGCGAAAGGAATGTTGGTTTGCGAAGCAAACCAAATAAGATCTGAGAAAGTAGTGTTGGTTTTCAAGTCAAACCAAATGGGTTGAGTAGCAATCCCCGGGCATTGACGAGAGTAAGCGAACAGGGGGCGAACCCTCGCTTCGACGTCATGGACCGGAAAGTCAAATCAAGATTATATAAATTATTGAGATAGTTTCGCCGTCCAAAAGATTTACCCTGTGAAAGGAATGTTGGTTTGCGAAGCAAACCAAATGGGATCTGTGAAAGGAGTGTTGGTTTTCAAAGCAAACCAAATGGGATTGGTGAGAGTAAGCGAGCAGGGGGCGGAGCCCCCTAGTATTATAAGAAATATTAACAAGAGGAAATTCAAGTCCATATTTTTATAGACATTGGCTTTACTGAAATGGATTTTTTAATGTAAAAAATAATACACTATAACAAAAAAATCGACGCACCAAGAATTTTTAAATGCGCACAAAAGCCCCTACACAAACAGCCGTGGACATACACTCTGTAGCAAAAAAATAGACGCACCAAGAAGGAATCCTCCGATTGCTTTGAAATTTCTTATGCAAAAATGTTTTGACCAAATATGCAAATGATTAAAATTTGGTGTCCAATGAATGAATAGTGCGATCTCCAGCGCTTCGGAACTGCGCATCCAGCAGATGTATATAAGCAGTTGTTCTTGAACTGTTGTTAAAAATTTCTGCTGCATTGCGATTTAGGATAACTTTCAACGACAGAAAAAATGCTTCGCCACAGGATTCGAGCTCATTACGAGCAACTTTCAGAGTTTGAAAGAGGTCGTATCATTGGATTGAAAGAGGCAGGTTGGGCAAATCGGAGAATCGCTCGTCATGTGAGTCGAAGCGATGCGGCGATTAGAAGATGCTGGCAAGAGTGGGTGGACAATGGCAGATTTCAGCGTCATGATAGTTGCGGTTGACGTAGGGCCACAACAGATCGCGAGGACAAAGTGATTGTCAGATCAGCTGCCACAGCGCCTGATTCATCGCTATAAACCATCAGTCGTGCGACCCACACACGAGTGTCCATCATGAACATTCACAGACGGCTGAGAGAGCGAAATCTACGCTCGTACCGACCGTTACGCCACCTGCCACTCACGCCTGCACACTGTCGAGCCAGATTACAGTGGTGTTTGGCTCGATCAGGCTGGAATGATGCTGACTGGGGACGTATAATCTTTAGCGACGAATCCCGCTTCCAACTGTGTCCTGACGATCATTGAAGACGTATCTGGAGACGCCCAGGGTAGAGTACCGATCCTGCTTTTACTATTCCACGCCACACGGGCCCTCAACAAGGAGTTATGGTCTGGGGAGCCATTTCCCTTGATAGCCGGACCGCTTTGGTCGTCATTAAAGGTACACTTACTGCACACCGGTACGTTGACGATATTCTGAGACCTGTTTTTGATACCGTTCCTTTCGCAGTACCCTGGGCGTTTTTATTTCAGCAAGATAATGCCAGACCACATACGGCACGTGTTGCTATGAACTGTCTTCAAGCTTGTCAAACACTTCCTTGGCCAGCCAGATCACCAGATCTCTCCCATCGAGCATGTCTGGGATATTATGGGAAGGCGACTGTATCCTGTAGGGAATGTTGATGACGTAGTCCGACAATTGGAGCAAATTTGGCAAGAAATACAGCAGGAGACCATCCGGAAGCTTTATCGGTCTATGCCACGCCGTGTGGCAGCTTGCATCCAGGCTAGAGGCGGGTCAACGCCTTATTAAGCTCGTTACTGTAACTCTGAAATAAATCATTCAATTGTTCTGAAATTTTAATCATTTTCTGTTTTGTACATAATTTTCCTATCCACCAATTTTTGTCTCCATCGGACAATTCCTTCTTGGTGCGTCGATTTTTTTGTTATAGAGTGTAATTAAAATGAAGACATGTAAATACACGAATAATCAAGTTTATTAAGAATTAATTTCAGTTATATTAAAAAAGAAGATATAAATAAACAAGTGTGAAATTACTGTGTTAATATAACAAAAAATAAAAATATATGTATTTTAAATTTATTTCGCCATTACAGTTAGCATAGTGAAGTTACTCATGGATAAATAGGTGGTAAGTAAGGCAGTAAAAACTCATCATATCGCTGTATTTCTCTCTTGTTATAGGTCTTGTTGTTTTATAGTGACAAATTGGTAATTTTGTTGAGATGTTTGGGTCTTCCTTGTTTTCCAAATAAAAAAATTAATTTGAAATGGAGCATTTTTTTCCATACTAGTTTTGTAAAAAATTTTGCGCGGTTCTCTCTCTCTTCCCTTTTAAACCCCATCCAGCATATTTTCAGCCATTTTATAGTTTCTCCGTCCTTATTTTTGTTTGATATTGCCTCTTCAAGATATTTGGTTGTGACAAAATCGTTTCGTTTCATTTTATACAAAATGAAGTTATCTTTAATCGGCAATTCTTTGTTTTATTATAATAGTCTTGATCAGTATATAATTGATCCTTTTTCTGTAATGCTATTTCCACAATTCCAAAATCTATCGTTTGGAAGAAATGAATGACCCGACAATAGAAATTTGTGGTCGATAACATTTATGTTGTTGTCAGCTGATTGAACAATCCTTAACCGCATCAGTACGAGCTTAATATTTGGGTTTTGTCCGGCACACCTGTCACTATTTGCTATAATATGGTCTTAGATTGGAACATTCTGACTATGTTTCAGGCAGCAAGATGCTACTTGTTCCGCACCTCTAGATGCTAGTTTCCACCCATGCATACATATGAACCTTGTTGTCATGAAAATTATGAAAATCTTCATTAAGAACATACATATTTCGCTTATTTTATGCAACTGAAACTGGTAATTATAACAAAAAGCCCTTCCATATCCGAAATTATAACTTGGGATATGGAAGGGCCTTTAGTAGATCAAACGAAAAAGCGAAATATTTATCTGGTTTTTTTTATTCTAAGTTTTGATCTTCTTTCAAACATTTTCTAGGCAGTTATGCATTACTTAAATGGATTTTATTTTCTTCCATTAGGCTACTCTTTTCATCAGGGTATGAGGCAACTTTAATCTTCATATTTAACAAACCACATTTATAACACGTATCTTTATGTGGGCAATGAAAGCTTAAATTAAAATCTTTCTTAAAATCTCTCGCTGAGAAATGTTGTATTGTACTCTTCGCACTTTTCGATTTACAAGTTGCACATTTTTCTTAAATTCAATTCAGAACCCAAGTATTTTCTGTCTAGATTATGAGAACGTGTGTAGAGACTTTCATAATGTGGAAAACATTGTATGTGATCTTTTAAGGCAGCCACTAGTTCTTCACTCCTTCTGCAAGATCCTTTCATTTATCCACGGAAGTCTTTTCCTAATACCTTTGCTTTGAGACCCCTATACAGTCTTTTCCTATAGATAGATCAAATATTCCTATAAAGAACTTTTTACATGCTGCAACGCTTTCCTTTTTCAATATTAAAAAGTATGTATAACTACAATCTCTGGCTAATCCTTATTTTTAAAGCACTAGCTATCTATTGCACACTGAAGTCGTAATAAACGATAATAATTGAAATTAGTAAGTTGTTTTAACTATGATTATTAGAAAAAGACTTATCTCACTTTAAAAAAAAATTACTTTTGCGATAACATTTTATAGCTAAAATGCTATTGATTACTTTATCAAGAAATCGTGCTCAATTGAATGTATGATTTTAAATATAAAAAGAGGATATCTATATATCTTACTAAAATTACCATTAAATCATTTTTCAAGCAATACCATAATCAGAAAAACCGGCTCATATATAAACTGCTGAAACCACTCTTTCAGGAGGGAAAAATTTAAAGACAGTTTCCTGGAATTTTAAATTAAATTTTTTTGAAAAAAAGAAAGGTCATTTTAAATTGCTAAAACTCAAAATATTCTTGATCAATTTTCAAAACTCTTGCAGTAAATTATTCACAAATTTATAAACTTTAATTTTGATTCAGCAATTTAAAAAATATTAATTTAATAAAAAATAAAATATACTTAAATGAAAAAAATTTTAAATTTTAAAGTATTTTTTTTTTAAAGTAAATATTTGTTTCAAATTTGCTGAATCAAAATTAAAGTATAATGTTTGAAAAAGATATATTCCAAATTTCAACCCTTAAACTTTATCGGTTTTCGACTTATAGCAATTTGAATACAGGAAATCTTGAAAAAATGTATCATGGAGAAAAACGCATTTAAAGTTTTAAAGATAGGTCTTGTTGCCATGACAACAACTGCCAAGAGTGTTAGATTTTCAAAACAACGCACCACAAAAATTATTATATCTCTAGTTCTAATTAAGATAGAAACATGATTTAAACGTCATTTTAAGCAGAAAAACACAGAGAATTTCTTGAAATGGTATAAAAAAAATTCGAAAATTTGACGATTTTTGTGTTTTGGACCCCCTTAAACTTTCATTTTGTATGTCCTTTAACTTGACAACTTGGCCAAATATGACCAGATAAAACTAAACCCACTCTTATATTGACAACAAGAATTCAAGAATTCTCACAATAATTGATGAACAAGGTTGTTCCTGTATAGCCAAGAAAGACCCCACTGGAGCAGCAGAACGGGTTATTGGTGACGGTCCTGGATCAATCTGCAGGGGAAAGATCCCAGGACAACGCCTCGTAATTTTGAACCACGTTCAGATGACGAGATCAATACCTAAGCTGGGCCCTCACTCGCCAAACTTCCACACCACGCCATTGTGAGGACATTTGAGGTCATGACAGATTTAACGAGCACCAACCTCCGTGTACACGACTGTCTTTGACTGGACCTAGTTTTGAAGGAAGTTTCACGCTCGTTAGCATGTTCCTCTTCAATCAAGATAAATATTCATTTTCGACTGGTATGTGCAGCTAGGATTTCTATTTTCGGTTACTAAAAGCCCCAGCCTCGAGGTCAGGTTTAAATGATTTGCGACTGAAAGCTCTTTTGTATTCGGCAACAATCTTCTAGTAGCAACCATTTGTAGCACTAAAAGACACCCCCCCCCCTCCCCCCCTCAATAAAAAAAAGAGATCATCCTGATATACGTTAATCTGTATCATCTTTAAATGTTCACTAAACAATTCCGCTTAAAGCTTTCACTCGTATTTCAATGAAGACTATTAGCATTTTCTTGAATAGATGAAATTACGCTTTTTGAATAAGAATTAGAGTTGTGAATTAATTGAAAAATACTGCTCGTTCACATTCGTAAAATGAAATTATAGCTAGTTTTTAGTACGACACATATCGCTAAATTGGAGAGTGGGATGTCAGCTCAGGTGTTGCCTCATCTGACCGTGGTTCAAAATTACGTGGTGTTGTCCTCGGATCTTTCCCTTAAGGGATTGATCCCGGGCCGTCGTCAATAGCCCGTTGTGTTGCTCTAGGATGACGTTTATTAAAATTACCTTACCTTCCATCTAGAAGTCTAGCATCCCCTAATAATTAAAATTCAGGGGCAAAAAAAATAAGGGAAATCGGTTGGTAGGTACTTTAATTAACGTCCCACTGGAGCAACACCACGGGCTATTGAAGACGTTCCGGGATCGATCAGAGGAGAGATCCAACGATAACACGTAAATTTGAACCGCGGTCAGATGACGAGGCAACAACTGAGCTGACACCTTTAAAAACTTCCACACCACGCCAGCATGAGAACATTTGGGGCCACGACAGATTGAACGTGCACCAAGCTTATTGGATCTCCCCTCAGTACGACACTGAAAGTTAGGAAAAAAAATTGAACCACTGAGCTATACTACTGATACTAAGTTTTTGTTTAATTAAATATCTAATAGTAATTCGAGTAATGTATATTACTTTAAGTTTAATACTTTTTCACACAGTCCCACAAAATGTTTTTCATTATGATACTTCTCATTTACACGTGATGAAAGGTTTTCAATTTCCGAAAATTTTACATATCAAATAAAGTTTTCAAAGTTGTTTAAACCAACGGACAGTGTAGGTCTGATCAAATAGTTCTTTTTAGCTAAGGACCCTTAACCAATTCTTATCGTTTACCCTACTGACCAACTTTATAAATGAATTAACATGAATTATTTTTATCTAGACGCACTTTATTAATTTAATGATAGTGTAATAATCATACCTTTCTGAATAATCTTATAATAAAGGATAAGGTTTAAAGGAATAGGACTTAAAGGAGTCCGGGACACAAAAATCGTCAAATTTTCGAAAAACAAATTATATATATTAAAACATTCTTTGCGTCTTTCTGCTTAAAATGACGTCTGAATAAAGTTACTATCTTAATTAGAACGACAGATAGAATTAATTTTGTGGTTCGTTGTTTTCAAAATGTAACACTCAGCTGTTGTAATGGCAACAACATCTGTGAAAGACGTTATTTAAGTCTACGGAAACCTTTGAACTATGCAGAAAAAAGGAAGAACTTGCAAAAATAAAAATAAACCAAAGATTTAAGAGGAAAGAAGGAGTTAGATACTCATCTGGATGCTCTTAAAGGGTATTTAAACATTTTATTAATTGTAAATTAGTCTTTCAAACTTTAAATGCGTTTTTCTCCATGATGCATTTTTTCAAGATGTCCTGTATTCAAATTATTATAAGTCAAGAACCGATAAAGTTTAAGGGTTGAAATTTGGAATACATCTTTTTCAAACATTATACTTTAATACCGATTCAGTAAATTTGAAACAAATACTTACTTTTAAAAATATAACTTAAAAACAAAAAGTACCTTAAAATGTTTAGATATTTTCATTCAAATATTTTTTATTTTTTATTGAATTAATATTTTTAAATTTGCTGAATCAGAATTAAATTTTATAAATCTGTTAATAATTTACTGCAAGAATTTTGTAAATTGACCAAAATTATTTTACATTTTTGCAATTTAAAATAAACCCTCTTGTTTTCAAAACATTTTATTAAAAAATTTAAATTTTTAAAAGAATTTTGAAACAATTTTGTGTTGTTATTTTGCTTATTAGTTAGATGGGTACTCAGTACAAAAAATTCTAAATTAATTAATAAAAAAAAATTTTGATGTGTCCCGGACCCCCTTAAAGATAGGGTTATAATCTTACTCTCATATCTTTCTCAAAGTCTGCCAGCTAATATTACTAATTAAAAGGTATCAATTTGGTTTTGTGATGTAGAAAATACTAGTATTAGACCTGTATACAGAGGCTGTTCACACATTTTTTAGACAATGTATATTGTATTCACAAAACTAAATTACATAAAATTCTTGCGTTTTAAATGTTCTATTTGATAGCCCTTATTCTGAACTATCTTTCGACACCGTAATTTCCAGGATAATAATGCCTCTTGAAGTGTCAGAAGAAGTATTCTATCCCATTCCTCCAGAACAGCTTTCCAGAGTCCTGTAAGGGTTGTGGGACGACGTTTGGATAATGCAGATTTTAAAATCCGAAAGTACAAAAATCTATAGGTGATACATCGGGAGATTTAGTAGGGATATCAGTGAAGGGTATGGCCTTGATACCGGTTTATTATTCCATTTCTTTTAGAAAATTTACAGTGGATTTTGATGTGTGATTGCTAGCTTTGTCTTGATGGAGTTCCACAGATTGATGGCACTGTGGGTAAAGCTATGGTATTTCATTCAGAAAAATTGGAGATAAAATATATTCCTGATACTATTTGGAGTTAATCTTGACATTTGTTTCCACTCTCTTTATTTTTAACTTGCAATTATATGAAAAACCAGCAACAGTCACGAATACCTTAGAAAAACTTTCTTTCGATTCTGTGAACGTACTTAAATTTTTTTTCTCCCCTTTTATGATAATAAATAGCTCTTTTTTTGCTGCAATCATTTAAAAATACGCCCATGATTCATCTATTGTGACAATTTTTTTCCATTTTTCTTTGGATAAGTGTTTCTCATATAGAATTCGGCAGCGTGTCTTGCGTTCAGCGATATGCTTTGGAGAAAGACGATGCACATTGCGTTTTTTCGCTTTATTAAGATTTAAATCAACGTTTATCACTTTGTTTACAGTGGAAACCGAGCATTTTAATGATTTTGCAACTGTCCTTTGACTAGGGGGATTTTCTTTTAACATTAAACAACGTACCTTTGGAATAGTCGAAGATGTCCGTTTCTTCCTTGGATACTTGTTTGGAATTTTTGTCCCACTTGAGGATCGAATTTGACGTTTTTTTCCTTTCTTGTTGACGATATTACCTATCGACGCTTTAGATATCACAAAACCATGACTCTCACATCGTTTTTGGATAACGGAATATGAATATTTCTCTTCGGAAAGAGCATAAATATAGCCTTCGAACCACTGCTTCGTTATAAACGCCATTTTGAATAAAAACAAACCTCTCAAGCCGCAGACGATAATTTTGACTTTTAAAAACATAGTACAACTGCAATTATTTCTTTTGCAGCAAACGATTTTTTACTACCGCTAACCAAAATCGTCTAAAAAAATGTGCGAACAGCCTCTGTATAAACACTAGCTGGAAAATCCGACGTTGCTCGGGATGAAATGGTATACATGGATTGAAAAGTTTATTAAAATCACTTTTCTTACTATCTATTATAGAAAAAAAATTTGTCGGTCTTTTTCAAATTGGTAGATAGCGAGTCACGTGGTTTAACGGGCTAATGAATTTGGAGCACGCGCAGATGATAAACAGTTATATTTTTTAATTCATCTATATATATATATATATATATATATATAATTCTCTTACTTGGCACGCAATAAAAGACGTTATTTGTAATCGCGTTTTGGCAATACTGTACGATTGTTTGTTAATCGCGAAGTCTCGCGCATCGATTGAATTTATAGCGTTATCGGATGAAATTTGATTGAAAAAAAATGAATTTTAGTCGAGCTGTTGGTGTTTATAATTAGAAATCAAAGAAAGCGGATGATCTTTTCAGGGTCATTTAAAAAACGGTCCTTTTCAGGGCCAACAATTATAGTTCAACAAGACGCTTGCACTACAACTTTCGGCAACAAACTCAATGAAAAAGTGTGGGTCGTTTGAGTGCTGGGAAAATGTATACACAAACAGCATGCTGGGTATTCAATTTCCAAAGCAACGCTCACATTTCGAGTCAAAATTTGCACAAAGTTTTCATTTGAATTCTGAACTTAGATATACCGTATATATTTTTCTGTAATACAGTAAATTTAGATTTGAAAAACATTTTTTTGGTAACATATTTTGTAAACAATCCCTTCTGCTAGGACACATGTCTTCATTGAGGCGAGCGAAGCGAGCATAGGTTCGAGCAGCGAACCAATGAGGATTGCGAAGAAATCCTCCGGGGGTTGGCGAGCGTTAGCGAGCAGGGGGCAGGCCCCCTAGTTCATTCATAAAATTTGAGAGCACTCTCCAGAGAGTTTGCAATGTTTTCAGAAGAACCGGCAAATTCGGTCCTCGTTTCCATAGTAACAGTCGAATATGAAAATATTAAGAAGTACTATTACAACAAACAACACGGATTAGCTAAAACATTTAAAACTATGATGAGATTTCCTCTGAATTTTAACAGTATGTTATGCTAAAATATTTCCTTTTTTTTATGTGGAATCAAGATTTTTTTGTTCTCTACATTTTTAAAAATATTTTGTTTTTGTTTCCACTATATTTCCGTGTATGAGCCGAGAATTTTTGCAACGGTTTTTAAACCTAAAGTACAGGGATCGGCTTATATACAAATCCGCTAATCTCGCAAAAAAAGAAGCAAATTTTCCGTTACTCGGTTGCATGCGATAAATATCGGAATGGGAATTGAAGGGAACCTTCAATTAACGTAGTACTAGAGGTCCGGGATCAATCCAGCAGGTATCCATATGGGGATGGATTGTGAGGCAATCCCCTCCCCCTCATTGTGAAAAAAAACTAAATATATTTGCGTAGAAATCATCGGGGGGTTGACGAGCGAAAGCGAGCTGTGGGCGAAGTCTCCTAGTCTAACAAAAAAAAAATGCAATTTAAGTTGTACGGGAAATATTTTTTTCTTTGTTTTAACTTTTGTATACATCTTCTGCAATTTACCTTCGTATGATAATACATACATTTAATTCCTGAATAATATATTGCAATATGCAAAAGACTAAGACATATACAAGTAGAATATAAATCCCGTTGAAAAAATGCAGAATTCTGAAAAACGAAAGATGTGCAAAGTGTCGAATTTCGACTTCCTGAACTGAAATAGAGCAATTCGAAAAAAAGACATTAGAAAAATATTGATAAAGACGATAATGATTTATGAAATTTAGTAATGCTCAAATATGACAGTGATATTTCCGTGTTGACTCAGACACACAAACACGGGATTCTAAATCAAATTTATAAAATAAAACATTAATTCTGGTTGGCCGGATTTCAAATAGCAAAATTACGCTTTTATTAACAATGGGTTTTTCGTTTGAGTTTTTCGTGTTCCACTACAAAATGTAAGTTATGAAAATTTAAATATTTTAATTATTACTCGCACTGCGTTCCTTTTTACAAAGATATGCTCAGAGAAAAGCACGCGTCCAAAATGAGAACCATTGTATCCTTTCAGTTTCGTGTAGGACGTGTTTCCTTGTCCATATCCATTTATAGTAGAAAAACAAACTTTAGATTTTAAAATTGGGGTTTTGAAGGGCCATTTTAAGACTACCTGTATGCCAATTTTTATGGTTGCAAGGCATACAGATTGGTTTGAAGACACCAAAGTAATAGGCAACGTTTTCCGCAGTGTTCGAAAGTATAAGTGTACCAAATTATTCGGAGACCTCCCAAACTTTCGAGCGAATCTGATATACTCCTTAACAGAGGTGACTCGGAGGGAGTGTGTCCTCAAATAACTGGAAGTGTACCAAATTTGGTGTGGATTGGTCAGACTGTATATTTTTGTATAGAAAATATATATATAGATACTTTGTGACTAATTCACTGATTCTGGACTTAGAAATAGGATACATATTTTGGAGTCAACCGAGAGAGAGACTTAGATATTTAAAGCTCAACTAAATATAATACTAAAGCAGTTCAATAGGCATAAATCGAAATTTCATTGATTTCGTTGGGAAAATGATAAATATCTGAAACAGACAAAGAATCATGCAATATAATGTTTATAAACATTGTGGTAGCTCGAGTAATATGAATGTAGAAAAAAAGATTAAACGCCCGAAATTCATCCTGAATATACCGGTTGAGATTGGCAATCAGGAATCATCACTTCAATGATAAATGTTCCTAAATCAAAATCTGGTGTTTAATTCTATTAAGTCTTCGGCTGTGGATTTAAAGTTCAATTTCTACTCTCTTAAAAGACAAACTCAACGCTTTAGTGATTTTAAGGCTCTGTCCCCCGTTTTTATTTCATTAGAAATTCGAATACATACCTTTATATGTGTATAAGTCCTCTATTTCAAATCACAGCCTATTTATATATCAGAATTTCTACTCTCAGAACATAGCTGCAGACTTTTAAGCTAATATCAAAATTTAAAGTCGTACATCTAACTTCTGATTACTCAATAAAGGGTTCAGATGATTGATAGCCAGTGGTAACCAATGAAGCTTTATAACCTGTTTGTTGTTCGTTCCACATTTTGTAAGTTCGTTCACCTCCTCATTCTGTTCATTTGCAGACTCGTCATTTCGATGTTCTCAATTCATATCTTTTAAACCCCAGAGAAAAGAGCAGTGAAAAGTGTTTCCTCCAAAGTATCGTGAGAAAGCACATATGTTTGACCTCGTAGCACGTGAAGAATCGAAGCGGAAGGGTTGGGTGCAGGAGTTAGATTAAAACAGGTTGGAAGATATAGAACGCATCCAAGATTACGATAGCATTGTTTGTATAACGTATACGTTATTTAAAAATGTTTACATAAAATAATTTGTCAAGTTGGTAGAAACCGATGAAAAACTATCCCCAATGACTTATAAAAATTAAAAACTTGGTAAAAGATGATCAATGGTTATTCCGGTGGAGGAAGATGTAAATCGCAAGTAAACGCGAGTTTGAATATGTTTTAGAATAGTGCTGGCGGCATTGACGATCTTTCCAAGTTTTTAATCCGTATTTGTCACTAGCCACTGCGTGTATTGCCAGCGTGGCGTTGCCCGTGGCAGTTCTTTTCGTGGGGTCAGGTGTGACCACTGCTCGTTAACCCCCGGTGACAGCTACGAATTCCCAAACCGAATGGTGGAAGACCAATAAGAGACAGCTTCTCACCTGCTCAGGCGTCAAGATCATATGAACCTGGTCTAGGATTTTCTAGACCAGGTCCGCAAGCTTTTCTAGACTACATTAGCACCTCTTTGAATTTGGAAGACCAAGAAAAGAGTCAACTTCTGCTCTTACTAACCTGGTCTTATTCTCTAGACCAGGGGATAAGCCAGGTAGAAATTGGGAAATGGTGCGATAGGTAGTTGAATTAACTTAGCATTGGAATAACACAACTGGCTATAGATGACGATCCGAGATCATTCCCGAAGGAAGAGACCCGTGGACTCCACCATGTAATTTTGAACCACTGTCGGATGAGGAGGCAACACCTCAGCTGATACCCCACTCTTCAAACTACCACACCAAGCCAACATGAAGACATTTCAGGTCACGACTGACTTGACATGCACCAGCACCTTTGTATTCGACGGACCTTTGGTTGGAATCGTACACGTAACCCTTAGATTGCATATCCATTCTTCCAACCAAGTCCCGTGAAATAATGAGACAAAAAAATAAATATCGCACTTATTTTTTTAACAATAACCTACAATAAATACAAAAAAAAATATTGAAAACAATTTGTTAAGCCTACATTTTAAATATTTTTAGAACAGGAAAGAAATTACCACTCACTTAAAAGTTCTTTAAAATAAGCAACTGGCCAAGATTTGATGACGGTCGAGAGTCAATTTAATCATGTCCAAGTTACACTGAACGTATGAAAGGATTCATGCCGATCATTACTGTGGTAGTTTTGCTTTTAAATACAACTGGACACCCATAGCATCCCAGACAACCTTGATATGTTTGAAAAAAAGATAATGTGCCTTAATAAGTCGGCCAGAGACTAATGTTCTGAATAACTAAACTGTAGATATAACTACATCAATAGCTTAATTGAGCAAAAGAACCGGTATCATAAACCAAGAATATGAAATAAACGAATCTTCTTTACAAGTGCATTAGGATTCTTTCGAGGTCAGGCACGCTTACGTCTCGTTTCAAGGTCCTATTGTGTGTAATTCGTTTTGATCTTATTGAAAAACTATCTTTCAGAGTGTAACATCTGCTTCAAAACAGCCTCAAGCGATACATTATGACACAAGAGATACTTCTGAAAAGGAGTTTGGTTATGCCAATTTGTTAAAAAATTTTAACATACATGTTTAATAAGATGTTTTAGTAGAGAACAAAAATTCGAAGATAAAAAAAATTATAACTGGAATTATCGCGTGTACAATAAAATTGTTTTAATTGATTCTGAAACATGTTTGAACGTTCTTTAGTTAAACAAAACTATCATGCGATTGCTAAAAAAAACGATGTTGCTGAAAGTTTTACACACATGACAAAAACGATGTGTGCTTAGAAGTGTTATCACGAATTTCTACACAATTCATTGATCATAGTTTCGCTATCAATGTCATTCAACGTTATCAGTTTTTAACCATGCTTTATTGCAACACTTGCAGCAAAGTGCTAGAATCATTATCAATCTAGTTGAAGCTGTCAGTCTTGTGTGTGTTGGCCAAACCCCATCTTCTATTACAAACTTTTTTTTAAATATGTGTTCATTACCTTACAATCAAGACACTGGATAAAATACATGGAAATTTTTTTTAAATATTTATTAGGTTTTTGTGAAGATAATTTTGATTCTTGGGACAAATTTTGTGTTTGATTCTAGGGAGTTCAGCGCTTTGTTAGACAAGCATTTCTATTTCAGATTCCCTAAATTTCAACTAATCATGCGCACTGATGCGTGTTTATTCTTTATGCTTATAACTTGATGACCAGGTTAGGTTCATTGTTTAAGTACACATTTTAAGCCCGCCATGGCATTGGTATTAAAATTCGATGAAGTTGTTTATTTTCTCTCTGCAGATTTTAATCACGAAACACATAATCAAGTTGTCGCCAAAAGACACATAAATATGACCAGTTTCGAAATCGTATAAGAAAATTACACTGAAGAGCCAAAACACTATGACCACCTACTCAATTACGCGTTGTGCCTCCTTCGGCCTGCAAAACAACTGCAACTCACTTGGGCATAGATGCCACACGTTCTTGGCACATGACAGGAGACAGGTTGTACCAAATGTCTAAGCAGCGGTCACGCAAAGTCGAGATATTCGGACATGGTGGTGTTTGACCTCTGAGCTGCCGCTCTATGACACCCCAAATGTGCTCTAGCGGATTAAGATCCGGCGAGTAAGGTGGCCAGGACATTAAGTGGAATTCATCAGTATGCTCCTCGAACCACTCCAACACGACCATCGACGTGATGAATGAGAAATCGGGATTCATCCGACTAGGCAACTCTTACACTCATCCATGGTCCAGTAGGGTGGTCACAAAAAATCAATTTGCGAATTTCTACCGTGGCACCCCCCCCTAAAAGTTGCCAATAGGCTAGAAAATGTGATTGGCAGAGTTTCAGCTCTATCTGATAATATTAACTCGTGCCTCATTGAGGTTAAAGTTAAGAAAAACAGCGATTTTTAGCAAGAAATCGTAGTTTTTGCTCCTTAAAATCGAAACTATTCGTCCTAGAAACCTGGTTCTTGTCTTATTTCATAGGAAATTTTATTGACTTGAAGTTTGAACTCATCCACTCTTTTTACTGAAACTGATAGACTGGTATTTAGCATTTTTCAGGTAAGGTCGTAGTGGATATCGTCAAAAGTGAATTTTCACTGCAAAGCCCTAAAAACATTACAATATTCAATTACATCTGCTTTCCAGATTTTGTTTTTTGTATTTTTCATTTTGTACATTAAAAAGGTTTTTGTTGGAGGTATTTTCAGCAGTAAATAACAAGGTCAGTAAGTTCAAAGTAAGGTCAAATTTAAAATGAAGGAATTAGGGGTAAAGAAGAGGAAGCAAGGAGTAAAAATGACAGTAAATAGTGTTCAAATGTATTTTATTAATTATATTGTTGAATTATACATCATTACATTATTATTATTTACATATACAAATTAGGTGGCAATTACAAATTAAGGTGGAAATGTCTTAGATATTGTAGTTTTTGAAGAGTCTTGAAAATGTGTAGAAGTGTCATACGACTCCGCAGACAGCAATTCCGACAGCAAACAACTGATCTAATCAAAAATAGATTTAGAAATTCCGATTTATAGGGAGCTGTTGTGCACTGTGATGGGAAATTGCTTCCAGATTTGTTGAGTTAAGAAAATGTAGAGTGGATAGCGATTGATTATTTGTGGCGATGAAGAACAATTGATAGGTTTTCCAATCCTTGAAAATAGTACTATGATAATTCAGTCAAAAGCTGTATTATCAGCAGTTGAGCACTGGGTGCAGTTGGGAAAATCCAGGCAATGAGTTTTGATACCACGGCAGTAAATACTGGTCGCCTTAGGGAAACCTGCGTTTTGCTAGAACAGTTATCAGAGAAAAACCTTCTGAATTTTGCATGTTTCCACCATATTTTAGAAGTTGTTTTAAAAGCAGTTTTTAATTTCAAAATGGGCACATCCACTGGTCCTCAACCAGATAGTTTTCGAAAATTCCAGAAGAAGAAATACAAAACAGGTATAAAAGTTAAAAATATTAAAAATAAAATAAGTAATCCAGACGAAATTTCAAGTTTTCTTTTTGAACGATTAAAAAACCGACAGCCCAGGATTAATGATAAAAAGAATTCATCCAACCTTGCTAAATTCATTTGGGCTTCTTACTCAAAAAGACATTACTTTTAGAGTACCTTGTGCTATTCATCACGCCAGATGAATTGCAAAGGCCATTTATTCTCTCAAAATGTATATTTTCAGGGATCAATTTTCGTTAACTGATTTAGAGAGAAACGGTTGGTATATTGAAGATATTTGTTTATTCATAATTAATATTTATGTAAAAGCATGGTTCAATGCCCACAAACCCACTTTGGCCCACCAACCTAGACCTACAATTACTAAAATCTTTAGTTCAATACAGGAAAATTAATAAATAGGTTGCAGACAAGGCAGTATCTAAAATAATAAACCATCTGTGGTATCTCAACTCGGAGCAAGTTGCATTTTCATTTTTCGATGGTACTTTGGGAAAAAATGTCAAAACATTCATGGTTGAAAAATTAAGGTCCGAAGTAGAAAATGATGAAGATGATTGTGATGATAGGGATGTAAAACCAAAACTCAATCTCCAACAAGTTGTTCATTTATTGGACAAAGAATTGATTATTTTGTTTCTCCTAGTGCTCTAAATTTTTTTAAGAGATTTGAAATCGATACAGAATTTTTAAATACTGATCCCGATATATGGTGTGAAAATCAACATTATTTAAAAGCTAAAAAAATAGTGAACGGTTTAAACGTTGTTAATGACACTGCTGAGAGAGGAGTAAATTTCATTAAAGAATTTAATTCCTCTTTGACCAAAGACGAACACCGGTAGTTCCTTTTACAAGTTGTATCTGAATGTACGCAAATTTTTCCGGGCACTTCAAAAGCTACAATATCCAAGACATTATCATCTGAATTTGTAATTACCACTTAATTTGTATATTTAAATAATAATAGTGTAATGACGTACAATTCAACTATATAATTATTAAAATACATTTGAACACTATTTGTTGTCATTTTTACTCTTTGCTTCCTCTTCTTTACCACTAATTCCTCCATTTTGAATTTGAATGTTGTTGGATTTATTTTTGAAAATACCTCTAACAAAAGCCTTTTTAATGTACAAAATGAAAAATACAAAAGCAAAATCTGGAAAGCAGATGTAATTGAATATTGTAATGTTTTTAGGGCTTTGCAATGAAAATTCACTTTTGACGATATACACTACGACCTTACCTGAAAAATGCTAAATACCATTCTATCAGTTTCAGTAAAAAGAGTGGATGAGTTCAAACTCCAAGTCAATAAAATTTCCTATGAAATAAGACAAGAACCAGGTTTCTAGGACGAATATTTTCGATTTTAAGGAGCAAAAACTGCGATTTTTTGCTAAAAATCGCTATTTTTTTTAATTTTAACCTCAATGAGGCACGGGTTAATATCAGATTGAGCTGAAAGTCTGCCAATCACAGTTTCTAGCCTATTGGAAACTTTTAGGGGGGGGGTGAAATGAAAGATTGGGCGAAAAAAATTTTTCCCTTATATACCTTGTGACCACCCTAATGGTCCAGTCTCGATGTTCCCGGGCCCACTGTAGGCGTAGTTGACGATGACGCTTGGTCAACAGAGGCACACGAGTGGGACGTTGTTTTATTGTTTTTTTTTAAAGTCGGTTTATTGTTTTGGGGTTTTCTGGCGTAAGGGACATATTTGGCCACGCTGCGCCAAACAGAATACAAGCGACTTCAAGTAAAAATGTTTGTGAAAGGTGAAAAACAGGAATTTGGGAATATATTAACGGGATGAATGCGAAAACAGATCGTTTGGGTATCGCGGGAGAACGACATCCGTGTTTACTAAACACAATAAACCCCATGGGAAACGATCTCTAGAATGCGTTGGGTTCGTAAACCCTTATACAACTAAAGGAGGTTGAGCCCTTGAGAAAGCTGCCGAAAGAAAAGATCCAAAGACAACTCGTAATTTTGAATGATAGTCAGATGAAAAGATCAACACCTGATCTGGCAGCCACTCCCTCTAAGATTTTACTCACCAACACCATGCCAATGTGAGGACTCTTTGAAGCTACGACAGATCAAACGTGCACAAGTTCCCACGCACGCGACTGTCTTTGGTCTAATCTAAGTTCCCACGCACGCGACTGTCTTTGGTCTAATCTAGTTACGAACTCTCAACCCTAGGGTTACTTATCCCCGACTCTGATAACTGAGCTACCTTCTCGCCCTCCAAAAAGAAGTTATGACAATTTCAGTTAACTACTTGTAGGTTTTTTTTTAAGCTCACGATACCTCATAATATTTTATTGCAATACACGCGCCATTGCGCTTATTGCATTTGATGTGAAGGCTTCGATTTAACATGAATTTTCAAATGTCATGGGAGGGACATCAAATTTTTAGTCAATAGGTAATGGTAATTTTAGGTAACGTCGTACTAGAGCAACACAACGCGCTATTGATGACGGTCCGGGATCAGTCCCTTAAGAGAAAGATCCGAGGACAACACCTCCTAATTTTGAACCATGGTCAGATAACGAAGCAACACCTGAGCTGGCACCCCACTCTCCAAACTTCCACACCAACCCAACGTGAGGACTTTCGGCCACGACTGATTTAAGGTACACCAGCCGCCTCTTCACCATACGCTTACAAACATCCGGATCCGGATTCGAAAAAGGAACCTTCCTATCCAGAGGCTAACACCTTCACAACTATACCGGTTGGCTCAGTTGCTACAGGAAAAGTATATCCAAACAAATCTCAAATACAACGTTACTAGGAGGTTTTAATACTTTTGTGTCCATCTTGACTCAAGTTTATTGTTTCAGAATTTTTTGTTGTGAATTTCTGTGCTCGATTATTCTTTCGTATAAGATTTATCACCTTTATCTTCGAACTGCTTATTAGAGTTTTATTCATTTTTAATCTTACGTTCTGAGTAGCTCTCCGTTGGACCTTGAACCATAATTTTTAATGAAATATTCATTACCATGTCTAAATCGTTTAAAGGACGCCTATAAGCCCTCATGGTAATTGTATAGGCAATATTTATATATCTCCCACAAAAAAACTGACTGGATCTTGATGGATGATGATACATGTCATCGTTCGAAGATCAGTGGTCAGAACATGACTTCATCATAAAAAGATGGCAACATCTTAAAAGACGAGATATTCCGTTTTCAGCAAAATTGGTCAGATCTTGAAAGACGGGTTATCTCGTCGAAACCACTTGGAGGGTTACAACTCCTGGTGGTTGTCTCTGTGAGGCGATTCGTCATGATCAACAAATCGGCAATATCTTGAAGTAGAGATCTCTCTTCCATTATCAGAATCGGTTTGATCTTCATGGACGAGATATCTCGTTGTACAGTCCTAAAGACCTTTAAAACACTGACAGCTGGCAGCATTGTGCGACTCCTCGAAAGGGTGCCACGAAGAACCAACAGGTGTTTTTTTAGGTAATGGTAATTGCAGTTAACGTCGTACTAGAGCTACACAACGGGCTATTGACGACGGTCTGGGATTTTTTTTTAGGAGTGTGACCAGAGGTGAGGCCCAGTGAGAATGTTTTGCTTGGACAATAGTTCTTCTTTTAATTAATTGTTAAGTTTAAATTACCACGTCCTTTCTATACTTTTCTATAAATTATAACCAACCTGTAAGCAAACTTTAATTTGCAGTTAATCCGTTTGTTTAATTGACCTTTCAATCAGTGAATCTAACAAAAATCTACAAAATGGCCACAGCGTACTCATCCGAGCACATTTGAAGGAGGTACGGGAAAAACTATGGCTCGTCATTAGCAAAATAGGTCTGATCTTGACGGAAACGAGATAACCATGTGGTTTCGACGAGTTAACTCACAAATATGAACTTTTCTGCATGGAAAACAGACTTGCTTACTCCCACAGGCGTAATATTGCACTGGGTTCGTCTTAAAGGCATAAAATCTGATTTGTCATTCATACTTTCCTTTGCCTGGTGTCATTATCTCATTAGATTTTTGCTACACCGCAAAGACATCGCTGTAATGGCTTTGTCCGGCTGAAAAAGGACAAGTTTGTCATTTAGGAAGGGCGCAGTCCTCAATTAACAAAAGAAACCTTGGCATTACACTTTCTCTTTCTGCCCTTTTCAAGGATAGTGAAAGTGATAAACAAACGAGATGGAACCCATGGGCGGTTGCCTTCATCATGGCCATGAAATTTGCAGCCCACATGCACTATATATGCATACGCAAAGATTACCGAACATCTTATAATACCTGGTGCATATATTGGGAAGATGTTTGGCAGCGTAAGTTTTGTTTTTTGAAAACTGAATTTCTGTGTTTTGTTTGAGTTTCTCTCTATGAAACGAGTAATGCATGAACATTTTAATTTTGCTTTTAAATTGATCCTTTAAAGGTTATTGACCTTAACAGTTTCCATTTCGTAATTTAATATAAAAGTCGTATTTCGTAATTTATATTAAAACTTGCACAGTGTTCATAGCGTAACGATGCATTGCTCTGTCATCTTGAAGCAACGAGTACAGTTCATGCATTTTGAATTCAATGAAGATGTTTCAGTGGAGGTTTATGAATACATGTCAGCTTATTTATTTTACGAAACTTTTTTTTAAACCATTTTATTCATTTTTATGTCGCGTCACTGACATATCTACATCTTCATTCGTGTCACAAAATCCCAAATGTCTTCAATGGGGAGAAAGATGAAAGAAAAATGTTAAACTTTAACGAGTTTGAAAATTATAATTTATAGAATCAAGGAAGTTATGCAGTTACGAAATATCATAAGTTGTCATTTGCTTTTTTTTTTCAATGTGTAAACCCATATAATCAAATTTATGCTTAGAATTTAACATTTAAATTATTATTTTTAAATTGCATCAATTAACTAAAATGGATTCATATGTGTTTCTTCATGGAATTCTAAATTCGATTATGTTGTCGTATGCAATTTGATTAATTTAGTTTGTCGATGGTTATGCACAAAAATAAAAAACATTACTTTTAGCAATAATATCCAAAATGTATTAAATAATCTATATAAAATGTATTAAATTATCTATATAAGATGTATCAAATTATCCATATAAAATGTATTAAATTATCTATATAAAATGTATTAAATTATATTAAATTACTACATTTTAAAGAAACTTCAAAATGTATTAACTTTCCAAATACAATTAAACAACGTAAATATGCTCTTCATGTTGCTATATTTTGTTAGCACTACATTTTGTGTATAGTTTGTAACTTTCTCAATTCATTTATAACAAAAGAATTAAACATTTGGTATATACTGATAAAGTATGCTGCATGTTGCTCAATTAAATAAACACCTATTATTCAAATGAATTTTAAATAATGTATTCATCTGAATACCTTCTTAAATTAACAACAAAAAAAAACGCTAGTCTAAATTTTTAATTTTTTATACCATGGAGTGTAGAACTCAATTTTTTGTGTTCGAATAAGTTGTATATAGGGTTGTAAAGATATTCTTCTGAAAAAAATAGTCTGTTTAAGTACAATATTCTCATTTATTTGAAATTGTATTTTTTTAAATACTCTTAATGTACGCCACCAATTCTGAAAATAGCATCTGCCAGAAATAAACTGTGTCGAGTTTGTTAGACGAGCAGACATGCATTGATTTTTAATATTTATGCACAAAAAGTTTGTATAAATAATTTATGTTTTCTTAATTATAATTATTAGTTAGATACTACTTCAGTGCATTTCAACTGTCTCTGCTAAATTCATATTCACTGTAACAACATATAATTAGTATTTAAATTAAAAGTAAGTAAAAATTTAAAAAAGCTAAATACAAAAGATAGAAAAAATAAGTCATCACAAAATCGTTTTTTAATTATTTACCTTTCTAAAAATACTGACTTTAGTGCGAACGGCAACATTTTGTTTCGAAAAATTAAATCAGTAGGTGGACTGCTAAAAAGATTGTCAATTTTGGCGCGAGCTTCCCAAACTTTCTAAGGTTGACATGCGTAAGAGGCGCTTATGTAACTTGGTACACGCACTCCTTAATTTAGCACTTCTTCAAGGTCTAGGAACACGAAACACTTTTGGTCATGTTTGTTGATAGACCTTTCGATTTCACTTATATGGAGTCAGTATATCATCAATTATCACAAATCAGTCATTTGCCATCAGATAAAACTGGCTTTTAAAAATTATATACGAGCTTACGGAAAAAAACTCTTGTTTTGATAAGAGTCTCAATGTAATAGAAATTACTAAAAAAAATAGTACTTGCAAAAAGTAAGTTGTTTTCGTTAACCTCAGTTGTATTTTGTACTTAAAATGCGATTATCACAAAATCAGGTTTTTTTGCAATTTTGCCAAAGTTCAAAGACTAAGGCTTTTTGATATATGTACTTAGAGTTAAACAGTTTACATTTTTTAGGTCTTGAATAACTGTTTAATAGGTACACGGAGAGCTTTTTTTTATAAATAGTTCAGAAAAATTTATAAAAATTAATAAACATAAAAAATTGGAAATTTTTATAGAAATTTAACATATAATGAGTAAAATATATATATATATTTTTTTATGAAAACTCGTAAATGAGTTTTAGAAAATCTCTCCCTAGGTCTTTTGCATATACTATAACGATATTGAAGAAATTTAATTCATGCAAAAGTATTAAAAGTTGACAGAGGAGTAGGGTTTATAAAAAGTGTGTATTTCGGTTTAAAAAATGTATTAAAATCGTAATATAAAATACAATTGCAAACAAAAACTTTTTTTTATTGATTTTTGATTTAAAATATGTGTTTAATTATCACTAAAAAAATTGGTTATGCAAAATGAATAATAAGAATTTTCGGTTTTTCCTTACGGGTCTCCCTTAATGAAATTTAATAAATTATTATTGTTTTCTTTGGAATGGCAACAGCATAAAGATATGAGATTAAAATTTTTTTTTTCGCTTTCATTTTGCGCGGAGGAATGATTTTCCAACAGACGATAAAAAGAAAGTTTTAACTTTAGTTATGTAGTTCTTTTTCTATCTCCTAGATTGTTAAACATAAAGTACACATTTCAACGGTTTTTACATCTGCGGAAAATTTCACATTAGATCGATACCTAAAAATATGATTTTCTTTAAATAAATAAAATTTTTAAATTGAATATCTTTTATATATTTTGGAAGAGAATATGACGTCACGCTAACACGCAAAATTAAACAGATAACATTTCGAGCCCTCTTACGATTTCAGCGAAAGAAAAAAAAAACATTTTAGCTGGCATTATTTAGTTCTTTTTTGTAAAATCGGAATCGTTAAAGATAGATTGAAAATTCAACGGATTTTTAATCTGCGGAAAATTTGACACCAGATAGATACCTTAACACGTTTGATTTTCTTTTAATTAATAATATTTCAATGAAATATTTGTGTTTTTTGGTTTACGAAGCAAACCACCACACGGGCAATGTGACCTCCACGAAAAGAACTGTCCCGGGCAACGCCCATTTGGTTTGCGAAGAAAACCAATAACCCCACATAAGCAACTGGCACGGGAAACGCAGTGGCTAGTAGAAAATATTTGTCTTGCTATCCAATGCTCCTTTTGTAAAAGAAAAGTATTGATAGTTGAATTTACGTCTCACCGGAACAACACAACACGCTATTGGAAAGATCCGATGACCCCTCGACGTGAAGATATTTGAGGCCACGACAGATTTAACGTGCACCGGATCCCACGTACAGGTCAATCTTTGGTTGGATAGAGTTTTGAACTCGCAACCCTTCGGTTGCTATTATGTTACTCTTCCAACTAAGTTACCTCGGCAGGTAGGTATTTTAATTAACGTCACAATGGAACAACACAATGGGCTATTGGTGACAGTCCGGGATCAAACCCGAAAAGAAAGATTCGAGGACAATACCACGAATTTTCGAACCACGGTCAGTTGACGACGTCACACCACAGCTGGCACTCCATTCTCCAAACATCCCTCAGACCCTTTGATACTCTTGAATTTTATGCATTGCAATTTTGCTTTTAAATTTTACTGTTGCTTAGTTTGGGATTTTATGGCGAAAGTGCCATATTTGCCATACAATATCAAGTAATAGACATACACACTACAATGAAAGTTTTGCTGAGTCAAAAGAGAGAAGTACACCCAGAGAGAAATACAATTAATAGGAATCAAACCTGCGCGTCTACAACTCGCAGGTTGCTAGAGCAGTGAGCATACCCACTGCGTCACGACGGCCCAAAATCTTTCTAAGGTGCAAGTTCTAGGAAAATACAAGTGATATGCCGAAATTTTTTACCCATTCACCTTGCTTTACAAAATACGGCATGTAACCCTGAATTTGTGTGTACTAAATATACAAAGCACTTTCTTTTTGTATCAGCCCAAATGCGAAAATTAGATCTTTTGTCGAAAATTCCACTTTACTAATATGTGTTATTAGAGATTGAGAGAACTATTAAGACTCCATAGGTCGTAATTCTTGTGTTCTATCTCTCCCAATCTTATTTAGATGCTCATTTAGGTATTTTGGTTTGCCCATTTGCGGCCACTTTTTCCTACACGAGGGCTAATTTGATATTGGTACACCGAGGTTTCCCTTTTAATCGGTTTATCCCCAATGACGCACGAAATGGCGGACCATGTGACAAAACAAATCATGATAAATCAATCCATTTAAAAATGCAATCACTAATCAATTTAATCCATGTGATATGAATTGAAACATTTCGAATACACAGAGTTCCGTACTGTTCAATATATATCAGAAGTATAAACTTTATTCTGTAAAATATACAAATTGAAATATTTGAGATAATTTACACAAGTTTGCAAGTTTGCGTTCAGTACAGAGGACTTTGACCAAAAAAATAACTGTTCACATTTTGCCTGATATGTATCAGGAGGTAGACAGCTAGTGTCGATATACAGTAAATTAATCTGGAGGACATAAATTGGAACATTCCAGATACCTGGAGCTAGTTTTCTACACTGTCCACTATGTATCAGATAGGTAGACAGCTAGGGTCAATTAAACATCTCGCGCTCGCTTCCATATTAAGATTTATAGTATAAATTGACGCTAGTTGTCTACCTATCTGATACATACGGAACTAGCTTCTAGGTATCTGAAATGTTTCAATTTTTGTCTCCGCCAGATTAACATTTACTATATGTTGACACTATTCATACATATTAGGCAGTACACGGAACTAGCTCCAGGTATCTGGAAAGTTTCAATTCATATTTGACCTGGAGGAGACGCAAATTGAAACAGTTCATGTACCTGGATTCGTTCTGCCCAATATGTATCAGGATGTAGACCAACTAGTATCCATAAACGAGAAATATCTCAAATTTACTGTATTTCATTTCATTCATTTACACTCAAAATCTACAACAAATTATTCTTCCTTATTAGATCGGAACGCTGTTTTGCTTGCTAGTAGCACTGCCCACAGCTCACCTCTCGGAGCAAACCGACCATAGGGACTTCCAGTACAACTCAGTGGTCGATCCCGCTACGGGACGATACAACTTCGCTTACGACACGGGCCATGACAGCGACATCGCCCATTCCTTGCACATGCAGTACCAAGACGCCAATGGGATTGTCCGCGGAAGATACGGCTACACCGACCCCAGAGGAAAACTCCGGATGGTAGAATACGAAGCAGGACCAAATGGTTTTGTGGCTCGAGGTGACGTGGGACCGGATCTCTTTCCCCACGGAGAAGCACCAGCTCCAGCTTCTCCTGGTGACTCGCAGCCTGTTCTGTCATCCTACAGCGAGAGGTCCGGGAATGATTTCGACTTGGATCCGGCTCCGATCCAGATGTCTGGCTGGGACCCTGAAGTGGATCCTATGAATCAAGTGCAGCCTGGTGGTGGGTCATCTAGTACAGGATCCGTAACGGAGAATTCGGTTGGGACGGATGATTCATCTGGTTTGGATCCTGCCAATCAGTACACGACTTTGAATGTTACTAGCTATAATGCGCTAGATGTGTACGGGCCAGATCTTGGTTTTTACAGTGGTGGTTATCCAAGAATTTCTTATTCATCGGTAAGTAAATTTCTTTATCTTAAAATTATTTTCAAGTTTAGCGATCTTCAAAGAAAATTGCAAAGAGGTAGAAAAGCTGTTCTGTTCTAATTGCCATGACTCGGATAGCAAGTGATGTCACAAGAAGATAAATTAGCAAAATTAACAAAATAAAACTAGTTTTTTAAATGAACTCCTTAAGAAATTAGAATAAGTACTTATAAGGTGGAAATCAAAACAATAAGCTAGTTTCTAAACTGTCAAAATAAAAATAACGTTTACTAATGTTCTTAATTCCTCTTTCGCCTTGCATTTCAGGGCATAATTTGAATTTTGTCAATTATTATTTTGAATGCATTTTCAATAAGTTTTAGTATGAATTAAAACGTTATTGATCAGACAACTGCCATCGTTAGTTTCTTCGCAAATTTCTAATTAATATTGTGATAGAATTTTTAATGAATCGTAAAGGGTTATGTTGGATTATATCTACGATTTCTAATTTTGAATAACAAATTCACTATACCACAAAACGCAGAACTGTGACAAGCGTGCGCATAAACATAAAAATATCATGATTAAATTTGGCGGAATGGTTTGAATCCCAGAGATGAAAGCTATTCATTCTAGAAATTAAGATGTCTAAAGGTCATGTTTTCCATTCATTTATAAATAAAAAGTTATTTCTCAAATGTTCAAGTCCTATTTTGAAAATTCTTATTCGTGATTTTTATGCTCTCATATTTCAGAAACAAGTTATTATTCCAAATCTAAGTCTGATTACGATTTTCTCTTGGTGGAATGCAGTATATGAAACTTCGACATTTTTAATCAGCCTTAACATATTTTCAATTTCCCAATTGTTATAACTTGATTTGAAGTAAGTATAATAAAACGATCACAGATGGCACCACGACCCAAACTGCGAATGAATCTTATTTTGCTATCTTTTGCTTAGAGAAGGAATCGTGGGCTTTCTCCATGCTGGGGTCTAAGCTATTGCTTTAAGACCGTTTTCCAGTGTTTTCAATGAAGTATAACCAAGGACCCCATATTTGAACTCTGGTTCCCAGAATCGGTTTGCAGACAAGGGGCATCAGTGTCAAAATAAAGAGCCTCATTAAATAAATATGCATTCGAAATACTGTTTACTTGCACAAATGTACACATGTTTATATTTCTTTGAACACATTTCAATTTTTTTTTTTTCAATTTTATGGAGATATTAATAAATTGTTTTACCGCGTACAGTACTAAAACCGCTCACGTTTCCCGGTCAACAAGTACAATTATTCTTGTTCTAAAATTACTTTAAGTTCCACTAATGCATTTTTATTCTACCAAGGGAACTGATTTTATAAATGTTTTTTAGGGTATTGGCCTATAAAACATTTAAACCTATAAAACATATGCACAGAAATGTACATATATTGTTTGGCTTAACTTTTTAAGGATAAAAGCGGCGATAGTCGTGGTGGTAAAAAGGGAATTTAACTTAAATGTGAGACGATGCATTTTGTTGCATTCCATTGAATCAATGCCTCACGTACAGCTTAAAGCAGAACACGTATTCATATCGTAGGAACAGCTTACAGAAAACTATTCACCCATAACCTCTGTCTATTCCTTGCGTTTGGCAAAGCTTGTCTGTTTTTGGACCATGAGCATTAAACCCAAAATTCAATCCATAATCTTAAGAGTTTACTTTCAGCTTTCGCCTGTATAACGCCTGTATTAACATTTTCTCGGAAAGGTTTCTGTAATTATTTAGTTGAAAGTATCACTTTTGAGTTACGAGATTTTTAATTTCTCAACACATTGTATGATACACAGAGAAACATAAATGCTCAATTGTAGCCCTTAAAATATTTAAGGTCTACATTTCTGGAATAAATAGGTTGCGTGTAGAAACTTGATTTGCTCATTACCTCTTGCTTAAAGTGGTCACCATCAGGATCGATTAGTTGGGTTTAATGGCGAACGGACCATTTTTGATCAAGCTGCGCCAAACACAAGACGAACATGAAGTTATGAACATACACATATAAGGAAAAGTTCTAACACAACAGATAGAAATGCACCCGTGGAAAAATACAGGAATCGAACCTTGTAGGTTGCTAATGCATTGGGCAAACCCACTGAACATCGGTTACCCTTGTCACCCTCAAAGGCTGGACCATGGGAGATAGGTATTTAACGTCTCACTGGAACAACCAAAGGGCCATTATCGACGGCGCGGATTCAAACTCGACAAGAATCGGATTGGATGTTGGGGTTTTATGACGCAAGGTCCAAAAGCGGACAAACTGCGCCAAAAATAAGATAAACACGAAGGGAAAGATCGAGGACAACACCTCGTAATTTTGAGCCTCTGTGAGATGACGAGGTCCCAATTGAGCTGGAACCCCACGCTCTTAACTTCCATATCACGCCAGAGCGAGGACATTTTTAGACCACGACTGATTTAACGTGCCCTACCCCCTCTCAACCCTCCGGTTACTAATCGTTACTCTTCCAACCGTGCTACCGTGGGTCGAATGTTTCATGGCAGAGCTACCCATAAATTTGTCCACTTTTGATTTGTCGCCCAGCTGTCATTGTTTCCTATGAGAGTTAAGCAGACCGGAACCTCGATGGCTAAGATCTCACAAATAGCGGTTACCTGTTGGAATAGGGTACTCAGGCTATGGTACCCAGAAAATGTGAATATTTGGTACTATAACGGGCAGTAATTACTATGCAAGTTTAGAAAATTATGTATATTTTTACTGTATTTAAAATAATAAATATGTGCTAAAAATGTATGAAGGACAATAAAAGTTTTTTAAAGATCTGTTTTATACATTTCAGAGAACAGATATTTAGATTTCCATCTGTATTAAGAAAAAATCTTTAAAAAATCATATTTATTCTGTTATAGTGAGGTCTACTTTAGTTTAATGTTTGGTCGTTAGATGGCGGCTGCATCATTCGAACACTATGTAGTAACTGGAATAACCAAATTGGAGAAAATATTTCAGCCTTAAACATTTAAAATCAATTTCAAATTATGGAGCATATTTAGAAATGTACGCAGCAATACAGAAGAAAAAACAGATTATCTGAACAATAGTTGCTTTTTTTATATTATTTCATTTTTTCGGTTGCAAATTGAAATTACAAAAAAAATGGGAAAAAAATAACTTTCAGACAAAAATCTTTAAAAAAAAATTTTTTAAAATTCAAGCATACATTTTTATAAAAGAAACAAATAGTAAAAAAAAATTCAAACTTTGAGAAATTTCAAAAAAATTGTAAGTATTATTTCAATTTAACTTTTACTTATCTTTATCTGTGCTATAACAATAAGATTGTGAATTAATTGAATGAAAGAGTGCCACATTTTAACTTTATCCTCCTCACTACCCTTTCTATAAGAATGAATTTGGTTTTTTTTTGCTATTTTTCATATTTTGGGGTTTTAGTGCATTTTTTGGGATTCTGTAATGCATATTTCAGGTCGCATTTTTGCATATCGATCCAAGCTGTATTGATTAACACGGCAGAACAAAGGTTCAATACTCAAGATGATCTGTAGGTTTCTAGTATTACTTAGTTTCAATAACTCTCCAAGTAATTTCGCCGAGATATCGTTTCGACGGTGGTTTTTTTTTATGATGATCACGAGATCAAGATATGGTCAGTTTTCTTCTAATGACGAGATATCTCGTCCATTATGATCTGGTCAGTTTTGCTTAAGAGACGAGATCTCTTCGAGACAGCCACCATGAAGTTTAAGAGTGCTTATATTCAACTTACTTGTAACTGTCTTTTAGGGCGACACGAACACTGGACGAGAAACAGAAACCGCAAGCGACCAGAGCAACGAATCCGATCAACAATCCCAACCAATCCGGGAGAACGAAAACCTGAACATCTACGACGTCGATCCGGACGACATCCGGTCGGCAACCGGAGGCCCCGTGCGACGGTCAGCCGACGGTCGTACGGACAGACTGTCCGTCCAGCAGAACCGATACCAGTACGCCCGACTCCCATACTCGTACAGAAATTATGCTCGCCAAACCCACGACCACGACGCGGAAATGAGGTCGAGACAAGCCCACGACCACGCTGCCGAGAGGAGGAGATACTACCCAGCAAGGCAGACCCACGACCACGACGCTGAGCAATACAGACGACGACAGACTCACGACCACGACGCCGAAACGAGGTACCGTTCACGGCAAACTCACGATCACGATGCTGAGCGGTACAGAACGACGCACGATCACGCTGCAGAACGAGCGGCGTACCTGAGGCGATCTAATTACTACAATTACCCCAGGAGGATCTTCTACAGAGACAGCCATAGCATGGAGCCTCATGAACATTACGATAATCCTGTGTATCGCAATTACAGGGACCACCAGCATTCCGATCGCCAATTGTATGGCAGGTCGAGGAACTATGTTTATCCTCCAACGGCGAATCCAAGACAGTTGAAGTATATACCGTCGGATAAGTACCACGATAAAGTGTATTATTGGACCAACGAATAACGTTCTTCCAAAGTCCGAACTGGCTTCGACATGCAGATAATTTGTTCTGTGCAGAAACACGGAAGGCCTGGATGATGACGACCTCCTCACAAATTCCTAACCAAATTCTTAATTCAAAAGCAATAGGATTAAAAAAAAAACTATGGGATTGAAAAACTTTATGAGAAGTTGTATCAACGAACATAAATAACCTCCGCACATGACAAAATTTAGTACTTTTAACTTCCTTAATTCTATAGGGAGGGGGGGGGGGGTCGCACGCATAGAAGGTGAAAGGTTAACTGAGCATTGCTATTGAGGAGTTCAAAAAGTGTAACTAAGATGATGACTAGTAGTCACGTGACTGCTGTGAAAAACTGACTAGGTTGGCCGATTTGGCATCGTACTGCCACGTTTGGCGACATAGCATCTTGACTGGATATATGTGTGGATGCGCGTCTCTGTACAGTGGCGACCAAAGCGATGAAATATCCAGGCAACTACTATGTCGCACTGACCAATCCGTTGATGAATCAATGGTGTTTCACGGTACGGGGGCAAACGCACAGTCAGATTAGGACTGTTCGGTTCCACCCCGCAGACGAAAGTAATCATTAATTTTAATCTGAAAAACCATGAAAAGGTTACCAGTACTCGCTTTAAAATTTCCTCCATGGTCATACATTAACCTATTATCAGTCCACTAAATTGACTGATATGCGCATGCGTATCGACATGTTTTCTGTAAATAAGCGGAGTACGCATGCGCTAACCGTATGTCTCATAGCACAATCCTCATAGTTAGGGCCTGTGTCGAAGTCATTGAAAAATACTGGGAAAATAGAATTGCTCCGTTTTAAATGAATGAACTTCATTTTAAAGTACCCATATATAATACCACTAATATCACACCAGAACATTTGAACAGAATCAAAATCTTCGTAGACCGTTGTTTTGTATACGTTAAAAAACACTCCCTTTTAAGCTAAGAAAAGTAAAAGCAAGCTGTTAAGTTGTTTTATTTTTTGATTACATTGGTCATCTGTTAATCTTGGTTTGAGAGTAGGAAATTAAAATCTTACTCCAATTGAATACTTAGTTTTAGTATTGAAAATGGTAGAGAATACTGAACAAGCTTTGAAAACTTAAAAGTATCCAAAAACAGTAAAGAATAATCTCTGAAAATGAGACGAAATGGAAAAATCTACTGTCATCGTAGTCCAGGCCTGTATGGAACTGTCATGGAAACCTTCTGGGAAAAATCGAATGCTCAATTTCGATGGGAGATATTTTTGTTCTAACTTATTAAAGTGTGCCGTTATATAATATTTATAATTTCCATTAACTATCTGTTTTTCAGTTTTTGTAAGATGGTTATATGCATTCAATTTTTACAATTCTGTCATGGAGAATTGTAAATTGATAAAACTTAACATTTGTATTCGGTGCAAACATTTAAGAACCTTTTGTGTTTTTTAATGAATGTGAGAAAATAAAATAAAATTTGTGTGAAACTCTGACGAACTATATTTGTCAATTATTGCATTCCAGATAAAATGACAAAAACGTTTTATACCCTCACTTTTCTTTCACTTCATTTAAGTCATAAGGTCGGTTGGGTTTTATGGCGCAAGGGCAATATTTGACCAAGCTGCACCAAATGCAAGACAATGTCACAATTAGTGGACAAACACAGTGAAAATTTTACTAATACACGAGAGAAATGCACCCAGGTTAGAATCGAAACTGCACTGCATGTAACTCACAGGTAGCTAGGTAATGAACAAACCCACTAAACCATCGCGGTTCTTAAATCATAAGGTATGTAGGTATTTTAACTCGCTTCGCAGTGGAGCAACACAATGGGCTATTGACGATGGTCCGGGATTAAAAATGAAGGGAAAGATTTAGGACAACACTACGGAATTTTTAACCACGGTCAGATGATGTGATCACATCTGAGCTGGTACCCCACTCTCCAAACTTCAACACCAAGCCAACGTGAAAACATTTGAGGCCACGATAGATTTAACGAGCACCAGCCCAATTTGTATGCGACAGTTTTTTGTTGGATTTGAACTCGTAACTATGATTGTTAATCCCTTACTTTTCCAACGGGTCTTCCGAGTAACACTAAATCATAAAAGAGTATATGCTTGTGTACATGTGTGTTGTACTACACAAAAGCCCTGATATAAGAAAATTTCCCATCAAGAAAAACCCGTCAAGTAGCAAAAAATTAGTTTTAATAAAACCAGCTGAAATTAGATACAGAGCACATGTACACACAAAACACACTTACACGTATAATGACAGTGCACACGTTGAACATAAGCCTTGTGGTGTCCGGAACAAATTCTTATTATATATTAAAATGTGAAAAACATAAATCAATTTAATTTAGAGAAAACAAATATATAGAGAGAGACAAGAGGTGACCAGCTACATGACCTTTGGAAGCCACATTTCAGAAGGAATATTTGAAAAAGAGTCTTTTTTTTTAATCTTTAACTGCCCTATAACAAGTCGTCAACCAAACTTTCGGCAGCTAACTGCTAAAATGCACAACATTCGAAAAGCAAATCCAATTTTTAAATATTTTCGTTACGAAATTGTTTGATAAAATAAAAATATGATAAAACAAATATTATGATTCTACGTTTTTAATAACTTTCTCGCTTTTATGTTTTTGAATATCTTTGTAACAAGAAATGAAACAAAATAATAACTTTTTGACATTGATCAGTTTTAGTTTACCATGTATCATACATACATTTCATTTGCATAAGAACACCACCACTCGCCAGAGAGCCGCTCTATGGTCATCCCTTATATAGACAAATAAAAAAAAAATCAGTGTTAATTAAATATTCACAAAGTCCTTATTTCTAGTCTCGTAGTAATGCTGACAACAGACTTAATTGCATCTTAGCGAGATACTAGCAGCTAGTGAAGCTAAAATGCATGATTGATACATCTAATTTTAATAATAAAGAAAATTGAGTTTTTCTTCTCTTAGTCCTTCAAGGAAATGTAAAAGTCTGAGACTTTTGCATAAGGATGTTCAAGAAAATGAAAAGTGAAAGAGACGTATTCCAAGGACTTTCAATAATGTTTCAAATTGAATCTCATTTCCTGGTAGATGTGAATTGCTTTAATCAATACCAGTGCATCAAAATTAACAAACAATTTAGCGAACCACCATAAGAATTTTAAGTTAATAGTTAAAGCATAATAGCCTTATTTAGTGGTAAAAGCTAAAAAAAATTTCATATAAATATGGCTAAAGGATAAAGTGTTATAAAAAGTATTCATAAATTAAAATAACACATTAAAATATACAAAAATAGTTTGAATCAAATTTGCTCCAAGTTTAGTTAATACTTAATATATATGAATGGGAAAGTTGTAGCTTGTGAATAATCCATTACCATACTCTCAAGGTAAAATTACAGAACATGAACTTATGTAGATTATGGATTGGTTGATAATTCCGGCACTGTGTCTACTCGGAAGATACAGTACCACAAAAATGAAAAATTTAAAAATATTAAAAGTGTCATTAATTGTATATATACACTCCAAGACAAAAAAAAGTTGCACCTTGAAAGGTGTAGACCGGTATAAATGAAATGTGTAGTATTGGTACATCTGGGTAGGAGATGCAAATTATCTAATTTTCTGAATCGTTTGACCGTGCGCCACGCGCAGGGTAGCTTTCAAACACGTTGCATACAGGGACCTGAAAGGACATCAAGTAGCGCAGCAAATCCATTTCGAGTCATGCTGTTGTGTTGGTTCAATCGTTTCTCATTGAGTAATGCCTCGGAAAAAACTTCACCAGCAATTTAAGCAACTGGGAGAGTTTGACAGAGGCCGAGTCATTGGCCCCCGAGAAGGTGGATGCTCTAGTCAACGGATTGCGCAACATATTGGATGTAGTGATATTACTGTTGCACGTTGTTGGCAGCAGTGGATACAACAAGGCACATGCCAGCTTTAAACAGGCTCAGGAAGGTCTAGAGAAACCGGATCGAGAGGATCAACGTGTTATAAGATATGCACGTACTGATACAACAGTCACTGTTGCAGACATCCAACGGGCAGTGGGAGCCTCTCTCGATGATGTCGTGCCAGACGGACATGTGGCGTCGAATGGCCTCGAGTGGTCTTCAATGACGAATCCCGCTTCTGTCTGGGTGAGACGACAATCGAATCCGTGTGTGGAGGCGACGTGGTCAGCGCCAAGATTCACGGTTTGTTGTGCAGCGTTACACGTCCAGAAGACCTGGTGTCTTAAAGTGGGGGTGCAATTGCGTATGATGTCAAATTACCTTTGGTATTCGTTACAAGCTGTTTGACAGGCCAGCGTTGTGTGCAAGACATTTTTTACAGACAGTTACGCTTCCGTTCCTGAACTCCCAGGTTCACCCGCTTTTTCAACAAGACAATGCTCGACCCCATATTGCTGCCGTCTCTAGAGCTTATCTACGACACAACGATATCTTACCATGGCCGGCATACTCACCGGACCTGTCCCCGATCGAGAATGTATGAGATGCCATTGAACGAGATACCACTACTCTACCCGTACCGCGTAATCTGCTGGAACTACGTGACAAGGTCAAGCAGCATGGGATGGACCATCGAAGGACTTCATAAAGAGCCTGTATGACTCACTACCAAGGCACTTGGCATGCTGCATTACGAATAATGGCGTTCATAAGCCATACTGGATAACACTTTTTATAATTTTTCTGAATAAAGCTTGCATATTTGTGTCCAAAATTTTAATCATTTACTTATTCATAAGCACTTTACCATCCTTGTCAATTTCATTACATTGTGACAATTTCTACTAGGTGCAACTGGTTTTTTGTCTTAGAGGGTGTAATTAATATGGGGTTGTAGTAGAACTAAAGCGCACTGGATCAATTCATCAATCATTCCAAAGGGAAAATCCGTGGACAAGACCTCGTAAATTTGAACCAACCAGATGACGAGTTCAACATCTGAGCTGGCACCCTACTCTCCAAATTCCCATACCACACCGACAGATTAATGGAAAATAATGAAACTAAAGGCAGCTCTTTAGGAGCACTAAGACATTGGATTGTTTCGTTTGTCGCTCTGCGGCTAATGTTTGCCACACGGAGGTCAATAAGACCTGCTGTTTCGTGGAAACAGTTGCTTCAATGAGTGCTAGTTCGCAAATGGACTTCAAAAAGTCCAGTTGTTTGTGGCTCTCGACTTGACTTGATTGGTGAGAAAAAAGCAAAGCAAATTAAATTTGTTCAGGGATTTATTTGCACAAAAGCCGTAAAAATGTCTTGAAGTGGAAGAAAAGAGTAGTAGAATGAAAGCAAAGATCACTTCTGAGAAACCCAGGAGAGCTACCCCCACGTTTACTAGACAATAAACCCCATAGGAAACGAAAAGATCACTATAGTAACTGGCACTAGCGTCTCTCCTGCTAACCGATCCCTATGGGAAACAATAAATCATTCACTGCGCATGCCCGGAGACTTAGATTTTTGACAGGTCCCACTATTTCGTTAAGGGGTCGCATCAAAATTTCGAAAACGTCGTTGAAAACAGTACAACGAAAAATATCGTAAATTCTAGAAGTCGAGGTCCATGGGGTTGCGCATTGCTCCGGATTTCGTTTCCCACAGGGATCGCATAGCAGGTTATAGCGACGCTAGTCATTTCGTTCGGATCTCTAGTGTGATCGATCGAAGTTATTTCTTTGTTTACCTTTTTTTTTTTCTGTATACAAAATATTTTTTAACACGCTTTTCGTCAATTATCTGAGAATGTGAAAACTTTTTCTGTGAATCTGTGATCTCTCGATAGCGAAGGTCAAATTCGTATGGGAAAAAAATATAGAAGTTACAGTTTAAAAATCATTATTTAAAGAAAATCATATTTTTAGGTATCGATGTAATGTGGAATTTTTTGCAAATATCTGTTGAAATTTTTACTCTTTTAACGATCTTGCGAGTGATTACTTCATTTTTTTTCAAATCAATGTTTTTTTTACACCTGCTTTTAAAATGCAGAAACGTATTACTGCACCCTGTTTTAAAAAAAATTCATTTAAACTTGCCGCATTTCACATTTTTAGGTCTTTTTAATCTCGATTTCATACTAAAACCATGTGGTCCTAAATTACATGGTATTCATTAATTACAGAGGCTGTTCGCACATTTTTAGACGATTTTGGTTAGCGGTAATAAAAAATCTTTTGCTGCAAAAGAAATAATTGCAGTTGTACTATGTTTTTAAAAGTCAAAACTATGGTCTGCGGCTTGAGAGGTTTGTTTTTATTCAAAATGGCGTTTTCAACGAAGCAGTAGTTCGAAGGCTATATTTATGTTCTTTCCGAAGAGAAATATTAATATTCCGTTATCCAAAAACGATGTGAGAGTAATGGTTTTGTGATATCTAAAGCGTCGATAGGTAATATCGTCAACAAGTAGAAAGAAACGACAAATTGGAGCCTAAAGGGGGACAAAAATTTCAAACAAGTATCCAAGGAAGAAACGGACATCTTCGACTATTGCAAAGGTACGTTGCTAAATGTTAAAAGAAAATCCCCCTAGTCAAAGGACCGTTGCAAAATCATTAAAATGCTCGGTCCCCATTGTAAACAAAATGATAAACGTTGAATTTAAATCTTAAGAAAGCGGAAAAACGCAATAGGCATCGTCTTTCTCCAAAGCATATCGCTGAACGCAGGACACGCAGCCGAATTCTATATGAAAAACACTTATCCAAATAAAAATGGAAAAAAATTGTCACAATAGATGAATCATAGGTGTATTTAAATGATTGCAGCAAAAAAAGAGCAGCCATTTATTATCATAATAGGGGAGAAAAAAATTTAAGCACATGATTCACAGAATCGAAAGAAAGTTTTTCTAAGGGATTCATGATTGTTGCTGGTTTTTCATATAATGGCAAGTTAAAAATAAAGAGAGTGGAAACAAATGTCAAGATTAACTCCAAATAGTATCAGGAATATATTTTATCGCCAATTTTTCTGAATGAAATACCATCGCTTTACCCACAGTGCCATCAATCTGTGGAACTCCATCAAGACAAAACTAACAGTCACACATCAAAATCCTTTGTAAATTTTCTAAAAGAAATGGAACAAAAAATCGGTATCAAGGCCATACCCTTCACTGATATCCCTACTAAATCTCCCTATGTATCACTTATGGATTTTTGTGCTTTCAGACTTTTAAAATCTGCTTTATCCAAACATCGTCCCACAACGCTTACAGGACTCTGGAAAGCTGTTCAGGAGGATTGGGATAGAATACCTCTTCTGACACTTCAAAAGGCATTATTATCCTGGAAATTACGGTGTCGAAAGAGTTCATAATAAGGGCTATCAAATAGAACATTTAAAACACAAGAATTTTATGTAAATTAGTTTTGTGAATACAATATACATTGTCTAAAAAATGTGTGAACAGCCTCTGTATATTACAACACAAGTCATTGACATTTTATATTAATCATCGTTAAAAATTTTATTTTCAGAAATACACTAAACTAAATTAAAGTTTTAATAAAATATGCAAGAGATTTGTCACAATAAAACAAATTGGTTTTTCAATTCTCGAAATTATCACGAGAGCGTTCAGAAAATTTTGCAAATATATCAGCCTTTATTAAAAGTTCGAAGACGCTTGTGTCAAATGGAGAGTAAAATATAACAACGATCATGAATGCTATTGCATTGTTTAGATGTAAATAAAGCTGTTACTTTGCAAAGACCATTACCACAAAAACAAAGAACGGTTATTTTGTAGAAAACAACTAATTATAAAACATATGATCGTTCTCTCATTGTCGACAAGTCATTCCGATTGCTTCACTCGATCCTCTAAAATTTTCAGATTTTAACATTGGTGATCGTTTTCTATCTTCTAATCGTATTCCAAGCCTCTGCACTTACATCACCCCATAATGAAATAGTTAAGTCTGTGGGCATGCGCATTACGCCAGATTTTGTTTCCCACAGGGATCGTTAGAATGCTAGAGATGCTAGTGTAACTGGGATCAGTAAAGCCCTAACGAGGATATGCCCCAGAAGACTCGAATCTTTTGATCTTCAGTCTGCTTCTTCATGTTCAAGTGCTCACTTGATACGATTTGTGATTTCGAACAAAACGCTTAAACCAAACGTCACTTTCATTCAAAAATCATTAAAAAGAAATACCTTGTCGTATTTCCCTGTCCCTAATATGAATGTTGGGGACAGGGCTGGTATTTCCATCCTGAACCCAATTTCTAGACTTTCAGTTAATTCCAAGGTACACGTCCAATGCATTCCCTCCCATGTCGGTATAAGTGGCAACGAGATCGCGAATTCCCTGGCAAAGGCTGCTTCCTTAGTGACTCTCCAGTCAGATATGCTTTGTACATATAGTGAAGCGTTCTCAGATTCAAGGAAGACGTCTAAAGATCTATGGAATGTCCCTCCAGTACATGACTGGCACTCGAGAGTCGAGTAGTCGTCCTGGAGGCGCCCTACTCTTTGAGGGCCATAGAAGCCAGCAGACTTGTATTTCACGTTTTGCTTCCTTAGTGACTCTCCAGTCAGATATGCTTTGTACATATAGTGAAGCGTTCTCAGATTCCAGGAAGACGTCTAAAGATCTATGGAATGTCCCTCCAGTACATGACTGGCACTCGAGAGTCGAGTAGTCGTCCTGGAGGCGCCCTACTCTTTGAGGGCCATAGAAGCCAGCAGACTTGTATTTCACGTTTTGCTTCCTTAGTGACTCTCCAGTCAGATATGCTTTGTACATATAGTGAAGCGTTCTCAGATTCCAGGAAGACGTCTAAAGATCTATGGAATGTCCCTCCAGTACATGACTGGCACTCGAGAGTCGAGTAGTCGTCCTGGAGGCGCCCTACTCTTTGAGGGCCATAGAAGCCAGCAGACTTGTATTTCACGTTTTGCTTCCTTAGTGACTCTCCAGTCAGATATGCTTTGTACATATAGTGAAGCGTTCTCAGATTCCAGGAAGACGTCTAAAGATCTATGGAATGTCCCTCCAGTACATGACTGGCACTCGAGAGTCGAGTAGTCGTCCTGGAGGCGCCCTACTCTTTGAGGGCCATAGAAGCCAGCAGACTTGTATTTCACGTTTTGCTTCCTTAGTGACTCTCCAGTCAGATATGCTTTGTACATATAGTGAAGCGTTCTCAGATTCCAGGAAGACGTCTAAAGATCTATGGAATGTCCCTCCAGTACATGACTGGCACTCGAGAGTCGAGTAGTCGTCCTGGAGGCGCCCTACTCTTTGAGGGCCATAGAAGCCAGCAGACTTGTATTTCACGTTTTGCTTCCTTAGTGACTCTCCAGTCAGATATGCTTTGTACATATAGTGAAGCGTTCTCAGATTCCAGGAAGACGTCTAAAGATCTATGGAATGTCCCTCCAGTACATGACTGGCACTCGAGAGTCGAGTAGTCGTCCTGGAGGCGCCCTACTCTTTGAGGGCCATAGAAGCCAGCAGACTTGTATTTCACGTTTTGCTTCCTTAGTGACTCTCCAGTCAGATATGCTTTGTACATATAGTGAAGCGTTCTCAGATTCCAGGAAGACGTCTAAAGATCTATGGAATGTCCCTCCAGTACATGACTGGCACTCGAGAGTCGAGTAGTCGTCCTGGAGGCGCCCTACTCTTTGAGGGCCATAGAAGCCAGCAGACTTGTATTTCACGTTTTGCTTCCTTAGTGACTCTCCAGTCAGATATGCTTTGTACATATAGTGAAGCGTTCTCAGATTCCAGGAAGACGTCTAAAGATCTATGGAATGTCCCTCCAGTACATGACTGGCACTCGAGAGTCGAGTAGTCGTCCTGGAGGCGCCCTACTCTTTGAGGGCCATAGAAGCCAGCAGACTTGTATTTCACGTTTTGCTTCCTTAGTGACTCTCCAGTCAGATATGCTTTGTACATATAGTGAAGCGTTCTCAGATTCCAGGAAGACGTCTAAAGATCTATGGAATGTCCCTCCAGTACATGACTGGCACTCGAGAGTCGAGTAGTCGTCCTGGAGGCGCCCTACTCTTTGAGGGCCATAGAAGTTAGAAGACTTGTATCTCACGTTTTCTCAGTGGACACTTGAGTAGTCTCTCCTACAAACAGGGCCAGAAGGTTTCCAGGACTTGTTCCAAGTGCGGAGCTGATCAGGCTTCGCCAGCTCATAGTTTAAAATGTACTGACTTTACAATGGACAAGGTTTTTTCCGAAACTCTACTTTTCTTGGACTTTGGGGGGGGGGGGAGGTTATGGACTCGTGTACTTGGTCTAATTTAAAGAGACCATGTCGGGGATTAGTAACAACAACAACAGGAAATACATTGACGGACAAAAATTCGATGTGTACGATAAAAATTTGATTTTATCATTACATTTTTATACATCTTTTAATTGTGATAGTAAAATTGTGCTTAAAATCTTTTTATTGCATTGATAATTGCATAAGGCGCATTCAGAAAGAACCGTTTGGCTACTGAAAAAATAGCTCGATGGAAAAATACTTTTTTATCGTTACATTTTACACACCTTAACCTACTTTTCATCAGTCACATCCAAATTGAGGCGATTATCCTATCTTGACACTAATTTGAAGATACCATGTTCGTAGAACTTCCGAAAGGATAAAAAAGATGGAAATATCTTGAAACTATCGGGAACGTAGTTAATTAATGTTACACTGGAACACCACAACGGTCCGGGATCACCCCTAAAGGAAAGATCCAAGGACATCTCCCCTTAATTTTCAACCAAGGTCAGAGGGAGATGTCAACACCTGACCTCACACCCCACTCTCCAAACTTCCACACTAAGTCGACGTGAGGACAAATGAAGCCACGAAAGATTTAACGCGCATCAGCCTCAGTATACACGGCTGTCTTCGGCTGGGCAGTTTTGATCTCGCAATTCTCTTGTTGCTAATCCGTTGCTCTTTTATCTGGGTCCCCAGCAACAGATAACGAATGCGTAGCTTATTCCCTGCATGTTCATTGCACAAAACAAACCCACCATTAGGTGCCTGAACCGTCAAGAGACAGAAATTCCCGATATGTGCGCCACCATCTTCCGGAGACAACACCTCGTCGTTTTGAACGGTCACATGGCGAGGTTAACTACTGAGTTGTGGCACTCCACTCTCTGAAACTTGGACACCATGCCAACGTGAGGATATTTGAGGCCACGACAGTTTAAACGTGTACCAGTCGGCTGAACCAGCTTATGAACTCTCAACCATCCTGTTATTAATCGATGAACAGAATATCTTCAAATTAATGCTAAGATAGGATAGGTGCCTCAATTTGCTAAGCGACTATATTGAGATGCAGATTGAGGTATGAAGAATTTAATGGTGGGCTAAAATAATTGTTATCCCAACTGCTTTTTACTTTAATATCCAAATTGTATATTTTGGATTCGCCTCCTACAATTATCAATGCAATAAATATATTTTAAGCTCACCGTTATTATTAATATCATAATGAAGAGATGTATATCTTTTTGTGACAAAGAAAACAGGCTGGCACATTATTGTACAAAAGCATTTTTTAAGACCAACACTAGATCTTGGGACCCAGTACTATGTTATTGACGATATCCCTATGTGTTCGCCCTGTTCAACTGTATAGATTCCTCAACACATGGGACGAATATGAAGTAGATACGCCTGAAAAAAAGCTTTACCTTGCAGACTTTTAGAGGTCGTCCGTAATTACTTTAGGGTAATTCAAAAAATTTTTCTTTGTTATTAAAGATTGTCTCTATATTTTGCCAATTATAATACTATCCCTTATACTTCGGCAGACTGACGACATAGCTCGATCATAATTTCAGCTTAGACCTAAATGGTAGGTAGCAGGAAGGTAATTAACATCGCACTGGAACAACAACGAGCAATTGGCGAAGGTTCGGGAGGACGGAATGATCCGAGGACAATACCTCGTAATTTTGACGAAGTCAACGAACGAGCTGGCACCCCACTCTTTAAACTTCTATGCCATCATGAGGACGTTTGAGGCCACAACAGATTCAACGAACACCAGTCCCATGTACACGACGATCTCTGGTTAGATCGAACTCCGGTAGCTAATCCGCTACTCTTCCGACCAGGTTACCACGGCCTAGAGTATGTTGTTTTTGGTTTTATGGTGTAAGGTCTGAAGATGGACAAACTCCTCCACACGCAAGATGATGCAAACCAGTAAAAATAAATTTTAGTCTAATCAACAATAAAACGTATAATTTAAATTATATTTCTTATACCAATGATACATTGATTATGATAATAAAAAAAAAGGTGCAGAATAAAAGATGTAATGAAATTGGTAACAGATTATGAAACCTAAAAATATAAATGGAGAAAATTATGATAACATGGGGTATCCCCATCATCTTAGTCGACTGGTAAAATTCTAATGAAATGTAATTGAAAACGTTGAATTGTAACAATGGGGTAAAATGCCGAAGCGATGTAAGACAAAGAGTGATGCACGCAGAGTGTGAATTAACAAGTATGACAAAGCAAGGGATGAAGTTTTAAAACGTCAAAGACCAGTACAAGTGAAATGTTGTAACAATGGGGGAAAATACCGCAGCGATGTAAGACAAAGAGTGATGCAACAAGTATGACAAAGCAGGGGATGAAGTTTAAAAATGTCAAAGACCGGTACAAGGTAAAATATGATTGCTGGAGAGAGGTTCTTGGCGGTGTTGGCACAACCGCGGCCTCAGTTTTAAATTAAATAAAATCGATGTCGAAGATCATGAATTCAATTGAAATACATTCTGTTTCACGCTTTGATAAACTTACTAATGAAGTCATATGACCGTGATTCAAAATTACGAGGGGATGTCCTGGAATCTTCCTTCGGGATTGATCCCAGACGGTCACCAATATCCCGTCGTGTCGCTTCAGTGCGACGTTATTCAACTACTCCCGTAGTAATGAATAGGATTAATATTCCACCCACCAAGGTACGAAGAAGTACATTGAAGTCGAAGACCTTTGCATTATAAATTGTGGATCTTCAACAATGAAGACGCCCAGACAGTTTTAAGAACCTTAGAAAGTGGTTGACGTCGAAGATCGTAGCATTATAAAAAGTGGATCTTCAACAATGAAGACGCCCAGTTCAAAGAACATTAGAAAGTGGTGTTTAAGCATGGCGGTAAGCGCTTCAGAAAGTGAAAACGGGAACATAGCAATCAAGTGAAAGTACGACAAAACGTCCCACCTGCAGCACTCTCTCGGGTGTTTACTCCTGGATCAGGTTTTAGGCACCTGTCCAACATGGTCGAGAGAAGGCGTCCAACACACATCCTTGAACAAGCCTCAAGGTCGAGATTCAATGCCACTTTCGGTGGAAGAAATCCGCCGAAAAATACCGTTTATACTCGATAGGGGTATTCCGATTACGCCTTTGATTTGTCGCTGTCTGTCGTTCCGTTTTGCCCCTAGGAGAGTACATACCACGGATTGAGTTGATGCAAAATGAAGGGAAACTGATATTTGCTGATCGGCAAAGTGTGGGACGCTTCATTAAGTTGTTAGCGATCCCGTATAACGGATATTCTTGGAATGCTTTTATTGGGGACACATCATTGTGGGTTCTTGGGAAATTCTATCTTTCTCTTCAGTTCTTGGAGATAATCAAACAGGGAAAGAGCTTCCGATGACTGATTAGCTATATTATATGAGGGAAGAGATACTGGAGGAATGTATGAAAAACAACTGGCCAGTCAAAATTGGTGGTGTAAGACAATGTGACTACGATCTAGATTCATTGTGGTTTGGTTGATTGGATTTTTATGGCGCAAGAGAGAGGGCCATATTTGGCAAAGCTGTGCCAAACGCACGACGTCAAGCAAAGGACATACGCGTACAAGGAATGTTTTGCTGACAGAGAAATACACCAAAGGAGGTCGGTTGGTTTGGCGTTTTAGAGCGTTATGACCATATTTAGCCAAGCTGCGCTAAACGCAAGTAATTGTGAAAAGAACGGATGAAAAGAAGAAGGTAGATAACAATCGCTTGGGCATCCTGGGGTTGAGATCGATAAATAATATTCATACTGATTTTGGAGATTGGAGTTACTGCCGTTTTTCTCTTAGTCTGTTATTTTATTATCATATTTTAAATTGATTTTTAAAATATTAAAATTCGATTTATAGCACGATAGTAGTTACAAATGCAATATACCAGTAGTGGTATATTTTTCAATTCCCGAAAGTGGCTTTCCGTTCGATCAGTTCAGGGCCCCCTGGTTTAATTCATCATTTAGGTACCTGCTGTATTGGCAGCTAAAACTGATTCATTTCCTATTTCAAATGAATGTTTGGAAGGATATAAATTACATGGTAAAATTGTTTGGAGACAGTTCCATGTATTAAAAAAAACTGCGTCTTATTGCCTTCACCAAAACAGCAATTGATTTCATTTGGGTTGGCTTTGAGGTTTTAGGATTCAAGAGTCATATTTGGCCATGCTGCACCAAGCACAATGTTGTAATTTCGGAAATGTGATTAAAAACAAATCGCTAAGAAAACATATACATGGTACTAATTTTTTCCATCGGTAATTTCTGTTGGTTGGGTCTAATGGCACAAGGATCATATTTGGTCGCACATGGCCAAACGTGAGATAGACAACGCAGAGTAATGGGCGTACCCACTCAAGGAACGTTTTACTCACACAGAATTGAGAAACTCACAAAATTACAAATAGAAGATTGTCTAGTACAGTGGACAAATACACTGAATCACTTCCCCATGAGGAGAGTGTCGCTTAACTTACAATGTAACGAGAATGTCGCAAGATGACTTTCCTGTGGGCGTGGACGGTGAAGCTGGAATCAATAGTCAATGAAATTATAAGTACAGTGGTTTAAGAGCCTGGTAGCCGTCAAAATAGTGCATGTAGATATCTTTGAGATAGAAAACCACATGAAGAACACATCAATTACAGAGTACCTGCAGTAAAACTGCGAACCAGAAGTTAAATTCATCTCTAATATTATAAAAGTAAGTGTATGTCTGTTTCCTACACGCAAAGTCCTGACGAAAATACGGCACTTACAGTAATGGGATTTGGTACACATGTAATCCAAATTTTTTGCAATTTTTGGGTCGCGGCGAATTTTAAAATTCAATCTAGAACATTTTAAAATGAATTGAATGAAGTTTAATTATTACTGTTTTCCTCAGAATGCAACAGTATAAAAGATCAGCTTTTAAATTTATTCTTTTCGTTTCCGTTTTCATTTTGTGCGGAGGAATGATTTTCCAGCAGATAAAAAACAACTAAACTTTGAACTGGAGTTATGTAGTTGTTTTTTCTATCTCCTAGACCGTTAAAGATAGAGTAAAAATTTCAACGCATATGAAATCTGCGGAAAATTTTACTTCAAATCGGTACTAAAAAATATAATTTTCTTTAAAAAAATCATTTTCTAATTTAATATATATTTTACATTTTCGCAAGAGATGTGACGTTTTGGCCATATATGGCTATTTTGCGCGAAACATAAGATAAACTACCCTAATTAATGGGCGCACACACAAGGAAAGTTTTAATGACACAGGAGAAAGAAATCGAACCAACGTCGCCCACAACTAAACAGGTTGCTAGAGGTGGGAGGCATTGAGCTACGATGGCCCCTTTCCTCGATCGGAAAACACAATCTTTAGTTGCTAGGTTATCCGATTTTGTCCCCAATGGTGAAGACAATTTCAAAGTACAGAAACGGTGAGTATAGATGTCTAGAGCCCTGGATTCAGTCCAGACCTCAGAACAAGGTTAGATGACGGTCCACTGAACTAGGTTGAGATGGCGGATTCTTCATGAAGTACCAACATGCATTTCAAGTGATCATTGTTTAACTTACACAAATGTAAACTTTTTCAATTCATTTGCACTTCCTATTGAACATCTTTATTAGTATAAATACACTTTTTAACTTAGGATTTCTTTTACGAATATGAACTACACATTGCAGTACAAAATCCATCCACATTCTCCGCGACCTCCTTTGACCTCATTACGCCAACTTGACTATGGTGAAAGAAACTATCCCTTTCAAAGGCCCGTCCTTAGACAACTACAAAGATTATCACATTGGACTCTAACTATTCAACGAAACCAAAACATAAAGAATAAAACCAAAAATTAATCCTTTTATTTTTGAAAATATAAATGCTTTTTTGGACATGAAAACCGTATTTTTTAAAAATCTACCAACTCTAAAACCAAATTTCTTTGCTTGCACAAATAAACAAATATCTTTAACCCATTAGTTCACATGCATGTAATCCGTTCTGTAACCCTGCAGTTTTCTTTGCATGACTTTAAACGCAGTTTTGACCTTCTTGACAAATAGAAACTTTTCTATGAGTGATTCGGTCAACCAATAGATTTGGTTATTTAGTCATTATGTGTATCGTGAGGGGGGGGGGGGGGAGTTGCAGCAATGTTACATTACTCCTCAGAAATTTGGACACGAAGGGTTAACTCAAACTGTTTACATATTTAAAAATTACCTACCAACTTGACCATATCTTAGAATAGGTATCTAGTCTAAGATCTGCGCAATTTTCCGAAGAACGAGATAACTCGTCTAGACGAAACTGCCCTATTACTCCAAGGGCAATGGAGATCAAAAAAAGGAAAAAACGAATTGAACCTTGTCCAAAACTCATGAGCTTGGAAGAGGTGTTTACACCAGAGGCTAGCCACTAGAGTAGTCATCAAAGCAAAGATAAACCACTAGGAAGGTTAAGGTTAATAATAAAGCCTCACCATTTGTGATGCTTGCCCTTTTTCATTTGAAATACAAGGGTAGTATTTATAATCATTCCCTTGTATTTCAAATGAAAAATAGCAAGCATCACAAGTGGTGACTTGTAACTTGTTTCCCTTTTATTTTTAAATAATCACGCAAAAAAATTAACGATTTGAATGGTGCTTAGGTAATAAACGTCTTTCTCTGCAACACAACGGGCTATTGGCGACGGTCCATGACCCATCCAGGAAAGATTTAAGGACACCTCAAAATTTTGAACCAATGGCTGTTGATGATGTCAACGCCTGAGCTGGAACCCTACAACGGAATAGGATGATGGTTGTTTGGCACGGACCTTTTCGGAACTGCTCATACTTTTATGAGATATAAATGAGAAAAAATTGTAAACTATCGAGCCATTCTGTCCCTTAAGGCCGGTTTATACGCTACGATAAATGCTAGCAATTTATCGTAACGATCGATTTGTTTCGATTTATCGTTGGGTGTAAACAGGACATTGTAGCGATTAATTGGAATTGGATTGGATGGTTTGATGCCGGTCGTCATCAATTTCTGCGAATCGTAACGATATGTTGGAAATTGTAAACAAGTGGAAGCCATTTCTCGCTACGACTTGACTCCGTTTGCATTTGCATCTGCATCAGAAAGGTTGTGTCGAATAGTTCGTTCTTTGGTTGACTGTTTTTTTTATTCGAATAGGTAATTATGGCAGCTAAACAAACTCCTCGAGAGTTATGTTTGTATAGTTACTCGTTATAATGTTTGTAATGTATATATGGTTTAAAAGAAAATAAAAAACTGTTCCTAACATACCTGTATGAATTGTTTTAATACTTTGTAGATAGCTTCACAGGTTTCCGGGATTATTTTGCTGAGAGCTGGTTAAGAAATAGCAGTTAGATATTCCATGTCCTTCAAGCTTCTTCAGGTGGCAAGGAATCGTAAGGTAGCTGAGAGTCTTTCGTGCGCAGATATCGCTCTTCTCATAACAGTATCAGTTTTCGCAATAAACGGAGAAACTAACCTTAACAACTCAAAATTAGTCTATTCGTCCATCCTCAAATAAATTCGTCAGTCATTTGGTCCATTTCTCAATTATTTCAATAATTTTACATGAGAGAATTCCCTTTTCTTTAGCACACACTGGCGGCTCCACTTTGTTGTTGGTCTTCGCGACTTTTTCACTTTTCTCGCTAAACAACCGATATATAACAACAACACATTTCTCCATGGCAAAAGAGCTTATTTAGCGGTCGACAACGAATATTTGACAAGAAATCGTTACGATTTATCGTAGCGTGTAAACAATACCAATACTTACTCCTTCGATTTATTGGAACAATAAATTTGTCAATCACATCGTCACGATTTATCGTAGCGTGTAAACCTGCCTTTAATCTCCCCCCCACAAGGTCATCCAGATCAGAGCGTTCCGGCATGGCTTAGTTTACGACTACACCACTGGTTGTTTAGGTTTCATTGCACAAGAACTGTATTTGGCCAAGCACAAGACCAATCAAGTAATGGACAAACTTGCAAAGAAAAATTACTGACACGGAAGAGAGAAATACTCCCAGAAACAAAAAGAAACTGGAAGGAATCGAACCTGAACCGCCTGCAGGAATGGGAAAAAATAGAAGTTCAGAATAAAATTGTGGCAAATTTTGCTATGCATCTTATTTGGAATAAAAATTAACACCAGTAAAAGTAAACGAAGTGCTGTTGTTTATAAATAATTTTACTTCATTTAAAGAATAGGTATGGGCAACCCTTGGAAAGTTGCGGGCTAAACTTTAGGATATTTATGAAGTCTCGGGCCGTAGATAATAGGTAGCTGTGAAAACGTACTAAGGATAAGGTTTATTTTATTCAATATATATATAAAGTAGAATGGTAAAGTTACATGTACAGAATAATATCGTATTGATTAAGTATTTACTTACAATCACCAGAAATTAATGAGAAGTTTGAGCTTGAACTTGAGAAACAAGGTAAGAACTGTTGGGATCAATCCCACTAATACACAGGTGCAGAGTGTTTTTCAAATTTTCATCTGTAAGCATGGTTTGATACTTCGTTTTATTAGTTTTCATCATGGAAAAGAACTATCCGAGTATTGTTGATTTGTGTCAGTGTTTTTATAGCAATCACATCCGCAAGTAAAGAATGGAATCAAGAAGGACAAGGCCGTTTCTCGGATACAATTAATAACGAAATTTATAATTTTCATTCTCGATTATCCGTGGAATTGAGTGGTACGATGTGTCGCCGAAAACTTATCTTATCTGGCGATTTTAAAACATCATTTTGATTTATTTTTTCAAGAAAATAGGCTCAGCCATCTCATATATCCAATACTAATTTTATTAGTAATATATTAGTAATAATAACTATATAAGGTAGTATTGGAAATACCAACTTTTACATTTTTATATTCAGGAGTGCCGCAAATAATTCAAGATATCTATATATATAATTCTCTTACGTGGCTCACAAAAAAGACGTTATTTGTTATCGCGTTTTGGCAACACTGTACTATTGTTTGCTTACCACGAAACCTCGCGCCTAAATTGAATTTATAGCGTTATCGGATGAAATTTTATTGAAAAAAAAAAGGAAATTTTAATGAGCTGTTGCAGTTAGTTTATAATAGAAATCAAAGAAAGCGGAGGATCTTTTCAGGGCCATTTAAAAAACGGTCCTTTTCAGGACCAACAATTATAGTTCAACAAGACGCTTGCACTACAACTTTCGGCAACAAACTCAATGAAAAAGTGTGGGTCGTTTGAGTTCTGGGAAAATGTACACACAAACAACATGCTGGGTATTCAATTTCCAAAGCAACGTTCACATTTCGAGTCAAAATTTGCACTAAGTTTTCATTTGAATTCCGATTTTAGAGATACTGTATATATTTTTTCTGTAATACAGCAAATTTAGATTTGAAAAACATTTTTTTGGTAACATATTTTGTAAATAATTCCTTCTGCTAGGACACATGTCTTCATTGAGGCGAGCGAAGCGAGCATATGTTCGCGCAGCGAACCAATGAGGATTGCGAAGCAATCCTCCGGGGGTTGGCGAGCGTTAGCGAGCAGGGGGCAGGCCCCCTAGTTTTTAGTGTTTCGTCAGCTAAAAAGGTTGAGAAACACTGACCCACGTAGTTCAGGCTTTTGTTCCCCTCCCCCTCACTCTCTTGTTGCAGAGAACCGAGAATAGTTACTTTTTTAACGAGCGCGATTTTAAAATGTTCCGCGGGACGGATCAAAAGCCGGGGAGGGCCACATCCGACCCTCGGGCCGGGGGCTGTCCATACATGATTCAAAGCTATGAAATCCATTTATGTAAATATGTAAGCTGCGTACATTATAAATGGATTAAAATAAATAAGATACGAGTAACGACACTTTGCCGCCATAGATATAAGCAATTAAGAAAGTTCACCAGATGCTATTCAAGGGTCTGGTAGCATCAAATTAAAAAACGAGAAATTCAAAAGTAAATGCGAAAGAAAGAGCAAGTCATGAATACTTGTCTACCAACTGGGGTGGCCAAGTGGGCTTGTCGCTATAGGTACTGTCTCGTTCATTTTAAGTAGGGATGACCTTCTGGGATGACGTAATTTTATTTTGTTTTGTTCATCGCGAATATTGGCCGCGAAAGTGGTAGTTTCCTCCGATAGATTTCGGTGAAAAATAAAAACCTTTGCAAGTAATTTCCAAATTGTCGTTCAGTGCGTTGATGTGACAAACTTGAATACATTTCTTTGAGCATCATTTGTGAGAAATAGATTAAGGTTCGTTGCTATGGCAAGACAAGTCCTCGTGTAGCAAAAAATTACAGTAGTTACAAATCAAACCTTGAAAATGATGTTGAGTGAAATTGCACACAATGGCACCAAATATATTTTACAAGTATCAAAAAGAAGTCTTTGATTTCACAGGAAGGAAGGTAGGTAGGTCATTGAATAAGAGTCGCAACGAAGCAACACAACGGGCTATTGGCGACGGCTGCAGAATCAATCCCAAAGGGAAAGATCCCTGGTAATTTTGAACCAGTCAAATTAAGAGGTCAACACCTGAGCTGGCTCCCAAACTCTCCAAACACTTCCACACCACGCCAACATGAAGACATTTGAAGCCACGACAGATTTAACATACACTCGCCCCGTGTACACTGTGGTCTTTGGATGGATCGAGTTTTGAACTCGCATCCCTCCGATTTATTATCCGCTACTCTTTCAACTGTGATACCGCGATCCCTTGTTCCACAGGAAAATCGATATGAATTGTGCAGTTATAAAGCAATGGTAATGGTAATTTTAGTTAACGTCGTACTAGAGCAACACAACGGGCTATTGACGACTGTCCAGGATCAGTCCCTTAAGAGAAAGATCCGAGGACAACACCTCGTAATTTTGAACCACGGTCAGATGACGAAGCAACACCTGAGCTACAGTTATAAAGCAATTATTCGTGTTTTTGTAGAAAGAAGTGGAATTCACTACAAAATTGACGTTCCTAAACAAAATGTATACAGTTCAAAGCAAAGAAAATCAATTATCAACCTCATCCTCAGCAGATAAATTGAAATATCGGTTGGCAGTTGAAAAAATATATATTGTATATTACTTTGAGAACGAAACTCCGAATAACATCCAACATAAAATTCATCACAAAAACTACATAAAATACATACGGCATAAAGGTATTCTAACAACAGCATAAGAAATATTTGTGCTTCGATTGAAGAAAGATGTCCCACCTTTGAAGAAAACTGAATTCCAATAATTTGTGAAAAATATGCTCATGACGATCGAGAAAGATATTAGCTCACTTGTCAGGTATTGCTCAGTAGTCCATTCCATTTTTGCCTCTGGAGTTCAGTGACCGAAATGATATATTAAACGTTCTGCCATATTATCTCGTTTTATTACTCGTTGTTTGCCGGAGGATAAATGCTGTGTATATTCTTTATCTCTCTGTGATCAATATCTCACTCGTGAATTTCTGGGAAAACCAACTTGTTTATGAGCGAAATTCCGCACGTTCCGCAATGTAAGAAAGTTCCAGACCATTCGTAAACTTGTTTCGATACACTGTATGAGTATTTCGTAATGTACAATCCTGAGCAGGAATTCGTTTCGCAAAAAAAAAAAACCGCAGATTTGTACAATTTTTTAGATTGATTCCGTTTTACGAGACATACAAGATATTTTCAGTTTCAACAAACCAGACAGAATGCCAAGGTCTTACTATCATTACCTGAATTCTCTCGAATGTTACACACATCTAAGTTACTTTAAAATGGTGATGGTAATTAATTAACACAATAGACTATGGGAGACGGTCCGGGATCAATCACCAAGGGAAAGATCGAGGGCAATACCAGGTAATTTTGATCCATGATCAGATGACGAGGCGACACCCGAGCTGGCACCCCACTCTCCAAACTTCCACACTACGCCAACGTGAGGACATTTCAGGTCGCGACGTATGTAATGTGCATCAGTGTCCGTTTACACGTCGGTTTTTAGATGGATCTGGTTTCGAATTCATAAACCTCCAAATGCTAATCCGTTAATCGGTCAGCCATGCAATCAGCGGCTCCTACCTTAACATTTAGACTACGGCCGGAACAGCAGTTGTATCATGATAGTAGTTTAAGGCCCGGTGCACTGCTCCGGCACCACTGCGGCAACGCACGTCCAACTTGCGTGCAATTTGTACCGCAGTTCCCCACTGCGCCGCAGCTCGCCGCACACGCGTCTCCGTTCTGAAGTACCTTGTTTTCATAAATAAATGGAATATAAATAATAATTAATAAATGGTTGTATCCAGTAACGTCTATTTTGTTTCAAAATATACTTTTTTTGTACACCAAGTAAGCGAAATAAACACGTTTTCTTCGATAGAATATTTATCGCAAATGGCGCGAAATTCGTACTGGAGTCATTTCACTGTTATGTGTGCATAGTTGGGCTTCAGTGCCGTACGTTCAAAAACCGGATGTATGCACCGGGTCTAAAAGTTAAGTTTTCAATTATGAAAATTGTAAGTTTAAAACATTGAAGTTGAAATACATAAATACAGGATGCTTCCTGACGTCACGTTCGGAATACGTGCAGGAAACGCGTTCCGTTGCAGAAACACTAGTGCCACCTACATTTAGCTTGACATCAAATACTTCTCATAAGCGGTCATTTTATAGCTACTAGTGAACATAAGCGAAACATTTTTCAACCAGTCCCCATGAAGCATTTCCAATGTATGAAAACACTTATGTAAATCATTTTATATTAGTAGAATTGCCCGCGTTAGTCGGGTTGAAAAGGTTAACTTCCATTTTCGTAAATAAATAGCAATTCCTATTCATCGCATTTAACAACTACCATACTAAGAGTACACAATTGTTGTTAAATACACAATTTCAAATTGAAATAAATGTCAAATTAAAAAAAATTTCACGTTGTTATAGAATTTAAATATTTATTAAGAAAGAAGACTCTAGAGTATGCTAAAGTTTTCCAGAATGCATTGAGTAATTGGGAGTATGCATATAAATGTCATTTAAAAGCAAAGTGGTTCCCAAAATAATACGATTCAAAAATTTTTAGCTAATTAAATATTTATTTACCTTGATTTGATATTCAAGAACATGAAATTGAAAATTCCGAGATACATCTCAAAAATTATTTTTAAACAAACTTCGAATAAAAAGAAATTAATGCATCTGTTTAATCACTACAAATAGATTCCTGCAATATAAGCTAACATTTTACAGAAATCTATATATATAATTCTCTTACGCGGCACGCAAAAAAGACGTTATTTGTAATCGCGTTTTGGCAACACTGTACTGTTTGTTTGTTTATCGCAAAGTCTCGCGCATCGATTGAATTTATAGCGTTATCGGATGAAATTTTATTGAAAAAAAAAAAGGAAATTTTAATGAGCTGTTGCAGTTAGTTTATAATAGAAATCAAAGAAAGCGGAGGATCTTTTCAGGGCCATTTAAAAAACGGTCCTTTTCAGGGCCAACAATTATAGTTCAACAAGACGCTTGCACTACAACTTTCGGCAACAAACTCAATGAAAAAGTGTGGGTCGTTTGAGTGCTGGGAAAATGTACACACAAACAACATGCTGGGTATTCAATTTCCAAAGCAACGCTCGCATTTCGAGTCAAAATTTGCACAAAGTTTTCATTTGAATTCTGATTTTAGAGATACTGTATACATTTTTTCTGTAATACAGCAAATTTAGATTTTAAAAACATTTTTTTGGTAACATATTTTGTAAACAATCCCTTATGCTAGGACACATGTCTTCATTTAGGTGAGCGAAGCGAGCATAGGTTCGCGCAGCGAACCAATGAGGATTGCGAAGCAATTCTCCGGGGGTTGGCGAGCGTTAGCGAGCAGGGGGCAGGCCCCCTAGTTTAAATTAATTTGGTAATTTTTAATTAACGTCGTACTAGAGCAACACAACGGGCTGTTGGCAATGGTCCGGGATCAATTCCCTAAGGGAAAGATCGAGGACAACACCAAGTAATTTTGAACCACCGTTAAATGACGAGGCACATCCTGAGCTGGCACCCCAACACAAACTTCCATATCAACCCAACGTAAGGACTTTCGACCACGACAGATTTATGGTGCACCAACCGACTTCACACTATACGCTTACAAATATCCATGCACTGACCCGGATTCGAACCAGGAACCTTCCTATCTAGAGGCTAACACCTTAACCAGCAGACCGGTTGGTCGACCATAAATTAAAAGAGGCTAACGATGAATACTGATAGTTACGAACTAATTCATTTGTGCATCCCAAAAATGATTTCTTAAAATACCAAGGTTCTCATGTTACCCAAGTCCTATTTTAACATATTTTGTGCTGAACATTTTATTTAAGTGTGTGGGTGTTTTATTTTACTTATCGCCTTCTCTAAATATTCAAAAATAATTATATTTCGTAAAGTAAAAAAGGATGAAAATAAAGTGTATTAGAATTTAAAATCCCTAAAAATAATAATATATTGCATTCTCAGTAGTACTGGTAAAACAATCGAAGTAATCGCAATGTTCAGTAAATTCCAGCTTCTCCAAAACTTCCAAATTATGATTAATTTAAGTATACTTACTCAAATGTTTTATCATTAATGGCTTGTTGGTCTTGGGTTATATGGCGCAAAGTCCATATTTGGCTATGCTGCGCAAGCACACGACATACAAAAAAAAAAAAAAAACACACACACAATGAAAATTTTATGACCCAGAAGAGAGAAATTCATCCACGGAGGAATGCGCCCGACATGAATCCAATCTGCGCCGTCTATCACTCGAAGGTTGCTAGTGCAGTGGGCATACCCACAGAGCCACAGCGGACCTTGCTTTAGTATGAAATGTGTCTAAATATGTAAACAAAGGAAATTAAAGTAATGTAATCATTAAATTGAAATATGATTTGTAATATAAAGCACATCGTATTAAATTATATTGAATAAATTGCTTGTCATACAGGGGTTGGACAAAATAATGTGAACACCTGTGAAAAGATTTTTTTATTATTAATAGGCCGTTGGTCCTCCTTTTGCATGAATTACAGCTTATATCCGATTTGGAGTTGACAAATACAAGTCACGTACAACATTCAGAGGGATACATTCCCACTCAAATTGCAAAAATGTCCCCAATTCAGAAAGTGTCCTTGGAGGGGGAAATCGAATGCGCAGTTTGTTTTTCAAAATATCCCACTAAGGTTCAATTATATTGAGATCAGGGGACTGAGGGGGCCAGATGAGGTGCTCTATTTCATCGTCGTGTTCATAAAACCAGTCTCGGGCAATTCCACAGGTGTGAATGGTGGCATTATCTTCGAAAACTGGTCATTTGTCAGGAAACACAGTTTGCACCATTGGGTGAAGACGGTCTGCCAGACATAATCCTCTCCTGTTACACGGCCATTCAGAACAACAAGTGGGCCAAGACCAGGATGTGATATCGCACCCCAGATCATCACTGAACCGCCAACATGCTTAACCGTAGGCCGAAGATAGTCAACTTGATAGGCTTCTGGTGGCGTTCTCCAAACGTAAACAATTCCATTTGTCGGGAATAATGTGAACGACAATTCATCTGACCATATTACATTCTCCCATTGTTGTTGTATCCAATTTTTATGCTCGCGACACCATATTCGTCGCTTCAAGGCATTTCATGGTGTAATCAATGGTTTTTAAATAGCCGCTATACCATGAATGTTTGCCATATGCAGTTCACGCCGGATAGTTTTTGATGAAATTGCTTACTGTAGATGTGTGCTCATCTCAGATGTTATCTGGGATGCTGTTGTCGTTTTTTTTTTTTTTTTTGCCCCAATCCGCTTCAAAACCCTTTTCTGTCATTCAGCTTCGATTTTCGACCACTGTTGCGCTTTTTAGATGATGTTGTTCACTGTTTCAAATATGCTGACACCAACAGTCGACACTGTACTTTTCCCAACACCTAGAAGGGTGGCCGTTATCGTTACTGATACACCAGCAAGACGGGCCCCAACAATCATGCCTCTTTCGAAATCAGAGAGGTCAGCCATAACGCAATTTTAACATAGAAATATATTTCACATCCGACTTCTATCTCTGCTAGTAGCAGACTGATAAGTGTACTTTCTCATCCGCCAGGTGGCACTCTTCACCGCTAGAGGACAGGAGTATACGAGAGGTTTCTTTCGAGTACTATTTTTTCACAAGTGTTCATATTATTTTGTCCAAACCCAGTACTTGGAGAAACAAATACAGACATAAAACGGGAAGACAGACAAAACCAAATTGTCCCTAAATTAATGCCTCACAGTATGCAAAGTTTCATGAGAATGCACCCAGGCCCGGGATCAGAAAGTACTTAAAACTGCGACGAACAAAGTCTTTTCAGAATAATTTTTCCTTAATTTTATCAAAATTTTGGCAGATTTTCTTTTTAAACATAAGGGGTACGATGTTCTTCAGTGCATAGTGCGCAGTGCGCTCCTTGCCACACCTTTTTTTTTTCTTCTCTATCTACGGAACAACCTCCCTACACCGCCTAAATATCAAACACTTTATAAATAACACATCTTCTATGTCAATGATAAAATGTTTAACTTCAAAAGTTATCGATAGAATTGCAAATTCTGAAAGTATGCCTTGGTTTTAAATAAAGTAAGCTAATTGATTTTGATGTGTTTTATTTTAATATGTTATACATATTAAGCAGATAATTGTGTTTTACGTCTGTTTTTGATTTTACAGCAGTTTTCAAAATTCGGACAAAATGCCTGCAGAATAATTGCGATTGCTTGGAGTTGTATTGCAGAACACTGAATATAATTCTGCACTTGAGCACACAGGTATTTGTTCATAATACAGGCACACATATGCAGACGAACAGACCAAATGCACAAGTAATGCACGAAAATATTCAATGTACACACACTTCATTTTGATTTACATAGATTTTTCATCCATCCCCATTCTGGCTTAGTTTTATTTCTCGAGAAGAAAACAAATCGGGATTGGAATGTTTTATTGAAATATTTCAGCTAGAATTTCATTTCGAAGGGGAACCAACGTTAGTATTCCAATTTTATGTCAAATGAAGTTATCTGTTCCTTATTAAATTAGAAAAGATTCGCTATGTGGAATCCTGGTGATTCTCGTCATCAGAAAAATATTACTAGATAATGATGGACGAGATATCTCTTATTAGAAGAAAACGCACCAGGTAATGATGGACGAAATCTCGTCGTTGGAAGAAAACTGACCAGATCGTGATCATGTCATCATAAAAAAGTCCGCGATATCATGATGACGAAATATCTCTCCATTGTCAAACTTGTTCAGGTTTTGATGAACCAGACACGTCAAAGAAACCACTTAGACGGTTGGATTACTGGATGCATAAAAATGTAGTTTCTGTTGTGATTGATCGGAGCATCGGAGAGTTGAAATATGCTAGTCGAGTATTGTATCAAAGCGTTTGTTTTGTTATAAGTGTTCACTGGTTTACAAAAGGATTTTTTTGTTTTTATTCAGTTCAAATCACGGCGAAATGTTCTTCGTGAACTTGAATAGACCTAATGGAAGATTTCGACCATCCAAGTGGTTTCTACGAGATATCTCGGTGGAGTGGTCGTTCACGGTATGAAGGCGATTTGTCGCCAAATATGGTAACCTTCGCCTTTTGCTGTTTTTCTCCACATCTGGCGTTTTTATTATGGCAACCCTATCTGTGTGAATTTTGCTGTTACAGAATTCGGCTGCCATCTTGATTTGGCGACAAAAATTAGTTGGCGACAAACGTTTTACCGTGAACGACCACTCCACCGATATCTCCTCTATTAACCTTTTGACTAAGGCTATAGATAAAACTGGCGCGATTTCTATAACTTTTAGGCTAGGCCTCCACTTATGATTTCTAGTCGCGCGATCGTTTAGTCGCAAAAATAAAACTAATTGTTTTAAATACAAATGCACAAACGTGCGACTAAACAACCGCAACGATCACACAGACAGGCATGGACATGTTCCCACTTGCGATATTTTAGTCGCAGTTCTGAAACTGTCTTGTTGTGGTCTGCGTTTAAAACACTGCAAATACTTGTTTGAAATGTCTGACAACGAATCTACCGGAGGTGATTATGGACGACTATTAACAGTAATTGATACCGAGTTGCTCATTTATGAAATTGATAACTTAAAGAAATTTAAGATTGTTTTGATTGACCATTTATTCCCGACAATTCATTAAAACTACTTTTTGTCATTCGGTAACACTGGAAAAACTTTGCAGGGTGCTCACATAAATCTTCATATAACTTGTAGAACTGCACTTTCAATAATCCTTGACTTGTTATTAGATGTACCCAATATAACGATGCTTATTCATTTCTCTCCCGAAGCAAAAGAGCGATCGCACAAGTAGTTTCAATGGCATCCATTGGAGAACTGTTTTAATTCAAAGATTTATCTATCGCAGTGTGTACCTTGTAGATTTTCTGCTGCAGCGATTTTTTGGTCGCCGTTACTAGAAATCGAAAGTGGAGGCCCAGACTTATGGTGACTCCACACCAATGGCGTCAGCAACAGAGACAGGCGACATATTGTCGCCTGTTTCTGTTGCTGTCAAAAAAGTCTTAACACCGCTAGCGACAGCAATTTATTTCCTCATAATCGTCTTTTTCGAAAGCAATACATTTATTTCCACTTCTTATTCTGCAAGATGGCTCACAGATCGCGTCCGCGTTAAATAAAACTCCTAAACTAAATAAAAACGCACGTAGCGAGAGTCAATCTTTATTCTGATTTGTCTCTGTCGCCATGCCGACGGACAAAGTTGAACTTCTTCCAAGGCTTAAAAGCGCAGCGACAGCGACAGACAAACAAACCGGGCGAAACAAAATTTGTTTGTAATACGCATGCGCAATAACTAAGACATGTTTTTTGTCTTTGTCGCCGTTGGTGTGAAGCCACCATCAAGGTATAATTGCTGTACCGGCGTAGTCTAAATTCTGTCTTGGCTCAATCAAGGTACAACTGTTTATCAGCCGAAGTCTAAAGGTTAAGATCAGAAAAATTGGGTAATGACGAAATATCTCGTGAACAAGATCTAATCAGTTTTGCTAATGACGAGACACCTCGAGACAAATACCAGAAAAATAAAAATGATTCCATTCAGTCGTCTTGCGATCAGGATTGCCGAGATAGACTGAGTCAAACCAGGAGGTTGTTTGGGTTTCCATGGTTTCAAGTGCCACACATAGCAAAGCAAAGCAACGTGACACAAGACAAAAACCTCTTGACAAAATAAAGACTGATATAAAATTTATCTCTTTACAATTTTAAATTTAAAGTAGCCCAATCGCACGAGGAGGCACACACAAAACTATTGGGCCATTTCTCCAGCCCATGGGAAGGATGGAATTATCCCGTGCATGATGTATTGCTCACCCTGCGCAGTATGCTCATTGGACTCCATGCTGTTTTCTAATGCGCAACACCAGTGCGAGACCCAGGCCGACGCCCCCAATTGGGGCCCCCACTCACCCCGAGTGGCCCCGACATAAATGAGATTGGGGAAAGTGCATTATCAAACTTTATTCCTAAATTATTTAGCAACACACTGACGATTATTATCACTTAAAATGTTTTACCAACTGTTAACTAAGCAGTTCACTTCATTTCAAACCATTAATCAGTTATTTTTCTTTTTAATATTTGGTGGAGCCCCTCTGATCGATTCGAGTCTTGCAGTTGCCACTCGTGGGTAACACTATTAATCGTCGCTATTTTAGTATGTTCGGCAGGTAATTTTAACGATATAACTATTTTAATTACGACCGGTGTTTGTCATAGGCGGTCGGCCGTATATCGTCCCATTCTATCCGCAGAAAGATCGTTGTTGCTCAATGGGAAGGTCAACTGTGATAGCAACCTGGAAGTTCAATTCCTTCCTAGTGATTTCTACTCCGTGTCCTTCTCTCTTCTGTCAGTAAAAATCTTGTGTGCATCCATTACTTGAAATTGTCCTGACGCAGCATGGCTAAACATGGCCCTTGCGCTAGAAAAATCCAATCAACTATCCAATTAGGCGTAGTCCTACGAGTACTTCAAAAGAAGGCTTTCACATTAGTTTGAACTAAATTTCAAAGGGGTTAATGAAAGCATAAAAAGAGAAATACAGCGAGAAATGACTGAAATTACGTTTGCCAAATGTTTATGACGAATAACACCAAACAAGTATTCAAATGGTGTTCCTCCAAAGTTCATGTTTTATTTTCTGTCACTTTTGAAGCGCTGACGCAATATGTAGATATTGCGAATGTGAATGATATTCATTATCTTTATACTTTCCTCTTGCTCAAGGAACGATTAATTTAACAACTTTTTATCAATTTATATGCTCACATTTAAAGTGAATATCACATGGGTATTCTATTTATTTAGTTTAAAATATGCATTTAATACAAGACAAAACAGCGCATCTGACAATTTAACCTTTAGACTACGGTATAGCAGTGGTACCATGATAGTGCCAAGAAAGAATTTAGACTACGGCCGTTAAAACAGCCGTACCTTAAAAGTTATAAGAATCTCGAGAAGAATGAATAGCACTTGTTATATCTATAGCCGTTTTCAAAAGGTTAAATGCACTTTTTAAAAATTAGGCTGCCAAAAATGGCGACAAAGTCGTCAGTCATTTAGTAAGAACAGGGGGAACCACGTTTAAGTGACTGACAATAGGCTAAGACAGAAGCACAGAACTAAATCCCCTCTTGCATTTTCCCTTCACTGCTTATATGCTTATCTAAGAGGTAGACAAGTGAATTAACGTCACATTGGAGTAGCACAAGTGCGTGATCAATCCGGAAGGGAAAGATCCGCGGTTAACATCACGTATTTTTTGAATCACGGTCAGATGACTACGTCGTGGAAAAAAGGACATCGACTTTTAATCTAGCTTTAACTAATCATACAACCGGAATCTTTTATTAAGGAAACAAGTTTGTATCACGGATTCCTTGGCCAGATCTGTTGGAGATTGCTTTCGTCCTATCAGACATGACTACCTACGATCCTTTACATCGCAATAATAAATTTGGTAATTTTTAATTACGTCGTACTGGAACAATTCAGCGGGCTATTGACGACGGTCGGGGATCAATAGCCTAAAGAAAAGATCCGAAGACAACACCACGTAATTTTGAAGCACGGTCAGATGACGAGACCTTTACATCGCATTGGGAACTGTAAATGACTGGAGACTTAAGGACTGGCGCGGACATCCATAACAAAACAAATTATGCTGTAAATGTGTGTGTTTTCAAATCATATTCAATCACTTCAGACCTATTGGACTGCTGGCCGGAGACCGGGTGTAGGATAAAATATAAAAAGTAAACTTAAATAAAAAACAATCGGAAACTTCATTTACCAAACAATACAAAAAATAATTAAATGCTCCCCGGATAATCTTTTCGAATGTCCACCTTTGTGTTCAACAACTCTCAGAAAAAGATGTTACGAAATTCCAGGTTGCCGCGCCCGTCCTACCTTAAGAAACCAATAGAAATGCATCACTTGACCTTCGCTATCCCGAGTAACCTTGGGACATTTTTTCTTCTCTCGCCATGTCCGCTCGCATTGTTTTTGAATCGTTATTTTTGTTAATTCTTTTATTCATGTCTCGTCCATCATGAGAAGATGCTGCAAATGGCGGCAACGAGGAATTTCCGACGGTGCGTGGTGGCAGGTAAGTATGAAATAACAGAGTCTGGTTCTGGTTCGAGGGTGGAGCTGGGGAGGTCTCGAGATGTTCTGAAGCCCGGCGGAACATTTTTTGCCCCTCCAAATCGCTGAAGGCACTGGTATATATAGCAGTTCCTAATTTGGGATCAGCTAGTGGTTTCAAGAAACTTACAGACATGAAACTGGTGAGTTTCTGCTTTCTCCTTTTTTAGTAAACGTTGTTGTTTTACTTTCGTCTGTCGGTTATTTATTTTAATTCCATATTGACAATGTAGATATTGGTCAATCTTAAAAGAGATGACTAATGAAGATGAAAACAAGGCGATAGAAATGAAGTAATATACCTGTTTGAGTTCAACAAAACGTTCATTATTATCAGGACCAAAGGAAAGAGTTTTGAATGCGTTCAAAAAATTGTGTTTCGAAGGAAACATTTTTTTTCTCTTGTTTACTTTAGTCCTGATAGACGTTGTTCTACTGTAATAGCTAGCTATAAATAGGATATGTCATGTTGTTTTCATCTTTATTGATTGTTTTTTGAAGCTTTTAAATGTTTGATTTCTCGTTTGGCAAAAGTTTTTATTTTATCTTGTACTCGAGATTTACAAATTTTCCTCTCAGTTTTTGACATTGATAATTTGAACTTCATTCTTATGTTTTCTAAACCCATGGATATTACGTTGATATTCTTAAAATAGTAAATTTTAGAAAATCCTTGAAATCTGTTGCTTTTATCTAAGTGCAAATTAGAAATTCATTCTAATGGCAATCTTCGAAAATTGTGCGGAATCCAAGAAAATGTATTCAGTCGGTTCGACAAAATATAGTTTTGATTAATTTACGAAAATGAAATTTTAGTTATTGTCACTTTTAGCTCCAAAGTGGCTTTAAAAAAAAACTTTTTGAAGCAATTTATTTGTAAAGGATTTTAAAAATACGTATATCATTTGAAATTATTTGTAAAAAAACATATAAAAAATGGCCAAAATCAAACAGTTCATATGAAATAAATCTTACAAAATCACCAAGAATTTTTTTTTAGTTTAAAAACGAGATTATATCAAACTATATATAGCAAAAATAAATTTTTAATTACGATCGCTTTCGATGGAGTTGTATTGACAACAAACTTTATAGCAGACGAGTATGATGGGTGCACTACAAAAACACTTTTCTCCAATTGAGATTTTTTGACATTCTTAGAATTTCGTACTTCGTACTACATACTTATGTTCACTGAGCATGGGTTTTTTCTTGATGTCCTTAAAAGATATTTTGAATATAATCCTTGACATTTGTTGCATATATTTAATTGCAAATGAGAAGTTCGTCGTGCTTCCTAGTAGGGCAGTTTTAGTTCAAAATGTTACTTAACCTATTCTTTTGTGCAACATTTTACATGCTTTCGTACAATAATTTTAAATTTTAAAATTGTGTGATACATTTGTCATTAGGTGAATAAAATAATAAGAATACATTGAAAATAATAAGAATACATTCATGTGTTAACGTTTAGGTAAAAAACGGTTTGCAAATTTTACAGCAATCTTATAATAACTAAAAAAAAAATTTTGAAAGGCCAATGTCCCTTAAAACTTAGTAAAGCATACCAATCATTCCTATGGCACACCATTGTGCCTCCATTGTTATTGAAAATCACTGCACTGTAATAGAGATTATAAATAGGATATCACAACAGAACGGTCTAACGCGCAACATGATACCAATCCAGAAGAAAAAATAATTTCAATCCTACAACAGCTACAGACCTTTCGATGTTTTTCATGGTATTTTATTTATTAGGTATTGTTTAATTAACGTCGCGCTGGAACCACAACGGGCTATTTGGGACGGTCCAGGATCAAACCCGAAGTGAAAGATCCGAGGACAACACTACGTAATTGGGAACCACGATCAAATGACGAGATCTCTCTTGAGCTGGAACCCCACTCTCCAAACTTCCCCACCACTCGAACGACGTGAGGACTTTTGATGCCATGACAGATTTAACGTTTACCAGCCCTCTTTTTTACACGACGGTCTCTGATTGGATTCGAACTCGCAATAAAAACTCAATTTCCTAATCCATAACACTTATAATCGGGCAACAGCGGTAATTTTCATAAAAAAGGCTTTGAATTACAGTAAACTCCCGATTATCCGCGGAATTGAGTGGCGCAGCAACCGCGGATAAGCGAATTCCGCGATAATCCGCAAAATGGGTATTAAAATAGAACAAATCAACACAAAAATGTTTTAAAACAATTTTTACTTACAGTAGTATGTCTATACGTACAGTTATGAATTAATAAGCAAGATTTCTGTACTTAAAACTTTGTTTATTTACTTATTCGCAAAAAAAAATCAATTCATTGTTTTTATATTTTGTGTTAAAACACCTTTTATATTTTGAGATTGAAGTTTTTTCACCAACATTTTGTCACAAAGTGACCGCAGATAAGCAGCCGCGTATAATCCGGAGTTTACTGTATTTCAAAACTCTGCGCCTCCATGTTCTTTCTTAGGAAAAATAACTGTTTCATAATTGACAGTTGACTTTGGTATAGCTTGACCAAATATGGAGGTTGCGGTAGCCCAGTTGGGAGAGTAAGATTAGCAACCGGCCGGTTGCGTATCCAACCAAAGACCGTCGTGCTGTGGCGGCTGGTGCACGTTAAATCTGTCATGGTCTCAAATGTCCTGAAGTTAGTGTGATGCGGAAGCTTAGAGAGAGGGTGCCAACTCTGGGGTTGGCTTCTTCATCTGACAGTTGTTCAAAATTTCGATGGGTAGTACGCGATTTGAGTAACAGATTAGTGCCTTACATCGGAGTAACAGATTAGTGCCTTACATCGGAGTAACAGATTAGTGCCTTACATCGGAGTAACAGATTAGTGCCTTACATCGGAGTAACAGATTAGTGCCTTACATCGGAGTAACAGATTAGTGCCTTACATCTGAGTAACAGATTAGTACCTTACATCTGAGTAAAAGATGAGTACCTTACATCTGAGTAAAAGATGAGTACCTTACATCTGAGTAACAGATGAGTACCTTACATCTGAGTAACAGATTAGTACCTTACATCTGAGTAACAGATTAGTACCTTACATCTGAGTAACAGATTAGTACCTTACATCTGAGTAACAGATTAGTACCTTACATCTGAGTAACAGACGAGTACCTTACATCTGAGTAACAGACGAGTACCTTACATCTGAGTAACAGACGAGTACCTTACATCTGAGTAACAGACGAGTACCTTACATCTGAGTAACAGACGAGTACCTTACATCTGAGTAACAGACGAGTACCTTACATCTGAGTACCTTACATCTGAGTAACAGATGAGTACCTTACATCTGTAACAGATTAGTAACCGAAGGATAGAGTTCGAAACTAGGTCCAACCAAAGACTGTCGTACCGCGGAGGCTGATGCACGTTAAATCTGTCGTGGTCTGAAATATCCTCACGTTAGTGTTGTGCGGAAGTTTAGAGAGAGGGTGCCAGCTCACGGGTTGGCCTCTTCATCTGACAGTTGACCAAAATTTCGAGGGGTAGTCCTCGGAAATTTTCCTTCGGGCTGATCCCGTTAGGTAGTTAAGTAACTTCTCATTGGAGCAACACGACGGACTATTGGCAATGGTCCAAGTTCACTCCCGAAGAGAAAGTAACAAGGACTACGCCTCGTGATTTTAAACCACGGTCAGCTGACGAAAACTCCTGAGCTGGTACTCCACTCTCTAAACTTCCACATCACGCCAAAATTAGGACATTTGAGGCCATGACAGATTAAACGTGCACAAGCCCACTTTGTACACGACACTGAAGTCTAGGACAAGAATGATTGTACTGAAACATTTTACTGTGCCATTATTATTGTAAACTAGATTAAAAAAAATGGTGTTTGGAGAGACACGTAGTTGCACTGTAGTAGTATAACGGGCTATATGGTAACGGTTTGGGATCAGTCTAAGACCTTTGGAGGAAGGAATATATTCTGTAAAGGGTCCTCCTCGGTATCGACCAGGCGCTATTGCCAGATAACACGAGACCAAAACCTCAAAGGGACGCAATGTTTGTTTTACATCATTTCACTTCTAGAACTATTGCAAATCCTGATATACATGAATGAGCAAGAAATATTATTAAATGTAAGGTACTTAATAAAGAATCGGTAGTCTTCTCTCTCTAAAAGCGAAGAACCGTGTACAGGTTCTCAGTATGCAGGGGGTGAGAAAAGACATTTCCAATGGTTAATACGTTGATGATGTTAAGCTGTCATACCTTACATCTGATCAAATTCGTGGATCAGAGGAATGTAACTTAAAATTATTCAATGAGGCGAAATCTTCATCACTAAACAGGGCACATTTCAAGCAACTATCGGGAAAAACATTCTTACTGAAAAAATTAAATTTGATCCTGAAATAAAAACTTTTAACTTATGCTGCATGTTCTTATTTAATGTAAATAATGGTGACTTTACAATGGAGTTAACTAATCCAATTAAACTGTAGATAAAAACCTGAATCTTCTCTGTAAGATGACATCTTCATTGTGTTGCATGATATGTGGTGTCAATAATCCACTTCAACGAAGAACCAGGTCATTAACGTCTTAAAGTCTCGTTACCACTGGATCTCGGTAAAAATCAATAAAAAGTAGTAATAACATGAACTTACAAGTACAGGTTATGTTCCATTTTCTGTTTATTTTCTTTTTTAAATAAAACTGAACTGTTTTCGAAAGTAATCGTTGATTGCTACGTTTCAGGTATCGATCAGAGGGTTCGATCAGAGAACTTGTTTAAAAGAAATAATAAAATGCAATTACTGCGCTGTAGAACGCCATCTATCTATCTATCTCCACTGAAGTCTTTACAATATGATCGTGAAGAGGGTTGATTGGTTTGGTTTTCATGGCGCAATATATATATATATATATATATGACTATTCGGCCAAACTATGTCAAACACAAGGCAGATAACTTCAATTAATTGACCTTACACATACAGGGGACGTTTTAGACTCAGAAGAGTTGGCTGGTTTTGGATTTAGGGGTCGCGCAAGTGACATACACTACCCTACAATAATGGACCGGACAGCAAGATGTGAGGGTATAAGGGAAATAATACATGCTTTAATAGGGGGATGGTCCCCAGGTGCTGCAATTACACTAGCAACCTTCTGGGAATACTTTCAACAAGGTTTGATACACAGCTATGGGTATTTGCGTCCATTCCTGCTGCTGCAAGAATGTCGCCAACTCAGCTGTAGATTTCAGACGTGGTTCCCTGGTCCGTAAGCGTTGCTCTAACTCGTCCCACAAATGTTCTATGGGGTTTAGGTCGGGACTCTGGGAAGGCTAGGGAAGACGTTTTACATTCGTATCTTGATACCACTGCTTGACAGAGGCTGCAACCCGACATGGAGCGCTGTCGTCCTGGAAGTAACATTCGTCCGTTCCATAAAATTGCCAGAGCGTAGGAAGAACCTGATTGTTCAAAATGTTCATGTAGGCACGTCGTTCAATTTACCAGGAACAACAAGCAAAGGTCCCAGTTCATACCACCTAAAACATCCCAAACTAGTAGTCTGATTTTATGCAAATCCGCTGCGTCCGGTCCATTATTGAAGGGTAGTGTATATGGTTAAGCTGAACCGAACTCAAGACAGACAATATTAATAGTGAAAAGGATTGAGAAAAGTAGAAAAAGATTTCTTGGTCATTCCACGGCCACGATCCCCAAGTTTACCAGAGGCAGTAAATTCCATGGCAAAAGAAGATATCGCTGTAGAGCAGGCCTCGAAATAGATTTTTTAATACAGGTGCACAAGGTGCACCTAAGTTTTTAAATTAGGTGCACAGGTAATATTTTAGGTGCACATTATAAAAAACGTAATATAAGAGCATTGATATAATGTAAACTACTATTTTAGTTGGGTATGTTTAGATAGGTTTGTATAGTGGATAGTAAATAAAAATATTTAAACATCTAAATTTTCCCTTCTCCGGCGCACGGTTGTCGCGACAGTCGCTTCAACAGAGCCATCAGGAAAATGTTTCGATCATCGGAAAGTTCTGGTGGCAGTGACACCAAAGTAAACCTTCCTCCTGTACAAAGCCGTTAAAGGCCAGCGATTTTGTTTGCGCATAGTGTGTATTTGGAATTTTAATTACGTTTCTTTAGAGCGAGAGAGGTCAATACTAATAGTTTGTTCAAGCATCAAAATAACAAAAAACTTTCCCTCCCCTTTTTTAAAGTTAGGTGCACGGCAAGCATCAGCGGGAAAAAATTAGGTGCACAGTTTTATTTTCATGTGCACAGTGTACCTGTGCACCCGGGTATTTCGAGCCCTGCTCTAGAGTACCTTCAGTTTTGACAAAAATTGCAGAAAATTTATTTCATTTACTAAAAATTACATTTAATCCATAGTGTGTGCCGTTCTGTTTAATAACCTTTCTCCGTCTCTCCGGTAGTTGCATAATCCCGCGCTCATAGAAGTTATAAGGTTTCTGACTAAAGAATCCAGGTGACGAAACTTTCTGAACCACTTAAAGGCACGTGGAATGATCAACGGCACCCTCACTCAACACAACACATCTTTCGCTTCTACGAAGCATTATTGTATTTTCGGAAACAAAAAAGCACGTCGAAAATGCTCCTTATTTTCTGACATATTTAGTGCTTAACAAAATTTAAAAACAACCCAAAAACACAAGTTTTTTTTTCCCAAGTACTCGCTGAAATTCCTCATTTAAAAAAACATCGAAAACTTTCCACGTGTGAAGTAGGGATGCGACATCGATGTCGATGTTTTATAAAAAACATCTATGTATTGGAGACTATGTCGCATCAATAGTTGCTAAACGAGTTTTAAGAAATGGGGAAAAAAGTTTAAATACACTGAATTTTATAAACATCGATGGTTTGTGGGCGATGTATTATCAACATCGATACTTTAATTTTGAACATCGATGTTTTGCTGTCGATGTCGTATCATAAAGTGTTTTTTTTCTCTAACTGGTGAAAAAAGAAGTCGGCTTAAGGTGGAGAAAGTTAAGAATTCTCTTTTTTTACATACTGTAAATAACAAATATTAGAGCATATAATAATTATAGGCCCCAATATTTTTTATTTACAGTAAATAAAAAATAAGTTTATGTTTTCCCACACCAAGTTGAAAATATATAAAATAACTAACAATAAGTATTGTTATGAACCTACCTTGACATAGGTACTACATTATACATATAGCTAGTAGTACCTATGTCAAATTATTGAAAATATTATTTTCTTTTATATTATTCAATTCGAAAATAAAAGACTTGTTAATTGTTCGTATTAATTATTTTTACTTTATTTTGACATGTTTGAGGTTGCTAAACCAGTTTTAAGAAATGAGGGGAAAAGTTTAATTACTCTGAATTTTAAAAACATCGATGTTTTTTGGTCGATGTATTATCGACATCGATGTTTTAATTTTGAACATCTATGTTTTGCTATCGATGTCGCATCAATAGTGTGAAGCAGATAACACTTCGGTTTTGCGATGCAATGCCATCTAGTGCTTAACACAAGACAAAGTTTTGCATCAACACAATATATTTAAATTTCAAATGCCCTTTATATTTAATTTCTTATACTTGACGTTAGTCTTCAACTTCCTTTCACTTGTTGCAAATTCTCTTTTCAGCTTATCCTTACGACGCTTCTGGCAGGGACCTTGGCTGCACCCATGCAACAGTCCCTCTCTGTTAATGACGACGGGTCTTACCAATTCTTCTACGAGACGGGCAAAGATGGCGGCCAGCACAGTCGATCCGAAGTGCGGCACCCAGACGGGGTCGTTGTCGGCAAGTACTCTTACGAAGACGCCAACGGGGCGCTGAGGGAAGTCAATTACAGAGCTGATGACTCGGGGTTCGTCGCCAACGGAGATGTCAGCGTCGAGGGAGCGCCGAAAGGACAATTCCCAGTCCCTGAAGAGAACCAGAAAGAAGATTCTCCACCAGAACCAAGCACTGATGCAGAAGATCCAGAACCCCAAGAATCTGCAGCTGTAGAAACCAAGCCAGAGGAGTCGCATCAAGACGAAGATCATAAAGAGGACGACATTAAAGATCTCACGCTGGATGAGCCTACAGCAGATGATCCTCCAGAAGCTTTTCCGCCAGGATTCTTCGTTCAGAATTTCCACGGACTGAGAAGATTGCCTGAACCAACTACGGAAGATAAACCTACCACAATTGAATCGCCAGTTGAAGCACCCAAGGAAATAGCCCCTTCGGAAGAGGACAACGAAGCCCATCCCGAAGAACAACCAAGCTTGTCAGCAGACAAAGCTGAGGAACAGAACAAATTCAACGAGAAAGTCGTCAATGAAATGGAAACTTTTATGCACTTACGGCCTTTTCAAAGCTTTGCACCTCAACCGATGGATACGTCAATGTTTCGCCCGCCCGTGTATGTATTTTCTTACCAACACCCCGACTCTTATGGGTACCATTACTTCTTCTGAGTCCATACTGAAGTTTCTCTTCCCCACTACAATTTGGCTATATTTCTATTGTTTCTGTTAAGGTGTAAGAATAATTGCCTCTGAAATTCCTCAAGGCTATTTTTCATAGTTGGCACTATAAATTCGCCTTTACAAAAAATAAACATGGGTGGTTTGAACATGTTTCCCTTTGGAATAACTGAGAGTTAAAATTATTGGTATACGTTGCAGTACAATGGGTATTTGAAATACTGTAATTGAAGTTTAAAATTTTTCTATTCATCTAGAGACTTTTATAAACAGTAACGAATATTTTGTAAGAGTAAGTGCATTTAATAAAAGAAAAAGTTGAAATTTACGGTCTAGTTTCTATAAGTATATGGTTCTTTATTGATTAATATAATTTAGTATTGATATTTTCAAATGAAAAATATGTAGACTTTAATCCACATTGCATAATTCATGCAAAATATACGGGAGATATTGAGAGTAATGCTAGTTTATGAAATGGAATGAGACATTATCATACACAACACCAGTTACATGAATAAATTCTAGAGTAACATTCAATGTTTCAAACATGCAAGGTATCATCGACAAACCTATCGAGAAATAATCAAATGTAAGCGATAATTAATATATGAATAACAATACAGTGCTCTAAGAAACATAACAGAAGTCGTGCCCACATGCGACCAAGGGTAAGTGTCCGTCGTCTTACGTCGATTAGCTAGGACACTGGTAGTCACACAAATTTTCTAATTCTTAAGTGTAGTCAAAATACCGTATTAATACTGTATATTATGTCACACTCCATTAGCTGAAATTTATCGGGTAAGTTTTGCTACGTAACTTCATAAACAATTTGCTACAAGTGACCAGAACTATTTACAGACATGCTTGTAAACACTTTATTAGATTTTAAAATATATTTATTTTAAATTGAACTATTTTATTTTGATGGCGTAAGTCTTACGCATGACATGAAAAGCAGGGCCGTCCTAAGATATTTGGCACCCGTGGGCTACTGACAATAATGTACCACTCTTCATAAGGAAATACACGGGAGGGTAAGCGGGAGAAATGATCGGTGAAGTTTTAAGTTTCAGAACAAGAAAAGTCAATATAGTCAGTCCAGCCATCAAACTGATTTTAGTGCAAGCAAAATTGCCGCCCCAAAAAGCAGGCGCCCCGGGGCTATAGCCCTGTGGTTAGGGTGGCCCTGATGAAAAAGAATATACTTAAAAATGATTAATTGAAAATCTCAACTGTTTGCTTAACGATTCTGTTTGCTTAACGATTCTCTTTGCTTAACGATTCTGTTTGCTTAACGATTCTGTTTGCTTAACGATTCTGTTTGCTTAACGATTCTGTTTGCTTAACGATTCTGTTTGCTTAACGATTCTGTTTGCTTAACGATTCTGTTTGCTTAACGATTCTGTTTGCTTAACGATTCTGTTTGCTTAACGATTCTGTTTGCTTAACGATTCTATTTACTTAACGATTCTATTTACTTAACGATTCTATTTACTTAACAATTCTATTTACTAAAACATTGGCTTTTGAATCAAAATGATGATAAATTGTATCAAAATGATGATAAATTGTATCAAATGAGATACGTGTTAGTGAACTCCAATAACTATTTCACGATTTAAAATAATCGTCATCTCATTTACAAGATTCCAATTAACCCTATGAGCTTCGTGAGGTTTTCGTGTGATATACCACTGTTTCATCCTACAACACACGACTCAATAGCCACATCTTCTGCCCCTCAGATATTCAAAATCTGAGCAACCTTGTCCATTACTGAATCTTGCGCCGTAAAATCCTAACCAACCATTCAGAAGTTTATTGAAATGCTTTAGGGAATTTCGCAGGCATCTCGCTTATCTGAAAATAATGAGATCACTCAGAATGCTTAGATTGCTACTCGAAGACAAACCAAACATGATTTCAAATCCTACTTTCTCGTGAGGAAACTATTATTTTTCAGCTAAAATACTGGAAACAATGAAATGATCAGCAATATCAATTTGGAAACAGCGGTGAATAATCCCAAGACCTTTCGTTACCTCCGAGGTAGTTGTTTTGGTGGAAATATTTTTAGTGCAAAATCATTATCAAATAACATTTCACACGCATACTTGAAATGTTTCGCATTTTAAGACAGTCGTAAGGAAAAGTACTCGAATTCCAAGTAACGAATCGCATAGTTACACAATTATCACGAATAAAGCTGTTTGACATTCTGCTTTGAAAGCAAACAACTATTGTTTGGGTACTATGTCGAATTACGGGCATACACATAAGAAACGTTTTAGTGATACAGAAGAGAAATATATTTTAAGGTTTATAGGGTAGAGAGTGGGCAAATCCAATGAGTCATGACGACCGCTTAGGTTTTAATGTAACTTGTCTACCGAGTAAAAGCACTGAATAACAAAGTAAAATCTTTGTCTTTATTTTTTTGTAACTCACTGGTAATGGTAATTTTTAGTTAACGTCGTACTAGAGCAACACAACGGGTTTGTAACTCACTGAAAATTCCTCATGTATAAGTTGTAGGCTTCGGTCTACAGATAAAATATCCCTATTTAAACTTTGAAATCATAGTACGAATTTGAAACCTTTCTAAAACAGAAAATGACAATAACCACGTATTTATGAAACCATTCATCTGTTTAGATTTAATTACAAATACGCTTGGCAATGTGATGTTTGCTAAATCTAGAATCATCTAGGTATAAAATACACCGAATACTGGAAAATACTGGTTGCACCAAATCCAACACGCACATTTACATTTAAAACAATACAACTAATAGCAATCTTTTGGATCAATACACTTAGTTTATCAAAAGATTTATTTTTCAAAAGTTTACCCTTTTGACGAGACTTTGAACTCCGTGATATGAATAATAACAGGACAAGATGGCGTCCAAAAGTGAGGGCGTTGACAAGAAGACGTCAGGTGTCTGGTTTAACTCCACACCACTAAACAAAAGTTTTTCAGTTAAAACTAGAGAGTGATGGTGTTTTGGTAACTTCTTTCGTTTCTTAGAGCCGACCAACCGGTATGGTGGTTAAGGTGTTAGCCTCTAGATCGGAAGGTTCCTGGTTCGAATCCGGGTTCGGGCATGGATGTTTGTAAACGTATGGTGTAGAGGCGGCTGGTGCACCTTAAATCTGTCGTGGCCGAAAGTCCTCACGTTGGGTTGGCGTGGAAGTTTGGAGAGTGGGGTGCCAGCTCAGGTGTTGCTTCGTCATCTGACCGTGGTTCAAAATTACGAGGTGTTGTCCTCGGATCTTTCCCTTAAGGGACTGATCCCGGACCGTCGTCAATAGCCCGTTGTGTTCCACTCGTACTACGTTAACTAAAATTACCTTACCTTACCTTCGTTTCTTAGCATGTTACTCTTGTGCAATTTCAGCATGTCACTTGGTAGATATTTTAACTAACGTCGTAGTGGAGCAACACAACGGGGTATTGGCGAGGCGGTCCGGGATCAATCCCGAAGGGAAAAAATTGAGAACAATACCACGAAATTTTGAACCACGGTCAGATGACGAGGCAACAACAGAGATGCATGTCACTTTGATCAAAAAGTTCTGCCAAACATCGGGCTGCGGTTTCCCGGTTAGAAGAGTGAGGCACTAGCAACCGGGGAGTCGCGATCCGAGGACAACACCACGTAGTCTTGAACTACGGTCAGATGACGAGGCGGCACCTGAGCTGGCACCCCACTCTCCAAACTTCCACACCAACCCAAAGTGAGGACTTTCGGCCACGACAAATTTAAGGATCAGCCGCCTCTTCGCCATACGCTTGCAAACATCCATGCCCGGACCCGGATTCAAACCAGGAACCTTCCGATCTTGAGGCTAACACCTTAACCACTATACCGGTTGGTCGGCGGGAAAGATCGAGGACAACACCACGTAATTTTGAACCACGGTCAGATTACGAATGTTTTTCAGGAAAACATTACCTAAAGCCGTTTATAAAATGATAAATGCACCAGAACATTAGACGCATTTACTTTCGAAGATTCTAGCTCCGACCAACTAATAACTCTCTGGTAGGAAAGTATTTTAATTAACGTCGCACTGGAAAAACACAACGGGCTATTAAAGAACTTTCCTGGACATGTATTGATTGGAGACCTTACAACCTTGAAGTTGCAGGCGCCGACGTTTAGATTCCTGTTATTTGCATTCTTCCCTGGGTGTATTTCTCTTTCTGTATCAGCAAAACTTTCATTGTGTGTCAATTACATCATAATGCATGCCTAGTGTAGCATGGCCAAATACTGCCACTGAGACATAAAACCTCCAAAAGCAATCAACCAAGTATTGATGTTATGTTTCGTGTTTGGAGCAGCTTCGTTTCATATGGCCCTTTGCTCCATAATACTCAACCGATCCGAATAAGCATGAAGGTATCCTATGGTATTTTAACAAAAATGACTAGATACTTTGTGAATCATGTTATTTTTCCTCAAATTCCTGCTAAAGGTAACCTTTTGACAGAGTTTGGAAAAGGGCAACTGCCGAATCACCTGTAGCTTTCCCCATATACGGTCCCCTCGTATTTACCAATAAATAATTTCATTTCAATAGTGAACAAAGGAGGCTGGTGCACTTTCAATTTTTGTCGGTGCCTCAAAATGGTGGGGAAGTTTGGAGAGTAGGGTACTAGCTCAGGTGTGACCTCGTCATCTGACCGTGATTCAAAATTACATGGTTTTGTCCTAGGATCTTTCCTTTGAGGGATTGATCCCAGAGAGTCGTCAATAGTCCGTTTTGTTGCTCCAGCACGACGTTAATAAAATACCTACCTACTTACCAACTTCTTTTAATGGTTTTTTTGGAAAAAAATTTTATCTTTATATGAGATTTAAAACATTCCGAAAAAAAAAACGCAAAACAGCACCAAGTAAAATATGTTTTACAATTCTCGAATATTGATATTTTAGGTACGTAAAATTTGTGACAGCATTTTGAAACAAACCCTTACAAAGTATGTACTAAATGCGTTGATTAAATACCTACCAACTTACCATTTTGAAGAAGGATCCTGATTTGTTATCGCTATCAGTGATTGATAGCCTCTCGTTTTCACGCTTACAAAGATAGCTTAAAACACACGCAACTAAGATAACTAAATAAATACGCAGTTCAACATTGCAGGCGAATCATTTTTTGTTACATTTCAAACCAAGTTAGCTCTTGCTGTATTTATTTTAACTTTCCTGCCAAGAGATGTTTTAACGGTAGGTCAAACAGTTTTATGCATTTTTCAAACAGGTGATCATCTTTTAAATCTAATAGCACGTCTCCTAGTCAAAGTTAAAAAGTGCGTAGGATAACTTACGACATTTTTCTACACTTAAATGTTTCAAAATATTACCTATGAAGGCTGGAAAAGTTAATTCCGTTATAAAAGTTAGAATATTATGTAAAAGTAATTAAATAAAGTATTAACGTTTGATTGAATGAAACTTCGAAGTAAAAGAGTACTCTTTAAAATTTTAACGAATTAAATTTTGCAGATAATTTAATAGGGTCGGGTGGGGTAATTGTAAACAAGCTATACAAGCGCCCACGTGAAATTTCGAGAAACTAAAAAGTTGTGAACTATGAAAGCTGACAACTCCGAGGATGTAATATGGTGATCCCGTATTTATTTGAACCACAGCTGATAGCAATCTGTTTTGCTGAAAAAATTGTGGTTGAAAAGTTTGGGTTTAAAAGTTGTTGTGTGTAGCATTTTCTGCTGTCCTCCATAATACACAGTCCAGTCACATTAATGTGAACACCACCTACTTTCGACGTCAACGTGAAATAACCAGATGGAGTGGTCGTTCACGGTAAGAAGGCGATTTGTCGCCAAATATGGTAACCTTCACCTTTTGCGGATTTCCTTCACATTTGCCGTTTTGTTATGGCAACCATATCTGCTGTTACGGAATTCGGCCGCCATCTTGATTTGGCGACAAAAATTAGTTGGTGACAAACGTCTTACCGTAAACGACCACTCCACCAATAACCAATCACAAAAGGCAAGTGGCAGCACATTGCAGTGGAGTGTATATAAAGGATGTTCTAGGGCAGGGATGGGCAAACTGCGGGCCAACTCCGGCCCGACAGAAGGTTTTATCCGGCCCGTGAATAGAATTTTAATTTGCCGGTCCGACGGAATTAAAAGAAAATATGATTTACATATTATATATCCATCTCCTTTTCTACTTTGTTTAAATATTATTTTTTTCTTCCATTTTTTCAAAGGACTGATGATCTTTTTACTTTCTCTATTTTTGTTCTACAAAACATAAATCGACGGAAATAGCAAGCACAGACAGCTTTCAATTGGTAAAGTGTTAAAAGCGGAAGTTCTTTGTTAGTTATTGAAGTTCGTTGAATAAAGTCGGATAAATTATAAAGAGCAAACTTCATAAAATACTTTTATTAACGAAAAATATATGCGTAAGACAATAGGTAAACTTCAAAGCTAAAAAGATTAAAAAACTAGTTTTACTATTCTTTTATTTTGTTCTAAACTTTTTCTGATGCCACTCGAGCCAAGAAAAATCGTAACGTGAAGAGTTTGCTGGTTGTTGCCTCAGTGCGCCACATGATGCCACCACACACCCCCTTTCCAGTGATAGCGTTACACCTCATAGTCGTTCAGGTATGCAGGAAATCGCACTCTTCGACCAGTTCTTGTGGTTCTAGCAAATTTGATGGAAGAATCATTGTCACTGGGAAGTGGTTGTGAGGTTTTGGAGTTATCGGACTCACATGTCCCAAAGTTTGATGTTACTTCATCTTTGAGTTTGAAACATGGTTTCAGTCGATCTATTGATATTCTCTTAATTTTACCCCAAACTACAACATCAAAGAATTTCTCAAAACGTTGTTTAACTAGATATGGTCCGAGATAGGTTGGTTGAAGATAATATGAGATTATGTTATTATAGATGAATACGTGTGAACAATTTGCTAAATCCTTGTGTACGAAAACTGGTTTTTTTCCATGGCTGGTTGTTGGAGTTGGTTTTAGGTTTTGGATGTGACTTTGCAATTTTTGTATAAAATCTGAATGCGTGGCAGCTGGGGAGTTACTGAAAAATTATCCAGGCAAACAGACTGGTGTGCCGTACACAAGTTCAGTGGAAGAACAACCCAAATCCTCTTTAACGGCGGATCGAATGCCAAGGAGAATTAAAGGTAGAATATCAGTCCAAGAATTGGACGTTTGTAGGTGGGATTTAAGGCTGTTTTTCAAAGTTCGGTGTTGGCGTTCGATTAGACCATTAGATTGTGGATGATAAGCTGTGGTGGTGTTAGCTTTGAAACCTAGGTATTTGCTCAAGGATTGGAAGAGTTGACTCTCAAACTGGCGACCTTGGTCAGATGTTATTCTTTCAGGTATTCCAAATCTGGAAATCCAACTCGCGATGAGGGCATTTGCGACGGAATCTGCAGTTTGGTCTTCCAAAGGAACAGCTTCAATCCAACGGGTGAACCTATCGATGATAGTAAGCAGATACCTAAAACCTTTGCAAGATGGTAAAGGGCCAACAATATCAATGTTAAGGTGCTTGAATCGTTGATTCGGAACTAGAAGCATGCTCTAGTCCACAGTTGGCAGTCTTTGTTTATGCCGGGCCAAATGAATCTTTTTGTCACCAGCTTCATTGTTGCACGAATTCCCGGATGGGATAAGTTATGTATAGCGATAAATACTCTTTGGCGAAACTCTTTAGGAATGTATGGCCGGTTAAAATTAGTGGAGGTTTCACAGTAAATTTTCTTACTGCTATCCGGAATAGGAATTTGTACTATTTTGAAACTGGAATTTGATGTAAGAATCTTAAGGTCGTCATCCTCCTGGCAATCTGCAATAACTGTATAATCAATTGGAGCTGGAGTAGCGATGGATTCTATTCTCGATTTTGTGTTCTGCTATCTTGATGACATTCTCATTGCCTCTCCCGACGCAGAAACACACGGAAAACACCTTGAATTAGTATTCCAAAGGCTCGATAACTACGGACTGTGCATAAACTTTGCAAAATGTAAATTTGGTCTGAGCAAATTTGAATTTTTGGGATACGATATATCATCGGAAGGAATTAAACCTCTTCCATCGAAAGTTGATACAATTAAACAATACCCTAAACCAGAATCCTTCACAAGCCTGCGCAGATTTTTGGGAATGGTGAACTTTTATCACCGTTTCATACCAAACTGCGCCAAACTGCAACAACCGTTGACAGTCTTGCTTAAAGGAGTAAAGAAAAACAGTAAAAAACCTTTAGTTTGGACCGAAGGTGCGCGGAATGCTTTTGCTGATATCAAAAGCGCATTGTGCAACTCAACAATGTTGGTTCATCCTAACCAGACGGCGCAAATCACGTCCGGGTCACCAATGAAGTTCGTTGAATAAAGTCGGATAAATTATAAAGAGCAAACTTCATAAAATACTTTTATTAACGAAAAATATATGCGTAAGACAATAGGTAAACTTCAAAGCTAAAAAGATTAAAAAACTAGTTTTACTATTCTTTTATTTTGTTCTAAACTTTTTCTGATGCCACTCGAGCCAAGAGAAATCGTAACGTGAAGAGTTTGCTGGTTGTTGCCTCAGTGCGCCACATGATGCCACCACAGTTATAGCTGGTAGACTGGAGCCAACAAGCGTTATCTCTTTCTCGGGGAGCAAATATGGGAATCCAATATAGGTGAATTAGACCTCACATGTGGCAGACTGCGCATTTTAAGCTCCAGTCAGCGGCTTTTTCTTTTGGAGCGAGTTTTAATATTATTGATTGCGTATGGAAAGATTGCGGACATATAGCATCATTGTGAATAGTGGTGAAAGTATTAAAAGTATAGCGTAGCTTGTTTGGGTTATTCGTAAAATATTTCAACACAAAATGGCTACTAAAAAACGTAAAGCTGATTCAGAGTGCCGTGCTTTTAATGATGAATGTACCTGGAAATATTATTTTACAGTTGTTAAAGATAAACCAGTGTGTGTGTCATCTGCAATGAAGCTGTAGCAGTCTTCAAAGAATATAACATTTCCCGTCTCTCTCTCATTTCACATCTAAGCATAAGAATTCCAATTACGAAGCAATGTCCGGATATGAAAGAAAACAAAATGTAGAAAGTCTTTGTAAAAATTTATCAAGCCGACAAAATTTTTTCAAGTAGGTAAACACCATCCAAGAAGCAGCTACACATGCAAGTTACATTGTAGCATACAATATTGCTAAAAATAATAAAGCTCTCAGTGATGGGGAGTTCGTTAAACAATGCATGCTCCAAGTTTGTGATGTTTTATGTCCAGACTAGAATATTATTTTGAGACTGTAAGCTTATCTCGAAAAACGGTGATTTCTAGAATCGAAGTCATCGATAAAAATTTGATATCACAGTTAGAGTCAAATATTGGCCAGTTTAAATTTTGCTCCATAGCTATGGATGAAAGCACTGATATAAATGATACTGCTCAATTAGTATTATTTATAAAAGGTGTTGATGAGAACTTTGAAATTACCGAGGAACTGGCGTGCATGTGTTCTTTAAAGGGAATTACAACGGGATGTGATATTTTTCGTGAATTTCAGGAAGGGCTTTTAACTTTGAAAGTGCCTATAACAAATATATGTAATATTACGACCGATTGAGCACCAAATATGACAGGAAAAAAATCTGGATTTCTCCGAGCTGGATCCGAGCTATTCGATCTCGTTGGCTTACTCACAGGCAATTTCGAGATTTCCTTCAGTCCGTGCAATCTGAATACTCTGATGTACTGTAATACACGAAAGTAAGGTGGCTTAGTGCAGGATGCGTTTTCGAGCAAGTTTGGCAGCTGAAAGACGACATTGTGTCGTTCTTCCATGAGAAACAGTGTTCTGAGGAGTGCGAAATGTTAGAAGATACAGAATGGCTTTCGGACTTTGCATTTTTCACAGATCTTCTTTGTCATATGAGCAACTTGAATGTCAAGATGCAAGGGAAAAATCAATTTATCCACGATATCTGGGCCCATCTCAAAGCTTTTAAACTAAAACTTAATCTGTTTGCTGGGCAGCTAGCTAATAACGACTTGTCTCATTTCTCGAGGTTAAATTCAATACCCTCAGTAAATGAAGAAAAGCTTAAGAATTATGAAGATGGCTTGAAAAAACTGCATTTTGAGTTCGAACGCAGATTTCAAGATTTCAGTGGCATTCAAACATAATTGGATATTTTTACCATGCCTTTCAACGTAAATTGTGAAGCAGTGAGGTCAGATTTGCAGTTTGAATTAATTGAGTTGCAATCTAACAATCATCTCAAGCAGTTGTTTCTAAATATGCCAAAGTTAGAGTTTTACAAATCATTATCGAAAGTAAGTTTCCCAAATTTAATATCTCACGCCCAGAAAATCAGCGCTATGTTTGCTTCATCTTTATTTGTGAACAAGTGTTTTCAACTATGAACCTTAGAAAGAATTATTTCAGAAGTAGACTGACAGATGAGCATTTAGCCTCGTTCCTTAGAATCAGTACATCTCACTTCGAACCTCAATATACGGAACTTTTAAAAATGAAATCGCAATTTCATTCAACTCATTAACATATTTAAATTGCAATACTTGTATATTGTTTTTAAAATTTTGGAAAAATTTATCTTGGCCCGCCAAACTTTTTTTTTTTCGATTTTTGGCCCGCGACCGAAAAAGTTTGCCCATCCCTGTTCTAGGGCATCGGAAAGCATTTCAATCGTTGGCGTAATGCAGAAACGTAGCGATTTATCCGATGTCCAAAAGGGCATGATTATTGGCTTTCGGGCCCAGGGTGGAAGCATTTCGGAAACGGCTAATTTTGTGAACTGGTCGCGTGCCGCCGTGGTAAAAGTATACCGCGCATGGCAAAATGGCACTATCCAAAATCAGCGGCACATGTTGTGCACCACGGGCTATAGATGACAGAGGCGAACGAAGGCTACGGAGATGCGTTCGGGCAAATAAACGTGCAACTTTTGAGCAACTGACCGCCCAGATGAACCAAGGGGCTACCAAGAGTGTATCCTCAACAACGGTTCAGCGAACGTTGCTGCGCATGGGCCTCCGCAGCAGACGCCTGGTTAATGCACCTATGCTGACTGCTGTTCATCGGCGACGAAGGCTGGACTTTGCACGCCAGTACCGCAACTGGACGTCCACAGAGTGGCGACAGGTGGCTTTTTCCGATGAATCACGTGCTATGCTCCATCGGACAGATGTACGTTGGCGTACACGGCGTGAAACGTCTGAAAGCAAACACCCTGCAACAATTGCCTGAAGGATCCAGGCTGGAGGAGGTAGGTAATCTGGCCACGGCACTGGAGTCGGCATGGCTCAACATCCCAGTGAACACCTTCAGAAACCTAATTGACTCTCTTCCTGCACGTCTCGTAGCGGTCCGCTCTGCCAAAGGTGGTTGTTCTGGCTTTTGACAGGTGGTCACATTAATGTGACTGGACTGTGTATATTTAAAAATATGTTGTTCCAATTCTTCACTACGGTCAGTTATGTTTCTATCGAACAGAAAATCATTGACTTTTCCTTCTGGGAACATTAATGCACCTACAGTTGAATGTTTACAATTACTCCATATTTTTTCAAAGGACGGGGTAAATACAAACATAACTTTGCCAATATTTCGTTCAATTTGGATGGAAACCAATGTGTTTTTCCCAGTCATTTTGAATTTAATCGTAATTAGTACATTTGAATTGCGTTTTATTGTATTTTTCGGGTTATTGGTTAGCAGGAAGACTGTTTTCCTAAACCGTCACACATATGGTGAAGTTCTTACAACTGACCATGTTCTATCACGCAAGAAGGAGGCAGAAGAGAAAAAGTACAAAATGAAGTCGAGTGAGAAGAAAGTGTAAGAGCCAGGAGTAAATAAAAAACCAAGAAAGAAGCAAATGGAAAGGAAAGCAGAACTCGAGGACAGCGAGGATGAGGAACTATTGAAAGAATTCACTAACATTGACGGTGAAGAGTATTGGAAGTTTGAAGTTCTCCAAACATTCAAGCAAATTATAGAAGAATAGCTTTTAGGGGAAGGTAAATATTTTGGAGTCATTCATGAAAGACATTGAAACGAGCACGTTTCTGCTTGTAGATGTTGAGGGGAGAAAGAGAAAGAAACCCCATTTTTAGTATGTATGAAGGGTGGATGTCGTTTCAGAAGAGGAGTTAGAGATCTCCGGACTCAAATGCGTCGACTAAATTCGCTGTGGTTGAAAAATACTAATTCTGTGTTTCTAAAGGCCACACACATGTCAAAGCAATTTTACCTACTTCAACTTATAGCAAAGAAAGCAGTAAAGAAATTTTCCAATTTGAGGGCACTGTTTATGTGTAAGAAATGTAATATTTTTTTATTTTTGTGTACCTAAGTTTGTATTTTTCAATTTTTAGGTGTTTTTTTTTTTTTAGTTTTTTTAAATTTTCTTTTTTTTACACTAATACATTCTTTGTTCAGTAAATGTTTGAAATATTTATTATTATGTGTTCCTGGAAGTTCACCTCATGATCAATGCAACTTCCAAGCGTCACTATATTTTTCTGGGGTAAGAAGTGCGAGTATTTGGCAAACGTAAATATCAAAACGGAGTTGTTGTAAGCATGGTATTAGAAGGTTAAAAATATCACTGGAGTTCTTTCTACTGCCATGACTACTGCTCGTGCTATCACTAGTTCAATATTCAATATCGCGAGGGAAATACACTGTTGGCCACCCAAATTGCAACACCAAGAAAGACAAGAGATATCACAACAAAATTTATTTTGTAGATAACATGTTGACAAGTATCAAATGATTAAATTTATAGACTACTGTGAAGTGTGGTTCCTGCCAAAATCAGTAGCCAGAGTAGCCGCCATTGTTGGAGATCACCGCTGCCACCCGCCTCGGCATTAATTCAAAGAGACTTTGGATGTGTTCTTGGGGTACAGCAGACTAAGCAGCTTCCATACGTTGCCAAAGTTGATCTGGTGTGGCAGCTGGGGATGTAATCTGGGTCAATCGTTGAGCAACCATGGACCACATGTTTTCTATCGGTGAAAGATCCGGAGAGCGAGCTGGCCAGGGAAGCAATTCAATCTGGCGATTGACGAAGAACCCTTGGACAATGCGTGCCACGTGTGGTCGCGCATTGTCCTATTGAAATATGGCTGTGGGCAAGCCCTGAAGGTAAGGAAGGACAACTAGCTCCAACACCTCGTAGATGTAACGCTGACTGTTTAAAGTGCCGGCAATGCGTACTAGAGGAGTGCGAGAGTGATATCCAATACTGCCCCACACCATAATACCCGGTGCAGGACCAGTGTGGCGGTGCATAACGCAGCTGTTCAGCATCCTCTCTCCACGGTGTCTCCAGACTCGAATCCGACCATCGTGGTTTTGCAGACAGAAGCGTGACTCGTCAGTAAAGACAATTTCATTCCATTCTGCCGTCCACATCCTTCTTTCATCGCACCATTGGCGGCTGACACGTCTGTGGTTCTGCGTCAAGGGTAGACGAAGCAATGTAAGTCTTGCGGACAGACCACTCTGATGTAAACGGCGTCGAATGGTACGCGGAGACACTGGATGATGCGTTACAGACTGAATGTGCTGTGCTATGGTTCGTGATGTGGCTGAGCGATTCGTCACTGCCATACGCACAATATACTTGTCATCACTTGTAGTGGTGCACTGAGGTGTATGCGATCGAACACGTCGGTTCTTCGTACCCTCCTGCATCCAACGATCATATATCCGCATTGCAGTTGTTTGGTTTTGTCCAACACGACTGCCGATTTCCCTGAAAGATAATTCACATTCTCGGTAGACCACTGTCCTTCCTCTGTCGAACTCGGATACTTGATCAAAAGATGGTCGCTGTTTTGTACGAGGCATAATGGATCGTTTTTTTTTTTTTTTTAAACCACAAGAAAAACACAATTGCCGTATTTGAAATCGTCGAAATCTCCAAGCCTTAAATAGCGCTTTGAAGTGGCGCCACAGGCGCGCGTGATGTGCGTCTGCGCTGAAATTCTAATAATTTACATATCTCACCTCCGCTAATGCATGTTGTAAATTTCATATTATTTGCATGCTTCCTTCAGGGTGTTGCATTTACGGTGGACAGCAGTGTAGTTGTTTACAAGTACCCCTACTTTCAGGGGTAATTGTAAACATGTGGGTAATTGTAAACAGCCGAGTACGGTGTTACATTTTTTTTCGTGAATCTTCGTACTAATTAAGTATTAAAGTAGAATAGTGACAAGTTAGTTTAGTAGGTTGAACAATGTTTAATTACTTTATCAAGAGTTTGAAAATAGAGATTGAAATGGAACACGCAAACTCTGTTTACAATTACCCCGCCTTACCCTACTTTTCACTTTAAATATTTTTAACCTTTAGTCTACGGCTATAGATATAACTGTTGCGATTATTTCTTGGCGCTATTCTTATAAATTTCAAATTACAACTGCTGTACTGGCCGTAGTCTAAAGATTAAAGAACGAGAAGAGTTAAAATTTACATCAAAACTAAACTTGGATTAAATTGCAGCAAGAGATGGATGGAAAATAAAATTACAAAAAATCTTTCACCTGGATAAAAGTATGAAAAATAAAGATTTAATTTTGGGAAATGAATGCTGTTAGCGGCAAAGCTCAAGCACCTATGATAATTTCATGTTTTTTTATTCGAGAAGAAATTTCAAATCAAAGTAATTATACAATCTTCGATAGACTGGTTATAGCGCTAAGACTTTGGATCACTCCAGTTTTGAATGAACCTACTTCGCATCAATTTAAGCTTAGAACTTTTGTATATACTAGGGGGCTCAGCCCCCTGCTCGCTTACGCTCGCTAACCCCGGGGATATCTATGCAATCCCATTTGGTTTGCTTCGCAAACCAACACTCCTTTTACATATGACTTTTGGTTTGCTTCGCAAACCAACATTCCTTTCGCAGAGTGAAACTATCTTAATAATTTGTATTATCCAGATTTCACTTTACGGTCCATGACGTCACAGCGAGGGCTTCGCCCCCTGCTCGCTAACGCTCGCCTACCCCCGGGGATTGCTAAGCAATCCCGTTTGGTTTGCTTCGCAAACTAATACCTCTTTCGCAAGTGATTTCACTTTGTTTTACTTTAACACTTAATGCACCCTAAACTAATAGCCGCATGCGTAATAAATCTTCTGCATCTTGTTCCCTGTACAATTTTAAGTAAACCGTGTTAATCTCCAAACTTTACGATCTGTACTTAGTACTTTCTCGGTAAGCCGTCTGAGAACAGAGGGAAAAAAGCGAGCCTTTTTCCTCGCCAAATAAAAAGAAATCGTTTTTATGGCAATTGTTGCTACGATAAATTTGATATCTGACAAACCCGATAGTTTAAAATACAACCCTCATATGCTCCGCAAAATTGCTCCGCGAATTAACAATACGAAATTTGTGTCACCAACTTTTGATTGCATCGAATTTATTTATGAACCAATTTTAAAAATAATTGCACCGTAAGAAAGAGTACATTCTGAGGTATACTGCGATATTTTCAAAATTAAAAACTAATAGTAATACGATATAGATATGACAGTTTTAGTTTTGTATCGGAAATTACGATCAGAAAGTTCCGAAAATTACATGACCAAATTTTAATTGCATCGATTTTATTTATTAAACAATTTTAAAAATAGTTGTACCATAAGAAAGAGTGTAATGTAATGTATTTAGTGATGTTCTCAAATTTAAAAAATTAAAAAATATTGGTTTTTGCTGTAGATAACGGTTGTAAGAAAAAGTAGCGAAAATATCCAAAGATTCCGAATTTTGTATGACCAAATTTTGATCGCATCCAATTTAATTATTAACCGATTTCAAAAATAATAGTACCGTAAGAAAGAGTACATTCTGAGGTATACTGCGATATTTTAAAAATTAAAATTAATAGTTATAAGATATAGATACGGCAGTTTTTTAAAAAAAATAACAAAATGTCCCGATTTTTCCCGAATTTCAAAAAAATTATCAAGAACCAAATTGAATTTTTAAAAAAAACTCGACGAGCTGCAAAAATTTACGTTGAGAGGTACTCTTTAAAAAAAACTCACGGCTAAAAACTGAAAATTTGTATGTGTTTTGCTCACTTGCGGAAGAAATTTCGCTTCTTCAATTTTGACACTTAATAAACCCTAAACTAATAGCCGCATCGGAAAAAAATCTTAATAATTGTCCAGGGAATACGATGAAGAACAAACCATGTTAATTTCGTTTTTTTCCGATCAGTACTTTCTCGGGAAGTCGTCTAAGAATCGAGCTAAACAATACAGTTTTCAATCCTGCGGCGGCGGGGTCGGCGGCGGTAACTTTTTTTTAATATAGAGAGAAACTGAATTTCTTAAATTGGTCTGCTCTACTGTTTTCTCTCCAAGCAAATCAACAGTATTAATTAATACGATAAAGTTTTGATAAGCAATAAGAATATTTTCAAGTATCAAAAACTATTTCTGTCTGTTCATAAGAGTCACGGATATCAACTCCTAGAAACTCGTGAATACCGTCCCTCTCCCCAATGATTTTATGGTTGGTTTCAATGGCTACAGGGTCATATTTGGACAAGTTGCGTCACACACAAGACAACGTCAAATAATGGACTACACACAAGGAGGTAGAAAGTTGAATTAACGTTGGAATGGAGCAACACAACCTCCGAAGGGAAAGATCAGAGTACCACACCTCCTAATTTTAAAGCCGACCAACCGGTTTAGTGATTAAGGTGTTAGCATCTAGATCGTAAGGTTCCTGGTTCGAATCCGGGTCCGGGCATGGATGTTTGTAAGCATATGGTGTAGAGGCGGCTGGTGCACCTTAAATCTGTCGTGACCGAAAGTCCTCACGTTGGGTTGGTGCGGAAGTTTGGAGAGTGGGGTGCCAGCTCAGGTGTTGCTTCGTCATCTGACAGTGGTTCAAAATTACGAGGTGTTGTCCTCGGATCTTTCCCTTAAGGGACTGATCCCGGACCGTCTTCAATAGCCCGTTGTGTTGCTCTGGTACGACGTTAACTAAAATTACCATTACCTAATTTTAAAATTCCATTTTTCTTTGGGACTTATCCTGGACGCATATAACCTACTTTTATTCGAGTAGAAGTCATGGGAAAATTTTAAGCCCGCTGATTCGTTAGTTTCTTACCCGTGATCTATGACGTCACTCACTCTTTGTGCGCATGCGTGAGAAGTATCAATATTTACTTACAATGGTGAGTCTCGTACTCAGTCCGTCCCATCAGGATTGAACAGTGGAGATTTTATTAAAGATTCTCAATTAATATTTTGAAGAATCATTATTAAACAACTGGAATTGGACAAGTTCTCAAGTCTTAGTTCTCATGTTTTGTATTTGCACTGAATCACCTAGGCTCAATACGGGGGGGAAAACTGAAAGAAAGGAGTTTTACTGAGACCATTGAGCACAACGAGACTCGTCATTGCACATTAACGTAAATATTGATACTGCTTCTCACGCATTTGCATTAGAGACGTCATAGACGACGGTGAGAAACCAACGAATCAGCGGGCTTAAAATCTTCCCATAGCTTCTATACGACTAAAGGTAGGTTATTTGGGCATCCTGGACCGTCTTCACTAGCTCGTTCTGTTTCACCACTACGACGTTGATTTAAAATAACAATTTCTAATTTTAAACCACGTTCAGATGACGAGGTCAACACCTGAGCTGGCACCTCACTCTCACTTCCACACTACTCCAGAGTGAAGATATTTGAGGTCCCGATAGATTAAACGTGCACCTCAGTCCCCACGTACACTACAGTCTTTGGTTGAATAGTTTCAAACTCGCAACCCTCCGTTTGCTAAACCGCCACTCTTTTAACTGGGCTACAGCGGAACACCATATACGCTAGGAAAATTTTACTTACGCATTCCACGGTAAGTTACTGGAATCGAAAATGCGCCGCCTACAAGTCGTTGGTTGCTAGAACCGAGAACAGTAAGCACGGCGGCATCAGTAATTTTATAGAGAAGGCCGCTTTCCCTCACACGTAAAACATTAAAATGGTTCCAAAAGGAAAACAAATATGTTTCAACCAAACATCGGAATCCCAATTTTGTTTTTAAAGCAATAAAATAAATTTCCCTGTATAAAAATTGAATTTAAATGCTATGATATTCAACGGAGAAACACATGGAATATTCGTTTTTATAGTTCGGAATGATTTTTGGACTTCGTTTAAAATGGATTACATCTAATTATTATTTATTCAACCTGTTCCAAAACTAACAGATGTCGACAAATAGATATTTTAACTAACGTCGCACTAGAGCTAGAAGACGCGTTGAAGTATGACAGTTGGAAGTAGTACTATTCTTTCATTTTAGTCTAGTAGGCGTGAAAACACGAGCTGCCATCTAGAGGGAAAGAAGCGAATGAGAAAATAACCAGTGAATGCTAATGCACTTAAGTGAAAAAGCAAAAACATTCAGTAAGGAATTTAAGAGAACGACTGCTGAGTTGCATAAGCTAGTAAAATATACTTAGCTCTCGAAAAATTTTGTCTTGCTCAAATGAAAATACAATTCCTTCTTATTGGGAACCAATATGTTCAAAACAAATGTATTATAATATTGGATATCTTCCAGCGACGAATAAGCACGTGAGATAGGTCCAAGCCAGTCCCTCAATATTAGAATATGTAAATTCTTGGAAAATTTAATATTCTTATTTAGTTATTCTAGCATATTGTCTTTAATTGCAAGTGTTCAAACTACTGTTTAAAAACAATTTGGATACCAATCGGCCTCCTAAAAGCACCAGCCTATAGGGAATTTCTAGGCTTCCCGGTGAGCCTATACGTTGCAGTACTTCTTACATTGATACTGCATAGGAACACTTTGCCGAATCAAAAAAATATAATACTTTTAAAATTTGTAGAGGATGATACATTACAGGGGGGGGTTCATAAATGAGCAATGTGCATTTGTTATAAAAATAACCACATATAAGTTGAAAAAGTGCAAGGTCTCTTCAGAACAGTGGCTCTGAAACTTTTTCGTGCATTTACCCCTTTGTAAATTAAAACTTCTCGCTTGTCCCTTGATATTATAAAATTAAATAGGTCATATGTAGGCCTGCATAAGACCAGAGGTCCTTATTTTTCACCTCAAACCTCACAGCGTCACGGAATTTCAGAGTTATAGGATAAGTGTTCCAAATACCGCCTACCTTAACTATTTCTCTGCATCTCAGCCTCCTGGGTGGAGAAATCAAGCTGGAAACTAAATGAATATCACTTGGAACTAGTCTCCTTTGGTTTCCAGATATCATATACCTTCTTTACTTATGTCTGTTTAAGTTAACAAGTAAAACTTCAAAAAGTTTCCCAAGAGAATTTTCAAGTGGGTACCTAATATCGCCTATCCCTGTTCCTATTACCACCCACCAGGCGAAATAGGAGCTACGACGAGCTAAAAACGAGTTGCTAGTAGAGTATACATACCTATTGTACCGTCATGTAAGAATTAGACGGACAGCTGGTTTAAAATTAAACTATTTATTTAGATAAATTAAATATTTACAGGTAAATTTACAAGATTAATTAAGGGCACAGCCATCGACAATCGATATCCTGTCTGGAGCCAAAGTAACAATGGCAAACAGAGACGTCTGTCTCTCGTCGAATCTAGAATCAGTCTAATCCTCAAGTCCCCGTTCTCTTGGGTCCGCAGAGGCGCAGCTGCGAACGAGAGGGGGTGGGGGTGAATTCCGAGCCCTCGAGAGATGTTTATGTCATCCACAGTACTCATGACACCCCCACACAGATGCAAAAACCGTTTGTAACCGACTTGGGTTCCCAACAGCAAATCTTCATCCCAGACATGGGATTAGGGACCCGACGGAAACTCCAACTGTGTCGATGGATCAAACGGAACGCCTGTCCGCCGATGAGAAAATACTCTCTTTCGGTATTTTGTCAAAACCCGCACGTGCAAAGTCTGAAGTTGTTTTTGTCACCGTCTGGCTGTTGAGCACATTCCAGCGTCCACGTGTTAGAGAAAAGGGTCGGTTAATACCATATGGTACACTACCTTTAGTATTTAATGTACTTTCAAGACATAAGCGAAATTATGATTTGGGAAACACTAACCTGGAAATTCCCTGAATTGATTGAAGCCAAAAATACGTTGATCACAGCTTCAAATACTTCAGATGCAATATTGTTGTTGATATAACTGATATAAAACTTGCCGGTGACGCTACGTGTGTCCAAACCCTAGACCGTCAAGGTAACTACATAAACTTATAGATGTCGCGCATAGTTGCTTGCAAACACGAGTAGGCGATAGTAAGCACAGGGGCGATATTTGGAACACCTAACCCTAATATTGCTACTTCCCCGCAACATATATGACAAAATAACCTCATATGTTAGCTTAATGAATCTTAGGGATTATTCTATTGGCCAAGAAGGTCACAATTGGTTAGAAGTCATATAGAAAAATGCATGAAATTTCGTGTTCACTTATATCGAACAAAATGAATGTCGAATTCCCCATTGCGTGGTTTACGTGGTAAATCTTTGTAATAGTACAACGGTACCATGAAAATTAAAACAGCATTTTACATCTAAACACTCCAATCTCCAGTTCAAAGACCAGAATTATTTTCAAAGATTGTTGAATAATCAAATTAAATCAAGGGGAAAATTTTTTTAAAATCAGTATTAATATCTAACAAAGCATGAATTGGATCGTATAAAGTTGCTGAAATAATTGCTAAAAACCACACCCCATAGCAGAGTGTCTGATTTTACCAGCATGTTCTGAAATAGTTCAAATCATCTTTGGTGAGGATGCAAAAAAAGATATTATAAAAATTTCTCATTCGGACGACACGATAAAAATAGAATTATGCATATGTCAGATGATATTGAGAAAGCAGTAACTAATAAGCTTTCAGAGAGAGAGAACAATACTTTTCTTTACAAATTCTCGAGTCCACTGATATCAACGGTATAGCTCACTGATGTGCAAAACTTAAAGACAAAGCAGAGAAAGCATAAAAGTGGAAAGAGGCAACAGAATGGACCGAAAGACCAATCAGGAGATAGATTAGAGGGACTGGTATAGTAGGAAAAGTATAAAGCACACTGTACACTCAGCAATTCGGTGAAAGCTATTGCACAGTGTACGGTAGTTTCAACGACGTCGAGTTGTTATGCTACCTTGTGATGTGGCCAACAGGTAATCCAGGAGACGTCACCTGATGATTTTACCCGAAGTCGTGTCATTGGGAAGTTAGAAGGTCGAAGTGTGACTAGTGTGGCGAAGGTGTTCGGGATAGCTAACATCTTCTTTTCACGAGCCTGGAGAGCATTTCAAACGACAGGGACAGCTGTCCGAGCGTTCAGCAGTGGTCGTCCACGAGCAACAACGGCGGCAGACGACCGGTATATTTTCCTACAGGCGAGAAGAAACAGACGGCAGACAGAGGGAGAAATCGCAAGGCACATGCAACAGACTATTGGACGTCCGATATCATGTTTTACCGTGGCCAGGAGGCTGCACAATCGTGATCTATATGCACGACGACCAGTACAGAACACAAAAACAGGACACGACAGGAGTGGGGTGTACGGATGAGAGACGATTTAGCCTGAGGAGTGATTCTGGACGGAAATACATCTAGAGAGAGAAGGAAACACGCAATCACCCCTCTAACATCATCGAAAAGGACCATTTTGGAGGTGGTGGAGTTCTCGATATCATGCTTAGTAGCAGTACTAACCTCCACATCTTCCAAGGAGGTTCAGTTTCTGATGTCCTATGTTGTACCGACGTTCTCTTGCCTCGCGTGCATCTGTTTAGAGGAGCTGCGAGTCCGGACTTTCTCTTCACGGACGACACCGCTATACCTCATCGGTCAGTGGATGTCGCAGAACTCTTGGAGAGAGAGAAGATATTCAACGCATCGATTGGCCTGCAAGGTCCCCGGATCTAAATTCCATAGAATACGTGTGTGACCTTCTCGGGAGACGCTTGGCAGCACGAGACCAACCACCAGCAACGATTCCGCAGCTGCGATTGACGCTACAAGAGGAATGGGCTGCGACGACTCAACAGCTCCTGGGTGGCTCAATGGTAATTAGACCTCGTCCTCAGTATGGGCGTTAAATAACCTGCATCGCAGTCAGGGATGATCATATCCCCAACTAAAGACTTTTTTTTTGCCAGTCTCCTGTCACATGGACGTTTCTGACTTCTCTCCAGCTTTGCTTGAAGTAACCTTTTCAATAAAGTGCCTTTGTATCTTTTTGATTCGTTGTTTGAATGGTTTTGGTCACTTGTCCTATATTCTCACATCTTGGGGATCTTGTGATATGATTTGGGTCAATGTGGAACATTTTTGCCAGATGTTACATCGAAAAACTGTCTCGTCCTTAATTTTTGCATATCAGTGTATGATTTGTTCGTTTCATTGATAAAAACGAAATCAATTTTTATGCTGCGGACAATTTACTGAACGCATTTTTGACTCTATTTCGTCGTATTTAAAAAAAAATTTTACGTGAAATGGGACCAATGTGTAGGAATCTGTACCGATGATGCTTCTTTAATGGTTGGTTCTATTCAAGGATTTATTACTTTTGCCGAAGAAAAATACTAATAATATCACACCTACACACTGATTTTTTCACACTTCAAAAACATTACCTACGACATTAAAATCTGTATTAGACTAAACTGTAAATATGGTAAAAGACGTCAATTCGCGACTATTATAAACGCGTCTATTTAAAGAACTGTGCATCTATGGAAGCTCAGTACGAATCTTTACTTTTATATACTGAGTTAATGTGGTTATCGCGAGGTAAAGTGCTGAATCGAATTTTGGAACTTAAAGATGAATTGTCAACGTTTTTTCAAAACGAAGGGAACGATATTTTTTTAACGTTTCTTACAAACAGTATTTGGTGTATTGAAATGGCATATTAAGCTGATATCTTCAATTATTTAAATAACACGAATACCGGTATGCAAGGTAAAAACGAAAATATTCTAACATCCACTGACAAACTGTTAGCATTTAAAATATATATATATATATATACATCAATTTGGAGAATATGCATTATTCAAAAAAGGACAGTAGACATGTTTCCTTTAGTCCAAGCCGACCAACCGGTATAGTGGTTAAGGTGTTAGCCTCTAGATCGGAAGGTTCCTGGTTCGAATCCGGGTTCGGGCATGGATGTTTGTAAACGTATGGTGTAGAGGCGGCTGGTGCACCTTAAATCTGTCGTGGCCGAAAGTCCTCACGTTGGGTTGGCGTGGAAGTTTGGAGAGTGGGGTGCCAGCTCAGGTGTTGCTTCGTCATCTGACCGTGGTTCAAAATTACGAGGTGTTGTCCTCGGATCTTTCCCTTAAGGGACTGATTCCGGACCGTCGTCAATAGCCCGTTGTGTTGCTCTAGTACGACGTTAACTAAAATTACCATTACCTTTAGTCCAAAGTGACAATATGTATTAAATAATTCCTATTATAGCAATAACATTTGGCATTATTAGAAGAAAACATTACCAAATACTTTCCCGCATTGAATATCAAAAATTATGATTGGATACGAAATCCATTTTCTGTAATCCACACACCAAGTTATGAGTTTTCGTTACAAGAGGAAGAATTCATTACGTTATCAACGGATCATACTCTCAAAATGAAATTTTCCGAAATAACAGTTGAAGAATTCTGGATTTATGTTGAAACCGAGTTTAAAAAACTATTTATGTAAAAGCGATTAAAATTTTATTCCAATTTTCAGCATCGTACTTATGCGAGCTTGGTTTTTCAACATTAATGAATATTAAGACAAAAAAACGTGATTGACAAATATAGAAGAGTAAATGAGAGTAGCTATTATTAATTTACACATAAGACCAGTATTGAAAACATTTGTAAAAGTCATCAAACCCAAATATCTCATTAAAAAAATTGTGACAATTTTTTTTTATTTCATTTACTGATTGTTATTTGCTATTGACTTGCATATAAACTGTTATATATGTGACTTTTATTTATTATGCAATATAAAAAGTATTTATACTGTTTTATTTTGACTGTGTTCCGCAAAAATCTTGTAAAATTGTAAGTGTTCCGTGGTTTTAAAAAGATTAAGAATCACTGATATAGATCATCATTTTTCGAACATAACGACGTTTTTGGAATATAAAATAATCGGAAAATATTTTAATACTTAATTTTCTCTCGAGTTCTCTTATTTCCGCGAACCACTCTTTGGGAACCACTCGTGTATTGTAGAGACCGAAGTAAAAAGATATGTTTATAAAAACAATTAGGTAATTAACCAAATAAAGAAAAACTTACCAAAAACATCCAAAAAAATTTTTTCCTGTTTTTAGATGTACAAAGCATTTTTGTTGAAGAAATTATGAAGGTCATTATAAGTACCACATTTAAGTATTAAAATTGTAATACTTTAAATAAATAAATTAATAAGTAATTTAATTTACACAGTTTCAGATTAACACAAAAATTATGTTGATGGAACAGTTCTAAAGAGAAGACCAGTTCATAATAAATAACAAGTGAACATTGGAATATCATAAGAGTGCAATGTCTTGGACATTATCAGGTAAAAAGTACTTTCATTTTTTTCACATGCATGAGAAAATATTTCCACATCAATCAATGCCAGTTTCTAAATATTACATTGAATTAATATAATTTGGTATTGTTTTTCACGGGGAATCGACAAAGTCTATTTTTTTAATACAAAATACATTTGCATTTTTTTATGTTAGAGAAGTATGCATGTGAAAATATTGGTTCATTTCATCCATCTACGGGCGATATGTTAACTAATATTCAAGTAAGAGATCTGGGATAAGATCCCTAACTACTCTGGCATCTTTGAATAATTGAGATTAATTTTCTTGGGAAAATCTTTATTTTCTCTGATCTGTTTCTTTCTACTTATATCTAAAGCGGTTTTATCTCCTCATAGTTTAATTAAACTCCTGGGGAAGATGACACCAACCAATTTAGAATATTACGCTGTGCAATCACACAAGCTAAGGAATAATGATTTAAAAAACTGCTAGTGACAAAAGAAAACAATGAATGAAATGCTTGTTCCACATTCCACCACTGGTAAACACCTAAATAGGATGATGCTCTAGGCTCGAATATTCGACCATGAATGACAAAGATCTATAGATTAAAGGAACACATTTTCAGGCATTACAATACAAGGTGTTATATGTAAATGCGCTTATACATGTATTGTATATGTATATACACAGTCCAGTCACATTAATGTGACCACCTGTCAAAAGCCAGAATAACCACTTTTGGCAGAGCGGACCGTTGCGAGACGTGCAGGAAGAGAGTCAATTAGGTTTCTGAAGGTGTTCACTGGGATGTTGAGTAATGCCGACTCCAGTGCCGTGGCCAGCTACGCTAGATTACGTGGTTGAGGATCCATGGCGCGAAGAACCCGATCGAGGTGGTCCCACATACTCTCGATTGGGTTTAAATCCGGTGAGTTTGCTGGCCAGGGGAGTATGGTAAACTCGTCCTGGTGCTCTTCGAACCACGCCCAAACACTGCGAGCTGTATGACACTTCGCACTGTCCTGCTGGTAGATGTCATCATTCTGAGAAAAAATAATTCGCATGTAGGGGTGGACATGGTCCGCAAGGACAGATGCGTACTTGTACTGATCCATCGTGCCTTCCACAATGATGAGTGCACCCAGTGAATGCCAGGAAAACATTCCCCAAACCATAATGTTCCCTCCTCCAGCCTGGATCCTTCCGACAAATGTTGCAGGGTGTTTGCTTTCAGACGTTTCACACCGTATACGCCAATGTCCATCTGTCCGATAGAGCATAAAACGTGATTCGTCGGAAAAAGCCACCTATCGCCACTCTGTGGACGGCCAGTTGCGGTACTGGCGTGCAAATTCCAGCCTTCGTCTCCGATGAACAGCAATCAGCATAGGTGCATTAACCATATGCGAAGGGCCATGCGCAGCAACGTTCGCTGAACTGCTGTTGAGGATACACTCTTGGTAGCCCCTTGGTTCATCTGGGCGGTCAGTTGCTCAACAGTTGCACGTCTATTCGCCCGAATTCATCTCCGTAGCCTTCGTTCGCTTCTGTCATCAATAGCCCGTGGTGCACCACATGTGCCACGCCGCTGACTTTGGATAGTGCCATTTTGCCATGCACGGTATATTTTAACCACGGCGGCACGCGAACAGTTCACAAAATACGAGGTTTCCGAATTAGCCGTTTCCGAAATGCTTCCACCCTTGGCCTGAAAGCCAATAATCATGCCCTTTTGGACGTCGGATAAATCGCTATGTTTCTGCATTACGCCAACGATTGAAATGCTTTCCGATGCCCTAGGACATCCTTTATATACACTTCACTGCAATGTGCTGCCACCTGCCTTTTGTGATTGGTTATTTCACGTTGACGTCGAAAGTAGGTGGTGGTCACATTAATGTGACAGGACTGTGTATAACCAACGTTTATTTTTTGTTTTTGTCAATTTTTTCAACTTTCCGACAATTTTTAAATGATAAGGAGTTAAACTTAATAATCCTCAGCCTTAATGTGCCCTTGCAGAGAAATCATGGGGTCCACAGAAAACCACGATATGGCTGCCCAAACCATCAAAGAACCCCCTCCATGTTTCACTCTTGGCAACAAGCAGTCTGTGTTATAGGCTTGAAATAGCGTTTCCTAGACATAAACTCAGCCAGAAGCGGGAAACAGTGTAAAACAAGACTCATCCGACCAAATTACGGTCTTACATTGCTCCATAGTCCAAGCTTTATGACTTAAACACCACTTTTTCCTGTTACAGGCATTAGCATCACTGATGAAAGGTTTTTTAATTACAGCTCGGCCAGAAATACCCTGCTTATAGAGCTCCCTTCTTGTTGTTTTAGAACTCACAGGGTTTGTGAGCACGACATTAATTTCAGCAGTAATTTTGCAGCTGTGGTCTTCTTATTTTTGGTCACAATCCTCCTTAACGATCGTCTGTCACGATCACTCAACAGACATCGCAGGACGACTTATCCGGGCTATAGGGCAGATAGCCAACCTGCTCCCACTTGAACCTAGCCAGTTCCGCGTGTGTGACCCTGGAGACGTGTGGACGCGCGTTATCATGGAGCAGAACCACACCTTTCGTAAGCAGCCCCGGTTTTTTGTTCTTGACACATCTATGTAGGCTTCGGAGTGTCTCCCAGTACACATCGGAGTTAATGGTTCTTCTGTGCTCGAGGAATTCAACACGTAGCGGACCTTGGATGTCGAAAAAAGAAGGTGAGCAACACCTTCCCTACTGACGCCACGGCTTTGAACTCCTTAGTGGAAGGTGACGACGCATGCTTCCACTGCATGCTGTCACGCTTTGTCACTGGCTCGCAGTGATGGCACCAGCTCTCATCACCTGTGACGATCCGCTCCAGGAAAGCGGGGTCTTCATGATACCGAAACAAATGTTGAAGTACTAGCCCCATACGCAGTTCCTTTTGCTGTTCGGTGATCTGCTTCGGAATTCACTGCGCGCACACCTTCCGATAACGCAACCTGTTGTGAACAATTGTCCACACTGTTCCTACGCTGACATCCACCTTCACCGCCAACATTCGCAATGTGACACGCCGATCACTTCTCACTAGGTCGTCCACCTTGTCGATGAGGTCGGCCGTGATGACTGTATTTGCCTGGCCTGGTCTCGGGTCATCAACCAAACTCTCACGGCCTGCACGAAAACTGGCACTCCATTTTCTCACTGACTTGTCGGACACACAGTCTTCCCCGTATACGGTCACCATCCAGCGATGAATAACGGCCGGTTTAACACCTTCCGCTGTCAGAAATCGGATAACGCTTAGCTGCTCCTCAATCGTTGAATTTTTCAATGTGAACGCCATCCTGTCCTCACACGCACTGCCGCGTCAATTGGACGGCGCTCTTTATAAGAGCCTCTGCTCTCTCTCCTGCGCATGCGGGCGCACGCGCATGCTCCGATCCACGCCGGACATTCCAATCGCATCCCTAAATGTCTCGCTACATTATCCCATAGCGGTATTGGCAAATATGTTAACGGTTATGTTGTTACGACGTTTCATACCTTTTCATTTGAACACCCCTTGCATTAAAAGAAAATCAAACGTGTAAGGTATCGATCTGGTGTAAAACTTTCCGCAGATTTCAAATCCGTAAAATTTTATTCGATCTTTAACGATCGCTGAGATAGAAAAAAAAGCACTGAAGAACGCAAGTCATAACTTTAATTATTTCTTTATCTTTGCTCGAATCCGTTTCTCAGAAGATCAAAATGAACTAATCTCGAATCAAACGAAGGTTCTTCGCGGCGGCGTTCGTATTGGAAAAAATATAATTAAATTTAAAAATTATTTATTTGAAGAAAATATTTTTAGGTATCGATTTAATGTGAAAATTTCCGCAGATTTCAGATCCGTTTAAGTTTTTATTCTATCTTTAACGGTCAAGGAGACAGGAAAAAGAACTACATAACTCCAATTTAACCTTTTTATTTATTTTGTTCTTCGGCTGAAAGCGTTCAAACAGAACCACGGAAAAAATAAATTTAGAATCTGTGATCTTTTATGTTGTTGCCATTCTAAGAAAAACAATTATAGTTAAATGTGTCATTAAATTAATTTTAAAATATTCTAGATTGAATTTTAAAATTCGAGCTTCGTACAAAAATCGCAAAAAAATCGGACGTGTGGACTACCAATCCCATTACTCCAATTACTACAAATCCCATTACTGTAAATGTCATAGATTCGTCAGGACAGTCCACACACATACACACACAAATACTTCCTTTTATATATATATATATATATATATATAGAAATAACATATTAAAAAAATAATATAACACACTGAAAGAGGAGTGTGTTATTATTATTTTTTTAATGTTATTTCTATAAAACTGACTTCTCAATAATAAATCCCCTTATTCTTTCTTTATTACTTTTTTCAGGGATTTATTCGTATCAACAATTACGCAACCAGTGACTAATTCTATTTCGTAATTTCCGCTGAGTCCGGCAACGACGTCCGAAATCTACAGCTGAGCTGGCGATATTCTTCCAGCAGGAATGGACACAAATACCCATAGCTGTGTATCAAACCTTGTTGAAAGTATGCCCAGAAGGGTTGCTAGTGTAATTGCAGCACGTGGGGATCATCTCCCTATTAAAGCATGTATTATTTCCCTTATACCATCACATCTTGCTGTCCGGTCCATCATTGTATGGTAGTGTGCATGAATTTGTTTATGAAATGTTATCATGAATTTTTAATTAATATTTCTGTTCGTGTAAAACTTAATAAATAAATATTATCTTCAAATAACTTCTTTATCTGTAAAAAGGATTGTCATTAGTGTTGTCAAATGTAACAATAAATTATTGCTGTGTACTTTTTCCAGGAGGCAATTCACTAGATATATTTGGACTAATAATAAGCCTTATATTTCTCCTGATGTTATACAGCATCATTAAGTAAGTATAACAATTAAAAAACCAACTTTTGGTATCAAAATTTCATTTTATACCTATGCAACAAGAATAATTGAATAACATAATTTAGAAATATATATTGTTTGAAAACTTGAAACAAAAATATGTTTTACGAGTGTCTTATAAATGCATTTGAAAAAAGTTCAAAATTGCATACGCTTTGATTAATGGGCACTGTCATGTATTGTACACATATGTGTTTCACTTGAGTCACCATTGATAGTCTTGGTTGTTTTAAACACAGCCTGTTTATCATACATTCTTTTGAAGCAGTAGAGAAACAGAATAGATTTATGAAATTTAGATGGGAAAAACATGGTACTAGTTTAAAATAAAGATTACATTACAAAAAGTTTCAGCATGACGAACACATGGAGTTACATAAAATATTTCTAATGAGAAATTTAAGTTAGATATAGATTTGTAATTTATACTCGAAATGTATCGAGCAATGGTTATGTTACAATAATTAGCCTTGTTCTGAAGTCAAGAGCATTTGCAATTGAAATAGTACGTAAACTAAATCATATAAGATCAAATAATACTTGTAAAATTTTTCGGACGTCCCCTGCTACCAACACATATTTAAAGAAGCAACAATTTTCCATCCAATAAATTAGATATGAGTTTTCGTATCACAACTAGCTTTTTCCAAAAGTTATACCTTACACAACAAAATGTATTGATACACATTTTTCATATTCTAAAAATATCTAATCAAGCTGAAAATATAATACTCATTAAGATCTGATAGAAAAATATTATGGTGGTTAAAACAATTGAAATTAGCATATCTTTATTACTCATTAACTATTTGTGACTCTCCAGTTACCTATGTAAACATAATTTGAGATAGAAATTAAATGTACTCATTCACGATATTACTTTATTTGACAGGGTGAAATGAACACAAAAAATCAAACACTTAGGTTCACATATTTATTTGCAAAAGCTTTACACAATGCTAAAGTATATATTTAAACTTAATGATTATGATATAACATTCAAAAGGTTAGTTGAGTTTTATAGTGTAAGAACCATATTTGCTCAAGCTACTCCAAACAAAAGGAAAATGGACATACACAAATACAAATACAAATATTGACGACCAGCTACAGGCTCGAGCCCACCAAGGCTGGTCCTTTGTTTATGAATTCCCCAATTCCCACTGACTATCCAATTGTATCTTAAATTCATACACTCCCTTTGAATTAACTATATTATCTGCAATGCGTTCCAACTGTCTATTACCCTATTAAAGTAGTAGTTTTTCCATAAATCCCGATTAAAATGTGTCGTATTCTATTTATACCCATGGCCCCTTGTTCTGTTATCCCTATTGAAATTTCAGCCCTCTGTGTCCCCTTGTTTTACAAACTTGAAAAGCTGAATCAAATCCCCCCTCCTTCTTCTTTCCAGTGTATACATGTTTAGCTTACTTAAACGTTCATTATAGTCGAAATTTGCTAGCCCCTTTATTATGTTTGTAGCTCTGTTCTGAACCCTTTCAATTGATTCAATGTCCTTTCTCATATATGGAGCCCAGAATTGTACAGCATATTCTAGATGTGGTCTTATTAAACCCTTATATAACGGAAAGATTATATTCTTATCCCTTGAAGTTACAGTCTTTTTAATATACCCCAATAACCTATTAGCCTTTTTACCCGCAGCTGAACATTGGTGACCCATTTTAAAATCACTGTGAATTATCACCCCAAGATCCTTGACTGTTTCTCCCTCCTTTATCTTTACTCCCTGCAGACAGTACTCGGCTCCACTGTTCCTGTAACCCATATGCAGAACTTGACATTTCCCTACATTAAATGACATACCCCATTTTACAGCCCATTCGGATATCTTATCAAAATCCCCTTGTAAATTTTCTATCTGTAACTTGGTATCCACTGTCCCCCATATTTTTAAATCATCTGCAAATATACTTATTCTATTCTTGATCCCCTGACCTATATCATCTATGAAAATCTATATAAATAAGAATGGAGTGTTTGTTTGTACATTCAATATTTTCGACCCATTTCAAGTTTTCTATCCGTTTTGGACCCTTTTGATGCCGAATCCGCCTTTTTCTCGTTTGGTGTCTGTCTGTCTGTATGTTGTGCCCTATACACGTCCACGCGGTTTAAGATATTTTCATGAAAATTTGCATACAGTGAGTACTTATCTTCATTTAGCGAGTGGCATTGGTTGCGAAAGTCTGTCTGTCCGTCTTTCTGTTCTATGCTCGATTTTGTGTTTGTGTGTTTGTGTAGACATCACATGAATTGTATTCCAGATATTTGATTGCATTGTATTTTATTTTATACATTATCTATTAGTTTAGTGAATGAAATATTAAACATTTCTTTATTGTTATATTTAGTTGAGTTTCATGCTAAAACACCTGAGTAAGTATACTTAAATCAACCATAATTTGGTAGTTTTGGAAAAATTGGAATGTCTATTGAATATTACGATTACTTCGATTCCTTTACCAATACTGCTAAAAAGTAATTATTCTTCAAATTTTTTTTTTTAATGGAATTTCATCTCTGATACTTCATTTATTTCGAGTCTTATTTTTATTATTTGCGCAATGAAAACGATTTCCGAATATTTGGGACAGACGATATTTTTCAATGAAACGAGAATGAACAAGATCGCGCGAGCAGTGATATTTTTTCTGGTTCTTTCGCTCTGAATTAATTTTACAATTCTAAATTTTGTACACTTTTAGTTGTAAGTTGTGGCAACTGTGCGAGATCAAGAGATAAAATTGAATCTCAAATTAATATCTTTGGAACAATTTTTTGCGGCATCTTTTATTTTGTTTTACTTCGCTGTTTCCTGTTTTAAATAATTATTATTTTAATAAATGTGTTTTCCTTCTCATCACACGCAACAGCACCACAAAGTATTAGACTTAAAAATGTTAGGTAAGTCAGTATAAATTTTCAGTAAATTTTAAGTGTAGTTATGCCATTATTGAAAGAATAATGCCGTTATTTAAAGAATAATACCGTTATTTAAAGAATAATGCCGTTATTTAAAGAATAATGCCGTTATTTAGAGAATAATGCCGTTATTTAAAGAATAATGCCGTTATTTAAAGAATAATGCCGTAAAGAATAATGAAAGAATAATAATGTTTATTAATCCAAACTGGAACTTTTTCCAACATTAAAAAATTCGTTGTAATAATGACAGTAGAAGATTACAAAATTTCACAATGTCGCATACCGGAGGCAAGAGTGCCACAAGTAAAAAAATATTGTTTTGTTGACTATGAGTGCGAGAGCACTCGCCGTAAATCGTAATTTTAATTAATTGAGTTGAACTTGAAAAGAACTTTAGAAAGGGAATTCCAAATCTTCCTATAAATCGTCTTTTATAGTAGTAACCTTAGTATCACCTTTCGTCATTTTGTAGCTTTGTCATACAGCAATTGTGCGATGTATGTGAAATGTATTACATGAATGGATATGCATGTGTAGGATTTGTGTCCAAAGTAAGTTGTAGAAAATATAAAGATGGTGAAAGATGTTAAAATAAATTTTTATTCTACAAAAAACGTAAGTCATTATATATTTTGTTTACCTCTTCAATCAAGAGTAAACCAATTCAAACCGAGTAAGGTCGGGTATTTTGCTAGTTATAAATAAAATTGGTCCCAAAACTGATCCCTGAGGCACCCCACTTATAACTTCTGTCCACTGTGAATAATTTCCTTTTACCTGCACTCTCTGCTTTCTACCCAATAACCAATTCTTTATCAATATTAATGTTTTTCCCTGAATCCCCAGCCTTTCCAATTTAAACAGTAATGCCTCATGAGGTACTTTATCAAAAGCCTTTTGAAAATCTATGTACATGATATCCACACTGCTCTTATTATCCAGCTCCTCAATAATTTTTTCGTAGAACTTCAAAAGGTTTGTAGAGCAGGATCTGCCCTTCCTAAAGCCATACTGATTCTCTGATAACAGTCCCCCTTCCTCCAAGTATAACATTATATGCTTTTTTAACAGAGATTCAAATATTTTGCAAATTACTGATGTTAGACTTACTGGTCTATAGTTGCCCGGATCACTTTGTATTCCCTTTTTGAAAATTGGAGTTATGTTGGCCAACTTCCAATCCATTGGTACCCAACCCGTGCTATATGTTGAATTAAATATCGTGTGAATTACTTCCCCCAATTCTTCCGCGCATTCCACTCTCGGATAAATATCGTCTGGCCCTGGTGCTTTAGATGGCTTAATTCTTTTCAACTGATGTACTATTTCTTCCCTGTTAAATTTGCATTCTTTAATTATACACCCTGCAAAGGCTCCATCCTTGGGATCCTTTTTTAAATTATAGTTACCATTGAAAACCCCCAGAAAAAAGTCATTTAACACGTTTGCCATTCCCACCTCGTCTTGAATTAATTCCCCTCCCTTCCCCTCCAACGGGCCTAGTGTAGTACTAAATTTATTTTTACCACTTGCATATGCAAAAAATTCTTTTGGGTTTATATTTATTTCTCTTGCTAATTTTTCCTCCAAGGACACCTTTTGCTTCCGACTAATAGTTTTAAACTCTTTTCTGGCTTTCTGATATGCCTCCTTGTCCCTGTCGATACCAGTGCTTTTATATACCCTGTATATTCTTTGTTTTAATTTTAAAGCTTTGTGTGTTTCCCCTAAAAACCACATAAAGAGCAATTTTCTAGATTTTCCTTTTTTCCTGAACGTTATATATACATGTTTTTTTAACACCCTGTCTAACTTATTCTTGAATTCCTCCCATTGTTCAGAATGATGCGGTGCTAATAATCCCCCTTTGAATGTTTCCTTTAACTCTTCCCTTATCCTATGAAAATTTACCTTTCTGAAATTTGGAATTATCCTACATTGATTGTGTATGCTGACTGAAAATTTATACTTAATCTGATACTTCTATGATCACTTTCTTCCAGTGGCTCACCTATAACCAAATCCTGCACCCTAACCTCATCATTGCTGAAAATCAAATCCAATATTGCATTGTCCCTAGTATCCTCATACACCATCTGGTACAAAAAACAATCCTGTATCACTTCCAAAAATTCTGCCCCTTTCCCATTTGTAGCTAGATTGTTTGTCCAGTCAATATTTGGATAGTTATAGTCCCCTATTAAAATTAATTCTCCTTTTTGGCATGCTTCGTTTATCAGATTGCATATGCCCTTTTCCTGCTCTTCACTACAAACAGGAGGTCTATATATATTACCCAGAATTAGTCCTTTGCCTTTGTCGGTATTCAGTTTCACCCAGACTGATTCTATACCCTCAGTTTTACTATTTAACTTTATTTCCGTACAGTTTAAAAATTCTCTCACATAAATCAAAACCCCACCCCCTTTCCTATTCACTCTGTCCTCCCTAAACATCGTGAATCCACTTAATTCTAAAATCTGTGCATCTTCACTGCTTGCCCAACTTTCAGTAATCCCAATGATATCTATATCCTCTAATTGTGCAATTCCCTTGAGCTCATCCATTTTATTTCTCACACTGCGAGCATTACAATAAAATACTTTTAGCTTATTTTTCACCCTTATATTGCACTTTCCCCTTGTATTATTTGTCTTGGTATTGTTTTTCTCCCTTACATTGCACTTTCCCTTTGTATTGTTTGTCTCCTGCAATTTAGACCCTGTTAGTTTTCCTAAGCAAATACTGTGTACTGTCAACCCTCTATGTCCTTCCCATCCCTGCTTGTATTCTAGTTTTTTAACTCCAGAATGTTCAAAACCCGCTTGCCAACCTCCCTATTACCTATCAGGCTTAAATGCAAATTGTCCCTGTTTATCCAATCCCTCCTACACTCCTTCCAAACATCTAAAAATCTAACCTCCTCCCTCTCACACAAATCCCTTAACAACCCGTTCATCTTATTGGCCCTTTGATTTAACCACCCATTACCTAACCCATACCTAGGTAGTAATCCTAATACTGTTACCTCTACCTCATGAGACTTAATGCCTCTTAAAAGTGTTTCCGCTTCCCTCTTAAACTCAACATTAGTGGTCCTCTCTACATCATTTGTTCCCACCCACACTACTGCCTTTTCCTCCTCTTTAATTACACCTGCCTTAACTGCCTCAACTACATGTTTTACCCTGGCGCCTGGCAAGCAACACCTTGCAAAATTGCGCTTTTTACGCCCTACCATTTCTCCCAAAACCCTAACCATTGAATCACCAACCACAACCCCTCTAATAGTTACCTTATCAACCTCATCCTCCTGATCTACGTGTCCCAAGTCTACACATTGAACACCCTTTTCCACTCCCTCTGCAGACCTCACCTTCAAAGCCTCCAGCTCCTTCCTCAAATCACCCACCTCTAAGCAACTCTTGCATGTAAATACAACCTTCTCTGACATTTTAACCCCACTCACACCACCCTTTCCTGCCTCAACCATATTCCCACACAAGTCACATTCCACATAGAACTCCCCACTGGCTCCCTCTGTCCTCATCTCCTTGAACATTCTAACTAAACCCATTCTAATCCAAAGTAACAATCAATGCACAGAAAAAGCACTAAACAAAATCAAACATACAGAAAAAGCACTAAGTCAGATACACAGAAAAAGCACTGCACTGAAACAAATATACAGAAAAAGCTGGAATTAAATATTCTATAACCTTATAGTAGTCAACTATCCGAATGAAAAGAAACAAGACACAAAATATTTAGGCCCAACGAGACATACGTGAATTAGGCCTAACGAGACTTGACTTAGGACTACTTGACAAGTCAAAAACTAAGTACAAGGACTATAAAAACACTTTTAAAACAATTAGAAATGTTTGAACCAATAGAAATAGAAGTAATACACTGCTTAGTACTAAATAAATGAAGAATAACGCAAAAATAACTTGAATTTCGCGGGAGCTCCGAAATCTCGACGCACACTGCTCGACACTTAGCGGCGGACAAGAAAAGTTTTACGGACAGACAGGTTAGAAATCAACTCATTTAAAAAAAAATACCGACGGAAAAATATAAATTTGATCGTAAGTATTACAATCTTTCTCTCTTAAAATATTTTTTTAAAGGTTTTTTTTTCACTTCTACAATTTTACCTTACTTTATGGCACATTTTTAGTATGCTTGATAAAAACATTATTATTTTGTACTCCATTTTTATTTAATTTTGTTTTAAGTACTTACTATTTTGTATTGCCATTCAGATATTTCTAAATAAAATATTTTTAGATTCTGGATACGCAATCAGATGCCCCATCATCTTGGGTATTGAAAAAAAAAATTATTGAAAACAAGTCTATGAGAAAAGTTTACCTGATACTTCAATGGAAATTTTTAAAAGTACATTCTTCTCAAGAGAGATTCGACAGCATTGTTTTGTGTTCATATTGAATAACAAATACAGGCCATGAAAATGGTAAAACTTAAATAAAGAAACAGTTTAATTTTGCATGCTGAATTTCATGTTGATGGCAACAATCTGTGATTTACTGTTGTGAAATATTGTGTTTGAGTGTGATAATAAAGAATATACAAGGCTAATAAGATAACGCCTAAAAATGTATTTTTTTAAGTAACTTAAAATGAAATTCCTTGAAAAGACACCCTCCCCCCAAAAAAATTTAAATGAACAAAAATCATCAATTCATAAGTTTAATTAATTCAATTAAAAATAGAAAAAAATTGGAAAATAGATACATATAATGTGTTTTAAAAATCTATGAGCAAACCTCAAGAAAAAGGTTAAAAGCCCCCAACAGCACTTTTTCATATTTTATTTTACTGTACAATGTATCAAACTTTTTGTAAAATGTATAAAATTTTGTGATTTTACAAGGTCTGTTAAGGTCTTTTTAATACGCTAACAGATTTAAATTATTTTCACTTTTTTGGAATAGTTAACATTAGATTACAGTAAATAACTTTGAATTGTAAGGTAAGAAGCATGACAGTTGTATTTAAAAAAAAAATTAAGTAAAAGTTTGTTATATATTTGTTAAAGTAAAGAGCTACAACAGATTTCTTGTGAAATGTTTGTCGCAAATGTTTTTTAATTACTTCTTTTCATATATGCCCTTCTGATTTCAAATTCCAACTTAAGTAGAAACAAAATAGTTTGAAATTCTAAACATATTGATTTAATTGAAACACAATTTTGTTATCTTCATTGGCAAAATTTTTAAGACCAACCAATTTCTAGTGTCTTTATCTGTACCAACTTAACCAAGTCAATTCAACGACTAAAATTATTGTAAAAGAAATAAAAATTATTTTCAGCACTTAATAAATATGAAATAACAGTTACAGATAGCATCCTCTTCCTCATTTATTTTTTCCTATTAATTTAAAAGAGCATATATTTTAGACAGTTGAGAACAAAGGAAGGTATTTCAGCCTTGCCAAAATTTAATGTCATTAATTAAATCTATATGTTCTAATTAGCAATTATAATTTCACACAAGACAAGATCTCAAAAGAGAGTACCACAGTGGTCATGTAAACCTGGTTGAAAGAGTAGCAGATTGGTAACTGGAGGGTTGTAATTCGAATCTCAATCGAACCAAAGACTGCAGAATGCTTTTATGTATAACTACATGGGACTGTTGCACATTAAATCTTGTCACCTCAAATGTTCTCATATTCGCATGTGGAAATTCGGAAAGAGAGGTGCCAGTTCAGTAGTTGACTGTGGTTTAAAATTACAAGGTGAAGTCCTCGAAACTTTCTCGGGATCGATGTAGGACTGTCGACAATAGCTCGTGTTACTTCAGAGTGTAGTTAATACCACTTCCCTTTCCTACCCCAAAAGTGAACAAAAATTTACTATCAATGACAGTGGGAAAAGCTATTATATAATTGTGTAATACAAATGTATATCACTAAGGAAGAGGCAGTTTTCATGTATTTTTTTATTTATCAATATTTTTATGTTATAAGTACAAGTAATATTATAGGTATTAAACAGTTCATGCATGTTTAGGAGCAGTTATTTTAAACATGTTTTTGAGCAAGAATTTTTAAAATTTGGAGCAGCTTTAATAGCATTCATATTAATGTTAGCGCAAAAAATACCACTGATATTAAATGTTTACCCAGTAGCCATAACTTTAGTCTGATGATTTTCCTTTACGTGGAAAAATACAAAACCATTCTCATTTCGATAATAAATTCATTACAATTTCAACAGTCAGCATTTGTAACATTTCAGAAATCTTAAGATTCAGGAACACTAAAATGATCCAACTTTAAAAATTTAAAGAGGTTGTAGGTAGATGGTTGAATTAACGTCGCACACTGGAGCAACACAGCAATCGGTGACGATCTGGGATCAATCCCAAAGTTAGAAACAGGAAGATAAATCTTGTGTAATCCTGAATATATTCAAGTAACATACTCTGTGACATTCACATTTCTAGCAACCAAAATATCTCCATTACTGACAAGTATCCTCTTCACTACCAGCAACCGATGATACCTGGTGGTCATCTTTAGTAGATTTGCAAGGATGTTGATCAACAGGAAAACCTGTCTGGGTATGGTCCGGGATCAATCTCAAAGGGAAACACCCAAGGACACCTCGTAACTTTGAAACATCATATGATGAGATTAAGAGGTGAAATCATATATTTGATAGATGTCAAAATTAGTTTTAACAGAATATTTATTAAAAAGCAACTGAGAAACATTCTACAGAAATCTTAGTGGTGAGTAAATGGTGTGTATCAATATTAGTGGTGAGTATCATTTGCTTCAAGATTCAAAATACACATAACCACTTTTTAGTCATCTGAATGCCCTATTTTCACAGAATACGAATGTAATTAAAAATTAAATTTAGAATTTAAATCCTTTTTGTGGCTTTAATACTTGTATTAAACTATCACAGTAAAATAAAAACTTCAGTTTCAGTTTTTCCTATAACAAAAGTTTTTAAGTATGAAAAAATTCCACGATAATTTACTGAACAGAAATGTACATCAGTTTTGAAAAACACAGATAAAAAAATACTCTGAGCAGACAAAAGCATTGGTAAAAGATGTTTATGTTTAAAATTAACAACTCAATTGGTTTAGCGATTTAATAATTAGAAAATTAAGACTTCCATAAAAAATTTTCTGAGTATGTTTGCTCAGTACATTATGGATTGAGGAGACTTGACTCTCAGACAAGTGAAGTTGAAAAGTACTTTCTAAAATTGTTTTCTTGAATGCAAGGCACAAAATTCGACATTTATTCTTTGATGAGTGGCAATAAAGAATAATATATATGTATAATCAACCATGAAGAGATTCCTTCACAAACTTTGCTGCTTAGTTTAAATGTTTGAATTTAAAATGAAACTGCATTATAATGCAAAATTTAAAACTACTAGGAATATCTATCTCTAATGAACTTTTTAAAAGTATGACAAAAATCATTAAGAAAACTGAAAGATATACAGCTGTTTGTAAAAAATGCAACACCATGAAGGAGTCATCAGAATTAAATAAAATTTAATACACAAACGGCTTGTATTAGTAAAAATAAATGAATAAATTTTCAAAGCAAAAAAAAACAATATTAAGTGTCCGAAATCAGTATTTGGTGTAGCCACCATGGCTGCAATAAGTGTTGCTATACGACGTGGCAGAGTGAAACAGATGTTGGATGTCTGCTTGTGGAAGAAAGTTCCATATTGTTTGTATACTCACTCAAATTTCGTCTTTTGAAGCTGTAGGACGCGGATCACGAGCGAGACGCAGACCAACCAAATCCCACACTTGCTCAATAGGCGACATATCCGGCGAATAAGCAAGCCAAGGAAGAAATTGCATGTGTTGGGCTGAAAAGAAGTTTCGAACATTCCTTGCAACATGTGGGCGTGCATTATCCTGTTGAAAGATAGCTCCAGGGATGCCTTGAAGGAAGAAAACGACTTCGGGCTCTTGCACTTCACGGACGAACATGTTGTTATTCTTATTGTCCTCAATTCGTACCAGCTGAGATCGTCCATGATACAAAATCGCATCCCAGACCATAAATCCGGGTGTTCGGCCACTATGACGTTCGATAACGCACTCTGGAGGGCAGCGTTCACCGGCATAGAGTCTAACTTGAATGCGGCCATCATGGTTCCACAAATTAAAGCGGGATTCGTCAGAAAAGACAACTTGTTGCCAATCAGCCCGCCAGGCTCTGTGCTCATGAGCCCATTGCAAACGCAGTCGTCGATGGTTTGGCGTGAGGAGGATCCTGTATAAAGAAATCCTTGCACGCAGTCCACGGTGCAGCAAACGTCGGCGAATTAACGAAGCCGACATTAGTACACCTGTAGTAGTAGACCAAAGTGCTGCCAACTGCCTGGAGGATGCTGTACGGTCATTCACCGCCATGTGGACTAGGTGTCTATCATCGCGAGCTGACGTCACCTTCCTTCGTCCACTCCCAGTTTTTCGAGTTGTCCGGTGCTCGTCGGTCCACTGCTTCCAAACTCGCATCACTGTGGAACTGTTCTGCTGCACACGAGCTGCTATTGCGCGATAGGAAAATCCTCCTTCACGAAGGCCGATGATTCTTCCCCGTTCAAACTCAGTAAGTTGTTGAAATTTCAACCTATTTCTTCGTGGATGCATACTTAGGTCTCATTAAACGTTTGCCACTAAAGAATAACCATGCACTATTTTCAACGTCCCGCTACAGCCCTCAATTTATACGCTTTTAGGATACATTCAGAGGGGGCTGCTCACACCACGCATACGTGGTGGCTCTGAAAGTTTACTATTTTGCATAACATCCTATAACTGACATTAGCTGCAAATTTCCTTTCATTCGGATGATTCCTTCATGATGTTGCATTTTTTACAAACAAAAGTGTAGAAATGAGTGCAGAAAAGAAAATATGAGCAAAATAAATTGTTTAAATCATACAATGTTAAATCACCTAAAAATAAGGGAATGGGATGAAATTGAAGTAGATGTTCTAAATCAACATGTAGTAACAGGCTGAGGTTGTGAAGAAAAAGATAATGATTCCAACGTTTCCATAACACCCCTCGAAAAAACCCTCAAGTACAGCCGCAAATTCCTTGCTACAATACGACAAGATGTCTGGACTTTGACACTATATTTCTATAGACGATTCCTTTCGGCATGCCTCTGACGAAACAGGTGTCGCGAGGCCAGAGAACGACTTCAGACTAAAAAAGGCGTTATATAGACTTGTTGTCGGGAGCGAGCTAGCAAGTAGGGTTCATCGGAATTAGCACTCGCCTGCCGTCACAGCCAATCAGAGAAAACTAACACGACACGACGTCGGGACCCCCAAATTTCGAGTCGGCAACGAGAAAAGTTTTTCAGCAGACGACGTTCGCGCTTGGAATTAGACGACGCTTCCATCCGTGGAACGGAAAGAATTGCCTCGGACCTAGAGTCCTAAAACGTATTCCCAGGACGCAAGGGCCTGCTAGATCGGCGGATCGGATCAAATTGTTGAAACAGTTCCTGAAAGACCCCGCGGTCTGCTGAAGAGCTCGTTCATTCTTGACTGCTGCAAGGATTCAAAGATCTTCTGTTCATTCAACTTGAACTCTCGTGTTTTCACTGCAGGAGGCCCTCTCCTCTATGTTCACTGTGAACTCTCGTTTTAATTTTCTAGGAGGCCATCTCCTGTGAAATTCTGTAAAAAGTTGTTTGATTAATCCAGAAACCCTGAATAAATCTCACCTTATTCCGGGCAGAATCAATAGTGCTGTTAACTGCATATTTTTATTATATGACCGCTACCCAGGGTTAGGCGAGTACGCCGCAGCCTATTCATTTAATTGGTGGCTTTGCGTTGGGATTCTGCTAATTGCGAAAAAATAACTACCCACGAACTTTGAGATTCCAGAAGAATGAACCGCCGAGTACTGGTGCAGCATCCTCAACACTAAGGATAATCCACCGAGTACTTGCGCTGAAAGAAGGACGCCCCGTCCAAGAGTTAGAAGAACGGCCCGTCCACGATTTAAAAGGACGCCCCGTCCAGGATTTAGAAAGACATCCCGTCCAGGAATTAGAAGGACGCCCCGTCCAGGATTTAGAAGGACGCCCCGTCCAGGATTTAGAAGGACGCCCCGTCCAGGAGTTTGAAGGATGCCCCGTCCAGGAGTTAAAAGGACGCCATGTCCAGACGGATTACAGCGCTTGACGGAGCCTAGAGTCGCGAATGCCGAGAGGCAAATCTATTGTTTTTGTAACTTAAATTATTGAGATTGATCAAAAGTTTTGTTAAATTAAATTAAAGTGTGTGATCTATTGAAATTATTGTTAAAAATAATGCGTTTATGTTGCATAGTAGAATAGCCAGTAATTTGTCTTGGTAAATTAGTGTTGCATTTGTGAATTATTATTTTAAAAGTTAAGGAATAGTACTTGAGTTAGTAAGAATTATGGCTTATTTAAAAAGACAAAAAAAAATGGATCTCCAGAATCTTGTGATTGAGTTAGGAATAGATATTGAACTAAACGAAGCAATTACAGATCTCACTAAGAGAATCTTAGAATGTCCCGATTATGAGGAGGAAGGTTTAAAAGCAATGCTTGCGGTCATTTCCGAAGAACGGCAAGCCGAGGAGGTAAAAGCCGAAAGGGAAAAGCGGGAAGAAAAATTGCGGGGATTTGAACTTGAAAAACTGCACATAATACAATCATCGGAGACAAATAGTTTAGCTTCCTCTATGCATGAAAACTATAGACCTGTTAAAAATTTAAAAGCAATAATGCGGAAGTTCGAACCAGAAAAATCTGACATATCTTTATTCTTAGTCTTATTTGAGAGACAAATAAAGAAAGTTTCAGTCGATGAGACTGATTGGGTTGCTTTTATAATTCCTCTATTGCCCATAGAAATAGCCGAGCTAATTATAAGAGAGCCGGAAGAGTTGGGTAGGAATTATGAACAGGTTAAAAATTTGGTGTTGGAAAGATTTTAATTGAATGCTGAATCTTTCCGCGTAAAATTCCAACAATACCAACGTAGACCGGGATCACTCTGGAAGGACCTCGTGTTCGAATTACGGAGCTAGTATTTAGAAGGGTGGCTGAGCGCGATTAAAATCGAAGATTTTAAAGCTCTCAAAAATCTTATGACCAACAATCAGATTAAGAGGCGCGTCCCCTCCGAAATTAAAGATCATTTCCTGGATAATTGGGCTCAGATAAATGAACCATCAGTTAGTGCGGAAGTTGGATAATTACGAAACCAACAGAAAATTTGTGAGGAAACCGGAAAAATTCCAAACACCTGAGAGGAAATTCGGGGGGAAATGTAAGGCCGAGCAAGCTCAGCCAGAGAAAAAGGTGGGAGGTTTCCAGAAAACTAAGGAAAGCTTTGGGCACGACGCCCCTGGAAAAATTTAGATAATTCCGAACGAAAGAATTCGAGAAAAATAGGGAGGTCAGATGTTATGAGTGCCAACAGGTTGGTCATATTAGGGCCCAGTGCCCACAATTAAAGAGACAGAACGAGGTGGTAAATAACTTGGTTTCAGACGAGTTTGCGCCCTCATTTAAGCCGTTCTTAAGCAAGGCTTTTGTGAACGAAGTTGAAATGACCGTGTTAAGGGATAGTGGCAGCAATATTGACTTGGTCTCTCTAAAATTAGTAAAACCTGAGGATTTTACTGGAGAAAAAATATGGGTTAAGCAACCCCTTGAAAATTATTTTCGGTGTTTACCTCTAGCCAAAGTCGTAATTGAAAATCTAGAGATAGGTCGAGTATTGACCAAAGCAGCAATTGTAGGAAACTCAGTAAACATGAGTCATTATCTCTTAGGGAACGCGACTCAAGAATTAAGTGAAAGCGGGAAACGAGGACCGCAGATGTTAAATCAAGTCGTTACTCGTAGTAAAACCCGAGACGAGAGTGTTAAGGAAACTGACACAATAAAGAAAAGAGAACCGGTTGGGGGAAACGTATCGTTAGCCGCGAAAGGTATACAAAGCGAGGATAGCCCTATTCAGGCCCGCCGTAAGCGGGCGGGCACCGCACGCGGGCGGCACGTCCAAGGGGGGCGGCAAATCTAGCGATAGATCACATAACATTCAAAGTCATTGTCATAATATCCTTTAGTATAAAAAATGTCATTGCACGGAGAAAAATCCGACCGGAACGCAATTCCTATTTTCTTTTATATTACTAGTGGGCTCCACCATGACCAGACCTGTGGAACCTTTAGAGTACGGGTGGCCGATACTTTTTGCCCACACTACTTTTTTTCCAAAAAGACGAGACTGGACTATATATTGGCCAGTCATTTCCCACTCCTCGTTTGGCGCGTATCTTTTTGGGGGATCGAAGCAGGAGGTCAGCAGCAAATTATTTCTAAATAATTTGTGGACTAATTTTTAAAACAACTCAGTAGCCTCAGCTGTAAAGCAGTTTCTTGATCCATTATGTTTCGCGATCACTTTCCAAAATTCTAAGTACTAATTCTACAAATTCCATATGACAGGATGTGCCCCCCACCCCCACCCTAGGACAATAAAACCATCGTCCTTGGAGAGGGGTGTACAAAACCGGTCGCGTGTTGTAGCGCTCTTGAGAAAGATTACATTGGCAGTAAGAAAACGGAAATTTCTCAGAAGGATTGAGAATTTGGAAGAGGCGTCTCTTTCCACTCTCCACGTAGGAACACCCGAGCGGTCCAATTACCGCAGAGGACCTGACCCGACTTGACCATAGTAAAGATAGGGATTAGATGCGCACAACAAAGGCGGTAATCTATTCTTCCATTTCTCCAGTCTTGAAGCGAAATCTGGTTGAAACCTCCCCGTCTCGAAAAGGTGAGGAATCCCCACAGAGCTTCCTTCTCAGTTTGTACTTGTACGCATTCGAATAGTACTATCGCACATCAAGTTTCAATTATTTTGTTAATAGTTCTTCTGACGTTAGTTTAGGTATAATTAATGTTATTTTGACTTGGATAGAGTGATTATAATTAAATGTATCATCTGTGAGTGCAAAATATATGTGCAAAGAAATCATAATTATGGTAAGTACCTATGTTTATTTATCGGCTTATCACAATAATTGCTGCTCCTTGTAATCGTCTATTTGTAGCACATATACAATTAAATCTTTACGAAATTTAAAACAAAAAACCGGCCAAGTGCGTGTTTGACCACGCAGAGGGTAGGGTTCCGTAGTCAGTACAGGCTCTACAAAATTCTTTCAAGACTTCTGAGCCAAAACTCGATGTGTTTTAAAAATACAAAGTTAATTTTACAGTTCATTTATACGAAATTTCTATGAACTTTTTATAGACTCAACTACGTGATTAAGTGGGTCGATTATGACTCGTAAACTAGAAAAGCCCATTGTAGATTCAATTTTCAAAATCTGATTCAAGTCGTATGACTCACTATTTAGGAGATCAAATTCAAAATGAAATCATTCATTTACTCGGCACGACCATAAAAAATTATATCCTGGACAAAGTCTGAGAATTAAAATATTTTTCCATCATATTAGATTGCACACCAGATGTAAGTCACACGGAACAAATTACAGTTATAGTGAGGCATGTTCTTTTAAACAATGCAACTAAAAATGTTGCGATATGCGAAAATTTCGTTGGTTTCTGTCCGATTACCAGCTCTACAGGTGAAGGTCTATTAAATTTTGTTTTGGATTTATTTTCACAATTAAATCTCAACGTTCAAAACATACGTGGTCAAGGTTATCATAATGGTTCTAATAAGCGTGGAAAACACAATGGATTGCAAAATTTTTTTTTGGGGGGGGGAAATCAATAATCGCGCCTTTTACGTTATATGCTCGGCTCACAGTCTCAATTTGGTAGTCAATGATGCAGCAAATATTACGTACGAAACAGTAAATTTTTTTAATACAATTCAAGATATTTACGTTTTCTTTTCATAGTCTACAAAAAGGTGATCGATAATTTGCAAACACTTACCATATTTCAAATTGAAAGTTTTAAGTGCCACTCGATGGTCTAGTACAGGGGTGGCCAACCTGTGGCGCATGCGCCAAACGTGGTGCATTGGATGAAAACAAGTGGCGCATTGCATCCTTTCGCCTACTTATTCTTTTAAAGTAAGCGCCATAACTGAATCCCTCTTCATACTTTCAACATCAGAGTGCTATCAGTTCAATTCATACAGCCTTCATACTTATCAGTTCGTAGCAATTTTTTAAAAATCAAATCCATTTTTGAAAATGAAATTTTAATGCAGATTTTTTTTTTTTTTTTTCAAATCGAAATGGCTTTTGAAGTGATTAATTTCTGTGAACATTGAAAAACCCCAGTACTAATAAAATTTGCAAAAAAAAAAGATATGTTGTTTGGGAATTACATACATATACAAACAAACTTCTTCATCCATGAAATGTATTGAAAGTAACACGATTTCGCGAATGACCTTATTCAAATTTGAAGAATTCTCTGCTGCTCTCAGTAACAAATTTAACACCACACATTGAAAGACTAGCGACATCGAAACAGGCTCAAAAGTCTTATTAATGGTCAGTAACGTTTATGTGCTGTAATACGTATAGTATTGAATCATTTAAAAATGATAATTATGTCTATTCACCTACTTATATAGAAAAGATATTAAGAATATGCAAAGTAACCTTCAAGCAAGTAGAGAGAACAGACGACTCCAAGTTCCAACCTGACCTCGCTCTCGGAGCTCCATCTCGCTCAGAGCTCTCTCTCTCTCTCTCTCTCTCTCTCTCATCATATCCTTCAACTGTGGTCCATAGTTATCTTCACCAAACGAGATGGCAGCTGTAACACCATCAGCGGGCTCCATAACTACGATCGCCCTCACGTCCTAGAGATCATCTCTTACTAGTATGTCTTGGTGCTCCAATAAACGCGTGTCTTTTGAACTGGCTCACATTAACTAATTTATTTCCCCTAAGTGAAGTAGATCCTACCCGAATCTTGAATGTAAGGAGGTAGAATAGGTGCGTGACATATGGCGCATCTGAACTCGTATGTGAAATAAAATTGGCGCATGGTATGTAAAAGGTTGGCCACCCCTGGTCTAGTAGAATCGATGCAGTCAAACCATTACGGTATCATCTCGAAAAAATACTTGATGCTTTACTGGAAATATCTGAGAATTCGTCGGAATGGGATTGTACATCATCTCACAAAGCTCATTCTCTTGCTTTGAACATTCAAAAATATAGATTTATTTGCTCGGTTGTAATTTGGTTTAATATTTTAAACGAAATTAATACTCTGAGTAAAATGATGCAAAGCAACACAGTAAGTACTCAAATCTGCATAAATTTGTTAAATAAGTTGATTGATAAGTTTACAGAATATCGTACGGATGAAAACTTTGAAAGGGTGTTAGAAGAAGCTACCAATGTGGCTCACGAACTCAATGTAGAAACAGATTTCCCACCAATAAACACAATTCGTCCAAGAAGAAAACCAACACAATTTCAATATGAACATAGTGATGAAGTTTTACTAGACCCCAAAATCAAATACAATGTAGAGGGTTTTTTTTTTCAGAATCTTAGACCAGACATTAACTTCTTTAGGATAGATTCGAGGAGTTAAAAACATTTACCGACGTATTTGGCTTTTTCAGCAATAACTTATTTAATTACTCCAATGATGACTTAATGAAACATTGTAAAGATTTCAATCTGAAGCTTAAGGACGATTCAAGTAGTGAAACAGACATTGACGTCTTTTTCAATTAATTTTAATGTTTAATGAAATCAATGCTTGAAAGTTGCATTTCCCAGAAAACCAGTCTACTGATCCACAAATCCTATAACATTATCTTTTTACTAATGACTTAATTTCAACATTTCCGAACACAGCAATAGCGCTAAGAATATCACTTACATTGACGGTTTCAGTTGCATCTGGTGAAAGGTCCTTTCAAAGTTAAAAATTATAAAAAACTATTTAAGATCAACAATGCACCATCAAAGACTAAGTAATTTAGCCATAGTTTCAACTGAACATGAAATCTTAGACAGCTTGGATACAAAAAAATTGATAGCAGACTTCGCAAACATAAAAGCAAGAAGAGTTCAATTTCTGTTGATCAATATTTATATAGGGGGTTTTAAACAAAAATAACTAAGTAATAAAAATAAATAGTTTTTCTTTGTAAAGTATTTCTTTTCTTTTTTCACACACTTGTGAGTCAACACTACATAGCATTTCTGGCAAGCTCAACGTAGGTAGTCGTAGTTAAACAGGGGGCGGCATAACCTATATTGCACACGGGCGTTCAAACAGCTAGCGGCGGGCCTGGCCCTATTGTATTGCCCGAGGTGGAAAGTGGGGTTGAAGTTCAGTTAGCTGAAGTCTCCGACGAGTTCAAACCGTAACAGACGCACTGTAATAATTTTTAGTAGATTGGGTTACCCGCGAGAATTACAATGTGATAACGGGTCATGTTTCACAAGTTACTTAACGACTGCTTTTTTCGAAAGGTTTGGCATTAATATAACTCACAGTTCGGTGCATCGTTCGGTAGTTCTCTTGAACGTATGGTCAAGTCTCGCACCTTATATTGGCTTTTATAGTTTTACACTGACCTTTTTTATATCACTTTTGAGTCACGTGTCTTGTTCTATAATCTCAGTACGTGCCCACTATAACAAACCAATAAGAATCGTATGCTTACTCCTTCCCAATCTCAAACATCACTCCATATCCATTGTATGCTTGAAACTGTTATCTGTAAATTCCGTATTGACCCCTTCGTTTCATTTTCAAATATAGAACCCCAGTTCGAATATATCATGTGTGACTCATTACTGTTGGTCATCAAAACAGCACAAATAGTTCTTTCGTTTCCCCCAAACATTTTTCAGATACCACAACACTTGTACTTCGGTATAGTTTAAACTAATCTTTCCTTTAAGTCACATTTATCGTATACTCCGTGTATAAGTCCGTTCCTTCTGTTATCTTAATTAACCATACACACATGCTAAACAATCCTTAGTTCCAGAGACTTCTAGACGTTTTATCCTTGGTAGTATGTATTTTGTCACGTCAGTGTTTAACTCTGTTATCTTATTAGTACAATTATTTCTTAGTCACCCGTTTTAGAAGATGGCACTACCAGTCATTACCTTGGTAACATAGCACCAATATATCAACATAATGATGTTATCTCACCTACGAAAAAAGTAAACAAACGTCAACCCCTTCAATTCCTTATCAGATGTGATTCCCAACTCCTTATCAAAAACCCCAACCCCTTATCCCACGGCGGCCATCTTGGAAAAGGCGGTATAGTGGCCCTCATACTACTCGCATTGCATCCTTTCGCCTACTTATTCTTTTAAAGTAAGCGCCATAACTGAATCCCTCTTCATACTTTCAACATCAGAGTGCTATCAGTTCAATTCATACAGCCTTCATACTTATCAGTTCGTAGCAATGTTTTAAAAATCAAATCCATTTTTAAAAATGAAATTTGATAAGCAGATTTTTTTTTCAAATCTAAATGGCTTTTGAAGTGATTAATTTCTGTGAACATTAAAAAACCCCAGAACTAAGAAAATTTGCAAAAAAAAAAAAGATATGTTGTTTGGGAATTACATACATATACAAACAAACTTCTTCATCCATGAAATGTATTGAAAGTAACACGATTTCGCGAATGACCTTATTCAAATTTGAAGAATTCTCTGCTGCTCTCAGTAACAAATTTAACACCACACATTGAAAGACTAGCGAAATCGAAACAGGCTCAAAAGTCTTATTAATGGTCAGTAACGTTTATGTGCTGTAATACGTATAGTAATTGAATCATTTAAAAATGATAATTATGTCTATTCACCTACTTATATAGAAAAGATATTAAGAATATGCAAAGTAACCTTCAAGCAAGTAGAGAGAACAGACGACTCCAAGTTCCAACCTGACCTCGCTCTCGGAGCTCCATCTCGCTCAGAGCTCTCTCTCTCTCTCTCTCTCTCTCTCTCTCTCATCATATCCTTCAACTGTGGTCCATAGTTATCTTCACCAAACGAGATGGCAGCTGTAACACCATCAGCGGGCTCCATAACTACGATCGCCCTCACGTCCTAGAGATCATCTCTTACTAGTATGTCTTGGTGCTCCAATAAACGCGTGTCTTTTGAACTGGCTCACATTAACTAATTTATTTCCCCTAAGTGAAGTAGATCCTACCCGAATCTTGAATGTAAGGAGGTAGAATAGGTGCGTGACATATGGCGCATCTGAACTCGTATGTGAAATAAAATTGGCGCATGGTATGTAAAAGGTTGGCCACCCCTGGTCTAGTAGAATCGATGCAGTCAAACCATTACGGTATCATCTCGAAAAAATACTTGATGCTTTACTGGAAATATCTGAGAATTCGTCGGAATGGGATTGTACATCATCTCACAAAGCTCATTCTCTTGCTTTGAACATTCAAAAATATAGATTTATTTGCTCGGTTGTAATTTGGTTTAATATTTTAAACGAAATTAATACTCCGAGTAAAATGATGCAAAGCAACACAGTAAGTACTCAAATCTGCATAAATTTGTTAAATAAGTTGATTGATAAGTTTACAGAATATCGTACGGATGAAAACTTTGAAAGGGTGTTAGAAGAAGCTACCAATGTGGCTCACGAACTCAATGTAGAAACAGATTTCCCACCAATAAACACAATTCGTCCAAGAAGAAAACCAACACAATTTCAATATGAACATAGTGATGAAGTTTTACTAGACCCCAAAATCAAATACAATGTAGAGGGTTTTTTTTTTTCAGAATCTTAGACCAGACATTAACTTCTTTAGGATAGATTCGAGGAGTTAAAAACATTTACCGACGTATTTGGCTTTTTCAGCAATAACTTATTTAATTACTCCAATGATGACTTAATGAAACATTGTAAAGATTTCAATCTGAAGCTTAAGGACGATTCAAGTAGTGAAACAGACATTGACGTCTTTTTCAATTAATTTTAATGTTTAATGAAATCAATGCTTGAAAGTTGCATTTCCCAGAAAACCAGTCTACTGATCCACAAATCCTATAACATTATCTTTTTACTAATGACTTAATTTCAACATTTCCGAACACAGCAATAGCGCTAAGAATATCACTTACATTGACGGTTTCAGTTGCATCTGGTGAAAGGTCCTTTCAAAGTTAAAGATTATAAAAAACTATTTAAGATCAACAATGCACCAGCAAAGACTAAGTAATTTAGCCATAGTTTCAATTGAACATGAAATCTTAGACAGCTTGGATACAAAAAAATTGATAGCAGACTTCGCAAACATAAAAGCAAGAAGAGTTCAATTTCTGTTGATCAATATTTATATAGGGGGTTTTAAACAAAAATAACTAAGTAATAAAAATAAATAGTTTTTCTTTGTAAAGTATTTCTTTTCTTTTTTCACACACTTGTGAGTCAACACTACATAGCCTTTCTGGCAAGCTCAACGTAGGTAGTCGTAGTTAAACAGGGGGCGGCATAACCTATATTGCACACGGGCGTTCAAACAGCTAGCGGCGGGCCTGGCCCTATTGTATTGCCCGAGGTGGAAAGTGGGGTTGAAGTTCAGTTAGCTGAAGTCTCCGACGAGTTCAAACCGTAACAGACGCACTGTAATAATTTTTAGTAGATTGGGTTACCCGCGAGAATTACAATGTGATAACGGGTCATGTTTCACAAGTTACTTAACGACTGCTTTTTTCGAAAGGTTTGGCATTAATATAACTCACAGTTCGGTGCATCGTTCGGTAGTTCTCTTGAACGTATGGTCAAGTCTCGCACCTTATATTGGCTTTTATAGTTTTACACTGACCTTTTATATCACTTTTGAGTCACGTGTCTTGTTCTATAATCTCAGTACGTGCCCACTATAACAAACCAATAAGAATCGTATGCTTACTCCTTCCCAATCTCAAACATCACTCCATATCCATTGTATGCTTGAAACTGTTATCTGTAAATTCCGTATTGACCCCTTCGTTTCATTTTCAAATATAGAACCCCAGTTCGAATATATCATGTGTGACTCATTACTGTTGGTCATCAAAACAGCACAAATAGTTCTTTCGTTTCCCCCAAACATTTTTCAGATACCACAACACTTGTACTTCGGTATAGTTTAAACTAATCTTTCCTTTAAGTCACATTTATCGTATACTCCGTGTATAAGTCCGTTCCTTCTGTTATCTTAATTAACCATACACACATGCTAAACAATCCTTAGTTCCAGAGACTTCTAGACGTTTTATCCTTGGTAGTATGTATTTTGTCACGTCAGTGTTTAACTCTGTTATCTTATTAGTACAATTATTTCTTAGTCACCCGTTTTAGAAGATGGCACTACCAGTCATTACCTTGGTAACATAGCACCAATATATCAACATAATGATGTTATCTCACCTACGAAAAAAGTAAACAAACGTCAACCCCTTCAATTCCTTATCAGATGTGATTCCCAACTCCTTATCAAAAACCCCAACCCCTTATCCCACGGCGGCCATCTTGGAAAAGGCGGTATAGTGGCCCTCATACTACTCGCATTGCATCCTTTCGCCTACTTATTCTTTTAAAGTAAGCGCCATAACTGAATCCCTCTTCATACTTTCAACATCAGAGTGCTATCAGTTCAATTCATACAGCCTTCATACTTATCAGTTCGTAGCAATGTTTTAAAAATCAAATCCATTTTTAAAAATGAAATTTGATAAGCAGATTTTTTTTTTCAAATCTAAATGGCTTTTGAAGTGATTAATTTCTGTGAACATTAAAAAACCCCAGAACTAAGAAAATTTGCAAAAAAAAAAAAAGATATGTTGTTTGGGAATTACATACATATACAAACAAACTTCTTCATCCATGAAATGTATTGAAAGTAACACGATTTCGCGAATGACCTTATTCAAATTTGAAGAATTCTCTGCTGCTCTCAGTAACAAATTTAACACCACACATTGAAAGACTAGCGAAATCGAAACAGGCTCAAAAGTCTTATTAATGGTCAGTAACGTTTATGTGCTGTAATACGTATAGTAATTGAATCATTTAAAAATGATAATTATGTCTATTCACCTACTTATATAGAAAAGATATTAAGAATATGCAAAGTAACCTTCAAGCAAGTAGAGAGAACAGACGACTCCAAGTTCCAACCTGACCTCGCTCTCGGAGCTCCATCTCGCTCAGAGCTCTCTCTCTCTCTCTCTCTCTCTCTCTCTCTCATCATATCCTTCAACTGTGGTCCATAGTTATCTTCACCAAACGAGATGGCAGCTGTAACACCATCAGCGGGCTCCATAACTACGATCGCCCTCACGTCCTAGAGATCATCTCTTACTAGTATGTCTTGGTGCTCCAATAAACGCGTGTCTTTTGAACTGGCTCACATTAACTAATTTATTTCCCCTAAGTGAAGTAGATCCTACCCGAATCTTGAATGTAAGGAGGTAGAATAGGTGCGTGACATATGGCGCATCTGAACTCGTATGTGAAATAAAATTGGCGCATGGTATGTAAAAGGTTGGCCACCCCTGGTCTAGTAGAATCGATGCAGTCAAACCATTACGGTATCATCTCGAAAAAATACTTGATGCTTTACTGGAAATATCTGAGAATTCGTCGGAATGGGATTGTACATCATCTCACAAAGCTCATTCTCTTGCTTTGAACATTCAAAAATATAGATTTATTTGCTCGGTTGTAATTTGGTTTAATATTTTAAACGAAATTAATACTCCGAGTAAAATGATGCAAAGCAACACAGTAAGTACTCAAATCTGCATAAATTTGTTAAATAAGTTGATTGATAAGTTTACAGAATATCGTACGGATGAAAACTTTGAAAGGGTGTTAGAAGAAGCTACCAATGTGGCTCACGAACTCAATGTAGAAACAGATTTCCCACCAATAAACACAATTCGTCCAAGAAGAAAACCAACACAATTTCAATATGAACATAGTGATGAAGTTTTACTAGACCCCAAAATCAAATACAATGTAGAGGGTTTTTTTTTTTCAGAATCTTAGACCAGACATTAACTTCTTTAGGATAGATTCGAGGAGTTAAAAACATTTACCGACGTATTTGGCTTTTTCAGCAATAACTTATTTAATTACTCCAATGATGACTTAATGAAACATTGTAAAGATTTCAATCTGAAGCTTAAGGACGATTCAAGTAGTGAAACAGACATTGACGTCTTTTTCAATTAATTTTAATGTTTAATGAAATCAATGCTTGAAAGTTGCATTTCCCAGAAAACCAGTCTACTGATCCACAAATCCTATAACATTATCTTTTTACTAATGACTTAATTTCAACATTTCCGAACACAGCAATAGCGCTAAGAATATCACTTACATTGACGGTTTCAGTTGCATCTGGTGAAAGGTCCTTTCAAAGTTAAAGATTATAAAAAACTATTTAAGATCAACAATGCACCAGCAAAGACTAAGTAATTTAGCCATAGTTTCAATTGAACATGAAATCTTAGACAGCTTGGATACAAAAAAATTGATAGCAGACTTCGCAAACATAAAAGCAAGAAGAGTTCAATTTCTGTTGATCAATATTTATATAGGGGGTTTTAAACAAAAATAACTAAGTAATAAAAATAAATAGTTTTTCTTTGTAAAGTATTTCTTTTCTTTTTTCACACACTTGTGAGTCAACACTACATAGCCTTTCTGGCAAGCTCAACGTAGGTAGTCGTAGTTAAACAGGGGGCGGCATAACCTATATTGCACACGGGCGTTCAAACAGCTAGCGGCGGGCCTGGCCCTATTGTATTGCCCGAGGTGGAAAGTGGGGTTGAAGTTCAGTTAGCTGAAGTCTCCGACGAGTTCAAACCGTAACAGACGCACTGTAATAATTTTTAGTAGATTGGGTTACCCGCGAGAATTACAATGTGATAACGGGTCATGTTTCACAAGTTACTTAACGACTGCTTTTTTCGAAAGGTTTGGCATTAATATAACTCACAGTTCGGTGCATCGTTCGGTAGTTCTCTTGAACGTATGGTCAAGTCTCGCACCTTATATTGGCTTTTATAGTTTTACACTGACCTTTTATATCACTTTTGAGTCACGTGTCTTGTTCTATAATCTCAGTACGTGCCCACTATAACAAACCAATAAGAATCGTATGCTTACTCCTTCCCAATCTCAAACATCACTCCATATCCATTGTATGCTTGAAACTGTTATCTGTAAATTCCGTATTGACCCCTTCGTTTCATTTTCAAATATAGAACCCCAGTTCGAATATATCATGTGTGACTCATTACTGTTGGTCATCAAAACAGCACAAATAGTTCTTTCGTTTCCCCCAAACATTTTTCAGATACCACAACACTTGTACTTCGGTATAGTTTAAACTAATCTTTCCTTTAAGTCACATTTATCGTATACTCCGTGTATAAGTCCGTTCCTTCTGTTATCTTAATTAACCATACACACATGCTAAACAATCCTTAGTTCCAGAGACTTCTAGACGTTTTATCCTTGGTAGTATGTATTTTGTCACGTCAGTGTTTAACTCTGTTATCTTATTAGTACAATTATTTCTTAGTCACCCGTTTTAGAAGATGGCACTACCAGTCATTACCTTGGTAACATAGCACCAATATATCAACATAATGATGTTATCTCACCTACGAAAAAAGTAAACAAACGTCAACCCCTTCAATTCCTTATCAGATGTGATTCCCAACTCCTTATCAAAAACCCCAACCCCTTATCCCACGGCGGCCATCTTGGAAAAGGCGGTATAGTGGCCCTCATACTACTCGCATTGCATCCTTTCGCCTACTTATTCTTTTAAAGTAAGCGCCATAACTGAATCCCTCTTCATACTTTCAACATCAGAGTGCTATCAGTTCAATTCATACAGCCTTCATACTTATCAGTTCGTAGCAATGTTTTAAAAATCAAATCCATTTTTAAAAATGAAATTTGATAAGCAGATTTTTTTTTTCAAATCTAAATGGCTTTTGAAGTGATTAATTTCTGTGAACATTAAAAAACCCCAGAACTAAGAAAATTTGCAAAAAAAAAAAAAGATATGTTGTTTGGGAATTACATACATATACAAACAAACTTCTTCATCCATGAAATGTATTGAAAGTAACACGATTTCGCGAATGACCTTATTCAAATTTGAAGAATTCTCTGCTGCTCTCAGTAACAAATTTAACACCACACATTGAAAGACTAGCGAAATCGAAACAGGCTCAAAAGTCTTATTAATGGTCAGTAACGTTTATGTGCTGTAATACGTATAGTAATTGAATCATTTAAAAATGATAATTATGTCTATTCACCTACTTATATAGAAAAGATATTAAGAATATGCAAAGTAACCTTCAAGCAAGTAGAGAGAACAGACGACTCCAAGTTCCAACCTGACCTCGCTCTCGGAGCTCCATCTCGCTCAGAGCTCTCTCTCTCTCTCTCTCTCTCTCTCTCTCTCTCATCATATCCTTCAACTGTGGTCCATAGTTATCTTCACCAAACGAGATGGCAGCTGTAACACCATCAGCGGGCTCCATAACTACGATCGCCCTCACGTCCTAGAGATCATCTCTTACTAGTATGTCTTGGTGCTCCAATAAACGCGTGTCTTTTGAACTGGCTCACATTAACTAATTTATTTCCCCTAAGTGAAGTAGATCCTACCCGAATCTTGAATGTAAGGAGGTAGAATAGGTGCGTGACATATGGCGCATCTGAACTCGTATGTGAAATAAAATTGGCGCATGGTATGTAAAAGGTTGGCCACCCCTGGTCTAGTAGAATCGATGCAGTCAAACCATTACGGTATCATCTCGAAAAAATACTTGATGCTTTACTGGAAATATCTGAGAATTCGTCGGAATGGGATTGTACATCATCTCACAAAGCTCATTCTCTTGCTTTGAACATTCAAAAATATAGATTTATTTGCTCGGTTGTAATTTGGTTTAATATTTTAAACGAAATTAATACTCTGAGTAAAATGATGCAAAGCAACACAGTAAGTACTCAAATCTGCATAAATTTGTTAAATAAGTTGATTGATAAGTTTACAGAATATCGTACGGATGAAAACTTTGAAAGGGTGTTAGAAGAAGCTACCAATGTGGCTCACGAACTCAATGTAGAAACAGATTTCCCACCAATAAACACAATTCGTCCAAGAAGAAAACCAACACAATTTCAATATGAACATAGTGATGAAGTTTTACTAGACCCCAAAATCAAATACAATGTAGAGGTTTTTTTTTCAGAATCTTAGACCAGACATTAACTTCTTTAGGATAGATTCGAGGAGTTAAAAACATTTACCGACGTATTTGGCTTTTTCAGCAATAACTTATTTAATTACTTCAATGATGACTTAATGAAAATTGTAAAGATTTCAATCTGAAGCTTAAGGACGATTCAAGTAGTGAAACAGACATTGACGTCTTTTTCAATTAATTTTAATGTTTAATGAAATCAATGCTTGAAAGTTGCATTTCCCAGAAAACCAGTCTACTGATCCACAAATCCTATAACATTATCTTTTTACTAATGACTTAATTTCAACATTTCCGAACACAGCAATAGCGCTAAGAATATCACTTACATTGACGGTTTCAGTTGCATCTGGTGAAAGGTCCTTTCAAAGTTAAAAATTATAAAAAACTATTTAAGATCAACAATGCACCAGCAAAGACTAAGTAATTTAGCCATAGTTTCAATTGAACATGAAATCTTAGACAGCTTGGATACAAAAAAATTGATAGCAGACTTCGCAAACATAAAAGCAAGAAGAGTTCAATTTCTGTTGATCAATATTTATATAGGGGGTTTTAAACAAAAATAACTAAGTAATAAAAATAAATAGTTTTTCTTTGTAAAGTATTTCTTTTCTTTTTTCACACACTTGTGAGTCAACACTACATAGCCTTTCTGGCAAGCTCAACGTAGGTAGTCGTAGTTAAACAGGGGGCGGCATAACCTATATTGCACACGGGCGTTCAAACAGCTAGCGGCGGGCCTGGCCCTATTGTATTGCCCGAGGTGGAAAGTGGGGTTGAAGTTCAGTTAGCTGAAGTCTCCGACGAGTTCAAACCGTAACAGACGCACTGTAATAATTTTTAGTAGATTGGGTTACCCGCGAGAATTACAATGTGATAACGGGTCTTGTTTCACAAGTTACTTAACGACTGCTTTTTTCGAAAGGTTTGGCATTAATATAACTCACAGTTCGGTGCATCGTCCCCAATCGAATAGTGTTGAGAGATGGCACATAACTATTAAAAGATTATTAAAGGTATTATGTCTAGAGTCAGGAGAGGATTGGGAAAAGCATTTACCATTAGCCCTTCTCGCTCTACGAAACGTGACGCACGAATCAACGGCCCCTCTGAGTTAGAGCACGGAAAAAAATTTAGAGTGCCCGAAACTATTTTATTCGAGCACTGGACAAAAAAACCCGATGAAGTCTAATTAGTTTAAAACAATCAAAAGTTGACGTACACTTAATCAGCAGGAAGAGGCTTGAAATCAGCTATATGGTCAAATTCCGGCATAATTGATCGGGAAAAGAATGTGGATATAATGAATCCGTCTCTACTTTGAAACCAATAAACCTTAGAGGATGCTTCTGTCACTAACTTGGTACACCGTTCAACTGCATGTGTGTGACATGGGAAGTGAATTAAATCCCGTTCTGGATTTTTCTTATCACGCACAATGGAACTAAATACTGCAGTGGATATGTCACGGAGGATTGGTGGAGAAGTTATACTAATTGATGACCAGTCAATCATTTTTGAAGTCAGCAGCTTCAAAATTCAGTTTTAGTGGGTACGTACTGACTTTACATTGGAAGGTGACTCTCTAGACTTAATTATACGTCGAGCAGCAATTTATCTGATGTGAGGTTATTCATCGTTCAACATACACAGCAAGATATTCTCATGATGAGCAAAGAACGAATTTCGACACATTACCCCATCAACGACGTCCTTGAGGTAAATACATGGATCTAGAAATAGTATTCCACACATGCTTAGCTCCATCTTTCAGCGAGTGTTTAGATTTTATATTAAACCAGTTTCGAGTGAACACTTTCATAACAAACTCGGAGATTTGTTTTAACTTCAAAGAAGGATCTGGAGAACTAACATGTAGTTTTGGAACTCTGTGTTTGAATGTTCGTTTGCTATGTGTATTGACATATAAACATGAAATAATGTGAGCTTGCTTTGAATTAGTACATGATAAAAATTCAAATTTGACCATTTTTTTTTGAGTTATGGTCATACTTGCACTGTAAGATGACCACCGTTTTGAAATCCATGCTGTCATTAGAATAGCTTTTATTCAAAAATTAAAAATGTGCTTCACGCTCTGAATTTTTCTCAGACAAAAGAACATATGATAGTTAATACTTCTACAAAGTTTCAGAGAAAAATAAGAGTTTTTTTTTTTTTTTAAAGTGAATTTTCCACTTTATATGTAAAAAACTCCACTAAAGTATAAAATTACAACTGGTTTTGAATTTTATGTACACTCCTGAAATAAATGGCTTTCATTTGGTACCAAAATTACTAAATTTGAACTATTAGTTAGGGCCCTGTATAGACAGTGTGACAAATCCAAGATGGCTGCCATTTTGTAAAATTAACCAATTTTTAAACTATCGTATCTCGGCTAATATTGGACAAAATACTTAAAAAATTGAGATCTAAGGGTTTCACTGCCATGTCTATCTAAGGTAAAAATGTGAAAAAAATTCATGACTATGGTGCAACGGTAATGGTAATTTTAGTTAACGTCGTACTAGAATAACACAACGGGCTATTGACGACGGTCCGGGATCAGTCCCTTAAGGGAAAGATCCGAGGACAACACCTCGTAATTTTGAACCACGGTCAGATGACGAAGCAACACCTGAGCTGGTACCCCACTCTCCAAACTTCCACGCCAACCCAACGTGAGGACTTTCGGCCACGACAGATTTAAGGTGCACCAGCCGCCTCTACACCATACGTTTACAAACATCCATGCCCGGACCCGGATTCGAACCAGGAACCTTCCGATCTAGAGGCTAACACCTTAACCACTATACCGGTTGGTCGACGACTATGGTGCAACAACTTTTTCTCAAAATGGGTGTTTTCACAAGGAATGACCCTCATCCAATTAAAATTAATTCCATACAAACTTTGCAAGATATTGTTCATTTTGGAATGTTTGTAATTTGATGTGGTTTTCTCCAATCCCAAGGTAGCAACAAATTTTCAAGTACCTGAAACTGAAAACCTGATTCTGACCTTTTTTATTGGTTAAAACAGCGACTACTTTTTATTCTTGTTATTGTATTTGCATTGCATAAGCTTATTTGCTAATTGATTATTATAAATTACAATTTTGCAATGAAAAAGTATCTATTTCTTTAATGAACTCTTGTAAAGGTGCCCGAAAGCATTTAATATTACTTCCTGGCACAGTCGCTTAAGGTTTCTCAAAATGGCCATAACCTTAAGGGGGTCCGGGACACGTTTAAAATTTTTTTTTATTAATTAATTTAGAATTTTTTTGTATTGATTACCCATTTAACTAGAAAGCAAAATTACAACACAAAAGTTTTCCAAATTTTTTTAAAATTTTAGATTAAAATTTAAAAAAAAAAAAGAGGGGTTATTTTAATCTGCTAAAATTTAAAATATTCTTGATCAATTTTCAAAATTCTTGCAGTAAATTATTCACAAATTTATAAACTTTAATTTTGATTCAGCAATTTAAAAAATATTAATTTAATAAAAAATATTTGAATGAAACTTTCTGAAAATTTGAAGGTACTTTTAAAAAGTCATATTTTTAAAAGTAAATATTTGTTTCAAATTTGCTGAATCAAAATTAAAGTATAATGTTTGAAAAAGATATATTCCAAATTTGAGCCCTTAAACTTTATCGGTTTTCGACTTATAGCAATTTGAATACAGGAAATCTCGAAAAAATGTATCATGTAGAAAAACGCATTTAAAGTTTTAAAGACCGATTTACAATTAATAAAATATATTTTAAAAGCATCCAGATGAGTATCTAACTCCATCTTTCCTTTTAAATCTTTGGTTTAATTTGATTTTTGTAAGTTCTACCTTTTTTTCCATATAGTTTAAAGGTCTCGGTAGACTTAAATAACGTCTTTCGCAGATGTTGTTGCCATGACAACTGTCAAGAGTGTTAGATTTTCAAAACAACGAACCACAAAAATTATTATATCGCTAGTTTTAATAAAGATAGAAACATGATTTAGACGTCATTTTAAGCAGAAAAACACAGAGAATTTCTTAAAATAATTTTAAAAAATTCGAAAATGTGACGATTTTTGTGTCACGGACCCTTTAATGGTTCCACCAATATAGGCACAAACTCTATTTCATGACAAGGGCCATAAAAGTACCACACAGCTCACATCACTGACCATAATTTTTATCAAGGTGTTAAAAAATAATTATTTTTTAAAAATCCATTAATCGGATTATTTTGATAAAAATCAGATTTTTTTAATTTAAATTTCTGTAGGCCCTATACACTTTTTTTACAATAATTATATACAAATTCGTTAAATAAAACATCGAGTTTGTGACATGGTAAATCAATATGGACTTAAAATTTGTTTCACTTTAAAACACAAGTTGATATCCTACATAGTTTTCCTTGAGTAAATTCCATCATCATGTTAACAAATTTATCAGTGTAAGTGACAGACCTACACTATAGTGCGAGAAGTAGAATAGAGGACAAAGAAATAATCTGACTGTAGTAAATTCTAATAATAAACTGCCGAGCAGCAATAATAAATGAATTTTCACTTACTTTTAATTCATATTGGATCTTTCTTCCTGCTGACATTTTAAAGTCTATGTGTGTGAACATGTATATTTCTACTCTTTAATCTTTATTGCACACCACAAGAATAAGGTAACTGACAAATGCCTCAAAAAACTTTATTTCCTACTTGAGTTTTTTTTTTTTTTTAAGCTTAGAAATCAGTCACCACTTTAGTTTATAATTTGGAATCAAACTGTTGCAAACTTCCTTTAAGTGTTTATATTAGTGATGGGGAAAATGACTCTTTTCAGGGATCGGATCGGAACCGCTCACTCACTAAAAAGAGCTAGCTCTTTTTGATGACTCACCGCTCCTTTGAGATATATAATAATGTATATAACGCATCGACATGTATACAATATGTTTGGGCCATCGAACATCCCTCGTTGTCACGTGAGCGCATGTGTCCAGACGAAGAGGCGCCAAGCGTGCTTGAAACACCCACGCACACAACACTTGAAACACTCACTCATCCAGCAATTGCGCAGTTTACCTCTAAAATCAACTAAAGGAGGGAGACGGGGCACGAGGACGATAGGCATTGCAGCATAGGGCTGCTAAGCTGTAAAATTTAATTGCTAAGGCATAAGATGGCCCAAAACCATGTCAATTCAAAAACTTTGAAATTGTCCATAAAGAATAAATTATTTTGAGGACACTTCTACTTTTGTAATTCCCGTCATGAACCAGTTGAGATTACAGAAGTAGCAATTAAAATATCCAAACACGTTAAAAATCTCATTGTTGACCAAGAATTCTAAAAAAGTTTTCGATTTTATTGGATAGAGTATTTATTTGACTTTCCAAAACATATTTAATTTTTTCTCTGTTAATTACTTGAAGAAGTATTAAGATTTTAATCAAGGCGGGAAAACAAGAAGTAAGAATGGAAAACACTGGAAATGGCCATTAAAAGGCCAAAAACATTGCAAAATCTAAATTTAAACCTGACTTTTTTTTTGCAAATATAATTTTAGAAAGTTTTTTCAAATATTTAAATGGTTTCTCTTTTGGAAATGGAGTGCACTTTTTTAAAGAGAAGGAAGAACAAAATTGTTTACACAAAGAGCAAACGCAAGGGAGCAAGCGATGCACTTGAAACTACCTTTAACTCTAAATTAATATTTTTGCATTATTTCCTCACTTCAAATGTTATACAAAAACTTATAACTGGATTCTAGTAAACTTTTGAGAGTTTGTTATTTATAATGTTGTCAAGTGAATGAACTAGAATAATTATGCTGAGTTCAAAAGTTTCTAAATTATTACTATTTATTTAAGAAGTAGGACTGTAAAACTATAAAAAATCTTCTATTCATTTTTCAATCACTTGTAAAATTGTTGTTTATTTAAATATCCTTTTATTCTAGTTCATTCCCTAGAAATATGCATGTAGTTTATTTTGGTAGCATCATTTTTCAAATTGGTTGAATAGATTTTCATGTAGCACATTTGAAGTTTTTGACACATTTCTTTAAAATTTCATACATAATTATCATATTTTTACAAAATTATTAACATATACTTTTAATATTTATAGCTCATTGCTATTGTTTAAAACACAAAACATAAAAGTATCATTAAAATGTTTCTATACCACGTTTAAAAAAAGTGTCTTGGACGTGTTTGGATACATTAAGATTATCATAATTATAATATTTTTACAAAATTATTAACATATACTTTTAATATTTATAGCTCATTGCTATTGTTTAAAACACAAAACATAAAAATATCATTAAAATGTTTCTATACCACGTTTAAAAAAAGTGTCTTGGGCGTGTTTGGATACATTAAGATTTCTTTCTAAAACCACTTAGTTACCAAATGAGACTTCCTAATAATTTAAATGATATTTTAAAATCAAATAATAAAAATATTATTAATTTATTTTACATAAGATTTTTAACTATTTATTTTAAGATATAGGTATATAATACCCTCGAATACTCGTTGTCCCAAAGATTTTCAAAATCCAAGTCCCCTCCCTGTCTTTTAATAAAATATTTTCAAAATGCCTTGTTTTGTGAAGGCAATGCAATAAAAACGAGTTACGTTTAATTTAGAATATGTTTTAATAACAACCTTAAGACTAGTTTTAATTAGTGCTAAAAGGCGTGACATGACTTAAGCCGTAAAAACACCCTTTCAATCTAAAATTGAATTAAATTTTAAAAAATAACATTTATGATAATACATAGATATTTAAAAATTTGAAACTTCAAAAAAGTAACAAAAAGCTAGGGAGCGCAAAAGAACGAATGCGGAATTGACTCTTCGAGAGCGATAGTTATCGAAAAGAGCCAAAAAGTTAACTCCCAAAAGAATCAGTGAGCTGGTGATCGCATGCGGAAGCGCTGATTCGTTAAAAAAGAGTTACCGCTCTTCAACCCTGATTGGTTAAAAAAGAGCTATAGCTCTTTTTTGACGAATCAGCGCTCGCTCACTCCGTCAAAAGAGTCGACTCTTTGAGTCAGCTCCTGAGCGGATCGCCCATCTCTAGTTTATATTATGCTGTTAATCAGAAATGTTTATACATTACTCTTCCTGGCATTTAGATTTATGTCATGTGTGTTTATATTACTGTTTCCAGTATATAGTATATTCTAATAAGTTACAACTGGCTGTTGCAATCTTTTATAATATGCAGTAATTGAACCAGTTTCCTCTGAGTTGGGTATAGCCATTAGTGCTGAAATCACCATGAGTGCAGAAAAATTAAAGCATTTGACCACTTCTGTGATTATTCTTTGGCGCATTTACTTAGTTATAAAAATGTGTGATAAATCGTGATTTAAATCAGTGATTTTTTTTTTAAAATCATGATTTTAATCTCGACACCCTGATCTTTATGGTAAAAATACTAGTTTTAAAATTTATTTTTGTAGTGGTCTGAGTCCTCATTACTGAAATACCTTTTTATTTTAATTTGTGAAACTTCTGTGATTACATGTTTGTTATTTTGAAAAGTACAAAATGTTGAAGCATCATGCACTAAATTATCTCTTATAACACAGAAAGATTTCACACAAACAAGATCCTTAACTTAGATGTTTTGAATACTATCTTATTTAATGCAGTTGTAATTTTCAGAAAATTTGTCAGTATGATAGTAGTATCTAGACTCAATTCATCCTTTTTCTTAATAATGGCATTCAGACTTTGAGAAAAAGTGATTTGTACATAAAGTAATGAGTTTTTCAAGCGTTAGCAATGATGAAATATAATATTGAAAACATGAGCATTTTCCAAAAGTGGTTCCTAAGCATAAATGTAAATTTTTTTTAACGGCAAATTGCAGTTAAATTTATAAAACAGGCAAAATTTGTTAAGGCATTCCAAAAAATAATTGAAATAAATAAAAACAACTTTTCCAGACACCATGCAATAAAATAAATTTAAAAATACATAGTATTGTAATTTGATGTTTTATTAATATTTGTACACTTGTGAGCCTGCTTTGATTTAGTACTTCATTACAATGAAAAAATTGACCATAATTATTAAAGTCAGGGTTGTTTTTGCACTGTAGAAGACCACGATTTTGAAATACATATGCTAACATATTAGAATAGCTTTTATTCATAATTCCAATTCAGAAAAGAACTCTGAATTGTTATCAAATTCAAGTGTATGTATTACTTGATACTTCCAAAGTTTCAGAAAAAAAATAAGAGGGTTCATTTTTTTTTATATCCTTTAGGTCAACTGTTTATAAGTGTTTTCATTTTGACATGTTAAATGCCATTCTTTTTGTGCAATAAATAAGAGCTACCATTTAGTACCAAAATTACTAAATTGAACTATTAGTTCTTAAGTTAAAGTAATTTATAAACAGCAAGACAAATTCAAGATGGCCACCATTTTGAAAAATTGACTAATTTTTAAATTCCTGTCTCTCAGCTAATGGTGGACAAAATATTTAAATCTATGGGTTTCACTGCCATGTCTTTCTACTGTAAACATTTTAACAAAATCTGTGACTGTATGGTGCAACTTGTTTTTCAAAGGGTATGATCCTTTGGATAGTTTAGCAAAACATTTAAACTTGCTTCTCAAATGAAAATTATCTCCTTCACTTAAACCTCTGAGGGGTGTTAGCATATACTGTTGTTTTACTATTAAAACTTCAAATCTGAATAAAAAATTTTGGAAGAACAATAAAAAACTATATCAAATTATAGACTGCTATGATACAAGGTTTAAAACTTTGCTGAGGAATCTGAGCTTTTGAAACATGCTTAGTAAATGTTTTGTAGCCAAATGTTAAAATATGGCAGACTAAAAAAATTAAGATTTGATAGCAAAACGACATACATGACCTGCATACGTCAACAAACTAGTTTTGAATGATAGAATCTTAGCTGATTCTTTAAACCAAAATGTGGTTATTTAATCATGTGTCAAGAGGTAAATGCAAAAAATACTACACTAACCAGATATATTGTGATACTCAGAGTAGAGATGGGTGATCCGCTCAGGAGCTGACTCAAAGAGTTAACTCTCTTGACGGAGTGAGCGAGCGCTGATTCGTCAAAAAAGAGCTATAGCTCTTTTTTAACCAATCAGGGCTGAAGAGCGGTAACTCTTTTTTAACCAATCAGCGCTTCCACACTCGAAGAGTCATTTCCGCATGCGATCACCAGCTCAGTGATTCTTTTTGGGAGTTGATTCTTTTCTAGAGTTGGCTCTTTCGAAGAATCATTTCCGCATTCGATCGTTTGCGCTCACTGATTCTTTTGGGAGTTGATTCTTTTAAGGAGTTAACTCTTTGGCTCTTTTCGAAAACTATCGCTCTCGAAGAGTCAATTCCGCATTCGTTCTTTTGCGCTCCCTAGCTTTTTGTTACTTTTTTGAAGTTTCAAATTTTTAAATATCTATGTATTATCATAAATGTTATTTTTTTAAATTTAATTCAATTTTAGATTGAAAGGGTGTTTTTATGGCTTAAGTCATATCACGCCTTTTAGCACTAATTAAAACTAGTCTTAAGGTTGTTATTAAAACATATTCTAACAGTTATTATGTTATTCACATAACATTGATATAATAATTATAATAAAACCTTGATTTCTCGGGAGTGATATCATTTTAATAAAGCTACACAAAATTAAATTAAACGTAACTCGTTTTTATTGCATTGCCTTCACAAAACAAGGCATTTTGAAAATATTTTATTAAAAGACAGGGGGAGGGGACTTGGATTTTGAAAATCTTTGGGACAACGAGTATTCGAGGGTATTATATACCTATATCTTAAAATAAATAGTTAAAAATCTTAAGTACTTAAATAAATTATTAATATTTTTATTATATAATTTTAAAATATCATTTAAATTATTAGGAAGTCTCATTTGGTAACTAAGTGGTTTTAGAAAGAAATCTTAATGTATCCAAAAACGTCCAAGACACTTTTTTTAAATGTGGTATAGAAACATTTTAATGTTTTGTGTTTTAAACAATAGCAATGGGCTATAAATATTAAAAGTATATATTAATAATTTTGTAAAAATATGATAATTATGTATGAAATTTTAAAGAAATGTGTCAAAAATTTCAAATGTGCTACATGAAAATCTATTCAACCAATTTGAAAAATGATGCTACCAAAATAAACTACATGCATATTTCTAGGGAATGAACTAGAATAAAAGGATATTTAAATAAACAACAATTTTACAAGTGATTGAAAAATGAATAGAATATTTTTTTTAGTTTTACAGTCCTACTTCTTAAATAAATAGTAATAATTTAGAAACTTTTGAACTCAGCATAATTATTCTAGTTCATTCACTTGACAACATTATAAATAACAAACTCTCAAAAGTTTACTAGAATCCAGTTATAAGTTTTTGTATAACATTTGAAGTGAGGAAATAATGCAAAAATATTAATTTAGAGTTAAAGGTAGTTTCAAGTGCATCGCTTGCTCCCTTGCGTTTGCTCTTTGTGTAAACAATTTTGTTCTTCCTTCTCTTTAAAAAAGTTCACTCCATTTCCAAAAGAGAAACCATTTAAATATTTGAAAAAACTTTCTAAAATTATATTTGCAAAAAAAGTCAGGTTTAAATTTAGATTTTGCCATGTTTTTGGCCTTTTAATGGCCATTTCCAGTGTTTTCCATTCTTACTTCTTGTTTTCCCGCCTTGATTAAAATCTTAATACTTCAAGTAATTAACAGAGAAAAAATTAAATATGTTTTGGAAAGTCAAATAAATACTCTATCCAATAAAATCGAAAACTTTTTTAGAATTCTTGGTCAAAAATGAGATTTTTAACGTGTTTGGATATTTTAATTGCTACTTCTGTAATTTCAACGGGTTCATGACGGGAATTACAAAAGTAGAAGTGTCCTCAAAGTAATTTATTCTTTATGGACAATTTCAAAGTTATATGAATTGACATGCCTTAGCAATTAAATTTTACAGCTTAGCAGCCCTATGCTGCAATGCCTATCGTCCTCGGGCCCTGTCTCCCTCCTTTTGTTGATTTTAGAGGTAAACTGCGCAATTGCTGGATGAGTGAGTGTTTCAAGTGTTGTGTGCATGGCTGTTTCAAGCACGCTTGGCGCCTCTTCGTCTGGACACATGCGATCACGTGACAACGAGGGATGTTCGATGGCCCAAACATATTGTATACATTTCGATATGTTATATACATTATATATCTCAATGGAGCGGTGAGTCATCAAAAAGAGCTAGCTCTTTTTAGTGAGTGAGCGGTTCCGATCCGATCCCTGAAAAGAGTATTTTCCCCATCACTAACTCAGAGGGTTCAATGCTGACACTTAGATATCTCTGAAAAATGAGAAGCGGGGTTAGAAATTAGGTGCAGAAAGTTTGGTGTCAATGGCACCTTTCACATTTTTTTTCAAGTTGCCAATTTCTAAATATTTTGGGTTTTTTTTAACACATAAACAGTGTAGCAATTCAGACATGGATTTTTGACTATTTTCAATTGGGGCCTTTATCAGTATAATCAAATTTAAGTACTTTCAAAGTGTGTATAATAATTTTAGAGAAAGAATTTCTTAAATTCCTACTCTACCAACCTGATTGTTCAAAATATTTTATTTTCATTTTTCTTTCGAGACACTTAACATTTTCATTCCATTTTATTTAAACTTAACAATGAGAAATCAGTTCACAAACTTTGAAAATAAAACAAAATTCTATGTGAACAACATCGACATTTATTCACTGGTGCTTATTTGTATCTTATTACATTATATTCTGCTTTAGGTAAATGCAAATGTGTAACATCAGATCTTAATTGTATTTTACTGCTAAATGCACATTAGAATTCAGAAAAATTTTTGGTTTTTAAATAAATATTAAAATAAGCTACTATTTCAAATTCTAATGCAACTAAGAGCTCCCAGACATTTGTGGAGGGTCTTTCTTTGCCAGACCTGAAAGAAGTTTCTTCATCTCTCCAATAGCCCGTCCTGGATTCAAACCTTTTGGGCAGGTTTTAGTGCAATTCATGATGGTATGACATCGGTATACTGAAAAGGGATCACGCAGCCTGTCAAGTCTTTCATCAGTAGCTTCGTCACGAGAATCGACAACCCATCTGTATGCTTGCATGAGGGCAGCAGGGCCCAAATACTTGTCTCCATTCCACCAATAGCTGGGACAGGAAGTCGAGCAACAAGCACACAGTATGCACTCGTACAGACCATCCAGTTTCTTCCTGTCGTCTACACTTTGGAGGTTCTGTTTGATTCCATATGGCTCACTGTCCTTTTTTTGGAGCCAAGGCTGAATTGACTTGTACTGCTCGTAGAAATTATTCATATCCGGTACCAAATCTTTGACAACGTACATGTGAGGTAAGGGGTATATTTTGGACGCTTTCTTCAGGTCAGAGTCTATTTTACATATGCAGGCCAGAGTATTGACACCACCTACATTCATGGCACATGAGCCGCAGATACCCTCTCGACATGACCGACGGAATGTGAGAGTAGGATCAAGTTCGTTTTTAATTTTGATCAAGGCATCCAAAACCATCGGTCCGCAGTTATCCAGATCCACCTCGTATTCCTGCATGCGAGGTTTTTCGTTTGGGTTCTCCGGGTCCCATCGGTAAATCGAAAATGTTTTGACCCGCGATTCGGGAGCAGCAGCAGTTTGAGCGGCTCTGATATGAATAGCAGACACGCATTTACTGAATTTACTTAATTCTCGAAAGAATACATTAGCACTGATCATCGCCATGGCTGTCGTTTGCGTTTCACTGTAACAGTATGTTGTTTTATAACAAATATTCTAAAAACAGAACACTTGCTAGTTACGCAACAAATGTCATCAAAATGAGTAATGCCATACATATGAAGGATATTGCTGTTTTTTTCTACGATTTTAAGATGGCTCTTACATAGCTCTTTCCACTTTTTGATAAACGATGAAAATAATAGTTTTGTAAAATATTTGTTTATCTGAAATTTAAAAAGGGTTAATTGATCAATGTGAATTCATTTCATTAACTATTAATTGTTTTTCTCTTGGCCAACGGTTTATCAACTGGAGTTGCAAGTTCAAATCTCGATCTATACAAAGACCGAGTCGACCGCCGAGCCATACTTTTTACGAAGAGTAATGGCAACACGTAAAACTGGTATTATTTATTTTGTTGTATGAAAGTATTTGCGGGATCTGAAAATCATACATGTGAATTTAATTTCCTATGTCAATTTTATATCACGAAACCTTGTGGGGTTTTCTAGATAGGTACTTTCTCAATTTCTAGCATTACTTTTGAAATTATTTGAGTGACAAATTTAAGAAGATTACTGATTCAAAGACAGCACATCTTACATTAGTTTTAGCGTATCGTTTTCAAACATTGAACATGTTTTCGAAAAACTTTGTTAATTGTTTTATCTCTACTATTTGCTTTTTTGTAATCAGTAAGTATTTATTTTCGTTCCATTGTTACAATTTATCCCATTTAGGTTCATTGATAGCTAAAAGATTTTGAAGGGAACTCTTATGTAGAAGCAATTTCTTTCAACAAAATCAGTTGTAGTTCGTTTTGCAACTATTCACATTGGTAGATCATACTGCTTAGAGTAGGGGTGCACAACCATTTTGGTAGAAGGGCCACTCGCACCGTTGATTGAGACATGGGGGGGGGCCGCAAATGAAGTTACAGCCGACACAATGAAAGTGCTATTTCCCAATTATGTACAGCTGTTATTACACTTAATATGTATTGCAAAAAAAAAATAACTTTTTTTTTAAAGATTAAACTTACAAATGTTTTCTTAAAAATCTAAGCTCGTTCTAAACCATCCATCTAATCTCTATATAGAAATCTCTAATCGAGAACTCTAAGAGAGGCTAAATGAATGATATTGTGAATAGTTTAAAAAAAAGAAGTTAACAAACATTTGCAATGATCAATCATTTAGAATTACTTTTAAGAATGTGTCTCAAGAACGTCATATGTACTTCAGCAAATTATTTTAGGTTATAAATTTAATTACAGTAATAGTACAATGAGCAATAAAGATATCAGTAAAATTAGAAATAAAAATTACAGCATCAAACAAATTTAATATTAAAATTTCTGTAGCATAAACAATAATTATGTTACAGTTTGCTAATGGGATGGCTGATATTGAGTTTTACTAACTAATTTAGGTATGTTAGGTTCAATACTACTAGTAGAAACTCTTAAGACTGATTCTAAATATTTGTTAGTCAATTTGCTTCTTAACTTAAATCCTCTTGGAAGTTTATAGTCAAAATTAGTTTGCAGGCCGCAAATTGATGATTCGCGGGCCGCAGGTTGTGCACCTCTAGCTTAGAGAATATCCTGTAAATTATGTGCAATAATTTGTGTATCGAATTTCATTCTGCAGTACTCTAGTGTATTTTCATATTTAGATACAATAAAGTGGAATGCAAGTCATTTTATGGATTGCAATTCAAAAAATTAAAAACATCTTTTAATTTTTCAAACTTTTTTTCAGTTGTTTCTAATTTTATTTAAAATTTTGTAGTATATATGGAACTTGAACCTGCCATGAAATAGTAGTCATGATGGAACATGAAAGAACCATCACATAGCCTAATACAGGTTAGTTATTTGAAAATGAATGTTTTTAAAGTTACTGAAAAAGTGAATAAATAAATTGAATAGAAAAATGCCATTTACTAGTATGTTTCTAACATTGCAATCCATAGGCAATTTACTGTGGTAATGAAAGGCACAAGCAGTACAGATAACCCAAAGTTACTGGGAAAGTTAGAAAAGAAAGGATCTAAATGACTTGTAGTTTCTAATCAGGGTTGCTAGCATCATTCTCTCTTGGTTGGTGGCAACAGTCTTAGCGAGTTTCTTTGATCCACTTTTCATGTTGCTAAGGAAAAAATTCTTACAAAAAATCTTTTTATTTTTTTAGTTGAAAAAATGTTTTTTTTTTTTTGACAGATAAATAATTAGCAGAAAAAATTGGAAAATAGTGGTTTAAATATCTTTAATTTTTTAAACTCGCCCCTATTTAAGTCTAACAATGTTTCAAAACTTGTTAAAGTAAATAATTTTGCATAGTAATTCTTTCCTGATAAACGTTAAAGAAATCCTCAAAAATTGCTTATCCTGACATAAATGTATGCGACATAAGCGATTAGCCACTCCCTCATTTTCTAAAATTTGCCTACCAGCAGAAAAATGAACTTCAAATTTTGCAAGAGAATACCCTGAAACGTATCTACAACACTAAATATGCAGAAGGCATGCTCAAATAGAAGAAAGTAAGGATTTTCATTAGCAAGAAACAATACAGTATGATGTAACTGCACTGAACTTACTCAAATCAAGCTGAACATTTTAATCTTTCCAAATTACGTGAAAAGGAAAAAAATTTTAAGTACCAATGAAATCAAAGGACAATTTAATGGAAGAATATTCTAAATTAAAATTTGTATTTGACACTTTCCGAGGTTGGCAGAAAAGCGGGAATAATCCTAATGAAAATGGGTTGCCTTTTTGTGCTACTAGCCACTGCGTGGCCAGTACGGCGTTGCCAGTGACAGTTATTTTCGTGTGGTCATGTGTAACCACAGGTAACACCGTGATGGCCTCGTCATATTATCAAACGTGGCCAAATTCAAATTGCAAATAGATCCAATTGGCGTGACGTCACCTTTTGCTAAAATATAAATATTAAATTGAAAAATTATTTATTAAATAAAATTCATCTAATGTAAAATTGTCCTTGCCAGTGACGGTTCTTTTCGTGGGGTCAGGTGCGACCACTGCTCGCCAACCCCGGTGATTGCTATGCATTCCCTTTTAATAGCGAAGAGATCCGATAGATGTGACGTCACGATCTCTTGAGAATATATAAAAGATATTCAATTGAAAAGCTTTAAAAGAAAATCAAATGTATTAGGTATCGATGTAATGTAAAATTATTCGCAGACATAGGCGTAACTATGGTTGGTGAATAGGGGGGGGGGTTGGCGAGCTGGTGACGGAGCCCCCTATTTTATACAATATTTACTAGATGACTTTCTGATTAATTTTAAAACTTGCAATACATTTAAAATTGAAATTAAAACGTCTATTTTTCCTGAACTTCTTGAATTTAAACTTGATTTGCTTAAAGCACATGGGTAAAAATTCTCTCGATTCTGAATCTGTCGTCTGTATGAGTGCTCACTATTATTTAAAAAGTGTATTAACTATATACTTGTGCCTAACTACATGCAACTAATATTAAAGACGAGATTAAGACATGAAATCATTCATCAGTGTTAGTAGAAACTTTAATAGAGATATCACTTGTAATGTCTACAAGAGGAAAAAATAACGTATATTTTTCACAGTAACATTTCTGTTAAATTATTTTAGCAAACAAAGTCTCCTGAAAGTGTTATTTAACTTCTAACATAATTACATTGAATATGTCTTACCTTAACTGTTATAATGCTTTTGCATTGTTATGTCTTGTAACAAAGAAATAAGAGTGTACTTCCCAAGTCCAACAAGCCATTTAATAATTATAAAGGACATCACAATGGACAGGACAGGGATAAGTAGGATCCGAGCAGCGTAAAGACTGGAAACTGGGTCAGTTACTGCGTATTATAAAAGATTACACTACCAATTTGTAACTGATTATAATATATGTATATACTAGAAACAGTAATGGTAAACACAGGACATCATAAATCTAAACACTGGGAAGAGTAAAGTATAAACATTAATGATTAACAGCACTCTTAATCTAAACACTTAAATGAAGTATGCAACATTTTTAATCCTGAAACATTTGCTGTGGAAATAGAAGACTATTTGTAACAAACTGAATTGAGAATTCTTGAGCTGACACAAATAAAGGAATACCCATACTGCTTTCCTAACACGTTTTATAAAGCTGAATGATTGCAGACCTAAATGGTTTGTTTGATTGTACTGTAATCAATCAAGCCGCTTTAAAGAACCCATTAACAAATTTAGATGTCTAATAATATGTAGGCTAGGCTGTTAAGAAACCGTGATTATAAAGTGAAACTAGTATAGCTTAATGAGTAGTATATTAATGTATGTCAAAAAGAAAATTAACCACCAAAAATCTCTTTTCATTGACGAGTAAGTATGGACTTACACCAATAAAAAAGGGAAGAATCTAGAGACCTCTCAAGGAGATTTTTGAATTTTTATAATAAAAATCACATGATATATTAATATCCCCCCTCTGGTTACTCCTATGTTCGCAAATTTCAAATCCGTTGAAATTTTTATTCTATATTTAACGATTGTTGATATTTAAAAAAAAAATGCACTAAAGAACGCCAGGTATATAACATAATATTGAACTGTAGTACTAATGTACTATACTATTATGCTGCACTACTATACTATTGAGACCCTATGCAATATTGTTGCTTACTTTTTATTGTAAGTTAATTTTTATATTGGTGACTTAACATAACACAGAACACCTAATTTTAAAAGAGTGTCAAAAGTAGGTAAATAGTGTTTTTTTTAATGAATTTCAAGTACAACATCAATTTGATTAAAAGATTAACTGAGATTCATATGTAAATAGATAATTTATCAAACTGTAAAATTTTTTTAATGAAAATTAAACTATTTTGGAGTAATTACTGAAAAGTCAACTTTTTATAAAAAAAAGTGCATCTTTGATTGGTGTTTATGTTGAAAAAAATAGTAGTAGGTATTTCATGTTTCAGCATATTCATACTTTGTCTCATTATTTTCTTTTTACATATTGCTTGCACTCGAAGTGTTTCAACAGACAAATGCGCTTTGGCAAAAAAGTTAAATTAGCTTCAAGAAAAATAAATTTTAATGAAAATCAGCCTTTAACATTAACAAACAAATGTATTTTGTGATAAATCAAGCAATAAAAACATTTTAAAACTTTCTCTAAATGAAATTGACTTTAAATAAGCCTCTTATAAATATTACACCAGTACTTTGAAGTACAAAAATGATTCCTTTTGAAATTTATTCTCGACACTTGTTTAAAACATAAAAAAGATGCCTTCTCACACAGAAGCATTTTATGTGAATTCTGATAGTTGTTTATTGATTACAAATTAATTAATTAGTAATAATTCGAAAATATTTATTAGAAATTAAAAACGCATAAAAAATTTTTGGTTAGGTTAGTTAATAGTTTAATACATACAGTTTAAACATAGAGAGAAACATAAATTTGAAAAATGAGGCCCACCAGTCATTGTCATGTCGCCGAATTTGTTACAACACATCGCCATCTGTGTGAGAGAAAAACGTAAATTTAAAGAATAAGGCTCACCCGACATGACATGGCGCCAAATTCCTTCCACCATACCAGTCTTGATGGGGGCTTTGAAAAGTTTGGATGGTGGACTCGAACATTTTTAATGGTGGCTTTGAATAATTTTGATGGTGATTTGGAACCAAGGTGTAAAAAATCATGATTTTATTTTTTTAAATCAATTAATTGGATTTTTTTATTTAAATCAGATTTTCTTATTTATATTTCTGTAGGGCCCTATACATTGTTTTTACAGTAATTATGTTTCCATTTGTTGAGTAAAAAATTGAGTTTGTGACATGGTAAATCATTATTTACTTAACATTTGTTTAACTTTAAAACACAAGTTGACATCCTACATAGTTTTTCTTGAGTAAATTACATCATCATCATGTTAATAAATTTATCAGTAAGTGTGACAGACCTAAACTAGTGTGAGAAGTAGAATAGAGGACAGAGAAATAATCAGATTATAGTAAATTAAAATAATAAAACTGCCGAGCGCAGCAATAATAAGAGTGAATTTTCACTTACTTTTTTAATTCATATTGGATCTGACATTTTAATGGCTGTTTGTGGGAAAATGTATATTTTTATACTTTTTAATCTCTATTGCACACCACAAGAATAAGCTAACTGACAAATGCCTCAAAAAACTTTACTTCCTACTTGTGTGTGTGTTTTTTTAGCTAATGAAATCAGTCACCCCTTTAGTTTATAATTTTGAATCAAACTGTTGCATACTTCCTTTAAGTGTTTATATTATGAGTGTTGTTAAACAGGAATGTACATTACTCTTACTGGCATTTAGATTTATGTCATGTGTGTTTACATTACTGTTTCCAGTATATAGTATATTCTAATAAGCTACAACTGGCTGTTGCAGTCTTTTATAATATGCATTAATTGACCTAGTTCCCATCCCTCTGAGCTGGGTGTAGCCATTAGTGCTGAAATCATGATGAGTGCAGAAAAATTAAAGCAATTGACCACTTCTGTGATTATTCTGTGGTGTATTTACTTAGTTATAAAAATGTGTTATTAATTGTGATTTAAATCAGTGATTTTAAAAAAAAATTGATTAAAATCATGATTTTAATCATTGATTTAAATCTTGACACTCTGCTTGGAACAGTATTAAAAACTGTGTTGTGTCGTTTACTGCCTCGTCGGTGTCACACATACTGTCGATAGATTTGTAAATTTGAACTCTACCAGTCAATTCTTGCAAGAGTTGCATTTTGATGACTTTGACATCTTCATTTCTTGGTGCAAGAATTACATTTCGCACAGCCATGCGTGATCAGTAGAGCTCGGATTTTGCATACCTTTTTTTAAGCTCCTAATGCTAATAGAAATCCGTATTGAGTGTTTCTTAGCAATTTGTAACAAAAAAAAAACTGAATTTATTTTGCATGTTTTTGCATATTTGGGGTTATTTTGCATGCTTCGATGATATTTCTTTATTTTTAACTTTTTTTCAAAGAATTTTGCTCAGTGCTTTTGGAAGCAAGATTTTCAGAAGTAAAACACATTTTGTTTGATTGGCCTGACCTTTACCAAGCAAACCAAAACCCTCCCCGACACACCTGTTATCACCACCACACATTAATTCCACTATTCCAAATTTTTTTAATTCAACTTTTTTTAGATGGTAAAGACTTAATTTCAAAGGTAAATAGAGTAATTTGCAGCAATTTCATTTTAGTATAAGATAAAATACCAAATTAATTCTAAGATATTTCATTGATTCTAAGATATTTCATGGACAAATAATCTGACCACAAAACTGACTTTTCAACTAGACACTCTAAAAGCTAACCGAGTTCAGTTTTGTTTGCAGGCGCAAAGTATCAAATCCACTTAGGAGGCAGGAAACTTCCACGAGATAAAATCTGAAACTAGAAGACCTATAAACCAAAGAAAGAGGAACAAAGCTGGAACAAAAACCTAGAATTTTACTCCCACATACAAACCAACTGCCGTGGATTTGTGTCACGAAATTGTAAAATTCTCATTACAAAGTCTGCAGCATTTCCTTACCGATGAACTGATAGACCATATTTTGTCACAATCACTACTTGACCCTTATGAAAACAATATATTGTAAAAAGTATTGGAAAGATTTGGATCACCTCCCATCGGTCCAGGAACATCTTTAGTGCTGCAGAAGAATGCCTCCGACCTACAAAAATATATACAGGATCATTGGCTTTACAAGACCGACCAACAGTTTGGACAGTGTAAAAATTGTGGTGAAAGGTCAGTCTATAGATGCCAGAAATGTCAGGTTCCTCTATATCCTGAGTGTCGCAAGACATCTCGCCACCTAGTCTAAACCAAGAGTGCAGCAAATGTTTGAACTTTAGGGGTGTTGCTCATTCTCAGAAAAATAGGATTGCTTTATATAATAGTTATTAAATATGAATATTGAATTGCTTTTTAGATTATACTTGGATAAACTGTCCATCTGAATTTCTTCCTTAAATAAATACTAAAAGTAATAATATGGAGGGAAATACAAAGGCACTGAAATTGGTGTCTGAAGAAGGTTGCTCGACCTAGTGGATCCACAATTGGTCAATATTCCTTCATATTGTTTGTTTTAATGTGTTATACAAACTTTTGTTCAAATTGTGTCTTTCTATTTATGTGCTCACTACAAACAATTGGTCAAAAATCTTGCCAGTTAAAAAATTATAAAAATAATTTTCAAAAAAATCTGAAAAATTAAATGTATACTTTAATAGATCTAAATTAACAAGATAAGATTAAAGGTTAATATCTTTTAACTGTTTTAAAGTCGTCTTTAATGGGTTAATACTCTTCAAAATAGCTTTATCTTCCTCTCTCTAAACCTGTTGTGTAGCATCTGTCTACAGCAAATAGTCATCCATGTATGTCACTTGGCATCCCTGATTACCTGTTTTAAATCATAAACAGAAACAAGAATGGTGTTAAAACTGAAGTTTTATTTTTGATGGAAATCTTAGCAGTGCATTAAAGTTTGATTTATATGTGTACTCAAGCTGAACCACGAATATTCATGATCATCTTGGTTGGTGGTTTCTCTTTCTTGATTAGTGATATTTGTGATGCATATTAGCCATCTCAGACATAAAAATGTTGTTATAGTATAGTTGAGCTTATATGAGCAGTTATTTCTGCATAATCTTTTGAACTTAATTCTCATCCTGCAAAAACTAGCTTCAAGACTGCATAAGTACTTGTGTAATCCTTGAATAAATCCATGGTGTTTGCTAAATATTTCTCTGTTGCTTTGCAGGCAAACCTTTTATTTTTAGCATTCTAGTTTTTAAATACTTTGCTCTCTTTAAGTTAGTCGCAAATATTTTTTAACAAATGCAATCACAATGGATCTGTTTGGTGTTCAGCGTTTTCTTCGTAGTCATGTGCACTCACTGAAATTGTTCATTTAAAAAAATATATTTTGGGACACACTGAAAAACAAGTAATTATAAAAATGTATTTAAATTTGTGAACCATACATTTTCTACATGTTATTACCATTTTGAAACATTAAAAAGTCACCATGTATCTGTCAGGACCATTACAACTAACAGAGGGTTCATAAGATTCTATTATGAATTATTTTGTATACCAGAAAAAAATTTGGTTATTTCTAGATTCTTGTTTGTCAATTTTGATGAAAACCAAAAGACCCACTTCTTAAAATCTTACAAGGTTGTGGCTTATAAACACACTAACTGAATAACCCGGTGTTGCTCAGGTTTCAAATATTACTACATTTCCCTGTGTTTACTCATACACAAACCCTGTAGAATTTGTTTCTTACCACGTGTTTCCTTATGTCCATATTTATTGCAGAAAAACAAACTTTATATTTTAAAATTAGGGCTTCGAAGGGCACTTTTAGAACTACTATGTGTCAATTTTCATGGCTACAGATAGGTCTGAAGACAGGAAAGAAATAGCCTATGCTTTCCTCAGTGTTCTTAAGTGCAAGTGTACCAAATTTAGTTTAGATTGGTCAAACGGTGTAGATTTGTGTAGAAAATATACACATATACACCCTTTTATATATATATATAAATTTCTACCATGCTATGAGAGGTTTCTTTCATTAACTCGGAAGGTTTATTTATTGTTTATAGGCCTATTCTGTTGACCATGGAATAAGATTCGTGCACAGAATGGTATGATTTACTAGTATTGGAATACTATTATTCCCATGAAAGCATTAGTGGAACCTCAGTCATGCCTTAAAAATTCAATTTTGCACTTATCTGTCACAAAGTTTCTCACAAACAAATTTTGTGTTTCAGAAATATCCTTTTAAAATTTTTTCATTAATCTTTTTTAATTTATTTTTATCTTTCCTAGCTATTCCAAATAATTTCATATTCTTGAAGAAGTACAACTTATCACTGTCACCAGCAATCCAAGCAATGTTTTAATCAATGCATGAGCCCACTTTTTGACTCCCAAGACTTGTTCTTCAAAGACTAAATTTCAGGTAAGTGGTTTTCATTTGTTATGAATTGCATATTTAAATTTTTGTTCTTATCAGTTTTTGTTTTGTTTTGTTGTTTATTCCGTGGTGAATTAACTGAATTGGAAGTATAAGATTCACATTTTTTTCTTATTTCATTTTGTATGCGTTATATCTGTGCTCAGATGACAAAATGTTGTCACTTTTCCCAAAAAATTGACTAAGTCCCATCCTGGAGTCGTGTTAATGTTTAGAAGGTGGGAAAATGTCATAAGTCTTTTTCTTTCAGTTTATGAAAAAACAAAGGTGGGAAAATTGTAATAAATCAAAAGCCACAACTTCAATTTCCTTTCTGTATTAAATTTATAAGTATTGAAAATTAAGAACTGTATCAAATAAGTAAAGTTGTCGGTTTATGAAAAAAATAATGACACTTAGTCACAATGAAAACATTTTCTCCAGTATCAGAAAAACATTCTAATTTTGAACATAAATCTTTGTAATTAGGAATTTTAATATTTTCATTTTGTATTTTGTAATGTTAGTTAATTCTGATTTAAATTTAATTTGAAAATTTTACGCATTGATCCCTAGAAATTCTTTACACTGCTAGCATAACTACTCTGTATTTATGGAATTGAAGCTTGAAATATAAAAGTTAATTCATCCATCTGATAATTGAGTTTGTTAACAAATATATTAGGTATTGACGCAATATGGTTTTACTGATTATGATGATTGTAATGATGAATTTTTTTATTGCAAGCTCAAAATTTCACTCAATTGGCTTGTTCTGGTGGAATGTTATTGCACTTATTCTATGTTGTTTGTAGAAAAAAGCTTCATTTTCATGTATAAACCCTTTTTGTCTGCTTGGAATATCATTTTGAACTATTTATCAATGTTCTGGAAATTTCAAAAATAGGCATTACTCGATTTCACCTGTTTTGTCACAATGTGTGAAATCAGACTTTGGGCTTTTCATTTGAAATTTTTTCCAGTATATTTAAGCAAACATTTTTTTTTTATTAGATATTTTAATTTTATTCAAGGAAGAGGGCATTGTTTTCTTTAAAGGCCAATAATGTAGCATTAAAGGTAATTTAATTGCACACACTTCAAACAGAACTTGCTGAAAAACATACTGGGAATTCAATATGCTTGTTGGTAGTTGCTTAAAATTACTTAATGGACAGTTGCTTCAAAAACTAAAATTATTATTTAGCAGTGTGTAAAAAAATAATGATTTTTTTTAAATCAAATAATCGGATTTGTTTGATTTAAATCAAAAATCGGATTTTTTTTAATTTAAATTTCTGTAGGGCCTATAAATTTGTTAAATAAAAAATTGAGTTTCTGACATGACATGTAAACCAATATTTACAGAGGCTGTTCACACATTTTGTAGACAGTGTATATTGTATTCACAAAACTAAATTACATAAAATTCTTGTGTTTTAAATGTTCTATTTGCTGTCCTTATCCTTATTCTGAACTATCTGAATCCTTATTCTGAACTATCTTTCGACACCGTAATTTCCAGGATAATAATGCCTTTTAAAGTATCAGAAGAGGTATTCTATCCCATTCCTCCTGAACAGCTTTCCAGAGTCCTGTAAGGATTGTGGGACAACGTTTAGGATAATGCAGATTTTAAAAGTCTGAAAGCACAAAAATCCATAGGTGATACATCGGGAGATTTAGTAGGGATATCAGTGAAGGGTATGGCCTTGATACCAGTTTTTTTTTTCATTTCTTTTAGGAAATTTACAGTGGATTTTGATGTGTGACTGCTAGCTTTGTCTTGACGGAGTTCCACAGATTGATGGCACTGTGAGTAAAGCGATGGTATTTCATTCAGAAAAATTGGCGATAAAATATGTTCCTGATAGTATTTGGAGTTAATCTTGACATTTTTTCCCCACTCTCTCTTTATTTTTAACTTGCCATAATATGAAAACCAGCAAAAATCATGAATACCTTAGAAAATCTTTCTTTCGATTCTGTGAACCATGTACTTAAAAATATTTTTCTCCCCTTTTATGATAATAAATGGCTCTTTTTTTGAAGCAATCATTAAAATACACCCATGATTCATCTATTGTGACAATGTTTTTCCATTTTTCTTTGGATAAGTGTTTCTTGAATAGAATTTGGCAGGGTGTCCTGAGTTCAGCGATATACTTTGGAGAAAGACAATGCAGATTGCGTTTTTTCACTTTCTTAAGATTTAAATTAGCGTTTATCATTTTGTTTACAGTGGACACCGATCATTTTAATGATTTTGCAACTGTCCTTTGACTAGGGGGATTTTCTTTTAACATTAAACAACATACCTTTGGAATAGTCAAAGATGTCCGTTTTCTTCCTTGGATACTTGTTTGGAATTCTTGTTCCACTTGAGGATCGAATTTGACGTTTTTTCCCTTTCTTGTTGACGATATTACCTATCTACGCTTTAGATATCACAAAACCATGACTCTCACATCGTTTTTGGATAACAGAATATGAATATTTCTCTTCGGAAAGTGCATAACTATAGCCTTCGAACCACTGCTTCGTTCAGGGTTCCCACGGTCCTTGAAAAGTCCTTGAATTTTGTTTTCCTAACTAGGGGCCCTTGAAAGTAAAATTACGAAACTTGGTAAAAAGTCCTTGATTTTTTTGACTAGTGCATAATTGCATTGGAACAACTTGTGTCCAAACTAGTTTCCTTCACGGCAGGTGCGAAATTTGAGCATCATTCTGAAGTGTTACGTGTTTTGACACCATGTTTTATATATATGAACAACCATAATGGATGATGTATACATGAACCATGTGATATGCATATATGAACACACAAGGTCATACACCAAGTTTCATTGACGCATCGCTTTTTTGCATAAACTATACAAGCATGAAAGAGTTCCACCTCTTTGAACATTTCTTAAAATTGTCTCAGGGATTGATGAAGAAATACAAAGAAAATATTAAGGTTTTTAAAGGGGTTCACTGTTTTTTTTTTTTTTTCCATTTTTATATTATTAAAGAAATTATACAATTGACGTCGTACGTTCAAATATGAAAACTTAACAGTTTAGGATACTGAATTATCTGTTTTCGTAAAATGAAGAAGTTTCTTCAAGCACGCTCACAATTCGGGCTTTGCATAAAATTCGGACTACCTGAGGTATCAATCTGGTGTAAAATTTTCCACAGATTTCAAATCCATTAAAATGTTTGCTCTATTCTTAACGATCGCGAAGATAGAAAACCTCTAATAGACATTTTTTGGGTTCGTAATGAATATCTTTGTCAAATGTGGCCGAATTCGTATTGCGAAAATATAAAAGTTACAATTGAAAAATTATTTATTTACAGAAAAGCACATTTAAGGTATCCTTGTAAAATTTTCTACAGGTTTCAAATCCGTTGAAATTTGTACTACCTTTAACGATTGTGAAGATAGAAACTTGGACCAGAGAACAAAAAAGCCGTAACACTGCAGTCAAAACTTTGGATTTGTTTTGTTTCTCAAACAAAATAAACCATGACAGCCGTCTGCTATAGTGGCCGTGGACAAGAGCAAAACGAAAACGGAGATTGTGTCGTGTGTCGATCGAACCATGTGCAAGCTCCCATACTCTTCTTTGTGCTACCAAAGAATTTATCGTACGATATTTTACCGCACGACCGAAATTTATATATGTGCAAATAGCCTGATAGTTAGCATTAAGACAAGAAGCCCACTTTGCAAAAAAATTCACAGGTTCTGTGTTAAAAGAAAATCCAAATTATAACCAAAACTGATGACAACCTTTCCTCTTTTCTTTGACTGTCAGTAGTTTAAAAAAGAGTAAAAAAAATTAATGTGTGGTTTTTTTTTTTTTTTTTTTTTTTTTTGACAATTTTTGCACATGCTATGTTTTAGGTTGCTATAAAAAATTTTAGATCCTTGAAAAAAATATTTTTGGTTTTCAAAAGTCCTTGAATTTTTTTTGGACAAAGGCGTGGGAACCATGTTGTTAAAAACGCCATTTTGAATGTAAACAAACCTCTCAAGCCGCAGACGATAATTTTGACTTTTAAAAACATAGTACAACTGCAATTATTTCTTTTGTAGCAAACGATTTTTTTTTATTACTGCTAACCAAAATCATCCAAAAAATGTGCGAACAGCCTCTGTATTTAAGTAAACAATCAGAATTTGTGATATGGTAAATTAATATTTATTTTACTAAAAATCATTGTGTGTTACATGGTAATACATTTAAAAAATGAATTTTCAAAACAAGAGCAAAAGATAAAACATTTGTTTAACTTTAAAACACAAGTTGACATCCTACATAGTTTTTCTTGAGTAAATTAACATCATCATGTTAACAAATGTATCAATAAGTGTAAGTGAGACCTAAATTAGTCTGATTAAATAAATGTTTGTTATTGGTCATTACTCTTAAAGTGAAAGGTGACTCAGGGAGCATTTTGCAAAACAAAAGATGTTCATAGTGTTTAAACTTTCATCCTTTCAAATAGAAAGCTTAGTTGAATTTTTTATTTAATAAATTATTAATCACATTAATTGTGTTATTTTGTATTTATGTCTCAGTTAAAAAAAAGTAGTTGAAAAATCACTATAGCTAAGCCATTGGTCAATCAATTAAAGGGGTAACAAGTAGTTTAGGCCTACTTTGTGGGGATTTTCTTTGGCTGTCTTGACATTTACGTAGATGTAGGCCTACTGCTTTATTGTTTGTAACTTAAAATTATGCATGGACATTGTAAAAACTTTCAAATAGATGTCAACTTATTATTTGCTTTACTGTTTGGCAGAATCCCTGACTCAACAGATTACTTAGTCCCAGGGTTCCCACGGGTGCTTAGAAAGTGCTTATTTTGACCTTCCATTTCTAAGGGCCCTTAGAAGTGCTTATTTTTCATCAATAGTCCTTAGAAAGTGCTTATTTTCCTTTGAAAACAAAATTCAGTTTTCAAATGACGTTTTTTCACAATAATTCCAACCTCTTTTTAGCGAATGATCGGCGATAAAACTGCTTACAAGTACAGTTTTGGTGATGATTCGGGAACTAGCTTGTTTGAATGGTAACCCTTGATACGCGATATACAAATTGTCGATCGACTTTTAATAAGCACATATAACGTTTTAAAAACTTGAAAACCCATGAAAATCAGTCTGTTTTGGACTTGTGAGAATAGAATGCACAAAATAGTTGCCCTGATGGAGAAAACTAGAATACAATCATCAAGTGTTAATTAATTTTGTTTTATTTAGTTAGCCACAAGTGTAATGTTTTAGAAATTTATTATAATTATGGGGAAGTGTATTTTTAAGTTTGTAGGTGAATCGAAAACAATATAAAGGTAATTTATTTTAATTAATACTGTTATCTGAGTAGCAGTCGTGTTGCAAATCTTTTTAAAATCTAGCTTTTTTTTTGCTTTTAATTCTTTGTAAAAACTTTCCCAGAAAGAAAAAAAAGAAAAATTTTGAGGATTTTTGGGGATAATTCTGCTTTAAAATTTTTAAGCAATCGATCCTCAGTTCCGAAAAAAAAAAAAAAACGCTCGATTAAAAAAAACATGGGAGGAAATTATCGCTAAAATGTAAACCAGAGTGCTGGAGAACCGAGAATAGTCGAAAAATTTCATAAATTGGGAAAATTCGTTTAAAAACTGGAAATTTTGGACTCGCATTGTATTTGGCTGCTGACCGAAAGTGAAGGTAATTTTTCTATGCTTTATAATTTTTTTCTTTTTGTATCCGGGTGACAAATACTCATGGCTGACTGTGCTTGAATTTCACATGCGCAATTTGTTTCCATTGTCAGTTTATATGATTATTTTCAAATTAATTTTATTTCATAAAAATGATGTTTGTATATGGTGTAGAGGCGGCTGGTGCACCTTAAATCTGTCGTGACCAAAAATCCTCAAGATGGGTTTATGTGGAAGTTAGGAGAGTGGGGTGCCAGCTCAGATGTCTCGTCATCTGACCGTGGTTCAAAATTATGTGGCAATACACCGAATGGCTTAGGCTGGGACGGTGGCAACTAGTTGAATATATATTCAATAAAATTTCATTTTATTTTTTAACATTTTTATAATATTATCAAAGTTTTTGCATAACTCTTATGATCCGTTTTGGTTCACGGCAAAATATTTTCTTCGAAACTTGTTTGGTCTCCGATAGAATCAAATTTGACTCTGACATATGCAACTTCCAATCCTTTTACATCCATTTAGTAAATTAATAGTTTGCCACTAATTTTATTTTATTGAAACCTCCAATGTGCCAATGAATGAATTTACTTCTTATTTTCATGAGCAGTCTGAAGCTGCAGACAGAACAAGGTAGTAAGAACTGTAATATCAAACAAAAAGAAATTTAAAATAAATAAATTAGGAAATTTTCTAAACAAAATGGTGTTTTTTACCTATGAGCAGCAATATGCTAAAAAATTGCTCACACACTCCCCTGAAGACCTTTAAAAAATAAAAACAAAAGAATAAGGAAACAAAATCAAACTCGCAACAGCAGCTTTGAGACCGACAACACTAAGTCCGGTCCTCATCCAACTTAATGCTTTCTTTCCCTTTTTATAAAAGCAAATGCACTGTGAAGAGATAAAAGAAAAACATCCAAAGTTTTTTTCTTGCAGTCTTCATTCTATAATTTGTTTATGTACTTACACATATTACTAATACGTGTACACGTAAATACCCATATATTAACTGCTGAATTTTGTAAAAACCATACAGGTTTTTTTGAAAAATCTCATTTTTTGTCTGGCATTATTTGTGTATAATTTTTTAGGAAATAGACTTGAATATTAAATTTTTTACATACTACTGTTTTTTACTACTGAAACACACATGACATCATAAATCTAAATGCCAGGAAGAGTAATGTATAAACTTTCCTGATTAACAGCACTCATAACATAAACACTTAAAAGACGTATGCAACAGTTTGACTAAAAATCATAAACTAAAGGGGGTGACTGGTTTTATTAGCTAAAAAAACACAAGTGGAAAGTAAAGTTTTTCGTGGCATGCCTCAAAAAACTTTACTAACTAATGCAAAAAACTAACATTCGTGAGTTAGATTATTCTTGTTGTGTGCAATAGAGATTAAAGAGTAGAAATGTACATTTTCATACATACAGCCATTAAAATGTCAGCAGGAAGAAAGAAAGATCCAATATGAATTAAAACTAAGTGAAAATTCATTTATTATTGCTGCTCGGAAGTTTTATTATTAGAATTTTCTATAGTCTGATTACTTCTCTGTCCTCTATTCTACTTCTGACTATAGTTTAGGTCTTTCACTTACACTTACTGATAAAGTTGTTAACATGATGTAATTTACTCAAGAAAAACTATGTAGGATGTCAACTTGTGTTTTAAAGTTAAACAAATGTTAATTAAATATTGATTTTTAAGTCATGATTTTTTTACACCTTGATATATGTTATCTTTGTAATATCAGCATTGTATGATGAAGCTCTAATTTTAAATTGCAGATTTATAATTTTGCCTTTAGAAGAGTATATTAAATTATTTCAACATACATGTGATATTTCAAGTTTTTTAATCAGGCTTAGAAATTAAGGGCCAAAAGTCAGTCCTAAATGGTACCTTAAGATTTGTTTCTCATTTGTCAAAATAGCTTTACTTTTATATAATTTTCCATATTTATTTTGTGTTATCCAGTTTGGAAGAAAGTTTACATTCTTCTCTTTTGAAAGCAATTTTCATGGTTTCTCTTTTCTATTGGGGTTTTATAGTACATTCGTGGTAAAGAAAATTTTAATTAAATATTGTCATAGTTTGAATTAATTTTTTCATGGAATAGTGTTACTCAAACTTTCAGCAATGTTGGATGTCGAAAATGATAACTGGCTTTACATACAAGACTATCAATGCAAAATTTTAGTAACTGATGCTTATTTTGAACCCTGGTTAAATTAATTTTACATTATTTAAGAGAACATCAAGTAAATGTGCTCTAGAAATAAATTGGGAAATGGTGTCGTATTCTATAACAATCCAACAGTAGCAATGTACATTAAATGTCTACTTATTAAAAAAATTCTAAGCATTATTAGTATTTTAAAGCACAAAAATGTATTCAATTTACTTTCCTCTTGCCAGAATTGTCTCTTATAAACCCTACATAGTTATATCTCATTGCATTAGTGTTGGGATATACTATATTAACATTTATATATATATATATATAAATATCTCATACTTAATATCTTTCTTTCTCCATAGGTTTTGAAATATATAATGCTAACCTCGAAAAAGTGTTCAAGAGCAATGTGAAACGGATGCTGCAAAGATCATCAAATTGTTACTTATCACATACATTTATGTAATTGATAAGTAGTAAAAAGGCAAATATAAGTACAATGGAAAATCTTTGGCCAACATCAGGTTCAGAAATGCTTAAAGACTGGGATGATGAATTTGATTCAACAGAAACTCCTATATTATATGAATTTCCTTATTCAGAACTTGCACATCAATCTAATGCAACTGTACTGACTAAGAGCTCTGTTCAAAATACGCCATCTTTTGTATCTCCCGCTCTAAGACTGTCAAAAACTATCTCTTCTAAAAAATTACTGACAATTTCAGATGAGGTAAGAGATGGCAACATCTTAAAATCCATAAAAACTTACTCAAAGAGGAAGAGGAATCCCTTACTTCTTTCCAGAGAAGTGCCACCAGAACAAGGTAAAAAACTAAAAGTAAAGGATCCTCCAGAAGCATCAAGTCTCATTAAGGAAATCCACAATCATTCAAAGATTAATGTGAATGCAGTAGAAAAAACTGAAGTTACTGTTAATAATTTACATAAAACAGAACTGACTAATGGTAACTTTGAATATAGTCTCTTTGGGGATATTGATCAATTTGCCAGTGTTGATCAATCAGAAGAAAATACAACCAATGATGCCAAAGAACCTCATCTTTCATTAAATACTGGTTATCAACGCACAAGAAAAAACTTAAGGAAGCAAATAGTTTATAAAACACTACATTCAGGACAAAGCAGGGGGGGGATGGAGAATGCTTGCTCATCAACACCTGTCCGAAACTTATGTGATTCCAACTTAGTTTCAGGAGTTGTAACAGGTGTTAGACAAGAAACAAAAGATTCAGACCTTTTACATTCAGATGAAGAAGATGCATTCTTGAATATTCTTCCACCACCTCCTAAAAAGCAACTTTCACTAATGGATATGGTGAAAAAATATTCTGAAATCAAAACTGCCTCTCAGATTGATAGTAAAGAAACAGGCAGAAAAAAGAGAGGGCCAGTAAAGAAAGCATCAAAGGTTCAAAAAAAGTCACGGAACTCAAAAACTACATCCAGTAAACTCACCCATGATATAAATAACAGCAACTGTAATAAATTGGAAGAACCCAGTTACAGTCTTTCTTCAACAGGGACAGTTTTTTCTCAAAATGACAAAATGAGTCCCATGAGGTTGGTTAAAAGTAGCCCTCAAGATCCCAACAGTAATCATCTAGAACATGCTGTGAAACATTACAACGTTAATGCAGTTCCATTCCTTCAGCTTCCTCAAAAACTTGGTGTTAGTTGTTTAAATGAAAACGGCAAGCAGCCTGTTGTAGTAAAGTCCAGAAAATCCTCAACTAAAAAGAGAGCTCCCTCAAAAAAGAGACAAGCAAAGACTCCAAAACCTAAATCTGATCAATGTACAAAAGCAAAGACTCGTCTAAAAAAAACTGATTACAAGGTAAATGCAGATTCATTACCCATAAAACACGCACAATCGTCTTTGTCGAACTCATTAATTTACTCGATGCATAACTTATCACAGTCAACCGAACAGTCTTCTTTTCATTCATCTGTTTGTAATAGTAGAGTTGGTGAGAAAATTAATGTTCCCCAGGCGACAAAAACTGAAAATATGAACCAGCTTCCTTCAAACTCTGCAATGCCTCAATATGTAGATGGTCAAACTACTGTAGAAAACCAGCTATTGCACCAAAATAACAAAAAACATGTACCTGATTCATTTTCCTCGTCCATCAATAATAGGAATTCATCACATTCATCCATCCTCAGTTCTGCCAGCACTGTTTCAAATGCTGATTGTGTTCATTTCAATGTTCAAGATTTTTCTAAACAGTCCACTTTGAAACCAACAGTGACTGAGCCTCTTCTATTGAATGACAGTGCTCCTGCGTATGGTAATCAGTCAAACGAGCCAAACTTCAGTGACTCAGAATCTGATACTCCTGTAGCAAATCAGCGAACCCTTTCTTCCCATGGTTCAGATTTCCTCTGTTTCTTTTCTTCAAAAATGAGTTCCATTGGTAAAAGTTGTGTTGTAAAGTGTCTAGAGGATGCAGAAGACTGGATTGCTGAAACTCCTTTCTCCAGAGAGTTGACTGTCAAGGAATTTTGCAATAATCCTAATGTCATGAATGCTCTGTTGGAATTTTTAAGTAACTATCCCGATTTAGAAAAAATACCCACCTCAATCGGTTGTTCTAAAGTGTTTTATGAATTTCCTGAGGATTTTCAAAATGTGCCACTTTTTAGAATGCTGAAAGACTATGTAGATCAAGTCCTACTTCAAATGGTATCTGCATCTTCTCTTACCGGTCTATCAGTTGTGGAATTTGCATACAAAAATATGCCTCATAGAGAATGTGTCCTTATGTCAATACTGTTTTGTAGCACACCGGGAGAGTTAAAACTGGCAGATGTGGCTGTACATCTAAACTTTGTTGCTCTGTTGGTGATTTTTCAAGAATTTAGGCAAAGAGAAATTGAAGGCTAATTTTTGAACATATCATCCTAAAGTGATATTTGCAATGAATTTCACATCATCTATTGTAAAATGGTTTTTATCGACATCAAGTTTGTTTTGTATAGATTCAAAATGTATATTCCCTAAAAAAATTTGCAAAAAAATTGTATTTTATTAAACTATCTTTGAAAAATGTTTTTTTTTTCTTTTAAAAAATAGTTTATACATGTAAGACAGTAGTTGCCGAAATTAATAATATGTATGAAGTATTGGTCATCTGGAAAGTTCTGCAAAATTCCAAATTGAAGCGCGCTTTCTTATTACCGTCAATACCGGTTGTATGGTCACCCCACTTATATGGTCAGTTTTCTAAAGTCCGGTCTAACTTAATAGAGAACATGTGTTTTAGCGCACTGCTTATATAGTCATTTTATTTTCTTGGTTATCGGTTATGATGATAGTCATTTTATTTTCTTGGTTATCGGTTATGATGATAGTCATTTTTTCAATGATGTTATCAGGTTTTTTTTTTAAATAGTAAATGTAACATTTCTTGAGACTGGGAGCAACACAGAGAATGACCAGAAGAAAAAAAGTCTTAGGGCACTGGAGAAGACCTGAATTTACGCCTTTACTTCCCCCCCCCCCCCATTTCTCTTTTGAGTTAATCATCATCGTTGGCGTTACGCACCCCCTTCTATTCTTTTTCTCCCCAAGCACAATAGGTGAACATCTGTCTGTTTGTTTGAAGTTATCTCTCCCTCTTTGAAAAGTACTTTAGAATTGCGACGAAAGGAGTAAAGAAAATTTTTGTTTCATTTAGATCATACATGACGAATAAGAACGTTCATTTATGTGCTGAAATTTTATTTATTTATTTTTTTTTAGTCTTCTGACAAATTGTTCAATTAATTGACTCAAATTAATTGAAAGGAGTAAAAAAAAATTTTTGTTACATTTGGATCATACATGACAAATAAGAATGTTCATTTACGTGAAGATTTTTTTTTTTTAGTCTGCTGACAAATTGTTCCTCTGCGCAAAATAAAAACGGAAACGAAAAAAATAAATTTTGAATCTGCGATCTTTTATGCTGTTGTCATTCCAAAGAAAACAATAAAAATTAAATTCATTTAAAAATTTTCTAGATTGAATTTTAAAATTCGCCGTTACCCAAAAATTGCAAAATATTCGGACTACCTGTGTGCGAAATCCCATTATTGTAAGTGCCGTAGATTCGTCAGGACTGTGATAATGAAAAATAGAAAAACAAACACTTTCTTTTATAATAGTAGAGTTAAATGCATTGAATATGGATGCACGTACGTATGCGTACTGTACTTAGATTAGTAAGTAAAGCTAATAAACTTCACTAAAAAAATATTGCATATTTCTTACTATAGTTTTTATTTCGTGAATTTATTTTTCAAATGTTCTTGAAAGTTTAATTTGTTTATTAGCACTATATTCTGATAGGTGAATATAATCCTGCCATAATTAAATAGTGTAGTATTGTTCCGCATATATAGTCTGGACCTCTGAGCTGACCATATAACCAATACTGACTGTATTTTGCTACCACTGATAAGGAGTGACCTTGATTGAAGCAGATGTGTAAATTCAGTCTTTCTGCTTTCACTGCATAATTCTAGTTTGTGTTGTGGCATAATTTTTGTTTGCTGTGCTGAGAATAGAGAACCAAAAAGTTCATTTTCGTCATATTATGCTCTTTTATTTTTTAGAAAGGAAAAAAATGGTAGTCAGGCTGCTCGTAAAATGTGTGCTGTTTATTCACAAAGTGCTGTTTCTGATGACACAGTTTGAATGTGGTTTGATAAATTTAAGCGTGAAAATTTCAGCCTCGAAGATAATGCTCGCTCTGGACGACCAACCTCTGTAAACAAAGACCTATTCAAGCTGCTAGTGCTGAAAATCTATGTTACACCAAGTTCTGGAACTCACACAGACTAAATATTCCAAATAATACAGTTCATGATCTTGTGAAGAAGATTGGGTATGTAAGCCCCTACGATGTGTATGGGTACCCCATACTTTAACACAACTGAATATGCTTGCTCGAATTTCAGCATGTGATTCTTTGTTGAAACAAAAGGAAGAAGCTCCTTTTTTTTTGAAGGGCTCATTACTAGAAATGAAAAGTGGATACTATGCAATAATGTTACAAGAAAAAGATCATGGGGTAAGCAAATAAACCTCCCTGAGTAACATTGAGTGGGCTGCATTCAAAAAAGTAATGTTTGTGTTTGATGGGACTCAAAAGGAATTTTTCATTTTGAATGGTCGGACAATAAATTCGGAATGTTCTCAAATTGCAGTATTAAAAGCAGAAATCGAAGCAAAGTGGCCAGAACTGACTAATCGTCGAGCGTGACTATGTCTTCCAGCATGACAATGCTCAACCCCACATTCACAGGGGTGAAAATATTCCACGTTTCCGCTTTATTTTTTCTTTCGAGAATTTTCGCTTTTTCTACAATTTTTTCTTTAGAATTATATTATATCATGGAATTACAGCCAAAGAATAAATGTAAAAAAAATAATAATAATGATGAAAGTGTGAATATGTCCATACTTCAGGGATGAGATTCTTCAGACTTTTCGTAAATTTTTGATAAAATTACCAATTTTTAAAAAAAAATTTACGAAACAATTCCGACTTTTGCCTTTTTGTCTTCTATAAACGTAAAATGCGCCAAATGAGACATATATCATCAACGTTGCACTCATAAATTTTGCAAGCTGATAAGTCTTGCAAATTCCTTTTTGAAAAGAATCCTTTGTGATAAGCTTATTAGACCTGGAGAACTTGGATTTTGAACTAGTTAGCGTACGTTGTTGTATATTACGTAGTTAAACTTAGTTACGTTCTAAAAAAACTCAGCTGTTATCTAGCGGCCGTGAAGTTTCATAATGCGGCGGAAAAGGTATAAATGAAATATTTTAAGTTGATCAGCTTTAAATGTGATTTTTCTTTCAACTAGAAAATAAGATGCTCGGTTATTTCGTCTTTTATAACAACCTCCGGCAAACGGAAAGTTTAAATTTTCATTTTGAATATTGTAGAAAGTACTTTCAAAATCTGTTAAAACTTTTTTCTTTGGCGATTTTAGAAGTGCGCCAAGGCGGTGGACTGCAGCTATATTTTGCAACGGAAATTTTCAAAATGATGCTTCTTTTAAGGGCAATATTTATGATTGTTTTAATAAGTTAAATTATTTCTTGGATAATACGAGTTATTATTTAAGTTTTATTTGATTTAATTAGAAAATAAAAATATTTACGGAAAAATATAGGGATTTTGGAAAAAAAAAAGTTATTTTATATTCGAAAATAAGTTGTAAATTTAAACTAAATTAAGTTATATTTTTTTTTTACCACAGGGGTACAGCTTCAGTCTACGTTTATAGCGGTGGCAATGCTCTTGGCGCACTTAAGTCGCCAAGGAAAGAATTATTTCAAATGAACCAATGAAATCAAACGCAGTTTAACGGAATTTGAAAGAACTTTCTGGATTATTCAAAATTAAATTTTTAAACTTTCCACTTGCCCATGTTGTATTAAAATCCACAACAACCGTTATGCAGATGGGTTACCTTAACCTGTCATTACTCGCTACTAGAAGTGCGCCAAGTCCGTTGCCACTGCTATAAATGTAGACTTAAGCTGTACCATTTTTATTTCTGGTGTCTGATTATTTTTTTTTTCATATAAAATGTATGCTATTTAATAAAAATAGTATTTATTTATTTGTTCTTTTGTAACATATAATTTTTATTTCCTGTTAATTTCATTTTTGTATCAAGGTTTTGGAAAAATTGCAACTCAAAAAAAAAAAAAAATCTCACCATTGGTGAGATGTTCAAAAATATTCATAAAAATAACATTTTCAACTTTATGCAACTTATTTATACATTTATACTGTTTACAGAGTTGCCAAGATATTTTTTCTCTTTTACAAAATTTGAGTTTAGGCGTAAGGTGCCTCATCCCCCTTTTTCCAAAGACAAATTTCATTGCTTATAGTGGACTTTGTAGAGCTTTTAAGCTAAATAATAGGCAAAAATACATGCTTATCATCAACACATATTCTGTACTAGCGGCGCAGCCATGGAAGGTTATGGGTTCACCTCCCTACTTCCAAATACAAATTTTATTATTTTTAGTGGACTTTATAGAGTTAGAGAGAAAATTTGCCAACTTTCCCCCCCCCCCCTTCAGAAAAAATTTCTGGCTGCACCGATGTTCTGTACACACATTAGTACACAAATATAGTATTCTTGTTCAGCTATTTTTGTAGTTCAAAATGACGATGCGTATATTTTCCTCTTTTTTACATTTTGACTGTTTTCACCCCTGATGTCAGACAAAGACTTTTTGAGTATGCCTGGGATGTTTTGTGTTACTCCCATATTCACCAGACCTTGCCTCCTCAGATTTTTACCTCTTCGGGTCACTTCAAAATTATCTGAACAACCTGGAGTTCAATACTTTGGAGACTGTCAAACAGCACCTCGACAACTTCCTTACAAATAAGTAATTTTTTTAAGGAATTTTCCAGCTGCCAGAAAGTTTGCAAAAGTCAGAACAAAATGGTGCTTATTTGTTTCAATAATATTCTCTTAGTTTTTGTACTGCTTCGTTGTTATTGATAAAAACAAACGCAGAACTTTACGTCTGTCCCAATACTATTAAAAATTTTGCAAGTAACTTAAAATTTAATACATTATGAGAGAGCGTTTTTAAAGTTATAGTTTGCATACAAAACTAAATTATCTTTTATAATTATGACAGTTAAATCATCAATTCTAAAAGGATTTTTGTAAGGTATACCTTTTGGAAAAACTGAATATTATTTTCTCAACACTAAGCAATCTTAACTCCTTTCTTTTAATCTTTTCCATGGTATTTTTTTTTTTTGATTATTTCTACAATTCTTACCTCTTTCATATAAATCAATATATACATATGCTAATTTAAGAAGTTGCTGGGGTAGAAGTACATTCATGTAGTTTCTATTTCACCTCAATGTAGGATGTTCAATCCTACCCATTCATTCACGTTAGTTCCAGGGTATGAAAGAAATCAGATTTGATTTATAAAGTGGATTTTAGTTAATCCCTTGCCTGTACTAGTTTAAATGTGTTGGACATGAGACACAAATCAGTGTATTTTCTAGGTGGTTTTCATGCATGCTAACATTAAAATTTATCACATTACATTAGTATATTAAAAAATATAGCAGGGTAAATTTTTGAAAGATTATAATGTGATATATGAATTAGCAGTTAATCACGTGATAGAGTGAACAGCACGCAACAAAAATGTCATACACTAAGCATTGTTTTTCCTTCCAGTTCTCCAGGGCTCGTTGGCCTAAGCGTTGGTCAACATGCAAACAAATTCAAGCAGACGTGAAATTTCCCACTCGCTATTTCATCAAGCAGGTGGCTAAACCTAAAGCCAGTTGCTGAAAGGTTGCTTGAACAGTGGATTGCATTGCAAAAGTATTTCGTTGACTACATTTCAATAAAGAAGCCAAACATGATACAAAGACCAGGTTACATGAAGATTGTTAAAAGGGAAACTATGAAGGCTGAGGTGATATTTGTCGTATCAAGTGCAAGTATATTTAATCTTATGACTTAATTTCTTCACAGAAAGGAACCCCCTAATACTAATACATAACCTTCATTCTCAACTTGAATTGTTGATAAGAACAATTCTGAAATTCATTCAAGGTATGAAGATCAATGAAATGAAGATGTCCTCAGAAACTTGCCTCTGGCTGATGTGATTGGAGAACAAATTTCTAAAGGGCTACAGAATGTGAAAGAGAGGGAAAGGAATTTCTTCTTTCTAAGAGCTCAGAGAAGCAACATTGCTAGTGTTAAATATCTTTTGACGAAGTCCTCCTTTAGTTCATCTCTTTAAAGTTTATCGTGTCTTGTTCCTCTTGAGAGACTCAATAGTGAGAGTGTACGACAAGTATTAGAAGTTGCAAGAGTAATGCCATGGGAAGTCCCAACAGACATACAACTGGATAAGTGGAAATTACTCCAAAGAGAATGATGCCTATTGTTGTTTACTGGAACCAGTTTTTCATACTGTGTGACATTAGTATTGTCGGAGCATGCGCTGATTGGTGGCAGTAAGTTATGCCGAGTGACCCAGCCGAGAAGTGCGTCGCAGCTGAACCTTTTTAGCTTCTATCTAAACGACATTCATGAGACTTGGCTCTCTAGCAGGACATATTCCCCATTTTAGCATATATCTTTGTACATAATGTAAGTATATACTTGCTCATACGTGTTTGAAATAAAACATAAGAAACAAGTTGGTCCATCACTAACAGAACTCTACAGTTCCAAACAAGTGGTTTGGATCCTAAATACCCAGTTCTGTCAAAGCTAGTGAAGGCTGCTCTGTCACTTTCTTATGGTAGTACTGGCATTAAACATGGCTTCTCAGCCTCAGGAAGAGCTTTGACAAGAGACAGCATCTATGTCAAAACGCACACTCAATTCATTGATGACAGTCAAAAATAGCTTGGCAGATTTTGACAATCAACCTTATTTGGTGCCGATCACATCAAACCTAGTGGGTATGAGAATGGTTACATATAAAGCCTACAGTGCCTGTTTAGAAGACTAAAACGGCACACGAAAAATTAGAGAAGGACAGGAAACAGGGAAATTTTTTTTAAGGCAGCTGGCAAAGAAAAGAACGCTGGATAGTGCTTTAAAGTTGTTAAAGGAAGCCATTGATTGGCTCAAGAAGGCGATAAAAAAATAAAGATTTTAAAGAAGCAGCACTTGCCTAGGCAATGATTGTAGGGGCGGCCAAAGTCTCAGATGATGTTGGTCAGTAAAGACAGACTTTAAAAGATGCACTTTCTTCTCTTGAGACGAAAAAAACCCAGTTAATTTCAGACTTTTTCAGCAAAAAAAAATCAGACGTAATCTTTCAAAGAAAAGGAAGAAATTTTTCAAGCTATGTCAAAAATGAAGAATATATTTAAAAATCATGATTTCAAATTTTTTTTTGTTAATATCGTTTTAAATGTAGAAAATAAGATATATCCTTCCAAAGAAAGAAAAGAAAAAGATATGAGTGGGTGGGGAAGAACTTTTTCTTTACTATCTTTATTCTTGAATGTATTTGACGTTGTTGTTAATAGTTAAATTTTTTCTTTGATTAGTCACTTTTTTTTTTGTCCGATTAATCACTTTCTTTGTCCGATTAGTCACTTTTTTACTCCTAATAAAACCTGTTATAACCCCTGTGTGTAACATCCAAGGAAATAAAGCTTTTCACTAAGAACAGCATAAAATAAGTAATAGCATTGTCAGAGAACATGACAATTGAGTGGAATTTTGTGCTTGCAATCATTAAAATAGCTTTATGCTTTTATCCATAATATCTTGTTAACACTCGCACAATTTTCAGATGGATGAACTAGCTTTTCCATAAATAGAGAATAGTTATGCTAGCTGTGTAAAGAATCCTAGGGATCAATTTAAAATTCCCAACTATAAAGCAAAACTTATACTTTTTTGATACTGTAGAACTTTTTCATTATGACTAGGTCAATGGTTGGCAAACAGCGGCTCTGCCACGAATCGACTTTTTGTTCGATTTATTCCTTCGGATCCTAAAGAACTTTTAGGATTATTACCACTGAAAAGGTCAAACACGACGATGATATTGCAAATGCTTTCATTGAATGCATGGATATACATATTCCACTCGATAAAATTGTTTCAATTTCAACAAATGGGGCTAAAAGTTTGACCGTCGTGAGAAAATGTTTTGTTTCTATTTTGAAGGGAAAAATTAATTATGAGATACTTGTTTATCATTCATCAAGAAGCGCTTGCATTTTGCGCAGACATTTCTAGAAGAAATTTACGATGGAATGGAGTTGATAAGATTGTCAACACAATTGTAGCTATAGCTATTTTTTTTCACCGATTTAAAGAATTTATAGAGCGTCTACATCCGGTAAACAACTCATAAACTTCCAAAGTAAAACAAACTTGCCGTAACGTCATATACTTGACTAGGGGGCCAGCCCCCTGCTCGCTAGCGCTCGCCAACCCCCGGAGGATTGCTTTGCAATCCTCACTGGTTCGCGCAGCGAACCTATGCTCGCTTCGCTCGCATCAATGAAGACATGTGTCCTAGCAGAAGGGATTGTTTACAAAATATGATATTCCTCAAAAAAACATTTTTTTTCCAATCTAAATTTGCTGTTTGCAGAAAAGATATATACAGTGCCTCTGAAATCAGAATTCAAATGAAAACTGTGCAAATTTGACTCGAAATGTGATCGCTGCTTTGGAAATTGAATACCCAGCATGTTGTTTGTGTGTATATTTCCCCAGCATTCGAGCCACTCACTTTTTCATTGAGTTTGTTGTCTAAAGTTGAAGTTCAAGCGTATTGTTGAACTACAATTGTTGGCCCTGAAAAGATACCCCGTTTTCTTTGATTTCTATTACAAACTACAACAGCTCGACTAAAATTAATTTTTTTCAATAAAATTTCATCCGATTACGCTATGAATTCAATTGAGGCGCGAGACTTCGTGATGGTAAACAAACAATCGCACAATGTTGCCAAAACGCAATAACAAATAACGTCTTTTTTGCGTTCCACGTAAGAGAATTATATATATAGATAGATAACGCTATAAATTTAATTGTTACGCGAGATTTCGTGGAAAATAAACAATCGTAATTGTTGCCAAAACTAATTACAAATAACGTCTTTTTTACGTGCCACGTAAGAGAATTATATATATAGATTCTTCGTAATTGTCTCCAAATCGAAAAGCAATGGCAACTGTTTTGACGTTCCGATCGGAAGTTCGCACATGCAAAAATGCAAACTACGCGCATTCCAGGATTAAATTACAAAAAAAAAAAAACGTTCGTTTTGATTTTTAAGAGCTTAATTCATTCTAGCTTTCTGCCTCACAGACTTCGAACGTGATGACTAGAATTGCATTAAATTTTCGTCGATGTAAATAAATAGGTTAATTTTTGAAGTGTAAAATATGTGTTAGTAAAGCAAGTTTAATCCATTATTCTGATGTTATGTCTATGATTTCAATATTTACGATATTGACCGTTTACTAGATCAAAACAATTTTAAATATAAGGCTTTCTACGGAGGTTTCAGAAATAGCATAGCGACATTAACCTTTGTTAAAAAAAACCTCTCAGTGCTGACTTAACAGAACTGAATTTTTCTTCCTTTAATATCGACATTGGCGCAATTACTGGAGTTAAAAAATAGAATTATGGAACTCCAAATTTGAACGCCTTAATGCTGTGACGTCTTAGGGATGGAAGCGTCATATACTATATAAGAATGTTCGCAGTGGTCTTGATTAATGCATTTTATTTACAATCAAGGAATAACCGTGACGGAATTTGGTAGGTGGCGTTTACAGACTGGTAGAGTCCAGGTGGTGGGTCTTTACCGAGTATGGTAAATTGTCCTTTTTCGCAGGACTCCGATTTGGACTATCCGGCTTGGGTGAGCCCTTCTCCAGACTTTACTCGGTCGAGTAAAGTCTGGATCTGGAGTAAAGATCTTGGGATGATAATTCACAGGGATTTTAAAATGGGTCACCAATGTTCAGCTGCGGGTAAAAAGGCTAATAGGTTATTGGGGTATATTAAAAAGACTGTAACTTCAAGGGATAAGAATATAATCTTGCCATTATATAAGGGTTTAGTAAGACCACATCTAGAAAACCCAGATTATGCTAATATTCCCCCCCTTGTACTTTTTGGTACGCCAGTCTACTGGGTTTTCAGTTACAAATACTTAGGACTCGTGCTCGACCCAAAATTACTTTGGACCAAGCACGTCAGGCATGCTCTGTCTAACGGAGCTATTGCCCGCTGTAAACTTTATCCCCTTTTGGCTTGGAATAGCCGGCTCTCCACTGAGAATAAAATTCTTGTCTACAAAGCTATATTACGACCTATTGTCATGTACGGTTCCCAGGTGTGGGCTGCAACATGTGCAACAAATATTAAAAAACTGCAGATTTTTCAAAATCGTATATTACGTACGATAGCGAAAGCCCCCTGGTTTGTTCGAAATGAAGTCATTCATTCGGATTTCGAAATTAAACCCGTTGCTGAATTTATGAAGCACCTTTCGATTAAATTCTTTGAAAAACTTCCTCAAGTTCCAAACGAAGCATTGAGGTCACTTCCACCTTATGACCCAACTGTTAGAAGCTCGCAGAAAAGGCCTAGAGCCGTTCTGCATCAACAGTTTAATACTTATCCACAAAGGCCGAAACGCCGATGTGGAATGTTTCGTTTGGCTCTTGATGACTAAGACTTCATTTCCCCCCATTTAAACCTCTCATTTGCATTTCCCAATCTCATGGGACGCGAGTGGACACCATTAAGCCTGGGTTAGGACTTGATTGGACCCATAATTAGATCACAGTTAAATTCTGTCCATAAAATTCTCTCAGTAACCCCCCATCAAAGGGTTACCCTTGTATTTTTCCTTCTACCCATTGCGTAACGTGGTCACCTGATCACCTACAACCAATGGGAAACTTCTCAGCGCGGTTAAGCTGCATGCACCGCCTCTTTATTTTTCTCTGGCTGATGAAAGTCACATGACTTGAAGCCACTCCCACCTCCCTACTCCTGCATACCAACGATGCTCGGAGCTCCACCCGTCATTCAGACGAAGGACTCCGAACCGCTTGGACTGCTCTCTGCTGTCAATCTGCGACAAGCTCCTGTCATCTACCGTCCACCGACCACCCCCCCTTATGAACTTTCTCGTTTCGATTCTTTCTACTTTAGATGTGGAGATAAGCGGCGTGCCGCCGCGGGTGCTCCCTAAGTGATTGTCCAGTCCAGTCCAGTCCACATCTAGAATATGCTGTACAATTCTGGGCTCCATATATGAGAAAGGACATAGAATCAATTGAAAGGGTTCGGCACAGAGCTACAAAAATAATAAAGGGGCTAGCAAATTTCGACTATAATGAACGTTTAAGTAAGCTAAACATGTATACACTGGAAAGAAGAAGAAGGAGGGGGGATTTGATTCAGCTTTTCAAGTTTGTAAAACAAGGGGACACAGAGGGCTTAAATTTCAATAGGGATAACAGAACAAGGGGCCATGGGTTTAAATTGAATAAGACACATTTTAATCGGGATTTAAGGAAAAACTACTACTTTAATAGGGTAATAGACAGTTGGAACGCTTTGCCAGAAAATATAGTTAATTCAAAGGGAGTGTACGAATTTAAGACACAATTGGATAGTCAGTGGGAATTGGAGAATTCATAAACAAAGGACCAGCCTTGTTGGGCTTGAGCCTGTAGCTGGTCGTTAATATTTGTATTTGTATTTGTATTTGAGTAAATGTTTCTAGCTAGGGTGAGCTTCTCCAAAAGTTGTCGGGTTTTGACTATCCGGCTCGGGTGAGCCCTTCTCTAGGCTTTACTCGGGTGAGTAAATGTTTCTAGCTCGGGTGAGCCCTTCTCTAGGCTTTACTCGGGTGAGTAAATGTATCTAGCTCGGGTGAGCTTCTCCAAAAGTTCTCGCACGCGTGTACGCAAGTCAGCAAAACGGCAGCTCAGGTTTGAGCTTTCCTCACGTCTGATAGACGGAATCCCAGTTTGGGCAATCCGTTCTGAGTCCACGAACAGCTGTCGCGACTCGGCACGTCTCCAGAGACGGGGTATCGGAAAAGAAAGAGACGGTTTCACTTCAGCCGGATCAGTATGATCCGTTCGGTCCCTTCCTCTCTTTTTCAAAACCTCCTCTCCTCTCTCGACTCCAAAAGTTTCAGCGGGTTGTTGCCCTCCCCCCCTCCCTCTTTCATTCGACAAACTTGTCATCTCGCTGTTGGCTGGTTCAAAATCGGCTGTCCATAGTATGTTAATTTTCCCCTTTTGCCGGTTCCTTCATTAGCGGACGGCGGCCCGAACAAAAAGCATCCGCGGGCTATTGTGATCATGTGGAAGCAGCGGAAATGAACTTCTGCCCCTGTCTCGTCGGCATCGCGACAAAGACCCTTCGTACTATCTCGGTCGAAACTCAATACCTCGACCCACCGCCAGCTCGTTAACTGTCGCGGTATGAGTTCATACGTGGCGTGACCTCTCAGCGTAGACGCGGTTTGGAGAAAAATAGATGTGATCTCAGTTCACAGAAAAAAATTCTCTGCATTGAAATACCCGGAGAAGGAAGACATAATAATTTTCAACACCTGGAATAGTATTCCTGACTCACAATCAGTTAAAAAACTAGCATTTGCTGGTCTTTCACTCTTTGCTTCTTGATATATTCATGCGAACTATCCTTTCTCAAGCATGAACCGTATCAAAAACAAATTGAGAAATATTTCGTATTCTTGATTGTATCAGAACACACTGTCATACATCGATGTTAGTGTATTAAAACATTAGCAAGCAGAACACAAGAATAACAGTTCTTATAACCTACGATAACAGTTACGAGCACAGGCTCGTAATCACCTGTCGGGAGTATAACCGTAAAACCGCGTCTAAACAGTATTTGCAAATATATTTATCTCCCTTTTTGTGGCTAGGATGTTTGACGTTCCCATACGCTGACCCCTTTTCGTCCCTTTTTTCGACCGACTAAGCTGTAAACGTTTTGAAGACTTTATCGGCAACCATCCAAGTGCATTTTTCTCACCCCTTTGTAGAGAATAGTGATTGTTTGTCATTAAGATGTCGTCGCCAATTTCATTCCAGGTATTGTTCTTTTTGTTTTTGTCGTTTTACTCGGGTGTAGTTTGGTCCTACTGAGGACAGGCCTCTCTCTAAATAGTTCTATTAATGTTATTACCAGCTCTTTCGTCCACGCCATTTTAATCGAATAGGTCACTCACTGGCAGTTTGGCAGGAGATGTGGTCAAGGCAAGCAATGAGGGCAAAGTATCACAGAGAGCGAACAAAAGACGGCGTTAGCGACCAATGGGGGGCAGAGGGGAGCGGTTATTATCAAGCAATCGTCTTGGAGAAATCTCCCCCAGAAGTTGCAACCCTTTGATCTTTACCGACTCATGGTGGAAAACATATTTGGATCTGCAAACTCTCCAAATCGCCATCGCGACTCGAGATCTTGACGATAAAATTAATGCCACTTCTCGTAAAAGCTTCGATGTTTGAAAGGAGAGTTGTGCAAATACGGTGTAAACACAGCTTTAGACATTCGATTTTTTTTCGCAAAATTGATAACTTTAATGATTTTAAAACATTTTCGATCATCTTACAGATATTCAAATTGTTCTCTCGAAGTCAAGAAATGCATAAAAATGTTCACAATAACGAATAAACATTGATTATAGTATGGTGATGCAACGCTACTCCTTAAAAAAATGCTTTAAATATTTAAAGTAGGTAAGTAAAAAAATAACACACATGTTAAATGAGTAGGGTTTTCTTTTTTTCCTCTTATCTTGCAATGGTATTCAAAACAATATGCAGCCTTTTTTTTATACGAAATTTTCTGCCTTCAACGCGTTAATTTGCCGTCCCAATGCTTAATCTCATAAAGAACGTTCTCTTAATCGAGGAAGCGTCACACGTTTACTTGGTTTAGTTTGTTAATTAGTTTTACTTGGACAATCACTGGCAAGCCCTATGCGCTGTCCTCTAAGCCTGTTCCTAGCCTAAACCTTTATATATATATATATATTTTTTTTTTTAATATTTATTTTTTATTTTTTATTTTTTTTATCCTACGCCCAGCTCAAGGCTTTTTGACCATACGCTGTCTTGCCGTCCAATATAGCGAAGAAAGTCCTTTTGAAGAAGTATCCCTGATGTCAAAGTCCTGTAAATTAGAGCACTCCGCTAGGTGTTGTCTGTTCATAAGACCATCGCAACAAAGCGGACAGATCGGGGAGGTAGCCACACCAATCATATGTAGGTGCTGTTGAAGATAGTCGTCTCCTGTTAACAAGTGGAAACAGGCCACTCCCATCCTTCTTGGTAGATCAGTAGGAATTCTTCCCTTATTTCTCAGCAGGCAATCCCAACTCCTTCCCTATACAGGGTGTTTCAGTGAACCGTTTCAGAACTTCTAAGAGGGGTAGGGTACATCCTGACAACTCGAAATCATATAGCAATGTGGGGTCGGAAATGCTTTCCTGAAGCGGTGTTGTACACAGAAGCACCGTAAAGAAAAGAGACCGTAAGTGAGAAATCGTTTTAATAATACATGAAAAGAAGCAAAAGGTACATGGAAGCAAAAGTAAAAGGAATAAAGTAAGTGTTCGAAGTTTCTTCCACGGGCTACAATGCACGCCTCATATCTCCGACGCATGGACATCCGAACATTCTGGAATACTCCAGGCATATCTCGAATTTCTCCGGCAGCTACTGCAATTATTGCAACCAGCTCCTCAACATTGTCAACAGGGGTGTCATAAACAAGCGATTTAAGATGACCCCAGAAATAAAAATCAAGACATGATAGGTCGGGTGACCGAGCAGGCCAACGCACGGGACCACCACGTCCGATCCACTGCTGACCAAATGTGACATCCAGGTTGTTACGAACAGCTATAATGGGCAGGGGCTCCATCGTGTTGGAACCACATTGTCTGTTGCGTCGATGCAGAAATCTGTTCATCTCTCAAAAGTTGTGGCAATACTTGCTGCAGAAAGAGCAAGTAGTTAGGTCCGGTTAGACGAGACGGTAACAGGTAAGGTCCGATGAGGTGATCTCCCATAATACCGGCCCATACATTGACCGAAAATCGAATCTGTGCTGCACGACGTCGTATTGCATGCGGGTTCTCGACCGCCCAGATATGGTCGTTATGCGTGTTGAAAATTCCTTCCCTTGTGAAGGATGCCTCATCGGAAAACAACACTTCAGCAGGAAAAAGGGGATTTGTAGCACATTTTCCAAGGTACCACTGTGCGAAAGCAATACGAGGTGCAAATTTCCTTTTAAAGTTTTTAAGTTTAAGTAAGATTAAAGTTTCATGTAACGACTCTCATACAAAATATAGAAACTGCATCTTGGCTAAATATTCTACAGGCTCTTCATGATTTTGGTTTAATTGAGTCTTACACAAATATCAAGGTCGCTCTTCGAATGTTTCCAACTCTTCCCGTTTCTATTGCTTTGTGCGAGAGAAGTTTTAGCAAGTTGAAATTAATAAAAAATTATTTAAGATCAACTATCGGACAAGAACCATTATCCAATCGTTCTATTATTTCAATAGATTACAATACCACTAAAAATATTCATTATGATGATGTATAGATAATTAATTAATTTGCTGAAATAATACCGAATTAAAATTAAGGAGCCTAAATGTAAATTCTTGCACAGGGCACATGTATTGCCAGTTCCGGTACTGGATATAAGATTTCAAAATTTGGAAATTTTGCGAAAATGTCAAAATGTTCTTAATAAACACAAGAAAATTACAGAAACGCCAACAGAAAGACTTATCTAAAGATGGGGAATCCAAGAAGATCCGGACATCCGATGCTCAGCTTCAACGGGCTTGGGAAGAGCGCCTCAAAATTGAGACGTCGTGCCGTGCCGCTCACATAATTTAGTCTAGCTTCGTCCTCCTTTGTTAGAGCACGGCGTTTGAGGTGTCATTTGTTTCATCTCCTTCCGCTTTATAAATAATAATAAAAGTAAAACCTAAATATCTATTACTTGTTTGATGTCAGACTTCGGAAAATCGCAAAATTTTCAAAATGTCAAAATATATGCAGAATAAACACAAGAATTAAGAACACGTCAACAGGAAAAAAAGATCAAGAGATGGAGAATCCAAGACGATCCAGACATTTGATGCTGATGCTGAGTGTCATGGGGCTCGGAGGATGTTGCTCGGAGTCAGTTCTTGAAAGTGTATTTGTTCCACCTTCAAGGAGAACAAATGCCTTTTCGAGTGTACCAAGTACCATCTCCTCCTCTATGGTACCTCCACGGCTTAGTTCGACGCAAAAAGCATATGTGATGACATAAACGTTTTATAATCGAATGGTGGAGGTCAACCCATAGAGGTCGGTAATGAGCCACAACCTTCAACATCAACAGTGAGTGCCCGAATCGTAACACATGAACGGAGCGATGAACATTTGATGGGTGAAATTTAAACAATCTCAAACTAATTTATTTTTCTCATTGATCATATGGTCTCATTGACGTAATCTGCGCTTTAACCTAGCTGACGTGTCCAGACTAGAGTGCCTATATAATAAGAGTTTCGACAAGGGACCAAATTTGGCCCAATGCACATGCGCGGCAGCCATTTTTCTACCAGAATCGGTTGCTGGGCGAATATGTTTCTTCCATCGGTTTCCCACATTTCCTCCTCTCTCTTTCTTTTGGCGATAGTGTTTATGTCCCGTAATTTTTATGCTCACGACTTATTGAACTTGTTTTCGTGAATTTCGTGAACTTGTTTTCGTTTCGTCATAACAAGAAAATGAATAAATTTAAGCTTATAACTTCAGTGTTAAATAAAATAAGATCTGATGTGTTGTCTTTCTCAGGCACAAGTTTTTTCTTTAAATTCTTTCCATGCTGTGTGATAGAAGTTTACGCATTAATTTTATAACATTAAATAAAAAATAGATTTGAAATATCCTACTATTAATGGATAGTTCCTTAAAATAAAACTTTCTTTCAACCAACTGTTCAACACATGTAGTTTTTTTTAGTGTGATTAATCATTTCCTTACATTAACCGAACCAGAAAAGATGCTGAACATTTTTATTTGACCTTTTTAATGCATAACACAAAATTTTAATCCACTTAAATTTAATTTTAAGTTTCATCCATTTATACAAGTCAAAAGACATGTAATTTCAAAAATAATCAACACCATCAGTACACATTTGTTAAAAAAATCTACCACATTTTCATATAAAAAATAAAATTAACAGATTGAAACTAAATTATGAGCAAATATTGGCCTAAACATACAAGAATAATCTCAAGATAAAAAATAGTTAACAGCATTTGTACGCATTTATATCCAAATTCACAGTTAAATGTTGATGTGGTGGTTTTGTTTCGAGATCTAGCAGCAAAATAAAGATGAAAGTTTGCCTCAAAAATAACACTTTTATATAAACATTTCTTTTATTCTTTTTATATAAAGCATTGCTACAATTTACTCTCTGCTTTTCTGATGATTCAATTCGGCATAGGTTATTGTAAACCTTTAATAAGGAAACAGCTAAAAAAACAACACATTATCAAAATACTAAAACTTGCTAACTGCCTTTGGCGCGATGTTTATATCGCCAAAGTAGCGGGAAACAGCATGTTGTTCAAAAAAAGCTATTTACTAAAAAAGTCTTCAAATTTACACTGACAAAACACTAAAATAACTATAAATAAGCATTCTAGAACACGAAATGGAACACGAATAAGCTATATTTTCTTTTTAATTTAATATCACACGTTTTTCTCGAACACACAAAAAGTTCCCATGTTAAGTCTACGGGAGCTGGGAAAAGACCGCTTCGGGCGGTAGAAAAGGTCTCTAAGCCAATCAGAAAGTGTTTCCCGTAGGTCGCCACTCTTATTATATAGGCACTCTAGTCCAGACCATAGAGGAGATATAAAAGTCTATGGTTCAGACACGGCTCCGTCCGTTCTTTCGTGTCTATAGAGCGTAAGTACTCACCCCGTCGATGCGCCTATGAATTTAAAAGGTAGGTAGTTAATTAACGTCGCACTGGAGCAACACATCGGGCTATTGGCGACGATCCGAGTTTAATCCCTAATAAGAAAGGTTCGAGGAGAGCGCTTCATAATTTTTAACCACAGTTCGATAACCAACGCCTGGAATTGAAGAGGATAGATTCGCTTATTTCTGGTTTAAACCCAAAGTCGAAACCTGGTACACGTTAATTCTGTCGTGGCCTCAAGTATCCTCACGTTGTCGTGGTGTGGAAGTTTGGAGAGTGGGGTGCCAGCTCAGGTATTGCCTTGTCATCTGACCTTAGTTTAAAAATACGAGGTGTTGTCCTCGAATCTCTTCCTTATGGTAATTCATCGTCAATAGTCCATTGTGTTACTCTAGAATAACGTTTTAAGAAATACCCACCTACCCAGTAATGGTAATTGGTAATTTTAGTTAACATCGTACTAGAGCGAGCAACACAACGGGCTATTGACGACGGTCCGGGATCAATCCCTTAAGGGAAAGATCCGAGGACAACACCTTGTAATTTTGAACCACGGTCAGATGACGAAGCATCACCTGAGCTGGCACCTTAATCTCCAAACTTCCACACCAACCCAACGTGAGGACTTTCGGCCACGACAGATTTAAGGTGCACCAGCCGTCTCTACACCATACGCTTACAAACATCCATGCCCGGACCCGGATTAGAACCAGGGAACTTCCTATCTAGAGGCTAACACCTTGAGAGAGTGGGGTGCCAGTAGACAGGTATTGCCTCCTCATCTGACCGTGGTTCAAAATTACGAGGTGTTGTTCTCGGATCTTTTCCTTATGGGATTGATCCCGGACCGTCGTCAGTAGCCCGTTTTGTTGCCCTACTACGACGTTAATTAAAAATTACCAATTACCATAGTTGCCGATTGTTTGTAGATCTGGCCCCCATTTACACCATAAAAAAATCAATAAATATAAACCAACCAAGTTGCGAATTCTTGAGCAAATTTAGTATGGAATTTTCGAGAATTTGGCAACACCATCAGCTGGGTCATGTTATTTATTTAATTATTTTGGTAAACTTTTCTTGTATAGGATTTTTTATTCCAGTATTCATTATTCACATTCGGCGAAAAAAGGACACGTGTAAAACGTACACTTTCGAATAAATTTATGATTTTCCTTCACAGCTGTTAGCCCCTAGTCCACATGTTTCACACTGTGCGCTACGCACGACTTAAAAAGTTTATTAAATTCAATCAAAGCACAGTAAGTCTGGAAATGTAAGTTTTCAACGCATTTCTACGTGTATACCGTGAAAAGTTCCTCTTATCTTCACTTGGCCAATTAGTAAACTCTTTATCCCAAAATATTTTGTCAAAATGTAACTACGCGGCATTTGCTTGATGTTTCAATTGTGGCAATATCGTAGTCGTATAGACATGGATAGAAAAAATGATTAATTTTCCATCTTCTACTGTCAATACATGTATTCAAAATAGGTTTAAATACTGAAATAAGTTGCTTGGATCTTGCAAAGAGGATTTCTTCTTGCACGCAATTTAATTTGTTTGAACAAAACCGCATGCATGTGGTACAGGGTCTTTGAAAATAGATTGGTTATAATTCTAGGATATACTTTACTTAGGCATTAGAACAGCTTTTGGATTTCTTGATCTTTCTAAATTGCATGAGGCTTTGTGTTGAAACAATGAAGTTTCAAAGATTATTAGCTGATATGAATTATTATAACTAGAAGCTGAAATCAAGTTTTATTGATTTCGTTTTGTTAGTTATAATTTTAGTGGATTTTGCTCTGTGTGATTCCTTTTTGTTTTGAGGAAATGAACAAAAAATAAGCCCTCCCACTGTACTTTTGTTTTTGTTTAATTCAACAGCAAATAATGCCCTAATATTAAAAATAAGTACTCACTAAATGAACAAAAGTAAATTTCTTCCTATCAGTGACAATTAAGATATTTAGAATTGTTTCTTGACTCGAATCACTTGTTTTCATAAACCAAGAGTGATTGGTACCAATTTAAGTTAGAATATGAAAAAAGAAATGTTTCCTGAGCTATGACTTTTTTTTCTTATAATCTTTTCTAATTTTTGTGTTTAATGTTTTTTCAGTGCGAGTTGATTGCATGAACAGCTTTAGCTATGGCATCAAGCTCAAGTGCATCGAATACATCTAAAAGGTCCACCAAGTTGGAAGAATCGGATTCCAAAGATGATTCTTCAGGATCTCGTAATAAGTACTCTGGCAAAGATCTTGCAAATGGAAAACGCATGAAGAAAGATGACAGTGGAATTAATGTGATACCTGAAAGTGATAACTCAGATGGAAGTGATTGGGGAGATGGTGGTAACCGTGTAAATAAAGCACTTGAAGCTACTAAAAGCCAAAGTGATGAAAGTGAACGTGAAAGTGCAGATTCTGGTAATTTAGAATTATGTAGTCCATTGGATTGTGATGTTGGTAGTGCAGAAGAAATGGCTATAGATTCAGAATCAGCTGGAAATTCTGGAGAGCCTGAACTGTCTAAAACTAGAGTTCATTCAGAACTTACAAATTCATCTGATGAGGAGGACTCTGGTTCAGAAGCAAAAAAAGCAGAAACTATAAAAGAGGAAAGTAAAAATTATGATCCAACTCCAAACACTCCTAGGCCAAAGCATAAGTGGATAGCCACCAATGTTATATCCTCTCGTCAGTATGGTTATCGTTCCAAATATTCTCCTGATCTGTTCAGGTATAATTGCTATGGTAGTCTTCACATGGTTGAACGGTTAGAGCTTATGTACAAGATGAAGAAACATGATGGCTGTGTCAATGCTTTGAACTTTAACAGAACTGGAACAAAATTAGTCAGTGGATCAGATGACTTATATGTAATAGTGTGGAACTGGGTTATATCTGAACCTGTGGTATGTTATCGAAGTGGACATGGTACCAATGTATTTCAGGTAAGATGATCACCGGAAGCATGATGTAAAATCATCTGGTTTAAATCAGCCTGTTTAATGAACAGGGTGCTACAACACCCTCCCAGAATTAAATTATTGGGTCATTCCACATCAAATCAACCAATAAAAAAATTATTTTCAACCTTGAGGTTTTCAAAATGTATCATATTTAGTGATTGTGTTCTACTCATCAATATGACCAAAAATACCAAGTTTTAATTTTTTTGGACCTTTCGTTTTTGAGTTATACATTTTTGAAAAATTCAAAAACACCAGTTTTTAGGAACGTTTTGATATATTTAAAAGCACGTAACTCAAAAACCGTTTGTCCTAGAAAGCTCAAATTTGTACCATTCTCTTTAGATTTACAAGCGCTTTAATTTAACATATAGCTTGGGTGTACCACATCAGTTTTTATATATTTTTTAACTAAAAAAATTTTTTTTTGTAAAAAAACAAAAATTGGAATTTTTAATTGTGATGAAAGAAATATATTTTATACTAAACCTCAATAGTAAGGTGTGTACAAAGTTTCATGATGGTATTCCGATGGTATCATATTAAAATTTTTTTTTATCTGAATCAAGACGTGTGAAAATTCTGTTAATTCGTGACTTGTTACCCTAGATAAAAATTAATCTCTTAACCAACACTATTGTATTTAAATTTCATTTACCCTATTTTATTTAAACAATAAATTCAACTTACTTTACATTCAAGGAACATATTTTTTCTTCTTTTAGCACTTGAAATTAGTAAATGTGAGTTCTCTTCTTTGCCAAAACTTGTGCTGCTTCGGCCATCTCATCTGCTGGAACTCGGTAGGTTCTACCTGTTGCAGTGGTTGGATGTCATGTGCACAAAATATTGCTCATCAGCAGTGCTAAAGTATCTGCTCTCCTAGGATTTGTGTATGATAGCAATGGCCGTTTTGGGTTAAGAAAAGACACAAGAATTTCCTTTTCAACATCGTCTTTTGAGTCAACATGCGCCAACCATCGCTCTTTATCGTAAGCACAAGCGACAAAACCTACAATTTCTTCAAATGGAATATCATCATCACCAGGCCCTATGTGTTTCTGAGTCATCAGAAAATGAGTAGATTTTGGTTTTGACCCTATTTAGATCTAGAGGAATGAAGACATGAAATTTATGGGTCCCTGAGAATGCCACAGCATTTTCAAAGAATGGTTTTAGAATCTTGTCTTTATTTATATACTATTCATCGATTACATAAAAAAAATTTGATGGATGGCAAATATTCACACTGAAAAAGCTGAAAAGGTGTTAGAATTTGGTTTTGTAATAAATTCTGGAGGCTGGCTTTAGCAGCAAGCCTTTTTACCATATCCCCTACTCCATCACAAATTCGCTTCCCATATAATGTGGCATAAAAGTGCCACAGCCTCAAGTCCATCAAAGTCCTCTTTGTGATAGCAAAGGTTCAGCTGAACCATCTGGAAAATAGTTCAGCTTTTTCAAATATCTAACTAATGATTTGGCATATAATTTCTCAGACAGGATTAACTTTCTGGACTATGACTTTTCTGAAAAGCATGAACTACGACAGTATGTGTGTTGACACCAAATTTGAAAATGAGAAGGGAGTTTGTGATGAGTAAGGGGTACAGCAAAAAGGCTTGCCGCCAAAGCCAGCCTCCAAAATCCATTAGATAACCAAATTCTAACACTTTTTCAGCTGGGTGTGAAAAGTTTGTTATCCATCACATTTTTTTATGTAATCGATGAAGAGTATATAAATGAAGAAAAGATTCTAAAACCATGATTTGAAAAAGCTGTGGCAGTCTCAGGGACCCATAAATTTCATGCCTTCATTCTTCTAGATCTAAATAGTGTCAAAACCAAAATCTACTCATTTTTTGATGACTCGGAAGCACATAGGGTACAAATTATCCCTGGTAATGATGACACTCCATTTGAAGAAATTGTGGGTTTTGTCCCTTGTGCTTACGATAAAGAGGGATGGTTGGCGCATGTTGACTCAAATGACGATGTTGAAAAGGAAATTCTTGTGTCCTTTCTTCACCCAAAACGGCCATTGCTATCATACACAAATTCTAGGAGAGCAGATACCTTAGCACTGCCGATGAGCAATATTTTGTGCACATGACATCCAACCACTGCAAAAGGTAGAACCTACCGAGTTCCAGCAGATGAGATGGCCGAAGCAGCACAAGTTTTGTCAAAGAAGAGAACTCACATTTACTAATTTCAAGTGCTAAAAGAAGAAAAAATATGTTCCTTGAATGTAAAGTAAGTTGAATTTGTTGTTTAAATAAAATAGGGTAAATGAAATTTAAATACAATAGTGTTGGTTAAGAGATTAATTTTTATCTAGGGTAACAAGTCACGAATTAACAGAATTTTCACACGTCTTGATTCAGATAAAAAATTATTTTAATATGATACCATCGGAATACCATCATGAAACTTTGTACACACCTTACTATTGAGGTTTAGTATAAAATATATTTCTTTCATCAAAATTAAAAATTCCGATTTTTGTTTTTTTACAATTTTTTTTTTTAGTTAAAAAAAATGTATAAAAACTGATGTGGTACACCCAAGCTATATGTTAAATTAAAGCCCTTGTAAATCTAAAGAGAATGGTACAAATTTGAGCTTTCTAGGACAAACGGTTTTTGAGTTACGTGCTTTTAAATATATCAAAATGTTCCTAAAAACTGGTGTTTTTGAATTTTTCAAAAATGTATTACTCAAAAACGAAAGGTCCAAAAAAATTAAAACTTGGTATTTTTTTCTCTACTAAGCTAATACTATATCATGTAAAAAAAAATCATAAAGATCTGAAGACATCATGTTTTGACCATTGGTTGATTTGGTGTGGAACGACCCTATTCAGTCTTTCTCAACAAAAATATACTTTATTTAATCTGACTACATAAATGCTCATACAAGCATTTACATGGTTGCCTTTTTAACTTCTTAGAAACTCTTTTTATAAGAATTCTTCAATAACAACACATTCTTGCCATTCTAAGAAAACAATAATAATTTCCCAAATATGTTCAAAACTAAAATGCATACTAATTGAAACTGCCTTCAACACGGGGATTCTCATTTTTTGCTGAAAATCCCTAATTTAGAATGATTTAAATTTTTGTTTTTCCAAATGTTGGGTGTGAATAGTCAATCCCTGACCACCTACCAGTAATTAAAATTTCTGCATACTTCTCATTAAAACAAGCAAACTAATTAATTCCACAATAAATTCAATTCATATTCTTATGGTCAGTAGACTACTTAAATAAATAGTAACCAATCTGAAGTTCACTAACTTGTCTCTTTTATTGGTAAAAAATTAAAACAAAAGTCAAATGTTGATTTATGAATTTAGAAATGTTGAATTTTATCTCATTCAACAGTGAACAGAAAACACTTTGCCATAATTGGTTTCTAAATTTGTTCATAAACATAAAAATGTAGATGATAGAAACTTTAGTTATTTTCTTTATAAATATAATATCCATACTATAAAAATACTAAATTCAAAAAGAATCTACAAATTATTATTATTATTTTTTTTACTAAATAAATTAGAAAATAAATTTTTTTTAATCCTATGACCGTCTGAAATTATCTCATATTGTAGTGACCATATGTTCTTGCAGATATTTTTTCATCTGCCATACATTAATATTTAAATAAAATATTAATGTTTTTTTAAATGTTTTTATAAATGCTGTTGAATTTGAAAATTCTGTTTTTGTTTTTTGTTTTAAAGATATTTATAACTTAAAAACTTTTTCCTTAGGCAAAATACATCCCTCTGTCAAATGATAGCCTGATTGTCACATGTGCCAGAGATGGCCAAGTGCGTCTTGGTGAGCTGTCTTCAGATGGTACTTGTATAGGTACCAGAAAACTTGTTCAGCATAAAGGATCTGCCCATAGGGTATAACATTGCATTTATGACAGTTTATTTGTTTACTGTGTTTTCTATAAAATTGATTAAACCATAGATATAAAAATCGGTACTTTCGTATTAACCGCATGGCATTGTTCAACCGCGTGGCATCAACCAAGTTCTGTATCTTACACTGCCAATTTCTTTCACTTTCTGCCATTTCAAGGACACATATCTTCCGTAGATAATTATTCCAATCAACTACTGTTTTGTCTACCACTCCTAGTTTTTTCTGCAGTACTCGACTGATGTTAGTTCTTTGCACCAGTAATAAATGAATCGTAAAGCTGTTCGTATGTTACAACTTCTTTGGATGCAAGATTGCAATATCGATATTATGGTAGTATGCTGTATTTCTGAAAATAGTAGACAGACAGTTTCATTTGAGGTAATTTACACAGATTCATAATGATCAAGCGTTACGTAAAAATTTACTTTGACATTAAAACAGAAAATAGGACACAAGTATCTAATGTAACTACACTGCATCCTTAAAATGGCAGAAGCAGAAAGTGAAAAAAAATGATGGCCTTTTGTGCAAAACTTTGCTATTTGCCAATGGCATGTGGTTAATGCTAAGGTTCCTAAAAATCATCTGTTTTATTTTTTATGACATTCTTATGTGTTTAAAATTGGGTGGCATGGGGTTCAATTTTCAATTAGCCACTCAAAATTGTTACCACTGCTAATTTTCTTGATGTTTTTGCTGGCAATGTATTGTTTCTGAAATTCGCTCTTAAGCTCAGCTCTTATTTAACCCACTGTTAGTCGCCTACTTTTTGTAAGATGAGTTGCCATGTAGGTCTTTTCAACCGAACAATTTCTTACATCAGATAGGAACTGTTTCTGGAATAACCAAACACTTATCGATGCATATCAATAAAAAGTATTTAAAAAAGTTATTTTTAGACATAAATCGCGATGGGCAATCAAGTGGCAAATGCATAAACTCTAAAATATTAATTTAAAAGTATAAGAAGATAATGTATAACACATTTTTATGTAAAGTTATACTATTAAAATTTTTTTTCATAGTCATTAGTTACATAACAAATATTTAATTAAATTAAGAAAAAAGTGAATTTCCATACGTATATTTAATACTCCAGTTTGAATTCTGCTCTGTCAATTTGAGAACACTCAGTACAAACCGTTTGTGTATGTTCCCTGCAAATATATTTGTGTTTTCCTATTTTTTTGTGTTGGTGCAGACATAACAGTGTCCGATTTTACCAGTGCAGGGTCTTTTATTTATTCATAAAATGAATTGATTTTTCTTTTCAGAACATTTTGCAAACACTGATTTTTTTTTCTTTTTTCCATGTATTCTTTTAGCAACAGTGAAAGACTTTCATTTTTTAACCGCTACCTACAGCCAGCCTGCACTACAAAAACATGGAGAAATTAATATATACTCTCTTACCAATTTCGACAAATGTCAGTTGGCGCGCTGTGGTCAATTTGACCAAACTTCTATTTTGGGTACCATAACTTCTAAGAATTTCACCAGAATGTGACCGAACGGGGGTAGGGCTAGAGGACACTTCGATTGTCAGCTACACAATGGCATTCCTCTCTATTTGAAAACAACGGAAAAAGCATGCATGTGTAGAAAAGACCTATGAGCAACTAACGTTGGGTAAACTAGTGGTTAAAATCATACGAGATTCAGTTCTGCTAAACTTGATAGCTAAGCTCATGACCCCCTCCCCCCCCTGTTGCTGTATCAAATAAAAATACATTGACATGTATTTACATTTTATTTAAAATGTGTCTTTCTAATTGTTCTTGGCTTGCAGCTTTCAGTGCAAATGGATTCTCCCAATTACCTGCTAACATGTGGTGAAGATGCTGCTGTGTTTGGTATTGATTTGCGCCAGGAAAAACATGATAATAAGTATGGTTAATTCCATGTTCAATTATCATTATCTCATCAAATCTGCATAAGGAATTTTCAAAATGAACAAGATATAATAAATTAAAAAATTGTTTTAATTTTAAAAATTTTAATGATTTGACTCAATTGTTAATGTGTTTTGTTGCAGATTACTAATTTGTAAATCCAAAGAGAAAAAGGTGCCCTTGTATTCCATCTTTATCAATCCTAATAAATGTCACGAATTTGCTGTAGGAGGTCGAAGTCAATTTGTTAAGTAAGAGTTAAAATTTTTAGATTTATTAGTTAGCATAGCTTCATATTTAAGAACAAAAATACTGAAAATTTGTTAAAAATTTTAGAATCTACGATACTCGATGTATAAAACACCAGTCTGATGGATTTGTGAAAGAATTTTGTCCTGAGCACTTGGTGAGTTTGTTTTCTTTTTTTTTAATAAAAAGAAATTTAAAATATTTCTTTATGCACTAAACAAATAATATTGTTCCAGGGTTGACAACTTTCTGCCAAGGCAGTTTAAACCACTGGTTATAACTGGCATAGCAGAAACTAGTTTCTGCCATTAAAGTGGCAATAACTGGCAGAAACCCCGAAAATAACTATTTCATGTGATAAAAACTTATTGAAGTGCCACAAATAGCAGATAAATGCATTTTAAAGTAAAACCAATTCAGTTATAATGTTTACAGTATTTATATTTATTCAAATGTTACATAGCAGCAAATTCACCTTTCTACGAAGTAGTCTATAGCAAAAGACCAATTTTGCTGCTGTTTCCAAATCCAAACAATTTCTTAATTCGTTGTGAATAAACGAAAAGTTTCAGAATATTCTTTCAACCTCAGCAAAACTTGCAGGCAATATCATTACTGTATAATCAAGAGTTATGAAATCTTCATTTACAATTGTTTTCTTTAAACTAGACTTACATGTAGAAGTTGAAATAATTACTAAGACTTCATTGGAGTATATGTTTCAGGAAAAAGAGCTGATTTTGCTTGAAATGCTATGATGTTTTGCACAAAATTTGGGTTGATGTCATTAAGTAACTCCCTAGCACTTTCTTCCTGGTCGTGTGACAATTTAGAGCATCTAAGCTAGTATATGATGTTGAGTTACTGCCTGATTAAATCTACCTATAACCTTTCTTTGTTTAGTTTCCATGAGTTTATCATCAGCCGTTAGTGTTAGCCAAATTTCACATGCGTATACAATAGGACAGTCATCTTTTCTAGGGCAACCGCTATAGGTTTTAACAGCTGCAATAAGTGTTTCACTTCTTTATTAATGAACTGATTATTTGACTTGAACAACCCCTTTGTCATGTATATCGTCTTCATAATCTTCAAGTATTTGTAAGTAATATGGACGATTCTTTATGAATAATTCCAAGCAATCTACCTGACTGTTCCACCATGTATTGCCAGGTATTTGTGGCTTCACAGCAGTTGGGTATTCCTTAAGGCAAGAACCTTGTTTGATGATTTCTGAACAGATACACGACATGCTTAACTACAGGCTCTGGTGTAATATTTTGTCCAAGAAGGTTAAGATAGTGAGCTGAACACCCATAAGCTTTCTGCACATAAAACCCCCAAAATGGGTCTTCTGACCTTCCACCTCTAGAAGATGTAACAGCATTTAACAGATGTCAACAAACTACATTCAAACTTTATTCTTGACAAAATGGCTTCATTTAATAGTGTTGCCAACTCTATTCATGGAAAAATCAGTAATTATGATAGGTCTAGGTCTGAGTTATAAATAATGTGGCATTCTAAAGACAGTTTTTTTTTTTGCAATAAATCTTTGATTTAATCCAGATATTTTTTTAATTACTGTAATCTATTTTTATTGATAATTAATTTGTACTGCCACACATAGGCGGTGAGAGAGAGGAATACTTGGGAGGGGGGGGGGGGCGCAAAAGCTGACTGAAGGGGGTAAATATTTGGGGTTTCTTTTTCCCCCTCCTCCCTACTAATAATGAAATTAAATTATGTCCTGTAGTCTATTGATGAAAAGATGTTCTTTGTTTTTAATTAGAAAATATAAATGTAATATTTTTCTTTCAATTATTCAGACAAGACCAACAAAATATTGTATGTGTCTTGTTGGCCAAAATAGTTGGAGGGTCCGTGCCCTCCCCCTCACAACTTCACCTATGCTGCCACATTCCAATTTTGCAATTGTAAAAAATTTGCCTTGTAGTTTCTGCCAGTTATTGCCATTTTTTGCAGGTTTAAACTGATTATATCCAGTTTTGGCTTTCTGCCGGCAGAAAGCCGACCCTGATTGTTACTCTTGTAACTCAAATTCATAAAGTTAGTGTTTGAGAAACACTTGCTATTTGTACTTTATATTGTATTATAATGGGTAGTCCATGTAAAATCTACTTCATTAATTACAAACCCTGTTAAGATGGAAAGTGAATCTCACCACATGATTTTGAAGTTCTTTATAAAGGTTTCAATCGAAGAAATTTTAATGGTAACTTCTAGAAGATACTGGTAACCTGGTTTATTTTTATCCAGTCATCTGGGTTGTAGTTATCTGGTAAAATTCTTTTTATGTATGCCCTTCTAAAGCTATTATGTTTTTTTTTCTCCTCCTCTCGAGCTAGATAAAAGAACTTGTTAGGAGATCCAATAAACAGTAAAAAAAAAAAAAAAAATACATTACCTTAACCTTTACGCTGCAGAGCCTAGAATGTAGCCAGCTCAGCTGTAGATTTTGGACATGGTTTCCTGGTCCGTAAGCATTGCTCTAACTCATCCAACAAATGTTCTATGGGGTTTAGCTTGGGACTCTGAGCAGTCCAGGGAAGACGTTTTACATCCATATCTTGATACCACTGCTTGACAGAGGCTGCAACATGAAATGGAGCGTTGTCTTCCTGGAAGTACAATTCGTCCATTCCATAAAATTGCCAGAGCATAGGAAGAATCTGATTGTCCAAAAATGCAGGAAATCAAGTTTCACAGGAAGTAATATAATCTAATTTTCAAGCAATATGCCCACCAAATAAAGTATGTTCACTGTTAGAGGACCTGAAATTTACAATATTAACTACCCTCTCAACTCCTACCTCAATTTAGTTTAGAAATGCTGAACAGAATTCGTTGAGGAAAAAGAAAATGGTTCAGGAAAATGTTGGGGCTAGAATTATGCATATATGTGTAAATATATATAATGTAAAATGTTTCTAAAGTAATATTCTCATGTCTATGAAATGGTTATGTTCATTAAAATCGACCCTGTTGTGAAAGGATTTCATTGAAGTGTTTTACTTTGTAAACTGGTCATTGCTAAATTCTACTTTGAAATTGAAAACATGGTTTTTATACTCACTTTATATTCACTCCACCTGACCTTATCTGTAGAAAGGTTTTTAGTCATGCTATACATTTGTGATATTTGGTCTTGGAAACATTTTGCCTCTATATTTAACTCAATTACCAATGGAAGTTTCATATTGTTGACAGATTAAAAATTCATTGACTGCCATATTTAATTTAAAAGAATGTTTTGCTGCACAAACTGTTTAAAGACTCATTTTTAGTTTTTATGTCGAAAAATAAAACTTCGATACATATTTTGATAGTGTTGTACAACTTTTAAACATTACAACAGGACTTTTTTTGTGTCATCCTAAAAAAAAGCATTTGATGTCTGAAAAAATTGTCAGTTTACGAGTTTCTGCTCTAAGCCAACAGTGATATGACAAATCTTATGATGTAGTTTGCAATTTGTAGTACAGTTATTGTTTCTTTTAATAATTTGCACAATGAAAAATTTTATAAAAAAATAACATTTTTTAATTGAAAGACAATTAAATTATTTCTATAGTAATTAAAAATTGTGATGTAATTTCATAAAGTTGTAGAAATTTGTAAATTCGGTGCTTGTAAAGTGAGCATCAACTGTGTTACTGGTCTTGGTTAGCTTATTGATCAGTCTAAATATATAATAAAAATTTGATATTATTTTCTTAAACTATATTTAAAGTCTGGTTTTCTAATTGTAGTTCAGAATTAGTTAAAAAAATATTAGGATACTGATTAATTTTTAATTTAGCAAAAAATAATTGTTTGTGTATAAATCTTTCTATTGTGTTAACTCAATTTTATCAGTGAGTTATTTGAAAAAATAACACATTTTATTTCATCTTCATTCCAGCATATTTTTCTGAGTATTTTGCAGATGATTATTTGATACTGCAACAGTTTTTAATATATTTACAAGACGTTATATGAAATAATTTGCTTTAATTTATAAAAGTATAAAAATCGTGTATTCTTTGAATATTTTGTGTGTTCTGCAAAACCTATGAAATTTGATATTGGGTGATGCATTTGATATGATTTGAGGGTGGATTTTGTTTCAATATGATGTATGCCAGCATACACGATGAAATAATGCTGGTGAACATTTGAAAAATATAGATGAAAATTAAATGAACATCAGTGTTAAACTAATCTCTTCTGTGTTAGTAAAGCTTTCATTGTGTGCATGTCCATTTACTTGATGTTTGGCACAACTTGACCAAATATGGCCCAAAATTTAACACAACCAATCAACCCATTCCTTGAAATTATGCCTATCCTTGTGCCAAACTTATCCATGCATATTCTAAAATAAACCAGGACCATAGTGACTCAGTGGGTATGTCTACTGTGTTGGTGGCTCAGATTTGATTCCTCTCCTGGTGTATTTCTTTTCTGTGCCAGTAAAACTTTCCTTGTGTATGTGCATTATTTGATATTGTCTGGTCTGTGTCTGACACATCGTGGTCAAATTTGACCCTCGAGCCATAAAACCCAACCCTCTATAAAACAAACCACTTTATGTATGAATTTATTTATAGTAACTAGCTACTAAGTTAGGAGTATTTGAAACACATTTTAATAGGGCTCGTTATGTCTTTTGTAGTATTCTGTAATACTGCAGCAGCAGCATTCAGTTTGACTCTTGTGACCACAGTTTGCAAAATGCTATCCACAAATGACAAAAATCATTTGTTTAGAAAACTACAAATTTTATTTTGTTTGTTTCGTATTTATATCATGTACATCGGTATCGTTATGACTTAAAATTTTTTTAATAGGTTGCTGATGACAAACTGAATGTTACCTCCTTAGTTTATAACTATAATGGTCAAGGTATGACACTGATTTTTACTGTTCTCGTTTCTATTTAAAGTCACAGTTAGAAAATTTTTAAACATTTTCTTTTCTTTCAGAAATTCTTGCCTCCTACAACGATGAAGATATTTATATTTTTGATAACCATGAAACAGAAAGCACCAAATACATGCATAGGTACAGAGGGCATAGGAACAATCAAACAGGTAATCTTGGTGGCATACATGATATCAATAGCCATACCTTGATAATGTATTTGTTAACTGTTTCTATATAAATAGAGAATGCTTCTATAATTTCAAACAAAAATACTTTTTTTGACTAATTTTTAAATTGTGGTTACAGTAACAAGTAGGTTCTAATACATAATTTTTCTTCAATGCTTCTTAATAATTGGAAATGGCTGATCATAACAAATGTCTCACTCGAGAATAGTAGATGTAAAAGCGGAAAATAATTCATTTCCAGTTAATAGGAAACTTTTAGGTTCATGTCACTGAAAATCCTTAAGTTGAGGAAAAATATATTGCACTTAGCATTTTTGTAAGGATTTTGCTTGAGTACCTGGGATTCAATTGGATTTATTAGAATAATGAGTTACATTTCATGAAAAGTTCTTTAGAATCTCAGTATATGCAAACACTTTAAAGAAAACTGTTTACAGTAGTTGATCCTTCTGAACAAAGGTTCTGCAGTAGAACTATTTTCTTAAATTTCTAAGTATACTTGCTAACTACTACAGATTGTAGCTTTTGTTTTTGCCGATAAGAGACAATGGAGTTATGGCTAGCTGGTGTATGGAAAACAATATTGAAACCTATTCTAAAAAAGTATGATTTTTGGTTCTGTCTTGCAGTTTTTTACCTAACAGGTTGTTAAAACTGGATAGCATACACAAAACGAAAAGGATAAATTTAGTTTGTTTACTTTTTTGTCTTTTAGTTCCCTTTAAAACACCAAAGCTAGTTCTTGCGTTTTCTGCTTGGTTATTTTATATTTGTACATTTTTGTTTTGTCTTTTTTTTTTATTTCATTGCTATGTATTATATTTGTTTGATATTTTATTTTCATATCAGCTCCATAATTCTTTTCCATTGGTGATTATTCATTAACTTAAAACCATATTTCTCTAAAAGTTTTTATTGAAATTTTTTTGTCTTAATCTTATTTTTCAGGTTTTAAGTAAGTGATTACTTCCTGTCATGTGTACTTTGTAAGTAATTCTTTGTTTTTTGAGGGAAGTTATAAATTAATTGGAATCCAAATGTAGTGTTTGATGGGATGAGCTGCTAATAAAATATAGTTTCTCTGGAAATAATTACATAATTTTCAGATTTGTGATAAAGTTATGATTTATGGAAATCTATTTCCATGCTGTGCATGCAACAGAATTTTGTGTGCTATGTATAGAATTAAACTTACAATAAGGATAATATATTTCCATCTTCTGGTGTATAGGTTTCTAAGTTTGGAAATTCGATTGTGTGTTTTTGTGTCATTTGAATGCATTTTTTCCAGACTTTTCAACCAGTTAAAATTTGCAATTTTGTTTTTCACAGCAAAGAATTCATTATTTTAGGATTAGGAATATTACAATTATAAAAAAATATTAGCTTGTGTATTTTTATTATATTATATATATATATATATTTTTCAGTGAAAGGTGTTAATTTCTTTGGGCCTAACAGTGAATATGTAATGAGTGGAAGTGACTGTGGGTATATATTTTTCTGGGAGAAAGAGACAGAACATGTAGTTAAGTACATGTATGGAGACGAAGGAGGAGCGGTAAGACATTTTGTTTCATGTTTAAAAGCTCTCCAAATTACTTTAAAGATTATTTTGTTAAATTTTTGCAATAAAACACGGAGCACTCCATCTCAAACAGCAGAAATTATTGAGCTGTATATCATACTTAATATTTTTGCCTGCAGCACCTTATAGCATATACTGGCATCTCCTTATTTAAATGAACAGTAGAATTAATTGATATTATATTTTTAGCTTTAATGCATATTAAATGCTTGGTTGGATTTCTCGTTTATACTGAACTTTTACACAGTCCACTGTCACATTATAGTCCAAAGTCACTATAATGTGACCACCTGTCAAAAGCCAGAATAACCACCTTTGGCAGAGCGGACCGCTGCGAGACGTGCAGGAAGAGAGTCGATTAGGTTTCCGAAGGTGTTCACTGGGATGTGTTGAGCCTTGCCGACTCCAGTGCCGTGGACAGCTGCTCTAGATTATGCGGTTGAGGATCCATGGTGCGAACAACCCGATCAAGGTGGTCCCACAGATTCTCGATTGGGTTTAAATCCGGTGAGTTTGCTGGCCAGGGGAGTACAGTAAACTCATCCTGGTGCTCTTCGAACCACGCACATACACTGCGAACTGTATTACACCTCGCATTGTCCTTCCACAATGATGAGTGCACCCAGTGAATGCCAGGAAAACATTCACCAAACCATAATGCTCCCTCCTCCAGCCTGGATCCTTCGGCAATTGTTGCAGGGTGTTTGCTTTCAGACATTTCATGCCGTACATGCCAACGTCCATCTGTAAGATGGAGCATAAAACGTGATTCATCGGAAAAAGTCACCTGTTGCCACTCTGTGGACGTCCAGTTGCGATACTGGCGTGCAAATTCCAGCCTTCGTCGTCGATGAACAGCAGTCAGCAAAGGTGCATTAGCCAGGCGTCCGCAGCAACGTTCGCTGAACCGTTGTTGAGGATACACTCTTGGTAGCCCCTTGGTTCATTTGGGTGGTCAGTTGCTCAACAGTTGCACGTCTATTCGCCCGAACGCATCTCTGTAGCCTACGTTCGCCTCCGTCATTTATAGCCTGTGGTGCACCACATGTGCCACACTGCTGATTTTGGATAGTGTCATTTTGCCATGCACGGTATACTTTTACCACAGCGGCACGCGAACAGTTCACAAAATTAGCAGTTTCCGAAATACTTCCACCCTTGGCCCGAAAGCTAATAATCATGCCCTTTTGGACGTTGGATAAATCGCTACGTTTCTGCATTACGCCAACGATTGAAATGCTTTCCAATGCCCTAGGACATCCTTTATATACACTCCACTGCAATGTGCTGCCACCTGCCTTTTGTGATTGGCTATTTCACGTTGACGTCGAAAGTAGGTGGTGGTCACATTAATGTGACTGGACTGTGTATATTGATAGTGTGTTGGGATTTCTTGTCAAGATAATTATGATTTTGGTAAATATCTTAAATGATAGCTTTCATAGTGTGGCTCTGATAAGAATGCAGTCAATCTTAGGTCAGTCCATTCTTGGAATAGATGTTGAAGGAGGGCTGCTGTGCACAAAAACATGACATGGAATTGCTATGGGTGGTTCCCTGGGCAATTCATTGACACTGCTATCACTTGCAGCTCCGAACAATAAACATAGAACAAGAATCGGCGCTGAAGACACTAGTTGTGGAAGTGCTTTGTTTATCCAACCTATCACATTTAAGGAATATTCTAGTCCAAAATCACTTGGCTCAACTGTTTTTTCACAGTAGCCAGAAGATAGTGTTTAGCAGTGTAGCTGCTGAGAAACTGCTACTGAAAATTGAGTTAAAATTAATTTTTTAAAGGTTGTTTGTTTAATATGTGGAAATGTTTAAAAGTTGTTCACAGTTATGAATTGTTTGCAAATGTTTTGCTTGTGATTTCCGTTTGTTCACTCATTTATTCTATGTAGAATTTATTTTAAATGGCATTGCTCTTGAAAAAATAAACACATGAATGAGTATTTGTATGTTTAATTTGTGTTTCTTAATTTTAAGTGTAACAGTTTCTCATGATTTCTGCTCATTTTGTATTCAAAAATGTTATCTTGTAATTAAATAAAAGTTAACCTAGTCTACATAAATATCGTTTATCCATCTGTTTTGTTTATGCATTGTTAGTGCACACACAAGAAATTGCAGTCTCACATTGAACTGAATTTAATCATTTTGAAAAATATTAGAGATAATGATGATACATTCATTGCAATGTTGAGTAAATTTAATAGAAATTCAAAGAGCAGAGGAAATTTTTGATTGATTAGAATTAATATTTATGTTTAAATAATTTTACTGTGAATTTTCCTATTGATCTGAAATATGATTTTTTTACTAATTTCTTTTATCATTAGGTAAATTGTCTGGAACCCAATCCGACTATGCCAATTTTAGCAACAAGTGGTCTTGATGATGATATCAAGATATGGGTTCCTTCTTGTGAAGATCCTCCAGACCTAAGTGGCTTGAAAAGTGTAAGAATATATATTAATACCGATTATAAAGTTTATTTTATCATAGTGAAAATTCTACCGAGAGGAGAGAGATTAAAGTTTGCAGAGTCTTGAACCAATTTACATTAAAATATATGAAGGTTGCTATTCTCATACTTTTTGAATATTAATTTTATTTGACTTTTAAGATCAATTTGAGTGTCCACTCAGTGAGTTAAAATAAACTCACTTTTTACTAGGGTGATAGGAACTTAAGTTAATAGAAGTACACATGACGAAGTTTTTAAAATCCAAACTAGAATTCATTCAAAAGATAACAAATAAATTTTAAGTTTAAAAGATTGGAATCTACGGATAGTTACTAATAACTTGATCGAGAGAGATCAAGTAAGCGATTATGGGATGAAGCAAGTGAGAGCAGGAATTCTGGTACAACAGATTATAACCGCTTTATCATAGTATGAAAGATTGTGTGACAAGTTTGGCATACAATTGGTATAACCATGACAAGATTTACATATTAATAATCAGGCTGTTTATAATTTACATATTAATTGTTGGCAGTTCAAAAGCCCCAAAGTATGAGTTATCAAATATGTCGGCTCACTAAAATTTAGAAAAGAATGGTAAGGTTTTCCCTAACAAATTTATAATTTATGTCAGGGCTGCCACAAGTGTATGATAGGCGACTTTTGCTGCTATTTTTTAACCTTAGTGACTACTGCACTCGAACGGCATAAAGACACTTGATAAATGAAAATATTTTGATTGTTTCTGCAAGGCATCCGTTTTACAAAGTTTGGGATATTTTTCTGTTAAAGAGGGGTGAATTGTTAACCAAGCACTAAGTTATGCCAAAGTTCTTCCTATTTCTACTCCATAGTGTTAATTGAAGACCCTGTGTCAAGGTTGTAGCTGCTGGAGGTGACTATAAAGATGCTAATAAAATGAGTTTTATGAGAAGACTAATTTATGCTACTTTTTTTAAGAATTTAGATTACTAAAGCTACTACTTCACAAATGCATTGGCTGGGGTAGTCTTGTTTTATATTCACACTCAAATTAACCTAAAAATGTTACATATATTTTGTTTGAGTTCTTCAATTTGTTCACACAACTTGAAAGGAACACATGCACATAATAAAATAGTTCAGCATAAGATTATTTCAAAATATGAATTGGATGTTGGGAAGCTAATTTTTCATCAAATTTCTGATACTAATAATCCATAAAAGGCAGGACTAAATGAATATAAAATTAGTATTGGAAATTAAATTTTAGTACAGATTTAATATTTGGCTTTGAAGTTGGGATGTCATTGAGGATTATATGATTTAATTTGATGACCACCTCTTAAGTAACTATTGTGCACATGAATTTATTGACAATTTGTTCCCTATTGAATGATACTTTTCTTTACAATGAACATAAATAAAGAGAGGTAGTTTGATGTTCCACCACCAGCTACATATTTTTATTAGTAATCCAATTAAATGTCTCAGCAGACTGCTAAAAAAGTATATGATTCTTCTTAATTGCATACCCACTATTATTTAATGTTTTATTTTGTAGTCTTCATTCATATTATGCATTGCACACAAAATAATTTAGTGCACTTAAAAAGTTATTTAGAGCTGTTCTTAAGATGTATTGTACAAATGTGTTATTTAAGTACTAATAAAGTTGCTTACAAATAATAACCCTGCAAAATTTCATTCAGCATCTTATTCGAAACATGAAAGGGAGAGAGGACGAAAGCAGCAGAGAATACCCAGATGATTTTGTTGATCAAACCATATGGTTGTTGATGCAGCATCTCTCTAGAGCTCGTCGAATGGTAAGACAATCCATTGTAATTTGAAGATTTTACTGTAAGTTCATCTTGTATAAACTAATTGAGAGGTTCACATGTTATCAAAATTCTGCTTAAATCAATATTTTTAGCTGTACTTATAGGTAAAACATGAATATGTCATGTATATGCTTTTATTAAAGAAATTGGTTTTTCACGATCATGGGTCGAACATTGGAATGCTAGGTTGGCTACCTGTTACAAATAGGTCTATTATATATAAGCTCTTTAAGAATTCTAAATTTTGGCATTGTTAAAAAATGTCTGAAGTATTAGGTAAAAAATTCACATTCAAATTGTTAAGTTAAATATTTAAAAACTGAATGAAAATAGCAGAAAATACAGAACTCCAAATAGATAGTGAGCTATGATTAGCCGACTGAGATTTTGTTTATTCTGTAAGATTTTTGTAGCAAGGTAGTTGTATTACACAGGGGTTACTGGAAATGACTCCCTCACACTGCTTTATCTGGAATCAAAACGTTTTTGTCTTTTTAAATGACCGGTTTAATTTTAAAAATCACTTTAATATGACAGGTTACGTTAAATTAATACAGGTACTCGGGATTTGTATTTCAAATATACTTAAATTTTGATATAGCTTTTCATTGAAAGGCAATTACAAGAAATTAAATTTGCATTTATTTTTCATATTTCATGGGTGTTATTGAAAGTTGTACTTCATAGTCAAGTAACTACATATATCATTCTAAATAGGCTCGTGGTTTCCATTTAGAAATCGAATCTCTGAATTTAAAAAAGTACCATAAGGGTTCGATTTAAACCTGAATGTCTGTTGGAAAAAAAAGTAATTTTAAACAAGACTTGATTTTTGAATAATATCATAGTATTTTTGAAGAATTTAAAATTTTTGTGTTGTGACAGAAAGTTGAGGTTAATTATCATCAATTGCCTCTACATATTGATACTGCTCGTACACAACTTAGATACATGTGAATCATTTATTGATGGCAGGGATTTTCTTTTATAAAAGCGTTGTAAAATCAACCTTCGGTTTATTAAAAATTTTTAATTGATTGAGTTTAATTAGTATGCACTGATGACATTTATTTATAACACAAGCTTCGTTATTCCACATGCCGCTGAATGGAATTTTCAAGAAAAGTCCATTTGCTTCAAACTAAATTAGTCATGAATGCCTTAACAATTTAATTTACCATAATCTCTTTTGATGATGAAATTCAAAAACATCGCTTACCAGGGGCATGAATGCTACAAGCAATACATATTCATAGGAAAACTAAGTGAAAGGCTTTCAGCCAAAAATTTGTCATTTTACTGAAAATGAATGCACAAGGATATTCGTAATCACTCCAAAATGATTTCTGTAGTGGTCACCTTAGTAAAAACTATTGTAGTTTTGTCTTAGAGCAGAAGTGTGATGAATATAAAGTGGAGTATATGGATGGTTATATCGTGTATATATAAGATCATGTAAACAGAAGCTATAAAAAAAGGTTAAAACGATGTTAAGAAAATTATTTTCTGTACACATGAATGGTGCTTGCATTCTTCATGAATGAAAGAGAAGTGATTAGTCTGATCACTTTTCAGTCAACATTTAATCTAGGCAGACCAATCGGTCTGGAGGTTAAGGTACTAGCCTCTAGATCGGAAGATTCCTGCTTCGAATCAGTGCATGGATGTTTGTAAGCATATGGTGTCGAGGCAGCTGATGATTGACCTTAAATCTGTCATTGCGAAAGTCCTCACGCTGGGTTGGTGGAAGTTTGGAGAGTGGGGTGCCAGCTCAGGTGTTGCTTCATTATCTGACAGTGGTTCAAAATTGTGTGTTGTCGTCGATCTTACCCCCAGGGGATTGATCCTGGACCGTTGTCAATAGCTCGTTGTGTTGCTCTAGAACGACGTTAAAAATGACCAACATTTAATCTATTCAACGTGAGCATCGCCAGGAAATTCTGCTAGTAGTTTATAATTTCCCAATTAGTAAAGCCCCCCAGTGGCACATCTCTAGGTATGTACAGGATCATGTACCCTGGGTACTCTAGTGATATTTTCTTTTCCTTGGGGTTTATTGTATTTAGTTAACTCGGAACTCGCACTCCTTGAATATCCAAGTGATCTTTTTCTTCTTCCATCCATGAACACTGCTCCCCAATGCCTCTTCCCGACTTTCACATCATTTTTTTTTACTTGATGTTATCTTGCGTTTGGTGCAGTTTGGCCAATTATGGTCCTTGTGCCATAAAATGCCAAACAACCCAATTAGCAAAAGCATTACTTTTACAAAAAGGAACTGTTTCTTTTTTTACCTTTGTTGTAAAGTAGAGAACCTATACAATTTTATAATCCATTTTATTATTAACTATTTAACCTTTTAACTATTAAAAGAAATTACTCTTTTTTTATAGCCAAGAGATGGAAGTGACCAGGACAGTGATTCCAGTACTGCATCTTCAGACGAGGCCGATGATTCGGGTGTTACAGTTGCTCAGTGCAATCAGTCATAAAACTGCTCAGTTCTCTGTGAGAAAAAATGTATCTATTATTTCATGCTATGGTCAGTTTTAAGAAAGTAATGCTTAGGATTGTTTGAGGGAAATTGTGAGCCCATAAGTAAAAAAAAAAAAGATAACAGGTTTATTTGATGATGTGAAGGAGAGTTGTAAAGCAAAGTTTATGTTATATTTTTCCTCCAGACAAATTACATTTTATTTTAACCTGTACAATACTTTACTGAGTTTCCAGTTACTTTTTATGTCTTATTTTTATATGTGTTATCAAGACATTGAACCTTAAATATTATTACTGAGAGATTTAATCAAGTTCAAAATTTAAATCTCAATTCTGTAAATGTAAAACTTTGCATCCTGAATAAAGTTAATTTTATAAGAATTGTTTCCTTTTTAAAACTTCTCAGAATGGATGAATTACAAGAGGTGCTCAATTATCTGAAACACATAAAAATGTTAAAATTTTCAGTTTTGTATCGCAATCTATTTTTTGTTTTAATCAAGATTTCTTGTTATTTTAGAAAGCATTGAATGTGACTCTAAGATGCTTCGGATATGTAATGAGTCTTTATAGTTACCGATTAATTTTATAACAAGGGACTTTAACTGTCTGCATTAAATTTCAACAAATGAAATTTAAATTTTAAGAGAGAAACATTTTCAAATCTTTGCACAATATAGTTAGAATTAAAAATAAGTTTAGTGTGTAAATCAAGGCTAGTGGCAATGTTGTTGATTAATAAAACTTCTCAAATTCCCACATAGTTTAGGAGGAATTTTTGAGTGTTTTAAGAAAAATAGTTGAGCGATAAATTTACATCAATCTTTTTTGAACAATAAATAATAAAATCAAAATTATGTGTCTTTGATTCATACATTAATAGGAATAATCATTACTATAGTAAAAAATAAATACATAAAAGATGAAACCTACTCTTAAAACATTTATGCTAAAGATATTTTAAAATTGAGCTAACACAATTCAATTTCGAAGACACTAGCATAATTTTCTTAATTTTATGTATGTTTTTAAATTGTTTGTACTTAACCCATGGTATAAGTATAGAATAAAAATTAATCAAGCCAAAAATTATCCAAAAATATTTGAAAACAGAACATTAATCCGGAATTAAGCATCTTTGTCAGCATTGGACTGAATTAGAAACTCAAACTTCACATTGTTAGACCAAATAAGTGGTCAACACTTACACTAAAAAAGAAATTTTTTCAGTCTGATCCAATCAGATTGTTGATAATTCATATTTCATTTCTCGTCCATCCCTGCCCTCTGGGGTACATCTTTAGGTGTGTATGGGCTTTGTGGACTTCAAGATACACTAGATATCTTTTCTTTTCCTATGGGGTATGCAAGACGTACCTCATAGGAAAATTATTTTATCAACTGTTATGGGGTACGTAATCACAGGGAATGTTCTACAGAGATACACAATCTATCCTTTCTTTGCACTTTATTTCCCAACATTTTTTACTTGACTGTTTCATGCAGCTTGGCTAAATATGGCCCTTAGAACTGACCTATTAATGTAAATTGAATTCTGTAAGTTTTAATTATAGACTACCTATTTGAACTTGCATTACAGGAGATTCATAATAGTATGCATTATTTAGTAAGTTTTGAATCGTTCAATTATTTTATGTTCTAAAATTGATATTTGACTGCAGTGCTTCCAAATGCCTATATGAAGTGATAGCATTCTTATAGCTACACTATTCAAAGAACAAATGCCCTGCACTCTTGGATTAGGCGTGTTCTCACGAATGAAGTTTAGTTGTCCGATTATAGTTAATCAACAAAAGCTGAATGTGTCTTGAATCAGTTTTGGCTCACACATTTCAATAGTAACTTAACAACAGTTTCAGTTTCAAAATGGCGTTGAAAGCTGTTGTGCATGAAGTTGTACAGATAGTAAGTTTTGTTAAAAACTATAAACAATTTTGTTCAGCAAAAATCGCAACTTAATTTTATTCTTTAGACCAGCAATTTTCATTTCTTTGACTACAGAACTCAAAGTATTTTCTTTTACATCTTTATTTTTATCCAGTCAGTGGTTCCAAAGGTAATTTTAGTTAACGTCGTACTAGAGCAACACAACGGGCTATTGACGACGGTCCGGGATCAGTCCCTGAAGGGAAAGAGCCGAGGACAACACCTCGTAATTTTGAACCACGGTCAGATGACGAAGCAACACCTGAGCTGGCACCCCACTCTCAGTGGTTCCAAAGATAATCATGCTTATGATACAGTTCAAAAAGTTTTAGCATTCCACTTTCATATCACTTGAGGCTCAATTTAAAAAAAACTATTTTATACCTAAAAGCAAAACACATAGTGTGACAAGTTGAAAGCGAACTTGACAGTCAATTGAAGTTCACACGTCTCAACTTGAAAGCAAATGGCGGTTGACTCCTCACTTGAACGTAAAGTTTGAATGGGTCAAGCTTTTCTCGAGATCCACTAAAAAGTTGACCAACTCTATTGAAACAAAGGTTCTCACTATAGCTTTCATTCAACTTTTGTTGGTCAATTATAATCAGTCAATTAAACTAGATTCGTGAGAATGCACTTTAAGTGATCATAAAAACTGTTTTCGTATTGAACTCTACCATATAAAATTATTTGTGCTTTTACGATTTCTAGATTCATTACTAAAAATTATGTCCAACTGCACAATTTCAGTGACTTAAACCCTAGTAAACATTTTTCTTGTGCAGATAAAAAATTATAAAATGAAAGCAAAACCGTTTATTTTTAAAATTACGTTGAGGAATGGGTTGTATTGACCATTTCCCTTCGTGCAGCCCAGTATAAACTAGCCTTTGAAATAGTTGTCAAGAGGTAGAACATTAAAATTTGAGTTGGACAAAGTTGCACAAACTGTCAAGTGGCTAAAATTCAGTCTCCAGTGGAACAGAGTGCAGTCAGAAATGTCTTTCACACCAATCTGGCGGAGATGTCCTAGGAGATAGTCATGTCTGTTTAAAATTCTGAAGTTGGCCGCAAAGACTCGTCTGGGGAGATACATTGTGACCGGATTACATGGGCTTTCTTAGATTTTACCCTTCGAATTAGTCTCTTGAGTTTTGTGCATGTATCTCCCCTCTGATCTTACAATGGTGGAAAATGCCTGGCTGTACGTTAAGACAATAAGAGGCTATGGAAGGATTTTACATATGTAGAGCCCATGTTGTGTAAAACTTATTTCTCAGTGAAATAAGTTGCATTACATTTTAGCATCAACAATTATCCATATATGTATTATACTGAGTTTGTTTTGCCATTTCTTTTTGCTTTAAATAGAAATTTTTTGCATCCATTGTCTGTTCCTTTATACCACTGATCTGTTCATCCAACCAAAATTCATGTTGGTTCCACTTGCCAAGTTCTTCTGTACTTGCATGATCACAGAATCAAGATGTTTTCCAATGATCACAGATACCATGTTTAGTTTCACTGTGAATGCATGCGCTTTGTACAAATTCAGAAACTATTTTATCGTAACTAAAAATTAGCCATAAAAATGCATTGCAGTTTTCTAAATATTACAAAATTTCTCAATGCAAGCAACCTAACATTTGATGGAATGCCTTTTTGGCATATTGTCAGCTTCTTAGGCATCAAAAGAATTGAAATTTATTCGATATATTTTCAATACCACGTCTTTTGAAAATTGTCCCCACTCTTATTCGAGGTAAAAAGGAGGAAGATTAAAACTCCAGGGTTGGTTTGGTTTTATGGTACAATATATGACCAAGCGGTGCCATATGTCAAGTATTTAGACAAATTAAAACTTTCCTTTTTGTGTGACAAAGAAATACTCCAGGAGAGGAACCTAACTGTTCCACCTACAGTCTAAAGAAATGCAATAAATAAAATACTATCTTTTATTGCTAAAAATATTCTTACATAAAATACATAATTATTTGGCATTTTATAAAACTATCACATACAAATATCAAAAAATACAAAGCTTTTTAAAATATATAAAAATAGCACATATAACATATTCAAATCTTTGGTACGATGAAACGTCAGTATCGATAAATGCATCATTTGGCTACAGAATTGTTCGAATATACATAAAAACAGTGGTATCCAAACAATTCTACTTTATGAGTCATTGCATGAATTGGAAGGTTCCAATGATATTTGCACAATTACCTACAGCTACATATAAATATGGCACAATTTTATTTCCTATGGAATTGAACAGTGTCATTTTGCATCTTATAACTAATTTATTGAGAAAAATTCAATTAGTCTCCCACTGTTACCATAAACATGCAATATATAACTTGAAGCATGTATTGTGTGTACAATGTAAATATTAAAAACACTATTATTAAAAAAAAATTAATATAATTATTTTTAAGTTTAAAATTCAATTGTAAAATTTATTTTGTTGCAAAGAAAGAACTGAGTGGTGATGGATGTCATTGATGAGTTTTTCCATGCGATCAACTAATGGAAGGACAATGTCTCTTCGGATCTGCGACCAGTTGCTGTCTTGAACAAAGGATAAAATTTTCTGCAAATTGTCATGCTCCTGCCTAGAGTAAAAGAAAGCAAAATAAAATTAATAACTTACGTACAGCTGGTACTGTAAAGCAATTTCCAAAAGTATCAAACCAGTTATGAAACTAAAACATTTTTGAAACAAAGCCACTTTAACCACAACACTCTCAGAATCAAACTTTGAGGAAAGAACTTAAAAGTTTCTTTACTTTAAAGCAGGTTTCACTAAACTTAAATCTATTCTAATGAAAGCAACAGGCAAATACAGGGTTAATACTGTAATTAAAATTATCCAAGTTTACCCAGGATATTCTACAACAGTGAGAAGTATGCCAGTGATCTATTAAGTATGTAACATTATAAATCTTAAAATTTTATATTGAAAATTTGGTTTTTGATATTCAAAGTTTTAGCATTAAAACTAAGAGTATGGGTTTTTACATTATTTTCACTACTTTCTAGGCTGTTAGTACGAGTAGTAAACTGAATTTTTCCGAAAACTAACACCATTTCTACTGTTGACTAATACGCAACTAATAGTCTATTGTACTGAAAACCCTGCTGATCCATTAGAAACAGACTGCCAAAATAAATTTCAGCATGTATCTGATTGGAATGTTAGTGTTCCCAGGGTTCGATACAAGGTATCACAGATATTCAAAATGTTGTGCTGAGTCACACTCACACAGAACATGTAAAGAACTTTGTTCTACCATCCGACAGTTTACATAATGAGTCATCTATAACACCCATGAGGTTAAGGTGTCTTCAGGGTAGTGACCAGTCAGAAGGTCAATAGCTACCCTGATTTCTTTCCTGATATCAATCTCAGTAGTTCCGTCGATTTATCCCAGGAAGATTGTTGATTGAGCTCTTTGGCTTGTCTTTGATCATTACAGTGAAGCCACGCATAGTAGGACTCGGCAAGGAGTAAACCCTTGATAGTCCATCTAACCACATTGTGAGGTAGACCCAAAACAGGCTCTGGTCCAATAAATGGCTTATCAGATCCATGTTTTGCCAATTGGTCTACCATTTCATTACCCTTAATAACCCAGACAAGAGACACTTTGTTTCTCAGTAAGAAACTCAAGCATATTATGACAATCCCACACTGCTTTTGAAGAAAAGCAGTGACTGCAAGGCCTTTAGGGCTGTTGTTGAGCCTTGATTGTTAATTACATTAATTTACAAACACAATGAATAAATGTAGGTAAAATACACTTACTTCAGTTTCTCTTCTAAAACAATAGTATACGTCACGGTACGCCGAACAGTGTCTGCGAAATTCTTCAAAGTTTTGATTCCGTCATTGAGATTCTGCTCAGCAGCCTTTCTTAATTCCACTTCATGACAAACAGTAGATTCAAGCTAAAGTGAAATAATACCTTTCAGTACATTCAAAATATACAATACAGAATGAGCACAACTTATTGCATGTAACCAAGTAAAATTCTAATGAATATCGGTTGCTTGAACCTCAGTTACTCCATTTTGATGGCTGGATGTTGAATTTATGTTGCAGTGGATCAACACAATGGGTTATGGTGCAGTATCAAACCTATTTGGAAAGATCCAAGGACAATGCCCTGTCAGAGCTGCCAAGTGCTCCGGAATCGGAGTTTCTCTGTTAAAGCATCAAAAATTCGCAACTACGCATAGTGTATGGTTCACTCCGGAAATTTAACTTATGAAAAGGGAAAATGTTCACCAGATTCTTTTTATCAGGATTGTGATATTCTTTCTTATGAAAAGGGGAAATTGTATATTAGATATTTGTTTCTATAATTTAAGGATGAACCCTTTTATATATACATGTAATTTTTTTTTATCCTTTATAGATATATATATATATATATTAGGTGTACAACTTTGCTTCTGCCGTTTTCTTACAGATGACTCTAGCGGTAAGTAGTGGTCAAAATAAATAGATCATAGACATCATGCAATAAACTTGGACATCTGGCTACATAATCCCATAGAAACATTAGTTGATTTGTGTATGCATCATAAAGTTATTCATGATTGAAAATGTGAGTTTACGAGCCAAATTCTAGTCATTTGCGGGAGGTTTTAATTTTCTGCTTCAATATGAAAAAATCTGCGTCCGAGGCTCATCGAATGCTCTCAAATACTTATGGTGAGGCCGCTATTAGTAAAAGAATGTGCCGTGAGTGGTTTCAATGCTTCAAGAACGGTGATTTTCACGTCGAAGACCGGCAAAGCGGTGGAAGAGAGAAGGTTTTATAAGGAGAAGAAGAGCTGTTATAACCGGCTGAAACATTCACAGGCGATCGTTATCAAACACAATTAATGCGTTTGAGCTGAGCATTGAAAGACAAATGGCCGCAATACAACGAAAGACACAATAAAATGATTTTGAGCATGACAATGCTCGACCACTTTTTGCGAAAGTAGTCAAGACATACTTGGAAACGTTGAAAAGGGAAGTCCTACCCCACCTGCCGTATTCTCCCTCTGACTATCACTTGTTTCGATCAATGGCACACGGCCTGGCTGACCAGCACTTCTGGTCTTATGAAGAAGTAAAAAATTGGATCGATTCGTGGATCACTTCAAAAGATGACCAGTTTTTTCAACGTGGGATTCGTATGCTGCCCGAAAGATGGCAAAAAGTAGTGGCCACCGATGGACACGTGTACTAGCCCATGAAATTAGTCTAAAATGTTCAGTTTTCAATACACTTGTGCAACCTTTAACTTTGTATTTATTTATGAATTCTATAAGCACAAAGAAATGGAATGACTTGATTCATAAGCCAAATTACGATATATCGGAATAGGTTAAATAGGCATGTCAAAATTTAGACATGGTCAATAATTGAAAGCATTATCAAATTTTATTCAGGATGAATGGACAAGAGTGGGGTGTGCGAACATACACAAAACTTTTTAGTTAGAGGTGTAGCATTTATTGAATAGAAATAACGGAAAAAAAAAAGTTAAGATAAAATCAGTTTTGTATAAAACCAAATTGTTTAATAAATAGTACAAGAAGGAAGTGGTTATAATTTCCGATATTCATACTAGGATTTATTTTGATTATGCAATTCTCACTCCACCATACAATGAATTTTCCTCAGAGGATTTTCTAACCAGTTTTGTTTGTCTCCTTGACCAGTTAAAAGTTTCCCGATTTTTTCAACCAATAAGTGTGACTATTAACAGTGTATACAATACAATTAATACTTGATCGGGAAATTTAGTAATATTCAAAGGGTTAAAAAACAAAATGTAGCTAACAATATTTCTTTAAATCACATTTCATAAAAATTTAGTTTATTTTTTTATATCTGATGACAACTTTAGATCTTGGATATTTTGTATTGTAGAGTATTGTAAAAACAGACGATTTTACAGTCAAGCTTGCTCTGCAAGTTTCATGCAAAACTGGACAACATAATCAAAGCTGTTCATTCTCTATTTGACAAAATAAATCACTTGGTATTTTTTTAGTAATTTGATTTACAAAAATATTCTTTGAAAATATATCACTTGGTAGAACATTGGTTCCGTAGACTAAAATTATATCCGGACTCTGGTAATCCGGATCGCTTTGAGAAAAAAAGAAATCGGCAAGATTTGCACTTCAAAAATTTCATATCAGTGAATGATAACAACCAAGAGGACGAAGTGTCAATTGAGGACATAAAGTGAAAATCCATGGATGTTTCGAGTGCAGTGCAGAGGACGTAGGCAAGAGAACTCATTGATGATGACGACATTGCTACTTAACCAGTCGTGGGACCATCAGCTAGTAAGGTGCTTGAGCGCCTTGACACAGTGCTAAAATGGATGGAGCTGCAGCCTGAGTGTGACCATCTACAGCTACTCACCTCGAGCGCATGCAAGACTTGGCTGCACAAGAACGAGCTGCACAAGAAAGTGAAACTGACTTCGACAATTATGTTCAAGCAATGATACATTTTACTACAGTAGGAAAGCACAAAACGTAAACAAAATTGTCTTCATAGTCATTAAATTACAAAACATACTAAAACAAATTTGGAATAAAGAAATAACCTTTTTTTCTTGAATTATAACCGTGTGGGATCTGGTCCCAATTGATCCGGATAATTGGAGTTCTACTGTATTAAAAATTTTGAAAATAAAAAATGCTGGTAACCAATTTTGATTGAGTCAGTGTAAATTCAAAATAAAACAATTATACTAACCATAAGAGCTTGAAGTGAATTTTAAACTTGTGATGTACTCTGTAACATGAACATACTATGCAAGTATCATTACTTGAGAGCAATATTAAAAATTTGGTGCATGGATAATTTTTGTTTGGTAGGTGGAGAATAAATGAATTTAAAGAGGTGTAATAAATTATAATTAGAAAATAATTACCAATCAACCATCCCTCTAAAAGTTATGAAAATAAATAGTTGAATACTATTAAAGGATGAAAAGTCGCAATGATGGTATTTGTATGTCAAAAATATTTTAAGTCATCAAAATCATATTTTGTCACCTCTTTTTTAATTTCTTGCAATCGTCTATTCTCTAAAAGCAGTTTACTGGATAAGGCTCGTGTATCAGGATTTCCATTTGTCATCTGAACATGATACCACTCAGCAATAGCTGTACACATTTTCTTTCTGGGTCCTACAATCCTGCAAAATATTAACGGCTATGAAATATTTTTAATATACATTGGAATGAATTTTAAATAAAAAATGCTACATACTCACTTTTTTACCAAACGAAGCATTTCTCCAAGAACTGGCCAACTTATCAGCTGATTTAATTATGTTATAGTAGTAATTTTTGTGTTTCAAAAAGACAGTAAATATAAAAGAACTTCAGAAAGATAAACAAGTGTATTTGTAGGTATTAATAAAATGGAGGTAAACTTTTAAACATGTTTCAAAATTGTACTACGTGTGTGCAAAATTTTAAAAATACAAAGTTACAGAAGAAAAATATTAATACACAGGAATAATCGAAGTCACCAAATTCAAGTTATTCAAAGTTCGGAAACATTAAATATGTCAAACAGTGGCAAAATTGTATCGTAACACAACTGAGGCACTAATTGAGGCATTTTTCACAATGTTTACAGCACCTTTTGTGTGAAAGTAAAGTATGAAAATTTAATATTTTTGCATAAATTTTGTACACACTACAATACATAAGTTGGGAAATGCTTCAATGTTTACTCAAAAACCAAGAAAATATCAAACATGATAATAAAATATAAGACATTTAATTATTAAAATTAAAGACAATTTCACATAATTACAAATATTTGAGGTCAAATCTTTGATTCTTCAAAATATCCTCGTAGTGCCTTTATCAGATTTGCATACTCCAAGCATACAAACAAGCAATTTTTCAATACTTACCAATTCATTGTTTTAGTCCTTCAAACAGTTGATATATCGCACCCCAGCAAGAAAAGTGACACAACTCTAAATTGCAGAATTTGAGAAACATCAACTTAAAGGATACTATGAAACTTATATTGAAAAAGTATAAAGCCTCTTTTCAATTTTAGGTAAGTGTTTATGGTGGTAACTTCAATAATATATTCTATAGAATAGTAATATAACACACTGGGGCACTTCAAACATATTTTTCAATGACATAACATCAATTTTTTTTTTTTTTCGACTTTTCACTTTTTTTGCTGGGGTGTGCTACATTCCAAAGACTTGAGATTATGATTTCCCAATCATGTTCATCCCACAGAAACTATCGGATTAAGATCGAGACTGGGATAGCCAAGGCATGATTTGCAATTCGAGAAGATCCCATGATCAACTAAAAATTACCTAGCCAAGTCATCAAATGTTATTAACGTTTTAGACAAATAAATACGATTAACTAATGTAATAAATTCCTTTTCATTCCCCAAGAAGGATATTAAATGTAATTTTTTTTTAATGTCAGATTGTGTAGGGTGTCCCTAAACTTATAATTGGTAACATTTTTCTTCTAGTGTAGTTAATAAATCTAAGATATTATTTTACTACGTACACACAGAAAACCACTGCAAACTGAAAAGTATAGCACCTAAATGAGTTTTTTAAACTACTTCAAGTTAATGAGGAGGGATACATGTTAAAAAGTTTCACCACAAAATCAGTTTTAATACAATCAGTCAAACTTAATATTAAAACAAATGCAAACAATATTAACAGAACACATTTTTACCAAACAATTTAAAAGTACTTTTCAGTTCTTAACTTAAAAAAAACTCAAAAACTCCTTTGTAATTTTATAATTAATGCAATTCAGGTGAAACAATACCCTAGAAAAATTATGCTAAAATATAAGTGTCTGTTCATAGCTTTTATCAACATATATTGAACACTTACTGTATTCCGATTTCTTTCAAGTCGTTTTCACTAAGCATCCAAAATGTATCAAGGTCTATGTCATGTTTTTCAAAAATGTAATAATATTTTGAAAGTTGAAGCTCTTTCAATAGCATTTGAAGACTTGCATGACTAGGATTTTTAGGTTTTGTTGAAGGATCTGAAAAACAAAATTGGATGAACATTTAAAAAAACTAGTCGACAAATTATGAAAAATAATTAAACTGTTACATTAAGTAAAATGTTATAAAAGAAACTGCACTTACAATTCTTTTTGGCACATACATAGTCATCTAATAAACTTTTCACTTTTAAGTGGTCATTTCGAATTGCTAGACTCCTAGCAGTGTCACCCGATTTGGACTGAAAGTTTGGATTCACACCCTAAAATGCAATTAAGAATACAAATGTAACACTCAAATGAAAAGGAAGTAAAGAAAATGCAAGATTTTAGTATACCTTCAAAGATTAATCTCATTTTATTAAATAGATGAGTTTTTACTATCAGAAGTAACAGATTAAACAATTTACGTAACATTTCAGAGGACTTACCACTGAGAAGAGAGAAAGTTATAACTTTTGTGAGAAAAATGTTTGCCAAGAGTAAATGAACTTGGCAAGAGCTTCAAACTCGTAACATAAGAACATTTTTCAATCTTACTATCACTTTGAATTAAAAAAAAAATATTTAAGCATTAAGCGCACCAAAACCAAATCAAAGCAACGTTTCTTTCCTATGATTTAATGTTGGGGTGGCTCTGAAGAGCGCCAGCACTGTGACTAAGGCCCAGTGAACACATCCAGATTTTCAACGTGCGGTGTTGCTGCCGCAACGCAGTACGGTCTGAGATACATTAGATCCAATGGAGTAGTGCACACATGCATCCAGTGACATTACGGCACCGCACGTCCAACTTGTGTGCAATTTTTACCTCAGTTCCCATGGTGCCACATTCGAGTCTCCGGTCTGAAGTACCTTTCTTTTCATAAATAAATGGAATATAAATAATAATTAATAAATGGTTGCATCTAGTAATGTTCTATTTTGTTTCAAAACATACTTTATTACACCAAGTAAGCGAAATAAACATGTTTTCTTCAATAGAATCTTTAGCACAAATGGCTCGAAATGAGTATTTGCGTCATTTCATGGTTATGTGTGCATAGTTGGGCTTCGGTGCCGCAGGTTGATAAACCGGATGTGTGCACCGGACCTTGGTCTATTGTACTGAAACCCCTGCTGATCCACTAAAGACCGACTGACGAAATAAATTTCAGCATGTACCTGATTGGAATGTAGCCCAGTTCCCAGGGTTTGATACAATGATATCCCAGGTATTCAAATCTTTGGGCAGAGTAGAAATCGCAATCACACAATACATGTTTAGGACTCTTCTACAATCCGACAAACCTCTACATAACAGATCATCAATAATGGTGTTACCATGAGGTTGAGGTGTCTATTCAGAGAACAGTGGCCAGTCAGAAGGCCAATAGCTACCCTGATTTCTTTCTTGATCAATTTCAGCAGTTTCCTCGATCTATCCCAGGGATATTGTTGATTGAGCTCTTTGGCTTCTCTTTGATCATTAGATTGAAGCCATGTATGGTAGGACTCAGCGAGGAGTAAACACTTGATAGTCCCTCTAATCACATTGTGGGGTAGACCCAAAACAGGCCCTGGTCCAATAAATGGCATTTCAGATGTTTTGCTAATATGTTTCTTTCTTTATACAAGTTAATTTCTACTATGTAGTTTGTTGCTATATGATCATATCTTGCTATTAGAGGGCTGATTAGACCAGGACCTATAGCTTAAAGTAGTTTCAGAATGTATAATTATTAAGTTCAATACAAAAAAGTAAGAATCGAGAACTTTATGTATTACCATGGAAATAGATTTAGGGTATTTGACCTGCTAAATTTCTGCTTTCCTCCAAATGGTTGGTAGGAATTTTAGGGCACAAGGGCCTTATTTGGTCATGTTGCACCAGACACAAGACAAACAAGATCAAGTAGCAGATATACACACAACACTGACACAGAAGAAAGAAATACACCCAGAGAGGAACATGCCTCCAAATGGAAGCAATTAAATTTTTTTTTTTGCAAAACAAAAAGGGTTAAAAGCAAGGAATATTAAGTTTATTACTGAAACTACCAAAAGAAAAGATTTGAAAAAAGACTACAACAAGTTAGGATTTAGCAACATCAAACTATTTTTTTTTCTGCCTACCTTTCCATCATATTTTACACTTTTTCAGGGGGTTCTGTTAGAGGTTTCAATACTTTTCCTGGCATAGTATTACGTATGGTTAATGAAAGTATTGTCACCAGAAAACAAGTTTGATGCTTTCGATTTTATGGCACAAGGCCCCAAATTGGGCAAACTACGCCAAACAACCACAAAATCAAAGAAATTATTTATAACAAGGCAGTGACCAAAAAGGTACTATAGAAGCATATTGAAACCAGTACAAAGGAGCATTGATAACTAAAACTCAATCTTCATGAACAAAGTAATGAAGAATAACAATAATTAAAGAGGTGATAAATGAAAACTTTATATATAGTACAAGAGGTCAAATGCATGTAAAAAATTGGATATTTGCATGAAAGTTAATGCTTTAGGAAAAACAGTTGCATTGATTTTATATTGAAAGTGTAAGGTTTGTATCAATTGGGGTTATTGAGGCTACAAATTAAAATTAACTTCCAACAATTTCAAGCACTGAATAACTGCATGGCTTCAAGGCTAAAGATACATCTTTTATTCAACTGGCTGTAGATGCAACTGAGGTCACTGTTCTGCAAGCTCATAATTAATTTAAGTTTTGTTTTTGATGTGAATTTATGCAGTTATTTGAGGTATTGAGAAAACATGGGGCTAAAAATATCCCGAGACAATGTTTACCAATTTGAATGGATAGAAAGGACATGCTTTCTGCCCAGACATGATTGCAGAAGAGATCTGAGGATAGAAATAGCAACACGTTTTTGAAGATGCAGATCTAAAGTCAGTTATTTAGTTTGGGTAATATGACAGAAACAAATACGAAAACATTTTGCAGATTGCTCTGCTAGTCTTTATGTTTGAATTTTAATATATTAAATTTTTAAATATTATGCAGTTTTATAAATTAGAGAACATAATTTTTAAAATTTTAATGAAATCAGTAACGTTTCCAAACAAAATGTTACTAGCTTTTCTGTTAATGTGCATATGAAAAGTAAATTCAAATCATAATATAGGTATTTGTATCTTGAACTCAAAATATGTCTTCAAAGAAATATAAATGATTTTTCAAAAGATTGACTTACTAATTGCAATAAGTCTCTGACTATCATTTCGTGCCCAGCAGCTGAAGAAAGCATCAAAGGAGTAAAATCATATTCATCCCTACAAAGAAGTCCAATTTTGATGAGAAATAAGAAAAGCTACTTTTAACAAATGTAACAACCTATGCAATTAGAGTACAATTCAACACAACCTTTTCAGTTTACATTTTATTTTGCATTTAGTGCTAAATTTACCACTCAAAATGTTAGGATACATTTTTTTCTTTGAAGTTTTACATAAAATTAGAGGCATTATAATAAGCTAATAAAATTTAATTTCCTATATGAAATGTAAAGTAAAATACAATTACAGGCAGCATTACTTTTACATAAAAAACCCGTTTCTTTAATTTTCAGTGGGAAATGGGATTTCATCCACAATCCCATTTCCCAAGAAACTTGTGGTGTAATTAAATTTCACTGTTCATTGTTATCTAAAATGCATACAAACCAAATAAATAATTTTACGCATTTATCCGTAAAATATATTAATGTATTAAATGGAAAGAATTTAATATTCTAAAATTAAGTTCATATTAAATAAGTACTGATTTTCCTAAGGGAAAGTGTACATCAAACTAGGAATGGGGAAATGGTATGTACTAACCACAGCATCTTATTCACTGCCAAATGATTTCAAACATGAATGAATCACTTTGTGATTCCTCAATTTTCATATATACTCATAAAAAAACCATTAAAATACACAATAAATAATATTTCATGCAATCACATTCAATAAAAATGCAACATACAAGGCACAATAAATAAGTTTTAGTAGAAATAATTTGATGTTAAAGATTCGAAACCTTCGAGTTATTTTGATAGATATCTATTTGGCTGTGGCAAATTTTATATCAATAAATGCAGCGCTAGTAAGACATATGGGTAGAATCTTAGTAGTTATGGTTTGGGTTGATTGATTTTTAGGGTTTTATGGTGCAAGGGCTATATTTAGCCATGCTGTGCCAGACACAAGACATAAAATGGAACAGCTACACTCTACATTAATGGGCGATGGCAATGGCCTTGGCAATTTTTTTGGCGCACTTCTAAAGCCACCAAAGGAAAGAATTATTCCTTAATCTTTTTCTGTCACAATTTTTTTTCTTTTTACAACACACTTTTTAAACACATTTTAGAACGTTTTAAAAAGCATATTTTTAAAAAACTTTCACAAAAAGTAGTAAGCTTAAGCACATCAAAACACATTTGTGAACCAGCAGAGAAACTAAGCTACGAATGTTGGGCAAGAATACCCTGAAACTTATCAATTACACTAAATACAGTGGGCATGTTGAAAAAGAAAAATATTTACAAAAGAAAGAAAGCGAGAAATAATACAACCTGATAACGTCCGAATTCTTTCGTAAAACAATAATGAAAACAAAAATGGTCAAAAAAACAAAACTCTTAATCCTTTCGTGAAAACTATTACAATAAAATAAAAATTCCACAACTGTCAAAATACAAATAAATGGAAAATGGTATCACAGAAAATGATTTAAAAGGACCAATACAATCAAAGGATATTTTAAAAACAAAATAACCAATGGGAGGAAATAAAAAAATTCAAACGAATCAATGAAATCAAACGACTTTAACGGATTTTAGAAGAACTTTCTAGAATATTCAAAATGAAAGTTTCTGATTGCCGAGGTTGACATGAAAACCACAACAACTGTAATGAAAGATATGTTGCCTTAATTTATCGTAACTCGCTACTAGTAGTGCGCCAAGCCGTCGCCATCACTCATAAACGTAGAGTGTAGCTGTACCCATAAAATATCCAGTAATAGACAGACACACACAATGAAAGGTTCACTGACACAGAAGAGAGAAATACACCCAGGGAAAGAATGCACCGGCTTACAACTCAAAGGTTGCTAGCGCAATGGGCATACCCACTGAGCCATGACCTCTATGGTTTTGGTATAAACAGAAGATTTTATACAATATAGTAGCTGAATAACCCAGAGTCAGATAAAAGTTTACAATACAGTCAGGTTTAAAATATGGCTGCAACATTTCCATGTGTTAACTCAAATACACAAACCCTGTAGAACACGTTTCCTACCATGACAGCTAAAATATGACTGCAACATTTCCCTTCAAATACACAAACCCCGTAGAATGCGTTTCCTTGTCCAAGTCCATTTATTGCAGAAAAACAAAATTTAGATTTTAAAATTGGGGCTTTCGAGGGGCACTTTTAGTACTACCCGAGGGCCAATTTCCATGGCTACAGAAAGGTCTGAAAACAGGAAAGAAATATACTTTAGAACACTGCAGAAAACAGGCTAAGTGTACTAAATTTGGTTGGGATTGGTCAAACAGTGTAGATATGTATAGAAAATATACACACCAAAGTACTCACATTCTTTTATATATATTTGGACTAATATAAAGTTTAACGCAAAACTAAAAATTAATAAATAAAATCAAAACCAATAATTATAATCTTTTGAAAGTGACTATATTGCAGGCAAAGTATTTTAATGGCTCAAACAAATTAAAGAGCATCGCTTGAGATGTATGATTTCTGTTATTTAGAATTTAACTTCCTTTTTCGCCACAATATCCCATTCTATAATTTGCTGTTCAAGTATAGGGATTTCTGGCACATACTCCACAAGTTCATCAGAATACTCAAATCCAGAATTTAACATTTGCTGAATTCGACAGTTGTTACCACTAGTTGATAGGTTGGCAGCTGCACGAGACCCAAAGAGCTGTATTAAGATCACTAGTGTACTTCTGGATCAGTTGTCATGCAAAAGTTGGTTGTTTAGGTGTTTTTAAGGTGTAAGGACTATATTTGGCTAAGCTACACTGAGTACAAGATAATGGCAGGTGAAAATTGCTGTGAAAGGAAAAAAAAGATGGGATTTTGTAAGATTATATAGTGGAATGAAGCCAGGAACATATCAATTGAGTATCCAGGGAGCACAGCCTGTGTTTTTAAAGACATTAAACCACACAAGAAAGAAAAATCACATTGGGTCAATGAAGCCTGTACACACCTAAATGAGATATGTCCCTGAAGGCAGTCATGCAAAGGATAATTGTGACAACATACTGGCATGTGTTGCCTCTAGCAGCCAAATGTGAGGCACTGTGTTAAGAATGAGCAACAAAGATTGAAGTCTTGATAAGTAAAAGCAGTATCCAAGTTCCATTGCAATTGGTTAGTTTTAAGGCACAAGGGCAATACAATACCCCCATTATGATTATTTTTTAGAATGTGCTTGGTGATAACGACGTCAGGGTCACCAATGCATGTCGGTGGTCCACTATCTTCAGAAGTCTAATGTTCTAAATAAGTTTATTTTATTTACTTTCAGGAACAACAAGTTGAATGAATATGAATAGCAAGTTGACTGCTTAGAAATGAAGAGCAGTTCCTTAGCAATGAGAGAGTTTAGTTGTTAGTTTGCTATGGATCCATTGGTGTTTCATAACTTCCCTATAACCTAGATTTTTGTTTAGCTGATTTTCTTTTATACAAAATTAGACTTCTTTATGAGGATGTCATTTCGAATCAAGGGAAGATACGATTATCCTGAGAAGTACTTTTAGTGATTCTAAGAAATACAAATCAGGCAGCATCTAAAAGTGAGAATAGATTGTGTAAGACAGTGTATCCTATTTTAAGGGAACTGAGACGTTCTCGACAAAACAAAACATGAAAATTTGTGGTGCACAAGACCTTATTTTTCAATAAAAAAGAAATTCCTCAACTAAAAGACTATATTTATAAAAACTACATGCTTCATTCATTATATTACAGTAAAAGTATATTCATTCTTTGCATTATTTTATAAAATATGAGGAATCAAATAAGTACTTACAATAAACAACCTTCTAATACATGGTGATGAATAGGTACGCTTAAAATTTTTTCTACTGCTTGGAAAATCCTAATGCATGCTTTAATATTGATACAAATGTATATGGATTGAAGTAAACTAATTTTTATTGCAGTATGTTTAATGTAAAAATAATAAAAAAAATTGAATCGAAAAAATTTGAAATTCTGAAAAAAAGGCTGATTTTTCTCATAAAATTGGCGAATAAAAAAATATTATCAATAAGAAATGAAATAAATTATGTTCATTGGATGAGTTATTACCATAGAAAGGTTCATAAAAAATTACGCCTCTTTAATATGAATAGAATTTTTTTACGAGTGTACCTATTAATCACCATGTATTAGAAGGCTGTTTATTGTAAGTACTTATTCAATTCCTCATATTTTAAAAAATAATGCAAAGAATGAATATACTTTTACTGTAATATAATGAATGAAACATGTAGTTTTTATAAATATAGTCTTTTAGTTGAGGGATTTCTTTTTTATTGAAAAATAAGGAGGTTTTGTACACCACAAATTTTTATGTTTTGCGTTGTCGAGAACGTCTCAGTGAGTTTTAAATGTGAAAGTTAGTCCCCAAACCTCTTGATCACGCCATGACATTTTTTAATAACACAAAACAGAATATTTCTGGTTGATTTTGCAAAACTGTTCATAAAAAAAAAGTCAGCTTACACAATATCAATGATTGCGCCTTTTTCAATTAAAAGTTGTACGACACTGCGGTATCCAAATGCAGCAGCATGTGATAAAGCAGACCACCCTTTTTCATCAACGTCATTTACTTGAGCTCCATTCTGCAAGTGCAATCAAATTTAAACATCAATAAAGTATCATACAACGTATCTTTTGACAACTTGTTGTAAACATTTTATTTAACTTACAAGCACTGTAGAACAAAGAGCATGTGATCAACGTCAATTTCTAAAGCGGCCTAAAATACCCTTAACCTACGAGTCGTAATTTGACTAATTCATCAATTTTTTTCAGTCCTGTCTAGCTCTAATAGAAGACAATGTAATCAGCCCTAATTCTTTCATTGTGATTTCAAATGTTTGATAGTTACTCTTTATGTAAAAGTCTTAAAACATGCAGGGTTTGTGTTTAATGGCAAACAAAATGAAGATAAAAATAGTGACTCTGAACCTGAATTTTAAAAATTTCATTTGAAATTGCAAATGAAAGTAGATAATACTATTTGTGACATGAAAGACAACATAGATATTGATAACAACATTGCAGCATGTGTTCAGGTGACCATAAAATGTTTGCAATATAATATTTTGAAGAAACATGAGGAAATTCTTACAAAACTAATAAAACACAAGTTCTTGAAGCCTTAGAAGTTACCTTACGTCAATTCTAGATACTGAATTTACAATGTACAAGGTTTAAATACAATGGCAGATTTAAACTTTATATGATCACTAATGCATACTTAGTACATTGTGGTTACTGCCATCAGAAGTTCTTGGTTTTTTGAGTAATGACTGTGTGCGAACAAGGTTTTACTGTATTATTGAGTAACAAAATTATTTGGTCCAATAAACATCTACATTGGGCATCCTTTCTAGGAGTTCCTACATTTTTTTTACGATTGTGACTCAATCCCCAAAACAGTGAAGGGTTGAATATACAAATAACCAGATAATACAAGACACTGAATATGTGCGAAGACTCACCTCACTCACAAGGTTGTTTGGCCATTATGTCAAGATGCAGGGAAGCAATGTCCTCGGGAAAAACTAGCATTGTTATGAACAAAGTCCTAGGGTACCCAAACCCTTGAGCCCAAATATTAAATGGTGGTTTCCACTTCAATATGAGGAATAAGTACTACAGCTAGAAATTTTTGGTAATTATCTGTAAACATGATACAAATTTCTGAAAACTCATGGGAAGCCACAGTATTTACATTCCCCAATAATTTCACAAGTTTTCAATGCTGAGTACATCAAAAGGAAAATAACAATATTGGATGACTGCAAATGTCTTATCACCAAATCCCTTAAGTTGGTTGTATTTTATGCAATGGGCCCATATTTGGTTATGCATGAGACGAACATCAAGTAATGGTAAGTAAGTTTTTACAAGTAGGCAAGTGTAGATTTTTAAGGAAACAAGTTTTAACCAACACAGATGTGAGAAAAATACAGCCAGAGGAATATAACCACACAAAAACTGAACCTGTGCCAACTCTAATTTGTTAACACAGTTGGTAAACCCAGAGCCCTGAAGACTCCTCTAAACCTACAAGATTTAACTGTGTGAAAATAAATGAAAAACAAATAAAACTATCTTTATATATAAATACAAATAAATAAATGTGTTTCTCCCATAGAAACTAAAAGCAATGACAGATGCTTACATTTTTTTTATGAATAGACTCTGACTTTTTTATGAAAAAACTCAGAAATGTATCAAGTTCTATGTATTATGCTGTGACCCGAGAGCTTAAAAATTATGTTTACTAAATTAATGAAGTAAAGTATTAATTTAGTTAAGATAATTATGCTAATAATTAATACAGTAAAGTAACTGCTTACATCAATCAACATGCCAACAGCCTCTGCACTTCCACATTTTGAGGCTAATATCAGTGCAGTATGTCCCTGGTTGTTTTTTAAATAAGTGGCAGATCCTTCTTTGAGTAGAAGCCCAACAGTTTTCAAATTACCACAACAGGCTGCATACATAAGTGGAGTCCAACCATTTGAATTTCCATGGTTTACAATAGATTTATCTACAGAGCTGCAATTAAGTAACATATTAAAAAAAAAGCACAAGAGAAGACAATACAAGGTTATGAGATAAAAAAACATAAATTTGAAATAAGTTTATGATAAATTTATCTGAAGCTGTAATTTAATAACGTTAAATATAAACGCACAAGAAGAAGAAATAAAAGGTTATAAAATAAAAAGCAACTACTTCGGACAGGATAGAGAAATATGCGTTAGTACATGAAATAACAACCAAACATGACAACATTGCAGTCAATATGGAAAGAAAAGGCGACCTATGAAATGCAATGTGAAATATTAATTCAACACAGAATGAAAATTTATACTTCTCAATTAAGTCACGGATTCGTTCTTCACAGCCGATACTAGCTGATGTGTGTAAATCGAATACATATTCGTCACCTTCATTCAAAGATTCCTGAAATAATTTCAACTGCTCCATTTGTTATAAAAAAAATAATTTCGAACGAAATATTACCACCATAGCATTCGTCAGCGTCTTAAAAGATGGTTCAGTCAACAATGGTCTCAATTGTAATGTTTGGATTTATATTTGGTATTTTACTATTTTTATGTGTAATGTAGCTTTATACGCTTCTCGTAGTTGCTTTTTATATTCCTCTTCCTTAGATAGTGAGAAAGTTGGTAATTTTTAATTACCGTCCTACTAGAGAAACATATCGGGCTATTGACGACGGTCCGGGATCCATTCCCAAACGGAAAGATCCGAGGACCCTAAGGCCCGGTGCACACATCCGGTTTTTCAACGTGCGGCGCCGCTACGGCACCGAAGCCCAACTATGCACACATAACCGTGAAATGACGCGAGTACTAATTTCGCGCCATGTGCGATAAATATTCTTTCGAAGAAAACGTGTTTATTTCGCATACTTGGAGTAAAAAAAGTATATTTTGAAACAAAATAGACGTTACTGGATACAACCATTTATTAATTAATATTTATATTCCATTTATTTATGAAAACAAGGTACTTCAGACCGGAGAAGCGTGTGCGGCGCAGTGGGGAACAGCGGTACAAATTGCAGTCGCTACTCCATTGGATCTACTGTAAATCATACCGCACTTGCGTTGCGACAGAGGCGACGCACGTTGAAAAACCGGATGTGTGCACCGGGCCTTAGACATTGAGAGGCTTTCTCTTTAGAGCTAAATGTAATGGATACTAAATATTTTGGTCGACCAATCGGTATAGTGGTTAAGGCCCAGTACACACATCCCGTTTTTCAACGTGCAGCGCCGCTGCGGCAACGCAAGTGTGTTCTGAGAAAAATTAGACCTAATGCACACATCCGGTTTATCAAAGCCGCTGCGTGCAGTCTGGTGCACTTTAAATCTGTAGTGGTCGAAAGTTCTTAGGTTGGGTTGGTGTGGAAGTTTGGAGAGTGGGGTGCCAGCTCAGATGTTGCTTCGTCATCTGATCGTGGTTCAAATTACGAAGTGTTGTCCTCGGATCTTTCCCACAAGGGACTGATCCCGGACCGTCGTCAATAGCCCACTGTGTTGCTGTAGTACGACGTTAACTAAAATAACCTTTACCCTTTAATTATTTTTACAACCTTTTTCGATTGGTTGAGTTTTTATAGCGTAAGATCGATAGCTGCATACGTCGCGTCAGACAAAAAACAGCCGACGGTATAGTGGTTAAGGTGTTAGCCTATAGATCGGAAGGTTCCTGGTTCGAATCCGAGTCCGGGCATGGATGTTTGCAAACGTGTGGTGTAGAGGCGGCTGGTGCACCTTAAATATGTCGTGGCCGAAAGTCCTCACGTTGGGTTGGTGTGGAAGTTTGGTGAGTGGGGTGCCAGTCAAGATTTTGCTTCGTCATCTGACCATGGTTAAAAATTACGAGTTGCTGTCCTCGATTCTTTCCCTTAAGGGATTGATCCCGGACTGTCGTCAATAGCCCTCTGTGTTGCTCTAGTACGACATTAATTACAAATTACCAAATTGACAGACACAAAACATATATCATCTAGAAAAAGACACACACAATGAAAGTTTTGCTGACACAGAAGGTAGAAATGCACCCAGAGAGGAATCACACCAGACAGGAATCAAACATGTTCCACATGCAAATTGCAGGTAATTGGTAATTTTAGTTAACGTCGTACTAGAGCAACACAACGGGCTATTGACGACGGTCCGGGATCAGTCCCTTAAGGGAAAGATCCGAGGACAACACCTCGTAATTTTGAACCACGGTCAGATGACGACAAATTGCAGGTAACTAGCACAGTAGGCATACCTACTGAGCAATGACGGGACAAATCTTCATCGAGAGGCAATAATTTAATTGACGTCCCACATTGGAAATACAAAGGGCTATTGGCGACAGGTAATTTTTAATTAACGTCGTACTAGAGTAACACAACGGGCTATTGACGATGGTCCGGGATCAGTCCCTTAAGGGAAAGATCCGAGGACAACACCTCGTAATTTTGAACGCTGGTGAGATGACGAGGCTACATCTGAGCTGGCACCCCACTCCTCCAATCTTCCACACCACGCCAATCATACTATCGTCATCTGACCGTATTTATATTTAATTATGCGGTGTTGTCCTCGGGTCATTCCCTTCGGGATTGAACCCATTCCGTCGCCATTGGCCCACTGAGTTGCTTAAGTGCCACATTAACTAAAATACCAACCTACCCTAACCTTTATTAAGAGTTTTCTGTGTGTAAATCTCTGTTTTGAATGTGGGTTGTATTAATTTCCTCTATCATCAAATTACGGTCTGGTTGTTAAGGTGTTAGCCTCTATATCGGAAGGTTCCTGGTTCGAATCCGGGTCAGGGCTTGGATTTTTGTAAGCGTATGGCGTTGAGGCGACTGGTGCACCTTAAATCTGTCGTGGCCGAAAGTCCTCACGTTGGGTTGGCGTGGAAGTTTGGAGAGTGGGGTGCCAGCTCAGGTGTTGCTTCGTCATCTGACCGTGGTTCTAAATTACGAAGTGTTGTCCTCGGATCTTTCCCTTAAGGGACTGATCCCGGACCGTCGTCAATATCCCGTTGTGTTGCTCTAGTACGACGTTAACTAAAATTACCAATTACCTTAGAAAGTGGAGCCGTTATGTAACAGCCGTGATACGTCATGATGCCGCGGGCATAACTAGTCTCTCTCGGCCGTCTAAACAACAATCCAGAAGTGTCAACTTAGACGGATAGAATTCGTTGGAGAATGGGAAACACAGACAGCTGTCGTGGTTTATTTTATTCTAGAAACAAAACAAAGTGGTTTTTTATCCTCTAGTTCAATGTTTCGAACTTCGGGATCGTTGAAGGTAGAGTGAAAATTTCAACAGATTTCAAATCAGCGTAAATTTCTACACGAGACTGATATCAAAAACAGTTTTATTATTCAATTTTTTACCATTTGATTATTTATTAAATAATTAATTATTTATTTAAAGAAAATCACATTTAAGGTATCGATCTCATGTCAAATTTTCCGCAGATTTCAAATCCGTTGAAATTTTCATTCTGTGTTTAACGTTACCGATTTTACAAAAACGAATTAATCAACGGCAGTCAAAAATGTTTATTTATTTCGCTCCTCTTCGTTCGAATCGTTTGGAGCAGGAAATGAAATCTGTTCCGCTACAAGAGAAAAAAACGTTCTTCAACTGTTTGAGACCGCTATGACGGCAGTCATGGAAATGGCAGCTTCGATCATTTTCGTTACGCTCACAAACAACGCTCTCTAGGAAACCAACACCATGTGTTGGTATAAACAACGTTTTAGTGACGTCACCCACCGATACATCACGGCCGCTAGATCGCGGCTACGCTTTCTTAGGAAACCGAAGCTTTAGGGAATGTTCCCCGACCGTCATCAATAGCCCGTTGTGGTGCTCTAGTACGGCGTTAATTAAAATTACACCTTTCCTTACCAGCATACATAAAAGAATGTGTACCAAAAATTGTTTCAAGGCCAGAGAGGTCTGGTATTGGTAATTTTAATTAACGTCGTACTCGAGCAACACGACGGGCTGTTGACGACGGTCTGGAATCCATGCCAAAATGAAAGATCCGAGGACAACACCACATAATTTTGAACAGTGTTCAGATGAGGAGGAAACACCTGAGCTGGCACCCCACTCTACAAACTTCCACATCACGCCAATGTGAGGCCATTTGAGGTGACGGCGGATTTAACTTGCGCCAGTCCCCCTTCCTGCACCAGTCTATAAAAGACGGTCTTTGGCAGGATTCGAAATCGCAACACTCCGGCTGGTAATCCGACCGGACTACCTCGGCAACGCAGAGCTGCCTGACTTAATACGAACACTACTCTACATTAAAGCACCGGACGCCAATGGATTTGCATTAAATCCAACTGTTTGTTGGGGGGTGTTTTTCGTGTTGTGGCCTAGGACCTTTGCATGTTGTTCCTGGTAAATTGAACGCCGACGCCTACATGAACATTTTGGACATTCAGGTTCTTACTACGTTCTGGCAATTTTATGGAATGAACGAATGTTACTTCCAGAACGACAACGCTCCGTGTCATATCGCCGCCTCTGTCAAGCAGTGGTATCAATGTATGGATGTAAAACGCCTTCCCTGGCCTGCTGAGAGTCCCGACATAAACCCCATCGAACATTTGTGGGACGAGTTAGAGCGACGCTTACAGACAAGGGAACCACGTCCGAAATTTACAGATGAGCTGGCGACATTCTTGCAGCAGGAATGGACACAAATACCATAACTGTATTAAAACCTTGTTGAAAGTATGCCCAGAAGGGTTGCTAGTGTAATTACAGCACGTGAGGGACCACCCCTATTAAAGCATGTATTCTTTCTCTTATACCATCACATCTTACTGTCCGGTTCATTATTGTAGGGTAGTGTAAGTATATCTCTGAAACCTTTTGTATAGCATGAGGGTACCATTGATCAACTGTATGGCACCATTAGTAATTTTTACAAATTAAATATAAATTATAGCTTTAAACTGTTTACTTACAAATAATTTTCTTCACCCAAGATTTTTTTTTCCAAATCTTTTTGCTTCAATCATGTTTTTCTCACCAATAATAAAAGAATTTGAAAAAAAAAAAAAAAAAAAATTTTTTTTTTTTTTTAGACCTTTTCTATTATGCATTGCTGTATGACATATAACGTTTTGTCAGCATCGTAATCTCTCTCTGATTACAAAAATATCCCTACAAAGAAAATATTATGAACGTATGAAATCTCATATTCGACAAAAATAAAATAATTAGTATGTTCGATAAGTTAATAGTTTTATGTAATGCATCGTAATAATGAAAGTTACAGTTTAATAACTTTACATTAATTACGATGCATAGATGTAATCGGTTTCTGAGTTGACTCAACCATCTCACTCTTCCTCAAATCTACGCTGACCGACTGGTATAGTGGTTAAGGTGTTAGCCTCTAGATCGGAAGGTTCCTGGTTCATGGATGTTTGTAAGCGTATGGTTTAGAAGCGGCTGGTGCACGTTAAATCTGTAGTGTACGAAAGTCCTCATGTTGGGTTGGTGTGGAAGTTTGGAGAGTGGGGTGACAGCTCTGGTGTCGCTTCGTCATCTGACCGTGGTTCAAAATTACGAGGTGTTGTCCTCGGATCTTTCCCATAAGGGACTGATCCCGGACCGTCGTCAATAGCCCGTTGTGTTGCTCTAGTACGACGTTAACTAAAGTTACCATTACCATCTACAAATCGCATCAATTGCCATTAGTGATACAGAACTTAAAAGTGAATTTCTAGAATCAAGGTAGGAATATGTTTTTAATGTCTTTGAAGGCTATTACAATCTGTTAATTTGGAGAGTGGGGTGCCAGCTCAGATGTTGCCTCGTCATATAACCGTTATTCAAAATTATGCGGCGATACCCCGAATGGCTTAGGCTGGTACGGTGGTAACTAGTTGAATTACAATCTGTTCAAAACGCTCGAGACACCCGGATACAGTGTTTGATCGGAACATAGCATGTGTTATGTACATGAAGATTAAAATAAATGAACAATATCAAATCGAGAGACAGAGAGTACCCTTGTAGAATTTCATCAAAAGTTCACAAATAAGTATTTTATAAGATCTTCTCTGGCGGCGATATATGCTGATATATAGAAAAGCATGAAGTCCTTATGTGAAAAATTATGCCATTTATTTTCCAGTGTCTGTTTCAGATTCATGGGCTCCACCCAGATAAGTTTAATGTTAGACAGATTTGGGGCCTGTGAAAAGTTTGAACACCACGGGAACACTCCTGGGAGAGGTGAGCCGTTTATTGTTGGAAATATTGTGGTGGTAAATAGACTCTTGGCATGAAAGGCAAAACAACAGGTTGCAAGATCTGATGGACGTATCGTTGAGCTGTTCATAGTTTCTGTTGTTTGTATGAGCTCCCCCCACTATTGCACTAGGAGTTACAACTGTGTACCTCTCAACAATAAATTGAGAATGGTAGCGTTGTCCGGGTCTTCGTAACATGCAAATGTGAGGATCCTGTGCTCCAAGGCGGAGTTCATCTAAATATGGTATTCCTTGATTCCATGCCTGTGTAAGACTTTCAGGCACATCATTAGTCCAGATGCAGACGACGATGTTTGATTGCTGTTCTCTGTTTACTGTCTGCGGTACACCGCTGTGACTCCTAGTGTAATGGTGCCACTTACGATATCCGAACCCATCTTATAGTGTTATCCTCAGATCATGTGTCCAAGAAGCTATTTACCAACACGATAACTCTCGCCATCAAAAGGCTCACCTCTTCTAGTAGTACTTCAGCGGCGGTGAAACTCTTCCATGGCCTGACAGATCCCCAGATCTGTGTCTCTTATTGAGCATGTCTGGGATATGCTATATCGTCAATTGCACCGTCACCAGAATATAGGGGATATGAAGTCGTAGCTGAAGAAATCTTGGAATAATTTGCCACATGGAGTCCGTTTGAGGACAACATGCCATGTCGTATATCGGCATGTATGGCCGGTCTTAGAAATTGCTAATTCTTGACATTTCATATGCAATTTTACAATAACAAATGGGAATTCAACATTGGACATTGTTAAAATTTCTTCATGTACATCTTAAATGATAAGTTTCATTCTAATCTAGCACATCCTTCGAGGTGTTTATTTTTTTTGTCACAGAGTGTATTAACGGTAGGTAGGTAGGTATTTTAACTAACGTCGCACTGGAGCAATACAATGGGCTATTGGCGATGATTCTGTATCAAATCCGAAGGAGTGTTTTTACGGAGTGATTATTGACCAATAATCGAGGGCTGTAAAACACGAAATTTACGTAACCATCTCAGAGAGAATCACCTATGCATTTCGCCTTTCAGAATTAAATAATATCGTACTGACTGGACCCTCTGTTGAAGGTCATGAATTCTGACTTTCAGGCCTTTTCTTACGACTCTGTTTGTACACTCTAAGGCCGAGAGATTTTTCGGGCCGCGGTAACTAACAACCGAAGGTTCGCGAGTTCGAATCCAACCAAAGACCGTCGTGTACACGAGAGCTGGCTCGCGTTAAAACTGTGGTGGCCTCAGATGTTCTCACATTGGTGTGGTGTGGAATTTGGAGAGTGGGGTGCCAGTTCAGGTATTCACCAGTTAAGGAATCAAAATTACGTGGAGTTGTCCTTGGATCTTGTCCCTTTGGTGGTTGATCCCGGACCGTCTCCAACAACCCGTTGTGTTGCTCCAGTGCGAGGTAAATTAAATAGCTACCTACCGAGGAATATTTCACCCAAACAGTATTGAAGTGACCTAAAAGAATGGCTTTGACTCGCAGAAATTTGTACAACACTATTGGAGGCTTAATTGATGTCAAATAGTAAATCAAACGTAGACCAAATGTTAGTAAAAATAGCCATGAATAGTGAATTTCCCTTAGGACGACAAAGAGGACAAATACCTATCTGGTCTTCTCAAGGTAAATGCTATGTAATGTCAAATGTTCTGTCTGGTTTTGGTACTTTTCAAAATAACTCAAGATGCACAATCGAGAGTGGCCCCACCTATTTTTCGTCATCCAAATGAGAAACATGTTGAGCAACACAAGTACGAGAATCGATCCCGCTACTTAGATTCCTTTGAATGTCATTGTTTCATTTAAATTCCTACTAGCATGCTATGGAATCTAGATGTAATAAAGTTTTGTTTGGCAGAGAAAGTCTGGATGTGCATTCCCAAAGGTAGTCAATGTTCGCGAGGGATAGTTGATGTCACATGGCAGAAAGCCAGAAGGACCATTTTTATCCAATCAATAAGTCTACATTGTTTTTGAAATCTTGGAATGTTTTGTTTCTTTAATGGCCTGTGGGTCAAACCTTTTGTCTGCTTGAAATTGTTCTGTCGAATTTAAATTTTTCCTGCCCCCATCACTATTGTGCAATTATTTGCATACATGGATCAATTGAGATGTTCCATGGTGGTGTGAGTTCATGCCAAATGAATGGAATTAGGTTATTTATTTCTTGTTAATTATTTTTATTATATATATATATATATATATATATATATATATATATATATATATATATATATATATATATATATATATATATATATATATATATATATATATATATATATATATATACATATGAATGTGAAAAGGACTTACACTGCCATTTTGTAAGTGACCGGAAGACTGTCTTGTGAGACCAATCTCCTCTTTTTTTTGCTGTCAAGAAGTAAGTCTTTTACTTATCCTCATAAACCGGTGCCTCTGTAGTCCACTTGAAAGAGCAACGGATTAGCAACCGCCGAGGTGCGAAATCGAAACTCAGTCCAACCAAAGACAGTCGTGTACTCGGGGGCTGTTGAGCGTTAAATCTGACATGGCTTCAAATGCCTCACGTTCGCATGGTAGCTGAAGCAACACAACGGGTCAGCGGTGACGGTCCGAGATCACTCTAAAAGGGACATATGAGGACAACAACTAGCAATTTTGAATTATGATCAGATGACGAGGTCAACACCTGAGCTGGAAAACTCTACAAACTTCCACATCCCACCATCGTGAGAATATTTGACTCCAGGACAGATTTAATGTGCAACAGCCTCCACGTACACAACTGTATTAGGTTGGATCGAGTGTCGAACTCGCAACTCGAACTCGGTTACTAATCCTTTTATATCCTCAGAGACCACTTACAATGTACACTGTAATATCCGCCAACATGGGTAAGCCCAAGTCGTTACCACAAATTTCAAATATAATATTCGGCAGATCTTGAGTGATATTTTCGATACTTCTCTGGAACTTCTTGGCAAAGAGGTGAGATAGGATGAAAATGTTTAGGGGATATTCTCTCAGATCAGCTGGCTAACCGATTTAGTTTCGATGTTCTCATGCATTATTCCATAAAACGGATCCCCCAAAAAGAGAGACCTACCGCTCGTTGCTAAGTAACTATTGTGCCGTCCACGACATCTGGTGTTGGAAATCTTCAGAAATGCTTTGAATGATCTGCTATTTCTTTGCCTCTCTATCACATGTCAGAGGAATACTTTCTTTCCCGGACTCGCTTCTATTCTCTTTCAGTCTATTTTCTTCTGCTTTTCCTCCTCTATTTCTTTTTCTCTCTTTTCTATAAATGCCCGCTGACAAGATGGTGCGCAGAGAGGACGCATCCAAGATAAATTCCCAGAAGAAGTCTGCTTCAACTTTTGAAAAGATCAAAGGATCAACCCTGGCAGAGATTTCGCCAGGAGGAAAATGATGGGAGATGAGACGAGAAAAAGGCAAATTGAAACAATTGGATTCGAGCTGCTTTTGTGGAATCGACTGAAACCGGTTTGCTATCCGAAGTGTATTTTCTATGCTGACGTTTCTTTAAATTCTTAATGAACAAATGTTCTTAACAATGAATAAGGACGGGGTTAGGATTTCTTAAACCTCTGAACATCAGAAGATTTCGGAATATTGTAGCCTTGCCTTTATACCCACGCAGAATAATCGCTTCTTTTGGTTGATGGAATCCTTGGATTCTTCAAACTTTAAAAATACCCTATTGGTCCTTTACTTACAAAAAATTATTTGAAAATTATAAGTAATTTACTTATAATGCAACCCTTTAGAATGATTCTATTGGTCATTTTCCTATAATATTATCATTTCAAAGCATTCCGTTAGTTCTTTTCCTAGAATAGAATCATCAGAAAGGATTCCTTTGGTCTTTTCATAGAATAGAATCCTTCGACGCGGGATTCTATTCTATTACATAATCCTTCTATTCCATTTAAGAATACTTCAATTCTATACGAGAATCCTTGTGTTCTATTTAAGAATCCAATCATATTTATTCTTTCTTCAGAGAAAATAATTCCTTAGAAAAGATTCCATTGGTTCATTTCTTAAAATAGAGTCTAGTGGAATGATTCCATTGGTCATTTTCTCCAAATAGAATCCTTTGGAAAGATTCTGTTCCGTTACAGAATCTTTCTATCCTATTCCAGAATTCTTTGGAAGGATTCTGTCTTTTCCCAAAGAATGGAATACTTTGAAAAGATTCCATCGGTCCATTTCTTATAGAATGATTACATTAGAACTTTCCTCAGAATAGAATTCTTTGGAAATGTTCTGTTTGTTAAGAACATTATAACTAGTCAGGAGTCATGCAGAGAAGATTGCATGTTGCAAGATGGAATTGAGTGTGTGAACCCCTGAGGGGTATCAGTCGGAAGCAATAATTACGATCTGGAAGTTCCGAATCAAAGGTAGGAATTAAATTTTATGGCCCTGGGGTGCTGATCAAACCATGCGATAAGCAAAGGTAAGTCTGCAATACGTAATTCAGCACTTACGAAAAGGAATCAAAACACGAGGAAATCACCATCTTATATGGTCGGTCTGGAATCAATCCCCAAGGGAAAGATCCTAGGACAAAGTCACATAATTTTGAACCGCGGTTTAGATGACGAGGTTAACACCTGGCACTCCACTCTCGAAACTTCCACACCATGCCAATATGAGGACATTTGTCAACGACGGATTTAACATGTACCAGCCCCCGTACAAACAACGGTTGTCACCGAGTTACGAACTCGCAATCCATTTTAATCGATGATTCAGTGCTCTTCAAATCTGATTAATCGCCTCTCCAATAAATACGGTTCTGGAAAACGACATCTAATTTTGGGCTGAGACCCGAAATCTGGACGTTGGACTTTATACACTACCCTGCAATAATGGATCGGACAGCAAGATGTGATGGTGTGATGGAAATAATACATGCTTTAATAGAGGGATGGTCCCACATGCTTTAATAGAGGGATGGTCCCACACGCGCTGCAATTACACTCGCAACCCTTCTGGTCATACTTCTATAAGGTTTTGATACACAGTTATGGGCATTTGTGTAGATTCCTACTGCAAGAATGTCGCCAGCTCAGCTGTAGATTTCGGACGTGGTTCCCTGGTCCGTAAGCGTCGCTCTAACTCGTTCCTCAAATGGTTTAGGTCGGGACTCTGAGCAGCCAGGGAAGACATTTTACATCCCTATCCTGATACCACTGCTTGACAGAGGCTGCAACATGACATGAAACGTTGTCGTCCTGGAAGTAACATTCGCCCATTCCATAAAATTGTCAGAACGTAGGAAGAACCTGATTGTCCAAGATGTTCGTGTAGACGTCGGCGTTCAATTGACCAGGAACAACATGCAAAATTTCCAGGCCAAACCACGAAAAACACCCCAAAACAAACAGTAGGATTTTATGCAAATCCGCTGGCGTCTGGTCCATTATTGTAGGGTAGTGTATGTAGTCTGAATAGTTTTAGTCAAAACCTTTGGACCTTTTTAAGTTCTTGAAATACAGGGTGGTCATAAAAAAACTTGGCCGATATATGGACCTCTAGCGGCCGTTCCGTTCAACCGATTGAGATGAAATTTCATGTATAGTTATTCAGAGGTATGAGCTCGGGATTCTGTGAACAACAACAAAGTAACACTCACGGTTACAGTTATAGGTAGAGAAACTCGAAATTTTCGAATGGCAACGCCCACTTTTTCCAGTCTCAAAATGCTCAGCGCATGCGAAAACCCCAAAGAGCGTTGAAACGGTACGTGTATCACAAAACACGGACGCGTTATGCACGCACAAAAAACAGTTCTGCGAACGGCCAACAAAACCACGTTCTGGACGCACGGAGAAAATTTGCATATAACAGAGATAAGACACCAACCACAGAACGCTTTTCGCCAGATACATGGGCCTCGTATGTGGCGATGGTTTCGACGGTAAACACGCAAGGTCCTTTCCACGGCATTCATCCCATTTTAATAATAGAATTTTACCAATTTTCCATTAACTTTCGCTGACAGAGTCATTTCGTTGGCATGTACAAGCTCCCGACTGAAGATCTGGCTGAATATTTGGCGAAAGGCGTTCTGTGGTTGGTGTCTTGCCTCCAACATATGCAAATTTCTTTCGTGTGCCCGGATCGTGGTTTTGTTGCACGTTCGCAGAGCTGTTTTTTGTGAGTGCATAACGCTTCCGTTTTTTGTGATACACGTACCGTTCCAACGCTATTTAGGGTTTTCGCATGCGCTGAGTATTTTGAGACAGAAAAAGTGGGTGTTGCCATTCGAAAATTTCGAGTTTCTCTACCTATAACCGTAACTGTGAGTGCCACTTTGTTGTCGTTCGCAGAATCCCGAGCTCATACCTCTGAATAACTATATATGAAATCTCATCTCGATCGGTTGAACGGAACGGCCACTAGAGGTCCATATGTCGGCCAAGTTTTTTTATGACCACCCTGTATATTGCGCAGTCAAAACAATTACCTCACATTTGGTGCTCAAAGGAAAGCTGAACAGATCCGTGACAGTTAAAAGTTATCAAGCCGAAAAAGCATATGCTTGTATTTCACAACTCTTCTAAAATCTAATTGCTCTCAAAGCTGCACAGGTAAGAAGCATATAAAAAAATTACCTCGGAATTTCAGCTTACGAAGCCGGAAACTTTTTTTCCCTCCTGAACTCAGCAACGTCGAGATCTGTTTCACAACATACGCAGAGGCCCCGATGCAAGAGAAAAACAAAACAAGATATATATCGCGAGTGCATATTCAATTACGTTACTCCGTTTCCCCTTCCTCCTCTCTTCCCTCCATAAAACAAAGTTCAGAAACTGCAGAATTTTCAGATTTTCAGACATACTTCTTCGTGCAAAATAGATATAAATAACTGAATAACAGGATATTCTCCTGCAGCGAAAGTAAGAATAATAATAAGAGGAGGAAAAAGGTACCTTTTTCGAAAGAAGGGAGCAGCGGACGACTCCATTAAACAATAAATTACTGTTTTAATATTCGGAACTCTGAGAAGCCATTAGAGTAGCGTCGTATATCTTCCTCTGCCATCTTAAAAGAACAGTCTCGGCCTGGGCCTTAAATGGATAATATGTCGCCAGTAATTACTTGGATAGCTGGGGGACGTTGGTGCAGCTTTCGTTTCTTTTTGCAGTCTTTTACCTTTTTGGTTCTTCTGTAGTCCTTTATTTTTTCCCTTCTTCCCTTGAAAGCCAAATTAGGTCTAGCTCTGGTGATTGATGCCAAGTGAATCTTCTTTTTTTGTCGCTAATTGTTACTCATTCGTGAGAAATCGAAAACTTTTAGCACGTCGATGAAAAACAAAGGAAGTTAAGTGCGGATCTTTTAACGTTTTTTCACCCTATCGTTTCCCATTTAAAGGTGTTTCGAAATTAATGGTGCAACGAAGCGTTTTTTTTGTGTGGTAATTTTCTCTCTTTTCACTCATTTAACGAAGAGTCGAGTTACTTTGAACGTATCAATATTTGATAGATTGATGGTCACAAATGGTCAAAAGGTGTTTTAAGGAAATAGTGAGGTTTATATGTCACGCGTTTTTGGAAGCTAATGTGACATTTGTTTCATTTGAGTTTTACATTAAGCTAATTTTGTTTGGTGGTTCTAGAGAAATGACGTTTCAAACTAGACAAGAATTCAAATTTTCGTAAATTTCTTTAATCGTAATATTAACAAAGAAAACATTTTATTTTCACGATGACGTAAATTAGTATAATTTTTTTGCCATTAGGAAATTGACGCTTGGCAAGTTAACATACCAAAATTATGTTTCGACGTTATGTAGTTCAATACTGATTCCAAAATTAATAAATTTTCTAATGTTAAAAAATTGCCTTAGAACAAATTGCTATATTACGTTCACAAAGAAATATTTGAATTTCAATTATACTGATAAATAATTTTTACAACAAACTACCCAAAATAAATCAAATGAAAAACATTCTCATTAAGCTTATCTATGTGGTAGAATTTGTAGTGAAAGTCTGAAGAAGCGAACATGACTAGCTTGCAAACGATAATAGTTATGTTTTTAGAATGTTAACTGGCAGCTATGGAGGCATTCATTTTTTGTGTAGTTTAAAGCCAAGCACATTTAATGTGGCGTTTTGTTTTTTCATTATTGTGTATTTAATAGTTAAATTTTACTTTAAATGAAAATTTATTGGCTCAACAATAGTTTTTATCGATCAGCAAACCAGACGTGAGAAATTCTAAGCCCAAGTATTTCACACTGTGGGTTTCAAACCTGCAACGGTTTGGAAAATTGTTTGGGAATCTTGTATATATTTTGTACACAACCTCTAATTAACACAATGGTTATTATATAAAGCTGAAAATATTGTCATCGTTATCATTTTTATAAAAAAATATTCTGCATATAACATTTTTTTAGGACTTCCTGATAAAATTAATTCACGAATACGAAAAGATAGAACTGTTTTATTCAATTTTAAAATAAAAAAACCAGCGCGTTTTCAGATCTAACTCTTTACATCTATTGAATTCTGTAAAAAGACTAGCATCCGGCCTTCAGGCCAAGAGCCTTCCATGCCTGTCTTAAACCCTAAAGTGTCAGTACCGCTGGGAACAAAGAAAGCCTAGAGGAAGCGATTTCATAGAAGAAACGGACAACTCATAAATAAAAAAGGACACTGCAGAAGAAAAGAATTTTTTTTGACAAAATAATGATCGACAGTTTTATCCCGAGCTTCCTTTTCTCCTTTCTTCTCTCCTTCCCAATGCATCTTGATGGATCACCGACAATGAGATATGATACGGAAAAGTAACTTGAAAACAAAATCATTAGAGAGAAATGGAGGATGAATGAAATTTGAAAAGAAACTATGTTGGTGGGTCAGGGGAAAAATAACCGAAGGAAAAAAAAAGGATCTGGTGAAGAATTGAGGATCATTGCTCTCGTCTGGAGGCTTCGTTTTGTCGGCAAAGCAGTTTCGTCTCTGAAATAAAATCGACTGCTGCTAGGGAACGGGACGTTGAGCCGGCGATTTGGTTTCTATTGAGTTTTATTTGCCTTGTTGCGTGGGTTTCCGGTGGTTCATCTGTCTCTAAAAGAATTGAAATGATGATGTTCATTTGTAAACATTAGGTATTTTCCGTCAGTAGATAGCTGGTAGAAGAGGATTTCGCTTTTTGGAAGTGAATACGTCTTTAAAATCGGAAGAGTTCTGGAGGACACAGGAATAAAATGTCGAACAATACAGAAAAGCGTTACAAAACTATTTCATCCAGTGGCTTTACACTAGGTACAATATCTGTATGGCACAGCATTGCGTAGATCTCGTTGGTCCAATCCATTCGGTACTGCCAGACAATAATTTGCTCATCACGGTATATTGAAGCACGATGTTGTTCCGTTCAATCATTCAAGAGGGACGTTCTTTGCATCACTGCCAATTACATTCACCTGGAATGATGCGTAGTTGGGACACTAGCATAGATGCCACGAAGCGCTGCCGATGACACCTAATAACATGTGCGGTCATTGATTGATATGCTCAATAGTTAGAGAAAAAAGACCACCCTAACTAATGAGCTAAGGTATTATTTCACGTGGCTGTACGATTACTCAGAGCTGTGCTCACGTGTCGTTAAAGTGCTGTAAAAGTGCATCCTGTAAATTCTGAGCCATAGATGCAGTTCCGTCTATTCATTCAAGACGGATATTCAGATGTGAATGTGTATGTAAAATTAGAGCATAACTGGAGTACTGGGCATGCATCAAAAGTTGAGAGCTACAGTAAAATATTACAACTGCTTCGTCTTATGATTTAAGAACTTGAAAAAACATCCAGAAGATAAATATAGTAACGTGTAGGCAAAGGATGCTTGTACCTGACATGACCATCGGACCAAGTACGTAGGTGCACTGAGAGTCAGGAGCATAATATGTCGAAATTCTACGGTGCTGGGCATGATTAGGGGCAGTGTAACTTTGGATTCCATGGAGTGTGGACTGCGTAAGTGGTGCCTTTTGAATCTTTCGAACTACGTTACAATTAGTTTCGGACAATCATGCTCGAGGGTTAATTGTTAATAATGTTATGAGTAGAATATGAAAAATGTAAGAATTAGTTTGATTTCAGAGCTAGAAGAAACAACCAGAAGATAAATCTAGCGTCGTGTAGACAAAGAAAGTTCGTTCCTGATATGACCACCGGACCGAGTGTGCAGGCGCACAGAGCAGGGGAGGGGTTTCTACAGTGTTGGGCGAGCTTTGGTACAGTGTAACTTTGGATTGCGGAGGAGTAAGCAGCAGTCTCTGCAATAATTAATATCAAACTGTACTCCAATCATTCAAACAGTAAATTAATCGTTGAATGTTTTCAGAATAAACAATCGTTCGAATTTCCTAGTGTGCTTCATTCATTCCACAATCTAACATTAGGCCCGATGATTCACATCAAAACCAAGGCTTGTGTCTTCGACACTATTGACTATTTTTTAAAGTTTCATTGGGCTTATAAGTAAAGATAAAAACTAGATTCTAACGCGAAGTTTCAATGGATTTTAAGGGTTATTTTGTTTTTGTGGAAATCTGTTACTTAATAGAGAATATCTAATGCTAGGGGTTCCATCTTTGCTCATTTCTCAACTTCCGAAACTTGCTAAAGATTGTAGTAAGAACCATGCTTGCTTCGCTCACTCATAATGCACTTTAGCATCAAAGCTTTTACAAAATGTTTCATCAAATAAAAAGAACCCTTCCAATAAATATAATTTAATGAGAGTAGAAAAGAAACTCATGAATTACCCACAGAATTTCATGATTTATATCATGTATCCTGAAAACAGTGTGACCAGATACTAGGTAGGCAATTGAATTAACATCGCACTGGAGCTGTACAACAAGCAATTGGCGATGGCCTTGTTATTGTCTCTGCTATTGTCGAAGCCCTGATGTTATAGCCCACATTTAATTAAAAAAGAAATGGGATATGAGTTTGTACTGTCATAAAGTTTGTCATTGGAGGGTATTCGTGGATACTCCGTAGTGGACGTTATTGGTCCAAATCTACATTCTAAATTTAATTGAAAAAGGAACAGTCTTGGAAAGTGTCCAACAAAATTTTCTGTATTTTTGTTAGCTTCTAAGGTTTTTGTAGAATGCAATGTAGATTTTACTGTTGCATTCAAATTTGCAGTTTCAGAGTAATATCTTAAATCATCCAAACTTTAAAGTGGTTTGAAGGCATTTTGAGTCTTAATCCGTATATCCGTTTTTTGAGTAATTAAGGGAGTGTCTTCGGTCACATTTCCTTTAACTTTTATTCTTGATGTGGTTTTTTTCTGCTTTGGAACTTTAAACATCACTATCTTTGAGACCGACAGCAAGTTAACTTAAAGAGAAGTTTAATCATACGACCTGATTCAAAGCAAAATTCTCGAAAGCTGATAGTATTTGTAATCATAAAAAGTGAGAATGTAACAAACTGCTTCTTTTCATTAATACAAAACTCACAGGTTTGCTGAACAACACAGGTCTAGGAGCATCGCTCGCTATGACTACATAGTCTAGAGTTGGCTAATGGAGATGGTGGATTCAAATAGGTTGTCAAAGCACATTTCGGTGATTTTTTTGAGACAATTGTGCAATATTTGACATCGATTGTTTTGCATGCTTTGGAATTGAAAAGCTAAGCATTAATGGAATACAGTTTTTGTGGAGGTATATAGCGATATTCTTATGAGAATCGTGATAGTCTTAATTCGAGGTAGTTATTAATATTAAGAGCTGAGGAATAAGAGTAGAGAAATGACTGAAACATTTATACTATGTGATACACTTACTTGGAATACTCCTCTATTTTAACTCTGTATAAGTATCATGGAATCTGTTGTTTGGTTGGTAGTTGATTAAGGTCACACTGGAGCAACACTCAGGGATATTGGCGACAGTTCAGGACTAATCCCCAAATAGAATGTGTAATACTTATCTGTTTAAATTGGACGTTTTTTTGAGGGGATTTCTGTTACAATGTTCTGATGAAGTAATTTGTATGATAATGTTCTTGTGAGGATTAATTTGGTAATTTTTAAAAAATTAACGTCGTACTAGAGCAATTCAACGGGCTATTTACGACGGCCCGGGGTCAATACCTTAAGGGTAAATTAATTAATGATATTAATTAAAATTCGAGGGCAACACCACGTAATTCTGAACCACAGTCAGAGGACACCTTGGAAAAAACTAAATTAAAGCGATATTGTATGAAATTTTAAAGCGATATTGTTTTCACGAGTGAATTTTGGTAATGCTTTTGTGGGGGTAGTTAGTTAGTGAATAAACGTCGTATTGGAGCAACACAACAGTTTTTGAGAGGGAATTTTGGTAATGGTTTTGTGAGGGTATTTTAGTGGTAATCTTGTTATGAGGAAATTTTTAGTAATACTCTTGTGAGGTAATTTTGTTGACAGTGTTTTTGTGAGGGGATTTTGCTGATAAAGTTCTTGTGAGGAAATTCTAGTGATAGTTCGTGTTAGAGAATTTGGATGACAATGTTCACGCGAGTGAATTTTGGTGAAAATATTTAGTGTATTTAAATGGGAATCGATTAAGGACTTCTAGTATAGCCATGCGATATTTAAGCTTTTTCCAATAATTAGGTTTTGAACTACATTAAATTTTCCTCATTATTGCTATTTTAGAGGGTAGCAAAAGTTTTAAAAACGTCTGACAAACCTCGGCTAGTAATTTTCTGATCTTTTGTACTTGCATAGTAAATATAAAAATGTAATTCTCAAATAGATTTCGCTTGCGTAATTAATATAATAATTCTCGGATTAATGAAAACACTTTTGAAATAATGTTCAAATTTGAAATTTGGGTAGCGATAACTACAATTAATTTCGATCCATAGATAGCAAATTTCTATGTCTAGATGATCCCTGAATTCGACACCAACTTTAGGATCGAATATCTTCGGATATAAAGATTGTAAAGTAAAGAAATTTCATATTTAGACTAATTTCATGATGCAGAATCTGATTATGGCAACAAAACATGGTGTTGGGTTTCCATCAGGATTATCGTTGTTTGTGCTAAATTTGTTATGAAGACGTCCCTTTATGCAATTATTTGAATTTGAATTTATTGAGGACGTTATTCCCTATTGAAGGATACCTTTGCATTTGCTCTGGTATAAATAGTGTTTGAAATAAAAGAAGTGGCTTGTTTCTTTCCCGTGATTGCACATAAGGGAGTGTCAAATTTTCATAACCTAAGGTCCCTAATTTAATGCTTGATGATTTTGAAAGAACAGTCACCTATGATATTGGCGCACCACTTGACTTCTTTTAAGCATTCTAAGAAATGTTTTTCTGAAATATTTATACAAATACACACACAGAAAGAGGGTAGTTCTAGAAACTCCGTTTTATAGCTTCAACGAAGCATACTTTATAAGAACAAAACTGTGTATATTCTCCTTTTAAGATAAATTGAAAAGATTATTAATATAAATTAAAAAATGACGAGTTCTCAAACGAAACGTGTCAAAAGTATTCACTAAAAAGTTTTCATAGCTTTTGAAGTGATTTTTTTTTATCGTTTTGTGGATTTTACATGAAAAGAATACTCTTCACGATAAAGAATACACAAATGCAATAAAAATTATGATTCATGCTTTAATGAATTTTTAAGAGGCGTTTTTCCCCATACAATGGACCTATTGTTAAACTTTTCTCTAAACTCTTTTTTTTTTGTTGTAGATATTGATTCGCCCTTATAATGCCTTTACATTCACAAATACTCATCAAAAAGTTATTTTCGCTGTTATTATTTGGGTTCTATGGAAACTGACACAGCTTTTCGAGTAAGAATATTTTATTTGTAAAGAATTTCACTGAACTGACTTGGATTTTTGCGTACTATACTTCACATCTATTGGTGATAATAGCAGGATGTTAACGATCCAATAGATATTCTTAGAAAGGCACAAAATATCTTTAACACTCCAAGTGGTTTAGACGATATAGCTCGTCCATCCATATTTGACCACCAAGATATTTCCTAATTTCTGATGCTGACGTAATTCAAGATATTTCATCCACCAAGTTAGAGATAGTTTTTTGCTAATGTAAAGATAGCTCATAGTGACCTTCAAAAGAACCCAAAAGATCTTCAGTCGAAAATAAAGTTCCTTAAAAAATGTCTTAGCAATTAAAAGGTGGGTTGGTTTAATATGGGGCAAGAGTTGTATCTGAACCAAGTTTTTCTGTCACGAAAATTTAAATTTAAAGGAAAATTCCGTCTTTTTTTATACATTGAGGACTATAAAAAGTAATTTTATTTTGCATTTGTATATTTTAGTTTTATCTGAATTCATACTACATACATACTTTTAAAGAAAAAGTATTCTTAAACGTCCATTAGAATGACAACGGTGAACATAATATGGTTTCCGTATGTCTGTGAAACTTGAAATACTCACAGAATGATCAGTTTGCTCATTCTTTATATTAACTAACCACACAAATAGTATTGGTAACTGGTGTCGGGGTGCAAGGGTATCTGTTCTCTGTACGGTTTGCCAATAAGGCCCCATTCTTCCTCAGATGTCTATTTTATAAAAGTTTGCTCAACCAGTGACTCAAACGTTTAAGCTTTAGATGCTAGTTGTTAATTAAAGATAAATATAATTACAAAGAACGTTTTCTTTCACAATTCAACTATCTACATGCTATTTCTTAAATTGTCTATTGCTTCAATATTAAACGTTTTCAATTTTTCTAATTTTCTCAATATCCATTTCAGTTTGTTCATTTCATAGACTAATAAGGTCTAATGTGATAATTAATTGATTCCAATATATACTTATTCTCTATCAGAAAATGAGAAATTGCCATCTAAACAATTTCTTATTTTCTGTTATTATTCAATTTATTTCATTCAATTGACCATAGATTACCATCAAGAATAACAAGAATAATAATAGACATCCATAGTGCTGTACCATCTGACTCAGAAATGGACACGACAACAACTTCATTCAATTACCTTCTAGTGCTTTTGTAGACACGTGACGTTTCAGAGATTTTATGCGACGGTTCCAATCATCTTCATTCTTGTCTGATATACAGTTTGGCGATAATTTCACAGAGCCTGAACTCCTTCCCTCTAATATGCTTGGTAGTGGGGGGGGGGAGAGGAGGCATCCACCAAAAATATATATAAAGATATTAAACATACACATAACATGAGTAATGTGTAAGCAAATTTAATCGGTACAGCTTTAATCTACATTTAAAGCGGTGGCAACGGGCTTGGCGTTTTTTTTTGGCGCATTTCTAAAGTTGCGAAGGAAATAATTATTTCAAATGAACCAATGAAATCAAACGACAGTTTAACGGATTTTGAAAGGACTTTCTAGAATATTCAAATTGAAAATTTAAACTTTCCGCTTGCCGAGGTTGCCATAAAAACCGCAATAAGGATGGGTTACCTTAACCTGCCATAGCTCGCTACAAAAAAGCGCCAAAAAAATAAAGCGCGGTTGCCACAGCTATGAACGTAGAAGGAAGCTGTACCAATGAATCATTCACATATAAAGGGTGTTTCAAATTTTTTCAGTTACAAACTTTGGAACTTGCCGCCTATCTGTTATAATAATTAGGGCGTTTATCCGCCACTCAGTTGAACCCGGGATTGAATTCCAGTTTGTAAGCCCATGGATACTTCTTATTAGCAAGCAGCGGAGGCTTACCCACTAGATGCTCCCTCACAAACAGCCGCCATTTTCTCCTTGTGATAAAGAAGAGGTCAGTGGTCAGGAATTAAAAAACTTTAAAAGAACAAAAGATTAAATCTTATTCACAAATTGATGTATGCCCGCATAGTTCGCTGGAGCGTCTTGAAATGGAAAGCTGTAAAAATGGGAACTATACTTTAAGTAGCCTTAATTTAAAGTTTAACAGTAATTATACACTTAGCAGTTTCACAGTAGATGCTCAAAGTTGCCACCACCAATTGCAATACAAGTCTAAAATCACAGTCCGATATTTTATGTCACTTGTATAACTGAGAGAAATCCCATAGTGGTTCTTTATGGAACCAGGTATAAGTTGTCAGGACTTAAAAAAAATAAATTAGAGCTTTTTACGGTAAATAACAAGGTTAATGGGCATCAAGGTGCATAAAAAGGCTCGACCGTGACCTCCTTGGTAAATTAATCTGCAATTTCATTGACATTCCTGATGTTTGTCTCGACTAGGAATCTTGTAATTAGAAAAATTTACCAGATCTTGATGGACGAGATATCTCATCCATCGAGATCTAGTTATCTTTCATCATTAGAAGAAAACTGACCAGATCTAAATCACGTCATCACCAAAAAATGATGATGAGATATCTTGTCGAAATCACTTGGAGGTTTAAATTGGATGTCGACACGAGAAGGAATCGATTGGATATGAATATCTTTGATTGGAGCTAAAAGTTAGTGTCGCATTTAGGGTTTTATTTGGTTTTCCTCTCTTACTTTTCTCAAGTTGGCATCAGTGTAAGGTAAAAAACTAATAAAACTGCCTTAAATTATGTAAAGTATGGTTAGGTTGGTTACCATCTCGTCTATAGGCGAATGGTTTGTTTTGGTTGCATCAACTTCACTATCCTGTCTCTTCCATTTTTTGTAATCTATTGTCCGAAATTCCCTTCATTATGCATCTAAGATCTTTTCTAGTTATTTTATCAGAAATTAATAGTTTTCTATCAGAATGTTTGTAATTCCCTGAAATTTTTTTTTTCTCTAATAGCGTCCTATTGTCTGCACCTGTAGATAATATGATCCACTGAATCTTCCTCTTTGTACAGTCCGGTCCCGAGCACCCATGTGACATTGACTGCAGTCAACTTGTGTACGACCCCTTGGAGGGGTGTAGTGAAGAACCACCGGGGTGTTTTGGAAGAAGGAAGCGAGAGTGGACAGAATAGGGGGAGGCCTTGCGTATGCGTTTTGCTCGTATACAATAGCTTTTCTGTAAACTAATAATTTAAGTTTAACTATCCAATTATCTTCAAACTTGTCTGTAAAATTTATAACTAACTTGTAAATAAACCTTAATTTAACTTAATTGTTTCGTTCCTGTTTTAATTGAGCTTGTATTCCATGGTTCCTTCAACATACCAAAAAATGGCCACGGCATGTTCATCCGAGCACATTTGAAGGAGGTGCGGAAGGAGAATTCGACTTTCTTCTCCCCATTTACACATATTAGTATTTGCAAAAAAAAATGTTGGTATTCCCCTAAGGCTTTATGCCCTGTCAGTAGTTAATTTATCTCGAATGAAACTTGGAGTCTCCTAGTTGAGACTCTGTTGAAAAAGTTATGTACTGTTCTTCCCTTGGTGGAGTTATCCCAACGTAATTGAGACTTTTAACTGCTCCTACTTCAGAAGTCCTCTTATGTTCTCTCTGGATCTCTTAGTCGTTATATCTATATACGGGCACTGAGTGGCTCATATGGCGATCTCAACTATGTAACAAACTTTTATTTAAACTGATTATTCCTTGACAAGTGCTGAACTTAACGCATAAGCAATACCCATACATGGTTGAAATAACGTGCCAATTTTATTTCTTTTGTTGTCAAGCAGCTAGGGTGTTATTTGGTCCTCCTCTCTTATTTTTCTCAAGCTGGCACTAGTGTATAGTGGTTAAGAAAATAAACTAGCAAAACTGCCTTCAACTATAACAAACTTTAATTTAAACTGAATTTTTCTTGTCAAGTGCTGGACTTAAATTTATGCACAAGCAACACTCGTACTCGGATGAAACATTTTTATTGCTTCTGTTGTCAAAAAAATAACCTGGTTGATCATTCATTAATTACCCATCAATCCCAAACGACAAAACGTTTCGAAGAAAGGCCCTCGAAAGGACGCAGCAGTGAATAGTTTGTTACGGCGGTATGGAAAAGAGTAGGTAAAGAAAGCAAAAGTCAAACATGGGGAAAATCGGAAGGAAAGCTTAATGAGAAAGTGCTACATGTGTTCGTGCTGCATCGATTTTTGAAGGAAAAAGCCTTTTCTTTATTTATGTTTTCATTACTTCCGGATGCATGACGGTAATTGAAGTCAAATTGAAACATGCTTGCAACTAGCCTGAAGGGAGGACCGGCGATCTTTTTTATTTATTCACTTCCCTTTCCTCACCAGCGAGATCTGGAATTTGTGACGACACAACTTTACGTCTCGATTCGGCATAAATTAAACGCTTCAACCCATTCTTTCTGCGGTATTTGAATGTCCTCGGGGCCACATGAGATGTGCCGGATGATGGAAAAAGCACACAGGCAAAAAAAATATTTTTTCTTTCTTGAAATTCGGCACCGTGTCGGGATACAGCAGTATCGATTCGACGGGAAAGAAGTTATCGAGTGCGTCAAGGAAAATTACTACGCGTTATTAATTTTGCATAAGGTCAGGTTTTTTTCATTTTCCGTTCCTTATTTGAGTCTTCTGATATATCTCTTTTTGATTGCCTCGTAGCGATAAGTTTTTCTCCCTCCTCGACCCACGTGCTACTTTCTAATAAAAGCTTAAATTTAGCTTATGGAAAACGCGTAGATTCGCTAGGGGTAAGGAGTAGAATATTGTAGCGTCGAAGTTTAAATTCTTTGGCACTTGGAGACTTTTGGGGATGAGCGTAAGAATTGTTGTATGCGACTGTAAGTATCTCATCTCAGGAATTCCATTGTATATTCTTCAAATTTATCTCCAGTTCCAAGTGCAACGAAAGTAAAGACAGAAAGTTGCATTTTTCTTCCAGTGCGCATCTAATGGAACATTATTCATTATGGCACCACAAAGGCAGATTTGGGAACCCCCTATGCGTTGCCCTTTTGTATTATAGGGAGGCATATATTGCATATATCACGTTACACTTCACATATTCTGAGCACACGTGTATATGAAAGCCCCGAATTCATTCCAAACGAATAAATACCCATATATTACGAGATTTGAACCATGAACCTTTCGATCACGAAGCCACTGTTTACTAGGTCTAATGGTTTTAAAGATATTGGAAATACTGTATAAGAATGGATATGAGTTAGCTGACTAAATTCCTTTCTTTTTCTAGTTTTGTTGATAGAATGAACGGAAATCCCCAAATATTTAACTGTTCTAGAATTCATAAATGAAATGGAATTTCCTTTGCTTACATATACGATATTTTTATAGATAGAACTAAAGCTTTTCTACCATTTACAGAAATACATTTTGTACTGCAATATATTCTACTGAGTTATTACTTCATTTACTGATAAATATTTGCTAGCTGCTGATATAAATTCATAGAGTTAGAATGGCCCACTTGAAAAGATACGCTATAGAACATTTTAAATTGGATTACTTGTACTCTCCCCAACTATGATCCGGTTGGTGTTGTCCTCGAATATCTTTCAGTTTGGTCCCGGACCGTCTCCAATAGCCCGCTGTGTTCCTGCAGTGAAACGTTAACTACCTACCTACCCAATTACTCCAACCAAAGGCCATTGTGTACACGGGAGCTGGTGCACGTTGAATTTGTTGTAGCCTCAAATGTCCTCACGTTGGCATGGTGTGGAAGTTTGGAGAGTGGGATGTTAGCTCAGGTGTTACTTAGTCATCTGACCGTGGTTCAAAATTATGTGGTATTGTATTCCTCAGGGATTGATCCCGAATACTCGCCAATAGCCCATTGTGTTGCTGCAGTGCGACATTAATTAACTACTTACCTACCCAATTTATAATCCGAGAAGTAATAGACTGAGTTATTAGCCACTAGAGCCAGTCCAGATGACATGTTTTTTGTAGCACTCGTGGTATGGACGATGTGTCGTTCCGTTTTAACATCCATTTCTATGTCTCGTAATGTCACTGACTAGAACCAAATGAATTTGAACTGTTTCCGTGTTCTTCTCCGATGTCTCTTAAGAAGTGCTGAAGGTTCTCCCACAGTATGGTCGCAGTAAAACATATTTCACTCTGCTAGTCTTCCGAGATCATTTATTCAGCTCATACTTACAGCTTGCATATTTGGTCGGTGCAATTTATAAAAGGTCAATTCCATAATTATAATTTTAGGAATCAGCAAGTTGGTAACAACTATGATTCTCCTGACTGTATTTTATGTAATAGTAGACAACCTATGAACAATCGATCTTAAAATGAAATAGACGGAGCATGTGCCAGCAGTTTCATGTTATTTCTTCCAGTAGCTCGATTTGAAGATCTGTCACGTAGTTGTGGGTGAAAGCATGAATCCTAAATTATTGAGAGATTGGTTAAATTGGCTATCCACACCGTGATCAAACACACTAGTCTGTGCTTCGACAGCCAATCAGCTGATGCTGATAAATGATCTAACGACTGCGACTCCGCCCACATGCTTCGTCTCGTTCATAATAAGGTCGATGATTATGACGACTCAACACTTAGACAGTGCACTGCACTGAATTATACCAATAGTGTATCAGAAGTATTGGGCAACCAGATGGCAAATGGCATGAAGTTAAGAGGCTGGCATTTGTTTCATTCATAATTATTATTTTATAATGAATTATTGAATTTCCTATTTCATTTAGGCTTACCTTATGATTTTGAATTGAATACTTCAACAAATTTTGTAGTCGCCATATAATTGTAATGTTTGTAATGCTGTTTCCAAATAAATTGTATTTTTTTCAAAAAATGTTTTTTGAAGTTACAGACGACTTTATGTACTACAAATCACAAAGTGTCACTAATTTAAGTATATAACAATGCATGTAATTCGCTGCGCATTTAATGTATGCACCAAATCAAATGTTTCTTGGAATTTTGCGACAACATTTTTAATGTATTTGGCTAAAATAAATATTTTAACCCTTCGGATATTGGTATATGTCTCAATTAATATTCGAATTTCATAAGTTTGGCGAAAAATTAGAGAGGGGACAAGAATTAATCAAACACAACAAATTATAATCATTTGGATTTGGCTGTTTACAAGGTTACTGGTTACAGTTGTTTAAAATTTTCACCAATATGGTTTAATAAAAAAACCCAATTAAGATGACACACACACACACACACACACACAGTGAATAAAAAAAAAAAAACTCTGCAAAAACACATACACACTCTTAAATCTTGGTTCCATGAATGGAAAATCAAATTGAATGCTGATAAAATCGTTGCTATAAATTTTTACCTACAAACATCCTCAATCCTGCAAACTAAAAATAAACGACACCGAAATCCCGTGGGCCTAGGAAGTGCGATACCTTGGTGTTATATTAGATAAAAGACTCACTTGGAACCAAAACATTACACATGTAGCCAAAAAATTCGAAAATGTCATACGTAATCTATTTCACATAATTGCTCGGAATTAGCCATTGACTCTGAAAAACAAGATACTCGTTTACTTAACTTCTCTCAGACCAGTAATCACACATGCAAGTCAAATTTTGGAGTTCTGCTATAAGCACAAATATCAATACACTTGAAATTCTCCAATCCACCGAATGATAATCAAAGCACGATGGTCTCAGAGAAACGTTGAAATCAGACGTAACATAAAAATCACTACACTTTAAACACACTTCTCTAAATCATCCATCAATTTTTTTTAACAATCTTAAATTCATTAACAACACTTCCATTCAACAGATCCCCAACTCTGACGAAAATTTCCCACACAACAGACATAAACCCAGATACACCACTCAAATTAACTAATAATCATCCAAGATCACTTCAACAGTCCTCATTTCACATTCTTTTATTTTATCTTTCATTTAACTAATAATGCCATCTTTTAACAATCCTGAATACATCATTAAATTTATTATTAATTATTAACTGTTTCCATGTTCTTCTCCGTCGACTGTTAAGGGGACTCGGCACCCCAAAAATTATTTTTTAAAATAAATTATATTTATTGTAGTTTTTATCATTAATTAATGTTTTCACATGTAATTAAATGAATTTTGAGGAAAAAAATCAAAATTTGTATCACAATTTTTTTTTAATTTAAAATTTTAATAAAATTGTCAGAAATTTCAAATTGGTACTCCTTTTTTAATATTCAATATTTTAACTTCAAATTTTTTTACAATATTAATGAAACTTCTCTTAACACTTCTAAATATGGGATTTTGAATATCTTGTGTAGTTTTTGAAAAAAAAATTAAAAACTGAAAAGTTAGTGAAAAATCGAGAAAAATTACGAATTGTTTTAATTAATCTGTAATAAAATAAGTTCTACTTATTTTTTTACAAATCCCATATTTAGTTTTATTGATCAGATAATTATGAGCAAGTGGTTAAAATTTCAGATGATTTAGATGATTGGTTAAAAAGCTTTATGGTTTTAACCATAACAGTGTTTGAAAAAACACAAAACTGAGTAAAACCAATTTAAAGTTTTGATGTTACTAAAAATGTAGTAAAGAAACCATTAAATCACTTGAAATTTTTTTTGCTGTTGACCAGCACATATATGTGGTGCTGTAGAATATTTATATGTAAAAATAATAAATATTTATGTTTCATACAGTCAAAATTTAATGCAATGGAATATTCACAAAAGCGATGTAATTTGTAACGTAAATACGAAAATTTGATTTTAACGAAAAAAATGCTATGGTTATATTATTGAATTCTGTTTTCTATTATGTTATTACAAATGATCAAAAAAATATGTTATACATAAATTCTCATTAAAAAATTTCAATTATTATTAATATGCGACTCACGAATTGGAAAATATAAGTGAAGATGATTTAGAAAGATCCTGCTTTATAGGTTACACCTTCCCTTCTTTTGTTTGCATGTTCTTGCCTCTTAATGGCAAGTTTAATCAGTTTTCTAGAAAACTGATATTTTGCTGTAGCGCGTCTAGCTTGAAAAAGCACCTTCCTTTTGCACAGCATCATTCCAAGAGTCCGACTTGCATTCCCGCAGGAAATCCCCAATGCACTCTGCTGTTCTTGTAATGTTTTGCACACACCATTATTGAACTCACACACTGCCTCAGAAATTACACGTAGAATATACTTCTACAGCTTAACCGCACATATTAAAATATTTGTAATATGAGGCTTTGCTGGTAGATTTTTAAAGTTATCACTCAATCTCGATTGGGATTCCTATTAGTTTCGGTTTCGATTTCTGTACTAAGGTAAATATAATTTGATAATTTGGCAACTTAGAATTATCGTAAAGACATGAAACTTTGCAGAAACATTTTTAAGATTCCAAATCATAATTTGGGATAAAAATCCCAAAATCGGTATTTTGACCCATTTTCGGGTGCCAAGTCCCCTTAAGAAGTGCTGAAGACTTTCCCTCAGTATGGTCACAGTAAAACATATTATATTCTACTAATCTTCCGAGATCATTAATTCAGCTCATACTTACAGCTTGCATATTCTTCAGGGTCATCAAAGTTTTAATTCATAACTAAAATTCATAATGTGTGGAGAAAATTTTTTTGGTGGGTGGGATGCCAGCTCAGGTGTTGCCTCGTCATCTGACCGTAGTTCAAAATTACGTGGTGTTGTCCTCGATTCTTTCCCTTAAAGGATTGATCCCGGAACGTCGTCCATTCCTCTAGTATGACGTCAATTAAAATTACCTTACCTATTAGAATCTAAAAAACACTATATCGTCACCTACATCTAACTTGAAAGAAAATATCTCTCATATGTTTTAATCATTCGTTGCACAGAATTTTGAGATATATTTTGACAAATAAAAGCAGTGGACACCAAAGAAGTCATGCAGATTTCTTGTAGTCATGAAAATGTGTGATTATATAGGAAGAAATTATCCTTGATACTCAGCTGGTAATAAAATTTAGAAAGAACCTACCGTCTCAAATCAATTGCATCTATAAATTCTTTCAACCCGGATTGATAAGTGGGATGTTATGGATAAGGAACCACACTTTAGAAATCAATAACGATGGTCATGTATTCATTTGCATCAAAAGAAAATCGCCAATTTCCAATCACCGGAACTTCATTTCAAAATCCAAATTAACACGGGCTACATCCGTACTTTCGGGTCCTCGGGGAAGTTCGTTGTTTCATTTAATTATTGGACAGCCACAAACTAATTACTGCTTTTTCAATCCCTTCGCTAAGTCTTGCAACCAGTACTTGACTATCGGATTTACGAGTTGGAATCGAAACTCGAATGAAAAAAGATGAAACAACGCATCGTTTGATGTCTGCCTCACCAACTAATCCAATTAGCATTCTTTTTTTTCACTTTTAAAAGTGCCGAAATCATTGGAATAATTGTAAACTAGACGTTAATTAACTGCTAGTTTTTATGGATATTGTGCTGTTTCGTGGGTTTCTTCTCGTAAATATCATGGACTCTCAGTGGAGAATTTGAAACCTCTCACGAAAGTAAATCAATGTCGTCCCTCTAACTCTCTGTACTAATTTGAAAGGAATCTTGGGAAAAGCTGACATAATACCTGCTGATTGATTATGATTTCAGAGCAATAGATGGAACTTCGAATGCACCTTATTTTGCGCATGCTCGGATAATTCGTTCTTGTTATGGTAACGTTGATGATCACTGTAGCATGACAGGCAATTGCTATAACTTTCAGAAACCAACGGACTCTCTCGTTTGGTGATAGTAAAACAGGCTTTTGGAAAAAAGTAAGTTTTCCTCTTGACATCGGCGTATCATTATCATAATAGGTTTAATGAGGGAATGCTTAAAATCGCTTTTCGTTTGTGGTAAGAAGGTATTCAATCAACGTTTCACTTCTCCAATGGGCTATTGGCGACTCTCCGGGATAAAAAATGAAGGGAAAATTCCGAGCATAGAACCGCGTAATTTTGAACCATGGTCAGATAACGAGGTCACACCTGAGCTGGGACACCACTCTCGGACCTTCGACTCCACACCAATGTGAGGACATTTGAGGCCATTGCAGATTTAACGTACAACTAGCACTCTTTGTACACGACGGTCTTTGGTTGGATATGAACTCGCAACCCTCAGGTTGCTAATCCGTAGTTCTTCCAAAACACAACACCTCCTATATATAAGAAAGCCCTCCAACGGCAACCATAAAAGCTGATGACGTAGACGTAGTTAGGCCATCCAATTTCGGCCGGGTTACTTTTTTCCCTTCATTTAGTCTTTATCAAACCATGTGCCAAAAATATGTTCTTGGCGTTGAATTCGCCGCTGTGATTCTAAATGAAATCGTTATATATGTGTGGGGTTAACAAATTAATCACATTTCTAAATAGCAGTGCCTTATTACATTCAAATATTGCACAAGGCGCTGGGAAGTATTTTTTTCGCTTGCTCTCAGCCTATTTCTCCACTGCAACAAAACCTGCTGCCGGCTGCCGAGTATAGTGGAAAAAGTTTAGCGATGTGTTTGCTTATTTTGAAGTTTTCAGAGGATGAGATAGCCGTTGCTTACCCAGAGCGTTCTGTAGAATCATATTTCATGTGTGAAGAAAATGTTATTTTTTATTAACCAAGGAATTATCGTGTTTAAGTGTTCAGTACCGTTAAGAAAAAGGAATTACTCTGGTGGTCCCACAGATTCCGTCTTCAGCCTTCCAAAGGAAGATGAATTAAAAAATGGCGGTACAAAGAATTTCAAGGTAGGTTTCTTTTTTGAGGAAATAAAATGTGCATTTTAAATTAATTTACCTATCTATTTTGTAAATTGACTGTAAGCACCAAATTTTAAATTTATTTATCTATTCATTTTATATAAATTGTCTGTAAGCACCAAATTATATTTGTTTTTTGTAAGTTCGTTCTTTTAACGAATCGTTGTTTGGAGATAGTAAAAATTTGTCCCACTTAATTTTAATCAATTGTCGCTATGATTAATTATTCAAGAGTGTAACAAGACGTGGTGTGCAAAAGGATTTATTCTGCAAACCCAAAATTATATTTTCTTTCTCAAGTTATGTCTGAACAACTTGTGTTTTGAGGAAATTTTGAACTTGCAAGCTATATACACTTCCAAAATTAATTTCTTGTACAAAATGTACTCAAAGATTATTTCTGTGTACATAAGTAATATAATATAATATTAAATGGATGCACAAAAAGGGATTTAAATAAAATAATGAAAGATTTTAGAAAATTTGAAAGGGTGTTTAAAATAGAAGGTTTTTAATTTTAGTAGGATATTTCTAGCTTAAATTATAAAATCTTGACTTTTGTAAAAAATTTTGTATGCTGATCTTTAGTATAATTTAATTATTATCACTGTTGCCTGAAAACAATTCAAAAATATTTTTATAAAACTTCTTGTAACTTTTTGTTCTGGTAGGGCTGTTCGTTTTAATAAGTAAAAACTATTCATTATAGGTTTGAATTACATTTTACCCCCACGCTGCTTTGGACATCTCCAGACGTGTCTACGGTTGTCGTCAGGACACAGTTGGAAACAGGACTGTCATTAAAGACTATACGTCCCCAGTCGTCTGCAGAGGGTCAGGTTGGACACATGTGTGCGGTCACTCGTTAGATAGTTGCTAACGGCAAATCCTGTGCTGTTACAGCTGCTCTGTCTTCCCGTTCTGTTGTGGCCCTAGGTCGACCGCTGCCGTCCTGACGCTGACATCTGCCGTTCTCGACCAACTCTTGCCAGCATCGTCTAATCGCCCCACAGCTTCGACCCACATGTCAAGTGATTCTTCGATTCATTCAACCAGCCTCCTTAAATCCGAAAGCACGACGTCTTTCAAACTCTGACATATGCTCTTAATGAGCATGAATGTTTTGGCGAGGCATTGTTACAGTCGACGTAAAATATCCGCAGTCGAAATGCAACAGAAATTCGGACCTTAGATTGAGAATTTCTCCTTATATACATACACCAGTTGAATGCGCAATTCAGATGCGCGTGAGCTCCCATTATTCCTTCATTGGAGTCCAAATTTTAATAATTTGCATGTTAGTCGAAAATGTCTTTGCTTACGAAATTTCTTTGCAACTGGACAACTCTTTGGTGCGTCCATATCTTTGTTATAGAATGTACAATAATATTTAAAAAAATTTCCACTTCACCAGTACCTGAATTGTCATTTTCAATTGTAATTGATGTTAATTTAAAGGTAAGTGTATTTTACTGTAATATACCTGAATAATTACAATAGTTCTAAATTTCCATTGCATGTAAATAATATAAATAAACTTGTGTCTCTCATACAGTAATTGGATAATTATAAAGGCTTTGAATCCAATAAATTAAGTAATTTAAAATCCTTAATAAGTGCTTTTCGTGAACTTAAACAAATTGACCCTGAAAATAAACACAATGTGATAGATTTTTTAAGTGAACAGATAAACTTTAAAACTGGATGATTTAGAAAAAGATGGGATAGTTAAGTATGCTCACACACTTAGTGGTAAATCAATATGTCCCACTAGCCTTGAATGGCAAAATCTTCGTCTGGCTACTAAATGTTTGTTATTTAAGTGTGTGTGAAAGTTTAAAACTTGTTAGTCGCAATAATAACATTTGAAATACTATCGATACTGCAGGTTACATAAAAATTATGGTTAGTTGGTTTGACATAATAAATGTCAAATTTATATGATTGATGTTGCCTTTGAAATGGTATTTAAAGTATAGAGAATTAATCAAATTTGTCATGGTCATGTAACCATACCTCTATCTTTTCATTGCATTTTTAGTTTGCTTATGCACAGTTATATTTATTTTTGATATTAAAAATAAAATGACCTTTTAAGGGAAAATGTAAGTATTTTATTCAGGTACTGGTGATGTTTTAAAATTTTGGTGCTGCTTGATTTCTTTCTATTATTGAAATGAGAGTAATAAATAATGAGCTTGGCTCTCATTAAATGAGTTTTTTATGCATATCTGGGAATTAAAAATGCTAAAATGTTTCATAATTTTCAAAGAGCCGCGGTAGCTCAGTCAGTAGAGCGTCGGGCTCGCATCAGAAGGGTTGTGGGTTCTGTCTTCGGCGGAGCCTGCAATTCTGATGATTGTGAGATCGGCGCTTCGACCTGGCTAAAGACCGTCGTGTTCACTAATGGTGACTGGGGCACGTTAAATAGGTCGTGGTCACAAAGTCCCCCATGTTCCCATACCAAATCAATACCTCTGGGGGTATCTGATCAGAGGGTTATCGGCCTCTGATTGGTATCTAAATTACGATATGTGTGAGTGAATGGATGTATGAAAGGGACCTTCCTGTAAAACGGATGTGTCATGTATGCCGAGCAAAGTCGGACTTCCTCCCAATGGGGCTCAATAACATGGAAGGCGCACCCCCTCGCCTCTTGCCGTCTTCTACGGGCCTGGCACTCCTCTGGTCTGCCAGTGTAGGCATTAGAAACAACAACAACATAATTTTCAAAGTAAGTTAAAATCGGATCTTTTAACATTTTATGTACATAGTTTTATTTTTATCTGTGTTGGATAACCAGTATCTTAGTAGTTCAATTTGAAATAATACTGAACATACTTTTAAATCATCTTTAAAATATATCATATCTTTGGTATTAATCATAATCTTTTAAATATTTCTTGTAAGCATTCATACCGTACACACCACCGAATAAAGATTTTGTTTCACAGAAATCTGTTACACGTATTTTTATTTTCTGTCATGATTTCTTTGCAGCGTTGATCGATTTATATCACCTTAATATACATGATTAAATAAAGAATACTTTTTCATACTTAAAATTTTTAGATGATTTTTCCTAACAAGATGGCGCATTTGGTTTTTTAGAAATTTATTTTACATAAATTTGTCACAGATTTTCATCAGTTTATGTATTTTTGTATTTGCAAGTTAACATTTATCCTAAAACGGACGAGTCAGTACAAATTTATAAGTGTGTCTTATTACACCAGAAGAGTCTAATAATTAATAAATTTAACAACTTTTGAATCGGCAATTTAATTGGTATTTTTTGATTCGTAAACATTTTAGGGGAAGAGGAAATAATTTTGTTGATATTTTACACTCATGCCATTAAATCAACAAATGTAATTTAAATTTTATTTGTTCTTGTATTTATCCAAACAGTAATTTGATAGTTTTGTATTAATAAATAAAATATTCAGAGTTTAGAGAATTGATTAAAAAAAAACCCAGATAGATTTGATTTTTATCCACCTTGTTTGTGATGATATATATTTAGTTTTTAATATTAACGCCCTTAATAATTATGTTTCAATCATTCTCATTTCCCTTTTCTCTAACTGCAGTGTTTTTTTGCGTAATCAAAAGAAACGAGAGAAATTTTAAATTTGGTTATGTTATCAATCAAACGATAATAAATGCTTCAAATATTTACGTTTCGATGGTAATTAATCTGGATTTTTGCAACAAATATAATCACTTAAAATTTATCGAGTCCGTAAAAAACACGAAATAGAATGCACCTGATTGATTAACCTTACGGAAAACAAAGATTAAGTTTAATCAACTATAGTTTATCCTTTCCAAAAGTAGCGAGAATCGTAGGATACGTTTCACACTGGCTGAAGCCTAACTGTTGTGACGTCATTACTCCCGTTGTGAGGCTTTCTTATCTATAGGAGCTATCTATAGAAAATTACTATTATATTATTATTAGTATATAATTATTATATTCTTATCTATAGAAAACTACTTAGTTTTTAGTTTTAAAGTAATAAGATATGTATAAGCGCGCAAGCAATCCGTGAATTTAAATTTTTTGTATTCGTGCAACTGCCACTAGCGTACTTGTAATGCCAGGTGCACACATCCTATTTTTCAACGTGCGGAATGCAACTAACAGCGGAAAACTATGCACGTGCAAATTGCAACCACGGTAAGGAATGTGATGGAAACATTAATCTGGGATTTGGAAAAGAAAAATTGGAGGTAATTTCATAGACTTCTAATATAAGTAGACTGAGCATCGCTATTGAGAAGAGCTTCGCAAAGCGTCCGCAACATGTTGTCAGTAGTCACGTGACTGTTTTACGAAAATTCAGCTTGGTTGCTTGATTTGGCCTTTTAGCGCCTCTCTTGGCGACATTTTCTCATAAAAAGTTAACGATTCGATGAACATAATACTGAGTATTTCTGGAATTTGAGTTACATTTTAACATTTTTGGGCAATGCAAATGAATATTTACTTTTTCACTTCTGAATATTTTTTGAATTCGTATCACTTTTTAATGTTTTTAGTTTTATTATGGAATTAAGTTCTCATTGGGATTAAGGTTAACCAGTACACTTAAGATAAATAAACGGTAGTCAATAGATTAATTTCATATTTTATTTATAGTTCATCAACTGCATTCGTTGTAGAGAAATTATCTGATTTAATTTCAGAAAATATTTCAAACTTTTGGAAAAACGTATTGAGGTTAGCATAAGTTGGAATTAATTGAAAAATAAATACCCATGTTTGGTAATAACTTCAATTTGATGTGCATAATATTGAATATGCATAATACTGAATGCTCCTTGAATTTGAGTTACATTTTAACATTGTTGGGCAATACAAATTAATATTTACTATTACACTGCTGAATATTTTTTGAATTCATATTACTTTCTAATGTTTTTAGTTATTTGAGCTTTTTTATAATTAACTGAAGTTCTCATTGGGATTAAGTTTAACCAGCACATATACAAACAAAGCAGTACGCATGAGATAAATAAATTGTAGTCAATAGATTGCTCTCACGTCATGAGTTCAGATTAAAATTTGGTATAAGATAGTTCTTCTAAACTCGACTTTCTTTAATTAATACAATATTTTATATATATATTTCTTCAAAAACTGTATTAGGTGTGAAGAATTTATCTCAAAAGATTTCATTTCAGAAAATAATTTAAACTTATTTCAATGTAATGAGGTTAGCATGAGTTGGAATAAATTGAAAAATAAATGCCCATGTTTGGAAATGACTGCATGAATAAATATTTTACTGATGCATAAAATAGAAATACTGAAATAGATAGGAAGATTCCCTGTTCAAATGACGTTTGGGTTACCACTAAAGCTTTTATTGATATTATGGATTCTTAATTGCTTACGTTTCCATAAACACAAATTTATTCAAGATATTACGCAGAAAAATATTAACAAGAAAAGCTATACACAAAATCTTTAAAATTGAAGGAAATTATTTTAAACTATACCCTTGATGTTAGCTATTTTGCAATTTTAGATTTCTGGTTCAAAAACTAATTAAGTTGCAACTGTGTGTCCATATATGAATTTGAATTCATCAAAGTGATGATGTCAATAGCTCTTGACAATTTTTATGCTTTTAAGCATGTACAAAAGTTTGGTAAAGATTTTTATATTGAATTTTTATTGCTTATTGTGTGTGAAATCAATATTTAATAAATAAAAAAGATAAATAAGAAACAGTAAACGAATGAAATTTACTGTCACATTCATCACATTTTAAATGAACTAAAAGACAGAAACAAAATTCTTCGATTAATTAATTAAAACGATTTTCTTCTTTCTTCATCTTTGGAAAAACTAATAAATGGAACAAAATAAAAATTTTAAATACATAAGAACTGAATAAATGAATTTTCAGCAGGTGAACATCTTTACAAGTTTTTATTACAAGTAAATATAAACTGTTTTACTTATAGTTCCAAAAAATCATAAATACAAATTCACAATTACAATACGGCTTCGAAAATGCTTTAATCCTATTTTTAACAAATTTATTTTATTTAATATATAATTAAAAGTTTCAAACGTTATCGTTTATTTTAAATATTATTCTTATGTAATTACAGTTTGCACAGATGGGTGGATACAAAACAATTTTTCTCAGCAAGAAAAATAATTTATGTGATGTACTTAAATTGATGTTACCAAATTCATAACATTTTTATCGTGAGACACGAAAGAATATAGTACCTTTGTTTCCAAAACATAATCGCCAAGACAGAGAACGATTTTGCACAAGTTTTTACATTTCGCTTAACTATTTTTAATATTTTAAGACAGTATAAATTTCAATTTACAATTAGAAACACATTCCACTCGTTATTTTGTTTCAAACATTATTTTAGATACATACTGATTGCAAATGTATGAAATCTTTTCATGGAATGGGAAATGTCCGCAGGTTGTATTTATTAATTCCAAAGTTAGAATATCCATTTTTATCATACAACAGGGTGTCCTAAAAGTTCCTGTACTGACGATTCGTGAATTTGTTACAGAAAATCAACAAACTTTAAAACAATTATTTTTATGCTAATGGTGAAAAGCACTTTTAACATAACGTAGGAAAAAATATGAACTTACATTTGGTTATCGTTAATTGTACGGTCCCCCTTGGCGACTTTTCAATCAAATACGCCAAATTTAAGATGGCGTCGATGAATAAGCCTCAAACAGCGAAATTCTCTGAATGTGTGATAAATTCAGGTGGAGTGGTCGTTCACGGTAAGACGTTTGTCGCCATATCAAGATGGCGGCCGAATTCCGTAACAGCAGATAGGGTTGCCATAAAAAAACGGCAGATGTGAAGAAAATCCGCTAAAGGTGAAGGTTACCATATTTGGCGACAAATCGCATTCTTACCGTGAACGACCACTCCACCTAAATTCATTTTGCAATGAAGAATAAAATGACGTGGAACTTTATTATCGCATAACTTGAGTGCGAAGAAAATCAAACGATAAAAATTAAAGCCTCGATAAAAATATAAGTAGACGATAAAATTCAATAATTAAAAAAAACAGGCAATATTTTTTTTTAAAGTTGGGAGGTGCGGAAAGTTTTAGGACACCCTGTAGAAAGTATTGAAAAATACAAATGTGAAAGAAACGTTTTTCGCTCACCTGTGAAATGTAATGTTTCCACCTTTAATAAATTTGGAATTATATCCATGTGCGCGGCACCGTAGACAAATTTTATTTTGAGTATTCAATGCATTTGCTACTAGCTAGGGAAGAAGGAATGCGTAAACAATATGCGCGAAGAGAGAAGGAGTCACGTGACTACTGATTTTGGTCACATGATCATGCGGACATAAAAAGGTTGCCATAGCTCACTCTACTATTATATCTCCTCTATGGGTAATTTAGTAATTTTTAATTACCGTCATACTAGTGCTACACAACGGGCTATTGACGACGGTCCGGGATTAATCCCCTAAGGGAAAGATCGAGGACAACACCACGTAATTTTGAAAAACTATGGTCAGATGACGAGGCAACAACTGAGCACTCTCCAAACTTCCACACCAACCCAACGAGAGGACTTTTGGCCAAGACAGATTTGGATCGAACCAGGAACCTTCCGATCTATAGGCTTACACCTTAACCACTAGAGCCTATAACTCAAAGGTTGTGCTCTTGTGAATGCATTATGTATTTATGAATGCTTTATGTATTTGTGAATGCATTATGTATTTATGAATGCTTTATGTATTTGTGAATGCATTATGTATTTGTGAATGTATTTTTAACTATGCACGTGCAAATTGCAATCATGGTAGGAATGTGATGGAAAATATATCTGGATTTGGAAAAGAAAAATCGGAGGAGAGTTGATCTATGCTCTATGTAGTTTTGTATCGTCCTTAGTGAAAAATAAATGTTTAATATTTTCTAATACGCTTTCGTCTCTTGTTTGTAACCTAAAACTTAATCTAACATTATTACTAATACTCTTAACACTCGAGAAGCGACAAGTCTTTTCCAGGTGGAATTAGGAGACGACGTGTGTGGAATCGCCACTCAATACGTCGACAATGCATGCTTTTGAATGGAACCATTTCGTAAACGACAAACGTATTGATCTTTCGCCTGTCAGATAATGGTTAAAGGAATAGTCTTGTTGAAGATGACGTCACTACTGTATCAAGCATTTGAACACTATTCGTTTTGTCTTTCAAAGCTCTAAATGACTCGAAAATTTGAATGTTTTCAACAGTAATTTCCAATTGACAGCGAACTTTTGGCGTCTGAGTTTCCATCAATTAAGGATGAGTATGGTGCAGCATGGAACAAAAAAATTGAGACTAACAGAGCTTGTAAGTAGTCTAATGAATGAAATTAATAAAAGAAGGAAAAAAAAATTAAAGGGCTATGGTTAATTGTGGCAGTTTAAACTATGACACTTCATTTATCGCCACAGGGGAGCTGCAGTTGTTTTTAAGCAATTTTATTGCTAGAGTAATAAAATTGGTTTGGAATTTATGGCGCACGGACCATATTTCTTTATGCTGCGCCAGATACAGTACATAGAATCCCAGCAAAAAAAAATCAGCATCTTTCCTTCAAAAAAAGATTTATTTTGAAGGTTTTTTGAAGGTGAATGCAGGTTTTTTAAAGGCAGTTAGGTAAGTGCAGATTTTACGCAGAGAAAATGCAGAGATTTTGAAGGAATAATGGTTTTCTGCATTAGTACTAAAGTTTTTCTGAAATTAAATTTATAATTTGTCAAAATTCATTTTATCTTCATAAAAACTGCAGTTTCTATAAAGGAAAAATGCAGTAAAAATGTCTTCAAAAAATTCCTTCATGAAAACTGAAATTTTCATGAAGACATTTTATAAAGGCATTTTTCCTTCATAAAAACTGCAGTGTTTTTGAAAGAAAAATGATGTTTGAAGTTAAAAGTTTTGTTTTCATAAAAAATGCAATTTTCATGAAAACAATTATCAACTAAATGTTTAATTAAAATTAATATATATATCTTAAATAATTCCTTTAAAAAAAGAGAAAATTTTCCATAGTAAAAAAAAAAAAAAAGCAATTATTGCAGTTTCTTTCATTTTTCAGTCCCACCATAAAATGTAACCTTGGAATTAGATACTGCTGGCCAACCTTCGATTAAAATCTTTATTTCAAAGCATATATTCTATTTCTCTAATATACCAAATATCTGAATTTAGTCTGTTATATTACCTCCCAAAAAAGTTAATAATTTGCATATATTTTGGAATTATAAAACTAATCTGTAATGAATCTACTGTATGAGATGTTAACATTTTCAGAATATTTTCAATGCTAAATTCAAATATGAAGACAGGAAATTCCTATCACATACCAATAATATGTGATAGGTTTTTATATTATGCAATATCAACTGGTAGCTTATTTTGTAAAAGCATTAAAACCCTCCAAACAAAATTTAAACCATTTTCAATGCATTCCTAGTGAAAAAAAAGCACAAGTCCAAAACAGAGAAAAAGCAAACACTACATTAATTCACCACGCTTAGATATGTCTCATACGGCCTAATGGATAGCTGAACTCCAGTTCCTTTGGTCCCGCGTTCGGGTCCCATCATCTGATCTTGATTCCAAATTAAGAGGTGTTGTCCTCGGTTCTTCCAGTTATGGGATTAATCGCGGACCGTTGTCAAGAACCCGTTCTGTAGCTCTAGAACGTCGTTATTACCACGAATTTGTTTTTTTAAAGTTGAGTTAGTACCTTTTAGACCTTGCGTTGCTCGCTAAAACTTACTTTTTTCGATTCATCATAAATAATTGAGATTTTTATATTGTAGTATAAAATTGATACAGTTTAAAGATAATTGTATGGCTTTTAAAAAACTGCAGTCATATTTGTAATTAAAAATATTTTTTTTAATAAAACCTAGCAAAACTTATACATAATTTCTTCGTTTTGAAATTTACCCACTTAACTTTCCCTCCAGTTTAAAAAAACTAATAAACGTAGAGTTAAGAAATTTTGTATGGTTATTCTAACAGAAGATCTTAGTTCTCTGAACAATGGATTTGTGTATGAGAGCTATAGTTTTTTATTTATAGATCCATACATAACTAAAAAAATTTCAAAGTTGACTTATTTTAATACTTTTAGTTTTTATAAATATTTGTACTTCAACTATCACAAATTCCTTAGTTCACAGAATTAAGACATTCACGTGCTTCAATTTGGTGCAAACATTTGGGTTTTATAGTGCATCTTTCAAAAGTTATATTGTGGGGAAGTTAAGCGGGTAAATTTCAAAACGAAGAAATTGTGTATAATTTTTAATATATAAATATAATTATAAAAATAGATGTTTTTAATTACAAATATGACTGCAGTTTTTTGAAAGCCATACAATGATCTTTAAACTGTATCAATTGTATACTACAATATACAAAACTCAATTATTTATTATGAATCGAAAAAAGTATGTTTTTGCGAGCAACGCAAGGTCTAAAAGGTACTAACTCCCCTTAAATAAAAAATAATGTGATTGCTAATCCCACCACCAGATGGCGCCACCAGTCATTCATCATGGCAATCGGTCAAAAAACTGCAGGTTTCCTGCAGGAATTTTATCCGAAATTCATGCAGGAAACCTGCAGGATTTTTTTGAAGTTTTTTTGCTGATTTATATATTTTGCTTGGGATATCAAGTAAAGGACACAAGGAGATTTTTAATGACCCAGAAGGTGAGAAATACACACAAGGATGAATCGAACCAGCACCGCCTACAACTCGAAAGTCGCCATCTCAGTGGACAAACACACTGAACCGCACCGACCGCTAGAGTTATGGAGAGTTTTGAAATTATAATTATAAAATTAACGCATAAAATTTATCTTAGGTTTTAATATGAATGAAAAATTAGCCATTCATTTTATTATTTAACTGCACTTCAATACTGTTAAACGCAAACATAATTTTATGAGAATCTTGATTTACGTGTCCGTATTTCGTTAGCTTTGAAATAATTAATTACATGTTTGGAAATAAATTAAGGCAGAAAATGCAAAACATTCAAAAATTACACGTGACACCTTAATTAAAAAAATCATTTGGCATCACTATTTAGATGAAAACAAAATAGAAAGTCTTTCGTTGTATTATTCCTTACGCAAAATTCCTCTCACAAATTTAACTGTTTACTAATTAATTTAAATGCAAATCTTTATCAGTAAGTTATTATTTTTTTTGCTTTGTCTACTTAAATGTTTACACAGAAACAAATTTCTTCACGTTAATTTTTTACTCTAGCGTTTACTTTTAGGGCTATCAAATTGTTCTTAATGCATTCAATAATATTTTGTATTTATTATTGCATTCCTATATTGCGCCATGTATTTTAGTTATAGTATAAGCTAAAAAAAACCCAAATTGTTAAATATTGTTGCTAAAAGTTTGAATCAGCATACGAAATTCATATTAAAATTGATTTGTAGATTTGTAGTTTTATGAGAGAGATGGAGAGAGAGAGAGTCATCTGAAATATCTATATAATCTCATAATGTCATAAAATATCTAATCGTAGAGAATTATACAATTTTTTTATTCGTAGGTACTTAAAGTGATACAGACTACTATCTAAGTAAGTTGAATAATGTAACTTTTCTTAGTATCGTATTAAAGTTGATATTTGTATCATATGCTAAAATACTAAATACTTTCTGAAAGTTTTAAAGAAAGAAAGAAAGAAAGAGAGAGAGAGAGAGAGAGAGAGAGAGAGAGAAAGAGAGAGGGGGGGGAGGGATAGAAAGATTAAGAAAAAGAGAAAATATATGTTGCTAATTTTTTTTTCTTAAATGGATATGTATAATTAGTGGATAACTTTGTATTAGATTGTGGCTGTCTTATTTTGTAAATATTACCATTGAAAAATGGATATGAGGTGCACAATCTAGAAATTTATGTTGAAATCACAATATTATTACTACGCAGTTGTCAACTGTTTAAAAGATTCCAATGCTCCATCACGATTGAAACAGATTTCTTCATACACAGCAGTATGAAGTTTTGAAGTAGAAAAATGTTTAGAGGAATACGCATATTGAAGAATAGAAAAATACAAAAAGAAATTGAAGTGTTGTAGTTTTATAGAGGATTGCAAGAATTGACGCATCATAATAAAGAAAATATTTTAGAAAAAATGTTTTTACATAAAAATAATGTAAGTCTTACGATCAAATAAATAACAGCATGGGCATGATTGAAAATAATTGCTTATTTGTACCTAAGGTACTGCTACACTCTACGTTTATGAGTGTTGGCAACGGTTTGGCGATTTTTTTGGCGCACTTTTAGTAGCGAGTTACGATAAATTAAGGCAACCCATCTTAACGGTTGTTGTGGTTTTCATAGCAACCTCGGCAAACGGAAACTTTCAATTATCATTTTGAATATTCTAAAAAGTTCTTCTAAAATCCGTTAAAGTCATTTGATTTCATTGATTCGTTTGAAATTTTTTCTTTCCTCCAATTGGTTATATTGTTTTTAAAATATCCTTTAATTGCATTGGTACTTTTAAATCATTTTCTGTGATACCATTGGTCCATTTATTTGTATTTTGACAGTTGTGGAATTTTTATTTTATTATAATAGGATTAAGAGTTTTGTTTTTTTGACCATTTTCGTTTTCATTATTTTTTTACGAAAAAATTCTGACATTATAAGTTTGTACTATTTATTGCTTTTTTTCTTTTGTAAATCTCTTTCTTTTTCAACATGTCCACTGTATTTAGTGTAATTGATAAGTTTCAGGGTATTCTTACCCAACATTAGTAGCTTAGTTTCTCTGCTGGTTTACAAATGTGTTTTGATATGTGCTTAAACTTACTACTTTTTGTGAAAGTTTTAAAAAAATATACTTTTTAAAACGTTCTGAAATGTGTTTAAAAAGTGTATTGTAAAAAGAAAAAAAATTTCTAACGAAAAAGAGTTAAGAAATAATTATTTCCTTGGCAACTTTAGAAGTGCGCCAAAAAATCGCCAAGGCTGTTGCCATTATTCATAAACGTAGAGTGTAGCTGTTCCGTACCTAATTTTTTTAAAACTCATTATATTAACTTTAAGGAAATTCATTAAATAATTTTATGAAACATTAATTGAGACTGTACTTTGCATTCCCAACAGTTTTGTGCATGTATTGAATTATGCTTGAGCTTTTTTGGTATCTGTTCTGCCTTCTTGGAATTTTGATTTTCTACAAGAATCGTCTTCGAATCAAATACAAGTAAGGAAATGGCTATAAACAATTATTTTAATATGAATTTTGGTAAATGATCTTAAAATGTGTCTAGAAGGTATTTCACATAAGATAATTATATGAGATTTTGTCCTTTTTTCTTGTTTTTAAACCTATGACAAATTTAAACTATCGACATCGTAACTTACGATCACTCAAACATTACATATAACGCCGATAACTCGAACAAGAACTAAGTACATAATTTCGAGTTTTCTTCCTTTTACAGAATTGTTCAGTATCTTCTCGTAGACGTTATGAGAGAATTTATGTAATTTTTGAAATTGAAACAACAACAAATGCAAATTAATGCTTTTATTTAGTACTTATGTGACAAACCTTCCATGCTTTTCTCATAAGCTTATTCACACTATCTATTCCATGCTAATACTGTTCTGATTAAAGTAGTGACTAGTATGTATCTATTTTTCCCAAATTTAGTTTTCTTCAGGTATTCAACTCGTTTGGGCAAGCGTCTTTCAGCATTCTGATCACTGTAGACCTGATCTCTTATCTATACTTGGTCCAACCAAAGATCATAGTGTACAAAGGGGCTTGTTTACGTTAAAATCCATGGTGGCCTCAAATGTCCTCACGCTGGCAGGGTGTGAAAGTTAGAGTGAAATGCCAGCTCAGATGTCGACCTAGTCATCTGACCGTGGTTAAAAATTACGAGGCGGTTTTCTTGGATCTTTCTCTTAAGGATTGTCCCTGGACGCGATTTTCCAAACCCTCACAGATACTGCACCGCCAGGTGACAGGCCGGTCGCGCTGGAGGACGATTTGTTGCTGAACCAATTAAATTGACCGGTTATCGGGTAGCACTAGGACGACATGGCGCTGAAGAAATCTCGCCGCACATTCTTCATGTTGTTAGTGTTATCTTGATTGTGTTACACGTGTGGAGCGCATAATGGAAATAGAATTAATATTAAAAGAAATCCCAAAAGATTTCAACGTAGTTTTACATATGGAAAATGTCATTATTCTTCGAAGTTCCTTGGCAAATGAAAATGACGCTGACGTTAAAACTTTTTATAAGTTGCAAGATAGTTTGTTTCTTTTAAAATGAAACAGTATTCGAACTATAACTAAATATACACAAAAGTTTGCAATTTTTTACTGATAAAAGATGATTTAGATTTTTAATTAACTGATTAAAAAACAGTTTTTTTAATACAGTTATTAAAACAAGGATTCTTATTTAAACTAAATGAGAATAAAATTATTAAACTAAAACCAGATGTTTTTTTATAAACTGATGAAAACCTGTTTTTTTTTATAGATAAGAGATTTTATAGATTTTTTATAATTTCAAAAGATAAATCCCAATAAAAATATATTAGCATTTAAAGTTACTGCTTACTTAAAGATCCCATTGACTTATTAAAGAAAATCTAAAAACAATCACCCCGTAATATTAATTATTTAATAAGAACTCATCATATAATTAATTAATCACAAATAATGATAAATTAATTAAGATAATCCATTGGACTAATCAATTTGAGCAGATATTACAGATAATTACTATTTTGCATTTAATGTTCATTGCTTTGTTAAACTAAGTTTCTAAAAAAAAAACCCGGTTTAAACCGATAAAATCCGTTAAAAAAAATCAAATCGCCCTAACTGTTATCCATTGAAACTTCTTGCTAAAAGCGCGACGACGGAGCGATAAGTCGCCAAGAAGTTGGACCACCCTTCCCATAATTCCTTAACGCTTCTCACAGCGACCGGCCTGTCACCTGGCGGTGCAGTATCTGTGAGGGTTTGGAAAATCGCTCCCCGGACGCATATAATCTACCTTCACTCGAGTTGAAGCTATGAGATAATTTTAAGCCCATTGATTCGTTGGTTTCTCATCGTCACTTACTCATAGTGCGCATTCGTGTGAAGTAGTGTCAGTATTTACGTGCAATGCCTAAGCTCGTGGCTCTCTACTCTCCAGTAAAGAACTTTCTTTCAGTTTTTTCCCCTGTATTGACCCTAGGTGATTCAGTACAAATGTAAAACATGAGAGCTAAGACTTGAGAACTTTTACTCTGAGGTACAGAATTGAAATACATACCTATGTTTCCGAATTAAAAAGAATGTTCATTGTCTATTGTATAAGGTGTTCACAATAGTTAATTGAATATTATTAATAAAATCACCACTGATCAATCTTTATGGGGCGGACTGAGAACGAGACTCACGATTGCACGTAAATATTGATACTTATCAAGCATGCGCACTATTGAGTGAGTGACGTCATAGACGAGGGTGAGAAACCAACGAATCAGCGAGCTGAAAATTTTCCCATGGTTTCTATTCGAGTAAAGGTATATTATATGCACCCCGGACTGTAGCCAATAACCCCTTGTGTTGCTCTAGTGCGACGTTAACTAAATACCTACCTACCCGAAAAAAAGGTTTCTGCACTCACCGATTCAGTTTCTAAGTATGTTCCCCCTATTATGTAGTTTCTTAAATTGATAGTTTTATGCACACAATACAAATTATCTGTTAAGATATTTTCGTGCTCGGGTGCACTACGAGCGAGCGAAAGGAGCATGGGTCGCTCGGCAAACCAATCAAGATTGTTTAGAAATATTTTTGAGATCAATGACTGTGTGGAACAAGCAGGGGAAGAAGCCCCAACTATTTAACGCTGTAAGTATCGATGAGATATCTCGTCCATCTAGATTTTATCAATTCGCTAATGATTAGATATCTCGTCATCAAGATCCGATCAATTTTGCTAATGATGAGATATCTTGTCATCAAGATATTACCAATTTTTCGATGAACAATATCTGGTAAGTTTTCTTTTAATGACGAGATACCTCGTCCATTAAGATCTGGTCAGTTTTGTTTGTTTTGCGAGATACCTCTGAGAATAATTACCTTGTGATTTAATTTTTGACATCTGATTTATCTATCGTTAACTAATATCCCCTTCTAACGTTCTGAGTGGTATAACTAGTCTAAACCTTGAATTTAATTTTCGTCAGGTGTTCAAAGCGTCTGAGCAAGTGTCTTTCTGCACTCGCAGCCCGTCACCGACTGTCCAAGTTCGAATGCCGGGAACCGAAGGAAGAAGAATATTTTGACAGGGAAAGGTAATAGATGCTAACTTTATAATCCAAACTGTCAACCGACAGATATTACGTTCTTTAACTGCCAAGGGAAAGAGTTTAAAATGTCAAATATCTTCCCCGTGCCTCACAGAGTTCCTCAAGAGAATTCCCTCTTGGGGTTTACTCTGCTTCAAGAAGAGATTTGATTTATGACAGCGCCACGAAGGAAAGAGAAATGTTTGACGCTATCACTGGTTTTACCGAGAAGGTTGTCTTCATTATGAAAGAGCATACACCGTTTCATTATAAAAGTTTAGAATTCTCGCTTCGCCATAAAAGTGCATTTATATATATATATATATATATATATATATATATATATATATATATATATATAATATATATATATATATAAATAACCACAAACAGCCGGGGTGCATTAACCAGAAACCGAAACTCGAAACTACCCATGCAAGCGCGCTGAAGCTGCAGACATAGTATGGTAAGCAATATAATTTCAAAAACACAAGACTTTCCAAAAAAATTCTATTAAAGTCTTAAATAATGATAAAAAAATGAAGAAATGTTGGTGGATCAGGGCGTCATCAGGGAGGAGCCTGACCCAAACAACATAAAATGGTGTTTTCTACATATGAGCAGCATTAGGCTGAAAAAAATTGCTCATACACTCCCCCAAACACCACCAAAAAGCAAGTAAAACAAAAACAAAACAAAATACCAAAATAGAGCAGGAACAAAACGAAATGAAACCCGAAGCCGCAGCCGGGATATCAACAACAACAAGCTTAAAAATTACCACCAAATGCCATCAATTACACAATGTAACTCATATGCTAACATCATACTTCCGATGCAACGAGTCCAAAAAAAGCAGAAAAATAAAAATATAAATAATATGAAAATCCCCAGCCCCTATTCAAAAATATATTCATAAATAGTAAAACAAAATAAAATTGAAAAGCAATTCCCATGGCTCTGAGGAAATTACGAAAAATAATTATTCATGGGTTGTGTGTGTAGGTGTTTATATTAATAAATCTTTCAAAGATATTATTAAAGAATGAATACGGGTATTTGTTATTGAGAAGTGTGTTTTTTAGATATTTACATTGTAATAAAAAGTTTGAATCAGATTTACAAATTTTTTTGAAATGTACCAATTGACCAGCTATCGTGTTATAGTATATTCAGGGTTCAGCACAGAGCTACAAAAATAATAAAGGGGCTAGCAAATTTCGACTATAATGAACGTTTAAGTAAGCTAAACATGTATACACTGGAAAGAAGAAGAAGGAGGGGGGATTTGATTCAGCTTTTCAAGTTTCTAAAACAAGGGGACACAGAGGGCTTAAATTTCAATAGGGATAACAGAACAAGGGGTCATGGGTATAAATTGAATAAGACACATTTTAATCGGGATTTAAGGAAAAACTACTACTTTATTAGGGTAATAGACAGTTGGAACGCGTTGCCAGAAAATATAGTTAATTCAAAGGGAGTGTACGAATTTAAGACACAATTGGATAGTCAGTGGGAATTGGAGAATTCATAAACAAAGGACCAGCCTTGTTGGGCTTGAGCCTGTAGCTGGTCGTCAATATTTGTATTTGTATTTGTATTTGTATATTCTTTTAGAGATATTGGAGTCCCAAAATATTAGTTTAATGACTGTAAATTTAAAATCGCTGTGTTTATCATATACATTAATGTCAACTTTGCGGGATGAAACAGAAAATTTTATGTCTAGAAAATCAGTATTATTGTTATCCAGATTGGTTTTAATTAAAGAAAGTTCGTCTGGATAGATGGATTTCCAAATATTAGAAAAGTTGCTATTATTAAAAACATTTAAATCATCAATAAATCTAAAAGCAGTATTTATCTAAAGGCAAAAGTTTTTTTCAAAATAATGAAGAAATAAATTAGCAAGAATGGAAGAAAAATTAGAACTAATTAATAATATTTTTGGATAAAAATATTATTAATGATATTCAGACCTATGATTTTAAAGACCTTTTTACCAGCATACTCCTGGACAAATTGAGAGATGTTTTGAACTATTACTATCATGATTTTAAAAACTTAATTGATCTGGATTTTGAGGAATGGGAATTTTTGGTTAATTATTGCATTTTTAATAATTTTATTTTTAATGGTGAGCATATTTACACTCAAGTTAAGGGTGTTACCCCAAGGTTCTAATTTTTCTTCCATTCTTGCTAATTTATTTCTTCATTATTTAGAAAAAAACTTTTGCCTTCAGATAAATACTGCTTTTAGATTTATTGATGATTTAATTGTTTTTAATAATAGTTTCATCCGGCAAAGTTGACATTAATGTATATGATAAACTCAGCGATTTTAAATTTACAGTCATTAAATTAATATTTTGGGACTCCAATATCTCAAAAGAATATGCTACAACACGATAGCTGGTCAATTGGTACGTTTCAAAAACATTTGTAATTCTGATTCAAACTTTTTATTGCAATGTAAATATCCAAAAAACACACTTCTCAATAACAAATACCCATATTCATTCTTTAATAATATCTTTGAAAGATTTATTAATATCAACACCTACACAACCCATGAATAATTATTTTTCGTAATTTCCTCAGAGCCATGGGAATTGCTTTTCAATTTTATTTTGTTTTACTATTTATGAATATATTTTTTAATAGGGGCTGGGGATTTTCACATTATTTATATTTTTATTTTTCTGCTTTTTTTTTTGGACTCGTTGCATCGGAAGTATGATGTTAGCATATGTTAGATTGTGTAATTGATGGCATTTGGTGGTAATTTTTAGGCTTGTTGTTGTTGATATCCCGGCTGCGGCTTCGGGTTTCATTTTGTTTTGTTCCTGCTCTATTTTTGTATTTTGTTTTGTTTTACTTGCTTTTTGGTGGTGTTTGGGGGAGTGTATGAGTAATGTTTCAGCCTAATGCTGCTCATATGTAGAAAACACCATTTTATGTTGTTTGGGTCAGGCTTCTCCCTGATGACGCCCTGATCCACCAACATTTCTTCATTTTTTTATCATTTTTTAAGACTTTTATTGGAATTTTTTTGGATTTTATATATATATATATATATATATATATATATATATATATATATAATTTCTAAAACAAGAGGAAATTCAAAATATAAAAATAAAAAGGAAATTATTGAAAACGGAAGTGTTGGTGGATCAGGACGTCATCAGTTCGTTTATTGGTTGAATACCCATGCTTTTTACGTTTATCTTGATTTTTCATTAAATTACGTATTTCAATGATATAAATATTTACCAGTCAGAGATAGTTGCTGCTTTAGCGCACTCCTCTGACAGTGTGTTATCTATATATATAATTCTCTTATGTGGCACGCAAAAAAGACGTTATTTGTTATCGTGTTTTGGAAACATTGAACGATTGTTTGTATACCACGAAGCCTCGCGCTTCAATTGAATTTATAGCGTTATCGGATGAAATTTTATTGAAAAAAGAAATGAATTTTCGTCGAGCTGTTACAGTTTATAATAAGAAATCTAAGAAAGCGGTGGATCATTTCAGAGCCATTTAAAAACAGTCCTTTTCAGGGGTAACAATTATATTTCAACAAAACGCTTGCACTATAACTTTCGACAACAAACTCAATGAAAAAGTGTGGGTGAGTCGAGAGTGCTGGAAATGTACACACAAACAACATGCTGGGTATTCAATTTCCAAAGCAGCGCTCACATTTCGACTCAAAATTTGCCCAAAGTTTTCATTTGAATTCTGATTCCAGGGCACTGCATATTTACTTTCTGTAATACAGCAAAATTAGATTTGAAAAATATTTATTGGAACATCATGTTTTGTAAACAATTCTTTCTGCTAGGACACATGTCTTCATTAATGCGAGCGAAGCGAGTATAGGTTCGCGCAGCGAACCTATGAGGATTGCGAAGCAATCCTCCGGGGGTTGGCGAGCTTTAGCGAGCAGGGGGTGGGCCCCCTAGTATTTTATATTTTTCAAATAATTTTTGTAATATATATATACACACGCACACAAAATACTGAAGAAAGCAAAGAACCAAACAGCCGTGAGGCAATCAACGAGAAAACGAAATTAAAAAATATTCATGTAAGTTCGCTGACGCTACAGACATAACAAGGTAAGCAATATAATTTCAAAAATTAAAAGTTTAAAATAAAAACATTTTTTGGAAATATTCCAAAATAAAAAAGCAGCAAAACGCTAAAAAATTGCTCATACACACTCCCAAACACCCTTAAAAAGGAAACACGCATAACAAAACAATATAAAATATCACAAAAAAATAGTCCTTACTATTGAAATGCTAACACAACCTTAATGTATACCATTATAGTTGTGTGTTAGTATTTATGGTTCGAACATTTTCAACTTAAGATCACAACTCTGAGTGATCGTAAAGCCACTTGAAACAACCACAACAACACACCACCCACCATCACAACACCCATAGCTCAATAGTTTGGTCCTTGTGCCATGTAACTGCATCTTGCTTCAGTATGCCATGATGGGCTCTGCATAATGCAGCGCCATACTGGTATTGTACCTAGTGTAATGGCAGTGGACGAAATTGGATTCCACTCTGTCCTCGTTTATTACCGGTACGTTATTAGATCAGCCATAAGGTACTGTAGCATGTTATGGTAGTTTATCTTCAGTACTTCCTTGGTGCCATTTGTCAACATACACAGCATTACTGTAACCACTTGTGACACTCAAATTTCAACAAATTCCATTCAGACAACATTTTTTTATGAAGTATAATGACCTACATTACTTCCAAAAAAAATCTCCAGAATCTCCTGACACCTACAAGGGTCTTATTTGCCATGATCATGAAGGGACTTTGGAGCATATCTTGTACGACTGAATCGGATAGAACATTTTTAGGACAATCTAATAGAAAATTTGTGCTTCATTTTCTATTCCTATTGTTTCTTCTAATGTTTATTTTATGTATATTGCTTCGCTGGTTTACAGAAGACACTATGAAATGTGATGTGGATAGCCAAAATTTTCCACTAATTCCTTGACCTACGTGTTCACCTGATTCGTCACCTATTGAACAGATTTGGTTCGTGATCTCACAATGACTATCATATAAGGCACGATCAGCAGGTTTAATAGATGAACATTCCAACGTATCTAAACTGCATACAATTTAATTCCTCAAACACTCAAACAAAATATCATCTTATCAGTGCTGGAGGGTACAGCAGCTATTATTATAGCCCTTAAGGACTGCACAAGATACGGATTATGCAGTGTTCAACAAGTCTATAATCGAGAGTTTTTTTTAAATCCTTTATAAGCTTTGCCTTTGTATTACAATTCAATATTTGGCTTTTTTTTGGGTGAATTTTTAAAAGGGCCATTTCCTAGTAAAAAAACTACTTTAATTTATTCTGAAAAAATGTATTTTGTTCAATGTCATTAGAAATATTCATATACGATTATTCAATAACGTGTCATGAATATCTCGTATGACACAAAATTGGCAAATGGTACTGCCCATTGTTTTATTCTCCTAGCAATACCTCAGGAGGAATTTGTTAATTCTTTGGTTAGAAATTTCCAGCTAGTAGAGTAGCAACGTACATAACATACTGATAAGTTTTTCAGCAATTTAAATAAAAGGAGTAGAATGTGTGGTCACTAGATATCTTAAGAGATTGAAATATTTTCCATCTTCTCTTCACTGTTCATTAAGTGATCGTCAGAAATTCATAAGAGAATTTGTAATACATTAAAATTAAGCATTATACATAAATTTAATTTTTAAAATTTTTTAACGGCTTTACTACCTGGCCTAGAGAGTTTCCGCTGCTTCTGACAAACCATATAGCTTTGCTATTTTCTTAGCAGTTTCGTTGTATAAAGAACAGCTTTATGAGCTTTGTAACGCATCACGAGCGTGTGTTCTTACCTCTTCTGATTGGTCAGATAGTGACAAGTTTGGACGTTTTGTGTGTCTTGATTACTCTCTTCCTTTGTAATGATTCATATTAAATTTTACTTCTGTGGTCTTAAGTGAAATATGTAGCGAGCTGAAAATAGTTGAGTTGACATTTAATTCCAGAGAGCATAATATTTTAACGCACAAGAATTTCAAGACTCCAGAGATCAACATTCGAGAGTTTTTGCTGTTTCAGACAAACAGATTTTTGCCTTATATATACAAAATAGTGGGACATTTTGACTCAACACTATTAAGACAAATACGAGTATTCTATGTAAGAGTTTGCAAGACAGAAAGCACATTTAATTCTGTTTTATATAATTTCGGCTTTATTGCTTTTGTAGAATAGAAGATTTCGCCCCAAAAGAGGAAGAGTTCCAGGACGGAGATTTTAACAATGAGAGAGAATACGCCATAGTTCGGTCGCCTGTTATTGATATTTCTCAACGTCTTCAAGAAAGTCACAAGAAAAAATTTAAAAAGGACAAACGCAGGAAAAGTAAAAGTCTATTTCAGTGACATTAAAATTAATTTTTTTATTTTGTCTAGAGCTCATATTATTTCAAAATAGTTCGAGATCAGTTTCTTTCTTTTCAAGCCTCCTCCTCTCTTGACTCACATAAACTATTTTTTTAAATTTCTACGTCCTATCAAAAAATATCAGAGCAAATGTGACGTAATCCTCCCAAACCTCCGAGTTTTATTATTATCTTTTAAGACCCTCGTATTAATATCGTTATTTTTTTTAAAATGTGTATGTTCAAGTCTTTTAAAATTACAAAATAACTTATACAGAGGCTGTTCGCACATTTTTTAGACGATTTTGGTTAGGGGTAATAAAAAATCGTTTGCTGCAAAAGAAATAATTGCAGTTGTACTATGTTTCTAAAAATCAAAATTATAGTCTGCGGCTTGAGAGGTTTGTTTTTATTCAAAATGGCGTTTTTAACGAAGCAGTGGTTCGAAGACTATATTTATGCTCTTTCCGAAGAGAAATATTCATATTCCGTTATCCAAAAACGATGTGAGAGTCATGGTTTTGTGATATCTAAAGCGTCGATAGGTAATATCGTTAACAAGAAAGGAAAAAAAACGTCAAATTGGAGCCTCAAGTGGGACAAAAATTCCAAACAAGTATCCAAGGAAGAAACGGAAATCTTCGACTATTGCAAAGGTACGTTGTTTAATGTTAAAAGAAAATCCCCCTAATCAAAGGACAGTTGAAAAATCATTAAAATGCTCGGCGTTCACTGTAAACAAAATGATAAACGTTGATTTAAATCTTAAGAAAGCGAAAAACGCAATGGCATCGTCTTTCTCCAAAACATTTCTCTGAAAGCAGGTCACGCTGCCGAATTCTATATGAAAAACACTTATCCAAAGAAAAATGGGAAAAAAATTGTCACAATAGATGAATCATGGGTTTAATTAAATGATTGCAACAAAAAAAGAGCCATTTATTATCATAAAAGGGGAGAGAAAAAAATTTAAGTATATGGTTTACAGAATCGAAAGAAAGTTTTTCTAAGGGATTCATGATTGTTGCTGGTTTTTCATATAATGACAAGTTAAAAATAAAGAGAGTGGAAAAAATGTCAAGATTAACTCTAAATACTACCAGGAACATATTTTATGGCCAATTTTTCTGAATGAAATACCATCGCTTTACCCACAGTACCATCAATCTGTGGAACTCCATAAAGACAAAGCTAGCAATCACACATCAAAATCCACTGTAAATTTCCTAAAAGAAATGGAACAAAAAACTGATATCAAAGCCATACTCTTCACTGATATCCCTACAAAATCTCCCGATGTAACACCTATGGATTTTTGTGCTTTCGGACTTTTAAAATCTGCATTATCCAAACGTCGTCCCACAACCCTTTCAGGACTCTGGAAAGCTGTTCAGGAGAAATGGAATAGAATACCTCTTCTGACACTTCAAAAGGCATTATTATCCTGGAAATTACGGTGTCGAAAGATAGCAAGCAACATTTAAAACACAAGAATTTGATGTAATTTAGTTTTATAAATATAATATACATTGTCTAAAAAATGTGTGAACCGCCTACTACTGAAAAACTAATTTTTAGAATATCAAGCCATATTGTGGATAAATAAAAAAATATTTAAAACAGAGCCAAGAAAATTGCAACTATCTTCATCTGCACACATACCTATTGTAATAACGACCAAGAGACATTTTCGAGGAGGGTAAAACATATTTCGGTTCTGTTAACATATCGTTTTCGTGATAGGTTGTAAACTATGCTTTTTAAAGGTAAGATTTTATACTGGTGAAACTTTATCATCACGTATTAAAAACTAACACAAAATAGGCCATTTTTTCTTTTAAATAAGGTTCTCATGAAATATGCCTATACGTTTGAAATTATTATAAATGTCTTTACATTTCAGCACCACTTGAAAAATCAATTTAGTGATTTTTCAATATACGTCATGAACTCCTATTAAATAACAAAAATGGTGATAAAACAGGCTATGTACGAAATAAATTTTTCTAACGCATACTTCATGAATAAGGATTATTCCTAATGTGCTATTTAAGGAAAAGGATTATTTCTGATGTGTTCTTTAAGGAAAAGGATTATTTCTAATGCATACTTCAGGCATAGGGATTATATCTAGTTCATGAACTATTAGATCAAAATTGGTGATAAAACAGGTTATGTACAAACTACAGATTTATAGGGATTATTTATAATGTAAAAAATTATGTTTTTTTTCCTCTAAGAACTAAACAAGGCGGATCAGCTTAAGAAAACATATTTATTCATGGCCTTGAACACAACAACACTGACGGAACACTGAGCAACTAAAACCCAATTATTACTTTTCAGGAAACAGAAGTATTTATATGTAACAAAATGACGTCATGATGAAAGTGTACAAATCACAATATAGAGTTTCAGTAGTGCATCACATATACTTCATGAGCTCCTATCAGATAAAAAAAATGGCGTCAAAGAGGTTATTTACAAAATATAGAAATTGAAGTGATTATTTCTGATGTAAACTTCGTGTACCTAAATCAGAAATGGTTGACGAAACAGATAAGGTTCTTTCTTCTACAACTCTTTTTAAGCCACCACAGGAATACGATGTCACGTAATGCATTCCTTCCTCCGAGCCAACAGTCAAACAGCAAACACTTAAAGCATCAAAAGAAAGTGCCCATTCCACAATACCCCAGCTACGCTTTCCCTTGAATCTTTTCTTGTCTTATCTTAGACGGGGTTTCATTTTCGTTTTTCTTTCGGAACTGAATGGGCTCTGCTCGACTAAGTGAACACTAGTGTAAATACCTGTTTCTAGACCTATTCCAGAAAATAAATCTCCACCCCTCCCCGCAAACAATGTCACCGTCCCTCTACCCCACCCCGACGTTCGAATTCCCTCCTTTTACTTCTTTATTTCATTTGCATGCTGGTGGATCGAATAGATCCCCCGAGAATTCCATTTCTTTTCCAGTTTTCACAGTAATCGTGGATTTTGTTGAGAATTTTTGCTCAAGTACCTTAGCGCTTTAATTTCCTGATTTCGAGACGGGAGTTTTTCCCCCTCTTTTCTTCCCTTTTGCACTGTTGTTGCGCGGATTCTTTTCCCCAGTTTAGGTATTTTTTTTCCCTTCAGAGATTTCGAAGTCGTTAATTTGGAAGAGAAATTTCACTTTCTTCGCTGCCTTCTTGAGATGGAAAGAAATGCCTGCGAACTTCCGTTCCGTTGGAATATCATTTCGAGGAAAGTGTGAATTCGACACCTTTTAAAAAAAATTTAGTTCCACTCCAGAACTATTGTTATCATTTCAATGTACGTAGGTTCCTTTTCCAGAATGTCGGTTGAAGTGTATTTTGAAGTTTTCTGAAATACAATGCAGGATGATTTTCATACTTATTCTTTCTGTTACTGTTCTTGTGTTCTTAAATACTAAATAAAAAGTCAATCCCCAAGCAGAGTATCCTCACTGAAGGGTGCATTGCTTGCATTTATTGACACCATATTCAGCACACACACATTTCTCTCTCTCAATGCTCACATAAATTTTGACTTGAACATGTCTTTAAAATCAGACAAGTACTGGGTGGCCTATACGGAAAGTGATAACACTCATGTAACACTCATGATAATACAATGTGATAACACTCATCACAGAGGAACTATGGAAGTAGAGTGAGATATAATAACCTTGTTATATGCACATTATCACGTGACCAAGCTAGTAGTAACGTGACTATATTAGACAGCTTTCGTCTGCTGGGTGGAACCTAACATTCATCATATGATTGGTCAACGGAACGGGAGAAGACGCCCATCCATTGATTCATAACTAGGGCAGCTTTTTGCAACAAATGCAACTCTTTTTCACGCGCTCTACGCTGCATGTAAAGTATTAAAACCGAAATTCCTCCTAAATCGGGTGTATTGTAAGTAAGTTATAACCGCAACATAATGCAACTTTCTGAATAAATGCAACTTTTTGCATAAATGCAATCACCTGCAACTTTTTAAAATATAGCTTAAAATTAATTAATAACAAATTACTATTTAATTTTTTGCTCTCTGAATCAACCCTTCGATCACGTGTGTCTGATCTTGCGAACGCCGAAGTATTGCGGATCAAACAAGTTAATGGTAAGAAGGTGTTCGTCCTAAGACGAAAGTGAAATAAATGGCAAGAAGTAACTTTTAACACATTGGTTGGCACTCTTGATAATCCAAAGGAAACTTGCGTAATCGACTGCAGGGTTTGCGAGGTGAGTATCTATCATCAATGTGTTGTTCGCCTTGTAGATGACGTATTAAAATCTCTGAATGTGGAGCGAAAGGATTTTGCGCTTCTACTATCCGATACAGCACATTATATGACTGCGGCTGGAGCAGGTTTTCAATGTTATAGAAATTACTGGCCAAGGATCGGCCATTCAACGTTCTTCTGTATTTCAGTATGTATTATAATACTGTTGTACACGACTAAATTGTCAATATATTTGATTTTTCTAACGAATAATTTATTTTTTAGAATTTAGTGTATCAAAAATAAATGCAACTTTATTTCCATAAATGCAACTTTAGGGAATGATAAATGCAACTTTTCCCATTTTTACTGCAACAAAACAGTTGCCCTATTCATCACCTAATTTCAGTAGACTTTGGCGAGCTACACTTCTGTCGTTATAGAAATACGAATTCACACAGCTTCACTGTCATAAGATGTTATTTCGCCAAATGAGGTGATAAGATACCAAGTCGGCCAGCCAAGTCAATTTCTCAGAGAGCAGTCCAGTTGACTAATAGTCTACATGTTAATTCACACGTTTTGAAGCTCCCCTCGATAGTAATGCTCTGTCTACTTATCTTTCACGCATTTTAAACAACGATCAGTTGACGAGCTAGGTCGAAAGTTCTCATTTTCAGTACTACCTGTTTGTTTTAAATTCGAATATGATTTCGAATTGCAGTAAAAAAAAATTTTTTTCCCAATGGCGGGCACATATGAATTTGATTATTGGCCACTACAAGGCCGGAAGTGATGGCCACTTGTGAAGAAGTACCCAGTGGGATGACCATCATTGCCCCTAACAAAGGACAGTACAATTTACATCCATGAACTGACCCCGGATTCGAACCAGGAACTTTCCGATCTAGAGGCCAAATAAAATAGAATGGCCTCTGGATCAAAGATAAATAAAATATAAACATCATGTAATGATCATAATAAGAAAGGAAAGTTTTATTGATACAGAAAAAAAAGAGAAATACTCCAGTCGAGGTAGCGTAAGAGCTTCCCTTTTAGTTTTTATAGGCATTAGAGCCCCATGCCATTGAATTATAGACCCTTAGTTCTATTTGATGGGTTTCAGATATCTTGTAAGTAGTTTGTGCTTGTCAGTAAGATGTATTAATAAATATTTCTTCGAATCCATCACTTGGTGTTTATAAATATCCTTTTGAGGGACTATTCTCCTGGTTTTGTGCATCAAAATTTCGATTTGTCAGAGGATTGAGTAGTAAGGAAAACATGGTTTGGGTGAACTTATTGAACTGGATTCATATATTTGTTTCAAAACGGACAGCGGAGTAAATATCAGACAGGAAGTTTTCTAGTAAACCACAAAAACAATACACAAACAAATATTCCATCTAAAGATAATAGCACAATACATCTTTCATGTCAAGCCAACTCAAAATGGCTACTTCTCAGAATCTAAATATTAAATCTAAAAATTCTAAAAACTAAATATTTTACTCTTTCTCAAATATTCAGAAAGAAGCATGTTATGGTTCAAATAATTACATTTCAGATTCGTAGACTTACTTAGTTCTTATTTTAAAGCATATTGCACTATTTCTAGATTAATGATTCGCTTGACTCTTTTGAAACCATCAAAATTCAGATCTAACCACACGGAAGATATCTAACTAACGTTCTTCGAATAAAATTATGTTTAAAAATGCATAATTACCGTATGTCGGCAGGTATTTAATTTAATTAAAGTCGCACTGGAGAACGACAACGTGATATTGGTGACGGTTCCGGATCAAACCCTAGCAGGATTTGGGATATTTACACACAAAGTATAAAACGGCGGGTTGAATTAAAACTCACACAAAATCACCAAACGTATATTATAAATATTAACCTAATATTCCAGGACTTCCAGGCTTTTGTGTATGATGCTGCAACGTAGATTTCCTCCTCATCAAAATTTAATTAAAGCCAAAAATATGCCTCCAGCGGAGCTTTCGAGATTATTTAAAAATATCTCTTCAATTCAGCAAGTTGGTGTCTTCGCTATCCGATCAATAGCCCAGCATATCTTCCCATTAATCACAGTCGAGTGTTGACCCTCAATCAGGCGATTGATGCATGACTAATGACATAACATTGAAATCGAATGCTCCTGCATCGATTAACCGAAATTAAAGTAAGTAGTGGACACGAAGGAGCGGTTGATTAACGAGCTCCTGAATTCAATTGTCCCTCTCCTTGTCTTCACGGAATGAATAATTTATCGATCTCCGACTCATCGGCTATTGTGAACCGATCATCTGAATCCAGAAAGTGATTCGTGTCCGAAGTTTACACGTAGTTAGGACGATCAACCAATTTCTAACCTTTAATTTCTTTCAAATGAGGACGTTAAATTGTTTGAAATTCGCAGTGAAGCATGGAGCGTAGGATGATAGCTAATTAAAGACAGTTGTTTCCGAGTTGCAGAGGGATTTTCAGTGTAAACATGCAAACCAGGAGGAAAACGAGAGATTTTGCTTCCCCTGCTGATGCTTATAGAGGTAATTATTAAAATAGAGTTTATCGCAACTTTGGGGACGTATAGCGTCTAATCTAATTGACATCGACTAATCAACTATTGTACTAGGGTCATTTTATAAGTATGACAAAAAAGCAAGTCAAGTATCGTTTTTTTGGATAAATCGATTTTGTTTCTCAACATGGTCACCACTGACGGCTGAACATTTGATCTAGAGAGTTTCTATTTTTTCATTTCGCGTTTAAAAAGTACCTTTCTCAAAGTCTGCTACAAATAGATTGATGGCGGAAATGACATATTTAGACGACGAGAATTGCTTTCCATGGGACCAAAATTCCAAATTTCAGAACAAGAAGTCACATGAGACCAAGTTTGGAGAACCGGGTGGCCATCTTGTTCTTAAAGGAAAAATATTTTCACTGCACGGAACTTTCTTTTTCCCCAGTATCCTGGCAGCTGTCACAATGCTCGCTTCAAACCTCTGTAGAACGCAAACAAAGTATCGCATCTGGCTGAAATTTGTTTCGAGGTACTTCAAAGAATGACACCTGCTAGCCATGACCAAATTAGTCGTGTCACCTTCTAATTGAAATTTACCAAACTTATCAAACGACCCTCGTAAATCAATTTAGTACGTAGGTAGTTGAATTTACATCTCACTGGATCAACACAATGGGATATTCATAAATCAGTTCGGAATTCAGTTCTTGGAATTCTAAATAGGCCACGTATTTAAATGAAACAAGAAGAACGTTCCGTCGCACCAAAACTACAGCCACCTATATTTAAATTGTCAAAAAAAAAAAATCACATACTTTTTTATATAATTTGAAAAGCATTATAACTTAGTTAAGTTCTCAAGCATCCATGATTACTAATGAGAGTAAACGTGTGTGAAATAAGTCAAAGCCAAGGTTAAAATATCGAGAGACATAAGCAAGAGTACATTTATAAATTTGGTGTATACTTTAGACGTGAAATATAAATAGACTGAGTATTGCTATTGAGAGGACCTTCATAACGGGAGACCAACATATTGACTAGTAGTCACGTGACTGTCTGGAAGATATTAATTTGGTTGGTCGATTTCGTATCTTATCTCCTCGTTTGACGATGTGACATCATAAGATGTTACACCGTCAAACATCTTATTGGTAATTGGTAAATATTAGTTAACTTCGTACTAGAGCAACACAACGGGCTATTGACGACGGTCCGGGATCAATCCCTCAAGGGAAAGATCGAGGACAACACCTCGTAATTTTGAACCACGGTCAGATGGCGAGGCAGCACCTGAGCTGGCACCCCACTCTCAAAACTTCCACACCAACCCAACGTGAGGACTTTCTGTCACGACAGATTTAAGGTACACCAGCCGCCAATATGATTAAAGACATCCATGCCCGGACCCGGATTCGAACCAGGAACTTTAAGATCTAGAGCAGTGTTTCCCAACCTTTTTTGTGCCATGCCCTACCTAAGCCTTTCTAAAATTCTTATGCCCCCGTGTAACATATACATAATTTTTAATATTAAAAAATTGAATTGTTCACTTAAGAAACTTAAATGATAGGTTTTAGGAAGAAATCACTAGGAAATTGTTAAGGAAACACAGTATATAAATTTTCAAAACATATAATGAAAAACTGAAATTCAAATTGGAAAAAATTTTAATAAAGATTTTTTTATAATAATTTAATATTTTAATTTAGTGAGATCCTTGCGCTTGATGCTTGCTGCACAGAGATTTTATGTTAGGTTCCAATTTGGTTAGCTTCAGTCTCAAGTCTCCCCGTTATGTTATATCAAGACGATTTCTTTTTTTTTACCAGTAAATCATTTACAGCACTAAATCCACATTCGGCTAAATATGAAGATGGAAACGGTAACAATAGTTTTCTTGCACATTTAGTTGAATTTGGGTATTTGATTTCTGTTTCCTCACAAAGCCATGCCATCGCTCCTTTTATATTAAATAAAGATTTAACTCACTCATCATTTTGCATTTCTGCGAGTTCTTCTTGATACTGCATATTTGATATATCAGACAAATCCACTAACATTGGCTGCATCATCCATGTTGGAAAATCAATTTGTTTTAAATCAGAAAATCTTTCTTTTAAATCAGCCGATGGAATTTTCAGATGATAGATAATAACAAGTAAAGCGCTATCATTTACTTCACATTTTTGGAGCCAATGAACCTGTTCAAAGTTTTTGTTGTTAATATATTTCTGACATAACTCAATAAGGTTAATGAAACCAAATATCTTCGCTTTTGCATCAACAAGAGTTTTATTTGTTCCTTGAAGTTGCTTAGTTAATATATTTAGTTTTTCAAAGATATCGGCTAAATAACTCACAAATGCTTTACCATCGACTGTTAACAGATACTTCATTTCAGGTTTGTAGCTTAAAAAATCACTAAGAGTTTCAAACAGTTCCATAAATCTTTTCAAGCAGTTCCCTTTCGAGAGCCATCTTACTTCAGTGTGAAGTAGAAGTCTCACATTGTCTGCATTTTGTTCTTCACAAAATAGCTTGAAGAGACGCTCACATTTGGCATTAGCTTTAATAGCATTGATACACTTTATTACTGAATGTAGTACTTCATTTAGAACAGGCGAGATGTTTTTAGCTGCCAAGTTTTTTCTAGGATTAACACAATGCACAAGAATCATTTCTGGATTCTCATCTTTCATCAATTTTAAGCAGCCATTTTTCTTGCCCATCATATTAGGAGCACCATCTGCAGCACAAGATGTTAAATTTTCATTGGTATATTATTGACATCCAAATAGTTTTTTAGCTTATCTCTCTATATTAAAAAAAAGTTACCGCCGCCGCCGCAGAATTGAAATTTTTGTTGTTTAGCTCCATTCTTAGACGGTTTCCCGAGAAAGTACTGATCGGAAAATATGAAATTAACATGCTTTGTTCTTCATCATATTCCCTGGATAATTATTAAGATTTTTTTCCGATGCGGCTATTAGTTTAGGTTTTATTAAGTGTTAAAGTTGAAGAAGTGAAATTTCTTCCGCGAGTGAGCAAAACACATTCAAAATTTCAGTCTTTAGTCGTGAGTTTTTTTTAAGAGTACCTCTCAACGTAAATTTTTGCAGCTCGTCGAGTTTTTTTTGAAATTTAAATGTGGTTCTTGATAATATTTTTTTGAAATTCGGGAAAAATCGGGACATTTTTGTTACTTTTTTTAAAACTGCCGTATCTATATCTAATTACTATTAGTTTTTAATTTTTAAAATATCGCAGTATACCTCAGAATATACTCTTTCTTACGGTACTATTATTTTTGAAATCGGTTAATAATTAAATTGGATGCAATCAAAAGTTCGTGATACAAAATTCGGAATCTTCGGATATTTTCGCTACGTTTTGTTAAAACCGTTATGTCTACGGCAAAAACCATTATTTTTTAAATTTGAGAACATCACTGAATACACTACATTACACTCTTTCTTATGGTACAATTATTTTTCAAATTGGTTAATAAACAAATCGATGCAATTAAAAGTAGGTCATACAATTTTCGGAACTTTCAGATCGTAACTTCCGATACAAAACTAAAATGGTCATATCTATATAGTATTACTGTTAGTTTTTAATTTTAAAAATATTGCAGTATACCTCACAATGTACTCTTTCTTACGGTACAATTATTTTTAAAATTGGTTCATAAATAAATTCGATGCAATCAAAAGTTGGTGACACAAATTTCGTATTTTTCAGTTCGCATAGCTGGTTCCGCAAACAGCAGTGGGTTGCATTTTCTACTATCGGGTTTGCCAGATATCAAATTTATCGTAGCAACAATTGCCATAAAAACGATTTCTTTTTATTTGGCGAGGAAAAAGGCTCGCTTTTTTCCCTCTGTTCTCAAGACAGTTTACCGACAAAGTACAATCGTAAAGTTTTGATATTAACACTGTTTACTTAAAATTGTACAGGGAACAAGATACAGAAGATTTTTTACTGATGCGGCTATTAGTTTAGGGTGCATTAAGTGTTAAAGCAAAAAAAAGTGAAATCAATTGGGAAAGAAGTATTGGTTTGAGAAAGCAAACCAAACGGGATTGCGTAGCAATCCCCGGGGTCGGCGAGCGTAAGCGAGCAGGGCGCGAAGCCCTCGCTGTGACGTCATGTACCGGAAAGTGAAATCAGCATAATACGAATTATTCAGATAGTTTCACTCTGTGAAAGGAATGTTGGTTTGCGAAGCAAACCAAATGACATCTGTGAAAGGAGTGTTGGTTTGCGAAGCAAACCAAATGGGATTGCGCAGCAATCCCCGGGGGTTGGCGAGCGTAAGCGAGCAGGGGGCGGAGCCCCCTAGTTATATATATCTTTTAGGTAGTGGTGCTTTCAAATCTTTTACAGAACAACATTTCTTCAGCAAAATGCCCTTTATCAATATATCTTACTTAAGTTATCAATACTGCCTCATTTTCTCTCAAAGTTGATTCATCCATTTGCACTGAGAATTTTCTTGTTTTCAGCTTTTCAACAAGTTGTTTTTCAATATCTTCACTTATTTCGTCTATTCTTCTGCTAACAGTATTGTTACTGAGTGGCATAGCTTTTACATCTTTGTCATCTTTTTCAAGAACCGTTTTAAGAAATGCTGATATTGACGGTTTCATTAAATTCTCTCCTATAGCATGATTTCTTCCAGATTTAGCGATGAATAAAGAAATTTGATAACTAGCCTCAAGAATACGATTATGAGTTGAAGTGTGAGCAATAAATAGAGACTTTACTGTTGTCCTTTTTTCAAAATTTTTCTTTAAAGTTTGAAAGTAATTCAAATCTGAATTAATATGAGCATTATGTTTCGCCTTCAAATGCGCCTCAAGACGACCTCGTTTCATTGACTCGTTGGTCAAGCATTGCTGGCATAAAAGACAAAAAGGAAACCGCTCATCGAGGACAGCAGGTATGAACCCAAATTTTATATATTCCTACGAATATTGACGAACTTTTTCTTGCTTGCACCACTCATTTTACTATGGGCTGAAAGAAATATGTATATAAGATTAATTAAAAACTAAAACTAAAGTATGTGTTAAAATTAATTTAATGTGACATAGAGCAAACGTATACTAAAAAATGCATACTTATTTAAATGTATATAACACATTAACCACACCGCCACCGCAAAATAAAATATTTTTTCCATTTGACAAATTTTTCAGGAAAATTATGCTTCTAAAATTAAAATCAAATCAAATATTTACCAATTATATCTGTACAATGTATATATTTTTTAAATCAACGAGACTTTTACAACAGTTTTTACGGACGCCTATTTCAAATTAACACCAACTAAATGCTGCGAAACACTACAGAAGTTGCGACGGGCCATTCAGATGCGAACAACTGCGTTGTTTAGCGAGATTTTAAAACGTCCGGGGGTTCACGCGGAGCCTGCCGTCTGCCGCAGGGAGGTTTACTTGACGACGCCAAAAACTCAGTTGATATTTTGGTCTCGTCGAACGAATTTATAATATTTATTGGCCGCAATTATTTAACAATTTGCTTTTTTCTTTCAATTTTGGCACCGAAATCTAGCATTGCATTTAAATGACCCGGAGCAAAAGGGTTAAACTCGTGTCGAGTCCATTTTCGAATTGCCCCCCCCCCTTAACAATATAAATTGCCCCCTATAACAATATAAATAACACACTATATTTAAATAATTTAAAATGTATACCCGTATGTACGGTTAATAATACTCTTTGTCCCGGTGCACACATCCGGTTTTTCAACGTGCGGCACCGAAGCCCAACTACGCACACATAACCGTGAAATGACGCAAGTATTAATTTCGCGCCATTTGCGATACATATTCTATCGAAAAAAAAACGCGTTTATTTCGCTTACTTGATGTAAAAAAAGTATATTTTGAAACAAAATAGACGTTACTAGATACAACTATTTATTAATTATCATTTATATATTCCATTTTTTTATGGAAACAATATACTTCAGACCGGAGAAACGTGTGCAGCGCCGTGGGGAATTGCTGTACAAATTTCACGCAAGTTGGACGTACGGCGCCGGAGGCATTTGTGCACTATTCCATTGTATCTAATGTATCTCAGACCGCACTTGCGTTGCGGCAGCGGCGCCGAACGTTGAAAAACGGGATGTGTGCACCGGGCCTAATCCTTTCAATATATAAAATTATCCAAAATGTAGTATAACAATAATTGATTGAAAATATTCAAATAATTGACATTTGATAATAACAGTATTTGATAGAAAGGTTTAGGAATTCATGTTCCAAAAGTTAAATAACAATAAAAATATTTCAATTGATTTTTATTCAAATGAATGATTCTTGACGATTGCTTTGGAGCAAGAGGACATTGAGTTAAAGATATCTACCCATTTTTATCATACACTATTAGTAGAATATATCATTCACTCCTTTCAACAACGTCATACCTCAAAAATCGGCGATTTTTATTTATGCCTGTTTTCAGAATGCCCTGAAAGAGTAGTATAACCCTGCAAGATCGTCTTATCTGATCGCTCAATATTAAGACGCTAGAGAGCAGAAGTACTATTTATTTTTAATACATTTCAATCTACTCTTAAACTTTAAAATCACGTTTTTTGAGATATGACGTTGTTGAAAGGAGTGAGCGATATGACAAAAAAGACCTCCTTTTGAAAAATTCTCTCAAATAGAATTAATTTATCCACTATTAATCGCAATCGATGTATTAATTTAATATTCTAAAGATGGAAATCATTATAGCATTTGGTGTACTTGGTTTGATATATTATTTGACTTCCAGGTGTGGTTCATTGCTGTTCAAATTAGTTTCGTAATTTTAGTTAAACAACCATTCTCTAAATTCTATAATAGTCAATCCCAAAGCATTTAAATGGTAATTTCTCTGGAATATATGTTGTCTCTTTATTTAAATTTCATTGTTTGATATGAGAGCACATTGAGATTTTTTAAAACTGATAATTTCAAAGACTTCGAATAAATCTGAATAGTGATTACATATAAAATTAATGCTTGGGTAAGTTGCTAGAAAAAGGATGTGAGAAATACTTCATTCTAGAAAAGGCTAAATAATTGAGGGATTTTAAAGCAGTATATTTTAGAACTATGCAAAATAATATTTTTAATTGGGTAAGGTTATATCGTGAAAATGGAAGCGTTATAAGAATTGTATAACATTCCGGTTGTAGTTCTGATAAGATTATTATAACCAAAATATTTCCTTAAATTTTTAAAGCATTTTGGAGAATATTGAATAGTTTTTCGTACGTAGTTATAAAAATACTGAAAATTATTCTTTCTTGACATCTCAGGTATATTCTTTGGATGCAACTTGATGAGGTATTTAGTATTTTTTTTTGAGCAACTTTGGTGCAAAAGAAGAATATAAAATACAGGAAAGGATCTTTTAACAGAATTCTCAAGTTGCGTTATGTTCTATAAACAACTTCAAAGTAAAGAATTTACCCCTAACTAATATTATCTCCTTTAGCTCCTGACAATCTCCTAAAGACAATTTCTCAACTTCGTTGCTCTGGTAACAGAGATAAATTTACTAGTTGACGCTGTTGAACGTGGTGGCTGGATGAAAGGGGAGAGTTATGGTTTGACACTCTATTATAAACTTAGTTCGGTTAGGTAATTAAAATTTGATCAATCATGAATTACAGAGTGAGTTTTCTCACAAAATGCTATAAATCATGGATTAAAGTTTCAATTCACAATTTTTGTTTTACATAGGTTATCAACGCAAACTTTAATAGGTATTCACAAGAATGTTTGCGAATCAAATATTAGAGTTTAACGTTGTATTTTTCAGTATTTTCATACCGTAATCTATTTTTATCTATCTTACTCGATAACTCTATTTTGTGGATTTTGATTTCTTTGTGACTTTTGTTGAAGGACACGACTGTTTCAATGTTTGAATAAGAATCAGGTAGTGCGTTTTGAATCTTAAATGATACTTTCACACACACCTGCACAGCAAAATGCGGTATTGAATGTGCCTTGGGGGAGGGGAATAAAACTGTATATCAGAATTTTAATTTTGAAAATAATTCAAATTATTTTCTTATTACATAATTAAATACCAAAAGTATCAGAAGAAATTGACTGAGAAGTATAATAGTCTCATAGAAGTAAGGCTTGTTAGTTTTTATGGCACAAAGACCGCAATTACGGGATAAAAATAAAAATATAAGCTAAGAAAACTAATAAATATATGAAACTTGTTAGATTTCAAATAGAAATTAGTCAAGGTATTAAGCTTACATTAAGTTAAAACGTCAGGTATTAATTGTACGGATAATGCATTTTTACCAGATTAACATTAATTGTCCACTAATTAATGTATGATATTTTAAACTAGGTATGTAATTAATTAGCGTCGTACTAGATTTTGGCCTGGTTATTGGCCCGTTGAGCTATATAGTCCGAGATTTTTTATATCCCGGTCTTTACAACTATTCTAGATATAGTCGGATAGCAACGTAACTAAGTATTTTAGGTATATTTTGGCTGCTAGGGAATATAAATACCAGCTGTATTTAAGCAAGGTATATTCAGAGGCAATAGGAAGTCTGGTATAGACAAGATATACATGAATACTCTAGGTACATTTACGTTTCTAAGGTATATAACTATTCTAGGTATGTGAAAGAGGTGTACAATGCATTGTTAAAATTTATATATATATATATATATACATATATATACACACATTTTTTAGACAATGTATATTGTATTCACAAACTAAATTACATAAAATTCTTGTGTTTTAAATGTTATATTTGATAGCTCTTACTTTGAACTATCTTTCGACACCGTAATTTCCAGGATAATAATGCCTTTTGAAGTGTCAGAAGAGGTATTCTATCCCATTCCACCTGAACAGCTTTCCAGAGTCCTGTAAGAGTTGTGGGACGACGTTTGGATAATGCAGATTTTAAAAGTCCGAAAGCACGAAAATCCATAGCTGATACATCGGGAGATTTAGTAGGGATATCAGTGAAGGGTATGGCCTTGATACCGGTTTTTTGTTCCATTTCTTTTAGGAAATTTACAGTGGATTTTGATATATGACTGCTAGCTTTGTCTTGATGGAGTTCCACAGATTGATGGCACTGTGGGTAAAGCGATGGTATTTCATTCAGAAAAATTGGCGATAAAATATGTTCCTGATAGTATTTGGAGTTAATCTTGACATTTTTTCCCACTCTCTTTATTTTTAACTTGCTATTATATGAAAAACCAGCAATAATCATGAATCCATTAGAAACACTTTCTTTCGATTCTGTGAACCATGTACTTAAATTTTTTCTCTCCCCTTTTATGATAATAAATGGCTCTTTTTTTGCTGCAATCATTTAAATACACCCATGATTCATCTATTGTGACAATTTTTCCCATTTTTCTTTGGATAAGTGTTTCTCATATAGAATTCTGCAGCGTGTCCTGCGTTCAGCGATATGCTTTGGAGAAAGACGATGCACATTGCGTTTTTTCGCTTTCTTAAGATTTAAATCAACGTTTATCATTTTTTTTACAGTGGACACCGAGCATTTTAATGATTTTGCAACTGTCCTTTGATTAGGAGGATTTTCTTTTAACATCAAACAACGTACCTTTGCAATAGTCGAAGATGTCCGTTTCTTCCTTGGATACTTGTTTGGAATTTTTGTCCCACTTGAGGCTCCAATTTGACGTTTTTTCCCTTTCTTGTTGACGATATTACCTATCGACGCTTTAGATATCACAAAACCATGACTCTCCCATCGTTTTTGGTTAACGGAATATGAATACTTCTCTTTGGAAAGAGCATTTTGAATAAAAACAAACCTCTCAAGCCGAAGGCGATAATTTTGACTTTTAAAAACATAGTACAACTGCAATTATTTCTTTTGCAGCAAACGATATATATATATATATATATATATATACTAGCAAAATACCCGACCTTACTCGGTTTGAATTCGTTTACTCTAGATTGAAGAGATAATCAAAATATATAATGACTTACGTTTTTTGTAGAATAAAAATTTATTTTAACACCTTTCGCCATCTTTATATTTTCTACAACTTACTTTGGACACAAATCCTACACATGCATATCCATTCATGTAATACATTTCACATACATCGCACAATTGCTGTATGACAAAGCTACAAAAAGACGAAAGGTGATACTAAGGTTACTACTATAAAAGACGATTTATAGGAAGATTTGGAATTCCCTTTCTTAAGTTGTTTTCATGTGCAACTCAATTAATTAAAATTACGATTTACGGCGAGTGCTCTCGCACTCATAGTCAACAAAACAATATTTTTTTACCTGTGGCACTCTTTCCTCCGGTATGCGACATTGTGAAATTTTGCAATCTTCTCCTGTCATTACTACAACGAATTTTTTAATGTTGGAAAAAGTTATAGTTTGGATTTTTAAACATTATTATTATTTCAATAACGACATTATTCTTTAAATAACGGCATTATTCTTTAAATAACGGCATTATTCTTTAAATAACGGCATAACTACACTTAAAATTTACTGAAAATTTATACTGACTTACCTAACATTTTCAAGTCTAATACTTTGTGGTGCTGTTGGGTGTGATGAGAAGGAAAACACATTTATTAAAATAATAAATATTTAAAACAGGAAACAGCGAAGTAAAACAAAATAAAAGATGTCGTAAAAAATTGTTCCAAAGATATTAATTTGTGATTCAATTTTATCTCTTGATCTCGCACAGTTGCCACAACTTACAACTAAAAGTGTACAAAATTTAGAAATGTGAAATTAATTCAGAGCGAAAGAACCAGAAAAATATCACTGCTCGCGCGATCGTGTTCATTCTCGTTTCATTGAAAAATATCGTCTGTCCCAAATTTTCGGAAATCGTTTTCATTGCGCAAAGAATAAAAATAAGACTCGAAATAAATGACGTATCAGAAATGAAATTCCATAAAAAAATTAATTTTTTGAAGAATAATTACTTTTTCAGCAGTACTGGTAAAGCAATCGAATTAATCGTAATATTCAATAGACATTCCAATTTTTCCAAAACTATCAAATTATGGTTGATTTAAGTATACTTACTCAGGTGTTTTAGCATGAAACTCGTCTAAATATAACAATAAAGAAATGTTTAATATTGCATTCACTAAATTATTAGATAATGTATAAAATAAAATACAATGCAATCAAATATCTATAATACAATTCATGTGATGCCTACACAAACACACAAACACAAAATCGAGCATAGAACAGAAAGACGGACAGACAGACTTTCGCAACCAATTCCACTCACTAAATCAAGATAAGTACTCTCTGTATGCAAATTTCCATGAAAATATCTTAAACCGCGTGGACGTGTATAGGGCACAACATACAGACAGACAGACAGACAGACACCAAACGAGAAAAAGGCGGATTCGGCATCAGAAGGGTCCAAAACGGATAGAAAACTTGAAATGCGTCGAAAATATTGAATGTACAAACAAACACTCCATTCTTATTTATATAGATATATATATTATACGTGAACAGTTCATGTTGTACATCGTAGTGGTACCTCCGGAGAATTATGATTATTGATAGGAATGGTGAGGGGTCAAATATGAATAGATGGGATGTTCAAGAGAGTGATACTTGCCGACTGGTTTCTTCTGGTATTGGGTTACTGATTCAGAGCATAATGCGATTGAGACGATGCTACGGGGCCAGGTGTAACTTTTGAACATTTTACTTGTGGGTTTGTTGAGAAGATCGATCTTTAACGGTCATCCACTGTCATCTTTTTTAAGATCTCTTTCTTCTTCCGAAAGATTTCTAGTTTCTGTCATTTATTGGTGGCTCTTCTCTCAATAAAATCCAACCTCACACCAAATGCTCCGATCAATTACAGTAAATCCACTCATCCCATATTCAATCATTGTCGTTACTTGACCCTACCCACTTTGTACATCCACAATGACGTAAGTCGTTCCATTTGGCTTGTAGCTTTTATGTCTTTCACTTTTCAATTTGTCACGCTTTAGTGATAGAAAAAATATTTAGGCTAGGCATATTCATTATCAGTAAGTTGTCTGATATAGATTAGGTATGCAAATATTCTAAGCATATTTCGGCTGCTAAAGTGTACAAGTATACTAGGTATATATTTAAGCTACAGGTATTTAAATAGTCTAGGTATATTTAGGATGCTAAGATATAGAAATTATTCTAAGTATATTAAGGGTGTAAACATTTCTAAAGCTTTTCTCACATTGCAATCATATGTTTAAAATTGTTTTAGATGCGCCTTAAAACGTAAGGGGGTTAAAATCATATAAAATAATTGAAACTAAATTTATGACATTATCAGAATGCATTCAATAAGGTGATAGGTGTGACCCATAAAGTGTAAGCATTTCCAAAAACACCTTTCTTCGACTAGATTTGGTTGATCTTTTTACAATATTGAATTGAGACAAATCAACAACGCTTTCAGAACTCACGACCCAAAACGCATTACGACATCTGCAAAACCGACATGCGACGTAAAAGCGCATCTATGATATATTTTTAATAGCAAAAACCGTCCACGGGAATGCGAAATGGGCAAAATCGATAGAACAACAATGGCCCTTTTTCTTCTTGGCCTTCGTTGTTCCGTTAAAAGTGCTGTTTGGGATTACACTTCCGGAATAAGCTACGTGATTCCTCAGACTCCGTAGCACTTAATGGTGGCCCACACGTGGTTCGCGGAGGATTAGCCGATAATGGGACTACGAAGCGAGGTCTGGAATTTTGCATTAGGACAGTCATCCATTTATACGGGAAGGGAAAAGCTGGCTTTCTCCTGTCCACACTACATCTTCCCCTCTCCCAGTGTGTGTTAGATTGGTGGGGGAGGTGTCTATTATAAATATGTATATTCGCTGCTTGTGTGCTCGCGATACTAAAGATAGTTTCCGAGTAATACGTGTAAATTAAGGTTGCACATTATACATGAGTGTTTGCCACCAACGCGTTTAAAGGCAGTTTGTTTAAAGGGGTTGGAAGTGCTGGGTGAGGCCTCGCGTGTGATTTGTAGTGGGGAATCGGATTGAGAGCAGTTGAGAGTGTGTACCGTGTAGAAGATGAGATGGGTTTATACGAGTGGGTGTGACATTTGGATTTGGTGTGGGGTGTGCTTTTAAACGCTTTTGGGAGAGAATGGCGGTAGTTTTGCAGAACAAATCGTAGTATAGAATGGCACGGAAGTTTAGTGTTCTCTGGGGAGAGTTTGTATCGTGATAGACTCAGATTGGTTAATATGGAGAAGTATGGCATTTGGATTCGGTGTTGGATGTTCCTTTAAGCACTTCATTGAGATTGTAGATAGTTTTGTTGAATGAATCATTGAACGTAAAGATAATATGTAAGATTATTGTCAGTGAGTACAGTTGATGGGATTGTGTAACGTGTTAAACTAATATTGATTCATACGAAAAGGTTTGACACTTAATTCGGTTTTGTATGCGCTTTCAAATGACTTTGGGTGAGATTGAGGATAGTTTCATAGAAGGAATCAGATTGTATGGAATGATACGTGAGATTAGTGCCATTGTGAACAGTTGGGAATAGTATGTGAATTGTTGGGGTGACATGGGTTAATACGAGAGGATGTGGCATTTTATATTTGGTGTGGGATGTGCTTTTAAACACTTTTGGGGCAGAATGGCGATCGTTATGTAGAACGAATCATAGTATAGAATGGTACGTAAATTTATTGTTCTTTGGTGAGGGTATATATCGTGTTAGATTGGTTAATACGGATAGCATGACACTTGTATTTGGTATTGAATGTTCCTTTAAACACTTCTTTGATAGACTGTTAATAGTTTTGTCGTACGAATCGTATGTGATTATACTATGTGAACTTGGTGTCATTGAGAACAGTTGGGGGAGAGTATTGTGATCATTTTGCAGAACGTCTTGTACGGAATGGTACGTGAACTCATTGTCATTAAGAACAGTTCAAGAGAATGGGCTATGATAAACTGTGGTGGGTTAATACGGAGAGGTTTGCACTTAGATTCGGTATTGGATGTTCCTTTGACCGTCTTTGGGAGATTTCGGAGACTCTATTCTTAGTGTCTTAATGTGTGTACCTTGTTAGGATGACATGGATACGGATTGGTGTGGTATTTAGATTCGGTGTCGGAAGTTTATTCATATTCAATAGTTGGTAGAGCCTCCACTAGAGGAAATTACAGCCCCAACCCTACGGGCCATGCTTTCCATCTGTCCTTGTATGACGGCTAGTGGTATGTTCTTCCATTCGGCTTGGAGAATACATGTAAGTTCCTTCACCGATTTTGGACCGTTCATGCACCCCTTAATTCGCAGGTTCGACTCGTCACAGAAGTTCTCGATAGGGCTCAGGTCTGGGCTCTGGGCTGGCCAGTCCATTCGGTTAACGCCTTTAGCCACCATAGAAATCCATAGTGGACCTAGCAACATGAGAGCTGGCGTTGTCGTCCTGGAAGTAACATGGGTTCAGTAAACTGGCTCAACGTAGGAAGCAAACTGTCATCCAAAATAGTGCAGTAGGCCTCGGCGTTGAGCTTACCATGAATTTCGACCAAGGGTCCCAGTCCATATCATGAGAAACACCCCAGACTATAATTCTACCTCCGCCGAACTTTACTGTGGGCACAATGCATCCAGGCAGGAGGCGTTCTCCAGGTAGACGCCAGACCCAGATCCTGCCATCCGAACGGTAGAGGGTGAACCTTGATTCGTCGCTCCAGAGAACCCGTTTCCACTGATCTGCGGTCCACTTTCGACGTGCTTTGCACCACATTAACCGAACAGCGCGATTGGACTTCGTGATCAAAGGTTTATGTGCGGCAGCACGACCATGAAAACCAAACAGGTGTGCTTCCTTACGGATAGTATTAATCAAAACACTCTTTGAGGCCTGTTGAAACTCCTGGAGTATGTGGGCTATCGATTGGGTGCGGTTCTTCCGAATTTCTCTGGACAGCACCCGTCGGTTTCTATCTTCCAGTTTCGCTGGTCTGCCGACTCGGGGCACATTCCGAAAATCCCCGCTCACCTTCCACTTCTGAATCACATGGGCCAATGTCGATTTTGGGTAATTCAGCTCGCTAGATATGTCCCTTAAGGATCGGCCATTTCTGTGATAATCTGACGATTACACCTTTCTCGAAATCAGATAACTCTGCACTTCGTGGCATCTTGCATGCGACTAATGCCAATGTTGTTTCCTACACGATATTTAACGGCGGAGCGAGGTGACGTAGATCAGGACCGCAGATATCGTCATTTCCATGGGTGTCCAAAATCGTGTTTGAAAAAAAAGCCATCAGACTTCACGTTCAAAATACCATCAACCTTAATTAAATAGACAGAGAATTTGAGCGCAGATTTACATTTCTTCCGATCGCTCGGTTTCAAGATATATCATGTAGTTGTGGCATAAATCAAAAATTACTGATTGGTTAAAATTATTATCCACCGTGATCAAAAACATTTGTCGATGCTTCGATAGCAAGTCATCTAAGTCGATTCGTTTGACCACGTGCTTTAACTTTCAGTTACCTTACGACAGAGAATCTGTCGACATGCTCTGTCTATTTCATTAGAAGGTACATAGATAAATACTTATTACCGCCGAAACACGATCATCGGCTATATTTAGCTTGACAGAAAATGACTCTTATACTAAAATATTTCCATTTAATCACTAAGATGTAATCTGAGCTGAAGAGTGGAGACACTGTTGCAACTTTTAACAAATATACTCTCGTTATCTTAATGATGTAAAGGGGAGCAACTGTCTTAACCATATATAGTTTAAAAAGAACATGAAAGCTATTTCCAATAACGAAATAGTAGAGAAAAATGTATCTTGATACTGAGAAAATCAAACAAACTTTCAATAAGGGTACGCGTTGGCGGAGAAAGATGGAGTTATTTGATATTAAATGAACAGTTGCGAAATTGTGGTAATCAATTATGGTTGGATACAAAATGAGTGAAGCGATCTGTTTAAGCTTGTGTAAAGTTTTTTCTGTTTCCATGACATAATGCTTGTTAATACTTTCTGTTGCGGATGCAAGGGAAACAAAGGACAGCCCCCCTCATTAAAATGCAAAAATAATAAATGTATTACAATCTAAGACATCCATTACAAATTTATGAAAAAATCTTCAATGCAATGAAGAACGTAAACTAGGATTATTTACAATCATGAAAAAAATGATGGACTTTATATACTTCTATTTCAATGAATTATCTCATAACCGGTATTAACTGAGCCAAACTGGAGGATTAAGTCATTTTTTGATGACTCCATTTATTCTCAAATCGTAATTATTAACACGATAGATATCTTGCAAATACAGAAAATGGCAGATTATGACGAGGACACAAACCCTAGTTATGATGTGAAAACTAGGTCCTCTGATGTTGGATAACGGAATGAATAAAGCAGACATAGGAAGTTTGAATGATTGTTTATTGTAAATATTAAACAACTAATTTATTTTTTGAGCGATTAAAGTGCAGATTGATATTAATATTGAAGGACAATTTTACTGATTAAAGCACTACGATTGTAGCTTAGTTAGGTAGCTTTCAAATGACTCTACTTACACAGTCATCACTCCGCTCAATCCAAAGGTACATTGTCCAGCATCAAAGAATTTCGACATATCGTAGACCCCTCCTGCGTCAACGTACTCGGTCTGCAGGTTATGTCAGGTGCAGAGATTCTCTCTGTCTTCGCGATACTACATTTGTCTTCTGGATATTTCTTTTACTTCTGAAATCAAATGAAGAAAAAGTTGCAACGCTTTTGGAAACGTTCAACTTTTTATGCTGGCCCCTATTGCTGTTCTAATATTAAAGACGTATTTATGCACAAAAACATGCAAAATACGGGTATAATTACAGGTATTAGGGTTCTCTCCGGAAAAAAAACCATAGCAGATTTTGCGTTTCCTTAGGTGCGCAAAGGATAGATTGGTACATTGCATCTTAGGTTAGATATTAAATTAAAGCCAAGGCTTTTAAATGCAGCTATGTGGTCTTGTATTAGCTCTTGCAACAATGCAAAGGAACTTTATCAGTCAACAGTTTATTTTACTTACACGCTATGGTATTTCAATGTGTTCAGAACAGGATCGAAACTTTGGATCTCTTAATCGATGCTCCCACTTGTCGAAAGTCTGGGACGAATATCTACTAGGACAAACCAAGTCAGTATTGAAAATTAAACAAAAAACATTCATTACTTTTCAAAGACTGTTTTTCATTATCTATAAAAGAAAATTAATAGCCAAATGTGTGCAGTGAAAAATTTATCATTGTGGAATATACCTACTTGTGGAATCAGACGAAAGACGACGAAATCGAAGAACAGATGTAGTCGTGGAATAACATGATGGTGAGCTCCAAAATTTTAATTTCTAGTTTAGTCACGTGCTTTATTAAAGTTGCATGATCTGAACATGTTCGTTAACTCTTCAAGTGGTTTCGACGAGGTATCTCGTTCATCAAGATTTGACCAATTTTGCTATGGATGGAATATTTCGCCATTAAGATATAGCCAATTTCTTTTATGAACGAGATCAAGAGTTGGTCAGCTTTCTTTCTAAGGACGAGATACCTCGTGCATCAAGCTCTGGAAAATTCTACTAATGACGAAATACCTCGTGCATTAAGCTCTGGCAAATTCTACTAATAAAGAGGTACCTCCTGCATCAAGCTCTGGTAAATTCGACTAATGACGAAATACCTCGTGCATCAAGCTCTGGCAAATTCTACTAATAAAGAGGTTACCTCCTGCATCAAGCTCTGGTAAATTCTACTAATGACGAAATACCTCGTGCATCAAGCTCTGGCAAATTCTACTAATAAAGAGGTACCTCCTGCATCAAACTCTGGTAAATTCTACTAATGACGAAATACCTCGTGCATCAAGCTCTGGCAAATTATACTAATGACGAAATACCTCGTGCATCAAGCTCTGGCAAATTCTACTAATGACGAAATACCTCGTGCATCAAGCTTTGGTAAATTCTACTAATGACGAAATACCTCGTGCATCAAGCTCTGGCAAATTCTACTAATGACGAAATACCTCGTGCATCAAGTTCTGGCAAATTCTACTAATAAAGAGGTACCTCCTGCATCAAGCTCTGGTAAATTCGACTAATGACGAAATACCTCGTGCATCAAGCTCTGGCAAATTCTACTAATAAAGAGGTACCTCCTGCATCAAACTCTGGTAAATTCTACTAATGACGAAATACCTCGTGCATCAAGCTCTGGCAAATTCTACTAATGACGAAATACCTCGTGCATCAAGCTTTGGTAAATTCTACTAATGACGATGATAAATCATGACAACCACCAGCAGAGATGAATCTTAAAAAACAGATCAATATAATTAACATAACTAGGAATATAGCTCTATTCCCTCATTTTGCTCTACCCCAAGGGTACATCTTAAAATAATATCAATAAAGTTAGCTTAATTAGAAATAAAGCTCCTTTGCATCCTCTTTCTCTTTACATACAAACCTTGAGGTTTTCTTAGAATGACAAAAATGGGATCTAACAATATGCTCGTTTAAAAGGTATATTCATAGATCATGCTTTCGTGATTGTAATTCTGATGAATTCTTGAAGTTCTCATTACGAACACTAGTTCTATCCCACAACCCTTCTCCTCTCATAATACCACCTCGACTCGAAACAGGGCATTTTAATTTCAAAGCCCGGTTTTATTCAATCAATATTTTAAAGACTTAACTTCCTCCGCCGTGATGAATGCCGCTCGGCAAACAAGCCCGCTCTGTTCTTAGTGGAGTTCGCCGGTAATTAAGATTAACGTCGAATTCTGATTATTCTGAAACGCCGAGTTATCTCGTTTATCACGTTTCCCTCCCGAAGCGGCGACTGGAGCGTTTTAATCGGGTGGCTGGACGAATTGTGCCCCGTGCGCTCTCTGCCTTTGCGTCCGTTGTTTTGAATCTCTTCGTGTGTTGCGGCACAAGAATATTATAAGGAGCTGCAGATAAATGCCCGAGTTTGAATTGTCTGCCCCGTTGATGAATGTTTGAGTAATGCGGTGAAATTGGTTTTCCGCTGGATGACCACCCCTATTTTGGGCGGATGGTGTGACAAACGTGATAATCCAAGGCGATGCCAATCACCGCTGTGAAACTAGACTTTCAACAGCAACTTCTATTGTAATACTATACAGCGAGTTTTAGGTGGAACAGGTTCAATTCCTGTGACTTATTCTGGGTCTGTCTTATATATGTCAGTGCGGTACATAATTTCCTGCGTGTATGTCCAATGGTTGATGTTGTCTGATTTGTTTTTTAACGCAAGTTGGTCATATAAATGACCCTTGCGTCATAAACCCAACCAACGCGTTGATAAATATATTTAAGTTGTTGTTGTTGTCGTGTGACCAGTGTAATAATTGAAAAAGGATGGAAGAGAGGCAGGTGGGGAGAGCATAGTTAAATGGGTCCAAAAGCGTGGAGCACTGCGTAGGCCACATCTACAGCTTTGTGTAGATGTGGCCTACGCAGGATGAGCTAAGTTATGTGGTGAAATTGGTTTTCTGCTGGGTGGCCACCCTCTATTTTGAGCGGATGGTGTGACAAACGTGATAATCGTAGGCGATGTCAATCACCACTGTGAAACTAGACTTTTAACAACAACTTCTATTGTAATACTATACAGCGAGTTTTAGGTGGAACAGGTTCAATTCCTGTGACTTATTCTGCGTCTCTCTTATATATGTGTCAGTATGGTACATAGTTTCCTGTGTGTATGTCCAATGGTTGAGGTTGTCTGATTTGTGTTTAACGCAAGTTGGTCAGATAAATGACCCTTACGTCATAAACCCAACCAACGCGTTGATAAATATATTTAAGTAATGTGGTGAAATTGGTTTTCTGCTGGGTGGCCACCCTCTATTTCGGGCGGATGGTGTGACAAACGTGATAATCCAAGGGGTTGTCAATCACCACTGTGAAACTAGACTTTTAACAGCAACTTCTATTGTAATACTATACAGCGAGTTTTAGGTAGAACAGGTTCATTTCCTGTGACTTATTCTGGGTCTCTCTTATATGTGTCAGTACGGTACATAATTTAATGTTTGTATGTCCAATGGTTGAGATTGTCTGATTTGTGTTTAACGCAAGTTGGTCATATAAATGACTCTTACCCAACTAACGCGTTGATAAGTATATTTAAGTAATGTGGTGAAATTGGATTTCTGCTGGGTGGCCACCCTCTATTTTGAGTGGATGGTGTCACAAACGTGATAATACAAGGTATTTCCAGTCAGTACTGTGCAACTAAACATTTAATAGTAAATTTTATTGTAACATACTGCAGCTTTAGGTGGTACAGGTTCAATTCATGTGACGTTTTCTGTGTCTCTTATATGTGACAGAGCAGTTACAGCTCTGTTTTGTCCATTTCTTAACGGTGAATAGTTTATATTTAGCGCAACTTGCCAAATAAATGGCCATTGCGACATAAAACCCAGCCAAGGCGTTGATAAATATATTTAAGTAATGTGATGAAATTGTTTTTCCGCTGAGTGGTCACTCCTATTTTGCGTGGATATTATGACAAACTTGATACCCTCTATTTTGGGCGTACGGTGTGACAAAAGATAATAAAAAACAATGTGAATTAGCACTGTTTTTAATAGCAACTTCTATTGTAATGTTCTGCGAATTTGACGGATGCACAGGTCATAGACGTGAAATATAAATACACAGCATTGCTCCTGAGAGGAGCTTGAACAAGTGTCACCAACCGGTGAACTAGTAATCACGGGACTGCCTTGTAAAAATCATCTTGATTGGCCGATTTGGCATCATCGCTTCGTGTGGCAAGATAATATTTTATGACAGGGTAGTTGTGTGGTTGGTTGCGTACTTCCATAGAGTGACAGCAAAAATGGTGAAATCGCGAAATTCAGCTATATGTCGCTTGTTACAACCATATGATGAATTGATGGATGTGCATTTTCTCCCGTCCGGTGGACCAATCAAATGGTGAATGTTTTGTTTACTCGGCAGACGAAAGTAGTATAAGTAAGTAAAGTTTGGGTTACATGATCCTAAGCACATAAAAACATTAACCATTGCTCACTTTTCTTTCATATTTCCTCTATGACAAAGACTGGATTCCTAAAACTTATCCCGGGGCTTATGCGTCTTTAAAGTAAAACTTTCCTTGCGTGCATATGACCATTACTTGACGTCGTCTGGCTTATGTTCAGCGAAACTTGACCAAATAAATTGACCTTAATGGAAATTATAGCCCTACTTAACATTCCCAAGATTCTAAGATGATGTCGCGGTCAACAAAGGTACTTTTTCACATAGCAGTCACATGACGACTAGTCAACATATTGGTCACACTTTTTGAAGCTCCTCTTAATAACAATAATCTGTCTAGTTGCGTTTCTCGATAACAACACGAGCCATTAAAACGCAATTTGAAGAAACTCGAATCCAACGCATTAAGTAGTCGTTCCTATTACATAGTAGAAAACGCAAAACATGTTTAATTAACATTACACCTGTTTGTGAATAAAAGTTTAATTAACATTACACCTGTTTGTGAATAAAAGGTTAATTAACATATTCACAAACAGGTACAGTGAAAAGAGTGCTAAAATAACAAAGTGTCGATGTTTTCTAGCTATAAACATTAATTCTTCCTTCTTCTCGCACTAAAAAAGCCTAATCGTTGTTTAATTTATGAGAATATTGGATTACCTAAAAAAAAGTTACAATTTGGTAATTTTTAATTAACGTCGTACTAGAGCAACACAACGAGCTATTGACGACGGTCAGGGATCAACCCCCAAGGAAAAAATCCGAGAACAACACCACGTAATTCTGAACCACGGTCAGATGACGAGGCAACACCTGAGCTGGCACCCCACTCTCCAAAATTTCACACCAACCCAACGTGAGGACATTCGGCCACGACAGATTTAAGGTGCACCAGCCTCCTCTATACCATACGCTTACAAACATCCATGCATTGATCCTGATTCGAACCAGAAACCTTACTACCTAGAGCCAGCATCGTAACCACCAGACCTCGTCGAAAGAAAAAGTATAGGATTGTAATATTTTTAAATATTCATCATTGGTATATTGGTATATTTAGTAAAAGTCATACTAGAGCAACTCAACGTTCTATTGACGATGGTCCGGGATCAATTTGTGCACGACAGACTTTGGTTGGATTCGAACTCGCAACCTTCCGGTTGCTAATCCGTTACACCTCCACCTGGGCTACTACGTTTCCTTTAAGTAATGGAAGCTGTAGTTAAGTATTCCTACATTCCTTTCCGTGTCCATTTTTCAAAGCAACTTCCTAACATCTTTCCTATCGATTCATCCAGATTTACTTCATTTTTCATTGAGAGCCGATATGATAAAAGGAAATTAACTCAATAAAAGCAGTAGGGGAGATGGAAATATCCACACACACATACACAAGAACCGAGAAATATTATTATTGCTTCTGCTTTCTCGACAAAGGGGCTTTTTTCTTCATCCCCTTTTGTTTTACTCCTCTTCCTGCTTCGGGGCTATTATAACTTATCCATTAAAACTTAAGGCGGCATCGATTTATTACGGGCGCTGTAGTGCGCGTTTCTCCCACCAGGTAGCGCGATTTTCTTTGTACTTGGATGTCCCAAAATGGCCGCTTTCCGGTGGAAACGCAGCAGCAGACAACATCATTTGTTTCATCTCCCCAGATCGAGTGACGTATAAGATTTTCTCGGGTTGCAATTACACTGGCTCGACGCATATTAGCTCCTTAAAACTGAAAAAGCCCATTATTTGAGCTGGTATCGAGTGCAGCATATTGTTCAGGGGGAGCTATTTCGTTTGAATATTAAACTCATTTATCAAAAGTTCCGCCCCCGTTGTTTCCCGATCCCCTTTTAACTTCCCTTCTTATCGTTGTATTAGGGAAGAGATCTGCGTCTTCTTTCCCTTTACATTAATGGATCGACTTCTCGTGGAGTCGGAGTCCTTTTTTTGTTTCGTTTCTCAAACTCGGGATGGGTTTGATGTTGTTTATTTACTTTATTAGGGGGTAGGGAACGGAGGTTTTCCTTTACTTTTGAGCGGGAAAGAAGAAATGAATTCTTGATTTCATCTCGGAGGGTAAATTCGTACCCAGAGGAGAAAAAATTTCAAAATGCGATGCAATCCGCTTCTTTTTTTCGAAACAGACTAATCGATAAGTTTCGGGAGGGCAATGGATTTCAACTAGGTTGGATGATGACAAATAGTCGATGGGTCTGGTAATAGACCTGGAAAAGCAAGGGAAAAAGGAGGGCTTTGTTCTTGAGTTCACGACTTGTACAAAAAAGGGCGGAGTCTTAGAATGAGCATAAACATGAATAGAAACCTTCCTGATTACGGAATCCCGATAGGAAGAGTAACGAATTAGCGATCGGAGGGTTGCGAGTTCATATTCAACTAAATACCATCGTTTACAAAGCTGCCCTCCAGGCGATTCAAAAAAGGGTTACACCAAGCAAATAATCCACATTCGCAGAGTCCTGGACAAACTCCTTGCTATGGACCAACAATGTATTCTACAATGAATACCTGCACATGTCGGTATAGAAGGGAATGAGGCAGCCGATGTACTGGCAACGGAAGCGAGAGACCTCAATGAAGATAAATTTCCTCTCGTCACCCTTAATGACATAAATGCAGTGGCAAAATCAAAATTCAAGGACAAAACCATCAATTTGAAACATCAGATCTGAGAACTAACTACAAGCAGATCACTTGCCAAAACCATAGTAAGACTGAGAACTGGACACCTTAAGGGGAATGAAAACTCAGCCGGATGGAACAAGAACATATCCCAGCTGTAAAAACTGTGATACAGAATTAAGACCCGAACACGTCCTCTCTTGACCGGCTATCTTGGTGAGTATTCAACAAATTAGTGACTCTCCCTTGGAGGACCTGTACTCGGACAATTGCCTTAAAATAGCTGAGATTGTGCGTACCGTGCATGGCCCTATTTCAAGTGCTCTATCCATAGACAAGACAACAACAACAACCATCGTTTACAAAGAAGAATGGTACGCGTAAAATCTGTCATGGCCACAAATATCCTTACCTTGACGTGGTGTGGAAGTTTGGAGAGTGGGGTGCCAGCCCAGGTGAGACTTCGTCTTCTGACCGTGGTTTAAAATTACGCGGGTTTATCCTCAGAATTATCCCTTCGGATTTGATCTCGAACCTTCAGCCAATAGCCCGTTGTGTTGCTCCAGTGTGATGTCAATCAAAACATATCTACCTGATTTCAGGCCACGGTGACCCAGATGGCAGAGTAACGGATTAGCAACCGGAGGGTTGCGAGTTCGAATCTATGTCCAACCAAAGGCCGTGGTACACGTTAATTCTACCGTGGACACAAATGTTCTCACCTTCATGTGATGTGGAAGTTTGTCGAATAGAGTACTACCTAAAGTGTTGACATCGTCATTTGACTATAGTTTTAAATTACGAGGTTTCATCTACGGATCTGTAGAATTGACCAAGGACCATTGACAATTGCAATTTTTGCGACTCCAGTACGATATTAATTAAATATCTACTTACCGTTGTTTCAGAAACGGACCTTACGATATAAGAGATAGTAGACGGCGTGTAATCGACTGGAGCAACACTCCGAGTTATTGGAAACGATCCAGGATTAATCCTGTAAATAAAGATCCAAGGACTGCACCTCATAATTTTGAACCACAGTCAGATGACGAGGTCAACACCAGAGCTGTCACACCACCATCCCCCAAATTCTACTATCACTTTATAAAACAGTTAAAGTTTTCTACTGAGCGTTTGCTGAAGAATTTTAAATAATTAGTGAGATAATTTTTCTAGTCAAGAGTGGTTGGTAGGTACTTAATTAACGTAACATTGGAGCAACACAAGGGTCTATTAGCGACTGTCCGGGATGAATTCCCAAAGGGAAATATTCGGGGACAACTCCCGGTAATTTTGAACCACGGTCAGATGAAGTTATACAAGGGTGGATAATGTTCTCTGGTATACTGTCTACAACCGTTTAAATCGTAAAGTCCAACATTTTCATGTTGAAATTTATTGCTGCCCGTGAGATCACTACCCTTAACTGGGAGGTGGGGAGAAGAGAAGACGAAAGGAAAGACCCCGTTTTTGCTCGAGGTAGGGTAGATGTGTTGTCCCTTGTTCCGCTATGTTATTGTTGCAAGTTTGCTGTAAATATTAACTGTACTTATTATTTCCAATACTCTCTTTAATCTGATGATCGGATCTTTCCCTTAAGGGACTAATCCCGAACCGTCGTCAATAGCCCGCTGTGTTGCTCTAGTACGACGACGTTAACTAAAATTACAATTACAATTACCATTACCTTTAATCTGATAACGCTTGCGCCATAAAGCACACCCTGTACCTAAATTGAAATATCTTCGTCTTCAGAAGAAATAAACGTGTTGTCATTAGAAAACTCTTTTTAACCGTTTTTTTTGCATAAGTTGGGCCAAGTGTGACTTGGGCCATAAAGCACACCCCAACTAACTATTACAGTTATGAAACATGTGTTACACTGCTCATACCTGCGAGATATTGCTGCAGACCTGATTTCTCCATGGGCGTACGTTTGTCTCCTGTATCAGTAAAAATTTCTTTGTGTCACGTCCATTACTTGGGGTTGTCTGTCCTGTGTTTGGCGCAGCATGGCCATACACTCATTCCTCCATAAAACCCAACCAACCCAACGTTTATAACAAACAATATTCTTGCTGCTCCAACAACAATCTCTGGGAATCTCCCTACTATATACGACGCTGAAATCGATCTTCCTGCCCACTTTTTGCGATAAATTCCTTGCATCGCTTTAGAATAAAAAACTCATGCTTAGATATAAGCACCCTTATAGTATCCAAAATATTTTGCGGAAGTTTCAACCGGCATTCTAATACTGATCAATAAAATCCCCCTCCCCTAGACCATCCAGTTCAAAGGAAAGCTGAGCCTTCAGCTTCACCATAGCCATTTCTTTCCCTTATTTTTCTACACCCTCCTTCAAGTGAATCTTTTGACTTAGAATGATGTCCTTAGTTCCAAAATGACGCTTTTTTGGATTGAAGGGCCCATGCATCATTCAAAATTTACAGCGGTTCAGCGCGCTATCGGCCGAAGCAGGGGGACGGACGGACTCTCGCCAGACCACCCCTCCCCTACTTCGAAGATCTCTTTTTTCGAGTTCTTTTGCTTCGTGTTCATGACTGACCAAGTGGCGAAGAGGAGTTCAAAACCTGCCATTTCTTTAGAGTTTAAAAATCCGTGGAATCTCGGCTCATGGTCGAAATTGCTTTTGAAACATCTCGTAAGCTGACATAGATTTAGATTTTTGAACATTGTTGAGTACCTGTTTTATTATTCTTTCTTGCCTGGTTATATATAGTTAGGTTTTTATCTATAAATATTCAAGCTAGGTTGTTTCAATAATGTTTAATGGCGTACATCGTTATTTGGTTGATTTTATGTAACTGCGGTTGTATTATTTGAGTGAGATTCTGAAATAGATAGATTGGTTTTGGGGTGTAATGGTGCAAGGTCCATGCTGCGTCAGACACCACATACAATACCAAGTAACAGTTACTAGGGATGCGACATTGATGTCGATGTTTTCAAAACATCGATGTATTTAACATCGATGTTTTGGAGTCGATGTTTTTGTAACATCGATGTTTTGGAGTCGATGTTTTTGTAACATCGATGTTTATACTTGTCGATGTTTTATTTTTAAATGAAAAAAGTACAGTTATAAAAGTTTAAAAGATACCAAGTAGCATAACTTTCATAATCAGCAAATTGAGCATACTTTTAGACCAAAGTAGCCAAGGGTGAAGGGTCTGAAAAGTAGGGATGCGACATCGATGTCAATGTTTTCAAAACATTATTGTTTTATAAAAAACATCGATGTATTGGAACCGATGTAGCATCACTAGTTGCTAAACCAGTTTTAAGAAATGAAGAAAAAATTTAAATACACTGAATTTTAAAAACATTGATAGCTTGGGGGCGATGCATTATCAACTTCGATGTTTTAATTTTGAACATCGATGTTTTGCTGTCGATGTCTATCAATAGTTGCTAAACCAATTTTAAGAAATGGGGAAAAATGTTTGAAAACATCGATGTTTTTGGGGCGATGTATTATCAACATCGATGTTTTAATTTTAAACATCGATGTTTTAATTTTAAACATCGATGTTTCAAAGCATCGATGTTTTGCTGTCGATGTCGCATCCCTAACAGTCACACTATGAAAGTTTTACTGACACAGAAGAGGTAATTGGTAATTTCAGTTAACGTCGCACTAGAGTAACACAGCGGGCTATTGACGACGGTCCGGGATCAGTCCCTTAAGGGAAAGATCAGAGACACAGAAGAGAAAAGTACACCAAGGGAGGAATAAACCTCACAGGAATCGAACCTGCGCTGCCTACAACTCGGGCATACCCACTGACGGTCTCCGATCATGAAATAGGCAGGTACTTTCATTAACGTCGTACTGGAGCATCATAACAGGCTATTGAAGACGGTTCGGGTTCCATCCTCCAAGGATTATGAAATAGGAAACTTGCTTGAAACAGCTTTTGTAACATTTTGTAAGAAAAATTTCAGAATTTCAGATCACGTGGCAAGCAGTTCAAAGCTCACGATTTCTTTGAGATTTAAAATAAATTCCTTGGAATATTTCACCAGGCTCCAGTCAAGGTAGAAATTCCTTGTTATCTGAAAATCTCGAAACCTGAATCCGGTTTAGAATTTTGAACATTGTTATATTCCTTTGTTATTTCTCTTTCTTGCCTGTTTACGCCGTTAAATTTATTTTATTTAGGTAATACAGTTGTTACATATGTATGTATTATGTGTTAGGTTTATTTAATCTAGGTTATATAGTCATGTTTTTTAGCTTACTTTGTTATTACGTTGAATACTTGTACTAGTGATTACGTTTGTTGATGTGATTATTAAATAGAACTTTGATATGAAGCAGTTTTCAACACATTTTGAAGTAAAATTTAAGAATTCCGAATTTGCGAGATTCTTAAGGGGCAATCTGAAGGGCTTGGGGAATAGAGTGATAATCTTGTGTATTTAGTAATGTTTTTTATGAACTTAATTATTTGGACAAATTTAAAACAAATTGAAACAAACTATTCGTTATTGCTATAACATATTGAAATAAAGTATTAGTTTTTAATAAAACTGATTGGTACAAAGTATTAGTCATTAATAAAACAGATTGAAACAAACTATTCGTTATTGCTATAACAGATTGAAATAAAGTATTAGTTTTCAATAAAACAGATTGGTATAAAGTATTAGTCATTAATAAAACAGATTGGAACAAAAATATTCGTTAGTAATAAAAAAATTTAAAAATATTCAAGAGAATCAGAAGAATTTTCGATTGTTTGAATGGGTAAATCTTTGAAAATTTAAAAGATAACATGTCCTCTTGATTAGTAGAATAATCATTATAATTTTGGAATTTTTTAAAAATTTAGGGATATCTTAAATTTGAAAAAGTGTGGTTTATTATGTTGGCCAAAGCTGTTCATTTGGATAGTAAGTTTAAAGGACCCTTTAAAAATTATTAAACACACAATTATTTACACTTAAAACTCACCTAAAAAAGTTAGAATAGCCGCATCTGCTATCTCATAAATCGACTCCTTAAGTACGATCTTCGCAATATGAATCTTAGCGAACACAAATTTCCCTCTACCCAGATACTCAAACGATATTTTTATGTATACATCCCACTATTTTATTCCCCGATCCCACTTTTTCCCCACCTTCACATTTTTACATAACGATTATATGTCTTTTGTTTTTACATGTCAATCGACAAAAGAAGCCACAGAATTAATTGAAGAACAAATCTCAATAACTTTTACTGCTCATCTTCGGTTAATATACAAACTCGTATAGCAAAAATTCAAGAACAACAAATTTGTTAAATTAACACTTATAGAAAAACCACTATCACAGTATCCAGACTGAGAAAGGACGTTTTAAAGGCTTGGCAATTAACGGTGATTCAACCAGAACGTATAGACATTGTAACATCTGTCTGAGCGTTGAACTGACACATAGTTATATATATATATATATATATATATATATATATATATATATATATATATATATTCACCTTCCATGCAATAACAGCTGCTCTTCAAGCCATCTATTTATTACCATCCCGAAGAACAACTTAGCAGCGAGAGAATAATTGACATAGCCAAAGCTGTTCAAAATACACACGGTGACATCTGACTCAGAAATGGACACGTCAACAACAACCAGTCCTGTGATAGTTGCTACTTTTCAAACCACCAATTGCCATCCTGAAGAACAACTTTAGGATAGGTCTCCACTTGCGATTTCTAGTCGCGCGATTTTTCAGTCGCAAAAATAAAACTGATTGTTTCAAACACAAGTACATAAACTTGCGACTAAGCAATCGTAGCGATTAAAAAATTGCAACCGGTCCTATTTTTGCTGCGAAGCGACTGTCGCTCTATCCAATGAATCACACTGGCAGGCATAGACGTACACCCACTTGCGATAGATTAGTCGCGCGTTTTCCAAGGTCAGCTTTTCTTATACACTAAATTATGTCCTCCCCCCCCCCATAATGCAAGTTTCTATCTTTGCGATAGTTGAAGACAGAGTGAAAATTCTAACGGATTTAAAATCTGCGGTAAATTTTACACCAGATCTATATTAAATGTGATTTTCTTTAGATAAATAACAATTATTTAATAAATAATTAAATAATCAAATGGTAAATAGTTAAATAATATAACTGTTTTTGGTATTGATCTGACGTAAAATTTTACGCTGACTTGAAATCCGTTGAAATTTTCACTTTATCTTCAACGATCGCAAAGATAGAAACTTGAATTAGAAAAAAAAATATTTTTAATGTTTTAGAAAAAAAAGCTCGCTTCGAAGCAAAAGAGCGATCATACAAGTAGTTTTAGTGACATCCATTGAAAAACTTTTCTAATTCAGCGATTTATCTATCGAAGTGTGTGCACTTTGTAGATTTATTGCGACAGCGATTCTTTGGTCGACGCGACTAGAAGTCGCAAGTGGAGGCCTAGCCTTAAAGCGAGGGGAAAAAAACGCCACCACTAAAGTTGTGAAAAATTCTCACGACGACATGACTCAGAAATGGACACGACAACAAATTTCCGTGTAATAAATGCTGCTCTTCAAATCAACGATTACCATCTTGATTAACGGCTTTACAGCGAGAAAATAACAAAAAGCTGTACCCAATTCACACGACAACACCTTACTCACAAAATTGGACGCGACAACAACGCGTCTTTTGTTTGGCACAACTTGGCCAAAAAAGGACTTTCCGCCAGAAAAAAAAAATCAACTAACTTACCAAAACGTGATGCAGATAAATCTGAAATGAACACAAAATATAATTATAAAAAACCAGTTTTGATGTTCAGTGAATATCAGCTCAACAGTATCCAAATTCAAAAATAACCGGATCTCAAACAAATTCTACTTTCACCGCCCACTAAAGGGGTAAGGCCGTATTATTTGAGGAAAATTCACATTGAGACTGCTTCTATTACAAAGTATTTAAGCCATCCTCTCCGATGAGAGATTAAACACGTATTTCATACCCAATTAGTACCAGCTTTTCCTAAATGCTATCTATTCCAACAAATAACGATTTCCCTCAGTCAAAGATTCCCTCGTTTAAATGCTCCAAGAGTGGAGTCAGACCCAATCATACCCCGAAATCCATCAAATACCAATATACCCACGTATATCCACGAGGCATCATTCTGCCCCCGGAGTAGTTTTTAATGCCCCTTTGTTCGGGAGCTAGTCCCGGTGTAATGCCAGTTTATTTCGCCCTCGCAGGGAGGCATTAAACGGTGTTGGACTCAATCACGATTGGTCTCACGTATCCAGGCTTCGCAAAAGAGACGCAACTTTCCAATTAATATGCAGGGGCCCGCGCCTTCAGCCTGCGACGGCGGCCCTTTCTCGCCTTTTGAATAATCAATCAAATTATTTCCTTATGAAATCGCGCAGGGGGAGAGAGAGAGAGAAGTTGAAATTAATTTAGAGATTGGGGAGACTGGCGATGATCCGATTTTGAGATTTATTATAATATGAAATAATCGTTCCTGCGAGCTTTTAAAAGCGGGCGCCCTTGCCTTCGGGGCTGGAGGAAAAATGCTTCTTGGAATGAGTTTCGTATCGAGAGATTTCGAGAAATTTAATGATTGTTTTGGAACAGTGGATCTAATTGCAGTCGAAAATGATGAATAAATAATGGGTGGATGGCTAGAGGAAGTATTGGGCACTGGTAATTTTGAAGGGTGATGTATCGCTGTATGTTGGTCGCGTTAAATTGACATCTGAAATGGAACAGAAAAATATGGTGCAAATAAAAGGGAGTATTAAAATGATAAAATTTATGAGCAACATTCTACTGGACCACATTTTGTTTACCAATTGTGTTCGATTTCCCACTATTAATCGATTGGTTCAGAGTACAGTTAGGAGACTGATAGACGTGACAGGAGCTTTGGTGGGTGCTATTGTCATTGGTCCTGTCGAGTTGATGTATAAAGTATTTCCTTGGATAATGCAAAAGGGGGAAACTAGCTACACTCGCCTCCAAAAGTTAAGCACGGAGAGGAAAATGTTAATTTCCAGAAGCCAATCTGAAGTTGAGAGGCTGCAATTTGCTGCAGAGGTAGATGGAAATATGCAAACATGCTATGTAACAGTCAATCACGGTTTAGTGTCTAGAAATATGCAAAAAAAGGCAGTCGTATAAGAAGCCAGCATTGTGAAGGGTTAGAGAAGTTGCATGTAAGTGCTGATAAAAAGTGTTTAGAACTTTCGAACGGGGGATTAGTTTTCAAGACAGACGTGTTTCTATGGCTTCCAGAAGACGAATGACAGGAAGTGAGTACTGGCGTTCTGTGGGACGCCTTGAAAGCAGGGTAACCAATCACTGATGTTGCTCTTTTCTTCGGCGTTCATCAAAACGTCATTTCACGATTATGGAAACAATTCCAAACAAGACAAACAGTTGTCCGAAGACCTGTGGCCGGCCGCTCAAGGGTTATGACATCCGCTGAAGATTGATATATTGATGTTGTAGCGAAACGGAAATGAAGAGCGACCTCCACACGTATGATATCTATGGTTGCAGCCTCCAGTGGTAAGACGATATCTGCCAATACTGTTCGCCGAAAGTACACATGAATGGACTGTATGTCCGGGTACCACGAGTTTGTGTTCCCCTATCCGTCCAATCCAGAGGGGCACGATTAAAGTGGTGTCGGCAATATGTGAATTGGACTGTGACTAACGTTATGCTCACGGATGAGTTGAGATTTTCCAGGAAGGAGGAGCCAGATGACAAACGTGTAAGTGTCTTGAGAGAAGAAGGCACACAGAATCGGCCCCAGAACATAAACAAGCATCACGCATTACGAGGTAGAAGCATCATGGAATTGGACAGGATTTCGTTGGGATATCGCACCGACCTGCATATCTATAGACGGGGTTCTGTGACGGTTGTCCAGTATCGGGATAAAGTCCTAGAACCCACTGTGAAATTGTACGCTGCAGCAGTTGGTCCTTCTTTAGTTTTAATGGATGATAATGCGCGTCCCCATAGAGCTGGCATCGTAGACAACTACCTGGAAAGGGAGGGAATTACGCGTATGGTTTGGCCGGCCTACTCGCCCGACCTTAATCCTATTAAAAATCTTTGGGATGCGCTCGGTCTTACTGTGTCTGCACGTTTCCCCTCCCCAGCTACTCTCACAGAATTGTAAACTGTTCTACAGCAGGAATGCAATTACTAGACTCTGGGGTGGTTGATCACCTCATGGAAAGCATGGTCAGAAGCTGTAAACTTTGTATGAGAATGAGGGGTGGTCACATACCCTATTAATGTCGGTTTCGTTTATTTGTTTTGGATTTAAACATCATTTTGTTAATGACTCCAATATGACTTCATCCTATAAATTATAAAAATTCAATATTTTTTCATCTTTGTATTTAATTCTTTGTTTTGTTTAATGCATAAACCTATTTGCTACTTTCCTGCCTCATTTCGTGTCAATCAAAGCTATGATTGTCGTTTTTTTTCGTATTTTACCTTTCGTGCTTAACTTTGGCAGTGAGTGTATATCTATAAAACGCTAGGTTCTCTTGCTTCCGTGACTATTGAAGTTTTGATTGGTTGTGACTTCACAAGCAGTCGGAGTTTCTAATTGTTTCGATTGGTTGTGTGATGTTACGAGCGAAAAGAGTTACGAAATATCACAAAGCGTTATAGTATACGAAATCGTCATGAAAATAACAATGAGTATAAAACGATTGCCGTACGCAGCTCATTCTTTAACCAGTGTTGATAAAAAAAAGACACAATGCGAAAGCAAGACAAGGTGACAGATAGTAGAGGAAAAAGGTTTATGCATATTCAATGATCAACAAATGTTGACATATAGTGGTGAAACAAAGGTTAATACGCAGCCAGTGAACAATTACCGTCAGATTTAAAAACATATATAAATGAAGTTTGACCCAAAAAATAAATTTTGTTATGCACCTTCGCGCGCGTATGAGGGGCCATTTGTCATAGTATATATGTTACCGCTAAAGCTCGAAAGCCGTTAATGAGCACATTACATCGCTAATCTGCAGATTAACTGATTTGCTCCGTTAATGTGCGGAATCAAGAGTTTTCCGCATTTAACCTAGGTAATATGCACATTAACTGCTTTCGTGTCGTTAAAGTTCAAAAGTTTGTTTTATTTCCTTTTAATACACCTTCCCCATCTTACTCCACTTTGAGTTTGGTTTCGCCTGATTCTCTCATTTCTTAAAGCAATAAAACAATTCCATGGTATTAGGCAGAGTTTCAGGAAATGTGACTGCAAATCTAAATGCACCACAAATAGGTGTGCTTGTTGCAAAAAACCAATTGCTATGTAATTCAAAGTGTCGCCAATCTTTAGATTGCACTAATAAGTAAGAATAATTTTATAATATGTATTGCTAATTCATTCCTTAATTAATACTTAATTGTAATAATATTTTAAACCGTTTGATTCTTTCTATTATAGTTTTTTCATTGATTAGTGATTGATTCTATCAACTAATTTGTTGATTGTTTGATTCTATTAACATTATTCTTTAGATATCGAAAAATAAACAAACATTATGTTGATTTAAGCGTACAGAAACGTTGCTATTGTTCCAGCAAAGATCTTATTTTCACTTTAACGAGTGCTTAGTAGGTAATGCTCAAATTATATAAGTAATTTGCAGATTACCTAGATAATTTCAGAAATGAAACAATTTTCAGCACTTTAACGGATTACCCTAGTTAATCTGCACATTACCTAGATAATCTGTAGAATAACTGATTACTGCACTTTAGCGGTAACTATATAACATGGCGACTTTGTAATCTCCTTCGTGTTCTCCTAGTTTCCCCTTTTACATTATCCATGAAAATACAGTGTCTACCGAAATGACAGGTCCACTAGTAAAAACGAAAGTTATGTTAAGAAAAATTTTTTTATTGTGTACAAAGTACTATTTTATAAACTACATAAGTTCATACAATGAACAAATAATTCATAAATAATATACAAATCATAGGAATTGTACGGAAAACAAAAACTATGTGAAACAGCTGTTTCAAAAAGATAGGTCCACTGAACCAAACCTCAAATTAGTGTTGAATTAATAAGACATTTTCCCACCGTTTTTCGCAATGAGCTCATAATTCCTATTTGGCATGGTTTCTACAAGTTTTTACAAACAATTTGTCTCGATTTTTGCTCACTTGGAGGAAATAGCTTTTTTCTAGTCTGTAGTACAGTTGTACTGCCTTCATCGTGCATACACTGCTCTTGCGAGTATGCCCCACATGTTTTCTACCGGATTCAGGTCGAGGTTGCAAGGTGGCTAATCAATAATATGTACACCATTATCCAGAAACCATTCAAAAGTGGACTTTGCAGTATGCAAAGGAGCATTGGCCTGTTGGAACATGAAGAACGGGCCTCCAATGTGCTCTGATTGTAGAAGAAAATATTGTTCAAGCAGCTGTTGATAGCCTGCAGCATTCAAACGATTGTCTACAAATGCTATATCAGTTTTTCTTGCACGTCGTAATCCGGCCCATACCATAACGGAACCACCATCAGCTTGCCTCTTCGAGAATATCTCTCTATCGTTACGCAGATCGTGCCAGTAATACTGCCAACCATCTGGACCATCCAGGCTGAATTTTTGTCATTACTGAATATCACTCGATGCCAGTCTTCTTTCCTTCACCACTTCCTCTGCGAATATCAATCGCTTTTCTTAGTGCAAAGTTTTCTTAATTTCGGAATCGCTTTCCTCTTCTAGTAAACTAAATTGCCGAACTTCTTTACCACTCTATGGATCGTATATTTTGATACCGGGAGGGTTTCGTTGTCTCGCCAAAGCGGATAAGCTCGTATTTCCAGATTTTTAACTCATTTACGATAGTCCTTCTTTCTCGGGGTGTCACTTTTGATGGCCGCTCAGATGTTTTTTTATTTCCATAAGTATATATAAGTCGCAAAAAATTATTTACAACATTATGCGATCTGCTTAAAAGTTAAGCTATTTCTTTATTCGATTTTCCATACTTCTTAAATGCATCAATTTTCCCTCCTCAACCAGCGAAAGACTACAACGACGACCCATTTCGTTTGATTACACCGAGATGTTCAAATCTGTTTAAATACCTCCAAAGCAGCCACCGTAATCCCGCAGTAAGACAAAACTATGAGATTTATGCACATTTCCTGGAAAAAAATGTTTTGGTGCAAAGATTTATAAAAGCGGACCTATCTTTTCAAAACGGTCTCAAAATCAAAATTTACATGAAATAAAAATTAATTATTTATTTTTAACAAATTGCTTCCTAAATAGTTATAACGAATACTGAATAATTATCTCTAAAAAAAGTGATTATCATTCTCAATTAAGAGTCGAATCAACCAATTAACTATTTTCCTAATAAATGTATTGTGCTTGAAAAAATGGAATTATTCTTGAACGCAATACTCCGAACACCTGTACCAGGTTATAATAAGTGAAATGAAGTGTGTGATAAAACGTTAAGCTTTCTGTAGTGAACTAGAAGCTATGCTTTCTTTCAGTACCACGTGACCTCAATCCGGAGTATAGCCTTCCTTCATCATGTAACAACCTTCCTCACAACCTAATACTTTTGAGCTAAATTTTATACATAAACTTTTGTAGTAAGAAACAGTCTGGGCAAATGTTTTTAGAAATTAGATAACACTTTCAAAAGTTTGTTTGGTAAGTTCACTGTCAGCTTTGGAAGTTAGTTAAATAGGAACTTTTTTAGTTACCTGCAGAGTTACGTTTAATATCTTTTCAGTAAACCTCGCTAGGCACTATATTATTAGTGCATCAATTCATTATTTTATTATTTTTATTCATTTTCAAGCAAATCAAAAGGAATGCTTCAAATTCTTTTAAAAGTTAAATTTCAGTCAGTTTTATGAATCAGGATAGCTTACAAAATATGTTATTTAAATGAAAATAATGAGAAGTGGAATAATTAACTGGAAACTAGACCGCATTTATCCATGTATATCTATGTATGCATATATATATATATATATATATATATATATATATATATATATATATATATATATATATATATATATACATATATATATATATATATATACATATATATATATATATATATTTATATATATATACATACATATATATATATATATATATATTTATATATATACATACATATATATATATATATATATTTATATATATACATACATATATATATATATTTATATATATACATACATATATATATATATTTATATATATACATACATATATATATATATTTATATATATATATATATATATATATATATATATATATTTATAATCGACGCACCAAGAAGTTGTACCGGGCTCGATCAACGGTACTCACTGGAGACGTATAGTCTTTAGTAACGGGTCCTGTTTCCAACAGTGTCCTGAAGACCACCCCTAGACATTTCTGGAGACGTCCAGGGCAGAGTGAGGATCCTGTGCCCTTACTATCGTATGCCACACATGCTCATAACAGGGCGTTATGGACCGGGGTGCCATATCAAAGGATATGGCACCCCAGGACCTTCGGACCTCTTTGGAAGTCATTTCTGGCACACTTACAGCACAACGTTAAGTAGACGACATTCTACGACCGGTTGTGTTACCGTTCCTGTTGCGACTCCCCGGGCATACTTTTCAACAAGATAATGCCCGCCCACACATGCCACGTGTTGCTATGGATTGTCTTCAAACTTTCACAACATTTCCTTGGCCAGCTAGGTCTTCTTATCTCTCTTTCATGATCACGAGATTAAGATACGGTCTGTATTACGGTCTAAAGACGAGTTATCTTATACGTCATGATTATATGGTTATAACTAGGGTAACTTTTTTGTTGCAGTAAACATGGGAAAAGTTGAATTTATGGAAATAAAGTTGCATTTATGGATATAAAGTTACATTTATTTTTGATACACTAAATTCAAAAATAAATTTTTCGTAAAAATTGAAAAAAATTCAAAATATATTGACAATTTTAGTCGTGTACAACAGTATTATAATACATACTCAAATACAGAAGAACGTTGAATGGCCGATCCTTGGCCAGTAATTTCTTTAACATTGAAAACCTGTTCCAGCCGCTGTCATATAATGTGCTGTATCGGATAGTAGAAGCGCAAAATCCTTTCGCTAAACTATCAGAGATTTTAAAACGTCATCTACCAGTTGAACAACATATTGATGATCGATACACACCTCGCAAACTCTGCAGTCGATTACGCAAGTTTCCTCTGGATTATTAAAAGTGCCAACCAATGTGTTAAAAGTACATCTTGACATTTATTTCACTTTCGTCTGTTAGAACGAACACCTTCTTTCCGTGAACTTCTTGTTTGATTCGCCATACTTCGGTATTCGCAAGATCAGACACACGTGATTAAATGGTTGGTTCAGAGGGCAAAAAATGAAATAGCAATTTTTTATTAATTTATTTTAAGCTAAATTTTAAAAAGTTGCAGGTGGTCCCCTTTATGCAAAAAGTTGCATTTATGCAGAAAGTTGTATTTATGTTGCGGTTATACAGAGGCTGCTCGCACATTTTTTTAGACGATTTTGTTTAGCGGTAATAAAAAATCGTTTGCTGCAAAAGAAATAATTGCAGTTGTACTATGTTTTTAAAAGTCAAAATTATCGTCTGCGGCTTGACAGGTTTGTTTTTATTCAAAATGGCGTTTTTAACGAAGCAGTGGTTCGAAGGCTATATTTATGCTCTTTCCGAAGAGAAATATTCATATTCCGTTATCCAATAACGATGTGAGAGTCATGGTTTTGTGATATCTAAAGCGTCGATAGGTAATATCGTCAACAAGAAAGGAAAAAAACGTCAAATTGGAGCCTCAAGTGGGACACAAATTCCAAACAAGTATCAAAGGAAGAAACGGACATCTTCGACTATTGCAAAGGTACGTTGTTTAATGTTAAAAGAAAATCCCCCTAGTCAAACGACAGTTGAAAAATCATTAAAATGCTCGGTGTCCACTGTAAACAAAATGATAAACGTTGATTTAAATCTTAAGAAAGCGAAAAAACGCAATGTGCATCGTCTTTCTCCAAAGCATATCGCTGAACGCAGGACACGCTGCAGAATTCTATATGAGAAACACTTATCCAAAGAAAAATGGAAAAAAATTGTCACAATAGATGAATCATGGGTGTATTTAAATGATTGCAGCAAAAAAAAAAAAAGAGCCATTTATAATCATAAAATGAAAGAAAAAAAATTTAAGTACATGGTTCACAGAATCGAAAGAAAGTGTTTCTAATGGATTCATGATTGTTGCTGGTTTTCAAATAATGGCAAGTTAAAAATAAAGAGAGTGGAAAAAATGTCAAGTATAACTCAAAATACTATCAGGAACATATTTTTTCGCCAATTTTTCTGAATGAAATACCATCGCTTTACCCACAGTGCCATCAATCTGTGGAACTCCATCAAGACAAAGCTAGCAGTCACACATCAAAATCCACTGTAAATTTCCTAAAAGAAATGGAACAAAAAACCGGTATCAAGGCCATACCCTTCACTGATATCCCTACTAAATCTCCCGATGTATCACCTATGGATTTTCGTGCTTTCGGACTTTTAAAATCTGCATTATCCAAACGTCGTCCCACAATCCTTACAGGACTCTGGAAAGCTGTTCAGGAGGAATGGGATAGAATACCTCTTCTGACTCTTTAAAAGGCATTATTATCCTGGAACTTACGGTGTCGAAAGATAGTTCGGAATAAGGGCTATCAAATAGAACATTTAAAATACAAGAATATTATGTAATTTAGTTTTGTGAATACAATATACATTGTCTAAAAAATTTGTGAACAGCCTCTGTAACTGGCATCCCTAGAAGGAGGAATTTTGGTTTTATTACTTTACATGCAGCGTAGAACGTGTGAAAAAAAGTCGCATTTGTTGCAAAAAGTTGCCTTGTTATAACGAGATACTCCGTAAAGACAACCATCAGAAGAGTTAAGAAATAAGCTTTTGAAAAATCAAATGGAACTCATATATAATATTCATTCTATTTTCTACTCCTGTCTATCGATGAAGTGTTTACAGTTTTCATCCGAATTTTAATTCTGAGAAACGTATGAATTTTTCAGTGAAAAAGGCAAGTAAGAGAATTTCAACAACTCGATTTATCTTTATTAAGCAAAAAGAATAACTCACGAGTACTGTACTTCTAAATTGTTTGTACAAACATTATTTTTACCATGAAAATAAAAACACAAATAAAGCTATTTTTGGTAGATGGTGATCGATTCTTATAATGCCACTGACATACTAAATTTGTGTGTGTGTACATGTCCAAAAATAAATTAAAACATTAAATAAAAGAAAAACGCAAACACTAGAAGCAAACAAATTCTCTAATAATCCGCATCCCCTCCAGCGTCTACGAAGTTTGTTAAATGTTTGTTGGGATGCCGAAATTAATACTCTCCTTTTGCTTGCGAGTCATTCTGTTTCTTCGTTTCCATGGCAACGGGGGTAATATTTTCACATGTCACTCCAGTTCCGTGTTTACGTTTAAGGCCTCAATGAGTCCGCACTGGAGGCCAGGGGAGGTTTAAAATTAAAATTTTCGCCTCACGCCTTATATTAAAAGACTTTCGAGAACTTAAAACTTTCTGCCCGGGTTTATGAGCGGCAGAAGTTGAAGCGAATTTATACCCGCCGTTTCCCTTGATTGTGTCGAAAAAGCTTCGTATAAGAAGGGCCTGAGGATGGAAAAAATAAGCATTAAGAGAAGAAAAGCGAGACATTTTCAGACATAAAATTACTACAAAACGAAGAAGTTTTAAAGCTTTTGGTATTACAAAAATTAATACAGTCCTTTTTGCAGAGTACTGATTCGTTTTGTAAGGCATTAAAACCCTTTTTTTTCACAGCAGAAGTAGACCGGCTGGATGATGATTGGATTAGAAACGGCAGAGTTACGAGTTCGAATTACAACGAAAGGTAGCTGGGGAACTGGTGCAAGTTAAATCTGCCGTGGTCTCAAATACACTCACATTCGAGCGATGTGGAAGTTTGGATAGTGGTATGACAGCTCAGGTTTGATCTAGTGATGCGACATCGATGAAGATGTTTTCAAAACATCGATGTTTTTTAAAAAACATCGATGTATTTAACATCTATGTATTGGTGTCAAATTTTTGTAACATCGATGTTCATACTTGTCGATGGTTTTACGTTGTCGATGTTTTATTTTTAAATAAAAAAAGTACCGTTATAAAAATTTAAAAAATAACCAAATAGCATAACTTTTATAGTTAGCAAATTGAACATACTTTTTGACCAAAGTGACCAAGAATGAAGTATCTGAAAAGTAGGGATGCGACATCGATATTGATGTTTTCTAAACATTGATGTTTCAGAAAAAAACATCGATGTTTTGCTGTCGATGTCGCATCAATTTTAACCCAGTTTTAAGAAATGGGGGGAAAGTTTAAATACACTGAATTTTAAAAACATTGATGTTTAAAAACATCGATGTTTTTGGGTCGATGTATTATCAACATAGATGTTTTAATTTTGAACATCGATGTTTTGCTATCGATGTCGCATCCCTAGTTTGATCTCGACATCTGACAGAGATCCGAAATTTCGTAGTGTTGTCATCGGACCTTTCCCTTGTGGAATGAACCTTTACAGTGAGCGGAATGAGCCAGTAGACAGTTGTGTTTCTCCAGTGTGACGTTATTTAAATACTTACCACCTTATTTTTGTAGATTTTGATTTCCTTTAACAGTTGCACACTTTAGAGGCATTCATTCTTTAGACTCAAAAGGGCCGCGGAAAACCACTTGGAGTTGGAGTTCGAAACTCTGTTCATCCAAAGACCGTCGTGCACCCGGGGGCTGATGCACGTTAAATCTGTCGTGGCTTCAAATGTCTAGGGTGTGGAAGTATGGAGATTGAGGTGCCACCTCAGGTTTTGACCTCGTCTTTTGACTTGATTAAAAATTACGATGCTTGGATCTTTTCCTTCGAGTTTGAGCCGACCAACCGGTATAGTGGTTAAGGTGTTAGCCTCTAGATCGGAAGGTTCCTGGTTCGAATCCGGGCATGGATGTTTGTAAGCGTATGGTGTAGAGGGAGCTGGTGCACCTTAAATCTGTCGTGGCCGAAAGTCCTCACGTTGGGTTGATGTGGAAGTTTGGAGAGTGGGGTGCCAGCTCAGGTGTTGCTTCGTCCTCTGACCGTGGTTCAAAATTACGAGGTGTTGTCCTCGGATCTTTGCCTTAAGGGACTGATCCCGGACCGTCGTCAATAACCCGTTGTGTAGCTCTAGTACGACGTTAACTAAAAAAAAAAATACAAATTACCATTACCTTCGAGTTTGATCCCGGACTGTCGCCAATAGAGCGTTGTGTTGCTCCAGTGTGAAGTTATTTAAATAATTACCACCCTATTTTTGTAGATTTTGTTTTACTTTAACAGTAGCACTTTAGAGGCATTAATTCTTTGGAAGGATGATTATCAACCTTAGGGTGGCTAGTTCAAAACTCCGCTGAAACAAAGACCGTCGTGTACCCGGAGGCGCTGATGCACATTAAATCTGTCGTGGCATCAAATGTCTAGAGTGTGAAAGTAAGGAGATTGGGGTGCCATTTCAGTTTTTGACCTCGTCATTTGACTTGATTAAACATTACGAGGTGTTGTCCTTAGACATTTCCCTTTGGGTTTGATCCCGGACCGTAGCCAATATCCCGTTTCGTTCCTCCAGTTCGACATCAATTAAAATGTGTACCTTACTTTTGTTAAGATTAGCAATCTGGAGGTTGCGAGGAACTCGATCCAAACGAAGACCGTCGTGTACGTGGGGTTGGATCACGTTAAATTTTTAAAGCTACAAATCTCCTCCCTTTTGCGTGGTTTGGTGTTTGGAGAGTGGGGTATCAGCTCAGGTGTTGATCTCGCCGTCTAAATTTGGTTCAAAATTACGAGGTGTCCTCCTTGGATCCTACCCTGCGGAATTGATTCTCTGACCATCGCCAAAGGCCCGGTTTTTGTTCAAGTGCGAAGTTAATTCAACTGCACCTATTTTTGTTTTGTGTTGCTTCGTCATCTGACCGTGGTTCAAAATTACGAGGTGTTGTCCTCGGATCTTTCCTTTAAGGGACTGATCCCGGACCGTCGTCAATAGCCCGTTGTGTTGCTCTAGTACGACGTTAACTAAAATTACCATCACCTATTTTTGTTTTGAATCATTAAACTTTTTAAATTTATTTGTTACAGCAAACATTTTATAAAATGTATACTTAACTTACTGAGTTGGATATTTTAAAACTATTGAGGTAATGGTAATTTTAGTTAACGTCGTACTAGAGCAACACAACGGGCTATTGACGACGGTCCGGGATCAGTCCCTTAAGGGAAAGATCCGAGGACAACACCTCGTAATTTTGAACTCGGTCAGATGAAGAAGCAACACCTGAGCTGGCACCCCATTCTCCAAACTTCCACACCAACCCAATGTTTCGGTCATTTAATGTGCACCAGCCTCCTCTACACCATACGCTTACAAACATCCATGCCCGGACCTGGATTTGAACCAGGAACCTTCCTATCTAGAAGCTAACACCTTAACCACTATACCGGTTGGTCGGCTTAAAACTATTGAGAAAAATGTTTAATTATCCTTAGCTTAATAAACTCTAGAAATAAAAAAATTGACGCACCAAGAAGAAGTTGTCTGATTGCGATAAAAATTGGTGGATATGAAGGTGATACATAGAAAAACAAACGAATAAAATTTCAGAACAATTGAATGATTTATTTAGGAGTTTGACAAAGGGAGGTAGTGAATAAGTAACCCGGAACAACTCATGGTGCGGTTTTTTTTGTGTCATAGAATATATTTTAGATACAATAGGTATCTAACATTTTATATATTTCTACTTGATCCTATCCATCCTTGAAAAGAAATGTATAAGAATTCCGATAAAATTTTACTAACCTGTCTCAATTTTTTAGCAGCCCTTTTTTTGTTTTAAAATCTAATTACACAGTTTTTCCTTCCTCAAATATTTTATCGTCTGCATTCAAACCCAATTCTCCACTTAGAGAAGTTTCTTTCATTTTTGTTTTTACCATTCCAAAACTGCCGCATAGAAAAGCTCATGACTACATTTCCAATTTATAGGGTAATAGACCGATCGCAAGACGCTACAAAAACTTAACTTTATACTCAAATTTAATTAAAAACTATAAAACTCTTTAAACGTCAAAGACATCACTTAAAAAATTGTTTTTATTCCCTTTTGTTGTGTTTGGAATTTCAGCTTTGGTCATGAAGTAACCGTAACTTTGCCTAATTAAAATGTGTCAAAAAGTTTGAAATGACCTTAGGGCTATTGCGAGACTTAACAAGAGGTTGGTTTCTTAACAAATGTCTAAGAAATGTGAAGGATAAGTTTAATTTAAAATTAAGAGGACTCGGAAGATTGATCGTTTTCTAGCTACTTCATCATCATTGTTTTGAAAGTAGACAAAAAAATACTGATAGCCGTTATATAAGTCATTGTTTTCGTCATCATGATGTTGTTAGCACGTGATTAGTTAAAATTATATATGTATGTACTGAAAACAAGTATGTATGTACTGTATGGAAAAATGGTTTTCAAACAGTATTGAATCTTTAAAAAAGTTTTTTAAAGTTACCTTTAAAATATTTTAAAGTTATCTTTTGCTCAACAATCGGTCTGGTGTTTAAGGTGTTAGCCTTCAGATCGGAAGGTTCCTGGTTCGAATCCGGGTCAGTGCATGGATGTTTGTAAGCGTGTGGTGTAGTGGCAGCTGGTGCACCTTAAATCTGTCGTGGCCGAAAGTCCTCACGTTGGGTTGGTGTTGAAATTTGGAGAGTAGGGTGCCAGCTCAGGTGTCGCCTCGTCATTTGAACGTGGTTCAAAATTACGAAGTGCTGTCCTCGGATCTTTCCCTTAAGGGATTGATCCCGGACCGTCGTCAATAGCCCGTTGTGTTGCTCCAGTACGACGTTAACTAAAAAAATTACCAATTACCTTAAAAAGTTTAAAATATTTTCTAAAAGTTTTAATCTTTAATCTAATTTTCTCTGAAAGGTTTTTAAATCAATTTTAAGGTTTAGATGGTATATATTTGTATTTTAATCAACGTCGCGCGCACGTACTTAAGCCACAAACAGGTTATTTTAAGGTTTAGAATCCATAATCGGTTAAAAGAAACACAGAGTTTCTATTCAATTGTACATACAAATAATACAAAAATTTGCGAAAAACAAGCTAATGCACAATTAGTTCGATATGTAGATAGGTAGTTAGTCAACATTAAGCACCGAAGGAACGCAACGGACAACGATTCGGAATCAATACAGAAGGTAAAGATACGAGGATGTCTCGCAAATTTAAACACGGGCAGATGATGAGGTCACAAATGGGCTATTACTCCAACTTCCAAACCTTCACACTACGTCAATGTGAGGAGTTTGAGGTTACGACAGATTGAACATGCTCCAACCTCCATATACAAGGCGGTCTCTGGTTGAATCGAGACTAAAAGGTAATATTAAAAGCTCCCTTCATCTCTGAATTCCTAGAGGGACCGTTGGAGCTCAGTTGGAACTGCAACGGATTATCAACCGGAGAGTTGTGAGTTCAAAACTCGTTCCAGCCAAAGACCGTCGTGTATATGGGAGCTGGTACTCGTTAAATAAGTCTTGGCCTCAAATGCCTTCACGTTGGATTGGTGTGAAATTTTTACGTGTTGGTACCAGCTCAGATACGTGTTGGATGCCAGCTCAGGTGTTGACCTCGTCATCTGACCGTGGTACAAAATTTGGAGGCGTTGTCCTTTGATCATTCCTTTGGGTGATGCTTTCGGAACGTCACCAGTAGCCCGTTGTATTGCACAGTGCGACGTAAACTACCTACCTTAAATACCCTAATCTAAGAAAAGGTAAACAATATGATGAAGAAGTTTAGAAGAACTAGCTTCCTGGAAACATACCATAATCTATTCTATAGGCTGTAGATGATTACTGGTAGAAAAGTATTTTCGATGCTCTACATCGAAAAAGAGTATCAAAAGATATCAAGATATAAAGAGCATTGAAAGATATAAAGAGCGAAAGATATAAAGAGCATCGAAAATACCTTTTTACCAATAGTCAACCAATAGTCTACCTAAAATTGGGAATGTGTTATATTATAACACATTCCCAGTTTTCAAATATATAGGAATTTGCCACACTTCATAAAATCTCTTACTTACGTTATAGAAATAGCCCGTTGTTTTGCTATAGTGAGGTGTTAATACAACAAACCGCAACTGTCCACCTTACATCAAAGAAAAAATTTAATTGCTATATAATAGACAACAACCCGTTGAGTTGCTCCATTGTGACGTTAATTAAAAATAACTAAAGGCCATACCTTTTAACAGGCTTTCTTATTCAAGAATATTTTTCATTCTATCTTGGAGTTCGCAGAAATGAACAGACTGTATGCAGCACAATTCGAAAAACTGATAATTCTACAATGAATATATATTTCGAGAGAGATAACGTATTAAAAACCCCTTCGTCTCTCAATTCCCTAGAAGGGTTGCTGAAAAATAAATTTCGAACCCAGAGCTTTTAACCCATTCAACAACTGTGAATTTTTAAACGGACCCCGGAAAGCCTGGTCCATTGGAAATCTCTTTCACGAACCAGTGGCTTCCGATAAAAATTACCGGGAGTCGAGATTGTTCGTCTCTGGAGAGGACACCGCCATCCCTTCCGCGATTGGAATTAAAAATATTCCACCCCACGTGTGTGTCCCCCGATAAAGTACCTCCAACTCTTAATGGCCCACGAGGCGATCGATCAGACCTCGTGGAAAGGGTTCAAAAGACACTCATCTGGAGGAAAGAGAAAAAAAAACCGAAGACAAATACGACGAAAAGATTAATGAAAAAAAGTTCACATCCCTTCAAACGCGAGAATCTGTTTGTTAATTAGGAGGATCCCGGATTTTTCTTATGCGGACACTTTTAATGGTGATTGTGGTTCTGGAGTTGGAGGATGGTAATTGAGGATGACAGAGTTTACGCCTTGTTTTGTGTAATCTGATATCCCGGTGGGAATTCCTCGGCTGGGCTGACAGATGCCCGTAATTGAGCTTGTTTGTTAATTTTCAGCTGCACTGGATCAGGTCTAAAGTTTTAATGGGTCGCATTTGCCGAATGACGTCTGCGGTCGGGGGAGTGGTGGTATTGGTTGTTGCTTTAATTTGTCTAATCGAATGGAGTTGGAGCTTATCGGGGATGTTGAAAGGGACAGCGTGGCTCGGGAGCCGGCGCTGTTTCCGAGGTTCATGGGGGAACTTCGGCAATCGAGTTAGTAGTTAGTTTGGGATCGATGACAACGAATGGGAAGGTCGATCGTGACTGTTGTAGCCTAGTGGGCCAATGAACACAACGACACAGCCTAAATTACAATGAAATAAACGTTTATTTCGGATTGAGATATGTACAATATCTTACAATCGGTGACTTACATACACTGTCGAGACAAAACATTATGACCATCCCCACATTTTTCAATAAACTCGTCTGGATGACGTAGAGGGCACGTGATTAAGTGAGAATGGTATTTACCTGCTGCTGGGAGAAGGTAAGTAATCATTCTTGCACTTACTTTTGCGAGTGGTGGGAAAGACTGCTGATCTAAGCGAATTTGATAGAGGGAAGATTGTAATTGTCCGAAGACTCGGAACGAGTACCACCGAAACTGCACAACAGGTAGGTTATTCACGATCTGGCGTTGTTAGTATTCATGCAAAGTGGATAAATGACGGTGACACCAGCAGTAGAGGCCAAAGTGTTGGTCGTCCACGCGTCATCAAAGAAAAGGGACGTCGGAAACTGTCCCGCTTGGTAAAGCGAAATCGGCGCGAGACAGTGGATCAGCTGACAGCCCAATACAATGCAGGTCCAAGCTGAAGTGTTTCGGATTACACAGTTCAGCGGACACTGTTGGATATGGGACTGTGCAGCAGACGTCCCACTCGTGTGCCTCTGTTGACCAAGCGTCATCATCAACTACTCCTACAATGGGCCCGGGAACATCGAGACTGGACCATGGATGAGTGGAAGAGAGTTGCCTGGTCAGATGAATCATTTTGAACCGATTTTGAATCAGATTGAACCGACTTCTCATTCATCACGTCGATGGTCGTGTCAGGGTACGCCGTCTGCCAGGCGAACAATTGCTCTTCTCTTGTACAGCAGGTCATACACAGGCTGGCGGTGGCAGTATTATGCTTTGAGGGACGTTCTCATGGGCGACTCTGGGACCCGTAGTTGTGGTATAACAGACCACGAACGCTGCGAACTATCTGAACATCATTGCGGATCAGTAGCACCCTTACATGGCGTCTGTCTTCCCAACTGGAAATGGAATCTTCCAGCAGAACAACGCCTCATGTCGCAAGGCTCGGATTGTGTTGGAGTGGTTCGAAGAGCATACTGATGAATTTCACTTAATGTCCTGGCTACCTAACTCTCCAAATAGAGCACATTTGGGGTGTCATGGAGCGGCAGCTCAGAGCTCAAACACCACCATGTATGAATATCTCGACTTCGAGTGACCGCTGATTAGACATTTGGTACAAAGTGTCTCCAGTCATGCACCAAGAACTTGTGGCATCTATGTCCAGGCGAGTTGCAGCTGTTTTGCATAACAAAAGAGGCGCAACGCGTTATTGAGTAGGTGGTCATAATGTTTTGGCTCTTCATTGTATATCCCTAGGTCGTGTGCGCTGAAAAACAGGTAAAAAGAGTTGATCTACTCAATGGACGTGGCTACCAAAGAGCACCACAGAAACAACACATCTGCTCAGTTCATGCTTTCAAATAGTTCTCTTTCTGTGCACCAGATTTCACCGGAAAAAGTATAATCAAGGGTCATCTGGACGGCAATTAGATCATCATTGAAGACCACCCCCATATATGTTTCGGGAATTTCAGGTCGAAGGTCAGTAGTGTTGACCTGTAATACTGAACTGTTGTTAAGGACATTACACTGGGTACATTCACCAACAGTCATAAAACCATATAAGTCACTAAGCTAGCAATGGAAAATAGTCATGATAGCCATTTTCTGTGAAGTTGAATGTAGGTGGAGGTAGTGTTTCCGGGTTGGTACATGTTTGAGGTACGAATTCCGAACGTGTGCAACGTGACGTAATCTGTGAACATAGGTTTAATCCTTTGCAATTAAAATTCCTATGAATGAATTCAGAATCGGTATATTATGATTGATCAATTAGATTAAGCGCCAAATCGGCGATATGTTCCAGCTCCTGGTGATTGTCCTGGCGAGGAATCTCATCATTAGCAGATCTTGAAGAACGAGATATCTCTTCATTAGAAAAAACTGACCAGACCTTTATCTTGTCTTCATCACAAAGCTGGCAATATCGATGACAATGGCTCGTTTTAAGCAAAATTGGTCATATCTTGATGAGACATATCTAGTTGAAACCACGTGAAGGTATCACTGATAAGTGAAATGCGAGAGCATTTGGGTAAAGAATATAAAATCTTCCCTTCTTGATATGTCAGTTCAGGTGTGGCCTCGTGATCTAACCGGGGTTAAAAATTACGGTGTTGATCTCGGATGTTTCCCTTCGGGTTTGATACTGGACAGTCGCCAATAGCCCGTTGCGTTGCTAAAGTGCAACGTTAATTAAATATCTACCTGCCTAACATCCTGATATTGGGCCAAAACGGATTAGCTACCGGAGGGTTGCGAGTTCGAATTTCGCTTCAACCAAAGACCGGATTGACCGTGGTACACGTTAATTCTATCGTGGCCTAAAATGTCCTCACACTGATGTGGTGTGGAAATTTGGAGTGATCAAGTACCAGCTCAGATGTGGCCTCATCTGTCTGACCGTGGTTCAAAATTACGGAGTTTTGTTCTTGGATCTTTCATTTTGGGTTTGATCCCGGACCGTCACCAATAGTTAAAATACCTTTATTAATAATTAAAATACAATAATTAAAATACCTACCTCAGATGTTTCCCTTTGGGAATGATCCCGCATCGTCGCCAATAGTCCGCTGTGTTGCTACAGTGTGACGGTAATTCAATTTCCTACCAAACCAGAAATAAACTCCTGCCTAGCATTGTCCTCTCTAGGCGTATTTCTTTCTTCTGTATCAGTAAAACTTTCACATTGCCTATAACTTGATATTGATGTCTTGTGTCTGGCACATCATGACCCCTTTGTCATAAAACCCCCCAAACCATCCAACATGCCTAAAATCGCTCGTAAAGCAGTGTGTATAATCTATCAAAACAAATCACCGTCCAATAGTAGAGAATTTTAAAACACAGAAGACTAGACAGAAACTAAACAGAACACCACCATAAGCGAAGAACTGCTTAATGAAGTGTCAAATTGTCCAAAACTCTGAAAGATGCATGCCCCTAAAAGCGTTCTTGATCAAGAAATTTCGCAGCACCCCTGCGAGAAAGAGAACAAAAAGAACTTTCTAATACCCTCCCGAGAAAAGAACAATATTTCCTCTCTTTTACCTTTACCTGAGGTCGATGAAAAACTTCTTTCGAGAGATGTTATATATCAGGGCCACCTGTGAAGCGTCATATCGGGTTTCTCGAGTTATTCTGCGTAGCATTCAAGCCTTCGCGTCATCAAGGAGGGGGGAGACGACATGTATAAAAATCTTTTCTTTTTCCATGAAGGAAAGGCCTCCGTGAGAAGTCTGACTGAAATTTATAAGTCAAAGGATGGTGAGAGGAGCTTATAACCGCAAGAGAGCTCCGAGTTCGATAAGGCCATTGTGGGTTTATGCTCGTGTTATAAATCACTACCCTATACCAGAGATAAAAGTTGAAGGGGTGAAAAAGAAAAGAGTTCCCCCATCCATCAGTTGGTAGGTGATAAGAAATAATAATTCAGCAACTCAGCGATTCGTTAGAAGTGTAAATTAAACGGCATAAACCTGTGTCGTGACTGCCAAATGATCTATCAAGAGGGATGCAGAAGTTTGGGCTGATAACCGCTGGGTTCCGTGAGAGGGTAAAAAAAAAAGAGTAAGGATATAAAGCATTCCATAAAATAAACCGAAAGACGAATTGTGTATTATTACATACTATAGGGTATCCATAAAGTCTTTTTACAATTTCAAAATTCATTACACAGGCAAATAAAAAGACAGATCAGCGTAAATTATAACAAAATGAGACGTATGTATTTGAGTTTTTTTTGCCTCATTTCAAACACCTCTATATGGAAACCATTATTTGAACGAAGCACATCAAGAGGGAATTCAATTTCTTGCCATGTTCGCTGCACTTTAAGAGACTTCGTGGACACCCTGTACTAAAGAAAGATACAGAAATTGAATAAGGTTAGTTTAGGTAGTTAATAAACGTCGCAATGGACTAAAAAAAACGGGCGATTGGCGACGGTCCGGGATCAATCCCCAAGGGAAAGATCAGATAACTACGCCACGTAATTTTGAATCTCGGTCAGATGACGATATGCCACCCTACTCTCTAAAACTTCTACACCAAGCCAGAGTTAGGAAATTTGACTCTACGACACAATTGACGTGCACCAGCCCCATGTTTACGATGATCTGTGGTTGGACCGAGTTCAAAACTGGTTACAACCAGTTTTGACAATAGACCGCTCTAGTGTGACGCTAATTCAGTACTTACTGACCTACCTTTATAAACTGAATATGGAGAAAAATGTATTCAAAACTCTTATTAGAGCAAACATAGTTTCAAATTTGGTTAAGAATTAAGAGGACATGTTGTTTCCCCCTGTAAAATGCAAGTCAGTTAAGCACTAAATCCATCGAAAAATTCCATTAGCTTTCATTCTTTTCAGTGATCCGTTAGGATTCAATAAATTAACGGTCACGAAGATTGTTTTTAGTCATAAAATGTTATAGGATTTTCCAGACAAAACCCACTTCATAGAAATCTTACATACTACTTCTCAAATACTTTAAAGTAAAACACACAAAAGAAAGAATTATAACTTGTTTCATATCTCTAAATTGTAAATAACAACTAATCAAAAACCGAATGAAATCACATAATATCAATCCTGAAGGGAAAGAGCATTGGACAAAGCCTCGGAATTTTGAACCAGGTCAGATGATGAGGTCAACACCAGAGTTGGCGTCCTCTTTTCCGAACTTTCACACCACGCCAAAGTGGGGTATTTGAGACCACGATAGATTTAACGTGCACCAGCCCCATCGTCCAAAGTACAAATGGTCTTTCATTGAATTCGAACTTGCAACCCCTTCCAATTGTTAAACCGTTACTCTTCCAACTGTGCTACCGCGGTCCTTAGAAAATATGAAAGATGCTACTACATAGTATTTAATCCAGTATTGGAAAAGTTAAGAGATTTGATTGGGGTTAACTGAAAAAACGGTAGTATTAAGGTTTATTGTTTAAAAAGGGAAAACATGGAAGCGGACCCAATGGGACACCGAAGACGGCTACACAAACCATTTCCCAACTGTCTCCGAATACCTCCTTGAGGTGTTTATCATTTCCCTTCCATCGCCACATTCATCAACCCCTACTCCAATAAATCATTAACAGACCCAGTATCCTGTCGTGCGACTGCTGTAGATACCAGATACCACCGACTTCACTCGCGCAGAGCAAACCGGTATACAATCCAGAGGACGTGTCTTAACTATTTCCTTCCTTTAGAAATCCGAACAGCTTGTATCGGCCACGTCCAACCTAAATGCCAAGTAGAACTACGGGAAATCCGAAGCACCGTCGGTGGAGTGTAACTCGAAGATAAAACCATCTCTTGGGTCCTCGAGGCCCTTATCGAAATGTTACCAGGAAGACCCTCGGTATCTCTTCCACCCCTCTTCAATACTGGTGGGACATTCTGACCACCCTGGGTCCCAAGAAGACGTCCTGAAAGCCTGTCGAATGGAAGGTAATGACAGGAGGTAGGATAAAAAGTTATTGGGGAAGATACGTGGCGTTGAAGATAAATTACTTGTTTAAAAGAGGGCAGTCAATTCATGTCAAATCATAACAAGTTGAGATTTTTCTGAAGTTTCCGAGCGTGAGTTACTCACGTAAGGATAGATTGTGTGTATCACATAAAAAAAGTTTTTGGCCTCTATCCTATCATGCGGATTCTAAATAAAATTTTTTATGATGATACACTAAGGGCATTATTCAATTTTCTGACATTTTTATGCATTGTGTAAAGTATTTTTAAATCTGCTCAATCATAGCTGAAGTTTTTCGTGACCTAATCAATGCATTTGACCGTTGATATGTTAATCAGATAGGTTAGTGATGATTTTTAGAATTAGAGTTAAATAAACTGTTAAATGATGGTCGAAATTCGTAACCTAATGATTAGATTCAAACGTTGTTGCGTTAATCAGATGGGTTAGTAATGTTTTTTAGAATAAGAGTTCAATATAATTGCTAAATGATGGGTAAAGTTCTTTGCAACAAAATTATTGCGGTCAAACGTTGTTATAATAATCAGATGGTTTAATAATGGTATAGAAAAAGAGTTAAATAAATTGTTAAATGATGGCATGAGTTCTTTATCTAATCATTACATTCAAACGCTGTCATGTTAATCAGATAGGCTAGTAATGATTTTTAGAATTAGAGTTAAATAAACTGTTAAATGATGGTCTAAATTCGTAACCTAATGATTAGATTCAAACGTTGTTGCGTTAATCAGATGGGTTAGTAATGTTTTTTTAGAATAAGAGTTCAATATAATTGCTAAATGATGGGTAAAGTTCTTTGCAACAAAATTATTGCGGTCAAACGTTGTTATAATAATCAGATGGTTTAATAATGGTATAGAAAAAGAGTTAAATAAATTGTTAAATGATGGCATGAGTTCTTTATCTAATCATTACATTCAAACTCTGTCATGTTAATCAGATAGGCTAGTAATGATTTTTTAGAATAAGCCAAATCACTGCTGATGATGACTGATGTTCTTAGCACCCTAATAATTACGTACAAACGTTGTTATATTAATCAGATGGGTTAGTAACTATTTAGAAAAAGAGTTAACTAACTGTTAAATAAATGATGGCCGAAGTTCCTTGCAACCTATTCATTACATTCAAACGTTGTCATGTTAATCAGATGGGATAATAATAATTTTTAGAATAAAAGTTAAATGGTTTTAATAAATAATTTAAACACTATCGGTAAATATTAAAAAAATATAAATGCTACAAACTATAACAGAACTATTCAGTGGAATAGCATTTTACAATTTGTGTTTGAACTTACTTTGGTACTTTTTATTTTTCATCGAAATGTGCTTCCTATAGAAGGCAATTCTAATTTTTGTTTTAATTTTATGAAACGAGCCATATTTCAAGGAATAATTTATATTTATGAATTAATCTGTTTGCTTTTCAATATACTGAAACAGTTTATCTACTTATAGTACTATCGATTATTCATAATAAAGAAAATACATTTCGGTTTTTAAAGGTAATTAAAATTTAATGCTGCTTTGGACGTTTGTAATGAATTATTAAAAACTTCCTTTTTATACCATGTTAGTATCCTCGGGATAAATTCACTGACTTCAAGGTGAAATGTCAGCTAATAGCAATTCCATTTATAAAAATGCATACAAAAGCACCCATTTTCATGATTAAAAACATATTCTATTCATTCTTTCACAGCTGAAACTACTATTACATTAAGTAGTTTCTATTTTTTATCAGTGCTGTGCCTTAAGGGAATCTAGATAATAAAAGGGGATTATTTATATATATATATATATATTACTACTAATGTATTATCTAAATAATTCAAAACTTTCAAGAAATTATAATGCATCTGGTCTATACACAAGCTTAATTATTCAACACTATTCATATCGTAAGGTATCAAACGCAACATTTATTCAATATGAATAGGATATTTTTAATATTTAGGAGGATGGTAAATATTGTAGGTATATTTTTAATTAGGATTTTGAATTTCAACTTAGTTATACTATGTATGTGTGTGTTTAAGGTTTATACTCACACTACGATAGTACACTATCTACAAATAATTATTTGGACACCTGTGATAGAAAAGAAAAACAAAATTTATACATATTCATTAATTGGCAGAGCTTCCAAAAGAGGCAATCACAGCCTCAACCCTCCGGGCATGCTTTCCACAAGTCCTTGTATGACAGCTAGTGGTATTTTCTTCCACTCAGCTTGGAGAGAACATGTAAGTTCCATCACCGATTTTGGACGGTTGTTGCATCTCTTAATTCGACGATCCAACTCGTCCTAGAGGTTCTCGATACGGTTTAGGTATGGGCTCTGGGCAGGCTAGTCCGTTCGGTTAACCCCATTGTCACCATACCAATCCATGGTGGACCTCGCAACATGAAAGCTGGCGTTGTCGTAAGACGTTGGCGTTGTGGGAAGTAACTTGGGTCCAACCCGTAAAACTGCCACAACGTAGGAAGCCCACTGTCATTTAAAATAGTGCAGTAGGCCTCGGAGTTGAGCTTACCATGAATTTGAACGAAGTGTCTCAGTCCATACCAGGAGAAACCCCCAGACCATAATTTCACCTTCGCCGAACTTTACTGTGGACACAATGCATTCTGGCAGGAGGCGTTCTCCAGGCAGACGTCAGACCCACACCCTTCCATCCGAACGGTAGAGGGTTCGAACCTTGATTCGTCGCTCCAGAGAACCCGTTTCCACTGATCTAAGGTCCACTTTCGACGTGCTTTGCATCACATTAACCGAGCAGCTCGGTTGGACTTTGTGATCATAGGCTTATGGGCGGCAGAACGACCATGAAAACCAAACTGATGTGCTTCCCTACGGATGGTATTAATAGAAATAAAACTCCCGGATGCCTGTTGAATCACCTGGAGTATGTGGGCAATCGGTTGGGTGCGGTTCTTCCGAATTTTTCTGGACAGCACCCATCGGTCTCTATCTTTCAGTTTCGTGAGTCTGCCGACTCGAGGCACATTCCGACAATCATCGCTCACCTTCCACTTCTGAATCACATAGACCACTGTCAATTTTGGGTAATTCAGCTCGCTAGACATGTCCCTTAAGGGTCGTCCATTTCTGTGATACCCAACGATTACACCTTTCTCGAAATCAGATAACTCTGCACTTCGTGGCATCTTCCATGCGATTAATGCCAATGTTTTTTCCTACACTATATTTAACGTATATATGACGTATATCAGGACCGCAGATATCGTCATTTGCATGGGTGTCCAAATACTAATTGGTAGATAGTGTAGTTGTCTATGATGACGTTTCTGTTAATTTAATTAAATGCCTTTTCTTTATTAAACTATAACTATAACAGCCTATAACAATTTTTCAAAGCACACACACACACACACATTTTAATAAAAAACAGTATAACGCAAATCCAAAAACGTCATATAGTTCATTAGAAGTCTTCGAAAAATAGTTTAGTATGAATACAGGTCTATCAGCCTTATAGTCTTGTAACGTCGGCTTACAAATAGACTGCTAAGTCCACTAAATAACTTAAGTATTTAAATTAAGTAACTTAATAACTAAATTTACTAAGTACCTTACAAAGTACACACTAAGTCAACATTTCAAGATTGTTATCCGCTAAGTTATGTTTTCTTTGCGTGAAGGTTAGATTCGTCTTGAAAAACACATTTTGTAGTTTTCATATTCACAGGGAGTAGAATTCTTATCTCCTTCGTTTTCTCAAAACTATGGAGCTGCGGTAACCCATTTGGAAGAGTAACAGATTAGCAATAAGAGGGCTGCGAGTTCGAATCCAACCAAAGACTGTCGTATACATATGGGCTGGTGCACGTAAAATTTGTCATTGGCACTGAAGTTTGGAGTGTGGAGGGTAGAGGGAAGAGTGGAGAGTGAAGTTTGGAGAGTGGAGGGAAGAGTGGAGAATGAAGTTTGGAGAGTGGAGTGCCAGTTCAGGTGTCACCTAGTCACATGCACCTGGTTCAAAATTACGTGGTATCCTCCTCGGATCTTTCCCTTCTGGTTTAATCCAGTATCCTTGCCAATGATGTGACGTTTTAAAGACGTACCTTAGAAAGATGTTTTAGGAATTAGGGTACAGCTACACTACGTTTATGAGCGGTGGCAACGGCCTAGGCGATTTTTTTGGCGCACTTCTAATAGCGCGTTACGATAAATTAAGGCAACCCATCTGTCTTTACGGTTGTTGTGGTTTTCATGGTAACCACGGCAAACGGAAACTTTTAATTTTCAATTTGAATTTTCTAGAAAGTTCTTCCAAAATCCGTTGAAGTTTGATTTCATTGGTTCGTTTAAAATTTTTCTTTGCTCCCATTGGTTTGTTTGATTTAAAAATATCCTTTGATTGCATTGGTCCTTTTGAATTTTTTTCTGTGATACCATTGGTTCATTTATTTGCATTTCTACAGTTTTCGAATTTTATTTTATTATAATATTTTTCACAAAACGATTAAGAGTTTTGTTTCTTGGCCATTTTCGTTTTGATTATTTTTTCCCGCAAGAATTCTGACGTTATCAGACGTATTATTTCTTGCTTTTTTTCGTTTAAAAATCTTTCTCTTTTCAAACAGCCTACTGTATTTAGTGTAATTGATAAATTTCAGGGTATATTCTTACCCAACATTCGCAGCTCAGTTTTTCTGCTAGTTCACATATGTGTTTTTAAATGTGTTTAAACTTACTTCTTTTTGCGAAAGTTTTCTAAAATATACTTTTCAAAACATTTCCAAATGTGTTTTCAAGTTTTCATTTTCCGATGTGAAAAGATAAAGAGTTATGAAATAATTCTTTCCTTGGCAATTTTAGAAGTGCTCCTAAAAGAATTGTCAAGGCCACTTGTAAGCCCACACGATATGATCTTATGAGTGTTTGGAAATGGACATGGCTCCCAAGCCCAATGATAATTGGCTTATACAATTATTATGGATTACATTATTATAGATTTACAATTGCTATACGCGATCTAGTGTACATTATTTTTGGTTCGTTATTTTTTGTTTCATTTTAGTAAATTGCTCTATAATTTCAATTCCAAGTTGTTTTATTTCCAAAACTTACTAGTTATAATTTTCGAAAGAAATACCATCCTCTCTTTTATATCCATAGTCTTAAGAAAATATAGCCATCCGTCAGAATATATGAAGCCACCAGTCATACGATTATACAAAATGTCTCAAAAACGAAAAATATACAAGTGTCGTACCTTCTGATAACATTTCCTTAAAAGATCCTTTAAATTTCTCCTTTTACTTACTGTGCTGTTGAATTGTTACAAACATATTTTTCAAAACCTAGTACAAAGAATGGATAACGGAAGTAGTGAAAATATGAAGTACAAAAGTTCACTACTTTGCTAAGAATGAGAAATGCTAGCTTGGAAGATTGAACATCTAGAGCAGGGGTGGGCAACCTGTGGCGCATGCGCCAAACGTGGCGCATTGAATGAATACGAGTGGCGCATTTGCATCCTTTTGCCTATTTAATCTTTTAAAGGCGTATAGCCTATAGCCATCGTAGCGTATAGCCATCCTTTTGCCTATTTAATATTTTAGGCTACTAAAACTGAATCCATTTTTATATTTTTAACACCAGAGTCTAAGAACAATTCATACAGACTTCTTACTTAACAGTTCGTCGCAATTTTTTAAAAGCAAATTCATTATTGAAAATGAAATTTCATTAGCTTTTTTTCTGATCTAAATGCTTTTGACCTGATTAATTTCTTGCGTTCATTACCGTATAAACAGTTCCCAGAATTAAGAACATTTGCAAACAAATTGTCGTTTGGGAAAGATATACAGATATGAACAAACATTTTCATTCGTGAAATTTATTAAAAGCAAAACGATTTCGCGAATATTCAAATTTGTAGAATTCTATGCTGCTCTCGTTAACAAATTCAACACCAAACATTGAAAGTTTAGCAAAATCGAAACAGGCTCAAAAGCACCATCAGCGGGCTCTACGACTGCGATCCCCCTCTCGTCCAAGAGATCATCTCTCACTGTTGTTTGTTGGTGCTCCAATAAACGCGTGTCTTTTGAACTGGCGTACATTAATTAATTTAGTTTTCCCTAAATGAAGCAGATCCTACCCATATCTCTATTTTATAACCTCAATTATGAACGTAAGAAGGTAAAATAGGTGCTTGAGTTTTATTGCGCATCTGAACTCGTGCGTGAAAAAAATTGGCGTATGGTATGTAAAAAGTTGGACACCCCTGGTCTAGAGAAAGCCTTCAGATAGAGTAAGAGAGGGATTTTCATTGCACACAAACAAAACAGAGAGAACGTGAAGATTTTACTTCAACTACACAATTGTACACTCATGATATAAATTGGAGTTACATTAAAATGTTGTTTTGGCGACATCGAAAATTTAATGGAAGTGGTATTGATCAATCGACTGTTGTACATCAAGTCGAAATTGATTCTTGGAATTTTTACTGGCGAAGTGCTGAAAACCGTATACGGAAAACACGCCAAGTGTAATCAAATCCGAAACCCCTTATAAGAAACATGTTCGTCAGAATAACACTACCGCCGTGTACATTTAGCAAGACAGAGAATTCCTCTCTCCTAAGAAAAAGGGGCATTTAAATTTGAAACCATTAATTATATTGATAAAAACGGCTTCAAAATTTATTAACTTCAACGCATTCTCAATGCCTTTTTTACTCCTTAAACATTATCTCATTACCCATTGAGGTGCAACTCCCTAATTGATAATCACTTTCTAATTATATGTTTTAATTCGCAACCGCAGATTCCAATATTCCAAAGAGCGAAGTTTCCAAAAAAATTATCATTAATTCTCCCTCGCGTAACTTCTTCCCCTTTGTATTCTACTTATTCGAACGAGAACTATAACTTCCTTTTATTCGTCATTAGCAATAATATCGCTGAAACATTTAAATTTTAAGCAGTTCATTGCTTTTAAGGAGGAAGACGAGGGAAAAAAATGGCTCCTACACACATATCTTTTGTGGTCGATAACTAATGGACCCACTTTCATTGGAGTGGGACATAAAGGACTACATTCGGTATATGCAGTTCCTTTTTAACTGTCGTAACTTGCAATGTAAATTTATATTAATGGATTTATAACGACTTTTAACCGTCTATTTCTTTCTCTCCCAGGCACGCTAAACGCCTATTTGGGCGGAGAGGAAAAAAATTTCATTAACTATCATTCTGCTTCTTTTTGCACCATTATCTTTTGTACCATTAGTCTTAATACCGAACGATGAAGATGTATCGGCGCTAAAAAGGCTGTTTAAATACTTTGTTCCGAATGCTGGGAACAAATAGTTTCATTATTTGTTCAATACATGTACAATTGCCTTTCGTTCTGGAAGAGTGCTTTATTGTTGAGTGTTTTAACGTGTTTATTCATTACTCCGAGCGCCCGCTGTTTTTAGTTTGTCTAAGTTTTAAAAATGAGATGCATCATTTCATAATTGTGTTTGGGGAGTGAGCTTTTTGTTTTGTTCCGTTATCTATGAGTTTGTGACTGAATATTCATTAGAATTAATTATTTTTGTTGATCTAGTGTACAAATGTTTCGGTTGCATTGCAAAAATTAGTGTACGATTCAGGGTTCTTGTGTTAGGAAGCGTTTAAGTGGCCAAATGTGATGCATTGTTTCAACTTTTAATTTGAACTTTTATCTGACTCATTTTACTGGAAAAGAATTACCTCAAATGTTCTTTATACTACTGAGTTTGACTACCTCCCGATAGGTTTTCATTTTTTGGAGGAGGTACAGTTACTTAGCAATCACAAAACTATTTTATTTTTCAAAGCATTTTCAAGGAAATAATTGCTACATGATAACAATAATAAGCATACGAAGTATAAACAGAGTTGATGTTTACACAGTAACATTCAAATACTTCCCCTGAGATGATAAGAACACAATTTAACTCAAAGGGGTACGGAAAATCGCTAATACCTAAAATCCGTTCTATGAACAGTTGAGTGCCTTTTTAACATCATATAAATAGTAAAAGATCATCATAAAACACACTAATAGTATGCCAAAGGCACAAATCCTGATTTGGAACCTCTTACTTCCCTGAATGGATTCCTATAGGTTAGATATTATTCAGTTTCTTCAAAAAATTTTAATAATCTGTTTTGATCAAAACACTTTCCGTTTGTGTGAAGTAGTGCCGGCTTTTTATTATAGTTACTATAATAGGGGAAGATGTCGTACCTTGGTACAGTTGTACCTTGAAACAACTGATATTGTGCTGTCTCCTTTTGAGTAAGTACCAAAATAACACATCGCAGTTTACCATTTGCCATCAGAGAATCTTCTCACAATGATTGTCACTCCACATATGTTTGTTGTGTTTGCTAAACAACAAATTGAAATACGTCCTCTGGTAAGTAAATATTTTGGATTTCTCAATTTTGATTCTAGTATTTTCACTGATTATGATAAAATTTTTTTGGAGGTTGGTAAAGTTAGTTAAAAATCTGTTCTACGCAATGATGATACGATTTTAATTTAAATATAACTTTATATTGATTTCTAGACTGTTTTATTTGTAAAGGCAACAAGTAATACCTTGGAACAAAATAAATTTTGTACCTTGGGATATCCCAAAGTACAACAGTTATTTTGTCCCTTGATACCACATTCTGGGCTAACAAATACAGTACTACCTGAAGTTACGCGATAGGTGAGACCGACGGAAAACCGCGTAAGTCGAATTCGTGTATGTCGGGGTACAACTTAAAAATAAAGGGGTTAGGTACCTTTTAAATGTCAAAATATGCACAAAAAAATCATTACATTTCGAATCTTAAAATATCTCCATGAATAAATTATTTACATAAATGAAATTTTGTATGCAGATTTTAACTACCTTTATATTTTGTAAACTATTTAAAAAAAATTTCTACCCCTTAAATATATTGTAAATTGGACCAAAATGAGATGCATTGTTTTTGTTGTTAGAAAAGTACATGGTGCTTTGCGCTCAGTATTTTGGGCAAAATAATTATTATTCTGAGCTGAATTTTTTTATACACTTAAAAATATATAGTATAATTACAATGACGAACTCTTGTAATTTAAAAAAAAAACATTTCTAACAAAAAATTTTTAATAAAAAAACCCCTGAATTATTTTCTTTTTTTCGACACAAAATTAATTTGTTTTTCAAAAACTTTCAACAGGATAGACAAAAATGTTGGTCATTTTAAACATATATATGGTTTACATAATCAATTAAAATTTCATGTAATTCTAACCAACCATTCCAGAGAAATCTTGCGCGCAAGTGGTAAAATCACAGTTTTGAGATATCGTCGTTTAAAAACAATTCGCTTGTGAAATTCTTTCGCATTAAAGGAAGGAAACAAATGAAACTAAAAGTATAAGTCAAAGTACCTTGTTCCCAGACAAAAAATAAAATTAATAAAACAATGTACATGGAGATGGCTTTAGCAACATAGAGCGTAGTCAAAATATATATTTTTGTGATCGCTGATATCGACGAAGTACAAAATGTAAACAAACCATCTGTCTCTAAATGTTTGATAAATACGTATAAATTTTTTTAATTGGGTCCAAGGACTAATAAAATAAGTTGCTTAGAAGAAAAATATTTAATAAAATTGCAGTTTTATAAATACGTATATTAAAAAACAAAATATAAAAAAATTAATGTGTTACGTAAAAAGTTATTTTGATGTCCTAATATAAATAACCAATTCGTCCGATGACACAATGCCTTCTTTTTTTTTCACACGGAATTTCTTCGTTGCAAGCTAATAATTTTTTACTCCTTGCTTTGTATCTATAACGCGTTCTTTGTTGGAGTCTGTTTTATAAAATTTTTAGGCCCTTTCATGTCGCGCAGATGGTCTTCGGCAGCCATACCATTGGTTTTGAGTACAGGTGATTTTTAACTGATTCCATAAAAATTCTGGTGACACTGAGAGATCTGCTAGAGAGCTCAAGAGGCTGAGCGGTGGTGTTTGTTTTGTGGTTATCATTTATGGGGCTTACGGCCTTTCAATGTTTTACTGTTTTGCAGCGCCCAAGACACTGGTATGCAAATCTATATTGTAATATAGTCTATATATAGTTTTTTTGCATAATCAACGCAAGCTATCTGTAAATTAGACTGTTTCGTTGTGTTAACAGGCTTGATGAAAAACGGAGGAATAATTCTGAAGAGGAAGAGAAAGACAGAAAAATGCGTTGAAGTTAGCAGTTAATTTCAATGGCTATTATGTTCATTAATTTTACTTACCTCAATTTAGAATTTGTTGCTTAGGTATAGTTTAATTTAATGGGTTTATTCTTGATTTCTAACATTGGATTATTAAAAAGAGGGTAATGTATTTTTCAGAATCATTATTTACTATTATAAACGTTGAAACTAAGTAATTGTTAATAATTACGGAATTTAGTATGCGTCGAATAGATTCATCTTGAAGTCTAATTCAAACAGTCTAAAAGTAGCATGCATTCCAAGGTACAACATGTATCCCAAGGTACATATGTATCCCAATGTACAACATGTATCCCAAGGTACAATATGTATCCCAAGGTACAACATGTATCCCAAAGTACAACAACATATGTCCCAAGATACAACAACATGCATCCTAAGGAAAAATAACATGTATTCCAAGATACAACAACATGCATCCTAAGGAAAAATAACATGTATCCCACGATACAACACCATGTATCCCAAGGTACAACACCACGTTGAACATTGGGACATATGCATAAATTAACAAAAAAATTTATTAAACAGTTGGTGTTCGAAGTACACATAAATAAAAAATAGCAAATTCTTCCAAAGGTAATGAATGTAAATAGTTGATGGTAAAAACAAACTGCAGCTACATTATAACCAAAGTATGTGTTGGGCTGTGAAATTTTTGAAAGCATCGTGCCATTTTAGAGTTGATATAGCATTGTTTGGTATGCTTCTGGATTTGTGTAGATAAACACAGCGGATGTCAGTTTTATTATAAACCATTCCCGTCAAAACCTTTACCTCACCTACAAGAGTACGTAACAGATCTTTTTACTATAGCTAAACTTCCTTTTTTTACTAGCCCAGATAGCTAGACTAAAACCTTCATAGATGGATAAAACACAACACCACCTGCCATCCAATTACGCATCCGCATCCCACATCACGTTTCGATTCGGGAGAGAGGTGTGTATTCCTGTTTCTGGGAAAGACCTTAAAAGGTAGCACAAATTGCATTTCCTAAGACCCATTATGGAAGGATGAGCATTAATTACCGTACAAATGAAATGGTATGCATCTAGCAGGTACAAAATTCTTTAATAAATGTACATAAATCCTTTATTTTGTTACACTGTAATACAATTTCAGCTGAATTTTACACTTCAATGTGCTTTCATCTTGTTAATGTATACTTTTCATTAAATTTGCGGGCCGTTGTGGCTAAGTTGTTTTGCCCGTTGCGCTAGCAACCTTCGAGTTGTAGATGATACAGGCTCAATACCTGACACGTGCATTCCTCCCTGGGTTGAGGTAAGGTGAGGTAATTTTAATTAACGTCCTACTACTGCAACACAACGGGTTATTGACGACGATCCGGGATCAAGCCCCTAAGGAAAATATCCGAGGACTACACCACGTAATTTTGAACCACGGTCGGATGACGAGGTAACACCTGAGCTGGCACTCCACCCTCCAAACTTTCACACCAACCCAACGTGAGGATTTTCGAGCACGGAATATTTGAGGTGCACCAGCCACCTCTACATTAAAAGCTTTCAAATATCCATACACTGACCCGGATTTGAACCAGGAACCTTTCCTAACTAGAGATTAACACCTTAACCACCGGTTGGTCGGCCCTCTCTGGGTGAATTTCCTGCTTCTGTGTCAGTGAAACTTTCACTGCGTGTGTGTCTGCTGGTTAATAATGTTTGTCTTGTGTCCGGCGCGACATGGCCAAAAATGGCCCTTTAGCCATAAAACCTCAAAAGCCAATCAATCAACCCACTGTTCTAGCAATCTTCAAGTTGTAGTTGGCAAATACTTGATTCCTGTAGGGTTCGATTCCTCCGTGGTTGTATTTCTCTCTCCTGCGAGTAAATCCTCTCTTGGGTGTAAGTCCGTTACTTGACGTACGTTTTGTGTTAGGCGCAGCATGGTCAAATATGGTCCTTGCACTATAAAACCCAACCAACCATTGAAATTGGTTTAGATCTTTTGGATCGAAATTGTGGGTATACAGAGTTGTATACCAATACAATGAATGGCCTATTTATTATACACTACCCTACAATAATAGACCGGACAGGAAGATGTGATGGTATAAATGAAATGATACATGCTCTAATAGGGGATGGTCCGCCACATGCTGTAATTACACTACCAACCCTTCTGGGCATACTTTGAACAAGGTTTGATACACAGCTATGGGTGTTTGTGTACATTCCTGCTGAAAGAATGTCGCCAGCTCAGCTGTAGATTTCGGACGTGGTTCCCTGGTCCATAAGCGTCGCTCTATCTCGTTCTACAAATGTTCTATGGTTTTTAAGTCGGAACTCTGAGCAGGCCAAGAAAGACGTTTTATTTCCATATATTGATACCACTGCTCTGACAGAGGTTGCAACATGACACGGACCGTTGTCGTCCTGGAAGTAATATTCGTCCATTCTATAAAATTGCCAGAGCGTAGTAAGAACCTGATTGTCCAAAATGTTCAGGTATGCGTCGGCGTTCAATTTGCCATGAAAAACATGCAAAAGGTCCAGGCCATAACATGAAAAACATCCCCCAAACAAGAAGTCAGATTTTATGCAAATCCGCTGGCGTCCGGTGCATTATTGTATTGCAGTGTACATCTACGTTAAATCAAAGGACAAGTAAATGTATTTTTCATAGACAAATTCTAAAAGAGGGTTTATATCCAGCCACACTTTTCATCCAGCTACCTAGCAACTTCTAGAAGTTTCAATTTTTGAGTAAGTCACGTATTCCTGTTTCCAGGAAGAGCACCCATTATGTGGGACGTACAGTAGTTCCTGGACAAAAGTTTGAGTGGTATGCATAAGACCTTAAACAACGAGCACAGTCAAGTGAACTTATGTTAAGTATATAATTGATTTTATAATAAAATGATCTTACTTGTGCACTTTTATATGCATCCATAATGCACAGAAGTATTAATGCATACTAGATACTGAACCATGAAGGTACCATGGTAGCCAGTTGCCAGAGCGACGGATTAGCAGCCGAAGGGTTACGAGTTCGAAACTAGGTCCAGAAAGACACCGTTGTGTTCACAGGAACTGGTGCACGCTAAATTTGTCATGGTCTCAAATACCCTTACATTAACGTGATTTGGAATTTCGGAGAATAGTGTGCCAATATAGATGCTACTCTCGTCATCTGACAGTGGCTCAAAATTTCGAGGCGTTGTCCTTGCATCTTTCCCATCGGGATTGATCCCGGACCGTCCCTATTAGCCCGTTGTATTGCTCAAGCGCGGATTTTAGTATCTAATTTTACTATCTACCTACCGAACTAGCATTAAGATTTATTGGGAGTAACTTTAATCAAAATTTAATAAACACAATGATTAGTACACCAGCTCGAGACGTCAAAGAAAGACCACCAAATAAAGGAGGTTATTGTTTTAATGTTTTAGAAAGGAAGTTCGGTGTGGAAGGCGCGATATCCACACAGTCTGAGGAAATAGTGTGCCGACCAACCGGTATAGTGGTTAAGGTGTTAGCCTCTAGATCGGAAGGTTCCTGGTTCGAATCCGGGTACGGGCATGGATGTTTGTAAACGCACCAGCCGCCTCTACACCATACGCTTACATTAGCCTCTAGATCGGAAGGTTCCTGGTTCGAATCCGGGCCCGGGCATGGATGTTTGTAAACGTATGGTGTAGAGGCGGCTGGTGCACCTTAAATCTGTCGTGGCCGAAAGTCCTCACGTTGGGTTGGCGTGGAAGTTTGGAGAGTGGGGTGCCAGCTCAGGTGTTGCTTCGTCATCTGACCGTGGTTCAAAATTACGAGGCGTTGTCCTCGGATCTTTCCCTTAAGGGACTGATCCCGGACCGTCGTCAATAGCCCGTTGTGTTGCTCTAGTACGACGTTAACTAAAATTACCATTACCATTACCATACGCTTACAAACATCCATGCCCGGACCCGGATTGAACTTTCACTTCAACGGATGATATGCCGACCAACCGGTATAGTGGTTAAGGTGTTAGCCTCTAGATCGGAAGGTTCCTGGTTCGAATCCGGGTCCGGGCGTGGATGTTTGTAAACGTATGGTATAGAGGCGGCTGGTGCACCTTAAATCTGTCGTGGCCGAAAGTCCTCACGTTGGGTTGGCGTGGAAGTTTGGAGAGTGGGGTGCCAGCTCAGGTGTTGCTTCGTCATCTGACCGTGGTTCAAAATTACGAAGTATCGTCCTCGGATCTTTCCCTTAAGGGACTGATCCCGTACCGTCGTCAATAGCCCGTTGTGTTGCTCTAGTACGACGTTAACTAAAAAATTACCAATTACCAATTACTGAGTAAATAGTGTGCCGTTTGCTTCATGCCGCATGCTTCCATTGTGGAGGTGGCGTTTTGCCTCGTGCTGCTTGTGATCAGTAAGAAGCGGCTCAATCCCATGATAGTACTTCACGCAAGTCCAATTTGATTGGCTAGTTTCACGGGCTTGGCTTCACTTGGATATCTCGACAATCTGATTGTTGCAGTAACCATTTGATTTTGAATATGCGCGTTGTCTCGTAGAATTACAAATACAACACATACACTAGCGCCTCAGCGTACAGCGTAAGTGTCCGACAAGTTGACTCTGATTGGCTCCTCATATATATGTTGTATGGTTGTTGTTAATAGTATTTCTCGCCAACTTATACGAAGGGTACTTATACTTTTAAAGAGCTTTGTTTCCGTGAAGCACGATGGCCTAGTGGCTAAAGTCACCTAACTACAGATTGGCGTCGGCAGCGGGGGGATGACTTTACGAGTACGAATCCAGCAAGCGAAAAACATTTTAGATCATCCAAATTATTTAAAAAAAATTCCAATTTAATTCCTTTTGAGTCTAAATTAATTTTTCTAATTTTTAATACCCTTTTTATATTTTTCGAAGCTTCCGTTGATTTTACATAAATAATCTAAGAACCACTCCTGAACCAGCTGATATTTTTCCGCCCCTCTGCCGTCCCCTTTGCTTTAGGATGATGGTGTCGTATCCACCCTTGGCTTAGGACCATTCTGATGTAACAAAAAGCATACATAAAACACTAACTTATATAATTATTAACTTATATAATAAAAGGATACAATTATCGGCTCCCACCTCTACCCACCCATAGCCATGGATCTGAAAAGAAAAGAAGAAAGCAGAAAGGAAGAGATAAATTGTGCCAACAGAAAAATTCTCATGACATACGTATCTAGGTACGTAGTAGTCATGTGATCCGATTAGCCAATCAAGTTCGATTTGCGTAAAGTACTATCATGGGATTGAGGCGCCTGTGATCAGTATGGGACAGTTCGGAATGTTTTATTCAGGAGTTGTTGGAAATGTGGAAGCTGTGTGGGAAAGTGAATTTGAGGGGATGGGGATGAGTTGCGTGAATCTTTTGTCTGCGTTCCTGGTTTGCGTTGGGGGTGGTGGAGATAAATTGTTTACCGTTCAGTAAATATAGTTAATGTACCCTGATGAAGCCACATGTGTTATTTAAGTGTTCGCTTCATCATTTGGCTTAAATAATGTACATCATCAAACGGTTTACTCAGGTTTTTCCCTTTGGGAATGATCTCGAACGTTTGCCACTAGCCCCTTGTGCTTCTCCAATGCCTTTTAATTGACTATTTATCTACTGAGCCTCACGATGGCGTGGTGGGGAAGTTGGGCGAATGGGGTGCCAGCCCAAATGCGACCTCTTCATTTGATCGTGGATCAAAATTACATGGTATCTTCGGATCGTTTCCTTCGGTGATTGATCCCGGATAGTCAACAATAGCCCTTTCTGTTGCTCCAGTGTGATGCTAATTAAAATACCTACCTACTGGACCATTGAATTTGATTTAGCTATGGTTGGATCGCAATCGTGCGTGTGTGGACTTGCAGATCATTATCCTTTCATTACAAACATATGCTAAATCTTCATTGACACGGTGGAATAAAAAATATTGTTCCTATGAAAACTCCAAATGCAGGCTACCATTCAATTAAGTTGAAAGCCCGTTTCGATTCTGGAGATGAGCAAGTATTCCTTTTCCCGGACAGTCACCAATAGTCCTTTGTGTTGCTCCCAGTGTGATGTTAATTAAAATACCTACCTACTGAACCATTGAATTTGATTTAGCTATGGTTGGACCGGAATCTTGCGTGTGTGGACTTGCAGATCATTATCCTTTCATTACAAATCTAAGCTATATATTCATGGACACGGTGGCATAAAAAATATTTTTCCTATAAAAACTCTAAAGGCAAGCTACCATTCAATTAAATTAAAAGCCCGATTCGGGAGATGAGCAAGTATTCCTTTTTCCGAACAGTCACCAATAGATCTTTGTGTTGCTCCAGTGTGATTGAAATACCTACCTACTAAACCATTGAATTAGATTTAGCTATAATTGGACCGCAGTCGTGCGTGTGTGGACTTGCAGATCATTATCCTTTCATTACAAACCTATGCTAAATCTTCATTGATACGGTGGCATAAAAAATCTTTTTCCTATAAAAACTCTAAAGGCAGGCTACCATTCAATTAAATTGAAAACCCGATTCTGGAGATGAGCAAGTATTCTCCTTTTTCCGGACAGTCGTCAATAGCCCTTTGTGTTGCTCCCAGTGTGATGCTAATTAAAATACCTACCCACTGAACCATTGAATTTGATTTAGCTATAATTGGACCGCAGTCGTGCGTGTGTGGACTTGCAGATCATTATCCTTTCATTACAAACATATGCTAAATCTTCATTGACACGGTGGAATAAAAAATATTGTTCCTATGAAAACTCCAAATGCAGGCTACCATTCAATTAAGTTGAAAGCCCGTTTCGATTCTGGAGATGAGCAAGTATTCCTTTTCCCGGACAGTCACCAATAGCCCTTTGTGTTGCACCCATTGTGGTGTTAATTAAAATACCTACCTACTGAACCATTGAATTTGATTTAGCTATGGTTGGACCGCAATCGTGCGTGTCTGGACTTGCAGATCATTATCCTTTCATTACAAACCTATGCTAAATCGTCATTGACACGGTGGAATAAAAAATCTTTTTTCTATGAAAACTCGAAAAGCAGGCTACCATTCAATTAAGTTGAAAGCCCGATTCGGGAGATGAGCAAGTATTCCTTTTTCCGGACAGTCATCAATAGCCCTTTGTGTTGCTCCAGTGTGATGCTAATTAAAATACCTACCTACTGAACCATTGAATTTGATTTAGCTATGGTTGGATCGCAATCGTGCGTGTGTGGACTTGCAGATCATTATCCTTTCATTACAAACCTATGCTAAATTTTCATTGACACGGTGGAATAAAAAATATTTTTTCTATGAAAACTCGAAATGCAGGCTACCATTCAATTAATTTGAAACCCCGATTCGGGATATGAGCAAATATTCCTTTTTCCCGGAAAGATAAGACCCTAAAAGGAAGAGCGAATTCGATTGCCACAAGAACGCCTATTATGGTAGGACGTACATTCGTTCCCGGACATGGCATGCAAGAAGGACTAGGAACAGCGAGCAACACACTGCAATGAACGTACATCAATCGCGCACGACCAACAACACACTTCAGATCGATATTAGATGTACCCCGTTTCCGGCGAAAAACGGGAAAGGTACATCGAGCGTCTCCGGAAGCGAGTCCGGGCCTGAAACTGGATACGCCGGAAATGGGGAGGGGAATCCGTATCCTGGAATATTTATTGGCGTAGATTTGAGGGAATGCGAAACGGATTTTCTCTTCCCCCACCTGTTTTGTCTATATGCAGAGGAAGGGAAACAAGCTAGAACGAGAAGCAGGTATGAGCGGAGGACAAATCCTTCAGCAAACAGAACGCGCTTGCTGGAAATTCTATTTATTTTCAACGAAACGGGGGGAACCCGGTGAAATATTTTACAAAATTGTCTCGCATAAGAATCGTAAGGATGGGAAAAGTACTACTTGTGACTTTGCAGGAATCAATCGTTGGTTTTGAATTGATTTGTTGAGTTGCGTGACGCCACAAAAGCGCAATTTTCTACTGGTTTGCCTAGTTTCGCTGCACTTTGACAGCTTAAGAGCATTTATCACAATCCATATCCCAAACATCGTTTTGGTTCTGCTGCTGTTTACTTCGTGTATTTTTATGTGTACTTAAGCCAAAAGCACTCTATCAATCATAGGCAACGAGGGAATTTGCGTACTTGGTTGAAAAAGGAATTGATTTATTTCATCTGTTATCAAAACGTCATTACTAAGTTCTGATAGACTTCCATGATTGAAATGCTCACGCATTGTTTAAACAGAGCTTGTTTATAAAAGTGATCACGCATTGTTTGTCGGCAAAAAGCAATCACAAATGTTGAAAAAAGCAATGCTTAAATTTTAAATTCATATAATGTAAATAATTCAAATAGCATTCGGGGCCCTCGGTTGTCCGATTGGAAGAGTAACGGATTAGCACGGGGGCTGGAACACGTTAAATCTTTCGTGGGCTCAAATGGTACGGTTCTGTTGTTGGTACTAAACATAAAGTAAGCCATTAAAATATTTTTTGCTCTCTGTGGGGTTTACATCCGAGTTTTAACACAATGGAAACCCTCTCTGCATCGTAAACAAATTTGTTCATTTTGACTAAATATAATTCCATTAACCCCAATTGTAGAATTATATAAAGTGTTACGCAACACATCTCCAAGCAACTGCAATTGTTCTGCAATCATTTTGTCCAAATTTTGAAAACTGCAGTCAAATCAAAACCTGACGTAAAATACAATTATCTGCTAAATATGTATCTCATATTTATAATAAAAAACACACATCAAAATGAATGTATTATGTAAAACCGAATCATACTTTCAGAATTTGCCAATTCTGTCGATAACTTTTGAAGTTAAATATTTTGTCATTGATGTAGAAGATGTGTTATTTATAAAGTGTTTATGGTAATTTGGGCGATTTAGGGAGGTTGTTCCGTATAGAGAAGAGAAAAAAAAGGTGTGGCAAGAAGCGCACTTTGCACTGCAGAGTATTGTAACTTATGATTGAAAAAAATCGGTTAAAATTTTGATAACATTAAGGTAAAATTGTTCTGCAAAAACTTTATTTGTTCTGCGACATACGTTACAGTTTTAATCACTTTCTGCTCCCTGTCCTTTGACTAGTATCTCAATTTAGCAATAACTCCTCAAAAGGATGTTCTGATCAGCTCTGCTAGTGGACAATTCTACTTCAACCGTAGAAACAAAGGTACACAGTAAACAAACTCGATAAAAGTTATTCGATTCTGCCTCGCTTCGATTCTTTCGTAAAAAGTTTATTGGTGACGGTTCGGGAACAATCCCCAATATATGTTAAACATAGAAATAAGAAAACAAAGTATTATTAACCAAGCTATAGTTAATTTCGTAAAACAAAACAAAAAAAAACACGAGATGTTTAAGATGGAAAATGGGACTATCAAATTTTCATATTTTGGAAACGAGTAAAAGCTATTAGTAGATGTTGCTCTCTAGTAATCTCATAAAAGTTTCTCTTTATAAATCACCTTAGCGTAGAGGTTAGAGCAACACTTTCACGCTCTATCAGATTTTGCTGCTTCAGTAATAAATGGCGTAGGCGTAGTTTAAAGAAAAGACGCGACTGAATACATATATTTTAGAGATTGGTTTTATTTTTCGTCCCGTAAAAATGCCGAAACACCGACCAATATTCTGGGCTTGGTTATTTATTATGACTGCCATACGTGCTTGAAAGGTATTTCGAAATTTTAAAGGTTGCTTGAATGACAGAGTTTATGGACAAAAAATGGGTTGCTGTCGAAAACATTAAGAAAAAGAGTATTTTGTATGAATTCTCTTCCAAGAACTCTCTTCATCATCAGGGAATGGGATGAAGTTTAAATAAACTTATCTCTTAATATTTAAAAATTTTCTTTTTTTTTATCACTTTCTTCTACGTATGAACTGAATTAAAATTATATTTTTAAACCGAGTTTCTCTTTTTGTGAAGTAAAGCTACGCAATTTTCCGCAGCCTTTTTTTCTCTTTCCTGACGAACGTGTCGGGAGATAGCGTTGTTGGTTGGTTTGGGATGATATGGTGCAAGGGTCATATTTGACCAGGCAGAGAGATAACTAGGTGATGCGATGCGGCTCGTAATTCAACAGAATTTGAAGACTAGTTCTTTTTCGGGTGATAAGAGTATTAATGAGACATAATGAATTATAAAGTGTAAATTAATAAATTGGACTAGATTAAGTAATTGTAATTAGCTTTTCAGTTGCACACATGTCCAATTATACGCAGAGCAGTCACGTGACTGCTAGTTGACATGTTGGACACGTTTAGAAGCTTCTTTCAACAGCAATTCTCAGTAGATTTATATTTCTCGTCTATGGTCGACTTCTAACTCACCTGTAGGTGAAGACTATCTAGTCACTTTTTTTGGTAATGAGAATATTAATAAGAGCTAATGAATTATGAAATGTAAATGAATTAATTAGACTAGATTAAATAACTGTAGATTAGCTTATCAGTTGTACATATGTGGTCAATTTTACCCAGAGCAGTCATGTGACTACTAGTTGACATGTTGGACACGTTTAAAAGCTTCTTTCAATAGCAATGTTCAGTAGACTTATGTTTCTCGTCTATAGTCGACTCTTAACTCACCTGTAAGTGAAGACTCTCCAGTCACTTTTGAGGTAATAAGCACACTAGTAAGATTAATTGAACTAGATTAATTTAACTAGATTTAGATAAGATTTTCGGTTGATTTATGGAGACCACTTGTCAGAAAATTAACTTAGACACTCATTCGTAAACTAAGAACTGCACATAACTACAAATAACGCAGCTCAACTCTCTTAGCACATAATTTTTTTCCAAACATACAAATTAATATTTCCTCATTATATGATTACAGTTTGAACATGTCTAATTAAAATTACATTCACAAACAACAAAGTATGCGCGTTCGTAATGAATATATTACAGTCACAAAAACGTTTACAAGTACGATAGTAGCAGTTGCACGCTCGTATTAAAAATTGAATTCACGGAGCCCTTGCACATATCTTACTATCTTTAAAAATAAAAACATAGAAACTTTCAAGCCAGCTCTATATAAATTCAAATCAAATCTCAGGACAATACACAACATTCATTGACAGACAAACGAACGGTACACCTCTCAAAAACGATCAACAGAACGTTTGCACTCTTTCTTCTAAACATAAAGAGACGTTACCGCTTTCAAACAGACACATGCGCAGAGAAGAGTGCGATCACGCCTCCTTGGTAGGTATTTTAATTAACGTCGCACTGAAGCAACACAACAGGCTATTGGCAACAGTTCGGAATGAAATCGACAGTCTTTGGTTTGATTCTAACTCGCAACCTTTCGGTTCCCAATTCGTTACTCTTTCAAATAGACCAGAGCAGCCCTTCGGGAAATGAAAAACTGGTTCTGCTACAAACTTAGTAATTCTTTTTTCGAAAATGAGGTGTGGTTTTCAAACATCTCTCATTAAATTTGCAATAATAGTAATCAGACCGTCCTTATTTACTCTTATGTCTTAAGGCAAGAGTAATAATATAATCTCACGAAACATTAATTTTTAAAATTGTTCTAGTAATTATTCTTGACAGGTCTTGTAAACAACAAACGAGTTAAAAGTTCATTTACAAAAGAGAAATTAAATTTTGATCACGCTCTAGTTACAACGTACTACTATACGAGTTTACGTAATTTAATTTTTAAGTTAACTCTAAGAATACACAAAAGTTGCACCTTGAAGAACTTGTCAGAATGCAATGTGAAATTTTTACAAGGTTGGTGAAGTGTGTTCTATGACAGTAATTACACACCACGCTAAAGTGACAACATACACATAGCCATATGAAGATATCTACTGCTTCAGGTGAAAAGGTAAAAAAGCAACACAAATAAAAAATTATCAAAAATTAAAATATTAATTCATTTGTTTACCAGTTTGTTGAGAGGGGTGCTAGTTCAGGTGTGTCCCCGTCAACTGACCGTGGTTCAAAATCACGTGTCGTCATCCTCTGAACTTTCACTTCAACGGTTGATATGCCGACCAACCGGTATAGTGGCTAAGGTGTTAGCCTCTAGATCGGAAGGTTCCTGGTTCGAATCCGGGTCCGGATGTTTGTAAACGTATGGTGTAGAGTGCACCTTAAAGCTGTCGTGGCAGAAAGTACTCACGTTGGGTTGGTGTGGAAGTTTGGAGAGTGGGGTGCCAGCTCAGGTGTTCCCTCGTCTTCTGAATGTGATTCAAAATTACGAGGTGTTGTCCAGGGATCTTTCCCTTAAGAGATTGATCCCGGACCGTCGTAAATAGCCCGCTTTCTAGTGCTCTAGTGCTAATGTTGCTCTAGTACGAAGTTAACTAAAAAATTACCAATTACCCTCGCAGTCACCAATAGCCCGTCGTGTCGCTCCAGTGTGATGTTAATTAAATACCTACCTACCTATCTGACTATGCTTCTATGACTTTTTTTGACAAAAAAATTTTAAGCCAGAATAGATGAGTGCGAATATTTCAGGGATGGAAATAATTAAAAGTGGCATGACATCTTAATTTATATTTCAGCTTTCAAGAGTTGGTCATGCATGGATAGATATACAATTTCAATTTCACCGAAGAGTTTCTCATTAGCATCAAAACTGTTTGTAATTAAATTAAATTATAGTCACTGCGCACACCACGTATAATTATTGATAATAAAGCGAGAAAATTTATCAAGGACTGTTTGGATCTCGGTTAAGTTATTATTTGAAGAGGACGTGTTTACATTACGGCGCAGTTTCGACTAGGACAAATTAATATGCCTTTCTGAATTCCCATTCCCTATCTTGTCTTTCTCATCGCATCACATAATTCAGCTGTTCGGTTGAGTGAATTTATCCGAGTAAATTGTTCATTGAAAACTGAGAGTTCATTTCAGATATCCACAATAGTTTTAATGAGACACGAAAGTCCTGGGCGCAAGTTTGAACGCGTCAAGATCATTGATTAGTCGGAGAGGAAAGAGTCGTACATTAGGACGAGCGGAGATGTTGTCTGGTAGTTAAAATAAAAGGAAAGGAAAAATGAATATGTAGAGTTAAGGTAATTGTAGGGGAAAGAGACGTCCAAATGACTCTGGAAGAGATTGCGAAGCATATTTCCACGCGTTTGTAATAAATGTAAATTATTTTCGATATTGATTTAACATTAAAATATGCTTTGATGTTTTATTAAAAAAATTGCTCTCATGATCAAATGCTCTGATCCCAGGTACAGGATTATGTTCAGTGTTCTGCGACTCTACTCCAAGCAATTACAATTGTCCAGCAGGCATTTTGTCCGAATTTTGAAAACTGCAGCAAAATCAAAAACAGACGTAAAACTCAATTATTGGCTAAATATATACTACATATTATAATATTAAGACCCGCCCTTTAAAATTAATTAACTATCTTTATTTAAAAACACACACACACACGCACACACACAAGGCATAGTTTCAGAACTTGCAATTCTCTCGAGTTAAATATCTTGTCATTGACATAGATGTGTTTTTTATAGTATTTGTTCTAATTTGTGGGTGGTGTAGGAAGGGTGTTCCATAGCTGGAAAAGAAAAAAAAGGTGTGGCATGGAGCACGCTTTGCACTGCAGAACATCGTAACTTATGATTAAAAAAAATAGTCCAAAATTAAGGAAAAATTGTTCTGCAAAGATTTTGTTTGTCCTGAGACGTACGTCGCAGTTTTAAGCATTTTCTGCTCCCGGAGCTCTGATTGTGGTTCAAAATTATGAGGTGTTGTCCTCGGTTCTATCCCTTCCAGATCGATTCTGGAACGTCACCAAACTCCCTGTGTGTTGCTCAACTACCTACCGACTAGATCAAATAAGGTGGCCATCATGGATCGCTGCTTCTGCCGACTGCGTTAGAAACCTTTGAGATGTAGACGGCGCAGGTTTGGTTGGTAGGTATTTAATAAACGTCGCACTAGGCAATCACAACGGGGTATTAGTGACGGTCCAGGATCAATCTTGAACGGAAAGATTGGACTACGTAGCGTAATTTTGAAACACGGTCAGATATCGAGGTCACACTTGAGCTGGCACCCACTCTCTAAACTTCCATACCACTCCAACGTCAGGATATTTGAGGCAACAGCAGATTTCACCTACACCAGTCCTCTTTGTACACGATGGTCATTGATTAAATATAACTAGAAACTCCCCGGTTGATAATGCGCTAATCTTCGAACCGGACTTCTGCGGCGCAGGATTAATTGCTGTATCTTATCGTGTGTATATTTCTTTCGTCTGGGTCAGTAAGACATTGTATATGTCCATTACTTGACGATGTCTCTCTTGCGTTAGACGTCATCTGACCGTGGTTCAAAATTACTAGATGATGTACTCGGATCTTTCCCTTAAGGGATTAATCCCGGACCGTCGTCAATAGCCCGTTGTGTTGCTCTAGGATAATGTCAACTAAAAATTACCAATTACTCTTTCTTTAGACGCAGCATTGCCAAATATGACTCTTGTACCATAAAACCCCCTATCCAACAATCCGATCAAATGAGGAAAATATCCACAACATTTGATAGATTTGTAAATCAGTCTACGTTCTAACAAATCTATCCCAAAAGTACCCATGAATTTTAGGTAGCATATAGTACAAATTCGAATACTGAAAGAGAAAATGACTAAAAGCTTGCAAATAAAATACGAGATAGAAAACCCATGGTTAATTTTTCGTACTGTGTTCCTGAAATGTTACTCTAGTAAAAAGGCCGATGACCTTTGACGAGTACACCACTAAAATGGTGGTAAGAACCAGAGGGGATAGGGCTACCGCACTCGAAATCCTATCTAGCAACTTTGATTGGTGATTATTTGTTTCGCAATCTCGCGATTACTGATATCGCTTCCATTTCCGAAACTGAACATGGTAATTGGTAATTTTCAATTAACTTCGTATTAGAATAACACAACAGGCTACTGACGACGGTCCGGGATCAATCTTCTAAGGCAAAGATTCGAGAACAAGACCATGCAATTTTGAACCACGGTCAGATAACGAGGCAACACCTGAGCTGGCACCCCACTCTCCAAACTTCCGCACCAACCAACGTGAGAACTTTTGGCCACGACAGATTTAAGGGGCACAAACCGCCTCTACACCAAACGCTTACAAACATCCATACACTGACCCGGATTCGAACCAGGAACTCTTTCCGATCTAACTAACATCTTAACCACCAGACGAGCTGAACATGGAGTCAGAATTAGCCTTGAAGACGTAAATTGTTGAAATGCATTGTTTACGCTTAAATCTATCCCCTATTTTAACGAATAGACTGTTTCAAAACCACGTGACTCGAATGTCAATGCGACAAAGTCGGGCTATAGTTCCAAAACGTATTCGTCTTTCCATATACCATTTTGCGTTTGGATGCCCAGTTGGTAAAGTTGCACCTGAGTGTTGTGAGTTTGAAATGCGATCCAACCAAATACAGTCGTGAACATGGAGGCTAGAGAACGTTAAGTCTGTTATGGCCTCAAAAGTTCTCACGTTGGTTTGAGGTGGAAGTTTAGAGAGTGTCAGATGAGGTGTTGGACCTCGTCATGTCATCGTGGTTCTAACTTACGAGGTATTTTCTTTGGATCTTTACATTCAGGATTGATCCCGGACCGTCACGAATAACTCACTCTATTGGTAAAGTGCGACTTCAATTCAACTATCTACCTTTAGCGTTTTGATACGTTCTCTGAAAATAGTTGTTTTTTATAGTTTGTAGTCACATGCGCGCGCGAATACGTTGCAGATGAAGAGATTAAGTAAGGGATTTCCAGTGTAAACAAACAAACCAGAGACCGAGAGTATGCCAAGATTTTACTACCATTCCCCATACGTTCTCGCATGTTACAAATCGGAGTTATGCAGTTTATCTATTTATAGACAACGTTTGGAGTTTAATCTGATTGGTGTTGAACAAGCAACTAACTGGCATACATAAAGAGTTCATTCTTTCGAACTTTTTTGGAAAATAATCAAATTATTTTAATTTATTTAAAAAAAATTTAATTTTGTAAATAAGCCAAAGTTACGTCATGTTTGGAATGAGTACAAAAAACACATTCTACCGAGAAACACTACCGCCATCTATATTAAATTGACAAACCTTTTACTGTCTACATCAGTGCTTCTCAAAAGGTGTGTTCCAGCATACTGGTGCACCTGGTGACATACCTAGATGGACCCTATGAAATACCAGATAGATATGTGTGGGGTTATAAAAAAATAGAACATTTAGTTACGTAGTTAAATATAGTACATTGTATCTTCATTTCAGCATTAGAATGTTCTTTGTGGTAGATCATTATTATTCTGTTAAGAAAAGGGGGGAAATATTTAGTGCTGCTAAGAACAGAAGCTAGTAGATTTTACACTTGTTTAAACTTGTTCAAGCAGGGCTTGAGCTGTTGCGTCAAGTACAGTTGCTCAGGGTTGTTTTCCAGTTATTTCTATATCTTTTTGCTCTTTGAATCTTATTTCTTAACATTTTGTGCGTGGTGTGCCTACGATGTTTTGCAGGACTTCAAAGAGTGTTACGACTTTAAAAAGTTTGAGATCCACTGGACTACATTGAGAGAAAATGCTTTTCTAGAATTATTTTTATTTATTGCTCTAATGATCTCTTTCAAAATATTCTTCTTTTCACATTAACTGATTTTTGGAGAAGTAAATTCTTTTAATAATCCAGTTAATTATGTTGATGATTAAAACTAATTTTTATGATTTTTAGAAAAAGAGCCCTAAGATACTTTTGCTTGATATGTGTCAAATATGTTTTCTGTGATCATATTAAAATAAAATAGATCCAATAAATACATACTGGTATACTTAGTTAAAGAACTATCTAGTTAGGAATTGACAATTATGTTGATGATTAAAATTAATTCATATGATTTTTAGAAAAAGAGCCCTAAGCTACTTTTGCTTGATGTGTCAAATGCATTTTTTGGATCTTATTAAAATGGAATAGATCCAAACAATGCACACTGGCAGACATCTTTAAAGAACAATCCAGTTAGGAATTGACAATTTCCTCTGTTTGCTGAAACGACGATCGTATAATATCCACCGCTAGAAAACTTTTTGCCGTAAACTGAGATGCTGTTTACTGGAGTCGGATATTTCTTCTTAAGTCATTTCACAGCCCGAAATGGCAAACATTAATTTCCTTGTCAAACAGAAATGCAATTCTCTGTTTCGTACAGATCGTTAAACATCGTTTCTTACGCAAACACAAGTTAAGCGTTTTTTTTCTTACTCCACGATGCATCTTATTTTGTTAGACAAATAACAACTCATATTATATTTATTTCGAGATATAGTTCTCCATTACACAAGCATTCATAAATTTCGCTTTCTCTGTAGGTGAAAATTGCACAAAACATCTTGATAAAGAAAACAATCAAATATATTTTTAGCCCTTTGAGGGGTTTACATCCGGGTTTTGACACATGCAATCTTCTCTGTATTGCAACCAGTTTTGTTCATTTTGATCAATAGAATGTTCCTTTTACCAGTATCTCAATTTAGCGATTTGGCCTCAAGCGGATCACTTCTATGCATGCTCGTGGATGATTCTACTTTCGGCTGTAGGAACATAGGTGTATAATAAAAAGAAACTCGAGAAAAGTGATTTGATTATTTCACAAATTGTTTCAACTCAGCGTTCAACCCAGGTATCAAATGTTGGCGTGGTGTGGAAGTATGAAGAGTGGAGGCCAACACAGGTGTGACCTCGTCATCTGACGGTGGTTCAAAATCACGTGGTGTTGTCCTTGAATCTTTCCATTCTGGATTGATACCAGACCGTCGTCAATACCCCGTTATGTTGCTCCAGTGAGACGTTAATTAAAATCCACTCATATTCATATATTAAGGATAATGCTAGCTCCGGCAAATAAAGGTTCAGAAACAAAATAAACGTGACTTATTCATAAAGCCCATTTATTAAACAAAAGATAAAGAACAAAAAAGATGGTGTATGTATGATACCATTCATAAAAACTACGATTTTTGCCTCACTGGAGCAATTACAAAAGATATCGACCTTACAAAAACTTAACATGATGATTAGTACATAGTTGGTATGATGGTTAGTACATTGTATATATGTCTCCCAGACGATAAAATACATGCCGTACAACGCCTAGGCATGTTGAGGCTGCTTCTTTTTGCAGTTACTGCCAAATACCGGTCGTCATTCGGCGTTGTAACTCGGGGGAGACCTGTACTGTAACTTCTACTGACCTTTTGGTATCGCTGCCAAAGCCAAGAGATGACAATTTGGGCTATTCCAAGTTCCACTGAAACTTCCGTATGAGTACGCCCACCTTCCAGGCGGTCGATAACTCTACCGCGTAGAAAATCATCGACATGCGTCCTCTGTGCCATAACTATTAGGTTGTGGCATTAAGCGGCTTACAGAACGCTTGTGAACAATTTTACTTCTTTGTTACCATTCCTTATATGCACCTCTCTTACACTCTCGTCATTGTGACGTACTATCGGCGTCATCTGATGGCTTCCTGTAATTTGGATATTATTCTTGAAGATGTGTGCGATAATTCTACAGGTAAATTTTTTACTTTACAGTTCGATTTCCGTGTGATTCTGAATTATCCTTATTTTTATGGACATAAGCGTACTTATCTCTACCAACACAGCTATCAAAATTCATACTTAAGATTTTTCATTTGTTTTAAATGAAGATTTTCAAAAATAATTATACAGGAATCACACCGATAATTATGGAAAATGACTTCAAAACAAATCAGTAAACTGTTACAACGAAGAACAATAGAATTGCTATGAAACTCTCAAAAGAACACAAAGAAACATAATAAAAAAAGGATGTGGGAATTTTTGATATACCGCCATACTCGAGAAGCCTATATCATCCTTCATGTCGCTAAAATCAAGAGAGAAAATGAAATGAATTGAATCGAGAAATCAAATTGGAATCGAATCGAATCATGTTTTTTGGTAGATACCCACGGTCGAAAATAGAATCTTCCACGAGCATGCACTGAACGGATCCCTTAAGGCAGTGGTCCCCAACCCCCGGGCCGCGGACCGGTACCGGTCCGTGGATCAAATGGTACCGGGCCGCCCAAGAGGAACATTAAATTATTTCCATTTTATTTACCGTGGTGTACTTCTCTCGGGTTTGTGTGGTTCTTATCTATGAAATGTCCACTCAAATTAGGAGGCGGTAAATCAGAACTTGAAATTTGTTCTGTTACTAGAGCTTCAATTATGGTTTCTGAATTCTGTATGTCTCTATTTTCTAATTTTGACAAATGTGACAACTGTTTTCAAGTTGGCAGACAAAGTAGCTGCATTTAAATCCAAACTGAAGTTGTTGGGATGGCGCGTGAACAGAGGCATTTTGGACATGTTTCAGACATTAGCGGGGATTTTAGGCGAGACTGAGCCTAAACATTCATTCTCCTAGTTGGTGCACGATCACCTGTCTTTGCTTTTAAAAGAGTTCGAGCGCTTCTTGGGTTTTTTGTGGTTGGGAAACTATTTTTATTGATTTAGCGTTCTAGTGAGTTAAAATGTTAAATCACACTATATCCATTTTTTGGAGTAACTGTATTTTATTTTGAAGGCAGGTTTAAATCCAATTAAACTAAAATTATTAAATTAAAACAATCTAAAATATAAATATCCTTTGAGCGTCGCTAGATTTCCAAGTTGTGTAGTCTTGCTTTTACCCAACGATGTACTGAATGTGACTAAATAACTATAATCTGGTTGAAAGAATCCTTGGATTATCTCAACAAATCGATTGAAATATTTGGTTGAAAGAATCCATGTTGTGGTTGATCCTTCGATTCTCTCAACCAATTGGTTGAAAGTTTCGATATTGATTGATGCTCGTTGATAGAATCCACGGATGATTCTTTCAAAAAATACCGCCGTATATAATGTTGCTAAACCTTAACGCAAGACATTGCCACTCTAATGAAATTACTGTCGTCAGTGATGTGTTTGCAGATGGTAATGAGAGATATAAAACATAGAAATCCTCACAGAAAAGAGAGTGTTACAAAACGCTTAAATAGGTCTACGTCAAAGAAATGCTGAATCGCATTTGAATCAGTTCATGGGATGGAATTGAAACAGTTCAGAAGTTAATTGTGACACAACAACACGCGTTATTTTTGCCAAATATTTTTCGAAAAATGAATTAACACCATTTAGATGCATAACATATTACTTTTCCACTCTTGATTACTTTTTATTTCAGTAGGTATGTAGTAGTTGAATTAATGTCCTCAATTATTTCATTAAAATGTAAGAAAAGTACTGTTTAGATATTTGTATTCATTGTAAATGGATTTCATTCGGTACCAGTTGCGAGTCTCAATTGTGTCACCAGTAGTACGAACATTCAACTATCAGTTGCTAATCCGCCACTCTTTCAATCAGGTTCAATTATTTCATTAATAGGTAAGAAAAGTGCATATATATATATATATATATATATATATATATATATATATATATATATATATATATATATATAATATTTATATTCATTGTGAATGGGGGAAATTATACAGAGAGAGTGTCCCAAAAAATCATTAAAACTTCAAAAATTTATTTAAAAAAAAAAGAATAGGCCTACAGCAAAACTAGTTACAACAATAGATAGAATAACTCAAAAAGGTTTTTTTCTACAACCTTAGTAAATTTCCACATCAGATCCTTTCGTAGAACGAAGAATATCAAAACGATTTTCCAACAATCCATGAACGTTTCAGCATGCTAACTTCAACAATAGCTACAGCTGTTTGGATCTTTGGAACAGCTACATTCTACGTTTATGAACGGTGGCAACTGCCTTGACGAATTTTTTTGGCGAACTTCTAAAGTTGCCAAGGAAAAAATTATTTCAAAACTCTTTTTCTTCAAAAAATACTTTTCTTTTTACAACGGAAAATGAAAGCTTGAAAACACGTTTGAGAACGCTTTTAAAAGTCTATTTTTAAGAAATTTTCGCAAAAAGTAATAAGTTTAAACACATTTTAAAACACATATGTGAACCAGCAGAATCTCTAAACTATTAATCCTGGGTAAGAATACCCTGAAACGTATCAATTACACTAAATACAGTAAGCTTTTTGAAAAATAAAAAGATTTTTTAAAAGAAAAAAAATCAAGAAATAATACAACCTGATACGTCAGAAGTGTTCCATGAAAAAAATAATAAAAAACGAAAATTCCACAAATGGCATAAAAACAAAACTCTTAAACGTTTCGTGAAAACATTTATAGTAAAATAAAAATTCTACAACTGTAGAAATACAAATAAATGAACCAATGGTATCATAGAAAAAAAATGTGAAAGGGCCAAGGCAATCAAAGGATATTTTTAAATCAAATTTAACCAATAGAAGCAAAGAAGAAATTTCAAAAGAACCGATGAAATTAAACGACTTTAACGGATTTTGGAAGAACTTTCTATAATATCCAAATGAAAATTGAAAGTTACCATTTGCCGAGTTTGCCCTGAAAACCACAATTTCCGTAAAGACAGATGGGTTGCCTTAATCCACCGTAAGTTGCTACTGGAAGTGCGCCAAAAAAAAAATCGCCAAGTTTGTTGCCACCGCTCATAAACGTAGAGTGTAGCTGTACCGGATCTTCTTTTGTTTCATTTCCACGACACTGTTAACTTTTGTTCGGTACTCAGCATCTTTTACATAACCTCAAAAGAAAAAGTCGAGGGAGTAATGTCAGGATACCGTGGCAGCCATGCTATGGGGCCATTCACTCGACACATTGAGCTTTCTTCACAGGATCCGACATTTTGAATAACTAAATTCTTTAATAATCGTTTGCGTGTTGTTCAGCGCTATCTATAATCAGAAACATACTGTAGAAAAAAAATAATTATGAGTTTTTCTATGTTTTGGTTGTAACTAGTTTTACTGTAGGCCCATTCTTTATTTTAAAATAAATTTGTGAAGTTGTACTGATCTTTTTGAAACCCTTGTACCATATGGTACTTGCCGACCCTTTTCCCTAACACGTGGACGCTGGAATGTTTCGGAATGCGAAAACAACTTTAGTCTGCACGTGCGGATCCTCGATGGTTTTCGCAGCTGTGTGGGGGTGTTTCTGTTCGGGAGAGGACATAAATATCTCTAGAGGGCTCGGAATTCACCCCCCTCTCGTTGTCAGCGGCGGTTCTGCGAAGCGAACGTGGATTTTGAGGGAATTCGGACTCGAGATTCAACGAGAGACAGACGTCTCTGTTTTGCCAATTGTGTTACTTTGGCTTCAGGCAGGGTTCGATTGTCGATGGCTGTGCCCATAATTATCTTGTAAATATTTATGTAAATAAATAGTTTAATTTTAAATCAGCTGTCCGTCAAATTCTTACATGACGGTACAGCTTATTATATTGGTGGCAGCGGTGGGATTAGATTAAAACAGCCTCGACAAGTAAATCGAACCTGCCGTTTTGCCTGAAAGAGAAGGCCGATAGAACTTCGAAACCAGAAGTTCGGATTGTCATTTCGCTGTCGGATTGTCACTTTCGCTGAAACCATAGAACTTCGAAACCAGAAGTTCGGATTTTCGCTGGAGACCGTTCCCTAGTCTTAGAGAAAGCGAGAAGGAGGTACCGGAGTCACCGACCCCATCCATCACCGAAGGTTACGCCGAAACTCGTCGCAAGAAGTTCTGGTTTTGGTTTCGAGTTGCCGGCCCTTTTCAACGGAGCGTGAGCGGAATCGACGGAAAGCTCGACAAGTCCTGTTCATCAGGGGAATAGATTCCCCACCGGTTCGTCCAGAGATCATCTTGATCGGCTATTATAGGTTCATCGCGAACCGTTTTTTCGTCAGTGGCGCAGTGCTATTTGTGCGCGTTGTGGAAGAGGTCGAGACGACCTACACCAGTGGGCTTTCAGCCGAAGAGTGTGTTGTGGGCTTTTTAGCCGAAGATAGTGCAGTGCAGTGCAGTGTTTCCACCCGTGGTCCAGCCTGTGGACAGTGGTGCCAAGTGATCCAAGTCAGCAGATACAGGTTAGTGCCATTTCCCTATTTTGTCACTGTGACTAAGTTTCAAGAATTGTGTAATAGCTAAAATTTTGTTAATCTCAATTAGTGTGGTCACTCCAAAGGGAATTGATTTAGCTTAAGTATCTTTTTTTTTTTGAATCTGTATTGTGCATTTTAGAATTGCTAAATTATTGTATGTTGTGAGATTACGGTATGTCGTAAAAAGTATTGAATTGGGTGTTGTGCAAAAGAATTGAATTTTTTGGTTTTTTGGCAATTTTGAATTTTCGAAATGGCGTACTTGGGCAAAGGTAGGAAACAAGATCTAGAGGAACTAGCGGAATTTTTGGAAAGAACGGTTACTCCGGGATTACTGACATCCCAACTTAAGGAGTTAATCCTCTCGCACGATTCCTACGATGAGGAATACACGAAAGTGGCGTTAGAAAGGATTATACAGGAAAGACGGGAGAGGGAGAGGCAGGAAAAAGAACAAGCAAGTAAGGATAGGGATAGGGAACAAGCAAGTAAGGATAGGGATAGGGAACAAGCAAGTAAGGATAGGGATAGGGAACAAGCAAGTAAGGATAGGGAACAAGAAAGACAGTATAACTTTGAGCTTGAAAAACTACGGATTGAGGCATCCCGACGAGGACCCCGCGATCACGTCGACTCGTTAAGTTCCCAGGGAAAACCACGAATAGATATTTTAAAACTGGTTCCCAAATTCGATTCAGACCAGACCGACATTAGTCTGTACCTGATAATGTTTGAGCGTCAGGCTAAGAGGGCTAACATTGAGAAAAAAGACTGGGTGTCTTGCTTACAACCGGTATTGCCTCTTGATATCGTGCAGATCATCGCACGCGAACCAGATGAAGTAGCAGAAAACTATGACCACGTCAAAGAGCTTCTGCTAAAGCGGTATAAGTTGAGTCCCGAAATTTTTCGCCAAAAATTCCTCCACCATAGCCGAAAACCCGATAGCACTTGGAAGGATTTTATTTTCGAAACCCGAAATTATCTGGAAGAGTGGATTCGAGGGTTGGAGGTTATGGACTATGAATCTTTAAAAGATTTAATGATAACGGACCAAGTCAAAAGACGTGTCCCGTTGGAGGTGAGGGACCATTTCCTCGATGATTGGGCTAAGATTAAAAACCCCGGCAAATTAGCCGAACTGCTAGATTCCTACGAAGACATTCGGAAACCCAAAAGAAAGCCTTTCGAAAAACCCAAAGGAAGTACGCCCCTCCCAGGGGAAGTCAGAGAGGGGAAATACCATCCTGCTCCCGCTCGAGGGAAGAAAGATTTTTTCCCGCCTAGTTCCCAGGGAAGGAAATTCGACACTTTTGACCGGAGACGCACGCCGCGGTGTTTTGAGTGCAACGCGAGCGACCACCTAAGGCCAAATTGTCCGAGGTTGGGGAATAGGGTGACAGTTGAATCGGTAAATAGACTCAGACGGGAAGCCGAACATGAATTATTGATGCCGTATGTACAAAAGGGATCTGTAAACGCTAAAGAAATAAACATCCTTCGAGATTCGGGTTCGACCTTGGATTTAGTACACCGGAATTACGTGGACCCCAAATCCTACACGGGAGAGACCGTGTGGATTCAGCAACCGCTAGACTCCTATCAAATTTCGTTACCCTTAGCGGAAGTGAAAGTAGAAGGAGGTTTTGGGTCAATCACTACCAAGGCAGCTGTCTTTGCAAACACCGCCGATGTGCGACGATACATCTTAGGTAACCGAACAGCTCAGATGATTCGCGAATTAACGGGATATGAGTTCTCGGAAACTGAGCAAATTAATGCCGTTCAAACGCGTTTACAGAAACGGCAGTCAGAAGCGAATGTTTTGGGGGAGGGGGAAAACCCCCAAGTAGTTTCGATTTCGCCCTCGCCGGGGATAGACAAGACAGCTACAGAATTGAGGTTGGACGAACCGCTTGTTATTCCCGTGGCGGAGGCAAGCGGCACGGAATTGGAGCTTCTGGAAGTAAAGAGAGAGGAATTTAAGAAGGCGCAGGAAAATTGCCCTAGTTTGAAAGAGGCGTTAGAGATGGCGTCCGACCCAAAACGAAATCAGAGGGATAAACCATATTCATTTGAGAAGGGAATACTTGTAAAAGGTCGAGAAGACCGAATGGGTCTGGCACAGAAATTATTAGTAGTGCCAAAGGCGTTAAGGCAAAAGGTTTTGGCGTTGTGTCACGAAGGGACATCGGCGCACATGGGGGGTACGAAATCAAAGGATAAGCTTGCGCGGTATTTTTATTGGCCCGGGTGTTTTCGGGAGATGGAAGATTATGTGCGGACATGTGATCCTTGTCAAAGGGCGGGAAAGCCAAATGACAGGAAAAAGGCCCCGATGAAATTGGTTCCGATTATTCGAGAAGTCTTTTCGAAATTAAACCTGGACGCCTGTGGGCCGTTTCAAACCTCGCCGAGCGGAAACCGGTACCTAATTACCGTAATTTGCATGTCTTCAAAATATCCGGAAGCCATCCCCGTGCCGGACATACGATCGGTCACCGTCACCGACGCGTTGTTGACCATTTTCGGTCGCATGGGTTTTCCACAAGAAATTCAGTGTGACCAGGGTACGTCTTTTACCAGTGAGTTGACTTCGGAATTCTTCGAACGTTTTGGGATCAAAGTCCGGCACAGTTCGGTGGCTCACCCGCAATCGAACCCAGTTGAGAGATTTCATCGGACTTTTAAACGATTGTTGCGCGCGTTATGTCTCGAAGCTGGCCCAGAGTGGGAAAAACACCTCCCTCTGGCACTGTTGGCGCTTCGCACGGTAGTGCATGAGAGCCATGGCTACGCCCCGGCAGAACTCGTGCACGGGAAGAACTTAAGGACCCCAGAGACTCTGCTGTATGAACGATGGTTAGGCCCCAACGAGGAGGATAATGAAGTCACCGAGTATGTGTTTACTCTGATAAACCGACTCAAACGATGTCAGGAAGTGGCGATATCCCGAATGGAAGGGTCACAAGTTAAGAGGAAGGATTGGTATGACAAAAACACGGTTAAACGAGAATTTAAAAATGGGGATTTAGTGCTAACCTTAGCGACCAGCCGACCCAACAAATTCTCCGTCCAATGGGTAGGACCTGGGACGATTCGGAGCAAGCTATCGGACACCAATTACATCGTGGAGTTAACAGGAAAGCGGGAAAGGTCGCAAATTTACCATGTAAACATGTTAAAACCCTACCATAAAAGACCGGAATGTGTAAACTTGCTGACGTTAGAAACCGCTGCCGAGTCTCTGGCGGATCACGGAGTTGATTTCCCATGCTTGGAAAAAGATCCGAACGCTTACGATTTCCAAGACATTACTCAGTCCAGTCAGCTGACGGACCTTCTCAACCCAGGACAAATAGCGCAATTACGGAAATTGTTAGACAAGCATGCTAACAGTTTTTCAAATCACCCTGGACTAACGGACCTAGTAGTCCACGATATCGAGCTTATCGGGAATAAAACTGTTAGGGCAAAACCGTACCGAACATCTCATAGACAAAATGAAATTTTGAAAGGAGAAGTACAACGCATGTTGGAATTAGGCATTATCGAGGTAGGAGAAAGCGATTTTACATCGCCCATGATCCTCGTAGAAACCCCGGGGAAAGACCCCAGGCCCTGTGTAGATTATAGGAGGCTAAACGAAATTATTCGAACAGAATTTTTCCCCCTACCGCACATCGAGGAGCGAATCGAACTCGTTAGCTCCGCCTCTTTCATAACGGTTCTAGACCTTGCGAAGGGATATTGGCAAATACCCTTGAGCCCTAGGGCCCAACGATTGGCGGCGTTTTGTACAAATTTTGGGACTTATCGTCCCCGACGAATGAGTTTTGGGCTGAAGAACGCTCCATATTTCTTTTCTCGGCTTATGGCAGAGTTACTGAAGGGATGCGAGTCGTTTGCAGTGCCGTATTTGGATGATATCGCGATTTTTTCCGACTCATGGGAACGTCACTTGGAACACCTCGAATGCGTGCTTCAGCGTATATCTAAAGCAAAGCTTACGATCAAACCGTCAAAATGTAGGTTCGCGCAGAACCATGTAAAATACTTGGGACACATTGTTGGACGCGGATTCCGATCCCCAGCAGACGCCAAGGTCAGAAGTGTTCAGGAATTTCCCACTCCCCAAACAAAAACACACATTCGGGCTTTCCTGGGTTTAGCCGGGTACTATAGTAGGTACATCCCTATGTATTCCGTGGTCGCAGCACCGTTAACCGATGCCCTAAAGGGGAAGGTAAGAAAGGGAGAAATTGTTTGGACGAACGAATGCGAAAAGGCATTCCAGGAATTAAAGGCTAAACTGACGAGCGAACCGGTGTTATTTGCACCCGATTTTGAACGCGAGTTTATTGTACAGTGCGATTCTTCAGATCTTGGGATGGGGGTGGTACTCACGCAGTTGAATGTTCAGGGGGAAGAACACCCCATTTTATACATGAGTAAAAAATTTTCCAAAGTCGAGCGCACTTACTGTACTTCAGAGAAGGAATGCGCTGCTATTGTTTTCGCTATAAAAAAACTGCACTACTATCTAGATGGGAAAAGGTTCGTTGTCGTCACTGACCACAACCCACTGGTCTGGTTGCGCACCAACGCCAGTTCAAACCCCCGACTAATGAGATGGGCGCTGGCACTCCAGCCCTATAACTTCGAGATCGTCCATCGATCGGGAAAAAAACACTTGAACGCCGACAGTCTGAGTCGCGCTTTTCACGAAAATTCAAAGAGCTAAATAAAATGTAATTGAGGAAGATTTGTGTTGTATAGTGTAATATTATGTGCGAATCATGTTTTGAGTTGAGTGAAATGGAGATTTTTGTAGTTATGGGCACTTCACTTAAATGTTTCTTTTTTCTTTCTGGAGATTTTAAGTGCTAAAATTATGAATCATGTTTGCTCGGAGTGAAATTGGTAGCCTTGTAATTATGAAATATTCATTCAATGATATCAGTATCTTTTGCTGAGGATTTTAAATGTTAAAAGTTGTAAATTATGTTTTGCGTATGGTGGAATTGATTTCTTGTATCTATGTTCTTCACTCGAGTACTTTTCGCTGAAAGCTACGTGCAAATTTAAATTATGTTTTGTGTAGAGTGGAAATTAATTTTGTGTTTAGGATGTTTTCACTCTGTCATTTTAAACCACTGTCGAAGATTTGTAGTTTTAAAATTGCAACTCATGACGTGTGTTGAGTGAAACTTAGGAATTTGGTTTTCGCTTAACAAGATTGATATTTTATATATGTTTTGGTGTATTTTGGTTGGTTTAATGAAAGTATTATTATAGTTCGTATTGTGTGTGTATTGAAATTTTGGGTTTCGCTTAACGAAATTCTTATATGTGATGTGGTTAATGTGATTTGGTTTTAGTTTTAACGAATTTGGTATAAGTCTTAATGTTTGGTGTTTATTTTGTTTATATTTTAATTTGGTATTTGAGCCTTGAGTGACCATACTGTAAGGGAGTAGAAAGTTACTCCGGTATATGAATTTTAAATTGATTGGATTTAACTTGCCTTACACATATTCTTGAGTCACGGTTTCAGGATATGGTGGTGGTAAGTGATCTGTTATTCTGAATTGCCAGTGGGTGATTATCCGTGCGTCTGTGGATGCGTACGTTGAAAACTTTTCACCTTTGGGAAAAGTTTTTTCAGTAGTGGGGGCGGTTGTACCATATGGTACTTGCCGACCCTTTTCCCTAACACGTGGACGCTGGAATGTTTCGGAATGCGAAAACAACTTTAGTCTGCACGTGCGGATCCTCGATGGTTTTCGCAGCTGTGTGGGGGTGTTTCTGTTCGGGAGAGGACATAAATATCTCTAGAGGGCTCGGAATTCACCCCCCTCTCGTTGTCAGCGGCGGTTCTGCGAAGCGAACGTGGATTTTGAGGGAATTCGGACTCGAGATTCAACGAGAGACAGACGTCTCTGTTTTGCCAATTGTGTTACTTTGGCTTCAGGCAGGGTTCGATTGTCGATGGCTGTGCCCATAATTATCTTGTAAATATTTATGTAAATAAATAGTTTAATTTTAAATCAGCTGTCCGTCAAATTCTTACATGACGGTACACCCTGTATAGGTATCGGTTGCGAGTATCAATTGTGTCATCAGTAGATCGAATTCTCGACTCTCAGTTGCTATTTCGCCACTCTTCCAAATAGGCTCAATCATTTCATCAATAGTTGACATAGATAGTGCATACATAGATATTTATATCCAATGTAAATGGAATTAAATTATGTATCAGCTGCGAGTGTCATTGTGTCATCAGCAAACATAAACTATTTAGAAACTTGCACAAATACCATGCACGGTTGTAATCGTTTAAAATTTTTTTTTATTGCATGAATTTGTATCATTAGAATTTGTCCTGCAGTTAAATTTAGTTTTGATTTGGAACTGATAAAAAAAACTGTTCTAATTATTTTTTATCCGTCTCACTTTGATATTCGACTTTCGAAGCATGTTTTTACTGTTTCCTGAAGATGACTTTTTGTTTTGTAAATTAAAATATTCCTTCCATATCTTGAAGAGTTTCATAAATGAAGCAGGATTGAATATTTAAAGTACTCGAAAGATGTTAAAATATACTATTACCCTTGATTATTTGAGATCATTATCCAGTTCTTGAACATTTAAATTCATTCAACTGGGTTCATTTCCATTTATTCGACGAAATTTTTCTTCCAACTCCAACGTCATCAGAAAAGTTTAATAAGATGCAAGTAAGGAAAAAACTGGAGAAAATTTATAAAATAAACCTTTAAGAGACTCTGAGTCGGGTTCAAGAGTTAAATTCTTAAACTGAAAGCAAAAAAATTAAGATAAAAAAATAATCGATTTTTGAAATTAGAAAATGGTGAAGCAGTTTTAAAAAGCCGATTTCGACGAGCGTTGCACCAACAATTTCATAAATTCATTTTTCTTTCACGGTCCTAATCAATAAAAACATATTTTTTCTTGCTATATACCCCTCCTGTTATCGCATATAGAGTTTTGAATTTTTTTTAATTATAAAATTATTTTTTATGTACCTACTTTATGAGATATCAGATTATTAGAATTGTTTTTTTAATGTAACAATTTTGAATTAAACTAGCAGGAATTAGCTGCAAGATATTTTTTATTCTTAACTGATACAAAAAACTGCTTTAGACGATTAGGATCTAGATATGAAAAAACTCGATTATCTGAATACTTATTTTGAAATTTGAATTCACCTCTTGTTTTTTTGTAATTTATTTGCCGATTCTTCAGTAAACTTATTTAAATCTAACAAATATTTACATTAGCTATTTTGAAAAGATTTTATCGCAATCTTGTTTTAAATTTTGGTGATACGTTTTTAGAAAACATATACCTGAATCCGTGAATCAATTATATTTAGCATTATCAATTAAATGCTCTCAATACATAGGGTGCTCCTATCTAAGAGATGCTTGCACTTAAAAAAATGACAATAACATTTGGAAATTGTGCTGTTGCACACAGTTTTCCGCAGATTTGAAAGTGACCTATTTATATTTACGTCTGGTTGTCCTATACGACCCACCACTTTTGGTCTGCAATGGGGAAATGACCCCACCAATAGCTCGTTTACGAGTCGGTGAACCCCAGAGTAGTTGTAGTAGGGGTCGGTCAGTCTGTGAAACAGAAGGCATTAAAAATAATAATCTATACGTGTTCTTCCTCAGGAAGCAGGGATCGGGGAATATGCAACAACTCAACTCTGGTTCCGTCCCCATGACAGAAATCATTTCATAAAAGGAGATATTCAAGCACAACAAAAAACATTCTTAGTTAAGTAATTTTCTTCATTTCGGAAATTCAACGGTAAAGGTCAGATTCTAAAACCAAAGTAATATAATAATAAATAATTGAATTTCTCTTTAACGATAGGTAATATATTATTTCTGTTTCATCAATAAGACTATCAATGTGATTGGATTTATTTTCTAATGGCGTAAAGGCCAAATGCAAAAAAAAAATGACCAAATGCAAAAAGCAAAGTAATGAGCACATGCACGTAGAGAATTTTACTCAAATACTATAACAGAGAAATATACAATGGTACGGTTAGGTAATTTTAATTAACGTCGTACTAGAACGGGCTATTGACGACAGTCCGGGATCAATCCTTTAAGGGAAAGATCCGAGGATAACACCTCATATTTTTGAACAACGATCAGATGACGAGGATTAAAAGGACGAAACATTAATTCTTCCTTCTTCTCGCACTTATAAAGTCTAATCGTTGTTTAATTTATGAGGATAGTGGATTACATGAAAAAAAAAGTAACAATTTGGTAATTTTTAATTAGTCGTACTAGAGCAACACAACGAGCTATTGAAGACGGTCCGGGATCAATCCCCTAAAGGAAACATCCGAGAATAACACCACGTAAATTTCGACCACGTCAGATGACGAGGCAACACCTGAGCTGAGAGCCCACTCTCCAAACTTCCGCACCAACCTAACGTGAGTACTTTCGGCTACGACCGATTTAAGGTTCACCAGCCGCCTCTATACCATACGCTTACAAATATCCATGCATCGACCCTTATTTAAACCAGGAACCTTCCGATTTAGAGGCTAACACATTAACCACCAGTCCGGTTGGTCGGCTATATACAAAGGATAAGTTACAGGAGGTAGGTAGGTGTTTCAATTCACATCGTACTGGAGCAACACAAAGGGCTATTGACGACGGTCCGGGGTTAATCCTCATGATAAGTTACATGAATTGAGCTTGTGCCATCGAGAGCTCACGGGTTGCTAGTGCAGGGAGCATACCCTTTGAGCCATCAGTCGGATTATGAAAGACAGACGAAATTCAAAGGGAAAGTATGTAGTTGCAATTACGTTGCGCTGGAGCAACACAACGGGCCATGGGCTATGGTCCGGTAATGGTAATTTTAGTTAACATCGTACTAGAGCAACACAGCGGGCTATTGACGACGGTCCGGGATCAGTCCCTTAAGGGAAAGATCCGAGGACAATATCTCGTAATTTTGAACCACGGTCAGATGACGAAGCAACACCTGAGCTGTCACCCCACTCTCCAAACTTCCGCACCAACCCAACTTGAGTACTTTCGGCCACGACAGATTTAAGGTGCATCAGCCGCCTCTACACCATACGCTTACAAACATCCATGCCCGGACCCGGATTCGAACCAGGACCCTTCCGATCTAGAGGCTAACACCTTAACCACTATATCGGTTGGTCGGCGGCTATGGTCCGATAACTATCCCGAAGGGAAAGATCCGAGGAGGACACATTGTAATTTTGAACGACTGTTAGATGACGAGGTTCAACACCTGAGCAGACTTCCCTCTCCAAACTTTCACACCACTCCAATGTGAGGACATTTGAGAATGCGACAGGTGTTAACACTCAACAGCTCCCTCGTACACGACGGTATTTTATTCAATATAGTTTCAAACACGCAACACTCCGGTTGATTTGTAATTTGTAATTTTTTAGTTAACGTCGTACTAGAGTTACACAACGGGCTATTGACGACGGTCCGGGATCAATCCCTTAGGGGAAAGATCCGAGGACAACACCTCGTAATTTTGAACCACGGTCAGATGACGAGACAACACCTGAGCTGGCACCTCACTCTTCAAACTTCCACACCAACCCAACGTGAGGACTTTCAGCCACGACAAATTTAAGGTGCACCAGCCGCTTCTACACCATACGCTTACAAATATCCATGCCCGCACCCGGATTCGAACCAGGAACCTTCCGCTCTAGAGGCTAACACCTTAACCACTATACCGGTTGGTCGGCCTCCGGTTGTTAATACGATACTCTACCAACAGTTGGCCCCAATCCCGAATGGAAAGATCTAAGGACGCACCTTGTCATTCTGAACTAAGGTTAGGCGACGTGATCAACACCTGAGCTGGCACCCCATTCTCCAAACTTCCACACCACTCTAACGTGATGACATTTGACGCCATGATAGATTTTAGGTTGCATCAACCCCCACGTAAACGATGGTCTTTGGTTTGATCGAGTTTTAAACTCGAAATCCACCGGTTGCTAAAACGCGACTCTCCAACGATTACCGTGGCCAAAATGTTTAGAAAAAATATTCTCTAAGATTTCATACTCTTAATATTAACCTTATGACTACGACTATAGATATAGTCAAGCTCGATTCTTTCTTGGCGTGATTCTCATTCTTCAAGGTGCAACTGCTGTAACGGCCGCAGTCTAAATTCTTTCTTGGCGCAATTCTTATAACTTTTAAGGTACGGCTTATGTACTGGCCGTTGCTTAAATTCTTTCTTGGCGCGATCATGGTACAACTGCTGTACCGACCGTAGTCTAAAGGTTAAAGTGTTTTAAACTTGTGTAAACAATGTGCGAGGGAACTTTATGCTCTCTAAAGAATCGTCATAAATTTTCTCACTTTCAGAGCATTATCGATTGGCAATGACTTCCGGGCCATAAATTTCTAGCTTTTATACACCTGTAAATGTTAACATAAAGCGAGGTTTCGAGCGAGAAGCTAAAAGGGGAATGCGCATGCACCTGTTAGATCTTTGTCTCAACATAACTCTTTTATGTAAAGGGGTTGGACTGTGCGTTAGTCGGGTAAGTGTGTCTACTGATTGTAAAATTCCACAGAATGTATGTGACTATAGTTGGGAAATACTTGAGAAATCGTATAAATTGGTTCCACCGAAAGATTGCTTTGAATTTCGTCAGGGAAGTTACACAGATGAAAGGACATGAACGGAATGATATGCTCTTGCCTTACTAGCAATTCTGTTCCACTATAAACAAGAAAACAGTCTGTTGCTTACATTTTACTCATCATGTGGGACCAAAACAACCCGTTGATCAGCATTGGAAAAAAATACTTTTAAATTACATCAATGGTGAGCTTGAGCAAGAGTATAACGCATATTTGTGTGACAACACAATCATGAGTCGTTCAGAAATCAATGTAGTTTATTCATAGATTATAAAATAATAGTATTATAGTTATCCAAATGCCCGATCCAAGTACTGGTCATCTGTGTGATTTCTTTAGATACTGTTTTTAATGAAAATATACATTTTTATTAATAAACTTTTATGTCTCACCGTGCTGTCTACTTTTAAACTGTGCTATATCATGCATTCTGCACTTCGTACTTAACTTTGCTAAATTATTAGCCCATTTATTTAACAATTGGTTATGTGCCCAGCACGCTTCCACTGCGGTAGTCCAGAAAAAAAAAATTCAGAAAATTAATTTTTTTAATACATTGGTTTTAAAATTTTTTGGTTTATTAATTTGATCAGAAAAGTATATGTTTTTTTTCAAGGGGTATGCTATGCAGCAAAACAAGATATGTACAGGATTTGCAAATAAAAATGTTTGAAATTTATATAAGAATCGATTATTCGAGATTGTTCTAGGTTTCATCAGTTCATGTTGATCACGTTCGTAAATGCAACTTCAGAACTGGAGAAATGGAGGTCACACGACGGATTATATTCTGGTTTACACTTTTTCAAAGAATTGTTCACGAACGCGACCTCATTGTTACCAACACAAATAGAAAGAAGATGAATTTAGTTTTTATTTCAAAATTTATGCAAAAAAAGTATTGAAAAAAATTGGACTTCTCATGGTTTCTTAAATTATACAAATATTCAGAAGCTATAAAAAGAAGGGCTGATCAAGAAAAAACATAGCAACGACCAAAAAATAGTATTATTTATTCCATTAAATTTTACAAAAATCAGAAATTATCTAAACGTGGACTTAACAGCATTGGCTTCTGAGCGATTCGTATATTTATAAACACAAATATTTGCAAAAAAACTGAAAGTGGTATAAAAGTTTGGAATTTGAAGAATTTTGAGCAAGAAGAGAGAATGTGCTTGTGGATCCATGCGAACTTTGATTATTCGAGCTTACACTTACTCCCCCTCCCATTATGACTTTATAGTCAATATTAAACTTGAACTGTAAGTATGCAACAGCAGCTTAGCGAAGTCATGATCTAAGAAATACTCATGCGCTTTTCAGTGCTGGATTTGAATTTTATAAGAGTGTTGTCAAGCAGCAATACTGCTTTCACTTATTGGCAATAGGTTCTTCGGTATGGGGACGTTTATCACAGGTCAAACATTCCAGTTGTCAAAAAGATAGTTCTCCACTAGCACAAGAAATTCCAACTCTCTCCTCTTGTCGCCCCCATTGGACCCCAACTACATAAATCAATGCTCTTACTCGGAACAAAGTCCCATTCATACCACAGTCAATTATTCCGATATCTTTACCCCTCCTATATTTTAGTAGGCACAGTGACCTCAGTGTGACACTAGTATTCCAACGTAATTAAGACAATAGTAAGCAATACTATGAACATTCCTGATGAATTCTCGTGTTTCATCACCTTTCCTACCCCTAATCAATCACTAGAAATGTGAAGAAATTCATGAAATGACAAACAAAACCTAGAGGATTATGATGAAATACCGCTAATCCTTTTCGAAAGTTTCGTGAAACACCCCGATGGACACACAATCGCACCAGCTCATCTCCAATGTGAATGCCACCATGGTATTGCATACCTTTGAAAAAGTCAATTTTTATTGATAACAAGTAGCCCAACGTAAATTAGATCAGTACTCAATTACTAATAACTAACAGTATTCAACAGCACCAAAAATCTGCTCTGGTAAGTTCCAGTGCTTTGGTCACCATTACCGAATCCTCTTCATTATAAACGTGCAGAAATTCAGGTGAGCAATCATAAACAACACATAGGGGTTACGATGAATTAGCTTTAATTCGATACCAGACAGTTTCGTGGATCACCAGATGTTCACATGATTACTCATATTAAAACTGAATACCGGTATCCTACACAGTAAAATTCAATCTAGAAATCTATATATCTCAATGCAAATTAGAACAATTCGATGGGTAATTCTCGTGTTTTGGTCACCGTTCCCACCGGGTCCACACTAGTAACGGGGCCGCCGCGGCTCAAAAGGTTCGTTCATTGCGCTAGCCACCTGATAGTTCCAGGTGGTGGGACTAAATTCCTCCTTGAATATTTCTATGTCTTGTTTCAGTAAATTTTCCTTGTATGTATGTCCGTTACTTGACGTTTACTCGTGTTTAGTGCAGCATGGTCAAATAATAGACCCTTGCGCAACAAACTAAACATTCACTCACTAGATACTTGGGTCCGTCGTGTCTCAATAGGATCGCCCATTGCGCTATCAAACTGCAAGTTCAAGGTGGTGAATGTACTATTTTTAAAACTTTAAATTTGTGAGGAGGATTGTGGTAGTTGTGGATGAGTTGAAGTGGTTCCTTACTTACTAAAGTATTAGCAAGAGGACTTCAATAGCAATAACCCTAGGTTTCCCATTAAATGATTAAGGTGATTTCTTTAACAAAGGAACAAGAGTCAAAATAATATATTGATACGACCTGTAGTTCTTGAGATGACTTTATCTGAAATTGCTTCCAGTATTGAGGAGAGTTTTTTTTCTGATGAGGAAACCGGATTCGAACTTGAAGACAAGTGAGGGTTTCTCCCTTGAAGTGTAATTGGAAATGCAATGGGGATAGTGGAAACGACGGCCACTTCCCAACTTTAGTTACAAGGAGAAATAATAGGATTTGGCTGGTGATGTTGAAGACACATAATCAAAAAGTAGATGATTGAGAGAGGAAATACTTCTTTTATTCTGTTATGAAGAGGACTTTCTGTTACTTCTGCTTCACATCAGCGTGGGTCCATGCGTCCCTCTGTTGTTGTGGTTTGAAGGGGTAGGTGCATTACCCAAACAAGACAATTTCTTGTATAGAGATTCCTGTCGGAGTAGGGTCTCGAAGGAGGGGATACACGGAAAATTGAGGAAGAAACTGCACCGGAACAGGGTGTCCAGGGAGACACCACTCCAACCAGAAATTGAAAAAAAGGTTGGAGGTAACTGCAGGATCAATATTGAGAATTATTGAAGGAAGGAAAGCATTGAACAATTTGATCCGAATCAGCCAGGAAGATTAGATGGTTGAAAGGGATGTTCCACAGGAGATGATTCCGGTCCCTCGTTCAAAAACACTTCCCTTCGATTCTCCGATCCTCGCTGTCACCCCGAACAATCCAAGCAGTCGAGATTTTTACGTCTTTTGACGTTGGTGAAAAGTGAGGGTCTGAGGAAAATCACGCCAACACCTGTATTTATGGGATGAATGAAAACTGCGATTTTGTCGCCAATTATGTTGCCAAAATTCCATTTATGATGGTTTATCTCCATCCGAAATCCAGCCAGAAACCGCCAAGTGGCAACCCTACTTTGCGTCCTTCCTGGGTCTGAATGAATGAAATTGAATAAAGAGGATTATAAAATCAATCCTTCATGATATCGATTAGAAACAACTATCAAAATGACCATAAGGTCTTAAAGCACATTTTGACAGATGTTCAGAAGCCGTACGATCAAAATTGATGAAGTTAATTACCCTTTTGATAATTGAATCTATGAATGAAAGTTGGCAAGGGGTTGACCCCTAAATTTGCCCACTTTTTCTCGGAATCGGCCGTCTCTTCGACCGTTGTGGGAAGAAGGAATGCAAGGGAATTCCAGCCTGTAGCACTGTACTTTTCCGTTGGGAGAATGAGTGAGTTTCAGAAAGCGTTCTTTTCGGTGAGTTCAGGGGGTGAATCCATGAAAATTGGTGTTGTCTGTGTAATTTTTAGGTTCGTTGTAGGTGCGGTGATGATTATGAATGTAACGTTTTCAATTAACGTTACATCCTCCCCAAAGACACGGAAAGAAAACAATTTTGGAGGGGGGGGGGTGATGATGATGAACGCATGAACCCAAGCAAGATTGTGAGGTGAGCAACATAAGTAAATACAGGGGGTTACAAAAAGATGCGACATGTGCATCATTTGTTCAGTTCCATGTGCTGAGTGAAAGGATTGACAAAAATAATGGCATATATTGGTAACAATAAGATAAACACAATAAAGTACAACATACTTGGCATAAGTGGCAGGCAGTGGGCAAGACAACGTGAGTGGCAAAAATTTGTTGTAATAATGTAGCTTGTATGTGTTACAACAATCCAGTGAAGCAAATACCTTGCTAAAATTTATGCGTAAACTTGACACTGCGACAAGCCTGCTTAAAAGGAAAACAATTAAAAGGATATGGTGAAAAAATTTTTTAAATGATGGAAACTACATTACCAACAATGAAAGCGATGAGCGATTCCACGAGGGAAATCTGGCCAGGTGACTCTGCATGGAACTTTGTACGACCAGCGTACAGTGCATAACGCAGTAATTGCCTGTAATGTATGGTGAATGATGATAAGGATTTTAGATCAGATTTGGATTTCCATCTAAATGATTTGTAGAAAGAAAAGTTGAATCGAAATGGGCCCACTAATAAGCATGACTGGTCGCATAGTGTAGTGTTTAAATAAAAATGCAAAAAAAAATGGGAATATTTGGTAATTAGTCTGCACATGTGCATGTTATCAAAACACAGTTCAGTGATTCACTAATAGTTAAAAATTTTAGATAAACCATGAGGTAGTGAACCTTGAAAATATAATTAAAGTATGCACATACACAAACCATGGAGTTGGTAACTCCAAATTTGCATTAAAGGTGGTCGATAAAAATAGCTTTGGTATATAGATATGAATTAACACATTGGCAACAACATTGTCCACAGAACACAATTCATATATAATGATTTTGGCATAAAAAAATACACGTATATCTGTTGAAGCCACTGGCATTTTAGTTCAGTGTTCAGGTAAGCACATGAAAGAACTATCTTTTGCACGTGAAAACTCTGTTTTCCTAAGCCACTGGTATTTTCTTCAGTACTTAGTTAACAATATAAGATGACTTTGGCGTATCAACTTACGAGTTGCTGGCATTTTCCTCAGCACTCATGTGACAACTTAAAAAGTTATTGTTTACACAGAAACAATAAGTAATGTCCTATAAAGTTTCGTTGCCAAACATAAAACAACAATATGCCAAATTCTAAACAATACACATGTACTATTCATAAAAATAAATACCAGTGCCACTTCAAATTTTGTCGTATTTTTGATTGACTGTAATTTACATAAAATGTAAACTCTTCACAGTCAAACAATTACTGCCTGTAGCCAAGAATTAATAATGCCAATTGACACATAATGTTGTAAAAAAAAAAACGTATATAAAGATACATTTGCCATTAATAAAAACAAAAATTGATATACCAAAGGAAGAACAAAATTTATGCTAATAGCATAATATGTATGTAATACAACAATTCAAAATTAATGTCCATTATGAAAAATGTTTAAAATTGTTGGTACTAAGTAGGGGTTAAATATGTGAAACATCTATTTGTACCAGGAACATATATAAGAGCGTTTGGTGGTGACATTACGAAACAAACTAAAATGTCACAACAGTCACATGCCCATAATTGTAATATCAGTAATGACCTAAAATGAGGATGTAAGTACCTCGGACATTAAATTTTTGTCAAAAGGGTAACATAAAATATACATATTTTATTTTAAACAGTATTTGGTAAAATGGATTACGCAGATGATTTGGTACAAAGATATGCCAAATGACTTTGTGTCAACTTTAACAAGTAAAAGTTAGTTTTTGGTGTTATTTTCACCTCTGCATTACACCTTTTTGCAAAAGCGACAAGAACACGATGGGTGTGATTGATTGTTGTAAACATTTTGTTTGAACACACGACATGTACACAAACTTAAAGTACCAAAAGTTACAATTCAATGTAATAACTGTTGAAAAATGACAACATTATTTGTGTGAATAAAACATGGTACTGACATGTAAATAATGTCCAACATTTGAGTTATAAGGGCGGGTAGTGTGCAAAAACCATATGGTGTTTAACGGTTTTAGAAATTGTAATCTTGAAAGTAAAGCCACTTGATGTAGCGTATGATATCGTTCACGAACATAATTGCTTACCATTGATTGATAAGTATGATATTATGACATAATAATGTAAATGACGGTAAAAATTGCACAAATTGATTGCACAGCCCTTGTACAACATGTACAACCAAACGTTGCGAAAGAAAAAAATGATTGTGAAAATAATATACAAATGTTATAGTGTGTAATCATCGAGATAGCTGCTGGATTTAAAAAAACGAGGGGAAAAAGTAGACTCATATCTCGATGATTGCAGTCATAACATTATCCAGATCACAACTTCTGGAACGTGCGTGGTCTCAGGTTATATGGTGCAGATGCATGCCCATTTCCTGACGATGATTGATCGTGATTGATCTCAATATTTTCCGTAGTATGACTCAAGTGTGTTAGGCGTGGAGGAGCAAGAACTAATCTATCAATGTGAATTTTAAAAGGTTTTCCGTTGGATTTTGTAATTCTTTGAATTGAAACAATGACGGGTGAATTAATTTTTGTAATAGTGTAGGGACCTTCATATTTTGGTCTATATTTATCTTTGGATTTTAAGTAAACATTGTCATTTATTTGAAAGTTTCTGGTTTTTGAATGTGGAGCTTGTCGTTGATAATTTGTTTGTTGGCTTTTCTGATTGTTATAGAATACTTTTCTATATACTTCTTGTAGAGCATCCAGAATTTGTACTAGGGAATAAGACTGTGACAAATTTTTTTTTTTTGAAGATTAACACTTTGATCATATGTATCGGTAATTAAGGAGAGATGTCTACCAAAGTGTACTAGATTGGGGGAATATCCAGTTGATTGATGAAATGCGCCATTATAGAGATTTTGGTGTATTCTGACTGCATTGTAGAATTTATGTCCTTGGCTTTGAAGAGCCGAAATTGTGGATTTGATTGACGTGTTAATTCTTTCACTAATGGCATTGGCTTGTGGTCTACCGGATGTGGTGTGACATAATTTTATGCCTAGAGTTGAATTAAAGGTTTCGAAAATGTCAGAAGTGAATTGGGTACCCAGATCCGTTAGGATAATGGCAGGTCTTCCATGGGTAGAAATATATGAGAAAAGAGAATTTATGACAGCATTTGATGTTATATTCATCAATGGGTACAGTTCAAGATGTCTGGAAAAATGGTCAATTATAGTTAAGATGTGCTGACCGCTGGGAAATGGACCTACTAAATCCATTGAAATAACATCACCTGGATGTTTGGGTTTCATGGTGGGCTGAAAAGGTGCAGGGGGAATTGTATGTGGTTTCGATGTGATGCAGACTGTGCAGGACGCAACAAAGTTTTGTGTGTCAATATACATGCCTGACCAATAGTATCTAAGAGTAATGTACTCATATGTTTTTGAGATTCCAAAATGGGGAAGATGTGCTATTCTTAAAACTTTTTGTTTTAGGGATTTTGGGACGACAATTGTTGGTTGTTCTGAATCTTGGTTATCCCTAGTTTTGTCATTTTTGATGTGCATCAAGAGTTTTGTGTCAGGGTTAATGAAGTATTTGACATGGTTTTGTGAAATTTTCCGGTTCATGATCTGATTGTAAATAAGGGATGTGTCCTTATCGGTGAGTTGTTCTCGAAGTAGGGTAGCATTAGAAATTTCAAGGAGTGGATCAACAACTGTTTTTGGAACCTTAGCAATTAGGTTGCACATTTGGGTTTCTACACTGTGTGTATTTTTTACACTGATTGGGTTGGTTTGTACAATGGGCAGAGGTTCATTTGAGTGGATGATATTTGGGTTGTTGAGTAAATCATCTTGTTGGGTGGGGGTTCTTCAAGTCTAGAGTAGTCTGGTAGGAGATTGGTTTTGCCAGGTACATGTTTGAATGTAAATGAATATTCACTGAGTAGTAATAACCAACGTGTAGTGATGTCTGCAGGAGAAGTGGTTCTTTTATAATGCTGAAGGGGTTTGCTGTCTGACAAAATGACAAAGGATCTGGCATATAAATAGTATTTGAATGATTCGACAGCTTTTACAATGGCCATGAGTTCAAGCTTAATTGCAGGGTATTTTGATTCAGAATCTGATAATGACTTGGAGTAGTATGAAATGGGGGATAATTTACCATCAAATTCTTGCAAGAGCACAGCAGATATGGCATGTTTTGAAGCATCAGTATTTAAGAAAAAGGTTTTCTCCCAATCTGGTTGTTTAACAAATGGTTGTTTGAAAAAGATTGATTGTAGTGATTGGGAATGTGTTATTACATTCCTCTGACCAGTAAAAGTGTGATGAAGGACAAGTGATTTTGATTAGAGGGTGTACAAGTTTAGCGTAATTTGGGATGAGATGCCTATAGAATCCGCATAAACCAACAAATCGCTTCACATGTTTTTTGTTCTTTGGAGTGGGAAAAGATTTGATTTTAACAACGTTTGAGTTGATTGGGGTGATGACATGATCTGAAATATTGAATCCTAGGTAGTTGATTGTCCGTTGGTGGAAAGAGCATTTTGTTGCAAACAAGGTTAAGTTGTGTGACTTTAGAATTGACAGTAATTTGTCTAACTTCTCACAAGATTCATTGAATGAGTTTGAACAGATGATTATGTCATCTTGATAAGCAAAAACACCAGGGATAATTTCAAGTATAGAATCCATTAAAGCTTGAAATATAGATGCAGCAGTCTTAAGACCAAAGGGTAATCTATTTTGACGATAAGTGCCAAAAGGGGTTGTGAAAGCAAGTCGGTCTCTGTATTCTTCCGGTAAATTTATCTGCATGTAAGCTTGTTGCATGTCTAAAGTGGAGAAGTAGTTGAATTGTGCAATGTTCGAAATTATGGTTTGGATTTTTGGAAGAGGGTAGGAAGAGTGTAACAAATTTGAATTAATTACACGTAAATCGAGGGCTAAACGATATTTTTGAATACCAGATGAATCAACTTTCTTTTTAACAAGTAACATGGGAGAGGCCCATTCTGAAATATTTCGTGAAATCAATCCAGCTTCAACCATTTCATCTAACTGTGTTTTAGCTGTAGATGAAAGAGCAGCGGGAATAGGGAAAGGTAGTGTTTTGATCGGAAAGTTGCTTGTGAATTGCAAGTTGGGAACAACAGCATCCGTGTGTCCCATGGATTTCAAAGTTTTGGAAAAAGCCATCTTGTGTTTGGCTAGTAAGTCCTTAATTTTAAATTGTTCGTCATGAGATAAATGTGCTAGGTCAAAATCCGTAACATCAAATTCACTATGTCGCAGGGTAGTGATCTCCGGTGAGGCCTGTATGATGTTGACATTCTAATTGTTTACACAACCTATATTGTTTTTGTTTACATTTTCTAGAATATGTTCAATTTTGTGGATATGACCAATAGTTTGCGACTTATTTAAATGAACAATCCTTGTAGATTTGTTTATCAAAAAAATGTAGAAATGTTCAATATTGGACTGTTTGTTTTCGTTAGGTTTTGATTCGTAAAAAGAGTCAGAAGTCTCAAATGTGTTTTCGTCAAAACTGTGTTCTAGTACAAATTTATCGAAGTTTTCATCATTGCAAAACTGCACTTGTGCATAAAGTTCTTGACCAGGGTGGATGACGATTTTTCTTACCAATTTTGCAGGAAAACTTTTAGCAGTAGTTTTGAGGTGGGCATTGGTATCAGTTGTTTGCACATTGTTTAGATTTTTGGACATGTGATGAAATGGAATGGACAGATCTTTGATTTGAACAAGGTGTTGTGATAAGTTGATGGAAACAGAAAATTTGGTCATGAAATCACATCCGATGATACCATTAAATGTGGATTCATTGTCCATATCAATAACATAAAATGTATGTTTGAAGAAAAGTTTGTCAATTTTGAAGGATATCTCCACACAAGCTTTAAATTGGACGACGGAGTTTACTGTTGAAATTGTAACTCTTCTGGCTAAATTTTTGTGAGTTACGTCAAACTTAATGAAATCAAAGAATTGGGAGGATATAAGGGAAATAGATGAGCCAGTATCGAAAAGAAAAATGCCAATATTATTTTTGAATTTAAGAGGAATATGTGGCAGATATTTGTCAGATGATGAGACTGAGAAGATATTCTCTTGGGTTATGGGAGAGCAATTAACAGAATTTTGATGACTATTATTTTCATAGAAATCAGAAGTTTGTGAAGAAGAATTTTTGGTTGGGATATTGACGAAATGGTCATGTGTACCAACAAAAGTCTGTGTGGAAACATTCATGGAGTAAGTTTTAGCAACTTTTGGAATGTTCAAAAGATAAAGTTCAGAATTGGGTTTGTCAGTGACATGAGTGGTTTCTATTTTATCAAAACAATTTGACTCAGGAAGAGTTATGTTGTTTGGGTGAGTCAGAGGGGATGCTTTTTGTTTAGGTTGAGGAACGAACGCATCGCTTGCATTCCTCTCTAGTAGTTTGGGTGGTTGCGTCTTTGGTTTTGGCGGGATTGGCTGTGAAAGTTGCCACGACGATTTTGAAAATTGTGTTCTTTAGAGAAATAATTTTGGGGATTGTTGTTGTTGTTCATTCGTATGAACTGAAAGCAGTCTTTCATCACGTGACCTAGTTTTCCACAAAAATGGCATGTGGGGTTTCTCTGGTTGCGGATTTGTTGGTAGGATTGTCCATTGAATTGGTTGTAGGGTCTAAATCGGCTTCTACCTCTTGAGTTTTGACTGAGATTTTGAATTTGTCTATAATTTTTGTCAATTGCAGTGACATGATTGACCTTCTTTATAGTATTTTTCTCATCAGCTAACTTATTAACTTCCTCTCTTAGAGCATTGACCTCAGCCAAAAGTTCTGGAGGGTTTTCATGAGTAGTGATTCTATTGAGGACAGTATTTTCGATGGAAATATCCTGTAAGTTTTGGGCTTTTTCGATGGCTGAATCATAGTCATTTGTGCCCGACTCCAAAAGTTTGAGTCGAATATCTGAGGGTAGGGCAGAAATGAGCTTGACATATTTTATGTTGTTGAGAGCTGATCTCTCATGAATTTCAGGATAAACTTTGATTACCAACACATCGATTCTGTGAGCAAGATTCCGTATGGTTTCAGATGGTAACATAACAAGGGCATTTAAGTGATGGATGCTAGTAGCATTTGATTTTTGAGCAAAAAAAATAGCCAATTGGTCTAGAAGTTCATGGACCTTGTTGATCTTTTTAAGGTGTGTTGATTCGACATAGAATCGTAAAGCAGCACCAGCTAGTTTGGATTTTACAAAAGTGAGGGCTTGTTCCTCTGACCAACCGTTAATTTTAATGGTGTCCAAAACCTGTTCCTTGAAGAAACACAATGTGGTTGGATCACCTTCATAAGGGGCAATTTGTATGGAGAAGTTATTTGTCTTTTTAGACATATTGAAAATTTGGACAAGGACCCAAAAATCACTACTAAATAATGATAAAAAAATCTTAACTAAACAGTATAAAATGCACAAAAATAGAACTTCTTATCTGTCTATAGGATGGGTATCTGATCAGTTGTTATTTGAGTTGTTTATTTATAAGATCAAGAAATCTCAAAGCAAATCAACAGTTAAAGAAAGTGAACAAAAAAAACACGTTATTTTAAGTAAATAACAATTTTGAGTGTCATTTGAAAATCAAATAATCAGATAACCATGGCACAATAAATTTGAACAGTAGCTTAATTTAAAATGAGAGCATGAAAATGAAGTTTTTGAGGTGTATGGTAATACAATAATGCAGAATCATTAAAAATAATTTTTATGCATGAAATATCAGATATTAAACATGAAGTAATTCTCAATGAATTCAAGAAATCACCTTGGGAAAGGTCACGGTACCAAGTGTACTATTTTTTATTTTTTTTTAAAGGTGAGGAGGATTGTGGTAGTTGTGGATGAGTTGTGGATGAGTTGAAGTGGTTCCTTACTTACTAAAGTATTAGCAAGAGGACTTCAATAGCAATAACCCTAGGTTTCCCATTAAATGATTAAGGTGATTTCTTTAACAAAGGAACAAGAGACAAAATAATATATTGATACGACCTGTGGTTCTTGAGATGACTTTATCTGAAATTGCTTCCAGTATTGAGGAGAGTTTTTTTTCTGATGAGGAAACCGGATTCGAACTTGAAGACAAGTGAGGGTTTCTCCCTTGAAGTGTAATTGGAAATGCAATGGGGATAGTGGAAACGACGGCCACTTCCCAACTTTAGTTACAAGGAGAAATAATAGGATTTGGCTGGTGATGTTGAAGACACATAATCAAAAAGTAGATGATTGAGAGAGGAAATACTTCTTTTATTCTGTTATGAAGAGGACTTTCTGTTACTTCTGCTTCACATCAGCGTGGGTCCATGCGTCCCTCTGTTGTTGTGGTTTGAAGGGGTAGGTGCATTACCCAAACAAGACAATTTCTTGTATAGAGATTCCTGTCGGAGTAGGGTCTCGAAGGAGGGGATACACGGAAAATTGAGGAAGAAACTGCACCGGAACAGGGTGTCCAGGGAGACACCACTCCAACCAGAAATTGAAAAAAAGGTTGGAGGTAACTGCAGGATCAATATTGAGAATTATTGAAGGAAGGAAAGCATTGAACAATTTGATCCGAATCAGCCAGGAAGATTAGATGGTTGAAAGGGATGTTCCACAGGAGATGATTCCGGTCCCTCGTTCAAAAACACTTCCCTTCGATTCTCCGATCCTCGCTGTCACCCCGAACAATCCAAGCAGTCGAGATTTTTACGTCTTTTGACGTTGGTGAAAAGTGAGAGTCTGAGGAAAATCACGCCAACACCTGTATTTATGGGATGAATGAAAACTGCCATTTTGTCGCCAATTATGTTGCCAAAATTCCATTTATGATGGTTTATCTCCATCCGAAATCCAGCCAGAAACCGCCAAGTGGCAACCCTACTTTGCGTCCTTCCTGGGTCTGAATGAATGAAATTGAATAAAGAGGATTATAAAATCAATCCTTCATCATATCGACTAGAAACAACTATCAAAATGACCATAAGGTCTTAAAGCACATTTTGACAGATGTTCAGAAGCCGTACGATCAAAATTGATGAAGTTAATTACCCTTTTGATAATTGAATCTATGAATGAAAGTTGGCAAGGGGTTGACCCCTAAATTTGCCCACTTTTTCTCGGAATCGGCCGTCTCTTCGACCGTTGTGGGAAGAAGGAATGCAAGGGAATTCCAGCCTGTAGCACTGTACTTTTCCGTTGGGAGAATGAGTGAGTTTCAGAAAGCGTTCTTTTCGGTGAGTTCAGGGGGTGAATCCATGAAAATTGGTGTTGTCTGTGTAATTTTTATGTTCGTTGTAGGTGCGGTGATGATTATGAATGTAACGTATTCAATTAACGTTACAGTGAAGATTAAATTACTCCTTGAATATATCTGTCATTTGCTTCAGTTCACTTTCCTTGTGTGTATGTCCATTACTTGACGTTGACTTAAGTTCAGTACAGCATGGTCAAATGTATATTACGCAATGAAATCCAACTCAACGAACCCAAGCTCCACTAGAAACAGAGATAAATTCACAATGACTGAAACCTAAAGAATTTTGATTAAAGAGCTCAAACTCAACAAGAGACCTTTCATTGGATCACCATATGACCTCGTGATCACTTCAGCACATCTCAAGTACATACTCTCACGGTACTGCATACCGTGGAAAGGCCTATCCTCATTGATCCCAAGTATCCTCAACGCATAAACTATCTGACTTATATGTGATATATATGACCTGACTCTGGGGGTACCTGATCAGGGGGTTATCGGCCTCTGATTTGGATCTAAATTACGGTATATGTGAGTGAATGGATGTGTGAAAGGAACCTTCCTGTAAAACGGATGTGTCATGCATGAAGAAGTCCAACCCTCCGGGGCAATGGCACCCCCAATTGGGCCATATATGGCCCGCACGACAACAACAACAACAACCGCACGACAACATATGACCTGACATCTACTAAATTTACTGTCTATCTTGTGTTTGGTATAGCATGGCTAAATAATGGGCCAAACAATAGCCCCCTTGTTCAATAAAATCCAACTCAACGAACCGATCTCCACTTTGAAATTGATAGAAATTCACAACGACTGAGATCTAAATAATTATGATGAAAGAGCTCTAACTCAATACGAGACCCTTCCTTGGATCACTATATGACCTCGTGATCACTCCATCGTATCTCAAATGCATACCCTCGTGGCATTGTATACAGTGGAAAAGCCAATCTTCAGTGATCCCAAGTATCCCAACGCAAATTGGGACGGTAGCCAACAACTACCTGATCAGCTTATCAAACACAGTCCGCAGAGTTAAAATTAGACCGTCCAGCGAGGGGGTGGGATGGGGGGTGTTCTCGAAGTATCCGTCCCGCAATCCATCAAGCCGGACGGACGAGATACAAGGGCGCTCCATTAATCACAACAGTGCATTCATCGCTCGCGATAAATCAGCCCCGGCAGTGTGAGAGTTCGCTTGCACGCGTCAGAAAATTCGAGCCAGGGCGGCGATATTGATAGGGCGCTATCTGTTGATATTCCTCCGCCGTCGTTGTCGAGGGCTGAAAAGTTGTTGGACGCAGAGATTTGATTTGCAAGGCGTGATAAAGCAACTGCAGGGGCTGGGCCCGGTGTAGGCAAATATTTGACTTTGGCATTAGCGACGGAGTTGGCTCATTCACTTTGTCAGCCGAGAGTGAATTAGGTGATCGTGTCATAACCCCCCCCCCCCGAAAAGCTGAAGCGACTTTGAGCATCGGGAATACGATGTTTGGAGATCCTTCAATGATAGTTTGTGTGTTCTGGTGTATTAAAATTTAAAAGACAGCTGAAGTAATTCACATCTAACGTATTGGATGCGAAGGAACTCCACCTTATGACTCCTCTCCGAACTTCCACACTTCACCAAGGAAAGGACATTTGAGGCCATGAAGTATTTAACGTGCATCAGCCCTCACGTATATGACGGTCTTTGGTTGGATCGAGTTTCAAACTCAACCTCCGATTGCTAATTTGCTACTATTCCAACTTGTTATGCCGCAAAATGTTTGTAGTTAGTGTGCGACCCGAGATGAGAGAGATTTTAAATCGCTGCTGTATGTGAGTTCATCGGTACAAGATGCGTTTGTTGATAAGATAAAGATTTCGTGTTTTAGTTCCTATAAGAAATTGGGGCCGTCGTTGTGTACGCATACTGCGCTATCAACCTGGGAGCTGTAGGTGGTGCAGGTTTAATTCCTTCCTAGATGCATTTCTCTCTTCTGTGCTATTAAAACTTTTCTTCCGTCTGAAAGTCAATTACTTGATATAGTCTGTATTATGTTTGGTGCAGAATTGCCAAATAAAGCCTACACCATAAAACCAAATCCAACCAACCTATAAGAGGTATTTTTTCTACTCTCTTTCACATTTAAATCTGTATTGAAGTTAATAGTGTCTTTCGCGATAATGTTTGAAGATGTTACATGTTAAAATATAGTTAAGTTCATCATGCGTTTTGTATGTTTTGAGGAATAATTAAAATGGTTTAAAAATCATGAGAATTTTACTAAAAGATTAAAACTAATACCGAAAAACAAGTTTAAATATTCACCAGATTAGATTAAATAAGTCAGTTTTATTAATTAAACTACTTTACTCTTGTTACTATCCATTCAGAGCCTCTAAAGAAGTTTTATGAGATTAGGGTTTTACTAAGCAACTATATTACGAAGTTATTGAAAGGATAATACAAGATTAGTGTAAGAACGTTTGTTTGTGCAAGGAAAAAGACCTGCTCTAACTAACAGAAAAGGCAAGGTTTTTATTATGACAACGCGTGACTTCACACGGCATTACAAATGCTGCATATTTAGGACAATTTAAATGGGAAACTACAACTCATCCACCATATTCACCTGATCATTCACCGTCAAATTACACTCTTTATCGACGCCTTCAAAATCAGTTTACGAAAAACGTTTTGAATTCGGATTAGGATTTTTACGAAGAGAGATAGGTTCATTCCTCAAATGGATAACACAATAATTTCACCCATCTGTTAAAAATTTTAAATTTGAATAGGAGCTAGTAATATGGGAAAATATATCTTTGATTACAGTTGAAGAGTTTTTTTCTTTGCATTATTTTAAATTTTACTCCGATAAACCGCATTACTTTTGAAGTGACCCCCAATACAATCTGAAAACAAATACATCATCCAAGTACATTTTCTTTTGCGGAATACGGTTTGTAAGAATTCTAAAAATTAGTTTGCAACGAGTTCTCAAGCAAATTCAACGGCTTCCTTGCCTATGAAAATCACCTGATTAAAGCTGACTGTTAATGAATTGATTGGATATGAGTATTTATTCTTTAGGGTATTGAAGAGACATTTCGTTCATAAAGATAAAATTTTGCTAATTACGAGATTCCTCGTCATCAAGATATTGCCGATCTTTATATGACGACAAAATCAAGATATGGCAAATTTTTTTCTAATAACCAGATATCTCATCCATCAAGATCTTATCAGGTTAACTAATGACGAGATATCTCGTTAAGATAACCACCAGGATGGTTAAATAATTAACACAAAAACCGATTCTCTCTGCATGAACTATAAATCCATCATCAATGTACATTTACTTTTGCGGAACACGGCTTAAAGCGAAATTCCAAAATTAAGTTTCAACGAATTTCTAAGCAAATTGGACGGTTTGTGTTTGCTTATTAAAATCTTCTACAGATGAAGGTTGACTATGTTAATGAATTGATTGGATAGGGGGATAATGTTATCGAACCCCCAGTGAAAATAATAAGCAGAGAAGCCGATCCTCTCTGCACCGAATTATAAATTCATCAAATTACTTTTCTTTTGAACACGGTTTCAAACAAAATTTACAAAATGAGTTTCAATGAGTTCTGTTTTCAAGTAAATTTGATGGACTTCCTGCCTATTAAAATCATCTACAGATTAAGGTTAACTATGTTAATGAATTGATTGGATACGGGGGGGGGATAATGTTATCGAACCCAAACAAAAATTATCTTCAGTAAAGCCGATCCTCTCTGCATGCCGAACTATAAATTCATCATTAAATTACATTTTCTTTTGAACACAGCTTCAAACAAAATTCCAAATATGAGTTTCAACGAGTTCTCAAACAAATTTGTCGGCCTATTAAAATCATCTACAGATGAAGGTTGACTATATCAATGAATTGATTGGGAGGGGGATAATGCTATCAACTCCTGCGAAAATAATCAGCAGAAAATCCGATCCTCTCTTGCACGAACAAAACCAAACCACTTTCCTTGCCACAAGCGGACGCGTTTTTATCTTTGAGCATTGCGCGTTGACAAAAGGACAGACTCTGCTAAAGACAGACATTGTCTGATCAGAGACAGAGGATAGATAAAGTTCCAGCCCTTTGTCCCTTTGTTCCTCTTCTGACGCTTGATATCTCTTCTTCGTATTGCCTTCTTTTGTGTCTTGGGGAGGTTATGCTCTCAACAGCGCTCTCCGGTTCCGATTGGGAACCTTTTTCAGGAAAGAATTTCCTTTCCCACTACAGCAACAAAACGGCAGCATGGGGATTCTCCGTAGTATTGTTCACATTTATTTGTTTAACCCTCCTGATGATTGTCTTGGAAAGGAATTTCGTCAATAGCAAAGCTGAACAGATCTTGATGGACGAAATAACTCGTCTAGAAGAAAGCTGGATAAATCTTGATGGACAAGCTATCTAGTGTTTAAAAAAACCTGGCCATATCTTGATGTACGAGATATCTTGTCTCTAGCGACAAAGTGGACCAATCTTGACAGACGAAATAACTCGTCTTTAAAAGAAAACAGGATAAATCGTCATGGACAAGATGTCTCGTGTTTAGAAAAAAAAATGGCCTGATATTGAAGGACGAGATCTCTTGTCTTCAAGAAAACAACTAAATAGATCTTGATGGACGATATATCTTGTCTCTAGAGACAAATTGGACGATCCTGATGTACGAAATAACTCGTCTTTAGAAGAAAGATGGATAGATCATGGACGAGATATCTCGTGTTTAGAAGAAACTGAGCAGATCTTGACTGACGAGATATCTTGTATCTAAAGATAAATTGGGCAGATCTTGAAGGACGAGATCTCTTGTCTTCAAGAAAACAACTAAACAGATCTTTATGGACGATACATCTTGTCTCTAGAGACAAATTGGACAGATCCTGATGTACGAAATAACTCGTCTTTAGAAGAAAGCTGGATAGATCTTCATGGACGAGATATCTCGTGTTTAGAAGAAACTGAGCAGATCTTGACTGACGAGATATTTTGTATCTAAAGATAAATTGGGCAGATCTTGAAGGACGAGATCTCTTGTCTTCAAGAAAACAACTAAACAGATCTTTATGGACGATACATCTTGTCTCTAGAGACAAATTGGACAGATCCTGATGTACGAAATAACTCGTCTTTGGAAGAAATCTGGACGTATAGTCTTTAGTGTCGAGTCCCGTTTCCAAATGTGTCCTGACGACAACCGCAGGCTTGCCTGGAGACATCCTGAGTGGCGTGGGGATTCTGCCCTTACTATCGCACGCCACACATGCCCACCACAGGGTGTTACGGTCTGGGGTGCTGTAAGCTTTCATATCTGGAGATCTTTGATAGTCCTTTCTGGCGCACTTACAGCACAGTAGTAAATAGACGACATTCAGTTGCGTTACTGTTCCTTTTGTGACATCCCGGACTTACTTTCAACAAGACAATGCCCGGTCGCACAAGGCATGTGTTGCTATGAATTGTCTTCAAGCTTTCCCAACACTTCCTTGGCCAGATAGGTCTCCTGATCTCTCTCCCATAGAGCCAATTTGGACGTTATGGGAAACCGTCCTGGAATGTTGACCATTTAGCCCGACAGTTGGAGACAATTTGGCAAGAAATTCAGCAGGACACCATCCGGGAACTTTTTCAGTCTATGCCACACCTGGTGACAGCTTGCATAATGGCCAGAGGTGGACCAACGCCCTATTGACTTCCTTCCCTTGTAACGTCAAACTCCGAAATAAATCATTCAGTTGTTCTGAAATTTTAATCATTTGTTTTTCTATGTAGTATGTTCTTCACATCCAATTTTTATCGCAATCGAACAACTCCTTCCTGTAGCGTCGATTTTGGTTGTTATAGAGTGTATGTAGAAGATGGTGTAGATCCTTCTTGATGCGTTGGTTTTCGTGTGAAAAATAATTTAAATTAAACTTCTTACCTTAAATCACAACGCACAGTTTTATTACATCCTCCCACTAATCCTACTCATACCAAATGTTTTCTGAACACATTTCGATTCAATATTGCTAAATTATGATACAAAAAATCATATATGTGAACACTTGTGAAAAAAATAAGTTAAATAAAACCACCCGCCCCTTAAATCACAACTCACAGCATTATTTCTTATTAACTTCTTACCTTAAATCACAACGCACAGTTTTATTACATCCTCCCACTAATCCTACTCATACCAAATGTTTTCTGAACACATTTCGATTCAATATTGCTAAATTATGATACAAAAAATCATATATGTGAACACTTGTGAAAAAAATAAGTTAAATAAAACCACCCGCCCCTTAAATCATAACTCACAGCATTATTTCATACACTTACTATTCCTACTCATATCAACTATTTTCTGAACATATTTTGCTTCAATATCATCAAATTATAAAACAAAATGTTATAAAAATAATGGAAATTAAACTACTTGCCTTAAATTAACTCACATTATTATGCCATCCTACCACTAATCCTACTCATACCAACTGTTCTCTGAACATATTTTGCTTCAATATTACCGAATCCTAAAAGGGAAAATTAAAAGAACATCCCCGATGCATGTCTCAGTCGTCTCACCATGGCCACAAACCCGACACACACCACTTTCCCTCGCACCCACGGGATGACAGATGACACGCGCAAAAGAAGCAAACTTCGCCACTGATGGAAATTGCTCGTTGACCATCGTGAATCGATGGTCCAGATGAATTTGACTTGGGAAGTCGGTCAAGCAGTCTATTATGGCTATCGCGGTCTCCGACTTATCGGCTCTCTCAATGGATTCCGGGGGAAAGGCACCACCCACTGCCGCTATCTGATGATTGGAAAGGTCGGAGAACGAGCCTGGTATCGAAAAAAGCTCGGCCCACCTCTCACAAAGGCGGCCTCGAATAAGATTAATAAAAGCAAACCCTGGGCGGGAGATATTTTTTTTCTCCCTCAATGGCCGCTTTTAGAACTTCTCTGAGAAAGCCTGGATGGATTCAGTGGGGGCTTTCGCTGCAAAATAAATGTCAGATGGAGGGAAGGATTTATAAACTGGAGTGTGCTTTTTCGCTTTACGGGATCAGAGCGTTTTGAGGGCTCGCTTAAAAGCCCAGGGATGTGTGTTTCCACCTGCTCGCTTAGCCGACCGGGTTAGCGCTTTGGATTAAACTAAACTAAGCTCCATCTTGAGGTTCTGCCCTACGAAAAGTTTGTGGTGGAAATATTTCCCGCAAATCCAGTCATAGCATTCTCATTAAAAGAAAGTCAGAAATAAATGGCTCTGCTGCTTCAGTGCGACGCTAGTTAAAATACCTACCTACTAGGAATGGATGTTAACATTCAATACATTTATAAAATGTATACGTTTGACCATTTTGTAACAATATTATGACAAGAGGTGTGAAAAGGGTTTTCTACCTCCAAAAACCCTTTATCATCTTCAGAATCATGCGCTCTTTTGTGAGCTAAGCTAAGCTCCATCGTGGGATAATACCCTAAGACGGGTTTATGGTGGAAAACATTTTCCGTAAATCCAGTCATAACATTCTCATTACATGAAAGTCAGATAAAAATGGCTCGGCTGCTTCTGTGCGACGTTAATTAAAATACCTATCTAGAAATATCCAGAAATGAATGTTAACAGTCAATATATTTAGAAAATGTATACGTTCGACCAATTTGTAAGAATATTATGACAAGAATTGCTGGGAAATGTTTTCTACCGTAAAAAGCCCTTTGTCATCGTCAGAATCATACGCTCTGTACTAAGTTAAACAAAGCTCCAACGTGGGATATTGATCCAACAATTTCTTTTTGCGGTTTAATCTTATGACTAGTCTTGAAACTCTAGTCATAAGATTCGTATAAAATGGTCAGATGGTTAGGTTCTCTAAAATTATTGTCTCTTAATACTAATTTTGTGAGTGCTATTAGACTTTAAAATATCCCTGTGAGTGATTTTCTTTCAGTGTTAACAAGCAAAGCTATATATTATTACAATCTGTACAGAAGGGCCCGGTTAGAAGAGTGACGGATTAGCACCCGGACGGTTGCGAGTTCTAATCCAACCAATGACCATCACGTAGAAATGGAGCTGGTAAACGTTAAATATGCCGTCGACTCAAATGTCCTCCAGTTGGCGAGGTGTGGAAGTTTGGAGAGTGGATGCCATCTCAGGTTTCGTTCTCGTCATCTGACCATGGCTCCAAATTACATTGCGTTGTCCTTGTATATTCTCATTCGGCATTGATCCTGGACCGTCTACAATAGCCCGTTGTGTAACTCCATAGTGACGTTAATTAAAATACCTACTTACTATTTGTATAGTAAAAACATCTCTACGTCATTCTATATTACACAAAGTATCAAGCATGCAAAAAAAAAAGTCAATATCTTGACATCAAGTTCTGATATGTCTGTTTAAATCTAACCATACCAATACTTCTGAACTTCCAGTCCTTGTTATAAGTAATATTCTTGAGTTATGCGAATTTAAGCTGGTAGGCAGGTGTCCATAGAGACTGTTACATAGAGCAGAGGTGCACCAATTCCGGCACACAAAATCAATTTTCTGAATTTACATTTTAGAAACATCTTTATGTAAGATAAAAACGTATCATGTCCTGTGAAGAAGTGTGATTTTACTGCTCCAACTTGCTGATTTCAGAGAGACACTTGGTTAAGTATACTCCCATGAACCGTCCTGCCTGTTTCCACTCATTCCTTTTTTCCTCGTACCAAGTAACCAAAGATTGGTTCACTACCCTTCCTGTAAAAAAGTCTGAGCCATTTCACCCCTTCATTTATGCATTCTATTGTTGTGGTCTCTTTTCTAACGTAACAGCTTCTCGGTTTTACTCATAACCCAAGTGAGCTTTAATCCAACCTAGGTACATTTCCTTGTAGTTAAATAACAACACTGTATTCTTATATCAATGGAATGGACTTGGCGTTTCAGGATTTTTAAGTGCCAGAAGACCAGCTCGATTGTCTGTCCTGACCTTGATATTTTTGTCTACTCTTGTTTCTGCTGTATTTATTTATGCTAGAATCCTTTAAACCACAGCCTGGAAAACGAATTAACTGTACTGGATCTACGTGAACCACATCCGAGTTATATACGCCCTTCTTTTATAGTATAGCAAAAAGAAAAGGTTTGAAAGGAATGTGTAGACCAATGTTTCTCCCTTTTATAGAAGTCATCTTTGTCGTAATCTTTATTTCAATGCTTTTTACTTAGTATCTTTCTCATCTTGACGCAATTCGTTTCATTTTGAAGCGTAAGATGTAGTTGTGGAATTCCTGAAATTCTTTGAAGGGCCAATATAGATGATGTTCTGTAATTGGAATCAGAAATTCCTTTGAGTGCTAGTTGGCTTTATTATAGTTCATTGAGCTGGGTTATGACATCAAACCACTGCAGTATGGATCAACATTCTTTTTGTAATTATTTTGTTTATTAGCTTTAGATATTTCTGCTCCATTCCCTATATCATTCCCGCTATTCATGGTAGCATTTGAAATTGGAACATGGCATTATCTGACTAAGTAGGTAATGATCAACCCAATTTAGCTTCTCATCCAATATTAGTCCTAAGTACTTTAAAGTATCAGTTCATTTTATTTTCCTTTTATACTAGTAGGAAGGTACCCTGGAAAGATTACTAAGAAGGAGGTAGGTCTATGTTTAATTAGCCTACTTATTGACAAAATTTTCCGTATAGTTGTCAACGAAACCCCAAAACACCTGTTTCTCCCATGAAAAGGAATATATTTAAATTGAGTGATTTTTGATATTTCTTGCTCACTTCATTTGCCTTATACATTGCTGTTAGTGAAAATTGCAACACTATGGAAGAATCATCAGAAATAAATGAAAAGACGTCATATTGCGTGGCCCACTGCAAGGGGTTTCGACTTTTACGGTTCTCTAAGGTCTATCTCTTCCACACTCATCACTGTTGTGGCATTACGCCTCGTGCGAGTAGCGCTTTCATGATACGAAAGTCCACGGAGGCCGATCATGCAGCTCCGTTCGAACTACCTTTGTTGCTTGTATGACACTGTGCGTTTTTGGCGAGTCATGGCTTCTAATCAATCATTTACAGCAGTCAAACGACGATACACGCTCGGCTTACACATGCGTGATCCTCGCTTTGCAATTCTTATTACTCTCATATTTTAACCTGACTGGCATTTCTGGAAAGTTTCGTTTAATTTGCATGATTCCTTCATTATTCCTTCCATGTTGCAATTTTCACAAACAGAAATGTACAAACCATTATTTGAAAGAGATTGTAACGGATGAAACTGTGTGATGAAAGAAATGGTGGCGTAAAGAATAAGATCTTTGGGTTTCAACACAGCAACATTTCTTCTAACATCCTACAGCTTGATATGTACAGCATAATTACAGATATTTTGAGGCAAGAAAGGTTCGGCAGAGGTTAGTGAGTGAGTCCTCGCTCTCTCAATGGTCTTGGAATTTATCAGCGTCTTTCAGGTTCTTTTCAGTAGAAAACCATATGTTGACGAAACTCTGAGTGTTCACAGGGGGATTGAGATTTACGAGATCGTAATGTCAATGTAACGTAAGATAAAGAGCCGCGGTAGCTCAGTCAGTAGAGCGTCGGGCTCGCATCGGAAGGGTTGTGGGTTCTGTCCTCGGCGGAGACTGCAATTCTGATGGTTGCGAGATCGGCGCTTGGACCTGGCTAAAGACCGTCGTGTTCGCTAATGGTGACTGGGGCACGTTAAATAGGTCGTGATCACAAAGTCCCCCATGTTCCCATACCAAATCAATACCTCTGGGGGTACCTGATCAGGGGGTTATCGGCCTCTGATTGGGATCTAAATTACGATATGTGTGAGTGATTGGATGTGTGAAAGGGACCTTCCTGTAAAACGGACGTGTCATGTATGAAGAAGTCCAACCCTCCGGGGCAATGGCACCCCCAATTGGACCATATATGGCCCGCACGACAACAACAACGTAAGATGAAGAGGGTTTATGTGAAGTGCTCAGAACTTTATGACCGATATAATGTCGAATGGAGTGCTGCAATAGTACTTCTAGGGTTAGCTATGGATAGTTGTTCACTTGAAAAGACTTTTATGATATCCAATTAAGGAATTCTTGAATATGTCTGCTTTATTTCAGCTTGATCAGAGAATCCACCATTAGAGTGTTACAAGGTGTTTGAAATTAAATTCACGTCCCCTACCTTCCGTCAGTATGATCGGAATAATTAGCATTCACGTATAGCAAAAAGTGATTATAAAGAAGTAACAATAGACCCTTTACCATAACCGCATTTTCAGCTTAGAAAATGAATTCACTTAATAATATACTCTAAAACAAACAAACAAAAATCGATGCATCAAGAAGGTGTAGAATTACAATGGTGCCGGAATCGGTCAATTTGAAACGACGCTGACTGGGGATGTATAGTCTTTAGTGACGAGTTCCATTTCTAACTGTGTCCTGACGACAACCGTAGATGTGTATGGAGACGTCCAGGAGTGCGTGGTGATCCTGCCCGTACTATCGCACGTCACACATGTCCACAACAGGGCGTTATGGTCTGGGATGCCACTGCATTTGATAGCCGGACCTTTTGGTACTCATTTCTGGCACACTAACAGCACAGCGGTATGTAGACGACATTCTACAACCAATTGTGTTTTCGTTCCTTTTGCGACAGCCCGGACTTACTTTTCAACAAGATAATGTCCAGTTCATGCCGGGGACCAGCTCAAAGGATCTAGTTGCAAATCGCCATCCGACATGGTTTCTTACTGGTCATGGCCCGTTCATGTCTTATTTACATCGCTTTCATATTAAAGACAATTGAGTTTTGCAGCTGTGGAGCCGTGGGTGATCCAGATCATTATATTTTTGACTGTGCACTCACTTCACGATATCGCCTATGCAGGCCCACGGATGACAATAAACCGAAATGGCTTATATATGTCATGAAGAATACGATCTCCAAATTCCGAATTAAGAAATGCATTGCGGCAGAAGTGGCTAATGGGACCACTGTGGCCTGAGCACTGTTGACCTCCGATGCGTTCCCTCTTTCTCTTAATCTTTTAAATTTTATTACTGTTCTTTTTTTTTATTGCTTCAACATTTCATCATAGTTTATTTATGTATATATACCAATGCTTTATTTTCATGTCATACTAAGTCACAATCTTTTATGTTTCCACGGACCTTTTATTGGGGCTCATTGCCCAATGCTTTACTATTGTCCTTTTATATTCATGAACCGGGCATTTTGCCCCATGTAAATTTTACGAACACAATAAATGCTCATCCGGTCGGCGTGGCCCCATTGAATTTACTTCAGAGGTGGAAGTTCTCTCTTCCCCCCCTCCCAGCCAAAGACTCCAAACCCTAACGGGTGGGTCGGGAGGTGGAGGATCTGAAACAAGATAATGCCCGCCCTCACACGGCACGTGTTGCTCACACGTCAAGTGTTACGTGTCTTCAAGATTTCCTAACACTTCTTTGGCCAGCTAGATAGTCTGATCTCTATCCCATAGAGCCAATTTGTGACGTTATAGGAAGGCGATTGCAACCATCCCGGAATGTTGACCTTTTAACCTAACAATTGGAGACAATTTGGCAAGAAATTCCGCAGGACACCATCCGGGAACTTTATCAGTCCATGCCACATCGGGTGACAGCTTGCATAATGACCAGAGGTGGACCAACGCCTTATTGACTTCCTCCCTTTGTAACGGTCTAGTTCCGAAATAAATCATTTCCTTTTCCTGAGTTGTTCTGAAATTTTAATTATTTGTTTTTATATGTAGTATGTTCTTCACATCCACTTTTATCGCAATCGAACAACTTCTTGTTTCGTCGATTTTTTTTGTTATAGAGTGCATGTAGAAGATGCTCCTTGTTTTCTTTCATTTTTGACGTTTAAGAAAATTAATAAAACACATCTCGACAACCAAAATTTTTTCCTGAGTTCTAGCTGAAATTCCTTCTTTTAAACACAAAACTTTACAGATCACACTTCGGTTTGGCGATGTAATGCTTTCTAAGACCAGAAACGAGACTAACTTTTGCAACAGCCGAATATATATGTAATAATAAAAAATTATTTATCTGTAGTTGGGAGTAACTGAAAGTGAAGAAAGGAATCAATATAAAGTTCCTTTCCCAAAAGAAGCTCCCTAGTTAAGCTTAAGAATATGTTATGTTTGTCTAATTAAAGTGTAATCTTCAGTACACGTTATCCTTTGTCGTTCAGTAATTTTTGTATTTGCTATGCCATTTTCACGAAATATGCCATAAAACAAATTTTTGTCATCTTTGATATAATTTATATTCTACTTTATATTTCTGCTCCTAGAGGGCAGCTCCATCGATTTCAAAATGTATGGGTCTGAATTAGGAAATGCGATCGTCAAATAATTCTGTTTCATCTTGTCTCTAGTTTAACAATTTCGCATAACAACAAACAAATTTTTGGAACTTTTAAAATTAGTTTTAATTGCAGTAAAGTAGAAAGAAAACCTGGCTCACATATTCCGTATTGTTTTTTCTTATTTTAGATAGTAATTAAATTACTTTGATTCGATTAAAATAAAGTTCAGAATACATAGAGGAAAATGTCCGATAATAACACGCATACTGTGCAAGGTTACTTGAGATAAAGATAGTCACTTTGTTCTAATTTGGTAATTTTAAGGATAATCAAATAGTTTTGATTAAATTTCTAAAGTTCTGGTAGACAAACCTATTCAATTCGAATTTAAAACTATTCGATTTTTCATAAAATTACCGAATTAGATCACAGTGAATATTTTATCACTAGTAACCGTACATAGAATGCATGTTTCTATCTTCCATTTGCATTCACGCATTCTGGTCTGTATTTTAATAAAATACGTATAAATTTATTTATGAGTGAGATATTTCTTGATTAAACAGTATCTGAGATCAAAACACAAATATATCACGTTAGATTAATCTATGTATAAAGTTCTATCTTCTGTCTTCTACGTGGATATATTATCTCTTGAAACCTCACTTAGATTGCATGTTTATATCTGCCATTTACCGTTCACGTATTCTGAACTGTACTTTAATAGAATCCTCATAATTTTATTTATGAGTGAAATATTTCTTGATTAAACATTATCAGAGATTAAAACACAAATCTATGATGTTAGACTTATATATGTATAAACTTCAGAATGCGTCATTAAACTTCAACTGAACGCACTTCCACTTCTAAATTTGACTTCCCTTTTTCTTTATTACCGATTGCAATTTTTTATAGAATAAGGGTATGATGAGCCCCCCCCCCACTGTCCCCTACACACTGCATGCAGAAATATTATAATAAACAGCCATAAGATTCATTTGTAATGCCATAAGATTCATTGCCAATCTGTAATGGTACAATAAGAAAGCTGGTTTATAGATATGTCTCAATGATTTTGATTGTCTAGCTTGTTTCGCTTTTGCTTATCAACTTATCCCTACTTTATTAAGACTGTTCACAGACATAGAAACCCGATTAAAATTCCTTTCGTATCCGGAGAAATCGGGAATTCGTAAACAACTATAAAACACAATTTAGTTGCGGAGATTTTGAATAGATTGAATCTCATCTCCGGATTGAGGCAAAATTGAATCCGCTTGAATGTTACGATTTAATTTAACCAAATTGGATCCAAAGGGAATCTTTGTGAGACACTTAAGAAAGTTCACAACTCAAGCATTTAACACACATACGCTTCGCTGCAAATACGTAGTCACAAAGTCGCATTTTAAGAATATAACTTCAAATACAAGTTGGAATTAATATAGTTCTATTTTATAAATTTTGTTAAAATAGAATTATATTTATAAATATACGAATTTATAATGAAATTTATTTATTAATACAAGATGCGTATATTCTAGGGTCTCCAAATTTTTTCTTGGAACTTGGTCGGGGGTAATTTAATTAACGTCGCATCGGAGCAGCAGCGATTTATTGGCGACGGTCAGTGATCAAATCAGAAGGGAAAGATCCGAGGACAACAACACGTAATTTTGAACCACGGTCAGATAACGAGGTCGCACCTTTCCTAGTACTTAACCTCTCCAAACTTCTACCCCACGCCAACGTAAGGACATCTGATGCAAGACAGATTTAACGTGCACGAGCCTCTTTTTTACAGGAGGACTTTGGTTGGATTCAAATTCGCAACTCTCCGGTTGGTAATCCGTTACTATTCAATCGAAATTTCACGTCCTCACACCAAAAAAGTTTAGGAGGCTTTAAAATTTGAAGGGACCTTGTAGATAAAAATTAAAAGAATGAACAATTAAATGTACACAAGACTAGTTTTGTTTATATAGCGGGATCGTTTCTACGGGCTGCTGATGTGCAAACATCAACAATCTCCCCATCTCAAAGACACACACACACACACACACACATTCTATGCTCCAAATAAATCACCATTAACAAATATTTTTTCACATTTCAAATGAAACTTGAAGTGAAAATACTCACAAGCACATTTAATCGAAACACAAAGTAAACAAGGAAAAATTGACTTTTAGAATGCGTTTCTGTCTATTTAATGTTAGCACAGTAATATTTCAATTTATCGCATTTTAATTCCGAAATATTGGCTTCATCACGGAGGCGCCTTTATTTTTATTTAATAATTTTCTCCTGATTACATGCGCGTTCATTCCCGGAATAACTTTCAGGAAACGCCCTGATTATTCGAAACGTTTAAATATTTCTTACTTTAAAAATTTCTAAGATCAACTAATTCCATTTAATTTGTCTTACGATATGCGAGATCATTTACATATTTGAATAATGTATCATCATCGTTGAATGTAAAGATCAGAAGTAAAGTAAAATATGGTAGGTTGGGTTGAAGACACAAACCGTTGCTTTGGTGTTCGGTTTTGAAGTTTATGTTTAAGTAGGAAATTTGAGCGATTGTTTATTGTGAATATTCAACAGTCCATTTACAGTTTGAACGTTTCGAAGGCACGTTTGTATTATTTTTTGCTGACAGATTTCTACTGTTTAACGTTATTGTAGCTTGGTTGCTTTCGAATGTCAGCACTTAAGCAATCCTCACTCCACGCAATCCAAAGGTACATTGGCCCAATACTTGCCCAGAACCGCATAAATTCCTCCTATTACGGATAACTTGCCCTGCTCAATACTTCTGCGCACTCGGTCCGATGGTCATATCAGATACGGACATTCTTTGTCTACACTACGCTATATATATCTTATGGATGTTTCTTCTAGTTTTGAAATCATAAAACAAAACAATTGTATTTTTTATAATGCTCGACTTTTCATGAATGCCCCCAATACCGTTCAAATATTAAAGACGTATAATATAAAAAAATGCTTACAAAGCATGACGAGTGAACAATGTATCTTTTACAAATACTATATCTTTCCTGAGGCAAAATTAGACAAGGAAATTTACCAGAATCAACCGAATCATGACGGAAAGCTTTCCCACACGAACTCTCTTTTTGCAGTATAAAAACATTTACAGACGACTCTCCGGAAGTGGTATTGAGCTTTTTTTTATGAGCAAATGCTTTTAAACCGTATACTAAATACATTATCCTGATGTGAAAAAAAAAATAGAAACGAAGGATATAAATATGGTTTGTTTTTAATGCTCTCCGCTATTTGCAATGTTTTTAATAAAGAAAATTTTAAAAATACCGTTTTATGGTCTGATCATGATAAAATAAATTGTATTATGAATATACCATCAATAGTATTAAACTGAATATAATATAAATAAATTGTATTAAACTGAATATAATAAAAATAAATTGTATTAAACTGAATATAATATAAATAAATTGTTTTAAATTGAATATAATATAAATAAATTGTTTTAAATTGAATATAATATAAATAAATTGTATTAAACTGAATATAATATAAATAAATTGTATTAAACTGAATATAAAATAAATAAATTGTATTAAACCGAATATAATATAAATAAATTGTATTAAACTGAATATCTTTTTAATGGCTGTGTCTGTACAGAAAAATATTCAATTACACAGTACAAAAAATAAATGATAAAAATGCAAAGGAAAACATATGCATAAACTAGCAAAAATACCCGGCTTTGCTCGGGTTGAATTAATAATATGTTGATTGAAAGTCATCATCAATTTTTTTTCATAAAAGAATGTTAGCATCATTTAAGTGTACGGGGGGAAAATGTAATGCCAATTTAAGTTCTCTATCGCTTCTACAATTTACTTCGGACGCAAATATGCATATATGTTGTATCCAACCATATACACCATTTCATATTCGTCACACTTCTGCTGAAGTTGATTTTAAGTTTTCAAATGATTACGAATATTCCCGTGCTTTCAATTTCAGTAAAAATGGCGGAATTTCGGTGGATAGTCTTGCATTTAGTTTTCCTAGGAATATGTTTTCATTGTGTCATTCTTTCACCTAGTATGCGATATTTTCGAATTTCATCATCAATATGAGAAGATGGTCAGTTAAATTATTACAGCATTCGTTACTAATTTAGTTTGAAGCAAAAGCAATTTTTCTTGAAAATTCCATTCAGCGGCAGGTGACAACGGAACTTCTGTTAGATATATAATAAAGTAGAGTTGACGTGTATCTGTTCTCTACACTAATCCACCTTTTGATCAATTCACATATTTGGTACACTTATATTTTAAAACCCTGCGGATATGATAGGCTACATATTAACCCGCGTTCGATTTGTTCAAGGGGGCTAAAAATTTACTACGTGACACTAATTTAATTTGAAGCAAACACGCTTTTCCCAGAAAATTCCATTCATTGGCATGTGGAATAACAGAGCTTTTGTTATAAATACATGTCATCAAAGTAGACAAATTAAACCCAATCGATAACAATTTTTTAATAAACAGAAGGTTGATTTTACAGCGTTTTTACAAAAAGAAAATCACTTTCAACGAACGATTCACATGCATTTAAGTTGCATAAGAAAGCTTTAAAAAATAGAGTTAGCAACCTCAACTTTCTGTCTCCTAAGACATAAAATTTCAATTTTTCAAAATTAATTAATCTAATATTATTCCAAGATTAACAAAGTTTTGTTAAAAATTTCCTGTTCTCCAACACACATACAGTTTTAAATTGAACCCTTATGGTGCTTTTTAAGATCAGAAATTTGGTTTCTAAATGGAAAGCACGTATCTATTTAGAATGATAGATGTAGTTACTTGACTATGGAGAACAGCTTTCAATAACACCCATGGAACACGAAAAACAAATGAAATTTAGTTTATTTCAATCATCTTTCAATGAAAAGCTATATCAAAATTTTGAAATATATTCTGAACTACAAAGTATGACTACCAGTTTTAATTTAACGTAACCCATCTTGTTTTAAAGTTATTTTTGAAATGTTTCATGTCATTTTAAAATAACAAATTACGCACTTAAAAAATATTTTGATTCGTAAATTTTATTTTTGTTGTTGTCTACACACTATTACGTATTGAACCAAAGATTTAAAGAAATTTGGTGGAAATATACATATACCACCACGAAAGTACCCATGTCTAGTGATATTTTGCAGGAAATAAATAAATAAAATCCAACTCCTAAATAATATTTCTGGTATAGGTAATATACCGGAACACAATGCAAACAAAAACAATATTCCAATCCCTAAAAAAGGCAGAATTCTGAAAAAAATATCTGTTCTAGCTTGTTGAATTTCGATTTCTTGAATGTATTCTGAAGTAAAACAATTCGACAAAAAACTTCAACAATATTGATGAAGACAATGATTTATAAGCAAAAAAGAACACATATTTATAATACTTGGGAATTCTCAAATATGATCGCAACCATATCGTTTTCAACTCAAATAACATAAAAAGGAACTATAGATCAAATTTAAAAAATTAAACATTAATTCTGAGTTTGCCAGATACCGAAAAGCAAAATTACGATTTTGTGATCAATGAGTTTATCGTTTGGGCTTTTCGTACTCCATTATAAAATTTAAGTAAAGATGAAATTAAATGTTCTAAATATTCTTTTTACATCAATCAAATATTTATAATTATTATTTTCATTATGGGAAGAAGTAAAAATTCAGTTCAAACATGAACATTATAATTTACATTGTTTTAAGAAAATTGTTTTTCGATCAACACTGGTAAAGCAATCTGAAATGAGTATAGCAATCGTTTTATACTTAATGTATTTCTATGGCGATTTCAAATTGCCTTTGGCTTAGTCCTTAGGTCAATTTTAGGCCTCTTAGGATTCGAATTTTTCAAAATTCGTTCTTAGTGCACCCCTACGGTATAAGAAGAATCACCCTGCAAAATTTCAGCTTCCTAGGACTTGTAGTTCTTGAGATACAGTGATGAGTCAGTGAGTGAGTGAGTGGTATTTGAATTTTATATATATAGATAGTTAGGTAAGAAATCACAGATACGTGCCGTCGTTACATTTTCAGTGTTTAAGAGTAAGTGCTATCTCTCCCCTCACCACTGCATCCCCACAACCCACCAAATCTACTCGATTAATCGGATCTCGGAAAATCAGTTCTAATGTAACACTGAACTATGCATCCGTGCCACGGAAGCAGACACAAACCGCTGTATTACCACCTGTCCCATCACAACTCATCTCCATATCAAAGAACTGAGCATAAAGCTCAATGAATCCTGGCCTTCAACAAAGTACTACAACAAGAAATTGTACAAATACAGCAATTTGTGCTGACAGGGAGTTTGAACTGAAGCAGCTGGGTTATGTTTAGTCGACTTTTATGTGAAAACTTTTCTTCACGTGAAAATAACAGCACTTAAATTCAGTCTTTTATCTCTCAAAACCGCCACAGTAAATTTTTTATGAGTAGTACACACGTGGTGTGTTTAATTACTCAAAATCTTTTGGTTTTCATAGCAAAAAAGTTATTCCTCATCTAGTTACCTAACGCGTTGTTGGAAATAGTTGTAGCTTTACCGTAAACTCTTTCTAGGGTTGTTATTCCATCATGGAGTTGAGATGAGTTGATTGAAAATTTTACATCTATTGCCCACAGTATATTAACCCTTCACTGGTTTTGACGAGATATCTCGTCAATTCTGGTATTAATGAAGTATCTAGCAATTAATAATACCCATTGAATTCTGAATGATGAAGATATTGCCAGTTTTCATATGATGGCGAGATTAAGATTAGGTCAGTTTTTCTAATGACGAGATATCTCGTCAATTCTATTATTGATGAGGTATCTAGCAATCAATAATACCTATTGAATTCTGAATGATGAAGGTTTTGCCATTTTTCTTAATGATGGCGAGATTAAGATTAGGTCAGTTTTTCTAATGATGAGATATCTCGTCCATCGAGGTCCGGTCAGTCTTATTAATTACGATATACCACGTGGAGACAAACACCAGGTGGTTTAATAAACAAGTATGAAACTTCACCACAATAACTATTGGTCAGTCTAACTTCATCAAATCAAAGTCATTAGGGATACACACTTGTTTACACGAAACAGGAAAACGAAAATTCAGCTTTTTACCGTTTTGCCTCTTTTGCAGGTAGGTGATTAATCAACGTCACACTTGAGAAACACAATGGCTTTTAGAGAAATCCGGGATGAGTCCCGAAGGGAAAGATCCAAGGACTACTTTTCATCATTTTAAACCACTGTCAGATGATGACGAAGCCTTTTTTTTACCGCGGACACTTGATCACTGATCATTCGTAACTACAAGACCAGAATCGATGAGCCAATTGTAAAGTGGCTCCCAGTGGGTGACCATCACTACACCTAAATAAGGACATCACATTTATGTCCATGCCCTGACCCCGGATTCGAATCAGTAACCTTCCGATCCAGAGACCAACATCTTAACCACTAGACCGGTTGGCTATAAAAACACCGGCGTGTGCATTTCATAGCTCAAAATATTTGCTTCGCATCACACAAAAATTTTTTCCTCTTCTCATTTGGTCATGTTTTACGTTAGTGTAAAATTTGTTTACCGTAAACCCTTCGTATTGTTGGCATCCCACGATGGAGATAAGTTGTCACACCTCAGCTGACACCCCACTATCCAAATTTAAACACCACACCGACGTGAGGAGATTTGAGGCAACGAGAGACTTAACGCGACCACCCCCGGTTACACGAAGGTCTAAGGTTGGATCGAGTTTTGAACTCGCATCCCTCCGCTTGCCAATCCGCTATTCTACCAACCGCGCTACCGGTTGAGTTGGTAGTGAACTATAAATATATTGTACTAGGGCCCCATTGCTCGCTAGCGCTCGCCAACCCCGGAGAATTGCTTTGTAATACTGATTGGTTCGCTGCACGAACAAAACACGACGCTTCGCTCGCATCAACAAAGACATGTGTCCTAGAAGAAGGGATTGTTTACAAAATTAGATAGTCCAAAATATTATTTTTTTCAAATCTAAATTTGCAGAAAAAATAAATTTATTACCTCTGGAATCAGAATTCAAATGAAAACTTTGACTCTTAATGTGAGCGCTGTTTTGGAAATTGAATTCACAACATGTTATTTGTGTGTACATTTCCCCAGCACTCGAACGACCCACACTTTTTCATTGAGTAGTATAAAGTTGTAGTACAAGCGTCTTGTGGAACTGTAATTGTTGGTCCTGAAAAGGACCGATTTTTAAATGGCCCTGAAAAGATCCTCCGCTTTCTTTAATTTCTAAATATAAACTGCAACAGCTCGACTAAAATTTTTTTTTCTGTAAAATTTCATCCGATAACGCTATAAATTCAATTGAGGCGCGATGCTTTCGTGGTAAACAAACAATCGTACAGCGTTGCCAAAACGAGATAGTAAATAACGTCTTTTTTGCGTGCCACGTAAGAGAATTATATATATTTAGATCCACTGCCTAGAGCCGCGGTAGTTCAGTCAGTAGAACGTCGGGCTCGCATTAGAAGGGTTGTGGGTTCTGTCCTCGGCGGAGCTTGCAATTCTGATAATTGCGAGATCGTCGCTTCGACCTGGCTAAAGACAGTCGTGTTCACTAATGGTGACTGGGGCACGTTAAATAGGTCGTTGTCACAGTCCCCCATGTTCCCATACCAAATCAAGACCTCTGGGGGTACCTGATCAGGGGGTTATGGGCCTCTGATTGGGATCTAAATTACGATATGTGTGAGTGAATGGATGTATGAAAGGGACCTTCCTGTAAAACGGATGTGTCATGTATGTCGAGCAAAGTCGGACTTCCTCCCAATGGGGCTAAATAACATGGAAGGCGCACCCCCTCGCCTCTTGCCGTCTTCGACGGGCCTGGCACTCCCCTGGTATGCCAGTGTAGGCATGAGAAACAACAACAGATCCACTGCCTACTGTGTATTAATAAGCTAATATGAAACTTTACGCCGATATCAATCCATTTCATCCAAAGTCTTTAGCGAGACAAGCTTGAATACGACTCCCGAAACAAAACAAAATAAAAATCAAGCCTATTCCCGTTTCCCCTCCCTCGTAATAAACTCACCTGGAAAAACGGAACCGGGAAAAACGAAACGCCCCGTCCCGTCACAACCGGGATAAAATATCCCGGTCTCTCCCCCACCTCCATTCGGTGATCAATAAGGAAAATAAAACGGGAACCCGACAATCGTTGCGAAATCGGAGAATCTCCGGCGAAAAAGGAGGAAAAATGGCTGCTTCGGAGAATGGCTGTAATAAGTGTCATGGGCAGAGGGCCTCATTTGGCTTTACTCGAGTGCCTCTCCCTGCCTTTGTCGTGTAAGCAGATTTCGGAACGGAAAAATGCCCAAAATTCCGCCTTCAATATTCACGTTGCTGGGAATGAGGGGAAATTGGGCTTCGCTGATAGCTGTTGCCATCTATTCGGAATGAAGTGATTGTTCAGAAAGTTTCGTTGCCAGGTTCGGAATCAAAGTTTTTGGGATCAATTCGAGTTGGGAATGGTGCTTTGACAATCCTGATGCCCGGAAGTGGAAATGAAATTTTTGAAGTGATGAAGTGGTGTTGATTGGTATTGGTTCGTTTGCTGCAAAAATGTTTTATGCGCTTTAAAATAGTAATCATGGAAAATATATCACCATGTGCAATAAAACTTTTGACGAGCAGTTAAGTCACTGGTTCGTGTTTTTCTAGCGAACTACTGCGTCAGTAAAGAGTGAACGTTGAAAAATAAACTTTTAAGTAATAATTTCTTCGAACAAATCACTTTTCTTGGAACCCTATGTAAAATTGGTCGATGATACTAAAAAGTGACATTTTTACACGTAAATTACAAAAGAATCTTAATATATCATTACCACCACGCCAAAGTAACAATTTGTACTTTACAATATTAATTATGGAAAATACATCACCAGTTGTAAGATAACTTTTGACAAGCAGTTGAGTTGTGTTTGTTACCGGCTCGTGTTCTTCCAGCGAAGTACTGCGTCAGTAAAGAGTGGGCGTTAATAAATAATCTTTCCAGGAACAATCTCTTCGAACAAATATAAATCACTTTTCTTGGAACCCTATAAAAAAGTAATCGATGTTGTTAAAAGTGTTATATTGGTAAAATTAAATCACAAAAGAATCTAGATATATCATTACCACCACGCTAAAGGAACAATTTGCACTTTACAATATTAATTATGGAAAATACTGTACATCACCATTTGCTTTTGACGAACTGTTGAATTGTGTTTGTTATCGGCTCGTGTTCTTCCAGCGAAGTACTGCGTCAGTAAAGAGTGAACGTCAATAAATAATCTTTCCAGGAACAATCTCTTCGAAGAAATATTAATCACTTTTCTTGGAACCCTATAAAAAAGTAATCGATGGTGTTAAAAGTTTTATATTGGTAAAATAAAATCACAAAAGAATCTAGATATATCAGTACCACTACGCCAAAGGCAACAATCTGCACTTGAAAATATTAATCATGGAAAATACATCACCACGTGCAATAAAACTTTTGACGAGCAATTCACTTGTGTTTGTTACTGGCTCGTGTTTTTCCAGAGAACTACTGCGTCAGTAAAGAGTGAACGTTAATAAATTATCTTTTAAGGAACAATTTCTTCGAACAAATACATTTTCCTGGAACCCTATGTAAAGTTGGTCTATGATATTAAAAAGCGATATTGGTAAACGTAAATCAGAAAAGAATCTAGATATACAGTCTAATCTGGACAACAATCTGCACTTTAAAATATTAACTATGGAAAATACATCACCATATGCAATATAACTTTTGATGAGAAGTTGAGTTGGGGTTGGTAGCGGTTCATGTTTTTCAACGAACTACTGCGTCAGTAAATAGTGAACGTTAATAAATAATATATTCAGGAACAATTTCTTCCAATAAATATGAATCACTTTTCCTAAGTTAAATTGGTCGATGATGCTGAAAAGCGTGATAATGACAAACGTAAATCACAAAAGAATTTAGATATATAATTACCACCAAGCCAAAGGCGCTAAACTGCAAAATTGACGTTTTTACAACAACGCGTCAAATTTTCGATGCTTCGGTAAAAAAATCGAATTACGACTCAAATATGGTTTTCTCATGAAAATTGGCATTTCCAACAAGAATCAAGATGATTCGTGGCTTTGTCATAGTTTAAAACAAGAAATTATGACTCTAAAAATGCAGTTAGGAGAAAATTGCAAAATGCAGATTGGTACTTTTGGCGTGGTAGTAACGACATGTCCTAATATACAGGGTTTTCCTTAAATACTCGTCCAAATTGTAGAGGTTGGTAGAGAGATCCAAATAAACAATTTTGTTAAAGAGTGTGTCTGGAAATGACGCTTTTAAGTGGTAGATGGTGCTGTTTTGGTCAGCCGATAACATCGTTTCTGTGGCGTAAGGTGTCATTCCCCGCACTTATTTTCAAAGGCATTCATATCTACATGAACATGGAGCTTGCATATATGCATATAATGTATGCAGTTTCAAACCAGGGTGGTAACAGAACCTGGAAAACCGGGAAATCAGGGAATTCTCAGGGAATTTTTTCTTTCTGGAAAAATCAGGGAAATCTCAGGGAAAATGTCCACATTTTACAAAAAATCAGGGAATTTTTGACAATTTAAACGGCTACCATTGTTGTTTGTCCTATTTAGAGATGTGCGATTACGAGTACTTTTGAGAATAGAATAAATTGTATTCGCCTAAATTGTAATTCGAATAAAGAACCTTAACGTCGTAATTTTTTAACACCGCGAAAACCGCCGCCGCCATTTTTTTCGCGGCTGCAGCATCTTGGTCGCCGTGAGGCTAGCGATACAACTTGTGGGATACAATTTGAAATTTGTGTAACAAATGATGTTTTTTGTGTATTAAATTAATTATTTTTGTGTATTAAATTAATTATTTTTGTTTGCATTTACATTTTTGTATGTTTGCATTTGTTTTCGATGAATAGTGTGACAATGTAGGGTCAGGTGTAAAAAGTTCACAATCATAGTATTTTGCATTTTTTCTCCAGTTTTTTCAGTTGCAATTTTAGAGTTCCATTAAGGTTTCCAACCCTTACATAACATTTAAAATATCAGTAGAGAAAAAATACAAAATATTTGTGGAGAATTATCCTTTTACACCCTCTGACCCTAAATATTTAAAATAGTGTTGTGTGGATACTGTATATCGATACCAATCACGGATCACAACATTTCTTAAGGGAATTGGAAAATCAGGGAAATTTTTGTGAGACTATCAGGGCAATCATGGAAATATCAGGGAACTTTTTTTCAAGGATTATGTTGCCACCCTGCAAACGGAAACGGACGAGTTGCACAATATTTGCACAGTGGTCAAAATGTTGTTACTGGGTTCAAAGGTCCCTGGTTCGAAACCGGGGTGAGGCATGGAGGTTGGTACATCCTGAATCAAAATTCGTGTCCTCCCTATAAATATTTACTTTGGGCCGTGCTACCACCCTTTACAATTCGAACAGATGTTTTCGAAACACCCTTAAAACATTATTTTCTTTCATATCAAACCGCTAAAATTACTATACATGTAAAATATATAAAAAAATTCTTAGTTATTATAAAACACATATTGCTACAACTAAATGAATGGAAATAAAGATCTGGTTTTTTCATCAATATTATTTTCATTTTCCTTCACATGAATTAACGTGAAGTAATATGGATATAATATTTATTATAGAAGTGCAGGTGATGGTCATAAAAGTACTGTAATAAACGTATGTGAAAACCATAAGAACTGTAACATGTCCAGACGCTTTATTCAACTAAACATAATCGATAACTCTATTATTTGTACTTAAAATTACACGAGTCACGCATTTAAATTCTCGTTTTATCCACAGAACAAGTACGGAAACATCTGCTCAGGAAATATTGAGAAAAAAATTAAAGACATGCATTAAAGTTCATTTTCGAATTGTCATTAAAAATGGAAATATACTTGAAAACTAAAAATAATTTTATTTCCTGTATATTCTATATTAACATCTGCTTTTAAAAATATTTTACTCAATAAAATTTAGTCGTTATAACGATTTAAACTGTTTTGGTATTTAATTACTGAAAGCTTACAGTTTAAAAAAAATAAAAGGTGTTTAGAAAATAAGCTTATTTTTACTGTTAGAGTAGACATTTAAAAAGTACTCTAAGAAAGAGGATTAATACCACTGAAAAAAGAGCTGTTTCTGTAAAAGTCTTTATACTGTAAACCGAGTATTCATGCAGGAAAGCCATCAACATGAACTACAGCTGCAGTTGTTTTTTGTGACGTGTCCTCACATTTTACTTTAAAAGAGAAATATTTTTCACAAAGAATTCTTGTACGACATGCAGAGGTCTGTCAGGGTATTTATTTTTATAGTTGTGGCACTTACAGTATAGAGACGATGCTGTTTGTATTCTGTATATAAGAAATTGAAACACAGAAATACCGCTTCTTTTCAAAAGAGCTCGTTTCTGAGACACAAAAAAGCTTAGTTTTCTCTATTGCTATGTTTCTACTTTTTTAATCATATAGATATTATCAAAGCAATGGAACTCGAAGTAGTTTTCAGCAACGTTACAGCCTAATCCTAACATACAATGTACCTATATATAACATTGTGTCCAAAAGCCCCAACATCCAATCCAATTTTAAACTGTATAGGGTGGCCATAAAAGGGCTTTCACTTTTTGGAGGCAACTGTAGCTTAATCAAATGAACGGAATGAAATTAAATTTGGTTTTGAGACCTTTGAAGAAATGGGGATATGCTAGATGTTTTAACAACTTCTATTTCGCATGGATTCGCAGTGTTTGTTTTTAAATGAATTTCAAAAGTTCTCTTACCTGTCAGACGGTAATAAGCCAAGACAGATTTTCATTCATTTTATCCTTGTTTTATTACATCCAAAACACACCAATGAAAAACTCAGAATAAGATATCATGGGTTATCACATCTTTCTCAAACCAGTTCTAACTACAATCTTCAACATCAATCGTAAGTCAGTCTCAATATTTGAGTTTCAACAGATGTTTTCGGTTTTTCAGCTTTCATCCCAGTATTATGTTTAACAATATATATATATATATATATATATATATATATATATATATATATATATATATATATATATATATATATATATATATATATATATATATATATATACTTTCTTTTCAATCGTGTATCGTTAATGTACTGTTTACTAATCCTCATTTGTACTTTTAAAATAATTTTCATATATTTTAAACAAATCTTCGTTGATTAAACACATGAAATGTGGCCTTTGTATTCTAGCGTTGAAACAATGCAATTGCTATTATAAAAAGGCTAGTGTTTAGGTACGAATTCAACAAATGAAATAAATAAATGGATGAAGATAAAAAAATAAAACGTTTTAATACATTTTTTTATTTATATTGTTCACCAAAGAGTGGGCCATTATATTCAGATTTGAGAAGTTAGTAAGAGAGCTACGAGTTCTAAAATTAATACAAACTTGTTACGAATAGACAGTTTTCTTTTCAGAGTTGATCTACTAGCATAGTAATCCTCCTGGTGATTCTTGTCGCGACGGAGTTGCCCGATGGAGACAAAAATGGGTGGATAGGAAAATTATGTACAGAATAGAAAATGATTAAAATTTCAGAACACTTGAACAATTTATTTCAGAGTTACAGTAACGAGCTCAATAAGGTGTTGACCCGCCTCTAGCCTGGATGCAAGCTGCCACACGGCGTGGCAAAGACCGATAAAGCTCCCGATGGTCTCCTGCGGTATTTCTTGCCAAATTTGCTCCAATAATCAGACTACGTCCTCAACATTCTCTACCGAATGCAGTCGCCTTCCCATCATATCCCAGACTTGCTCGATGGGGGAGAGATCTGGTGATCTGACTGGCCAAGGAAGTGTTTGGCAAGCTTGAAGGCAGTTCATAGCAACAAGTGCCGTATGTGATCTGGCATCGTCTTGCTGAAAAATAAGCCTAAGGTACAGCGAAAGGAACGGTAGCAAAATAGGTCTCAGAATTTGTCAACGTACCGCTGTGTAGTAAGTGTACCTCTAATTGACGACCAAAGGGGTCCTGCTATAAAGGGAAATGGCGCCCCAGACCATAACTCCTTGTTGAGGGCCCGTGTGACGTGCGATAGTGAAAGCAGGATCGGTACTCTGCCCTGGGCGTCTTCCGACAAGTCTTCGATGATCGTCAGGGCACAGTTGGAAGCGGGATTCGTCGCTAAAGACTATACGTCCCCTGTCAGCATCATTACAGCCTGATCGAGCCAAGCACCACTGTAATCTGGCTCGTCTGTGTGCATGCGTGAGTGGCAGGTGGCGTAACGGTCGGTACCAGCGTAGATTTCGCTCTCTCAGCCGTCTGTGAATGGTCATGGTGGACACTCGTGTGTGGGTCGCACGACTGATGGTTGATATCGATGAATAAGACGCTGTGACAGCTGATCTGACACTAACTCTGTCCTCGCGATCTGTTGTGGCCCTACGTCGACCGCTACCATCATGACGCTGAAATCTGCCATTGTCCACCCACTCTTGCCAGCATCTTCTAATAGCCGCATCGCTTCGACTCACATGACGAGCGATTCTCCGACTTGCCCAACCTGCCTCTTTCAATCCAATGATACGACCTCTTTCAAACTCTGAAAGTTGCTCGTAATGAGCTCGAATCCTACGGCGAGGCATTTTTTAAGTCGTTGAAAGGTATCCTAAATCGCAATGCAGCAGAAATTTTTAACAACAGTTCAAGAACAACTGCTTATATACATCTGCTGGATGCGCAGTTCCGAAGCGCTGGAGATCGCACTATTCATTCATTGGACACCAAATTTTAATCATTTGCATATTTGGTCAAAACATTTTTGCATAAGAAATTTCAAAGCAATCGGATGATTCCTTCTTGGTGCGTCGATTTTTTTTGTTATAGAGTGTATGTTCGTGGGAAAATAATTGTAAACTGGAGACACAAAGAACTGAACTATATAACACCTTACACTTACTAATCAGTAAAGTTAATCTTATTTTAGTCTTTTATCTTTTGTGAGTAACAATAAACTCGTAAGTGAAGAATGTACTCAGAAAACACCTGCTTGTGATAATGTGACAAGTAAAGCTTTATGTTGTAATACAGGATTTTAACGAAAGGGGGTATGCTTAAATGTGCATGTAATTTGTTCTTTTTTTGCTTTATCACGTAGATGAGCTGAATACAATTCATTTCGGTGACTAAACTTGAGCAAGAAAAAAATATGTAACCAAATATAATTTATATTCGAGTAACTTGTTTTTTACTTTCTTAAAGTATACTGATTTCTTTGATTATGCTGTTTTATTTTTCTAAATTTACATCAGCAAATTGAATTACTTATTTATGGGCACAAATCTGCCTTTTGTTGAACAAAAATTAATATCTTTGACTAGTATCAGATTTTTTAAAAATTGACGAAGATAACCTTTATGAGGGGATTTAACTCAATAGGCCCTATATATAACCTTTAATACTCCTGGGAATACCCATGTTTTTTCTTCATGGAAGAAAAGGGAAATTTTTATTTCACGACAATCTTGTTTCCACACAATTTTCTTTTTAAAACCCCATAATAAGGAACTTGCACGTTTTTTGTTCATATTTTTATAAAATAGAAAATGAAAAAATATGATGAAAAGTACCTTTCTTTTTCACTCTTATAGCACGAAAAGGTAAAATAAAAAATAAAAATTTAAAGTTCGCACTATTTACTTCATCTCAAAAACGCTAATTTTCCTACGCCGCTTCTTGTGACGTCACTATACACCATGACGGTTTGTTTACTTTTATAGCGACGTTGAAATAGCAAGAAAAAAATTGCTCTAGCTTGCTTGATCACGTATCCGCTTACTTGATCTCTCGTGATCAAGTTATTAGATTTACTTTAAAATATTATTAGTAACTATCCGTCGATTGTAATCTTTTAATTTTAACTTAAAATTTATTTGTTATCGTTTGAATAAATTGTAATTTGAATTTTTTTAAACTTCGTCATATGTACTTCTATTAACTAAGTTCATATCAGCCTAATAGAAAATGATAGTTTATTTTAACTCACTGCGTAGACACTCAAATTGATCTTAAAAGTCAATTAGAATTACTTACTATCGTAGTTGTACTGCACACATGATTACGGCTCGAATCGATGACTGATGATTTCCAGACACTGAACCTCAGTGCATCATCAATTAACCATAACAAAATTATATCCCGGCTTTTATGGACATCATCATGGAAAACCATGCATTAACCGTGCATTCTGCACTTAATCTAGATCGCTATCTTTGTCAACGTCATCCACTACTGCAAGATTACCGTTCTATCTCATGTCCCTAGATTAATACACCCGTAAAAACTCCCTATGGTACGACCAAGGACACTGGACACGATCACTTGATGGATGACTTACGGCCCAGATAAATGATGGCGCCGAACAGTGATGTTCAGACATCATCACCATTTATAAGTACGTGATACTGATGCCACCTGCATAATTGAGGGGGCTACTTGGGGTAGAAGAGGGTGGACGTAATGAATGCTGACGAACGATGGTACTGATCTCGAAGAGAGACAAATGGGTTCGGGCATTTTTGGAGTTGGGTGATTCCCGTGAATGGGACAGTCTCTGGGGATAAAGATTGTCCATCGGTGTTACGCTCTCGAACATGCAGGAAGCGTTCAATTTTGTATCTCGAGGGTCGATTTAGATTTAATTACTGCGAAAGGATTTTCATAGTACGAGGGAAAGTCAAAAAAATTATCCGCGTTATTGCATTAAATCTGTTTACGCAAATGTAGGGCTTGAATAAGATCGTCATTTTTATACATTGTCTGCTTCCTTTTCGATGCACTTGATCCAGCGGATCACAAGTATGCTTATTCTATCCAATTATTAATTTTGGTAATTTTTTAGTTAACGTCGTACTAGAGCAACACAACGGGCTATTGACGACGGTCCGGGATCAGTCCCTGAAGGGAAAGATCCGAGGACAACACCTCGTAATTTTGAACCACGGTCAGATGACGAAGCAACACCTGAGCTGGCACCCCACTCTCCAAACTTCCACGCCAACCCAACGTGAGGACTTTCGGCCACGACAGATTTAAGGTGCACCAGCCGCCTCTACACCATACGTTTACAAACATCCATACCCGGGCCCGGATTCGAACCAGGAACCTTCCGATCTAGAGGCTAACACCTTAACCACTATACCGGTTGGTCGGCTTTTATTCTATCCAAAAAGGTTTTTGGTTGATCGCTCAATATTTAGGCAATTATTTGTCCATCTAATCTGTAGAGAACGCGCTACATTGTCGATGGTAACTCGCCGATTTGCCAGTACCACTTTCCAGCTTGCTGAATCTTCCTTTCGTTGGCGGGTGTTCTACTCCTTCTTCGTGTATCCTTTAAGCTTCTCGATCCTCTCATACTCACTTCTAAGTGGTATACTCTTTCTTCACACTGTTTAAACTCTGTCCCCGTATTGTGTTGTAAGCCTCCAATGAATTTCAGTCCCTGTTCACCTTCCCACCAGACAAATTTGATGGTAGCTCTTTATTCCTCCCTGGTGCTCACTGCTCCATGTTTACACAGAAGCAGAAGCAAGAAAGATTACACTATCAAGGTCAAACTTCGGTAACGTTACCACAGTAGTTTCATCTCTAAGCATATATGCACAGAAGGCAATGTGACAATCCCAAAGTGTGTAGGAGGATTTTTGACTTGAGTTTTTTGCAAGGTGACAGGAAGGTCTGAGGTAATGAATGCATTACACAATTATAGTTCTGATAACTGATAGAAGGATAATATCTAAGTTTTTGCCTTTTTTATAAAAAGCAAAGAAATTATCCCTCAGTTGATACCACGCCACCACGGAATAATGGGAAACGGTAGATAGTTGAATTTCAACAACACCACTGGTTATTGGTGACGATCTGGGATCAATTCCCAGCGGAAAGATCCGATGTAACCACCTCGTAATTTTCAACCACGGTCAGATGACGAGAACAACACCTGAGCTGGCACCTCATTCTCCAAACGTCCACACCACACTGAGGACATTCGAGGACATTCACCAAGCTCCTTGTACACCACGGTCTTTAGGTGAACCAAGTTTGGAGTACTGACCATAGAAAAGGGTATTTAAATTTAAGTGGAACTTTTGAAACATAACGGACAATTGGCTACTATCCGGATGAATCCTGAATGGAAAAATTCGAGAACATTTTATTCTTGTAATTTTAAACCTAGGCCAGATGACGAGAACAACACCTGAGCTGGCACCTCACTCTCCAAACTTGCACACCACGCTGAGGACATTTGTGTTCCCGACATCTTTAATATTCACCAAGCTCTTTGTACACGACGGTTTGTAGCTTAACCTAGTTTGGAGTCCTGACCATAGAAAAGGGTATTTAAATTTAAGTGAAACTGGTGAAACATAACGGGTGTTGGCTACTATCCGAATGAATCCTGAGGGAAAAGATTCGAGGAAATTTTATCCTTGTAATTTTGAACCTCGGCCAGATGACGAGAACAACACATGAGCTGGCACCTCACTCTCCAAACTTGCACACCACGCTGAGGACATTTGTGTTCCCGACATCTTTAATATTCACCAAGCTCTTTGTACACGACGGTTTGTAGCTTAACCTAGTTTGGGGTCCTGACCATAGAAAAGGGTATTTAAATTTAAGTGGAACTGGTGAAACATAACGGGCTATTGGCTACTATCCGGATGAATCCTGAAGGGAAAGATTCAAGTAAATTTTATCCTTGTAATTTTGAACCTCGGCCAGATGACGAGAACAACACCTGAGCTGGCACCTCACTCTCCAAACTTGCACACCACGCTGAGGACATTTGTGTTCCCGACATCTTTAATATTCACCAAGCTCTTTGTACACGACGGTTTGTAGCTTAACCTAGTTTGGAGTCCTGACCATAGAAAAGGGTATTTAAATTTAAGTGGAACTGGTGAAACATAACGGGTATTGGCTACTATCCGGATGAATCCTGAGGGAAAAGATTCGAGGAAATTTTATCCTTGTAATTTTGAACCTCGGCCAGATGACGAGAACAACACCTGAGCTGGCACCTCACTCTCCAAACTTGCACACCACGCTGAGGACATTTGTGTTCCCGACATCTTTAATATTCACCAAGCTCTTTGTACACGACGGTTTGTAGCTTAACCTAGTTTGGAGTCCTGACCATAGAAAAGGGTATTTAAATTTAAGTGGAACTGGTGAAACATAACGGGCTATTGGCTACTATCCGGATGAATCCTGAATGGAAAGATTCAAGGAAATTTTATCCTTGTAATTTTGAACCTCGGCCAGATGACGAGAACAACACATGAGCTGGCACCTCACTCTCCAAACTTGCACACCACGCTGAGGACATTTGTGTTCCCGACATCTTTAATATTCACCAAGCTCTTTGTACACGACGGTTTGTAGCTTAACCTAGTTTGGGGTCCTGACCATAGAAAAGGGTATTTAAATTTAAGTGGAACTGGTGAAACATAACGGGCTATTGGCTACTATCCGGATGAATCCTGAAGGGAAAGATTCAAGGAAATTTTATCCTTGTAATTTTGAACCTCGGCCAGATGACGAGAACAACACCTGAGCTGGCACCTCACTCTCCAAACTTGCACACCACGCTGAGTACATTTGTGTTCCCGACATCTTTAATATTCACCAAGCTCTTTGTACACGACGTGTTGTAGCTAAACCTAGTTTGGAGTCCTGGCCATAGAAAAGAGTATTTAAATTTAAGTGGAACTGGTGAAACATAACGGGCTATTGGCTACTATCCGTATGAATCCTGAAGGGAAAGATTCAAGGAAATTTTATCCTTGTAATTTTGAACCTCGGCCAGATGACGAGAACAACACCTGAGCTGGCACCTCACTCTCCAAACTTCCGTGACTTCCAAAGTCATGACAATCAGGTCACGATAGGTTTAACGTGAATCACACTGTACACGAAGGTCTTTGGTTGAATTGAGTTTCGAAATTGCAATTGTCTGGTTCTTAATCCGCTGCTCTTCAAACCCAAATACTGTATCCCTATTGAAGATAGAACTACGGCATACATAAGCTATAGAAACGTACTGCTATGCTCAGACGTCATAACTAATTATCATAAGTATGCGATGTCAATGCTATCTATAGAATTTAGGGCTTACTAGATAGATACACAGGTGGACATAATGAATGCTAACAGATAATAACACTTCTCTTGTAGTGAAAAATAATTGACATATATTTTGTTCTGATATTGAAGTATTTGAAAACTGAAATCAGAATTAAGAAAATCTTAAATCTATGCATATTTTCAGGTGACATCTCGTCAGATTAGATGACATCTCGTCATCTAACATTGGTTCAAACTATGATGTAATATCGTCGAATATTTCCCTTCAATATTAATCCCGGAGAGTCGCCAATAACCCATTTTGTTGCTCCATTGCGACGTCAATTAAATACCTACCCAATCTACTTGACACAGAAATGTTCAGAGGTTTTGTAGAGATGAATGGCAACAAACGACATAAACAATGTTAAACCAACAATTTAAAAAAAATTAGATAAGGTACGCTTGGGCGATCGAGCTACTTAATATTTATAAATTGCACGATTATTATATAAACAACTATGTAAACCGCAAACTTAGGAACAAAATTCTTCTATCGTTAATCAGCTTTTCTACGAAGTTTGTTTAGTCGAAAGACGATTAAATTAAAACATATCCATGGAAGTGGAAATACCTCCTACGCGTTACTTTTTATTTTTGAGGATTAAACTATAAAAATTACTTTCAATTTATGAAATTTTAAGACGCTTGATATAGTTTTTTGGATTAGAAAAGATTGGGTGCTGCAAAAGGTATTAATCTCCAAGTGATTAATTTGCAGTTTATTTTAATTAACAAGTAATTATTTTGGAATAAATAAATAGATGCGAATATATTTTCTAATAATTAATCAATTCAAGTGTTTGTTTTTACATTTTAAAACAAATAGATTGTTCTCTTTTTCAAATAACGTATTAAGTAAACTACAAGTTCGAATACAGATTTTTGGTGGCTGATAAAGGTAATACGAGTAAATCAAAAACCCTTTTATTCTATTAGGGAAACAACTACATATAATTCTAATTTATATATTACACTATATAGTAACATCATTATTTTACTGAGAAAATATCAAACTTGAGTACTTTTCTAGAATATCATAACGGCCGATATTTCCACTGGTTTTTTTATTTCTCTGTTTGTACAATAGAATAATATAAAGAATCCACAAATATACTTTAAACACCCTGAAGAATTACACGTATTCCACCTTGAAACTTGCAGTCTTATCTGCAATGTCATGTAACCAGTTTTGACCTATTAATATAATCTTTCTAAAGGATTAAATTCCAAGAAAGGGAGCAATAGAATCGATCCAAGGGATCCTATTTTTAGGAAAGTAACATTGAATCTTCACAGAGGATTCTATTCTAAGAAAAGAGCAACATATATAATTTTTCTAAAGGATTGTAATCTAAGGAAATGGCCGATATAGAATCGTTCCAAAGAAACATTCTATCCTAAGAAGAAGATAAATAGAATCTTGCCAGAGATTGAAGAAAGAATTGTGTATGAAAAATGCGGCTATTTATTTATTAAGTATGTTATGGGGAAAAGCAACGTTACATTACTTGGAAATACAGCTACACTCAGTAAGTCAATTGAAATGATCAGCATAATTGCGACCATTTAATTGTTTGGTGAGTCAAAATAATAAAGCGTCAAAGAGCGTGGAATCGTGTATTAAAGCTGTGAAGGAATTTTATAATCACGTGACTTCAGACAGACGCCGAAGAACAACATGCAAAACTGTATTATCTGATTGGGGTGAAGGCTATCTATCTTCAGCCTTTTTAAAGGCATTTTCAAATCACGTCCGTTTATCACCATAGTAGCTGGGATCAATCAATTTCGGTACACCAAAAAGTTCTACTTGGTAATTAATATGCAACTCTTCTTTAAATACTACTCCTTTAGCAGATTTGTTATTTTAATGGTAAATAAGATCCTGACAGATGATATAATTCATACTTGCAAACAAGTATGTCGAAATTTAAAGCTATTACATCGATTTTGCGTCTCATTAGCTAAATGGTGATTATTTAACATACAATTGATGATCCCGTAATAAAAGAAGTAATAAATTCAAGTATTTTTTCGATCAAACGCAGATCAAATTTTGGAACGTCAGCAGGATATTTCAAAGAAAACTTCTAAAAGTAAACAATTGACAATTTTTGTCGAGTATACACTGGGGAGTAACTGGCTTTAATTTGGTTTGACAAGTCGCATGGGGGACTGAATACATTTTCATAACGAAATTATGCAAATTCTTCGCTTGGGGTGTAGAGACGCATAACTGAACAGAAGACTGTTCATTTAGAAGAAAATAAAGCCAAAGTTAAAAAGTAAAGAGAAATTTCTAACAAACTTCCTTCGGGAACTAAAGAAACTGATCGAAGAAAAATTGTATTCAAAAAGTTTTCTCAACTTATGTAATTTCGAACAGCGTGGGAGAACTAAAATAATGTTTCAATGCCTTACTTCACTGTTACAAAATGCATTTTATACGAAAATATACTGTAATATTAAAATATGCTACAGATATATTTTGTTTTGTATACATTAATTTTCTCATGAAAAATTAAATATGTTTAGAAAACAATCATTTTATTCATTCGCAAAAATAATATCTTCGAACAGTATTTTTCTTTGAATATAGAATGAAAGAAGTATCTATTTTTTACAATAAAACACAATTAAAATAAGAAAATAGGTGAATAATAAATGCATAATGAATGATCTTTAATGTTGAGAGCATGTCACATTTTAAACCATTAGGTCTGAAATTAAAACAACATAACAATGAAAAGTTACAATTTAAAGTAAGTTTTTTAATAAAAATTGCATTTTTCTGATATTTGAGAAACGTACAGGTGAAAAAATATTAGGCATTTATTACTCTCTTTCAAAGACAAAAGAGATTTTTAAGCAAAAATATACTGTAGATATTATTTTTTTACGAAATGCGTAAAAATTTTTTCTATAAAAATAATTTTAATTTATGTTATTAAGCAATAAATAAATTAATATTGAACTCTTCCCGTTAAAATAAAATAGACTAGGGGGCCTGCCCCCTGCTCGCTAACGCTCGCCAACCCCCGGAGGATTGCTTCGCAATCCTCATTGGTTCGCTGCGCGAACCTATGCTCGCTTCGCTCGCCTCAATGAAGACATGTGTCCTAGTAGAAGGGATTGTTTACAAAATATGTTACCAAAAAATGTTTTTCAAATCTAAATTTGCTGTATTACAGAAAAAATATATACAGTATCTCTAAAATCAGAATTCAAATGAAAACTGTGTGCAAATTTTGACTCGAAATGTGAGCGTTGCTTTGGAAATGGAATACCCAGCATGTTGTTTGTGGTTACATTTTCCCAGTACTCAAACGACCCACACTTTTTCATTTAGTTTGTTGCCGAAAGTTGTAGTGCAAGCGTCTTGTTGAACTATAATTGTTGGCCCTGAAAAGGACCGTTTTTTAAATGGCCCTGAAAAGATCCTCCGCTTTCTTTGATTTCTATTATAAACTAACTGCAACAGCACACTAAAATTTCCTTTTTTTTTTTTCAATAAAATTGCATCCGATAACGCTATAAATTCAATCGATGCGCGAGACTTCGCGATAAACAAACAATCGTACAGTGTTGCCAAAACGCGATTACAAATAACGTCTTTTTTGCGTGCCACGTAAGAGAATTATATATATAGATTCCTACTATAAATGATTATTATGTTTATTTTTATATTTCTTGAGATGAAAATTAACGTATAAAAGTGAAAAATAAGTACTTAAAGCTCAATATATTGCAGTTCAAATTTCCTTTCTCAATTTTTAAATACTTCTTAACCGGATGAAAATACAAACAATGGTTTTCAATTGACTTCCAGAACTGCATTAAATCGAGTTTTTAAAGGTTAATTAAGTTCTGTTATATTTATTTAATCATCTATACCATCTTGATTTCAAATTATACTTTCATTTATTACGATAAAATGAAAAATTGTTTTCTCTGAATTAAACGCGATTAAAGGTATTTATTTGAAATTGAATAAAAAATGATCTATGAAGAAAGTGTTTTTAGATGGGTATTCACATGGAAAATGTTATTTATTTTTTTCCATAAAGTAAATATTACTTTAAAAAGCATGAGATTGAATACATATTTAGTTCATTGTTTTCAGTTAGTGTCCTTTAGTAGTGATTCATCTTATCTAAAATTGAATTCCGCAAAACACGTACAATCTTTAAATTATTTGCCCATTAAGATTTGCATGTGAATGTTTTATAATGCATTTAGTGATATTTTTTTAAAAAGAAGGCTTGTATTTATTTCATATATTAACTCCCCCTCTTCCAAAAAAAACCCCACACAATTACAAGTATGAACTTTTCACTGAACTGAGTTTTTAATTAAATTCAAAGTATTTAATGTTGCAATTAACAAAATATATTCAAATTAACAGGATACCATTTATGTATTGCATTTTCTTGCTTCCCTTATTAGAGAGTAATTAGTTCTATATAATATGGGTAGGTAGTGGGCATCTTAATTAACGACACACTGGAGTAAAACAAGAGGGCTATTGGCGACTCCTGGATCAATCCGGAAGGGAAAGACCCAAGGACAACGCCACGTAATTTTGAACCATGATATCAAGACGTCTATATAGTGTGGAATTAAATGTAGGTATGAATTCAAAATTTATTCATTATTATGCGAAACTTGTATTCTGTGCAAGATAATTTTAAACATTTGCAACAGTTTTTAGTATTAAAATGCATTATGAGAATTTTATAAGCATAAGTGTTTGCAAATTTATATTATAAAAGGAAAAGCTTGTCTGTTTACTTGATTGTTTCTTGCACGCAAAGTCCTGACGAATTTGTGGCACTTACAGTAATGGGATTTGGCACACAGGTAGTACGAATTTCTTGCAATTTTAGGGTCTCAACGAATTTTAAAATTCAATCTGAATGAAAGGTAATCAATATTGAATGCAACAGCATAGAATAGATCACATATTCAAAAATATTTTTTCGTTTCCGCTTTAATTCTGCGAGGAGGAATTATTTCTTAAATCTTAAAATCTTTATATCTTAAAAACAAACAATCTTTTAACTGGAGTTACTTAGTTCTTTTTTCTATTTCCTAGACCGTTAAAGATGGAGAAAAAATTTCAACGGATTTGAAATCTGCGGAAAATTTCATATCAGATCGATACCTAAAAATATGATTTTCTTTAAATAATTTTTTTTTAAATTGAATATATCTTTTATATTTTCGCAAGAGATTGTGACGTCAAGTTAACTTTCGCTTTCCAAAAATAAACAGATTGCATTTCTTGCTCTTCGCGTTAAGAAAAAAAACGAAAAATATATATTATATATCTGCTATCTTGTACATCATCTACTTATAACAATGTTTGGCTGCTATAGCCAAATTGGAAGGGCAACACCGATTAGGAACTGGATGGTTGCGATTTCGAATCCAACCCGTCGCGTAAAATGGAGGCTGGTGCACGTTAAATCTGTCATGTCCTCACGATGGCCTGGTGTGGAAGTTTGGAGAGTGGAATGCCAGCTGAGGTGGAACGTAATTTAATTTAAATACGTCATGGATCCTACGAAGGGTTTACGGTAAACAACATTTCTCATAATGTAAAACATGACCAGATGATAAAAATGAAAATATTTGTGTGTGATGCGAAGCAGAAATTTTCAGATTTTAAAATGCAAACGGAGGTCTCGTAACCTGACAGTGGTTCCAAATTATGTGGATTTTTGGATGTCCTCGGATTTTTTTCTTCGGGTTTGATCGCAAACCGTCGCCAGTAGCCCGTTGTTTTTCTACTGTGTGACGTTGATTGAAATACCTACCTACAACGTGGTAGACCTGTTGGAAGAGCAACGGAATATTAACCGGAGTGTTGCGATTTCAAAACCAGGTCGAATCAAAGATCATTCAGCATACTGGATCTGGTGCGTGTTTAAGTTTTCGTGACCTCAAATGTCTTGAGGTTGGCGTTTTGTGGAAGTATGTAGAGTGTAATGCCAGCTCACACACACACTGGTTCTCATTTCATCATTGCCGTGGTTCAAGATTACAAGTGGTCCTTAGGTATTTCCCTTCGGGATTGATCCCATACCGTTGTGTTGCTCTAGTTCAGTGTCGATTAACTACCTACCTCCTATCTAAGAGTAGTTTAATATTAAAGGCTAATGTCTAGTTTTCGTATTCATGTTATTAAAATTACAAATTATTAGTTGTTCATTTAGATCACGTGGACCCACGAGTTTAGAAATCCTTTCCATATATCATGCCTTCTCCGTGCAGGTCTTGAAGCGTTGCCACTCTCAAACCGATAATTTCGGAGCAAATTAGTATCGCGCGTTGTTGCCAACCCAGTACAGTGTTCAAAATGCTGGTTTTCAGTAAATGCCACGGCAGCCTAGAAACTGTAATGCTAATCGATGGGGCGAGGAAAAGCGAAGATTATGTCAAAATCTTCGCACGACAGGCAGCTGTGATTGGGTAAAGAGGATCACGTGATGTCGGTGGTGACTTTGATGCCATAAATATCACGCGAAATGTTTGGAGAAAATGTCAATATCGTTGATACCACACGTCGTAGTTGGAGGCACGATTTGTGGGTTTGATTTATAGCAGGTGAATTTCCCATTCATCACTGAGTACCCATTGAAGAAAGAAAATCATTCGTTTGGTTACACGGAGCGAATAGTTTATCAATTCTTAAGTAAAGTTTAATATAGTTTATCGATTCTCTCTTATTAAAGATCAATTCTTGAGGTTATTGAGTAAAGGGATCAAAATGCACTACAAAAAAAGACATAGTTACATCTGACGCAGAAATTGCCGTTAAATAATACTATTTTTTATACTTGATGTTTTTGAAAGAAATATATTTCCAGTAAAAAATAAATATTTCTTTACCAAGAATTGAAAAATTGAGTAAATGTTTTACAGAAATATAAAAATTCTATGCTATTATTAATTCGTTTTTTTGTTTTTTGTTTTGCGTTTTGACTGGTGTCCAAAATTATATATACATGCATAGAATCATGGATTTTTCAGAAACTGTGAACTATAATTTTATCAATTTGTCTGGAAACATCATAACACATAAATACCAAAGAAAAAAATATTTAAGATCACTGCATATGAAACAAAACTAGCATGAAACCATAAAAATGGCAATAATATGTGACAAGTAAAGTTCAGATAAAATGAATAACTCAAAAAAAAATTAAGGCTTATGAATTTAATATGGAATGCGACCTGTACAAACATATCACATCGTGATTTAATGCTGACAATAATGTTGTAAACCACAGTTTCGGGAATTAAGTTCCACTCCTCCATCAATGTGGTCTTCAGGGCATTTATATCTCTAGGAGGAGGATGTCTCCGTGGAGCTGCTTTTCGAAGGTAGTCCCATAAGTTCTCTATCGGGTTCAGATCAGGAGAATTTGTACGCTCTATTACAAAACACTATCGCTACCTGCACTCAGCTTAACAGAAAAGATTGCAAATTCAGTAAGACATTTAAAAGTATGAAATGCATCGCATCTGAACTCTCATAGAAAGTTCAAGTTATAACAAATTGTTATAATATAACAAATGTATGAAATATTATTTTGCACAATTTTTAACATTCACATTTCTTTAATTACTTTCCATAATCAATTTATAGATGCACAACTTTCAAAGGATCAAAATGTAATGAAAATCGTACTATAAAACCTAAAGTTACAAACAATTGATAGGGGAAAAGTGTAATGATATATTATCGTAAATATAATTTAGACCTGACAATCGTCAGATGTGAAATTTTCCCGAACAGTAATGGTACATATTTATAATTGAAGTACTTTTTTAAAGCTTCTAAATTAATGGAAATTGCTTATAAACATTTTTAAAATTTTTAAGTAAGAACAAATGTTTACAAAAGAAATTAATTGTGTTAACTTTAAGATTAAAATTATTTTAACTCCTTCAATAAAAGCTAATGAAATGTAAAATGCCTGTTGTTCGGGGTTTTGTGGTGGAGAAAGCCCCATATTTGCCCATTCTGTGCCAGACACGAGACATACAATTTCAAATAATCGACACATACAATGGAAGTTTTACAGACACAGAAGATAAATACATCGAGACAGGAAGTCACGGGACAGGAATCTAATCTACGCCGCCTACATCTCGAAGGTTGCTGGAGTAGTGACCATAATCACCGAGTCACGAGGACCCCGTGAAATTCTGGGACACGTGTAAGCATATAAGTGTTGTAGAAATTGGATTATATGTATATACACGGTGAAATTTCGATTTAATGTCAGGCTCGGGACCGGAGCGGTTAATCGCGCGCGCGAACAGACGGATAACAGAAAACCCTTAAAAAAACAACCCACCTCATCCATTACATATGAAGGAAGGATAAAAAATGCACGTTTACCAACTGGAAATACACTACTATACAATAATGTACCGGACATCGGATTTGCATAAAATTCAACTACTTGTTTGGGGTGCTTTTCGTGGTATGGCCTGGGATCTTTGCATGTTGTTTCTGGTGAATTGAACGCCGACGTCTACATGAACATTTTGGACAGTCAGGTTCTTCCTACGTTTTGGCAATTTTATGGAATGGATGAATGTTACTTCAAGGACGATAACGCTCCATGTCATGTTTCAGCCTCTATCAAGCAGTGGTATCAAGATATGTATGTAAAACGTCTTCCCTGGTCTGCTCAGAGTTCCGAACTAAACCTCATAGAATATTTGTGGGAGACAAGTTAGGGCGACAATTAAGGACCAGGGAATCACGTCCGAAATCCACAATTGAGTTGGCGACATCCTTGTAGCAGGAATGGACACAGATACCCGTAGCTGTGTATCAAAACCTTGTTGAAAATATGCTCAGAAGGGTTGCTAGTGCAATTGCAGCAGGTGGGTGACCACCCTCCTATTAAAGCATGTATTCTTTCCCTTATCATCTCATCAATCATATTGTAGTGTACATGTATTTTATTCTACAGAAACAAACAATATGCAATATACATTAAGTACATGAATTTACATGAACTTATGCTCTAGACGTAGGTATAAATTTGAATTTTAAAATAGCATGTCATTTTCTGTGTGTGTGTACGTACTAATAACTTTTAATATTTATTTAATTAGCTTTTAATAACGTACCGACAGTTTAAAGAGTGGCGGTTAATCGAAATTTTATTGTAAAAACATTTTACAATTAAAATCTTTTACATAATTTCTCAATACACAAAGATTCTTTTCCCTTCCAGGAAAAATATATAGTCCCCATACCAATCAAAAACTAAATCTATAAAAATAAACGCATAAAATAAATATAAATTGCAGGTTCTCCTTATTCAAAATCTTTGAAAAACTATCAATCACCCTGTTCCCTAGCAGAAAAAAAAGAGACAAAAGGGGAAAAAATCCCACATAATATCGCAGTATCCCTCTGACTCTTCCCGTCATTTATTTTCTTCAATGTTCCTTGAATTTGGGTCAATCCCGAATCGTGGTTCAACTAAACCATTAGTCATGATGTTTCCTAAACACATAAACTCCAATTAAAGTTCTCGGCGTACCTATGAGGCTTCGGCATGAATAATGATCCAACCGCATGAGAGTTCTTATGGAGTGGAAATCCTTTCCCGAGAGCGCAGTGTCGAGCTGCTTAGATGGTCGAGTTTAGAGGGAGCTTTAAATGTCAATGTAGGACATGGTTGGGTTTATGTTCTGCGCGATCAGATTCCGATGCTTTGTATTATTATGAGAGATCCCTTGAAAGACGTGTTTGCTTGTGTTATCGGTTTCGCAGTTCCATTCTTGTTAAGTGTAACGTGCTATTATTCTTAGATACACTGGTTATTAGGTATTAGAGAAATAGCTGTAGTTCTGATTGGGTTCAGATAGCATCTACACTAAATCCTACGAGTAAAAATAAAGGAACGTAAGCGTGAGGTTGATGATTCGTGGGGAATAAGTTTTCCGCAGACCCAATACGACCCTCGAATAATTTTAAGCGGCCCGCAGATCAGATACGGCCTTTCGGATAGATTTACTCGGCCTGCAGAGTAAGTATAGCCTTCTGCATGGTATAACCGAGGCACCAGTGATTTTTCCTCCGTTTCTTTTCTGCCCTCGGTCACCCATCTGCTTTTTCTTTTTCTTTCTCTCTCATTGTGTAATCCGTCTTGCATTTGAACCAGTTTGTTCAGATATGGCTCTTGGCGCCTTAATCCCGACGGTTTTATGGCATTCCGGGTGACTTAACCAATCCACATACCAGATGCGGCCCTTCGTATAGATTTGAATGGTCTGCAGAACAAGTATGGCCTTCGGCATGGTATAACCGATGCACCAGTGATTTTTCCTTCCTATATTTTCTGCCCTCGGTCACCCACCTGCTTTTTCTTTTTCTTTCTCTCTCATTGTGTAATCCGTCTTGCATTTGAACCAGTTTGTTCAGATATGGCTCTTGGCGCCTTAATCCCGACGGTTTTATGGCATTCCGGGTGACTTAACCAATCCACATACCAGATGCGGCCCTTCGTATAGATTTGAATGGTCTGCAGAACAAGTATGGCCTTCGGCATGGTATAACCGATGCACCAGTGATTTTTCCTTCCTATATTTTCTGCCCTCGGTCACCCACCTGCTTTTTCTTTTTCTTTCTCTCTCATTGTGTAATCCGTCTTGCATTTGAACCAGTTTGTTCAGATATGGCTCTTGGCGCCTTAATCCCGACGGTTTTATGGCATTCCGGGTGACTTAACCAATCCACATACCAGATGCGGCCCTTCGTATAGATTTGAATGGTCTGCAGAACAAGTATGGCCTTCGGCATGGTATAACCGATGCACCAGTGATTTTTCCTTCCTATATTTTCTGCCCTCGGTCACCCACCTGCTTTTTCTTTTTCTTTCTCTCTCATTGTGTAATCCGTCTTGCATTTGAACCAGTTTGTTCAGATATGGCTCTTGGCGCCTTAATCCCGACGGTTTTATGGCATTCCGGGTGACTTAACCAATCCACATACCAGATGCGGCCCTTCGTATAGATTTGAATGGTCTGCAGAACAAGTATGGCCTTCGGCATGGTATAACCGATGCACCAGTGATTTTTCCTTCCTATATTTTCTGCCCTCGGTCACCCACCTGCTTTTTCTTTTTCTTTCTCTCTCATTGTGTAATCCGTCTTGCATTTGAACCAGTTTGTTCAGATATGGCTCTTGGCGCCTTAATCCCGACGGTTTTATGGCATTCCGGGTGACTTAACCAATCCACATACCAGATGCGGCCCTTCGTATAGATTTGAATGGTCTGCAGAACAAGTATGGCCTTCGGCATGGTATAACCGATGCACCAGTGATTTTTCCTTCCTATATTTTCTGCCCTCGGTCACCCACCTGCTTTTTCTTTTTCTTTCTCTCTCATTGTGTAATCCGTCTTGCATTTGAACCAGTTTGTTCAGATATGGCTCTTGGCTCCTTAATCCCGACGGTTTTATGGCATTCCGGGTGACTTAACCAATCCACATACCAGATACGGCAGAACAAGTATGGCCTTCGGCATGGTATAACCCAGTGCTCCCCAACCTTTTTATCGCCGCGGACCGGATCAACGGTTGATAATTTTAATGCGGCCAGCTGAAGGGGGGGGGGACGTTGATTGTTTATATTTTAGATTGTTTTGATTTAATCATTTTAATTTAATTGTATTTAAACATGCCTTCAAAATAAAATACAGTTGCACCAAAAAATGAATATAAAGTTATTTAACATTGTAACGGAACCAACAACGCCCCCTAGCGGACTGACAAAACTAACACAGTGTAACTCCAACCCTGGAGCAAACAGCAGCTAGGCTGTAGTATGTGATAGTAAAAATGTCCCTGTCCCTTATCTTTTGTGTGCGTGAAAGTCTTGTAATTTCTGTAGTTTATGTTGTATGTTAATAAATTCAATTTAAGTGTTAGCTAGCCGTGTCAGCATACATCATTGCTACAGAGAAATGGCTACCCAACTGTGGGCCCGATCCCGATATCCATCGGATAGATAAGTATTTTTATACTTTATGTCGTCTAAACCTAGACAAAAAAGTCATTTATAAAGAAGGTTTTTCAAAGTTGTACTGTAGAAATAGTAATTTTTAACTCAGAAGAAATTCCTTTATTTTGTATGTATTGTAATGAGAAAAAAAAATTGATTTCGTTTTAATGCTAAGTTGTTCGTCTGACTACTTAAACTTGCAAATCAATCCTGATTTAAGTGTTTCAGAAAGCTTAAAACTATTTAACTGTATATATGTATTTAAATAGTTGGATAATTAACGATTAATTATGAATATTAATGCTGTGGAATGTGTGTGTTGTGCTGAAATAATGTATCGATAACTAGTAGTTGAACGACCTTGAACTCTAAAATTTCCCGCCTAAAGAAAATCTTAGTCGACGTCTAACACGGCGCCAGTTGTTTTTATTTTTCTTATTAGGCGCGTTGTTAGGCGCGAAAAAAAAAAGAAGATTTTGTATGTATCGTTTTTTTTTTTTTTTTCATGATCTTTATTTTATATTTACTGCATTGTCATTCTTCAACGAGTGGAAATAAAAATAAGGTGCGTTTCAATAAAGATAACACACAAAAGAAATATTGCTTTCTGAATTTAGGGAGATATTTTATTACAAAAGAAGTTGATATTTAAAGTATTGCCTTTATTGTATTATTATTTTTGTAATGAATGGTAGTTTAGATCAAGTTATTAAAGTGTGTTGAGGAATTCATGATTTATAATTAGTGTTAATGCAGGTATCTGTATACATGTGTTTCTGAAAATTTTCATACTTTTGCTATTTTTCATACTTTAGCTAAGTGAATTTGGGAAATGTTTTATTTGTATTTTGATAATGGTTCTGAGAATTCAAGAATATTTGCATATAACTTTAGTTAACTATCAAAACGGAATGAACATTAATATATTCTAAACGTTTTGCATTTAAAGGTATTAAGTTTAGGACTATTAAACTTTAAACTTTGGACTCTCTTCTTAAAGAAAAAAAAAATTCCAACCTAAACAATAGTTAGGGGTTTTGGACAATATGGCGTTCCTAGGGAAAGGAAGGAAAGAAGTCCTCCGAACTCTTGCATCGGAGCTTGGTCTGGCTGTGTCGGACAGCTTAAAAGTTATCAAACTTCGAGAACTTATAATTAAAAGTGAAAATTACGAAGAAGAGGTCGTAAAGAATATGCTCGAAGTTATAATTGAAGATCGACTAAAAGCGGAGAATGCTGTCGAGGAAGACAAGTTGAAGGCTGAAAAGAAGGATGAGGAGGAAAAATTACTTAAAGCACAAGCAGAAGAACAGGTCCGAATTGAGAACGAGCGCAAGTATGAACTCGAAAAGCTAAAACTCCAGCTTGAAGCTCAAAAGGTTTCCAATTCAGTTGTTTCTACTCATGGCTCAGAGTACCCGAAATATGAACTCAGTCGGATTATCCCTAAGTTTAATCCAAAAGAAGATGAAATAGGACTGTTTTTAATTATTTTCGAACGTCAATTGAAGTTTATGAATCTTCCAGAGTCATCATGGATACCATATCTCATTGGTTCCTTACCAGCTGAAATAGCGCAGTTACTTGCTTGAGAAGATGAACAGGAGGCTCAAAATTACCAAAAGGTGAAAGAAATGCTTCTCAAGAGATTTAGGGTCACTGCTGATAAGTTTCGACAGTTATTTTCACAACATAGGAAGAATCCTGATACGACATGGAGGGACTACTTTTTCGAACTGGCTTCTTATTTTGAAGGTTGGACAAAGGAAATGAATGTCACCACCTTTGATCAACTCAAAAGTTTATTAATTACTGATCAAATTAAGAAAAGGACTCCACCAGACATCAAAGATCACTTCATTGATTTGTGGACAGATTGGGCCAACCCTCTAGATTTAGCTGAAAAACTGGATACTTATGAGAATATCCGTCAAGGAGTGAAGAAACACGTGTCGCAGACTCAAAAGAAAACATATTCTAGAGACGAAAATAAAACAGCCTCTACAGATAGAAGATTCCGTCCTGTGGTTAATAGACACGAACATACGCAAAGTCAATTTTCAAGAGTTTCGATACCTCGAAATTCTACTCCTAGATCAGAAGGAAGACCCCCAATTCGATGTTTTGGATGCGGAACACCAGGAGTTGTAATATCTAAATGTCTTACTTGTACAAAATCTAAAGTTGAAGTAACTACTGTCAACTGTATGAACTTGTTCACAAGTAATACAACTAAAGATCTTTCAAGCTTGATTATCTTTGAACTTATTGGTGAGAGAATTGCTGTGTGTGCCGATACTGGTGCCTCACACTCTATTGCAGGAGAAAAACTGTATAACTTTCTACGAAAGCATGGAATTGCTTTCGAGGACAAAAAGATTTCACTGACTCTTGCTGATGGAAAACTCAAATCCATGGTTGCTCTTAAAACGGTTATCAACTTGTGTATAGAAGTTAAAATTGTGTCAACAGAACTTCTTGTTCTTCCTGAAGCAAAAGGGAATAGCACGCTGTTAGGGAAAGGACGTTCAAAATGGAACCTGGCATTTTAGCGAAGATCCCCAGAGACAATATTTCTTCTATGTAAAGCCTACTGAATTAAAGGATACGCCGAAAACTTTTAAATCAACGATTGTGCCTGAGCCTACTACGGTTGTCCACTTGAGAAGTGATGAAGGAAGACATCTGACCCAGATGCAAAGTGAAGAATTAAACTGCTTACTTCAAGAGTACAAACGCTGCTTTGAACCAGGGGGAGAACCTACTCCTTTCATGAAGCACAGAATAGTTACTATGAATCATCATCCTATATCTGTTCCACCGTATCGTATGTCTCCGGCCAAGAAAGAAATAATGAAAGAACAAATTGATGAACTTTTGGCAAAGAACATAATAGAAGAATGTGAATCCCCATATGCTGCTCCGGTAGTGCTCGTCGCTAAGCCAAACGGGAAAGTAAGATTATGTGTTGACTACAGAGGCCTCAACGCCCGTTACGAAACCGGACACTTATCCATTACCTAGGATGGACGATCTTTTAAACGAAGCTACACCGACATCATACATGTCAACGATAGATCTACAATCAGGATATCATCAGGTACAAGTGGATGAAGACGATTTGGACAAAACTGCCTTTATTTGTCCTTTCGGAACTTACCGTTATCTACGCATGCCTTTTGGTCTACGTAACGCACCTGCCACTTTTCAACGCCTGATAGATAAATTCCGAAGTGGCCTGAAAGATGTTTTTGCACTCTCATATTTGGATGACATAGTCATCTTATCAGAGACTTTTGACAAACATTTAAAAGATCTAAAGACTGTTTTTGAGAGACTTTCTCTTTTTAAACTTCATGCGCGCGCGCGCGCGCGCACACACACACACAAATAGAGAGAAATGTCATTTTTCCTGTGATCGTGTTAAGTACTTGGGTTTCTGGATAACGAGAGATGGAATTGAAGCCGATCAAGAGAAAATCGCTTCTATCCAAAGAATTCCAGTTCCAACTAATATGAAAGAACTCCTGTCTTTCTTACAGACCTGCTCATGGTTCAGAAGATATGTTTCGAACTTTGCAGATATAACACGACCTCTTAGCAATTTAACTAAGAAAAGAGTCGATTGGTCGTGGGGTCTTGAACAGCAAGAAGCTTTCGAAACCCTAAAAGAACGCTTGACAACAGCCCCTGTGTTAAAGCAACCTGGTGGATGTAAGCCTTTCATAATTCGCACAGATGCGAGTAACTACGCCCTTGGCGCAGTCCTTCTCCAAGGAAATGGTCCAGAAGAACATGTGGTTGAATACGCTAGTCGTCTGTTGATCCCAGCAGAACACAATTATTCGACTACTGAGCGGGAAGCCTTGGCAGTAGTTTGGGCCTTAGAAAAATTCCGAGGTTACATCGAGAATCAAGAAATTATCATTGCTTCTGACCATCAACCTCTTAAATGGCTTCTGAGCATTAAGTCACCCTCAGGACGTCTAGCAAGATGGGCTCTGAAGATCCAATCGTTTAATCTGAAAATTGAATATACACCAGGAAGAGCTAATGTGGTCGCTGATATGCTGTCGAGACCGACATATTCACATGAAGATACAAACTGTGAAATGCAAGCTGTATCTATCAATATACCCACAAGAAAGTCTAGCGATATTCGAAAAGAACAGCTGGCAGATACAGATCTAAAGGAAATTATTGACTCCCTTGAGAGTAATGATAAAGACGAAAATTTTGCCAACTACATCAGTCGAGGATACATTATGAATGAGGGTGTCTTGTATCGCTACTCACCTGAAACCGAGTCAAACGATGCTCAACTCGTAGTCCCCATTCAAGAACGCCAGAGAGTTCTGCAGGAGCACCATGACGCTCCTACAGCCGGTCATTATGGTGTGGAGGGCACCTACAACAAGATTGCTTCCATATACTTTTTCACAGGCATGAGGAAGTACATTTCTGATTATATCAAAACCTGTGCAGAATGCAATCGATATAAGCCAACGAACCAGAAACCTGCTGGACTGCTTAGAACCCCAGTTTATGCACAGAGATTTGAAGTTCTTGCAATCGATCTCTTTGGTCCCCTACCAGAGACATCATCTGGAAAAAGATGGATTTTCATCGTGGAAGACACAAATACTAAGTGGGTTGAATTGTTTGCCCTTAATGAAGCCACATCAGCTAACTGTGCTAAAACACTACTCGAAGAAGTTTATTTACGCTATGGTCTACCTCGAAGGTTAATTAGCGATAACGGACCGCAATTTGTGAGCGCTGTCATGCAACAGACGTGTCACCTGTTAGGTATCACACAAGATCTCATACCAGTCTATCATCCACAAGCCAATCCATCAGAACGCAAAAACCGGGACTTGAAGCCCCACCTTGCAATTTTAGTTGGAGAAGAACATACTGCCTGGGAAGACAAGCTTCCTTTGATCCGATTTGCGATGAATACTTCTACTTGTGACACCACCGGTCACACTGCTGCATACCTACAGTTTATCAGAGAGCTGAGAACAACGGACGATGTGGTTCATGACATAAGAGGAGTTATTGATAACGACAACTTCATTCCCGAGATAACACCGTATCTCAAAAGATTTGCTCGTCTAACCACCCAGATAAAAGATAGAGTTGAATATAAACAAGACAAACGAAAGGAAAATTTTGATCGTCGTAGACGACCGATATACTTCAAACCTGGTGATCAAGTTTGGGTTACTATTCATCCCATCAGCAAAAATAAAAGAAGTCGAAAATTAATGCCCAAAAGAGAAGGACCATATGTAGTTCTCACAAATCGATCGCCGACAACATATGATATTGCCGACCCGGCCAGTCCAGACCAAACTCTTGGAACTTATCATGTGTCAGCATTAAAAACTTACGATGAATCCCAAGTAAAGAGAGACATTGGACATGTAGCTCCCATAAGAAGAAGGGGTCGCCCTAGAAAAAATAATCCTGGCTCCTCGCGTCGGGACGTCATCAGAGCCAGAGGGGGAGTCTGTAACGGAACCAACAACGCCCTCTAGCGGACTGACAAAAAATAACACAGTGTAACTCCAACCCTGGAGCAAGCAGCAGCTAGGCTGTAGTATGTGATAGTAAAAATGTCCCTGTCACTTATCTTTTGTGTGCGTGAAAGTCTTGTAATTTTTGTAGTTTATGTTGTATGTTAATAAATTCAATTTAAGTGTTAGCTAGCCGTGTCAGCATACATCATTGCTACAACATTTTAAAACGCTACATCAACGAGAGCCCTGAGCTTGTTTCTTTGCAATGAGACGGTTTCATCTAGGTGTGATAGGAGACGGTGACACTCGAAGTGTGTTGCTTATGTCCAGTTTATTCTGTTGTTTTGGTTGCTGTCACTGCAGAAAATCCTGCTTCACACAGATAGGTTGTCGGATATGGCAATATGGATTTAAGTGATGTGGTGGCAATATCAGGGAATTCCGCAATGACTTTAATCCAGCACACCGGCAGAGTTGTTGTCTCGACGTAGTTTTAAGACCGCCTTCATTTGCAATCTCCAGCAGTTGATCTTATTCTTGCACAGACATGCTAGATTCGCCTGATTGTTGACAAATTGGTAGCGGATCCATTCCTTACTAGTTAGTGGGTCTTTTGTGGTTGGGAAGTAGCGCTCGAACTCTTTTAAAAGCAAAGACAGGTGATCATGCACCAACTGGGAGAAGTAATGTTTAGGCTCAATCTCGTCTAAAATCCCTGCTATGTCCGAAACATGTCCAAAAGGCCTGTGTTTACGTGCCGTCCCCACAACTTCAGTTTGGCTTTAAATACAGCTACTTTGTCTGCAAACTTGAAAACAGCTGTCACATTTGTCAAAATTGGAAAATAGAGACATACAGAATTCAGAAATCATAATTGAAGCTCTAGTAACAGAACAAATTTCAAGTTCTGATTTACCGCCTCCTAATTTGAGTGGACATTTCATAGATAAGAACCGTACAAACAGGAGATAAATACACCACAGTAAATAAAATGGAAATATTTTAATGTTCCTTGGGTGGCCCGGAACCATTTGATCCACGGACTGGTACCGGTCCGCGGCCCGGGGGTTGGGAACCACTGGCTTAGATGATTAACCTTTTGACTACGACTACAGATATAACAAGTGCGATTCTGTCTTGGCACGATTTTTATAACTTTCACGGCACAACTGATGTACTGACTTTTTGTTTAAATTATTTCTTGGCGCGATAATAGTACAACTGCCGTACCCGCCGAACTGAAAAGGTTAAATGAATTTTTCTTGGGGTCCAAATGCAGTATACGTTTTATATAGTCTAGGTCCCATAAATACTAGGTTCGTTTCTGATACTGACGATGGGCTTGCCTTTCGGTTTTCGGAAAATTGACCTCCATACGTGTGACATCTATGGTTGCAGCGTCCATTGATAAGACGATATCTGCCACTACTGTTCGCCGAAGGCCACACATGAATTAAATGTACGAGTACACATGAATTAAATGTACGAGTACACATGAATTAAATGTCATGAGTTTTTTGTTCCTCTATCCGTCCAATCCAAAAAGGCACGATTAAAGTGGTGTCGGCAACAAGTGAATTGGACTGTGTCTGATTGGGCTAACGTTATGTTCACGGAAGACGAGATTTGCCCTCGAGCCAAATGACAAACGTATAAGGGTCTGGTGAGAACAAGGCACACGCAATCGGCAACAGAACATCATCGAGCATCACGCATTCCAAGGTGGAAACATCATCGTATGGACCGGAATTTCGTTGGAATAATCGCACCGACCTGCACATCTATAGACGGGGTTCTGTGAAGGCTGTCCGGTATCGGGATGAAGTCCTAGAACGCACTGTGAGATTGTACTCTGCAGCAGTTGGTCCTTATTTCGTTTTAATGGACGATAATGCGCGTACCCATTGAGCTATCATCGGCGACGACTACCTGGTGAGTGAGACGATTGCGCGTATGGTTTGGCTGGCGTACTCGCCCGACCTTAATCCCATTGAAAGTCATTGAGCCCTCGACAGTGCTATGTCTGCACGTTTCCCACCCCCAACTAATCTCACAGAGTTGCAAACTGCTCTACAGGAGGAATGACGATTCATTGACTCTGGGGTGGTTGATCACCTAATGGAAAGCATAGTCACACGCTGTAAATTTTTTATGGGGATTAGGGGTGGTCATATACTCTATTAATACCGGTTTTGTTTATTTGTTTTGGATTTAAAGAACATTTTGTTAATGACTGCAAAGCTCTTACCTTTCACAATGCTGGCTTCTTAGACGACTGCCTTTTTTTAGCACATATTTCTCAACTAAATAACTAACTAACTAACACCAACACACACTCCCGTGCCTAGTGTCGTGAGACACTGTACCAGTTTAAATGCATATTTCTCAACACGAAACCGTGACCTCTGCAGAATCTACCTCTGCAGAAAATTCCAGCCTCTCAAATTCAGATTGGCTTCTGGAAATTACCATTTTTCTCTTCGTGCTTAATTTCTCTTCGTGCGAGTTTGGAAGCAGTGGACCGACGAGCACCAGACAGCTCGAAAAACTATGAGTGGACGACGGAAGGTGACATCAGCGGCTGATGATAGATACCTGGTCCACATGTCGGTGAATGACCATACAGCTTCCTCCAGGCAATTGGCCTACTGCTTGGTCTACTACTTTAGTCTACTGCTACAGGTGTACTAATGTCGGCCTCGTCAATTCGCCGACGTCTGCTACACCATGGACTGCGTGCAAAGATATCTTTATACAGGATCCCCCTCACGCCAAACCATCGACGGCTGCTTCTGCAATGGTGTCATGATCACAGAGTCTGGCGGGCTGATTGGTAACACGTTGTCTTTTCTGACGAATCTCGCTTTAATTTGTGGAACCATGATGACAGCATTCGGTTTAGACGCTATGCCGGTGAACTCTGCCTTCCAGAGTGCGTTATCGAACGTTATAGTGGCCAATTTCGTGTCATGGACTATCTCACCTGCTACGAATCGAGGGTAATATGAATAGTAACAGGTACGTCCATGGAAAGTCCGAAGTTGTTCCTTTCCTTCAAGGCATCCCTGGAGCTATCTTTCAACAGGATAATGCACGCCCACATGTCGCAAGGAATGTTCGAGACTTCTTATCAGCCCCACACATGCAACTTCTTCCGTGACCTGCTTATTCGCTGGATATATCGCCTATTGAGCATGTGTGGGATTTGTTTGGTCGGTGTCTCGCTAGTGATCTTATATCAGCGCGTGGTGACTACACCAAATATTGTTTTTTTAGCTTTGAAAATTTATTCATTTATTTGTACTAATACAAGCCATTTGTGTATTAAATTTCATTTAATTCTGATGACTCCTTTGTGGTGTTGCATTTTTTACAAACAGCAGTATATTTAATTCCCTAGAAGCTAGTCTTCTATATTTTGCTTGAATATTTGGAGAACTTCAAACTTTTCACCGACAATGTTAGTCAATTCTTACAGTGTTATTGGAGATGCACAAAATTAATAAAAGTATTTTTAAATCTACGTGGACTCATTAGGTTGCAGGCTAGAGAATAAAACGTTTCTTCCGGAAGTGTAGGAAGTGTATAGCGCACCTCGCATGTTAAAGCCAGATCTGGTAGACTTTCGAACCGCAACATTTGCTTTAGATCTCTACTGGAAGTATGTATGTGTCTCCCTGTTTGTCTGTATCAGTATCCTGACAAATCTATAGCACTTACAATCATGAAATTTGGCAAACAAGTAGTACTAATTATTTGCTATATTTGTGTCCAGTCCGAATTTTAAAATTAATCTAGAGCATTTAAAAATTAATTTATCAATTTTTTCACCTTTCGTCCTATTTTTCGGAATGTGACGACATACTACCTCCAAAAAGGAGGGGATTTTGCAATTTTTGACAGCTGACGTCACAAGCGTTTTTCGTCCTAATGCCTTTGGAACCACACCACGTTTTATCGATTCTAGCGTGTTTTGATTTACGTTGTTGATAATAGCAGCTACGAGGCCATCATGGCCTTGTTCGTTTGCGAAGCAAACTAAATAGGAATACGAATACAAGGGGTGGCGAGCTTCATTGGTCACGCATGACCCCTATGGAAAGAGCTGTCAAGGTCAACGCTGTGCTGACAACGCTGTGGCTAGTATTTAAATAAAACTAACTAATACCACTTTCAAACCTTAAAATTTAATCGCAAATGTTAGAAAACGTAACTTATTATATAAATTGAAACAAACAACATGGTGGTGAGTAAGCCAGATATTTATTGTAGAAAATAACGAAATCAGATATAAATCTATTGAATGTTCAGATTCTATGGTTCAGTGATTCAGATGTGCTTATTTCGATCTTATTTCTCGAACTGTAGCCAAAAAAAGAGACCCATAAGACTTTTGTCAGGAGCTTCCTCAGCTAAAGCTCCTTTCAAAAGCCTTATGGGTAGAAACTATGGATTTAACGGTCAGTATAAAAAAATGAGACCCATAAGACTTTTGTCAGGAGCTTCCTCAGCTAAAGCTCCTTTCTAAAGCCTTATGGGTAGAAACTATGGAAACAACGGTGAGTCTCAAATAGTTTTCAAAGTCGTGATTCGTCGTAATCGTGAGTCATATTCGTGAGTCATATTGGAGAGTCATATTCGTTGGTCATATTCGTGGGTCATTATCGTGAGTCATATTCGTGAGTAGCAATCGGTAGTAGTGTTCAAGTATCTGCAGTTCAATACTGTAAGCTCTCTTCAAATGAGTAGTGCATCTAGAGAGATCCCCAAGATTCCGAGCGTTTTAACTCGATATCATTAAAGGTATCGGCCACGATGGTAGGCTGTAATACCTCGTCCACATTATAGTGTGGCTCGATGGACGATCGCCGGAGATTGTCCTCCAGCCATCCGTTTATAAATTCCACGATGGTTCCGGAGTAAAGGAAGTGACATGAGCCTTCTCCATAGCCGCGGTGCAAAGGAAGCTCGGGCTCGGAGACGTAATTTACGTAAGACTCAAAGTTGGAAAGATCATCGTTCAAATCGTTCAACAAACCCTGGGTATCCGGGTCTCCTGATTTCCCTGGTTTGCATCTAAAATAAAAAGACAAATCAGTGAGCTTAAAGAAACGTGTTTTTTTTACAAACGTAAGTTATATTTCAGGTATAGTTTTTGACCCCCTCCAAACACCTCAAATTTCAGAAGTATTCATTATAACAGCTATATATAGGTGTCATTCTATCTTATAAAAGAACATTTTTATATTTGAATGTTGACATGAATAGAACATTGAAAGGAAAATTAAAATGCAACTGAGCGGCACGTATTGCTTCGGATTATGTTTTATAGCTCCAGATTTACTTTTACAGAATAGGATAAATCGCACATATTTCTAATTTTTATAATTATTCTCACATTTGTCGCTCTATTTGAATTTGTGTAATTAATCGGATTAATACAATCGGATTAAAAAATTGAAAAATATTTTAATTTTTTCTAAAAACACATTTTTATTAAGTCTGAGCATAAAATTTAGTGGACCAGAGGTGTGTATAAAAAATAACTATATTTTAAACACGTACTGAAGATGGAAACCCTCAGTATTTAGTGTAAGAGTTTTGGTACTTACATTCTAACTCTGAGCCAATGTCCTATCTTGACGATTTTCGTCTTTAAAGGTTTCAAGAAGTTACCTTTCTTCGCCATTATCAAATTAAGAACGTCTTTTGTCGCTTTTTGTTTATTAAATTATCAAAATTCGCAAAACGTATAAATTCGCAGGAAGAAATTTGAATTCGCTCTTCCACAGAAAAAATACAAGTTATGATTTTTTAAATTTTATGTGGTGTGTTGAAATGAAAACAATGCCATCAAACAATGAAACAATCTTAACAGTATATTTTTGTGTATACAATGGATATATGATGTTCCTGTCTAATTGTTTAACAGAGAATTTTTAAAAGGAAGTTGCATTATTGAAATAATTAGTACGGACATTTCAATTAACACATGGGGAAAATATTGTCTTTTAACTATACTTGTTCTCAGATTTTTCTGTCAGTGATATTTCTAAGATTGTATCAACACAATAAAGCTTTTGAAACTTGGATTTGAGTTTTCACATATTCTCACGCATACAAAATTGTATAATCTGTTTCTCTAACCATTCGAGCGGGGTTGATAAGATACCTCGTCCATCAACAGCCAGCCGACCCAACTGGTCTGGTGGTTAAAGTGTTAGCCTCTAGATCAGTAAGTTACTGGTTTGAATCCGGGTCAGTGCATGGATATTTGCAAACGTAGGGTGTAGAGGCGGCCGGTGCACCTTAAATATGTCTTAGCCAGTGCTGTAGGCGTAAAAAAAGCAGAGGGTATACCTACAGAATATCTTCCAGTGGGAGTCGAAACATGTACTTACTACTTAAACATTCCACAAAGGGGGGGGGGGGAACGTACACACACGCACAAACGTGTACAGAGTTTGTTCACACATTTTTTAGACAATGTATATTGTATTCACAAAATTAAATTACATAAAATTCTTGTGTTTTAAATGTTCTATTAGATAGCCCTTATTCTGAACTATCTTTCGACACCGTAATTTCCAGGATAATAATGCCTTTTGAAGTGTCAGAAGAGATATCCTATCCCATTCCTCCTGAACAGCTTTCCAGAGTCATATAAGTGTTGTGGGACGACGTTTGGATAATGCAGATTTTAAAAGTCCGAAAGCACAAAAATTCATAGGTGATACATCGGGAGATTGAGTAGGGATATCAGTGAAGGGTATGGCCTTGATACCGGTTTTTTGTTCCATTTCTTTTAGGAAATTTACAGTGGATATTGATATGTGACTGCTAGCTTTGTCTTGATGGAGTTCCACAGATTTATGGCACTGTGGGTAAAACGATGGTATTTCATTCGGAAAAAATAGAATATGTTCCATATAGTATTTGGTGTTAATCTTGACATTTTTTTTCCACTCGCTTTATTTTTAACTTGCCATTATATGAAAAACCAGCAACAATCATGAATCCCTTAGAAAAACTTTCTTTCGTTTATGTGAGCCATGTACTTCATTTTTTTATCCCCTTTTTATGATATGAAATGGCTTTTTGCTGCAATCATTTAAATACACCCAAGATTCATCTATTGTGACAATTTTTATCCATTTTTCTTTGGATAAGTGTTCATATAGAATTCGGCAGCGTGTCCTGCGTTCAGCGATATGCTTTGGAGAAAGACGATGCACATTGCGTTTTTTCGCTTTCTTAAGATTTAAATCAATGTTTATCATTTTGTTTACAGTGGACACCGAGCATTTTAATGATTTTGCAACTGTCCTTTGAATAGGGGGATTTTCTTTTAACATTAAACAACGTACCTTTGTAATAGTCTATGATGTCCGTTTCTTCCTTGGATACTTGTTTGAAATTTTTGTCCCACTTGAGGCTCCAATTTGACGTTTTTTCCCTTTCTTGTTGACGATATTACCTAACGACGCTTTAGATATCACAATACCTTGACTCTCACATCGTTTTTGGATAACGGAATATGAATATTTCTCTTCGGAAAGAGCATAAATATAGCCTTCGAACCACTGCTTCGTTAAGAACGCCATTTTGAATAAAAACAATCCTCTCAAGCTGCAGACGGGAATTTTGACTTTTAAAAACATAGTACAACTGCAGTTATTTCTTTTGCAGCAATCGATTTTTTATTACAGCTAACCAAAATCGTCTAAAAAATGTGCAAACAGCCTCTATATACTATTTATATATACGAAATCCACACGCCAGGGTGTTAACCGCCCACTTACCACTTCCTACGGATGCGCATGGGGTATAATACTCAAAGGACCGGGGAATATGTTGGAATTAATCGAAGTTCACATTATCGGGAGTAAAAAGCCTATATTAATTTTATATTTCCGGAAAGGGGCAGAATTGTGGAACTTTGAAGAAACTTCGTCCTAAGCACACATTTGTGTTCGTGTAATTGGGAGTTTATTGTATTAGGTCATACGGATAGTTCGCGTTTTCAAATCGAAGCTAGCTTTGTTAATGTTAAGGTCTTTTCTGCTTACACTGCATTATTATAGCATGTGTTGTGGCATAATTTATGTTTCACAGCAGTGCTAAAAATGGAGAACCAGAAAGTTCATTTTCGTCACATTCTGCTCTTTTATTTTAAGGAAGGAGAAATGCTAGTAAGACTGCTCCGAACTGTATTTGGTGTTGTTTCAGAGGCCACAGTTAGAACTTTATTTGTTAAATTTAATCGTAGAAATTTCAGCCTCGAAGATGATGCCCGCTCTGGACGACGATCCTCTGTAGACGAGGACCTATTAAAAGATACTATCGCTGAAAATACACGCTACACATTTCAGGAACTATCACGCAATCTAAATATTCCAAAAAGTACAGTTCATGATCATCTGAAGAAGATCGTATATGCAAGCCGTTACGATGTATGGGTACCCCATACTTTAACACAGCAGAGACTGTCAAACAGCACCTCGATAACTTCTTTATAAATAAGCCTAATGGTTTATTTAAAAAAGGAATTTTTACAGCAGTCAAAAAGAAGGCAAAAATTCAAATAACAAAATAGGGCTTATGGGATTCAATAAACCTTTCTTATGAATTTGTTCTGCTTCGTCGGTATTTATCTTACAAAAACGCGCAGAACTTTCCGGATTACTCAAGATTTATGCGATGCAAAATATGCAGACTAGCATCGAGTGATATTCAAATTTGAAAAATATCACTACATTAATATTTAACTATATAAATAATTACTGGAAATTTTAAGAAAAAATTATTTAAACACATATAAAGTAGGATGTAATTTTTTAAAAACAAATTTTAAGGCCTACCTTAATCATTTTTACTAAAATATTTTCCAAACTGTTTGTCTCTGTGTCTCTTTTTATAGCGCATACTCATGATCTATTGTATACTGAAGAGCAATGGTTGGCCAAGCAAAAATTTACAAATTTTTTCCGGTTGAAAGTGTTTTATAGGTGGTCTATTTGCATAAATAAACAGTTGAAATCAATAAAGCTGATCTCAAATCGGTTACACTAAGTTATTCATTCTGCTAACCCACGCTCTCATCGGCCGTTGAACATGGTAATGTTTCAATTGTGCTTAAAAGAGGCTTTATTTTTTCTGGAAAAACTTGGGCGTTTTCATTTGTCCCTTAAAACCTGAATAGTGCACATTTCATCTATACCAAAACGTCGACAGATCCTTTTTACCTTCTTTTCTCTATGGCGAATATCTCCTGTATTTATATTTTCTGGATCAAACTTGTATACGTCCTTCAAAGTTGACAATTTTTTTCATTCACATCAGACAAAGTCTGGATTTTTCTCATTCTATCGACAGTATTTTGAATGAATTGACTTTGATTAATAGGTACGAATTTTGAATTATATACCATGGTGATATCTTGAAATAGAAACTTTTCTTTTGTTTCTACAGCTATCTGCGTTTCATGTAATGTTTCACGCGTTGCTTTCTAGGAAAAGCAAAGCGTGTACGTAGTTTTAAAAAAAAAGCAGAGGGTATACGGAATTTGCTGTAAATACCAGTGTGTATACGGCGTATACCGCCGTATACACCCTCCACTACAGCCCTTGTCGTTGCCGAAAGTACTCACGTTGGGTTTGCCTGGACGTTTGGAGAGTGGGGTGCCAACTCGTTGGCTCGTCATCTTACCATGGTTCAAAATTACCCGGTGTTATTCTCAGACCTTTCCCAGGGGATTTATCCCGGACCGTCGTCAATAGCCCGTTGTTTTGCAATAGTAGGACGTTAATTAAAAAAAAATCACTCGAATTAATTGTGAAAGCACCCATAACAATTTCTGATCCAGTTCCCTGCGTTTTCAGGGACCGTTGTGGGACAGTGGTATGTCCACTGTGTTATCAACCTTCCAGTTGGAAGTGGCGAAAGTTCGATTCTTCTCAGGTGCATTCCTTCTTGTGTGTATTTTTCTCTTCTGAATCAGTAAAACTTTTATTGTGTGCATATTATTTGATGTAGTATGAATGGTAAACCGCGTTGACCCCGTAGTTGCAAACTTCTCCCCATCCAAACATCGAAGCTATTCCGAGAAACCGCACTCATTGTATCGTCAAGATCTCGTGTCGGGGTGGCTATTTGGCGAGTTTGCAACTCCAATTTTGTTTTCAACCAGGAGTCGGTAAAGATCAAAGGATTGCAATTTTTGGGGGACATTTCTCCGTTTCGATATTGCTTGACAATTACCGCTTCACTGTGCCATTCGGCACCCCGTGGTCACATTCGCCGTCTTTTTTCACTTATTGAGACATTTTGACCTCATCGCATGCCTTGACCATTTCCAACGCCAAACTGTCTTTGAAGTGACCTATTCGATTAAAATGGCGTAATGAATGGTGAATACTCTTGTCTACGAAGGAATCAGAAGAGTAATCATTAGGGATGCGATAGCGAGTGCAAAACATCGATTTTGAAACAGCGATGTTGATAATACATCGCCCTAAAATCAACGATGGTTTTCAACATCAGTGTTTTGAACCATGATCAGATGACGAGGTCAACATCTGAGCTGGTACCTCAATCTCCAAAGTTCCACACCACGCCAACGTAAGGACCTCGGAGGCCACGAGAGATTTATTAAGTACCAATCCCTATTAGGGATGCGAAATCCACCACAAAACCTCGATGTTTTGAAACATCGTCGAAGTTCAAAATTAAAACATCCATGTTGATAATACATCGGCCAAAACCCATCGATGTTTTTGAACATCAGTGTAATTAATCTTCACCCCATTTCTTAAAACTGGTTTAGTATTCTCAATTATTAATGTTCGCCGGAGAGAGGGGGGGGGGATATTTAATTTGTCGTTTTTCATGTTTATTAATTTATAAGTAAGACCTTCTTTTAACTGTCAAAACACAAAGTAAAAAAATATATATAAGAACAATTAACAAATATTTTATTTTCAAATTGAATAATATTAAAGAAAGTTATATTTACAACAATTTGACATAGGAACTACTAACTATAAGTATAATTAGGTAGGTACATAACAATAATTATTGTTAGTTATTATTAATTATTTACTAATATATTGAGAGGGGGAAACACTACAAGCTTATTTTTTATTTGCTGTAAATAAAATATATTAGGGCCTGTTATTATTATAGGACCCAGTATTTTTTATTTACAGTTTGTAAAAAAATAAGTTTGTTAACTTTCTCCACCTAAACCGTCTTCTTTTTTCATCCGTTAGGGAAAAAGCTCTTTCTGATAGGACATATGTCGCCATCACTCACTTTTTTCATTCAAAAATAAATAATCGATAACGTAAAAGCATCGACACTATTAAAACATCGATGTTAAACAAACATCAGCTCCAATAAATCGATGTTAAATACCTCAATATTTTTCGATGTTTTGAAAACAACGACATCGCGATGTCTCATTCCTACTATTCACACTTATTACCCTTGAACACATTAGTCTTAAAGTATGTAAGTATGTTGAATTTAGTGATTACTGAAATTATACTACGTGGTTATTTTTTTAATTTTTATAATGGTACATTTTTAATTTAAAAATAAAACATCGACAAGTATGTACATCGATGTTAAAAAAAAAAACGGTTCAGTAAATCGATTAAAAAAAACATCGGCTCCAATAAATCGATATTAAATACATCGATATCGCATCCCTAGTGCTCACCCCTTGGTGTTGCCAATAGAGTCGACAAAGCGTTTACATCGGAGTGGGTCGTAAAACGTGTACATAGAAACGTAAAACATCCTCGCCACAAAAAGAGGGATAACAATATTTGCAACTCCTGTGTAAACGCGGCTTAAGGCTTTTGCATCATGGAAACTTCCTTTTTTTTAATAAATCATTTTTACTTGACGTTATCTTGTGCTTCGCGTAGGCTGACAAAATAGTCTCCTTACGCCATAAGACGGCATAACTACCAATTACACGAATTATTTCAAAATGAAATTTAATGAATGCTTGTTGAGGAACTTACATGTTTTTATTTACATTTTTATAATATAGAAAATGAAAAAATATGATGGAAAGTTTCTTTTATTTTTACTTTTCTAACCCGAAAAGGGAAAATAAAAAATTTTAAAGTTCGCACTATTTACTTCATCTCAAAAACGCTAGATTTTTTGCGCCGCTTCTTGTGACGTCACAGTGTCCTATAGACCAGTGCTCCCCAACCTTTTTATCGCCACGGACCGGATCAACGTTTCATAATTTTAACACGGCCCGCTGAGGTGGGGGACGTTGATTGTTTATATTTTAGATTGTTTTGATTCAATAATTTTAATTTAATTGTATTTAAACACATGCCTTCAAAATAAAATACAGTTACACCAAAAGATGAATATAAAGTGATTTAACATTTTAACTCACTAGAACGCTAAATCAATGAGAACCCTGAGTTTGTTTCTTTGCTACGAAATGGTTTCATCTGGGGGTAATAGGAGACAATGACACCCGAGGTATATTGCTTAGGTCCAGTTTAATCCGTTGTTTTGTTTTGGTTGCTGTCACTGCAGAAAACCCCGCTTCACAAAGACAGGTTGTCGGAAATGGCAATAGGAATTTAAGTGTTGTGGTGGCAATCAGGGTATTCCGCCATGACTTTAATCCAGAACACCGGCAAAGTTGTTGTCTCGAACGTAGTTTTAATTCCGCCTTCATTTTCAATCTCCAGCAGTTGATCTTCTTGCACAGACACGCTAGATTCGCCTGATTTCTTGTCAAATGGGTCGCGGATCCATTCCTTACTAGTTCGTGGGTCTTTTATGGCTGGGAAGTAGCGCTCGAACTCTTTTAAAAGCAAAGACAGGTGCACCAACTGGGAGAATGAACGTTTAGGCTCAGTCTCGCCTAAAATACCCACTAATGTCTGAAACATGTCCAAATTGCCTCTGTAAACGCGCCGCCCCCACAACTTCAGTTTGGCTTTAAATGCAGATGCTTTGTCTGCCAACTTGAAAACATCTGTCACATTTGTCAAAATTGGAAAATAGAGACATACAGAATTCAGAAATCATAATTGAAGCTCTAGTAACAGAACAAATTTCCAGTTCTGATTTACTGCCTCCTAATTTGAGTGATCATTTCAAAGATGAGAACCGCACAAACCCGACAGAAATACACCATAGTAAATAAAATGGAAATAATGTAATGTTCCTTCGGCGGCCCGGTACCATTTCATCCACGGACCGGTACCGGTCCGCGGCCCGGGGGTTGGGGACCACTGGTATAACCGATGCACCAGTGATTTTTCCTTCCTGTATTTTCTGCCCTCGGTCATCTATCTTCTTTTTCTCTTTCCTTCTCCCTCAGTGTGTAGTCCATCTTGCATATGAACCAGTTTGTTCAGATATGGCTCTTGGCGCCTTATCCCGACGGTTTTATGGCATTCCGGGTGACTTAACCAACCCACATACCAGATACGGCCCTTCGTATAGATTTGAATGGTCTGCAGAACAAGTATGGCCTTCCGCATGGTATAACCGAGGCACCAGTGATTTTTCCTCCCTTTCTTTTCTGCCCTCGGTCACCCATCTGCTTTTTCTTTCTCTCTCATTGTGTAATCCGTCTTGCATTTAAACCAGTTTGTTCAGATATGGCTCTTGGCGCCTTAATCCCGACGGTTTTATGGTATTCCGGGTGACTTAACCAACCCACATACCAGATACGGCCCTTCGTATAGATTTTCTTGGTCTGCAGAACAAGTATGGCCTTCCGCAAGGTATAACTGATGCACCAGTGATTTTTACTTCCTTTCTTTTCTGCCCTCGGTCACCCATCTGCCTTTTCTTTTTCTTTCCCTCTCATTGTGCTGTCCGTCTTGTGTTTGGAGTAGGTTGTTCAAATATGGCTCTTGCGCTATAAAACCCGACGGTTCTATGACCTTCCGGGTGACATAACCCACTCGCAAATCAGGTATGGCCCTCTAGATACATTTGATCGTCCTGCATACCAGTAGCACCTTTCTGGATAGGTTTACCTGAACTTCTGATCAGATACAGCCCTCTGGATAGGTTTAGCACAACCATTAACCTCATACCGACCTTTGGATATGTTTACCCGAACCACTGTCTAAATACAGAGCCCTCTGAATAGGTTCACCCTTACCATTGACCAGATACAGTCCTCTGGATCGGTTCACCCCAACCTCTGACCGTATTAGACCCTCTGAACAGGTTTACCCGAATAACTGACCAGATATGTTAGTTCGGCCCATTTTACCTGCCCTACAGTTCCGATATGCTATGAATTTGCAGTTGGAACATTCACAAGACGTAGAGCAAAATAGTATCTTGTGATTCAGACTGACTGAAAAAGTTTGGTTTACAACAAATTAGGGGCTGTCCTTTTCGTTTAAAAGCTCAAAATAAAAAATCATAAGTCAAAAATGCTCCTTATTTTCTTCTATATTTAATGCTTAAAATATTCTAAAAACACAACCCGATAACACAATTTTTTCCCGAATACTCGCTGAAATTCCTTCTTTCACAGAACCAACTTTACACGTGTGAAGTAGATAACTCTTCAGTTTTGAGATGCAATGTAGCGCCAACACGGGCCTCAACTGTATTTTTAACTTCAACCGTATTGTTAACTGTATTATTAACATAAGTTCCACAAATATGAAGAAGCGATTTTTCTTAAAGAGTCGTTCAGTTTCCTAATTCTGTTTTCTAAACCTCGCCAACTAAACCTTTAAATTCTCTACAAGACTATTTCAAGCATAGACATCACATATAAGGGACCAGCCTTTTCTGTCTACATTGTTATCAACAGAAAAAAATCGACCCATCTCCATGTGGTTTCGACAACATATTTCGTACATCAAGATGTAACCGAATTTGCATCAACGAGATATCTTGTTTATCAAGATCTGACCAAATATACTAATAAAGAGATATCTCGTTCATCAAGATCTAACCGAATTTGCTAGTGACGAGATATCTTGGCATCAAGATACGAGGTACCTTTTCGACAGAACCACCTGGTGGATTAACATAATTTTACCAACACTCGTTCACACACACATACACACACAGGTAGGTTGAAATGCATCTCTCGATCCATTTATGTTAACATGTCCATAAAATCTTGACTTTTCACATTAATTTGGGATTGGAGTAGCTCGGTTGGAAGAAGAATGGTTTTGCAACTGGAGGGTTGCGAATTCGAATCCAAAGACCGTCGTTTACAAAGTGGTCTGGTGCAGGTTTAATCTGTTATGGCTTCAAATGTGGTTTGGAAGTTTGAAGAGTGAGTTAAAAATTACTTGGAGTTGTCCTTGGATCTCTTCAAGATTGATCCCGGTTCCAATAGCCCGTTGAGTTGCTCCTGTGAGACGGTGGCTAAATACTTACATACCTAACTTCTGAACAATTTTCGCTTCTATAACTGCTTCCAACTGATTTCAGTGGAAGAAATTAAAGTGAGAATGAAGACATGTTTCGGGCTCTTCGACTTGGATTACAATCTTAAGCTTGTAAGCCCAGAAATCGCAGCTAAGAGGATTAACAACCAGAAGCCGATCTGTCTAGTTTGAAAGGGACTCTGGAAGATGGGCGGAATCCAACAGAATTCCAAAAGCTTATGCTTTAAATACAAGAGTCCCTTTCACGTTATGCTTCGATTCCACCGACGGAGGATGTTTGGATCTTTCATTTAAATCTCTTCCATTCATCCGATACGAACTGGTAGGCTTATTCTTTTGTCGGCTGTGTAGATTTGGTGCATGCCGCTTCACTGATACACTCTTGAAAGAGCTATTGAATATAACGGAGCCTGAAGCCGGTATTATACTTACCCCTGGAATAATTTCAGATTGTGAAAGAGCTTTATGGAATATTAACACGTACAGTTACGGAAAAGGTTTGATGTGTGTTCTTACTCGAAATTAGGTAGTTTTAAAATATAGAAAACTAATTAAGTTCAATTTAAATGAATACACTTACGAATGTCATGAAATGGAGGTAGTTAACTAACGTCGCACTGGAGAAACGGGATATTAGCGACAGTCTGGGGTCTATCCCCAAGGACAAAAATTACAGGATAGCGCACGTAATTTTTAACCACGATGGTGAGGGGATTACTTGATCTGGTACCCCACTCTCCGAACTTCCACAGCACGCTTTAGGAAATGTAGGCCTAGACGGATCTAACGTGCACCAACCCCCTGAACACGATGGGCTGGTTGGACCGAGTTTTGAACTCGCAGCTAATCCGTTACTCTTCCAACTGAACTATCGCAGTAGTTATCATGGAACGAAACTTGAATAAATAATTTAATACAGGCACTAGAATTCATTACGAGTTCATCAATCTGCAAGAATCTCTAAGAATATAAAAAGGACACTATTTACAGATACACTGTCACAGGGAGGTAGGAAAGTATATTATAGAAGCCGCACTGGAGAAACAAAACGGTCTATTGGTGACGGTCCGGAATCATTAAAAGAACGGAAGGATTCGAGGACAACACCACGTACTTTGACCCACTATCCGATGGATAGATCACACCTGAGCTGGCACTCTCCAAACCTTCACGCTATGTCAATGTGATGATATTTAAGGCCACGACATATTTACCGTGTACCAGCCCCCTTTGTCCACGACGGACTTTGTCTGGATTCAAACTTTCAAGCCTCCGGTTACTGTAATCAGGCTACCTGTCATAAAGTATAATTATAAACTACCCTACAATAATTGAACGCACGCCAGCAGATTTGCATAAAACCCGACTACTTGTTTGGGGGTGCTTTTCGGGGTATGGCGTGGAACCTTTGCATGTTGTTCCGGTTAAATTGAACGCAGACGCCTACATTTATGGAATGGACGAATGTTACTTCCAGGACGACAACGATTCATGTCATGTTGCAGCCTCTGTCAAGCAGTGGTATTAAGATATGGATGTAAAACGTCTTCCCAGGCCTGCTCAGAGTCCCAACCTAAACCCCATAGAACATTTATGGGTCGAGTTAGAGCGACGCTTACGGACCAGGGAACCACGTCCGAAATCTATAGCTGAACTGGCAACATTCTTGCAGCGGGAATGGACACAAATATCCATAGCTGTGTATCAAAACCTTGTTGAAAGTCTGCCCAGAAGGTTTACTTGCGTAATTGCATCACGTGGGGAACCATTCCCTTATTACAGCATATATTCTTTCGCTTATACCATCACATCTTGCTGTCCGGTCCATTATTGTAGGGTAATGTATATCTATAGAAAGTGAAAGGGATGGGCAGATGGGACTTTGGGAGAGATGATGCAAATATATTGATTGGATTTTACGCAATCATTCAGCGAAATTCTTTTTATTTATTAGTTTCAAAGGATTTGGTAAAGCAACAAATTACACAAAAAAGGTGACGTAAGTTGTGACATTTTAATGCTTAAGCCACAGTTCAAAAGATGTCCTTATAAGTGTTTGAAACATATTCTTGAACTAGCAAAATACCCGACCTTACTCGGTTTGAATTGGTTTACTCTAGATTGAAGAGATAATCAAAATATATAATGACTTACGTTTTTTGTAGAATAAAAATTTATTTTAACATCTTTCGCCATCTTTATATTTTCTACAACTTACTTTGGACACAAATCCTACACATGCATATCCATTCATGTAATACATTTCACATACATCGCACAATTGCTGTATGACAAAGCTACAAAATGACGAAAGGTGATACTAAGGTTACTACTATAAAAGACGATTTATAGGAAGATTTGGAATTCCCTTTCTTAAGTTCTTTTCATGTTCAACTCAATTAATTAAAATTATGATTTACGGCGAGTGCTCTCGCACTCATAGTCAACAAAACAATATTTTTGTACTTGTGGCACTCTTGCCTCCGGTATGCGACATTGTGAAATTTTACAATCTTCTTCTGTCATTATTACAACGAATTTTTTAATGTTAGAAAAAGTTCCAGTTTGGATTAATAAACATTATTATTCTTTCAATAACGGCATTATTCTTTAAATAACGGCATTATTCTTTCAATAATGGCATAACTACACTTAAAATTTACTGAAAATTTATACTGACTTACCTAACATTTTTAAGTCTAATACTTTGTGGTGCTGTTGCGTGTGACGAGAAGGAAAGCACATTTATTAAAATAATAAATATTTAAAACAGGAAACAGCGAAGTAAAACAAAATAAAATATATCGCAAAAAATTGTTCTAAAGATATTAATTTGTGATTCAATTTTATCTCTTGATCTCGCACAGTTGCCACAACTTACAACTAAAAGTGCACAAAATTTAGAAATGTGAAATTAATTCAGAGCGAAAGAACCAGAAAAAATATCACTGCTCGCACGATCTTGTTCATTCTCGTTTCATTGAAAAATATCGTCTGTCCCAAATATTCGGAAATCGTTTTCATTGCGCAAAGAATAAAAATAAGACTCGAAATAAATGAAGTATCAGAGATGAAATTCCATAAAAAAAAAAATTTTGTTTTGAAGAATAATTATACTTTTTCAGCAGTACTGGTAAAGCAATCGAAGTAATCGTAATATTCAATAAACATTCCAATTTTTCCAAAACTACCAAATTATGGTTGATTTAAGTATACTTACTCAGGTGTTTTAGCATGAAACTCAACTAAATATAACAATAAAGAAATGTTTAATATTGCATTCACTAAATTAATAGATAATGTATAAAATAAAACACAATGCAATCAAATATCTGGAATACAATTCATGTGATGTCTACACAAACACACAAACACAAAATAGAGCATAGAACAGAAAGACGGACAGACAGACTTTCGCAACCAATGCCACTCACTAAATAAAGATAAGTACTCACTGTATGCAAATTTTCATGAAAATATCTTAAACCGCGTGGACGTGTATAGGGCACAACATACATACAGACAGACAGACGGACAGACAGACAGACAGACACTAGACGAGAAAAAGGCGGATTCGTCATCAGAAGGGTCCAAAACGGATAGAAAACTTGAAATGGGTCGAAAATATTGAATGTACAAACAAACACTCCATTCTTATTTATATAGATTGAAATGGGTCGAAAATATTGAATGTACAAACAAACACTCCATTCTTATTTATATAGATAAAGCAGTCTTTATTTCAGTTGCTTGTCAATTTGGTGTGTTTAGAAGTAGACTGGGTGCGTCATCTCTCCTTGACATTTGGAAGAGATGACAAACGTAACGTCACGGGAAAATGACGCAGCAATGTTTCTTTCCCTTTCAGTTTAAATACGACTTAAAATAATTATATTCGGATCGTCGCCAATAGCCCATTGTGTTGCTTCATTGTGAAAAGTTGATTTGATATCTACCACAAACCAGATTTAGTGGTGGATGTTATGAGTGAGTAATCAAACTCCACTGCTTCTGTTGTTTTCAAAGTCACCTAGGATAGGTTTGCAAAAATGATTTAAAGAATAATTGAAAAAAAATCCTTTTAAAAATAAGATTTGGCCTAGATGGAAACAGTTAGGAAGCTTGCAGAGAAATGTAACTATTAAATACTCACTAAATAATGGTAGTGCAGATAAATCCCAGACCCACAAAAATACTTACGCAGAGAATTTCAACAGATCCGCAGATATTGAGAACATTATAATTATATTAAAAAAATATGAGCTAGGGAGAGAGAGATTGTGGAATGAATATTTAAATTGTAAATTATGTCTGTGCATGAAAGTCGCATTTTGTATTGACTTAAATATTATGATTGTGTAAGAAAGGGGATTCAATTTTGATATAGGTCCTTGATATATTCAAATTTATTTATTATTTATTCATTGCACGAGTTTTTAAAAGCACCCTATCGGCCGGGTATAGATGGTACAATCATATAACTTTTTGAAAAGGTCTTTTGTATGCGTTATTCTACTTATTAACATACATTACTTACATATTTTGATATAAAAAATGTTTTTTTTTTTTTAATTAAAAAAAAAACAATATGATGTTTTGTTTCCTGAATTCGCAGGAGCCTATTCTTCTTAATATGCGCCATCTTCCCTCACTTATCACTATATGAGCCCAATAATTTATTAGGTACTTTATGTGTTATTGATTATGCATTAATATTGGATCGTTAATCTAAAAATTTGGATAAAAAATAATATTTAACACTACTGAGGAAGTACAATCGCCACGGTAAGTTCAATTAAACTAATGACAGTCATTTTCGTTTCATCCCTCTGCAAGTGGTTTCGACAAGATGTGTACGGCAAGCTCCAAATTTGTGTAGTGAATCATGCCGTTGAGAATCCGAACGTAGAATGATGCCTTACGCCACAAAAAAAGATGCTACCTACTGACCTAAGAAGCGCCCTCTACCACCTAAAATCGAAATTTCCAGACACTCATTCTTTGATAAGAAAAAGTTTATTTTGGGCCTCTCTCTACCTTCTTTTACAATTCGGCCAGATTTTCGCATCCATAGCTGGTTGAATTTTGAAATGCAAGGGACATATTTGGACAAGATCCATTCGAAACCTTATTACAACAATTTTCATAAACAAGTGCAAGAAAATGTTGTAGTTAAATCATGAATATGAGTTGTCTATTTCAAATCTCTACCAAACTTTACAATCTGGCCATATATTTTCTAAACACCCTGTATACAACAATTACCATTCACAAGTGCAAGAAATTGCTGCAGTTAAATAATGAACATGGGTCGCACATTTCGATCACCCAAAATTAATCACCTGGCCACACACCAACTCTTCCTTTTACCACTCATCTGCATCCCTCTAACACCCTTTACAATTTGGACAGATATTTCAGAAACACCCCGTATATAAATTACCAAACACAAGTACAAGAAATTGCTGTAGCTGTTTCGATAGCCCAAAATTAATCTTCTGGCCACACACCAACTTTTCCTTCTACCAACCACCCTTCTAGATCCCTCTATCATCCTTTACAATCTGGTTTGATACTTTAGAAACCCTTGTGCAACAATTAACATAAACTAGTGCAAAAAATTGCGACAGTTACATCATGAACATGAGTCCCATTTCGATCGCCCAAAATTTATCATCTTGCCACCACACCAGCTTTTCCTTCTACCACCCTCTACAATTTAATCTCATATTTTAGAAACCCTTGTACAGCAATTATCATAAACAAGTGCTAAAAATTGTAGCAGTTAACATCATGACCATGTGTCACATTTTGATCGCCCAAAATTAATCACCTTGCCACACATCAGCTTTTCCTTCTGTCACCCTTTACAATTTAGTCTGATATTTTAGAAACCCTTGCATAACAATTATATCACAAATAAGTGTAAAAAATTGCTACAGTTACAATATGAACATGAGTCGAATTTTGACTGGCCAAAATTAAACACCTTGCCACACACCAACACATTTCCTTTTACCACCAGTTATAATTTGGTCTGATATTTTAGAAACCTTTGTACAATAATTATCATAAACAAGGGCAAAAAATTGCAGCAGTTACATCTTGAACATGATTCACATTTCAATCGCCCAATATTAATCCCCTTGCCACACACCGACCTTTCCTTTTACCACCTTTCTGCATCCCTCTGCCACCCTTCACAACTTGGCCAGATATTTCCGAAACACCCTGTACAACAATTACCAAACACAAGTGCAAGAAATTGCTACAGTTAAATCATAAACATGAGCCGCACACTTCGATCGCCCAAAATTAATCACCTGGCCACACACCGACTTTTCCATCTAGAGTTTCGCGGCTGCACACAGGCCGGCATGATAAACTAAAATCCGCAGCAATAAATCCAGACTCCTTCGGAGCCCATTTATTTCCCACGATCATTTCGATTTCTTCCACGAACCAAGTGAGGCCACCGTTTCGTGACTCTAATTAAACTGGAAGCACACTGAATTCCGAAATCATTCAATCATGGATTAGAGGCAACTGGCTCTCGCGTCATTTCCCGTGCACTCTTCATCCTCTCAGACATGAGGCTGTAAAACGAAGGCAAGGAGTTCGAGCGCCTCCTTAAGCAAATGCGGCTCCTACGGTTTCTTGGACAATCTCCAACACGGCAGAAAGGCTAGTTCCACGGACAGGGATTGTCATAAATGCAGTCTGACAGGGCGGAAAAGACCGATGGGACTTAACATGCAAGGGCGGGGGGTCGCACGGAAAGTGTTCAGAAGAATAAGGGGATGAGGAAGCTGTGAATGTAAAGGGAGAGAAACCTGGCCGTGGAATTCAGCTCTTTGGATTCGGAATGCAAAATGAAGTTGACGATGCGCGGTTGATGGATGGCAAATACCGCACGTTATCAAGTGGTAATTTCCATTTGCATTTTGCTTATTCTCGATTTTGTTTGAAAATTTGAAAGGAAAATTAGTATTTATTGAGCTCTTGTTTATACAAAAACTACAAAATCTACTACAGCTGAACTACTGATCTAATACAGACTACAGAAACTGAATGCAAATTGGAATGATTGAAAATGCGTTGTTGATGTATACCAGATACATTGTGGTATTTGTTCCGCTTTGTCTTTCTTTCTATTATAAAAACAAATTGTACAATATTTTTCAGATTTATTCGCTTTGTGATTGGTAATAGCAAGTCTCGTGGTTCAACGGGATAATGAATTCGGAGCACGCACAGACGATAAACAGTTATATTTTTTAATTAATTCATTCATAAAATTTGAGAGCACGCTCTAGAGTTTGCAATGTTTTTAGCAGAACCGGCAAATTCGGTCGCAGTTTCCATAGCAACAGTCGAATATAAAAATATTAAGACGTACTATTACAACAAACAACATGGTGAAGCTAAAACATTAAAAATTATGATGAGATTTCCTTTGAATTTTAACAATATGTCTTGTTAAAATATTTCCTTTTTTTATGTGGAAATGAATGTTTTGTTCTTGACATTTTTAAAACATTTTGTTTTTATTTACACCATATTGCTGTGTATGAGCCTATAATTTTTGGAACGTTTTCTAAAGCTAAAGTACTAGGGTCGGCTTATACGGATCCAAGTAGGCAATTTTCCGTTACTCGTGCGCATGCGATAAATATTGCATTGGAAAGGGAACCTTCAATTAATGTCGTACTAGAGGTCCGGGGTCAATCCAGCAACGATCCATATGTGGATGGATTGTGAAGACATCCCCTCCACTCATTGTTGAAAAGTATAGTTCGCAAAGCGAACTAAATATGATTGTGTAGCACTCATCGGGGGTTGAAGAGCGATAGCGAGCAGAGTGCTGAGCCCGCTAGTTTCATAAATTATTGTTTAACGAGCTGTTGTCGTCTTGGAGAAATTCTAAATAAAAATTGTGAGCTGAAACACCATCTTAAGAATATATTATGTATTGACCATATAGAGGTATTTTTGTATCCTCTGAGTGTCATGAAATTTCTAAGAAGTGGTAGTATTGCTTTTAAAAAATCGTCCTTAAACACTACAGCACTTAAACACTTAATCGTCCATTTCAACACTACAACATAAATAATGGCATCTATTAATAGAAGGAATCCTAGGAATGCTTTTAGTGGCTAAGAAAGCCAAACCTGTTTCAAGTCATGTAAAGAAGACTGCTGGTTGCAAGTTGGAAATCAGCGTGTGTATCTATCAGAGATTTGACTGAACTGACACATGAAGTCCCAATTAATTTGAGTTCTATAATTCTTATATTTTTATGGCAGCATTCAAATTGCACTATGTGCCATCGTAAATGCAACACCATGCAGGATGAGAGATATCAAATCCAAATTTATTATCAATAACATAAAACACGAGGGTTAAGTGTTTTTATATTACAGTTTCATTTGACTTTCGGAACACGAAGAAATTAGTATTTGTGCTGCAATAACTGCTACTTCACGTCTTGGTATTGAAAGAAAGGTTTTAGATGTGCGTCTGGGGTATATGAAGACATCCTGCTTTCACATGTTGTCAAAATTTATCAGGAGTAGCGGCGGGTAGTCTGACCTGTCCTTGGATAATCATCGACCAGATGTGTTCGATGGGCAACAACAGATCTGGTGAACGGTTGGACCACGGAAGAAGTGAAATCTTGTGGACATTGAGGAATCAATCGTGCTTTGCATGCCACGTGCCGTCATGCATTGTCCTGTTGAAAACTGACTGTAGGAAAGCCCTTAAGGTAAGGAAGGATAACAGGCTCCAAAGATTCAGAACTGTGTATGCTGCGTGTAGCTTCAAGACTTATGCAAGTGCTGGAGAAGAATCCAATGGGGTTCCAAACCATTACGTCAAATGACTGAACGGTATGCATAGGCATAATGCAAGAATATTTTCGATTCTGTCACCACAATGTAGCATGACTCGGGTGTGACTATCGTGGAACTATTGACAGTGAATATTCGTCTGAAAGGACGAATGCAGTCTACGAAACATTGCAGTCACAGATGTTTGTGATGTAGAATCAAAGGTAGTAGCAGCAACGGATGATTTGAAAAAAAAAATCCCGCTGCTGAAGAGGACGTTGAATTATATGTGCTGACACAGGGTTGTTATGAAACACGTCTTAATCCTTCAGCTAGAGAGCTTGATAATACAGTACGATTCGCAATAGCTATGCGTACAAGATGTTCGTCCTCTTTTTCAGTGGTGTGATGATTCTATTGCAGTCGTTCACGTTAGTCAGTTCGCCCCTTCTTCACCCACCGATTCCATATTCGTATCACTGTGGCTTGATGTCTACCAATACGAGCATCGATTTATCGACAGAATTATCTGCAGTCTTGATAAGTCACAATTCTTTCTCTGTCTCATTCTATCCAATCACAATTGTTTTCGTGAAGTTACTATTCAATTTCCTCAATACTTTCTTTTAGTGGATATTAGAAATATTGAATTAACTGTCCTATAACATTAGCCAGAGGAAATATGTCCAGTGGTTGCAATATATTTAGATCATCCGTTAAAAAGTTTGAAATGTTTGTCTTAATATTTCAATGGCTAAAATGTATGTCTCGAAAGCATAATTAAGTCTAGGTGGATGAATATTTAATACTTAACTAGCAGAATTTCCCGGCGTTTTTCTGGTTGAATTAATTATGTATTGATTGAAAAGTGATCAGACTAATCAGTTTTTTTCAAAGAAGAATACATCGTTTAAGTGTAACGAAATAATTTTTAATGTATTTTAGCTTCTCCGTGTCGCTTCTACAATTTACTTCGGACAAATATGTACACATGATGTATCAATCCGTATAATACACTCATATTCGTCGTACTTCTGTTGAAAGTTTTTTTTCTAAGGTGACTACTACAGAAGTTGATTTTGAGTTTTGGAGTGATTACGAATATCCCGTGCATTCATTTTCATTAAAAATGGCAAATTTTCAGCGGATAGTCTTGCATTTAGTTTTTCTATGAATATGCACTTGATATACGATATTTTCAGAGAATATATTTGTTAGCAAACCGAACACAGATTTATAACTACTTTGGAATCCTCAAATATACAGCAACATCTCGCTGTGATTCAAGTTCCCAAATACAGAATGAGGTCTTTTCAACTTATTTGTTTCAAATTTATTATGATAGAGGATGAAAATCCATGAAAAATGACGTATATATTATTGAATTTGGAAAACAATTCCTCGATATATTGATTTTTAAATTTCGTTTCCGGTATTGGCGGGAAAAACAGGAATTTCGTAATGGCTGCTCTGTGACGTCACAGCGCATAGTTACCCACTGCGCCGGCGTTGCTATGGTTGTTTACATTCGTTTTCGCCATGTGTGTTTAGCTTGCTTCATTCTGTATAACGTTTTTATCTAGAAGATTACATGGAGAACAAAGTTTCTACATATAAATACTGTATAGTACCTGGATGTATAAGTACAAAAGTGAAAACGCCATAAAAGTAATTTTTTTACGTTCCGAGAGATCCTGGGAAAAGTAAACCTTGGATAAAAGCTATCAGGAGAGACGATTTGTCTCGTAAGACTTCTCTTAATTGCTGTGGATACCATTTTTTGGTGAGTAGTAACTATAAAGGTTGAAATGAATTTATTTTATTTTTGAGTGTTTTTATCTTGATATTTTCAATGTTTAGTAAGCTAATTCCATGATATTAATAATGCAACAATTTGTTTTTCCAAAACTACATTTTCAAGCATAGTTTTATTAAATATTACGCTGCTTTTCGTTCACATGAATTTCGTAATGGCTGCTGTTATTCTGAGTGATATTCAAGACAATTTTAAAATAAGCATTATAAATCATCTGAATGTGTTAGTTTTTGGTATTAATTGAATAAGCTTGGTAATTCATACCATGAAATGCAAGATGTTAAAGCAAAACCAAAGATGTTTTTAAATGCTATTAGTTTATGAATTGTTTGAATGTAAATTAATTATCACAAATTAAAAACTAATTTAAGTTGGGATACACAGTAGAATTAGTTAATAATCTAAAAGAATAAATGATTATACATAAATGGCATAGTTTCAGAAATTCATTGGAAACAAACAATAGTTTATTTTACACATTTATTTATCCAAGAATAATCTTAAATGCAATTTTTTTGGATTACACAATTCTAAAAGTAACACTTTTCATGAACATTGATTGTTTTATTATATTTATTGTTAGAATTAATTTGCTTTAATCTTGATTGTTGCATTTGGCAAAATGTTTATAATTTGGACAAGTTCAGTAATGATACTTAGTGTAAAAGGGCTTTATGCATTTCTAAAACCTTTTCCAAAACTCTTCGAATATTTCTGTTCTGCATAATATTTTAAATTATTAATCGAACCTTTCCTTTTTTATTTTTTATGAGTGTCCTTTTGTAAACAGTATTTGTACTAGTGATTTGTTGGTTCATGAAGTACTTTTTATAAACTGTTACTATCTTATTTACTGCTGCTTATGAAATAAATTTTCGAATGAAAATAGACACATGTTGATTTCATACAAGACCGATATCGAGTGCACAGGGAGCATAGATGATAGATGTAAACAAAAGTTCAGCTATGCGCAATGACGTCACATCCAATGGTGAACGGTTTTCGGATCATGTGACTTTGTTTCGTTTTCAACAAAATTAAAATTAATTTTATATTACTTTCAAAATTATTTTGAAAGTTTAAAAGCAATATTTAAGGATTTTTAAACTTAGAAATACTAGAGAAGATCATTTGTAAACAAACCCTCGCACATGCAAATACCTCGTTCTAAATAAAATTTTAAAAATTATACTTTTATCTTAACGTTGCCAGATACTGAGCAGCAAAATGACGCTTTTAAGATCAATGAGTTTTTCTTTTGGACTTTTCTGTTCCATTACAAATTGTAAGTAAGTAAAATTAAATTATTTAAATATTCTTTCTCCGTCAATCAAATAATTAGAAATTATTTACATCATGGGATGAAATTAAAAGCAAGTTTAAACATAAATATTATAATTGAATTTGTTTAAATTTTTTTCTCTCGATTAACACTGGTAAAACAACCTGAGCTGCGTTCAGCAATCGTTTTATACTTAATGTTATTTTATGACCATTTCGAATTGTTTTTGGCTTAGGTCTTAGGTCAATTTTAGGCCTCTTTGGAGTCAAATTTTTAAAAATCCTTTCTTAATACACCTCTACTGGATAAGAAGAATTACCCTGAACAATTTCTGCTTTCTAGGCCTTGTTGTTCTTGAGATACTATGACCAGTGAGTGAATGAGTGGTATTTGAATTTTATAGTTATAGATTAAATAGCCTTGTATCAGCGTGTTCACTGAATGTTACGATATTAATTTTTCCAATTAGTTTGCATGGTTATAGAAAATTGAACAAACATTAATGCTTACGTCTGTTGCTAAACTTCAGTACATCTATTATGAAGGAAACTTAATAAATCAAACAAAATGTTTCTAAGTAGACAATTTGTATTAGTATAAAGAGTAAAAATTGGTTTGTAATAATAAGAACTATAAGGTAGAAATTTAATTTTTATAGTAATATAATTTAGTTTCACATACACACACAAGTTATGGAGCAAAATTAAAAGAATTATTTGTAGACATCAATTTAAAAAAGTCCATTTACGAGTTTTCTATCAATATCTAGCGAATATATTTAGTCTAACAATATTTAAATTTGAAAAATATTGAAAAAGCCTTGCTCATTACAATATACGAGAACTAAAATAAACTTAGAATAACTAAAAACTAATATTAAAAGATATTCAATTTTTCAATTATAACTATTCACCAAGATATTTTATAAAAAAACAAAGACTGAAATTTTTACATTAGCTACTATAAAAGAGTTGAAACCTGAGAAGAAAATCATAAAAATTATGCAAATAGCTATATTTTTAAGGATATTCAAATGATTTTCAATTACTTAAAATATCTAATAATGAAATACCCTTTAAGCTTAGTTTATTTCTTAATTTTCCATTTTACTGCTTGGAAGAAAAAATTAAATCTTAAAATTCAATTTACATCATTTATACTTTTCTTTTGTGTTCTTATTCCTTTCAGAACTCAAGTACATTTTAGTAGATAACCTTATTTAAAGAATAGTAGAGTTCAAGGATTTTCCTTTAAAAAAATAGTTTTTATTCCTTAAAAACAATTTTGTAGAGTGAATACACAAGTTACCAGAGACACATTAACCATTTGAGATATTTTAAGCACTTTTAAAGAATTTCGGACATAGATTTTCATGGCTAAAAAGGCTTTACAACCTATTTTTAATTTCCCACAATCTCCATATTTTTATGTAAATAAAATACAACCCACGATAGACAGATCATTGATATGGAATAAGTTTGTTTAGAAGAAGTTAAGAGTTTGTCAGACATTGCTTATCGAAGGTTATTCATATTTATAATTGTAATTATGTAAGGGTGCATTGGGAATTAAGAGAACATTTATTATGTTGCCAAATACAAATTTATTTCCTAATTAAATAAAAATTAAATTTCTTCCAAAATCTTAAAAATACGCACATACAAACTTTCTAACATCTCCGTCTCAAACGTTTCAGATAAATTGAATATCATAAACTTGTCATATTTTTCTTTTTCAGGTTCTCTTGACGAGGCAAATCGTCAAGAGAATTGTAAAACGTAAATTGTATAACAATATTAAATAAAGTTGTGTTTCCTTAATGCACCCAATGTCTAACCCAAAACCAGTCCTTCCAAAGTATAGATGTAAGCCGCCACCTGTTATGCTTTCAGTAATTAACTCGTTATTTTCAGTAATTAACCCTTGAGCTGTTTTATTAACGAAAGCTCCAAAATGAGAAGAGATTTTTCTTTGAAGTCGCCCAGTTTCTATCCATTAAACTTTGTAAACAAAACATTTAAATGCTCTGAAAGACGATCAACAAGGGACAAACATTTTTACTTTCATTGTATAAAGCATTTTTTAAATAAAATTTACTATCCGCTGCTCTCCTATTTCAGATTTACTATCTTCGGATTATTAGTAGAATTATTATCTTCATCAGATTATTAATCTGAAAAACTAACAACTTTTATCGGTTTACTAATATAGTAAATTAATAATCTTCATGAGATTACCTACGAAGCAAAGAAATACTTTAAGTTCGTTGATAAATAGAGACACATAACAAAAGCGTTTGACGGGCTATTGGTGGTGGTCCGGGATCAAATCCGAAGAGAAAGATCCGATGACAACACCACGTAATTTTGAACCACGGTCAAATGACGAGATCACACTTGAGCTGTCCCCCACTCTCCAAACTTCCACACTACGCCAACGTGCGGATATTTGAGGCCCGACAGATTCAACGTACATCTGACTCCTTTGTACCCGACGCTCTTTGGTTAGATTCGAAATTGCAACCCTCAGGTTGCTAATTCGTTAGGGTTTGGTGGGATAATGTAAACATAATTTATATGTTCACTTTCAATCCCTATTTTCAAACTCTTGTTGAAGTAATTAAACATTATTCACCCTACTAAACTAACTTGTCACTATCCTACTTTGATATTTCCTTATTACGAAGATTCCGGGAAATAAATGTCACACCATACTCTGTTTACAATAACCCCAAGTGTCTATAACTACCTCTGAAAGTAACGGTAATTGTTTGTAGTTTACCCCATACTCCTAGTTCTTACCCCAGCAAAATGTCGTGACGCTTGAAAGTTGAATTAATCCTGAGGTGAACTTTCAGGAAGACATAAGAATAAATAATTCAGTCATTTACTGAACAATCGATGTATTTAGTGTAAAAAACAGAAAATCAAAATTTGAAAATAAAAAAAAATTGAAAAATATAAACTAAGATGGGAAAAAAGAACGTTACATTTTTTTAATGTTAAACAGCACCTTCAAATTGTAAATTCTTTGCAACAGGTCGGAGAAGGATAAGATTGCTTTCACATGGTCTTTGGAAACACAGAATTTGTCTTTTTCAAACAGAACGATTTAAGTCTTTGCATTACCAATGCTTTTGAGTCCGGTGACAATAAACTCCTCTTCTGAAACGACATCCACCCTTCACACGTACTAAAAATGTTTTTTCTTTCCCTTTCAACATTCTTCTTTTTTTCTTCCCTACAAGCAGAAACGTAGTTGTTCAATGTCTTCCATGGAAGCCTCCAAATATATAACTTCCCCTAGAAGCTCGTCTTTCATATTTTGCATGGATATTTGTATCCTCTTCATCGTCAAGGTCAGTCAATTCTTTCAAAAATTCCTCATCCTCGCTGTCCTCGAGTTCTGCGTTCTCTTCCATTTGCTTCTTGGTTTCTTGCTTACTCCTGGCTCTTTCACTTTCCTCTCACTCGGCATCCTTTTGTTCTTTTCTCTTCTGCCTTCTTCAGGCGTGGCAGAACTTATTCAATTGTAAGAACTTCACCAAGTGTGTGATGTTTTGGTAAATCAGTCTTCCTGCTCCCCAAAACACGAAAAATGAAATAAAACGCAATTCAAACGTACTAATTACGATTAAGTACAAAATAAAGTTAAAAGTACAGTGGTGTTTCATCCAAATTGATCGTCATCTGACCGTGGTTCAAAAATTACGAGGTGTTGTCCTCAATCTTTCCCTTAAGGGATTGATCCCGGACCGTCGTCAATAGCCCGTTGTGTTCTCTAGTACGACGTTAACTAAAAAATTACCAATTATCATCCAAATTGAACGAAACTATTGTCAAATTTTATGTTTAAACCACCCCGTCCCTTAAAAAGTAGGGGTAATTGTAAACAAATCTGTAGGTGCATTAAAGTTCCAGAAGCTAAAGTTAATGATTTTTCTGTTAGATAGAAGCGTAACTGACAGTAGTAAAGAATTGGAAAAACATACATTTCAATAGATTATGGAAGGTAGAAGAAAATGCAGCACACAACAACTTCAAAGCCCAAACGTTTCAACCACAAATTTTTCAACTAAACAGATTGTTATTAGTTGTAGTTCAAGAAAAAATGCGGGAGCGCCATTTTGCATCCTCAGGGTTTCCATTTTCCCGATTTAACAGCATTTTAGTTTCTCTTAATTCTACATGGGCGCTTTTATCACTTGTCTACAATTACCCCTTGTTTACAATTGCCTGACCCTTCTCTTACAACCGAGCTACCTCGGCCCGGAAAATGTTTTGGGTGTAGATTTAAAATTTTAAAACGCGTGGATTAAAATACATGCTCCCCCGAATCTATATAGTACAAACTTCCATGGATGCCCCAAATATGTAACTTCCCCTAGAAATGCATTCCCATAAAATAATCCAAAACAAAATTGCTTTATTAATGCATACAATGTTTAACCCAAAACCTCCTTCCCAATGTCCAGAAATAAACCAACTGTGATACATTCCTAAACTCCGTTATTAACTACTTTTTAACAAACTGTTTTTAGATAGAATTTATACCACTTCATTTTCCAGATTTATTAACCTACAAAACAAAGAAATACTTCGATTTCAAAGAAATATATAGACACACACAAAAGTGCTTATGTATGGACACATTTCGTGAATATATCTTAAATTCTACAACGCAAAGTTGACTAAACTAGACACACACAATAAATAAATAAACTTGCAAAATAGCCCCATAAAATAATCCTAAACAAAATTCTTTCCTTAAATCACTCACAATGCCTTCTCATTCCATTTCCACTGAAGACCCCCACCTGTGATGCATTCGCAAATTCTTTATTAACTATTTTTAAATAGAATTTATACCACTCTTACTGACCAGATTTATTAACCTACAAAACAAAGAAATACTTCGATTTCAAAGAAAAATAAAGACATCCACAAAAGCGTTAATTTATGGAAACGTTTTGGGAATATATCCAAGCTTCTAAAATTCTAAGACGCAAAATACAACACAATATATTCAATACAAAAAAAGTACAAAACACATTCTGATAAAATAATCTTAAGCTAAATCATTTCCTTAAAGCACACACATGATGCCCGCTCTTTCCAAGCCCAGAGATAAACAACCACCTATGATACATTCCCAATCTCTTTTATTACTATTTTTTTTTAATTCTAAGAGGCTCCACCCCCTGCTCGCCAACCCCCGGGGAATGCTTCGCAAACCAACACTACTTTTGCAGAGTCAATCTCCTGTGCGTGTGCGACTATCTTAATAATTCGTTTTATTCTGATTTGACGTTACGGTCCAAAATGTAACAGCGAGGGCTCCGCACCCTGTTCGCTAACGCTCGCCAACCCCCGGTGATTACTATACAATCCCATTTGATTTGCTTCACAAACCAACATTCCTGTCGCAAGTGATTTCGCTTTTTTTCTACTTTAACTCTTAATGCACCCTAAAGTAATAACCGCATCAGTAAAAAAACCTATCCATCTTGTTCCTTGTACAATTTGAATAAACCATGTTAATCTCGTAATATTCTGATCTTTACTTAATCGGCAAACCGTCTGAGAATCCGAGCGAAAAAATTAGCATGACGTCACAACGAGTTTCAAGGGCAACTGGCAAACCGTTAGTCAGAAAATGTAACCTTAATTTCCGTGAAGAAAATGAACGCTATTCGCTCCGCGATCTAAAAAGTACGAAATTTGTATGACCAACTTTTTATCGCATCGAATTTATTTATTGACCAATTTCAAAAATAATTGCACCATAAGAAAGAGTACATTCTAAGGTATACTGCGATGTTTTCAAATTTAGAAACTAATAGCAATAAGATATCGATGACTGTTTTAACAAAAGAGTAACGAAAATGTCCCGATTTTTCCCGAATTTCCAAAAAAATAAAGTCAACCAACGAAAGCGTTCATTTAGGGATACATTTAGGCAATAGATCTAAAATTTTCAACAACGCTAAGTTAACCTAAATACATACACAAAATCAATACACAAACGTGCAAAAAGTATTCTCTTAAAATAATCCTAAGCAAAATCGTTTCCTTAAACCAAACACACAATGCCTGTCTTTCTCAAGCCCAGAAATAAACCTTCACCTGTGATACATTTCCATTCCTTCCTTAACTATTTTTAAATATAATTTATACTACTCTTATTTTTTCAGATTTATTAACCTACAAAGCAAAGAAATATTTTAATTTCGAAGAAAATGACAACCAGCAAAAGCGCTCATTTATTGATACGTTTTGGGAGTAGATCTAAAATTCTACAACTTAAAGTGCGCCAAAGTACATCCCCATAATGAATACGCAAATGCGCAAAGTACATTCCCATAACATAATCCTAAGTAAAATCGTTTCCTTAAGCACACACATAATACCTGTCCTTCCCAAGCCCAGGAATAAACCACCACCTGTGATGCATTCCCAAACTCCGGATATCCCACCTTTCCTCCAAAGAAGTACCACCTCCCAACATTTCTCTTTGTTGGCAGAACCTACATCTCAGAGGGAACGGCTGGTTTCACACGAATATCACAGAAACAGAACCCTCCCTACCTTCCAGTGGGGGGATTCAGAAGTATGGGGAAAAGTCGACTTTCCCCCATCCAAGAAAAGGGAAATATTCTGACCATTAATTAAATATTTCAGTTGGGTGAAGGGAGGGAAAAGTTCGACTTTACACCAGTCTGCGTTCATTACGCCATGGGGAAGAATAGGGAAAACTCGTGGAAGATGTGCCTCTTAATTCTTAATGGCATATAGGGTGGGAAGGGAAGGGCGAAGAGGATTTAGGAGCGACCTGTTGCTTTTTGTTCGCGGTAGTAATGCTATTGCAGTTTCAAAGTATCTGAAGCCAATTCCGTAAAACTTTCATTTGCGAGATCTCGTTTTAGTTGATTGCATCGGGTTATTCCCTTTGAGTCGGGGAATTTAGCGGGGCTGTGTATCCAGGGAGGCTGGTTAATCAAGGATTGTGTAGTGCCTGTTAAGGGGATTTTTGAGTTCGTTAGCGCTGCCTGTGCCTTTCGTTTGATTGAATTAATTTCAATTATTTGAAGGGTTGTTGGTGTTTTTCCAATTTCGTTAATGTCGTCTAATATATGCAATGAAATTTTGAATAGAGGTATTGAAGAACTTAATGTGGTTGTTACGGGGTTGATGGGTAATGTGATGAATTCCAAATTTCCTTTTTTTGGAAATAAAAATTGTAGTTATTTTTAAACAAGACTATATTTGTCAATGGAAGTTAGCATAACAAAAGTTTCATAATACCACATTTCATAATTTCCACAGAAACGTCTCAACGAGACGGAGTCCGAAAGCTAACTGCTATTCATTTCTATTAGTATGCGTAAGCATACACTTGGAGACACGATGCTTACGATACACTAGTCCGTTATCCTAGACACCCGGGGCTAGAGTTAAAGGAGGCAAAAAAATTAGCATCGTACTAGAGAAATACCATGGGTTTTTAGTGACAGTTTCAGGATGTATCTCGAAGAGAAATATCGAAGACAACACTTTGTAATTAGTTGAATCGCCTTTACACAATTCATTATGATGCAATTGAAGTAAATATTCAGAAGGTAGGTAGGCATTAGAATTTAAGTCAGACTAGAGCAACGTATTTGCGACATTCCAAGAATACTCTTGACGGCAAAGATCCGAGGTTAACATCTTGTAATTTTGATCCACGATCAGATGACGAGGTCAATACATGAACTGTCTTAACACTCACTAAATTTCGTCACCACACTAACATGTGGTGGTTTCGCGATGGGTTATTGGACGAAAAAGGATGGACATAATAGTAAAGAAGTATGTAATACATTATTGCAAAGATTTGATTGGATGGGCTTTAGAACACAGGTATGCCAAACAATATCTTGTAAATAGACACACACACAATAATTTATAATGATATGTTAACACAGAAAATAAACACAGATTCTTTACCTTACATTGCTCCCACACCCGGCTCTCCATATATATGTACACTGATGATCCAACACATTAGGACCATCCCCACATTTTTAAATAAATTCGTCTAGATGACGTGGATGGCACGTGATTAAGTGACAATGGTATTTAACTGTTGCTGGAGAAGGTAAGTAATCATTCTTGCACTTACTTTTGCGAGTGACGTGAAAGTCTGCTGATCTAAGCGAATTTGATAGAGGGCAGATCGTAATGGGCGACTCTGGGATCCGTAGTTGTGGTAGAACATACCATGAACGCTGCGAACTGTCTGAGCATCATTGCGGATCAGTTGCACCCTTACATGGCGTCTGTCTTCCCAACTGGAAATGGAATCTTCCAGCAGTACAACGACCCATGTCACAAGGCTCGGATTGTGTTGGAGTGGTTCGAGGAGCATATTGATGAATTTCTCTCAAAGTACTGGCCGCCTAACTTGCCGGATCTTAATCCGATAGAGCACATTTGGGGTGTAATGGAGCGGTAGCTCAGAGCTCAAACACCACCATGTCCGAATATCTAGACACTTTGCGTGAACGCTGCTTAGACATTTGGTACAACCTGTCTCCAGTCACGTACCAAGAACTTGTGGCATCTATGCCCAGGCGAGTTGCAGCTGTTTTGCAGGCCAAAGGAAGCACAACGCGTTATTGAGTAGGTGGTCATAATGTTTGTATATGGGTCGTAAGTATTTCCATATGGGTCGGTTAAAAGTAATGAAGGTAAGTTAACTTGTTTACGGAGATTTCATAGATCCTAATAATAAAGTCCACAGCATAATCCACCGTCGTCGCGGTTACGTCGTTCAACTCCCTACTGGAACGTCTTGACACTAGCATTATCGGATTGCTTCTGACTCCCCGTGCCTCTCGCATTTGTGGTATGGCTGCGCAGTGGCAGGAGAGGAGATCAGTACGGATCACACTGAGAAACATGAGTATTAGTTTTAAAATCAAATTTATCACATTGCATAGAAAAATCATTCTGTTTTGCATGACTGCTTTTAATGATGTTTGGGGGAGTATATAAGCAATTATTTTTCAGTTTTGCTACTCATATACGTAGAAAACAACATTGCGTGTTGTCTGTGTCAGGCTCCTCCCTGACGACACCATGATCCACCAACACTTTTATTTTCAATAAATTCTTTTTGGTTTTTATTTTGAATTTCCTCTTGTTTTAGAAATTATTGTCTTGACGAGGTATTTTGTCATTCCAAAACTAACCATATCTTGATGGACGAGATATCTTGTCATTAGAAGAAACTGACAAGACTTAGATTTCGTCATAATCAAAAGTCGGCAAAATCTAGATTGCGAGGTATCTAGTCATTGACAAAATTTGTTAAATCCTGATGCACGAGGTATCTCGTCATAGAACAGTTGGCCCTATCCTGAAGGACAAGGTATTTCGTCAAAACAACTTGGAGGGTTAACAAGAAAAGCACCTCTTATGAACAATAGTAATAGATTTAGAATGAGCTAGAGGGATACATAAAATGGCAAAACATAAATACCGTATTGATACCGTGCACTTATTTCTGTTTTTATGTTCTATGGTGCGCTATAGAGAGTGATACAGACATTAACTTGCTAAAAATAGGATGAACAATTGCATCACAGAATCAGGTAAGTTAATGTAAAGTAATTTTAATCAACGCGTCGTACTAGAGCAACACAACGGGCTATGGACCACAGGTTTGAGAGTTGGACTTAAAAAAGAAGAAATATGTATAATAAAAGATATTTTAACATAAATTTCATACATGTAAACATTTAAGAGGTTAAGAAGTGAAAGGCACATTACAGTAAACGTTAGGTAGATATTGAAATTTAAGACGCACTGAAGCAACGCAACGGGCTATTGACAACAATCTGGATGTTGTCCTCGGATCTCTGAGGTGGGATTGATCCGGGATGATCACCAATTACCCGTATGTTGCTCCAGTGAGATTTTAATTAATTACCATTACCACCAAGATCTCGTTAGTTCGTATAAAGACGAGGTACATCGACCAGGCAGCCACTTGGAATGTTAAAACGCCAATACCAATAACTATGCATCCCTCACTAAACGAAAAACAAAGAATCCCGGCTCATTCATTTCCAGATTATTCATTTATTCCTACCGAAAAACCCTTCTGAAGGAGTGGTAAGAGAAATCCTTCGGAAGCCGTCTCACGGCAAGGGCATTCTCATCATTCCGATATGCAGGGGCATTCCCATTCATTCCGGGCACATCGCCAGTGGTCAGCAGCGGAATTTATTACTCCACCGATACTCCGAGCGCCAACTCCTGGGGGAATTCTCAATTATGCAACGGAGTGGTCACGTTTCCTCTGATATGGAAGATGGAATTGGTGACTACTCCCTTTCATCCTCGGACGTCCGGGTTTATTTGCTTATTCCATGCGTCTTTACACCACTGGGATGGGGTGTGATTTTTCTCACATCTCCGATTCGGTGTTGTGTTGGCACCGTGAGTGAGTTACCGTTGTTGATGCGTTGAGGAGGAAGGACGGGTCTTCCCGTGTTATTTGTACAAGTTAGAAGAAGGAGTTATGGGTACTTATTATCTTTTATCTTCACACTACTCATAAAGTGAACAATACGAATACAGGGTGTTTCGAAACTTCCTGTGCATATTTGAAAGATAGGTGTTGTGTTGGCACCGTGAAGGATTATTGATTCGTTGAGGAGGATGTACGTATTGGTCCATGTTATTTATACAAGTTAGAAGGAGTTATGGGTGCTTATCTTTTATCTTCCTACTACTCATAAAGTTAACAATGCGAATACAGGGTGTTTCGAAAATTTCTGTGCATATTTGAAAGATAGGTGTTGTGTTGGCACCGTGAAGGATTATTGATTCATTGAGAAGGATGTACTTATTGGTCCATGTTATTTATACAAGTTAGAAGGAGTTATGGGTGCTTATCTTTTTTCTTCCTACTACTCATAAAATTAACAATGCGAATACAGGGTGTTTCGAAACTTTATGTGCATATTTGAAGGGGAGGTGTTGTTTTGGCACCGTAAAGGATTATTGATTCGTTGAGGAGGATGGACGTATTTGTCCATGTTATTTGTACAAGTTAGAAGGAGTTATGGGTGCTTATTATCTTTTATCTTCTTACTACTAATGAAGTTAGCAATGCGAATACAGGGTGTTTCAAAACTTCCTGTGCATATTTGAAGGAGAGGTGTTGTGTTGGCACCGTGAGGGATTATTGATACGTTGAGGACGATGGATGTATTTGTCCATGTTATTTGTACAAGTTAGAAGGAGTAAATGGTGCTTATTATCTTTTATATTCCTACTACTCACAAAGTTAACAATGCGAATACAGGGTGTTTCCAAACTTTCTGTGCAAATTTGAAGAGGAGGTGTTGTGTTGCCACTATGAATGATTAGTGATTCGTTGAGAAGGAAGGACGGATTGGTCCGTGTTTTCTGTACAAAATGGAAGAAGGAGTTATGGGTACTTATTACCTTTTATCTTAACACTACTCAGAAAGTGAACAATGCGAATACAGGGTGTTTGGAAAATTCCTGTACATATTTGAAGGGGACGTGTTAAACACAAAATTGAACCCTATTTACACGGAGATGTACATCTACACCCTCCATCCTGATTTGTTGGCCCACGTTGTTTTTCAATGTGGCAGTTAACTCAGCAAGTGGTTATGAGGAGGTATCTCGTCCGTAAAGATATGACTAGTTTCGTAATAGCTAGATATCTCGTCATAAAGATTTCGGCGATGTTTTATGATGACGAAATCAATATCTCGTCAGTTTTCTTATAATGACGGAATATCTCGTCCATAGGTCTGCTAATGAGACTGGATACCTTGCCAAGACAGCCACCAGGAGGGTTAACCATTTGACGTCATCTTCAAGCGGGTGACGTAAATTGTATCCGGATATATTGAGATGACTGACATGCACTTATTGAAGGAGGGTAACTAACGAAAGCGCTCATATGCTGGAACAAATACACATTTTGGATCTGTGCAGTTGATGCTGATATGTGTACATTTCCGTTGGTGGTGTGACGTCTGGGAAAAAGACTTTCGATACCCAGATCGTAGTTGGTCTGTCACGAGAGGGGAGCAGACAACCCCATCCCCATAGTAAAAAAGACCACGTGTGCTTCAGTTCTGAAATAACTCAAGCCAGAAAGGCAGTAAATCTGTCGCAGAGTCGGTTTGTTAGTCCGATTTCTTGCACATGAAACCTGGTGGTCACACACATCACTTTCTAACGGTTCCAAGATCCAAAAGTGGACTCACACGTGCAGAGTTGACATCTCTACGAGTGTTGCAGGTATCATTGGAAAACATCCGATCAACATTCCAAGAGGGAGTCCTTTGCCCTGGAAAAAAGCAAAGGGAGAGGAGAGTCAGAAGCCACAGAAAAATTGGTGGACGAGAGAGCTCTCGAGACAGCTATACGATGAGGTTAAACACCGGTAAAAAACTAACTGCGAAGATAAACTTTTGTTTTTCAAGAACATTCGTCCAGTGATTTTTCTGAGATGAGGTCGTGAGGTTTCCGAGTAGTGTTGCTTTTACTCCACTACACACCCAAGGACTAAATAACCTCATTTTCCCATAAAATAATGCAGTCATTCAATCTTTAGAAAGATTATATTAATCCTTTCCAGATGATAGAACAATTTTAAAATATTTTACTGTCCATTTGCTTAGATTATAATCTTTTCGAAATATTCTATTGTCCCTTTACTTAGATTTGGATCCTTTCAGAAATTATTCTATTGTTTCATTCCTTAGAATACAATCCCTTAGAAATATTCTATCGCTTCTTTCCTTAGAATAGAATCCTATTAGAATAGATTTATATTGTTCCATTCCGTAGAAATAAAATCCCTTGGAAATATTGTATCGCTCCTTTCCTTAGAAGAGAATTCTTTGTATACATTCTATTTTCCCTTTCCTTAGATTATGAAATGTCCTATGGTGCAATTTCAGTGACCCTTTCCATACAATAGAATTCCTTGGAATATTTATATCACTCTCCTTTCCTAAAATAAGAATCTGCTGGAAACATTCTATTGGTTCTTTCCTCGCTATAGAATCCTTTAACGCGTTCGCTACTAAAACTGGTATGGTGCGTTAATAGTTATTGCCTCGCCGTAGAAATTATTTTTATCCAGAAGCCAATACCAGCCACGCTAATGCCAGAATAGATTGGCGAAAGTTAGCCAAAACATTTGCAATTTCATCATCTGTTACAGGCTTATTATATTGCATTTTTTTTTGGGGGGGGGCGTGAAGACCCTGCAGATCTATCGTCTCTGCAACTCACTTTTTCAAAACATTTTCAATAACTAACAAACTATAAATTCCATACCACAAACCTTTACAACTAGCATCTAACCTTTACACCATACCAATATCGCGCCAAAACCTGACATATAATACCAATTGAAGCGGAGAATAAATTTTGAGGCGCAGCTCTTCCCGCGCGAACGCGTGACTGGCTATTGAGACATTACTACATACCACGTGCTGGAGCGTGATTGGCTCTTAAACGTTGGCGCCACATCACGCGCTGGCACAAGATCGGCAGCGAAAGTGTTAAAAAAATTTAACTTATTTTCTTGATTATAATTCTTTTAGAAGAGATATTCTATTGTTCATTTCCTTAGAATAAAATTCCTTGGAAATATTATGTTGCACCTTTCCTTATAATAGAATCCTCTGGAAAGATTTTATTGATGAAAAAGGTCAAAACTGATTAGAAGTCATGGAAGGAATCAAAGTATATTCATATGTGTGTAAACCTCAGAGGGTTAAAGGAAAATTTACAGGCAATTTTAAAACACCTTTTCGAGAATAATTTTCTTAAGTCAAAAGCATGATAGTTGTTACATAGAAACTCTTCAAGACAAATACTCTTGAACGATTAGTATGACATAAGAGACTAATTAAAACATGAAGTTTGCTCGCAATATAACGCTGACTAATATTCTTAGGAAACATTTAAATACACCTTTTCATATCAAAATAAAGCAGTACGTTTTATGAGCTGATTTCAAGCTGTAAGTCTCCTTCCAATTATCTGTCTTATAGCAACAAATGCGTAAGGGTCGGATCGGAAACAAAATAGATGTCATGATGGGAATTGATGATTTCTCAGAACTTTCATGGTTCCAGAAAATGCAATGCTGTAGCTAGTGGGAACACTAAATGGTATTCATTTCAAACAAATAAAATAGCATAAAAACTCCTTTGAAAACCTTTATTTTAACAAGCAATTAAGGGACTTAGGAAAGCAAAATAATATTCATATTTGTAAGTGCGTATTTGAAAGTAGCATATAACGTTTAATTAGTCCTTGAATTTCCTCTCATTCGCATATAAATTCGTATGTAATTCGAACAATTTCAAGGAATTTGTCAGATTACTACTAAAAATCGACTGCCGTTTTGATCACATATCTTTACAAGAGAAAAGATATTGTTCTATGCAGATTTTGTTTTTTGATGCATAGTGTATAATTGTACTAGTTTATTTCTTTGTGATGTAGCTGAAGTGATCTGTTTGGCAGTATGAATAATAAATAAACAATTCGTCCCATTTCTTTCTCAGATTAATTCTTATTCATATTTAAATGCCTTTTGTTTTCCTTTCCTCATTGTCATTTAAACTTACATGCGCGTGAATTGTATTTAAATTTACCGTTTTGCATTCAATACACTTTGCATTTACACTTTGCATGTTTTGAGAGACCCGTGACTTTTATACTGTATTTCGAGGCCATACTTTATACCCTATGCATTTAAACTACAAAAAGACTAGATTGAATTCTCCCTTTTGAGCTCTTCTGTTGCTTTAGACAGCAAAAGTGAGTAGCTTTAAGGGAATTTTTTTGGGGGAGATTTTATTCCATTCTAAAGTTTTTCTCAAACTGTATACAGCCAATAAACGGAAGATCCGCAATACAGCTCTTGAAACTAGGGATACATATGAGCTTTATTGGATTTCAGCTACTATTGCTCGGGATATTCTTTCGAGTAACGACTACTTCAAAAAATTCCTTTTATGTTATTTGGGATAACACAACGGAAAAGTTTTCTTCCACGATAGGAAGAAAATATTCAAGTTGTATAACATCAAAGCTCATTCTTTTAGAATTATTGTAATATATTACGTTATGCTTTAGAAACTGCTTTTTGTCTTCGAAGGAAATCCTGGATTTAGATATAGATTTTCAAAGGAAAAGCAAATATATTTTATTTTCTAAGCTAAACATAATTTATACTTTTACTAGAATTATTTCCATTCCAATTCATGCATTGCTGTTAATTCGAATCACATGCGAATGGTATCTTATTAGCTGAAGATGAAATTTTAATCTGTTTTATTATTATTTTTATTTAATCTTCCTGTTGGTTGCAGTGAAGACTTATCTCGTCATTAGAAAAACAGATCAGATATTATTGGACGAGAAAGTATCGCGTCATTGGAAGAAAATATGATCACTATCATTAGAAAACTGACTAGATCTTGATATTGTCATAAAAAATAGTCAATATCCAAGTCACTAACAAAATTTGCCACATATTGATGGATGAGATATATCGTCTGAATCACTTGTTAAGTGCGGTTACCACGGGTTAACTCTCCGATATCCACACTGGTACAGATAGGTGAACTGTGACTTGTTTTTAACGGTAGGCAATGCAAAATCGAGACTAAAAATGGATTACATATAAATTTATACAATGCATGCATTATTTATAATTGTAAACAATGCATACATTACTTATGAATTTAAATAATACAAGTATTTATTTTTAGTATGGTATAAAATGTACCATGCATTAAAAAAATAAGAATTTCTTAGTGTATAAGTAGGAATTAAAATGTCAATTCCTCACAAGTACAGCACTTTTCCATTTGCTTCAAAAGACCACAACTAAGAGGTTTAAAAATTACCTGGTTCATTTTAGGCAACAGTTTCTCAAATGTTAAACAATTTAAATATTAAGAAAGCACCTACTAAAATAATTCTTACTGATTAAAATCAATGTTTACCACCAAGCTCGTAGACTGATTCGATGGTTTTATGGGCACGTGTATGTTAATTCTCTTAGCCATATGAAAATATCTACTGTTTCAATGAGTAACGAAGCAGATTAAAAGGTAACTAAAATAAAAATGTATTAAAAATCAAAATAAACATAATAAGCCCCTGACTCGTATAGCAACATAGTGAAATTTATAGAATTAAAAAGGCTTAACATTAATTCTAATGTCTCAAACTAATGTCAGCACAACTGAACTAAAAACTTATTTAATTTCATTTATTTCCAGGGCCACACCACTTATTTTCATACTCCGACTGATGCCATCCACTTTAAGCATTAGAATGACCATCGTGCTAAAGAAACAAAGTATCCCAGTCAATACGTACCAAAAAAATGGATTTCCTTGCAAAAGGTCGAGTATTTCTAATTTTTGGATATGTTGTAGGGATCAAAGTCACCAGTAAAAAAAAAAACCAAGTTTGCAGAAACGAAAGCCCTGTGCAAGCAGAGTCGCTATACTTTGGAGGAAGATGAGGTGATTATGATAAAAGAAAAAGGCATAGCTACTCTGTGAACGGCAAGTGTACAGCGCGGCCTTCACGAAAATGGTCATTTCCTAAAAGGTTTGAAACAAGTGTCAATTCCTTAAAAGTATAGGAAGAAGTACATTGAAGGAAAAATGATTTCAGCTTCCAACCGTCGTAAGGATGGCACCGTTCCCACTATAAAACTATAAAACCATCCATCAGGTAGTCAAGTAAACAACCACAACTACCACGTTGTTTCTCTGTGCAGCGTTGTGCAGATATCATCCTATTAGACGAAGCAACACTCGTCCCAGTGCCACAGGAGTTCTTACTAATGAAGTGAACAAACGACTTCACATCACATTGCTTTGCAACGCATTTCAACAATACAGCATTGACGTAAAGCAGGCTGTGGAAGATGCAGATGTCGACATTGTGAATACATCACTTTCCAAGGCTTCAGCCTATAAACAAGTCATTGGGGAAGATATTGACCTGCTGGTGTTCCTCACTGGTTTGACCCCTAATGGAAACATGTGTTCCTACACAAGCGTGGAAGAGGTGAGTCTGCTGGTGTACTGTACTGTAGTTCCTCCCCTTAGAATATCATCAAGCTGTTCACCAGGTATTGTTCTTTTCCTGCATGCCGTCAGTGGATGTGAAACATCCGCCATTTTTGGCGAAGTCCAAATGTTATAACCAAATGTTTCACTATAATCAAGAAAAATCCTCAGCTAAAGGAATTAGTTTCAGTGTTTTTAGAACAACACTTCTCAGCTGCGGACATAGCCAACGCAGGAGATAAGTATCTCATCACTTTGTATAGAGGTGACTTGAATACATAAAATTTGGAATGCCTCCGTTACCTGCATTTCATCAAGGCTGCTGCTGCAAAGACCCAGAAATTAAATATTGCACGACTGCCACCGACACAAAACACTGCCTGATACCATGCCTTCCGGACATACCATAAAATCCACAAGTGGTTGTGGGTCCGAAAGACAACCTACAGACTGGGGTTGGATTCTTACAGATCAAGGGCTCGCACCAATTAAAGCTAGTAAGGATCCTGCACCTGTCCTTACTAATATGTATATTATGTCACTGTCATATCACGAAACAATGCCGTGGGACTTGCATTTAAGCACGCCTAAAGTGTTCAAGCCTTCACACTTTCTGCCTTGGCCAGTCATACCAAAACGCACCTACTCCTGTTTTGGAAGACAGCGATATAGATGAAGATGAGACTGGATGTTCTTGAGCAAATTGAGGAGCTTGCCACTTAATCCTCCGCACAGTTAACATAGGGAGTGACGAAGAACATCATTCAATACCAGGCCCTTCAAAGCGAGCTAAATTTCAAAACTGCAATGAATCAAGATTTAAGTGGTGAGATTGTAGTAAAAATTTACATTTTTTAAAACTGTCGATACGTTATTACATTATTATGTAATAGCATTCAATATCTGATTGTATTTGTATTTACCTACTTCTCAATCTTGTTTTCACTTTGAAAATTTATTAATATTTAATGTTTAATTACTGTAAAATAAATTAATAATAATGTATAATAAATAGTGTGTAATAAGTTTATAATTAAGTAAATATAATAAATAATGTATAATAAGCTAATAATTAAATTAATAATGTGTAATAAATTAATGTATTATAAATATTTTGTAATAACCTTTCATATTTGATTGTATTTTTATTTACCTACTTTTTTTAAACTTACTTTTTTATTTAATTATATTTAATATTTAATTAATGTATATTAAATTAGTAGCATTTAATTATCAATATTTAATAATACTCTACATTAATATATCTGCAATATTTACGTATTTTGTAAGTTTACAAAAATTGTCACAATTTTACTGCTTTGTAGTTCAATAACTATAGAACGTAGAAAAAACACTTAAATACAATAGTTGTAGCATATTTTATTGTTTACAATATTGGTACTGACTACTTTGCTGTGCATTGCATAAAAAGCAGAGATATTTAGCAAAAACTGAAAAAAGTCCAAAATTTCGACGTTTTATCAATATAACTCCTTGCACATGGCTTTCGCTTTGCAAACTTAGTTTTTTAATAGTGGCATTGGTCCCTACAATATATTCAAAAATTAGAAACACTCGCCCTTCAGCAAGGAACCATGTATAATTTGACTGGGCTAAGGGATCTCCTTTTAAAATTGAAGGATAAAACATCTCATTTATTCATAAATTATTGCATTAACGATGACATATTGAATACTTTTAAAAACTTTAGCGCGGGGTTTTTAATTTTTTTTAAAGAATTAACAAAACCATAAACTTTTTAAAAAGCGACAACAAAATTTGAATTTTGTTAGAAAAATATTTTTTTCAAAGTATAGATTTTATATCTTATTCTTTGTGTTAAAGTGTTTAAAAGTGCTTCATACACAGTTATAAAACGTTTCAAGAATGTACCTCAAGTATGTTTAGTGTCATTTGCCACCAAACACAAAAAAGTATGTTTTACGACCTACGTCGCCGTAATAGTGCATCTACAAGGGCTGTTCAATAAAGAATGATAATAAATTAATAAAAAATAATTTCCTGTACTAATCCTCCACATTTTTGTGGTCTTTATCAAAATATTCTCCATTACATGCAATGCGCTCATCCCATCTCTTTTCCTGTCTTCAAACACATTCTAGAAGCCATTTTTTGACAGGTCCTTCAGAATCGCCTACGCAAATTTTACCACTGTCTGTGGGGATGAAAATAGCTTTTCCCGGATATTGTTTCTTCAAATTCGGGAAAAGAAAAAAAAATGAAAGGAAAAAAAAATCGCATCAAAAGAAAAAAAATCGCATGGTGCTACATTAGGACTATATGGAGAATTGGGAACACACATGACATTGGTTTTTGAAAGATCGGACGATCTGACGATTTTTTAAGGCGAAAAAATTTCAATGCAGTGTATTGCACTTCGCGTATCACATCCATTTTTGCCATAGGTGAAAGTGAAACTAGGCGTTCTTGGCCGGTTGCCAAGGCCTCAGCAATGACGTCATGACCGTGAATCTAGCGCTTTCTATTCTCCACTTATCCCGCTACGCATTCGATATGAATTATATATATATTTTTTAAATTTTTTTAATCACATTTTAAAAAATTATGATCATTCTTTATTGAACAGCCTTCGTACTTTAAAAAATATTTTAAAATACATCCAACGAACGGATTTCTACAAATGAGATATCAATGAAAAGAAAAAAATTCAAACTTTTCTAAACAGTAAAATCTCAAAAATTATTTCTTTTTTCTAATTTTTAGGTGACGGCCCCTTTTAAACAAAATATTTTGAAAGCATTAAACATTTCCCTAAATTTATTTATTCAAGGATTATCCGAGAAAATAAGTAAAATATATCTAGTTAGCTCATCCCTCGCTCAAAAATTTCAAGATGAGCACCAATATCAAAGTGGAACGCACAAAAACCTTGCTGGATTATTTTTTCGACAAAAAATCAATAACTACTTGTACATACTATCTATAATCTTTAACCATAATTTATCATCTCGCCAGCTTTCCTGATGCCTAGATATACTTACTGATGGATACACGCATATGGTTATTTACTTCAGTGTTTTCATCGATTTCTAACTGCTCCATCTGCGTGTCGCCGATAGAGTTTTTCTATTAATTTATCCCAAAGCTCGATACTTCATTAATTTTTTCACACCTGCTACAGCAAAATCTGCTTAAGTAAAAAAATTCTATTAGAAGATAATCGGAAAATACTTTGCAGTGAGTTTTTTCCTCGGCGTTGCTCTTTCACGATAGTCTTGTTTTGTTAGAGATAAGAAAATTCCTCCTAACAAATATAATAGTTGCCTCTAAGCGTCATTTTAATAGGCAGATTAGTTTAATTTGATGCAATGGTGATTCCTGTAGTTTTTTCCGCGGATTTTTTACAAAGTTTTCTTTTGGAAGTTGTGCCACATTAAAAAAAAATTCTTAATAAGTGCTATTAATAAGGTGGGTATTTTCTTTTCTGGATATGGTTTTATGAAAGCATTATTCTTCTGGGAGATCTTTTTTATTGTTAGTGAAGCGCTGAAAAGAGAAGTTACTTATTTGAAAGAAGGTTTGGTGTTCCCTTCGGAGTTTTTAACAGTATCATCTCCTTGCCTGAAGGAGTGAATTTAATGGAAATAATTATCCCATGGGCTGCTGTTTCATAACACAGTGGAGGATTGTCCAATCTGTGGTCATTTAGAAGATTTTCACTGCCTCTGATTACTTGATTTAAATAAAACGTTTAATTCATTTGAATTAATAAACGAATTTTTAATAAATTAAGAAATATAATCAGAAAATATCACCATAGTGTTCTCTGAACTCTCCAAATATTTTGACGAGATTTCTCGCCAAGATTTGACTAGTTTTGCCAATGACGAGACAACATAGCGTCTACGTAAAACTACCCTATGAATACTACACCAGAAATAATAATTACATAGCTTTACTATATATCTATTATTTCTACAGCTATCGCTTATAAGCCCCAAAATTGGAATTAATTCCACACTTAATGATGAAAACGTTCGATAGGACTGAAACTAAACATATGTGACGTACACGAAGATATATATATATATATATATATATATATATATATATATATATATATATAGGATATATTTGATCTCACAATATCAGATATCAGGCACGCTTTATTATAATACAGTTACATCAGAAAAGGTCCAGATTAGTAAGATGAAAAGCCTTCTGTGGCGATGATATATATATGCCGATAAACGGTGTGGCATTAGTCAGAGTTGGTATGCATCCTGTGGTAAATCCTGTGTTACCTAAAACCTGAAACCATTCAAAAGCAAATTATTGATCTAAAATTTAATTTCATAGGACTAGGACATGGACTAGTGTTCTCATAGCTTCTGTAATTTTTAAAAATTTATTAGGATTGGACAGAGGCATATTTTACATCAGTAATGAAAGATATAAAGTTTTTAGGTTTCAGATTAACAAAGTTATTCTAGTCATGTTTGACTTGACTGGCTCGCATTGAATTGCACTGTAGTACATTCATCGTGTTTTATGCAATGGTGAAATTACTAACAGATTGTCATTTCCATCTTTAGGATTTTCTAATTAGATTTCTTTGATATCATTATAAGTCCTCGTGTATTGAGGACCGCGTTAGCCTAGTTAGAAGAGTAAATGACTAGCAACAGCAGGGTTGCAAGTTTGAAATTCGGTCCAACCAAAGACAGTCGTATAAACGGAGGCTGGTGCATGTTTAACCTATCGTGACCTCTAATGTCTCGCCATTGGCGTGGTGTGAAAGTTTGTAGAGCGGGGTGTCAGTTCAGGTGTCTCGTTATCTGATCGTGGTACTAAATTACGTGGTGGTGTTCACAGATCTTTGGCAGACATCTTGGACCGTCGAAAAAAAACCAGTTGTGTTGCTCTAGAGAGACGACCTGACGGAGTACCTGACGGAGAGTACCTGACGGAATGATTAACTTTTAAAAGTTCAAAGCCTCTTATTGAAAGGGGCCGTTTCATAAACAACGGTTGGCTAGGTGTGGAAGTTGGGAGAGAGTGGTGCGTCAGCTCAGGTGTTGACCCCCTCATTTGAACTGTTTAAAAATCAGATGATATCCTCAGATACCTTCCCTTCGTGACTGATCCCGTATCACCACCAATAACCCGTTGTGTTCTTCCAGCATGACGTTAATTAACTACCTACCTAAAAACAACGGTGGATTTATTGGTCAGTCAGTCATTTGCTGAAGTTGCTCTTGATGTTGACATCATTGCTGGTCACCTCAGAAGGCTTTCGTTTCAGGAGCATGAAAAGGTTTTCGCCACATGTACCAAGTGTCTTGCACAGCCGGCCACTGTTGAGCACATCTTGGACTGCATGGCTCTCTCTAGAGAGGATATCTACTGTAACCCCTTATGATATCCTCAGATTCCTTCCCTTCGTGACTGATCCCGTATCGCCACCAATAACCCGTTGTGTTCCTCCAGCGTGACGTTAATTAACTACCTACCTAAAAACAACGGTGGATTTATTGGTCAGTCAGTCATTTGCTGAAGTTGCTCTTGATGTTGACATCATTGCTGGTCACCTCAGAAGGCTTTCGTTTCAGGAGCATGAAAAGGTTTTCGCCACATGTACCAAGTGTCTTGCACAGCCGGCCACTGTTGAGCACATCTTGGACTGCATGGCTCTCTCTAGAGAGGATATCTACTGTAACCCCTTATGATATCCTCAGATTCCTTCCCTTCGTGACTGATCCCGTATCGCCACCAATAACCCGTTGTGTTCCTCCAGCGTGACGTTAATTAACTACCTACCTAAAAACAACGGTGGATTTATTGATCAGTCAGTCATTTGCTGAAGTTGCTCTTGATGTCGACATCATTGCTGGTCTCCTCAGAAGGCTTTCGTTACATGAGCATGAAAAGGTTTTCGCCACATGTACCAAGTGTCTTGCACAGCCGGCCACTGTTGAGCACACCTTGGACTGCATGGCTCTCTCTAGAGAGGATATCTACTCTGACCCCTTATTGTGCTAGATTTTCTGGTAGTTAATGGACTTATGGACCTTGTCTGACATCGTCAGACACCGAGGATTAGAAACAATAACAATAACAACATAATAACTGTACTCCCCCTTCATTTAATTTGTTAAGAAATTAAGTTATGCAATTTTTTATTCAATCAGGTAAGACCGGATGCGTTAGGAACACATCTCTCGAACTGCATTATCAACACAATGTTTAGACCAAAGTAGAGGATTTATCACGGTCTAAAGAGTAGGAATTCACGTTATCGGAACCTACTAGCTAACAAGACGTATTACAGGACATTTTTTAAATATATACTATCTGTTCTCTGCAGACAAGTAGTTTATTTCTTTTCAAAACGAGGTTTTTCCAAAGCCTAGATATTTTTTCCCTAAACCAATACCCCAGAAAGATAAATAGAAGCTGGGGTTATTTCCACCCCTTTCTCTCTCCAGATCACAGAGCGTGCAATTTACAGCGGATTACTATCACGTGATGGATGCCATTGAAGAAGAAATTGAGCTCGGAGTTAAAAAGTGTAGCCTCGTTTTATGACTTTCTGATTTCGAGATCTCGTGAGAAGATGCAATCACAACAGAGGAATGAGAAAATGTTATGTGAGACTGCCTTTGAAGTTCTACTGGAAGCTATCTGCTATGATCACTGGGATGGTAAACTGTATTGCCCAACTCGTCTTTTCGAATGCGTGTGAAACGCCTGTTCCAGCAGAGCCATCTGTCTGGATCATGTTAATTGCTCGTTGCGCAATATATGATTTCAGCACGGACCTCTTTCATTAATAATAGTTTGGAATCACTTAAATTTTTTTTTAGTTGCTGTCTGCCATTTTGTTTACATTGTTAGGACGAGAAAGAATTAAAAATTGCCGACCAACCGGTCTAGTGGTCAAGGTGTTGGCCTCTGGATCGGAAGGTTTCTGGTTCGAATCCGGGGTCAGGGCATGGATGTAAATTGTGCTGTCCTTTGTTTGGTGCAATGTTGTCCTTTGTTAGGTGCAATGATGGGTGCCCCTTCACAAGTGACCATCATTTCTGGCCTTGCAGTGGCCTAAGGAAAAGTTCTTAATGGCCGCCATTGGAAGTAGTGACCATTAACACTTCCGGCCTTGGTTGGCCAAGGATGATGTCCAGTGCATGGTACAAAGTGTATTATGCATAGTGCCCGCCATTGGAAAAAAACAATTAAAAATTAAAGTGTTATTAAACTGTTATGACAATAGAGTCCCAGATTGTATAAGGGTGTCGCCGCGATTCAGTGGATTGTCTCACTACACTAGTTACATGCGAGTTGTAGACGGCTCAGGTTCCATATATCCCTCAGGGTGCATATATCTCTTCTATATCAGTGAAGCTTTCCTTGTGTGGGTATGCCCATTTAGTTTATGTTGTATTTGGAAGATGTAAGCAATAAGGGTATGCTTATAACTGGTAAGGTCCTATTATTTTATGTATCGTATTGAATGAAAAAATATTATAACTTTATAACAGAGGCAATTCATTCCCGATTTTTGATGGCGTTTTAGAGTTTTTCGTACATTGGTGTAGTTGGTAATTTTAAATTAACGTCATACTAGAGCTACACAACGGGCTATTGACGACGGTCCGGGATCAGTCCCTTCAACGAAAGATCCGATAACAACACCTCGTAATTTTGAACCACTGTCAGATGACGAGGCAACACCTCAGCTGGCACCCCACTCTCCAAACTTCCACACCAACACAACGACCTTCGGCCATTACATGTTTGAAGCGCACCAGACGCCTTTACACCATACGCTTACAAACATCCATGCACTGACCCGGTTTCGAACCAGGAACCTTCAGATCTAGAGGCTAACACCTTAACCACCAGACGGTTGGTCGGCTTATATTGTTGTAGTTTGGAAAAGTTGATATTTATTCACGATTCCCTAAATTCCACCAAAACTGGGAAGTAGATATCGAAGGGAATGAGTTTCAGACTGTTCTGAAGATTGGTTAACTTTTCGGGAAATAGAAGACTAGTTATGTATTTTGTTGATAAAATCGGTTTATGTTTTTCAAGCTTTTTTTAATTGCTCTAGTTTTTTAGTTATCTACAATTTTTTACTACCATGTTGAAAGATTATGTATAGATTTATTAATGCGTGACTGGAAGTTTTCTTACGGGTTATTGGCATTTAATCCTCCTTGTGATTGTCTCGACGAGGTATCTAGCGAAACTGACCAGATCTTGATGGAAGATTTGTCCTCTTTAGAATAAGACGTACCAGATCTTGATCTCTTCATAGTTAAAAATTTGGCGTATGTATTGATCGCGAGATAATTTAATCAATGGCAAAATTGGTCAGATCTCGATGAATGAGATATATCGTCAAAACCCCTTGTATTGTTAAAACATAAAGAATAGTTTCAGAACTATGTTTTTGCTGTGGAGATATGCATCCAAGTCTTTCTCTTAGTATTTTATTGATATGAAAAGAATGGCAGATCTCAAACCGCTTAGTATAAATTACATTATTGTAGTGACTTGATATTAAAGTAAGATAAATACTTTAAAAGAATACCCGCTATATCATTCAATCGTCCGTTATTAAAAATACCATAAATATCAATAACGCATTTCCATTTTATTACACGAAAAAGTTTATTATGTTCCACATACCTAGCCAAACACGAAAAGATAGAAAGCGCCTTACATTACTTTAGTAAAGTTTCGAGAATCATTTACATATTAACTCAAAAATCAAACAACGCTACCTTATTTTCTTCTTTACGATTAAAATTCGATAAAAAATATTGAGCAAAGGAAGATCGAGTAATTCCTGTAAAATGAAACTTGGCAGTTAACTCTGGAATATCGGACATCCTCTATAAAATCTCTCTTTTTTTTTTTCCTCCTTAATTTTTTTTACGGAAAGGTTATTTTTTAGTTCCCCGCCTTCATCCATCAATGTCATGGCTAACCGTAAACGTCAATAGTCCTTTCGCTGTACGAGAATCAAAACTTTCAGGACACTGGGGATTGCGGTTAGAAGCACAATTGTCCTTATCGTGTACTGGGGTCTAGCGAAAAGAAGGATTAACTGATAAAAACCTATTTGATTTACTCCTGACAATATTTTTTATACGCGATGTCATATTTGCTGCTCGTAGAGATTTTTCAGCTGATGTGATCGCAGAGGCGAAAAAATCCCTTGAAGCCCTGAGTAGAAAAATACGTTTCACCGCTTTAAATTGCGATGCGTTTCGATTATTTTTCTTTCCAAACACCTGTGTCCAAATCTGAAGCACATGCGTTGCATTCCTACGCTATTTCAGATATCTATTGTTTGTGTGCTGGTGCGCTGATTTTTCTATTACTGTGTCCTATTGTGTGGTTTTATACTTTATTCTTGGGGTTCTTTGGGGAAGTGGTCACCTACAGTTGAGAACTTCACCCACGGATTTGTCTAAGAGAGCGAAGGAAACATTTTTAACGAGGTACTTTCATGAAAGATCCTTAAAGTGAAGGCAGGAGCCGAGGTTACTTGGGAGTGGTTGGAGTTGTGCGAGAAGGATCCCTTCTTCTTAATTGGGGCACAACCACTTCACCCCGACTAGCTGAAGTCACTACAAATATAGGGAAGACCTCAAGAGATTCAAGAAAAGGTCTCATTGAATGCTTACGTGAATTTTTTTTCCTCGCAGTGTGTAAAAACCAAACTAGGAACGTCAATTGGCAACCATAGAGATTGACAAGACTTCCCCAACTATTTTCTTATGAGAACAGACGTAAGTGCCCCTCAGGTCAACCTAAAGCCGCGTTTACATCGTAGTTGTGAACACGTCCGCATCCAAACATCGAAGATATTCCGAGAAACGGCATTAAATTTGTCGCCAAGATCTCGTGTCGGGATGGCGATTTGGTGAGTTTGCAACTACAATTCTGTTTTCCACCAGGAGTCAGTAAAGATAAAAGGAGTGCAACTTTTGGGAGGACATTTCTCCTAGACGAAATTCGGGATGAAAATGCTCCCATATTTCGTCTCCTTTCGGTACTGCAGACAGTCACCTCTGCCCTTCGGCACCCCGTGGTCATTCACGCTTCTTTTGAGAGGTGGTCACCTAAAGCGCCGTATCTTGTGTATGGCGCTGGCAGTGTGGTCAAATATGGCCATGCTAGATAGAACGAAGATACGCCGTCTTTTGTTCGCTATCGGTGACATTTTGCTCTCATTCTTACCTCTCGCTTTTAACGATGGTCTCACCCTGTAGCTCCGGGGTTCTTGTTGTTTCGCCAAAATTGCACAGGCTGTTGCTGAAAGCACAACATCCTGCACACTAGACATTTTGATGAATGGTGATGACTGTTCCTAAGAAAAAGGGGAGAGCAATAAAATTAGTGCTGTTTCTCGGAATATCTTCAATGTTTGTAGGAGAGACGAGTTTTCAATGCCGGTGTAAACGCGGCTTTAGGTAGAACTTCGACATGAGTCGTAGAGGATCAAAGAGTAGTGACGAACATCCCGTGTTTCAAACAACTTTTTGCGGACCCGTTTACTCAATAGAACGAGGCATATCTTATACGACACTCATACTCTTCACGACCTCGAACTCTCTTCCTAATAAGTTTCACGGTAGAGATCACGAGCAGACAACTCTGTAAATTCATTTGAAATTAATGTTCATTGATATTCACAAAACAAGTAAATTATGTATTACATTTAAATGTTCTACTTGAATCTTATTAAAAACAAACACAATTTTCTATCGATATTTAACCCTTTGAGGGTTAAGCACGTATTGCGTATTGTTTCACCACGCAAGTTGCAGCTTTCCCTACATGACTTGCAATCAATTTAAGGCTTCTGAACCAAGAAAATCCATTTGTAGTGATCTTTTAAGCAATAGATGCGGCTTTTCAGTCACTAAGAGCATTATGGGGTCGAAACAGTTGTAAACTACTCGCAAATGTTGTGACCCTGTTAAATAGACAAAGTTACTATATGAGTGTAGTGTCGTGATATGTTGGAAGAATGGCCATAATTGACCATGCTGCCAGCCAGCGCCATACACAAGAGAGGCAGTACCTAATAATGGACATCCATGATAGCGAAAAAATTCAGGCTTATCAGCAAATGGTTTTAAAATAAGATAACAGTGCAGTGTCGTGATATGTTGGAAGAATGGCCATATTTGACCATGCTGCCAGTGCCATACACAAGAGAGGTAGTACCAAATAATGGACATCCATGGTAGCGAAAAAATTCAGGCTTATCAGCAAATGGTTTCAAAATAAGATAACAGTGCAGTGTCGTGATATGTTGGAAGAATGGCCATATTTGACCATGCTGCCAGAGCCATACACAAGAGAGGCAGTACCAAATAATGGACATCCATGATAGCGAAAAAATTCAGGCTTATCAGCAAATGGTTTCAAAATAAGATAACAGTGCAGTGTCGTGATATGTTGGAAGAATGGCCATATTTGACCATGCTGCCAGTGCCATACACAAGAGAGGTAGTACCAAATAATGGACATCCATGGTAGCGAAAAAATTCAGGCTTATCAGCAAATGGTTTCAAAATAAGATAACAGTGCAGTGTCGTGATATGTTGGAAGAATGGCCATATTTGACCATGCTGCCAGAGCCATACACAAGAGAGGCAGTACCAAATAATGGACATCCATGATAGCGAAAAAATTCAGGCTTATCAGCAAATGGTTTCAAAATAAGATAACAGTGCAGTGTCGTGATATGTTGGAAGAATGGCCATATTTGTCCATGCTGTAAGCGCCATACACAAGAGAGGCAGTATCAAATAATGGACATCCATGACAACGAAAAAATTCAGGCTAATCATTAAACGGTTTCAAAATTATCTTAAAAATTTTTAAACTAGTTTTTTACTTATGTTTGATGATTTTAGTAAGTTGACTTAAATAAGTGATTTATAATTTTAATTAGACAGAAATCTGGATGGTTATAGTTTGTATTCAATACATTTTGAAAGAGCTTACGAGATGGTATGATGAAGTATGCAACACTTTACCAAATAAGCATAAGAAGGCCGATTTGAAGTTTCCACCAGTTAAATGGTTCGATGGAATTTTTTCACAAATTCCAATACAACTTTCTTTAAACTTAGTTTTGAACTAGAAATCTGGAAAAACTTTCATTACAGAAGTAGAAATTGAAAATATCCTTAAAAAACGTCGAACCTCTGAAAAATAGATTTACAGAATATTTTTAGCACTACAAAATGAAAAATCCCCCAATATTCCAGCCAACTTTTCGAGGATTATTCAAATCAGAGCACAGACGTCCGCCCCTGCCAAAACCCGAGTTTAACTCTGAAATAAAAAGCGCGGCGTGTTTTTAAAGCCATCCTAGAAGTTTTACCGAGTAATAATAGCTTCGGAGACTTTTACACACCTCCGCTGCTGGCGGATTTAGGGGAAAATTCCCACCCGCCGACACTTGAAGGGAAAGGGAAATAAAAGAGGGAGATCATTTCATTCACTGCCTCCGCTTACGTTGCTGTTTTAGGGTTTAACACTTCGACTGCCAGAGAAATAGGCCATCAAATTCAACTTATTCCAAAGATAAATTCCTTTCAATTCCAAATAAACACACAGCATATTCCTCAGCCGCTCGGAACGGGAGAAATATAAATTTTATTTGAAAGAAATGGTACACTCAGCACGTTCTCCCAGCTACATCGATCGCATGTACGAGCGGCTTGATCGGGTATTCCGAAAGGACCTTCTATTCTGCGAGGATATTCCGCAGGTTTACGAGCGTTATGCCTCATTTTATTGGCAGCTTTTTCGGACTGCCTTTCAAGTGCACAATGGAAAGATATACGGCGGGTGGGGAATGAGCGTGAGGAATCATCCTTTCCCACTCTCGTTGTTTGCAAAAGGGTTGTACAGTCTCAATTTGGAACTGTGCGAAACGCCGTTGCGAAAGATGCTTTGCTGTTGTCAGTCTGGATTATGGATGAGTTTCGAAACTTCCTGTAGTCGTTTTTGATTATTTATTAGAACGGGTTTTGGCCTTGATTTTCGAGCTTCAAATCTGCCTTTACAAAAAGCGGCTTCTGCTCTTCCCTGTGAAAAGATTTTTAACCCTCAGAGGGGTTTTGCAAGCGCTTCATGAACTCAATTCTTATTGCATTCGTGCAGCTGCTACTGGCGTACTTGTATAAACGCTGTGACACTTGTTGTTATATGTACAGTAGAACTCCAATTATCCGAATCAATTGGGACCAGACCCCATTCGGATAATCAAAAATTCGGATAATTGGATTTTTTCCGAAAAAAGGGTCTAGTATGTATTTTAATTAAATACTGTATGTATTTATGTATGTTGAAAATGGGAGAAAAAAGTATTTTTAAAGAAAAAGAGCTTTTAATTAGTTAAATGTAACGGCCACACTTTTACATGTTAAGCGTACTTACAAGTGATATACATTAGTACAGTGTGTACGTACCGTACTGTAAATGAAAGTCATTGCTTGCTGAACATCTCGGTTGAAGTAAGCTGTTTGACTGTCTACATCCGTTTTCGGGCAGCCAAGTCGCGCATCCGCTTGACAGTGAGAAGTTGCATGTAGTCACACTAGGGCTGACGCTCCATCCACTTCAACGCAGATTTAAGGTCGGCAAATGCTTCACTAGCAGATGGTCCAATGTCTGCTTCAACTTCGACATTAAGGTCATCTTCTTCCTCGACACTTTCTTCTCTCACACTTTCAATAAGTTCATCATCATTTAGAATTTGAAATCCAGAATCATTTTTTTTTTTGCGAATCGCAGTACGTTTCCGTCTTACTTTTTTTTCAGAAATTCTGAAAGCGATTCGGACAGTCGGAGTTCGGATAATTGGAGTTCTACTGTATTGGGCAAGCGCAAACTACGATCTTAGGCTCGGTGCACGCATCCAGTTTTTCAACAAGCGGCGCCGCTGCCGCAACGTATGCAAGTGCGGTCTGAGATACATTAGATCCAATAGAGCAGTGCACACATGCCTGCGAAGCCTCTCATCCAAATTGCGTGTAATTTGTACCGCAGTTTCCCACGGCGCCGCACGCGCGTCTCTGGTCTGAAGTGCCTTGTATTCATAAATAAATGGAATAAAATTAATAATTAATAAATGGTTGTATCCAGTAACGTCTATTTTGTTTCAAAATATACTTTTTTTTACTCCAAGTAAGCGAAATAAACACGTTTTCTTCGATTGAATATTTATCGCAAATGGCGCGAATAATGTACTTGCGTCATTTCACGGTTATGTGTGCATATTTGGACTTCGGTGCCGCACGTTGAAAAATCGGATGTGTGCACCGGGCCTAAGTCAGTGTATTTTAATAATGCACGTGCAAACTGTAACTATAATGAGAATGTGATAAAACATTAGTTTCGAAATCGAAAGGATTGGTAGGTATTTAAATCAATGTCTCACTGAAGTAACAAAACGGGCCGTTGTCGACAGTCCGGGACCAAACCCGTAACGAAAGATCCAAGGACAACACTACGTAATTTTGAATCATGGTTATATGACGAGGTCACATCTGAGCTGGCATCCCACTCTCCATACTTCCACACCAACGTTGGGGCATTTGAGGTCACCTTTGTACTTGACGGTCTTTGGTTAGATTCAAGCTCGCAACCTTCATGTTGCTAATCTGTCACTCTTTCAACTGGTCTACCGCTGCTCATTGAAAGAATTGAATGAGGGTAAGAGAGAGTTGGATTTGCTTTTATTAATAGTATTGTGTCGTTATTAGTATATTAATAAATGCCGAAATTTTACTAACACGCGTTTGTCTTCATACGTGAAGCCGATAGCTAATATATAATTATTTAATGCACAATCTGACTGATACTCTGATCATCTTAAAAGGGAAGAATCTTCATCTCCAGGTGAATCATGAACCATCTCGGATCACCATGCTAACTGCCGACATTAACCGTCATAGTGTTTCGACAGTATACCTCGTCCCTGATCTGACCGATTTTACTAAGGACAACGTATCTTATCCATGCAAAATTGCACAATTACTCTACGGAGAATTAAGATCCAAGTATATAGAAAAAACAAAATTGTTCCTTGGCTGTAACTGGTGACAGTTTGGAATGGGTTTTTGTACTAAAGGCTGAATGCTACAGGATAATTTTTGATACGAAGGCAAACCATCAGGAGGGTAAACAATAAGAGCGGTGGGATGCCAATCTCCGATATGATTCACAAGAATATAATCCGTTACTGAAGTCTTTCCGGTATGACTGCAAACCAGTTTCGACTTTCTCGACCAATAGAAGCCTTCCATAGGAACTTTGAACCAATATATGTAGTTAATTAGGCTTAGAGTGTGTTGTGGATAAAAGAATAGCAATACTAAACTATATATACACGTATATCGCGACACCTAGAGGATTAAAAACTACTTTACTACTTATAATGCTCTATATTCACTACTTTACTATTTATATCGCTCTACAGTCATTACTTTACTACTTAATCGCTCTTTATATTCATTAGTTTACTTACCCAATCGCTCTGTATTCACTACTTAACTACTTACATTGCTCTAAATTCACTAGTTTACTACTCATCGTACTTTATTCACTACTTTACTATTTATATCTGTCTGCATTCACTACTTAATCGCTCTAAATTCACTATTTAAAGGTATACGTATAGACTAGAAGATTTTTTTTTTAATTTTGACTTTAATAAAAGTTCAATTTTTTTGCCACAAGCAATTGGTGTATTCTTAAAATCCTTTCAAGGAGAAAAAAAAATCAGATTGCGCAAATAGTTAATTATCTAATTAAGATATAATGATAGTGTTTTTTGAAACGTGATATCTCAAATTCTAATTTGTTCAGAAAGACGATTCATGTTCATTATTTTTGTTCTTCATGTTTTTAACCTCCATCAAGTTGTTAGAAAGAATAGTTTTTAAAACAATTTTTTAATCAAGGAAACAAAAAAAATCAACATTATTTTTCTGGAACTTAAACATTTTAAAATCGATTAAAAATTTATTTCCCGACTAAATACTTCGGTTGAGATTCAAAACATTCACTGTATTATATATATATATATATATATATATATATATATATATATATATATATATATATATATATATATATATCACGTTTTGAACAAAGTATCCTATTGCAAAAACACAGTTCTTCAGAAATCAAGTTTAAAGTTTTCGAAACAGGTTTGTATATGATGACAGTAATTACTATATCTATACACCTCTTGAGAAACCCTTATAACTAGAACACTACTACGAATATTTACAAGCTCTTATCGTTTGAAAACTAAGAAATTGGAAAATATTTTGAATTAATAAAAATATATTGATATTTTGGTAGATTTTCGTGATTTCTAGTGTATACAAGGCACAATAGCTACTTATATCGCTCTATATTCACAACTTTTACTTTTTTTATTAGAAATCCTTTTCGTAAACAGGCCAACGGTGCTCATTGGGTTTGCTAACTAATAATCTACAAGCTGTAGGTGACACAAGTTTGATTCCTGTAATCAACCGTATGTGTGTTTCTCTCTTCTTTGTCATAGTGTTTCGACAGGTGAAGTTTCCTTGTGTGTTGATTGGAGTCCATTTGTGTTCATGTTCCGTCCTTTACACTACATTGTTTGGGGCAGTTTGGCCAAATATGGATCATCACAGTAAAAAACCTAACCTATTCCACCAATCCACTATGTTTGCAGCTTGTGTAGCTGTAGTTGGGCCAGATTCCTGTAACTACCCTGGATGTATTTCTTTTTCAATAAAACTTTTCTTATGTGAGTATACATGTCCTTTTACCCTTTCTTTCCTAACTAAACAGAAAAACAATGCAATTATATCTTTAATATAAAATGTAAATCTATACACCTTTTGAGAAAACAAATAAATCGGTTACATATCTAGCAGAGAAAAATATTTTATTTCTTACCATAAGACATTGGATATTAAATAAATATACTAAATACACTCTTCATACTAAATAAATGCATATCATGCGGATTTACTTAAACCAGGCCTCTAAATAGATTTTTTAATACAGGTGCACAAGGTGCACCTAAGTTCTTAAATTAGTTGCACAGGTTATATTTTACGTGCACATTAAAAAAAAACTTAACGTAAGAGCATAGATATAATGTAAACTACTTTATGTTTTGATACTACTTGTTGGTTATGTTTAGATAGAGGTTAGTAGTAGATAGTAAATAAAAATATGATCCGCGGTAGCTCAGTCAGTAGAGCGTCGGGCTCGCATCAGAAGGGTTGTGGGTTCTGTCCTCGGCGGAGCTTACAATTCTGATGATTGCGAGATCGACGCTTCGACCTGGCTAAAGACCGTCGTGTTCACTAATGGTGACTGGGGCACGTTAAATAGGTCGTGGTCACAATGTCCCCCATGTTCCCATACCAAATCAATACCTCTGGGGGTACCTGATCAGGGGGTTATCGGCTTCTGATTGGGATCTAAATTACGATATGTGTGAGTGAATGGATGTATGAAAGGGACCTTCCTGTAAAACGGATGTGTCATGTATGTCGAGCAAAGTCGAGCTTCCTCCCAATGGGGCTCAATAACATGGAAGGCGCACCCCCCTCGCCTCTTGCCGTCTTCGACGGACCTGGCACTCCTCTGGTCTGCCAGTGTAGGCATAAACAACAACAACAAATAAAAATATTTAAACATCTATATTCTCCCTTCTCCGGCGCACGGCTATCGCGACAGTCACTTCAACACATCCATCTGAAAACTGTTTCGATCTTCGGAAAGTTCTATTGGCAGTTGCACAAGTGAACTTTCCTCCTGTATAAACCCGTTACGGCCCATCGATTTTGTTTTTGCATTGTGTGTATTAAGGAATTTTAATTACGTCTATTTAAAGCGAGAGAGGTCGATATTAATAGATTGTTCAAGCCTCAAAATAACCCAATAGGTTCCCTCCCCTTTTTTTAACGTTAGGTGCACGGCATGCACCTAGCGGGAAAAAATTAGGTACACAATTTTATTTTCATGTGCACAGTGCACCTGTGCATCCGGGTATTTCGAGCCCTGACTTAAACACATTATTGATATTTTTGAATAAATATTTTTGGATCAATATATTGACAATATTATGAGGTACTTTGAAAGTACATATACGTACATTGATATAGTATATATTAGGCCGCTGTAGCCCGGATAGAAATCTAAGGGATTAGCAGCCGGAGGGTTGTGACTTCGAAACTCCCAACACTGCAACCAAAAATCTGCGGACACTGTATATCTGTCGTGACCTCTAACGTCTTGAAGCTAGCGTGATGTGGAGGGCTTAAGAATGGGGCGCCACAATTCAGGTGTTGACCTCGTCATCTGACCATGGTGCAAACTTGCGAGGTGTCCTCGCATCTTTCTCTTCAGGATTGATCCATAACCGTCACCATTATCCCGTTGTGTTGCTTCAGTGCAACGTTAATTCAACTTCCTACCTACCTAGATATATTTTGTGAAAGTATATTTCGTTTACCTAATAAGAGTTATCTTGTCTCGGCCTTCATGTTATATGATTATGTATATAAGATGGAAATGGCTATGGTAGAGGACACACATAGTTATTACTTTAGAAAATTGCATCCAAAATCAACCGAACAATCATTAATAATTCACTTTTGAGATGTTTGTAACTATAGGGTACATTTATAATTGGTGAGAAGTTGATACAGAAATGAATGGTATAGGTAAAACAATTAGGGCCTATAAAATATTTCTCGTGAAATTTTCAAATTTGAAAGTAACGTTTTATGACATTACGAGTAAGGATTTATTGAAATTGTTCATAATATTCATATTCTACTTGATAAATTATTTAATTTACCCGAGTCAAATAGATATTCCCTCGAGCACAAATATTCAAGTTAAATTTATAATTACGAAAACATTACGTTCTCTTGACAGTGATTCCCTTAAAGTTACTTTGTGAGGCCGTATTAAATTACTATGAGATAGACTAAACGTTAAACAGCTTAAAACTTTATGCTTCAACCAAACAAGTTTGGTAAAAGACATCGACTTAAGTAGCTTATTATCCACGCATGTAGCTATATCAGAATTTGGAAACATCCCTGAGATCAAACGTAAAGCCTACTTTTGAAATATGAATACAATGTTTAATTCTCCCACTTATTAGATTTAAAATGTTAAAAAAGACTGCATTATAATTTAAGATTACAATACCTATTAAGTTTACTTAAAATATTCTTAGGATAAATGTATTTGATGCATTAAATTATAGGTTTATACACGAGTGATCATTTGACCCGGATGAGTTTAAATTCCATCGATGGTAATTTATTTTCTATGGGATTTGGACATTGAATTGCGATTCCTATTATGGACATTGCTAAATTGTTTTCAAACATTGTGTTATAGTTTAAGAATTGTTTTGATAAAATTATGACCAACTACGAATTCGTACTTTGCGCTTAATAAGTTTCAACAATACCAGAATAAAATAACTTTGAAACAAAGTTAACTCTTGGAGTTAAAGAAGTTATAAACCTGGCAATTTATCATCCCTGTAAAAATTTTTGACAAAACTATTCGACACTATGGAAAAGTTAACAATAATTATCAATAGGAAAGTATGAATTATAAAAAAAAAAAAGATTATTCGGAAATTTTAATACTCTTAATAATACAGGCGTAAGATTTATTATTTATTATAACTGCTGGGATTGCACAAGACATAAAAGTAATACAAAGCATCATAAATAATACTAAAACTGACTAACCATAAAATATTAGCATTAATCATATCAACAAAAACAATTTAATAATATAACTTAAGGGCCACATTTATCTTTAGTTCGTTCTTCTTTACCTTGTATCTATTAAGAATAGTTTGAAACCTCTACAAAAATCACTATAAACATTTCTCAAATGATGTCAATGAATACTATAAGAGCGGCATTTGATTGATAACGTATAAATTGATACATGATTAAGTAAAGCCACAATTATAAAGGTTTATATACAAGGTAGGTAGGTATATATTTTAATTAACACATTATGAAGCAACGTAAAGGGATATTGGTGACAGTCAGAGATCAAACCCAAAGGCAAAGATCCAAGAACAAACATCCCGTAATTTTCAGCCATGATCAGATGAGGAGGTCACACCTGAACTGGCACCTCAACTTCCACGTCAACGTGAGGACATTTGAAACCACGACAGATTTCATGTGCCCTAGCCCCTGTGTACACGATGGTCTTTGTTTGGATTGAAATTAGCAACCTACCGGTTCTAATTAGTTACTCTTATAACCGGGATACCGCGGCCTCGTTTAAAAACAAGAAAACACGTTTCTATATTTCCTACATCTCCACTTGTTATTTCGTTTTGTATTGTCATTCAAACTAAAGGATCTTACTGCCAGCACCACATTCAGAAACTGAAATCAGCGGTTTTGGTTGTACTCCCTTAATGCATTTTATGGATCATTATTCATTACTGAATTGTATGCCAAAGATACAATAAGCAACCTAAATTACGTATATTCATTCGTACACATCTACAATCAACAATATAAAGTCTCAAAAATGTAATCTGTTTTTCCCGAAACAGATTTTCGAGATGCGCGTTCTCGCATCGCTGTGGTGCTAACACGTTTTCTATGGTGCTATCATAATCACATTAGTTCTAAATGATTATTTGATTGCCCATTTTCATTCCTTTATACATTTATCGGATTTTCAAATACAAGCAGCCTGAGATAAAAATGTATATCTGTGTTCAATACCATTTCGTGGTTTGTTTCACTATTCAGATTCTGCTTATAGAACCTCAACATTAATGAAGAGTTGGTTACTAAATAAATGAAATGTAGTAAAAGGGGAACCATAGCTCGCACGCCAAATAAAAAACGCCACTACTGTGAAAGGTTTTCCACATCAAGTGGCTAAGCCAGAGAGGGCGTTTTATTATCCAAAGCCTCAAGAAAAAGTATTGACAAAATTTATCACATTCTTTTACGAGATATCTTGTCGAAACTAATTGTAGGGATAAAATACACAGTCCAGTCACATGAATGTGACCACCACCTACTTTAGACGTCAACGTGAAATAACCAATCACAAAAGGCAGGTGGCAGCACATTGCAGTGGAGTGTATGTAAAGGATGTACTAGGCCATCGGAAAGCATTTCAATCGTTGGCGTAATGCAGAAACGTAGCGATTTATCCGACGTCCAATAGGCATGATTATTGGCTTTCGGGCCAAGGGTGGAAGCATTTCGGAAACGGCTAATTTTGTGAACTGTTCGCGTGCCGCCGTGGTAAAAGCATACCGAGCATGGCAAAATGGCACTATCCAAAATCAGCGGCGTGGCACATGTGGTGCACCACGGGCTATAGATGACAGAGGCAGAGGCAAACGAAGGCTACGGAGATGCGTTCGGGCGAATAGACGTGCAACTGTTGAGCAACTGACCGTCCATATGAACCAAGGAGCTACCAAGAGTGTATCCTCAACAACGGTTCAGCGAACGTTGCTGAGCAGGTGCCTCCGAAGCAGACGCCTGGTTAATGCACCTATGCTGACTGCTGTTCATCGGCGACGAAGGCTGGACGCCAGTACCGCAACTGGACGTCCACAGCACAGACTATCGACAGGTAGCTTTTTCCGATGAATCACATTTTATGCTCCATCGAATAGATGGACGTTGACTTATACGGCGTCAAACGTCTGAAAGCTAACACCCTGCATCCTCAACCCATGGATTCTCAACCGCTTAATCTAGCGCAGCTGGCCACGGTACTGGCGTCGGCATGGCTCAACATCCCAGTGAACACCTTCAGAAACCTAATTGACTTTCTTCCTGCACGTCTCGCAGTGGTCCTCTCTGCCTAAGGTGGTTATTCTGGCTTTTGACAGGTGGTCACATTAATGTGACTGGACTGTGTATATCCTTATAAAATGCTTAAAAAGCATTAAGTAAAACGTGTTAATATTTTTCAAAGTGATAGTTGTTTTATTGAATATCTATTGTAGATAAATTATTCATAAAATAGAACTATATTTCATGAATTATTAAAATATGACATAACAGTTCAGTGTAATGAGCACAAAGTATGAAAGTAGTAACTATGGACAATGTTCTTTCTGAGTTGATCTAACCATCTTGTCTCCATATTAATTTATATACATATCTCGCATATTCATACATCATATCTATCCCTATCAACAGTAACACAAAAGTTAGAAAGTATGTGAATTTCCATATTTGATATTCACTTATTCTTATTAATAGTAATTTGTTTTGCCAACATGCGAATGTTGCTCCGCAAATGAAGTTTTGTAATTTGATCAAATTATGTGTGACATTTTTTATACGAATGGCAGTAATCCATATAAGGCCCACTGTCTGGTAACTTAAAGTACCAAAACATCTTAAAACTACCATGAGATCCTATATTCAGAATGAAAATTTCATTTTTCTGGGGCCTCCTGATATAAAACGCGTGTTAAGATACTGTCCAGGACATACACCAGCTATATAAAGTTCGGATACGAAGACTGTATCGAAAAGGCCCAGTCTTTTTATTCCCTTCTATCTCGGGCATAATAAGAAATGATCGAAGTCATCAATAAGAAATGTTGCCTTCATAAATCCACAGACATTCTGTGAACGGAACAAATAATTGCCTCTGCGAGAAGCAGGAAATTGTTTCCTTCAATCAATAATGATGACAAGTTAGTTCCGGAAAGTCAGAGAGTTGGTAATAACCGGAAAGTTTGATGTTGCACTCTCGGTGCATTTCGCCTTGATGGCTAACGGGATTTTCAAAGGGTTTACTCGGGATCATTCAACTAACGCGCTCTTGATTCGCCTGGTTGATAGGAAAACGGAGGGCTCCAGAATAATCCTCCTTCTTTGTCTTCGATCGGTTGTTGTACTTGGTACAAAGGCTTCTTTTGAACAAAAGGAGGCTCTGAAAATGTTTAGCAAAAAGGCAGAATGGAGGTTTTTGCTGTTCCACGATTCCTTGTTTCTTCATCAAGAAATTTATGATATCAACTTTATGTAAAGTAGTGTCATTGACCATTTTAACCCTCTAAGAGGCACAAGCTCATAATTCCTTCTTCTGTCTTACCCTTGTCATGGGCGCCCGGAAGCAGAAAATGTTTAAAACTGCGACGTATGTCGCAGAACAAAGTCTTTGCGGGACAATTTTTTCTTAATTTTATCAAAATTTTTAATCATAAGTTATGATGTTCTGCAGTGCAAAGCGCACTCCTTTCCACAATTTCTTTTCTTTTCTAGCTACGGAACAACCTCCCTACACCGCCCAAATTACCACAAACACGTTATAAATAACACATCTTCTATGTCCAATGACAAAATATTTTATTTCTAAAGTTATCGACAGCGTTGCAAAGTCTGAAAGTATACCTTGGTTTTAAATAAAGTAAGTTAATTAATTTTGATGTTTTATTATAAATACGTAATACATAGTTAGCCGATAGTTGCGTTTTGAGTCTGCTTTTGATTAAACTGCAGTTTTCAAAATTCGGACTAAATGCCTGCAGAACAATTGCAATTACTTGGAGTTGTGTTGCAGAACACTGTATATAATTCTGCACCTGGGAACATGGGTAGAGCGCATCTGCTATTGGCCATACGATCTAGATGCCATCTGTGAAACAGTTCAACTTTGCCATTCATTCACATACAATATCAAGTAATAGACCCTCACAATGAAAACTTTAACTGCCATAGAAGAAAGATATCCAAGCAGAAATGCATACGACAGGAATCGAATATGCACCGCCTACAACTCGAAGGATGCTAACGCAATGGGCAATCCACTGAGCCACGAAGGCCCTATAACCTCCTCAGTCCTGGAATCGCCTGTGAGAGCCACTAAACAGTACTTTAAAAAAAAATTGCCTCGTGAAAAAATTGCTTCTAGATTTGTTTCAATTAGTGCTACATGTTGTCAATAAATGGCAGTATTTTATAGCACTCTTATTCTTAGATAGAATATTATTTGTAGCTCATTAACAGTTATATGAAAATGGCGTCATCTGAAAGAAGCAAAATTACTCGCATGCACATCGGTAAGTGCTTATATTTTTTGCTGTTAATTTTTTTAAAGTTTTTTAATATAGGATTACATATATATCTTAAATATATTTCTTTCAAAGGACATAATTACTGTTAAGCTTTAAAAGTCCTATATCATAGTAGGAGAAAACTAGTGTCTCCTGTAGGAAACACTAATTTTCTGAAGAAAAAAAAATTTAAAAATTTTTTACAACCTTTTTCCAATGCATTTCTGCAAGTTTAAAAGCAATTAGCACAAAAATCAACAAAATTTAATCATCAAAGTTGGTCTTGGGATTGAGGAGGATAATTTCACCTTACAACCTGTAATTTTATCAGCCTTACTTCTAACCAACTGTTATCTTCTTGACCAAAACATTTTTCGAATGGATTCTATTCCAAGAAAATAATACAATGTCTCCAAATGATTCTGATCTAAGGAAAGGACTAACAAAATCTTTCCAGCTTATTTTATTCTACATATAATTGGCCCATAAAATCGTTTTATAGATTCTCTTCCAAGTAAAGCATAAATAAAAATGTTCCAAAACATTGTATTCCAAGTAGAGCTCGAAAGGTAGTTGTATTTACTTCACACTGGATCAACACAACGGACTTTTTACAATTGTTACATAACTAAATATGTATTGTTTTTATAAGTTATGTAGAGAAAAATAAGATTTCCACGGTTTAAAAATTCAGCTCTTGTGGTTTATACATCTACTTCCGCAGAAGAATCGAGGATTGGATTGTGTGTCGCCGTTACAAATATTGCATATTTTATGCTCCTGTGTACAGTACACGAAATAAATTGAGGTGATATTTTTTATTGAATATTGGAATAAGAAAATGGTACTTGATATAAGCTCTAGATTCACGCCTACTTCTTAAATAAAAGTAGAAATAAAAACCCAAAAAATTTTCGACAAAACTTATCAGTTTTTACAGTAACGTGAACTCTTTAAGCTCCAGAAACAACAAACGATTTAGCTTTGAATATTTCTTTCACATGTTAGACCTGTTTACATATTTTCGCTATGTCAGTAATATGTATTTAACCCTCCACGTGCCTTCGACGAGATAACTCGTCCATCCAGATCGTATTAATCAATTTTGCTAACTACGAGGAATCCTGTCATTAAGATATTGTTTACTTTTTGATTGTGTAGAGAACAACAACTGGTCAGTTTTGTCGAAGACAACATAACTCTTCTAGACAATGACCAGGGTAAATAAAATACTTTTTTTTAGGAAAATGTCACTTCGTTATCATTTCTTTAGAATAATTCAGACACAGCTTCGATAAATTCATCCACCATGTAAGTTAAGATAATTCTGAAATACTATAAAAATACTTATTGTTCTTTATCATAACCATAAGGCAGCGCGTATAACGCAGTAAAAAGCACAGGTGGTATGTTTTCTTTCAAGAGTTACTGAAGTAAACTATTCACTATACCTTTTATTAATCTGTCTTTTATATGTTAACTGAAAACACGTGGGTTATAGCTACACTACCCTACGATAATGGACAGGACACCAGAGGATTTGCACAAAATCCGACTACTTGTTTGGGGTGTTTTTCGTGGTATGGGCCTGGGACCTTTGCATGTTGTTCCTGGTCAATTGAATGCCGACGCCTACATGAATATTTTGGACAATCAGGTTCAACTTATGCTCTGACAATTTTAAGGAATGGACGAATGTTACTTCAAAGCCGACAACGCTCCATGTCATGTTGCAGCCTCTGTTAAGCAGTGGTGTCAAGACATGGATGTAACATGTCTTCCCTGGCCTGCTCAGAGTCTCGATCTAAACCCCATAGAACATTTGTGGGACAAGTTAGAGCGACGCTTACGGACCAGAGAACCACGTCCGAAATCTACAGCTGAGCTGGCGACATTCTTGCAGCAGGAATGGACAAAAATACACATTGCTGTGCATCATAACCTTGTTGAAAGTATGCCCAGAAGGGTTGCTAGTGCAATTGCTGTACGTGGGGGACCATCCCCTATTAAAGCATGTATAATTTCCCTTAAACCACCGCAACTTGCTGTCCATTGCATGTTGTTCCTGATCAATTGAACGCCGATGCCTACATGAACATTTTAGACAATCAGGTTCTTCTTATGCTCTGGCAATTTTATGGAATGGACGAATGTTACTTCCACGGCGACAACGCACCATGTCACGTTGCATCCTCTGTCAAGCAGTGGTATGAAGATATGGATGTAAAATGTCTTACCTGTTCTGCTCAGTGTCCCGCCCTAAACCCATAGAATACTTGTGGAACGAGTTTAAGCGACGCTTACTGACCAGGGAACCACGTCCGAAATCTACAGCTGAGCTGGCGACATTCTTGCAGCAGGAATGGACAAAAATACCCATAGCTGTGTATCAAAACCTTGCTGAAGGTGTGTCCAGAAGGGTTACTAGTGCAATTGCAGCACGTGGGGTCCCATCCCAATTTAAAGCATGTATTATTTCTCTTATACCATCACATCTTGCTGTTCGGTCCGTTAGTGTAGTGTAGTGTAGTGTAGTGTAGTGTATATATAAGTGAAGTAATAAAGTTATTTGAAAAAATCCGCTGAAATCAAACGAAAGAAATAGCGCTGTGGTATCCCATTTGGAAGAACAGCGGATTAGCGACCGGAGATTTGTGAGTTCAAAGTTTGGTCCAGCCAAAGATCAGTCGTGTACATGAGGGCTGATATACGTTGAATCTGTCGTGGCCTCAAATGTCTTCACGTTGGTGTGGTGTGCCAGTCTGGAGAGTGGTGTGCCCTCTCAGATGATGGTCTCGTCATCTGGCCGTGGTTTAAAATTACGAGGTGGTGTCACTGGATCTTTCCCTTTGATATTGATCCTGGACCGTCTCCAATAGCCTTCCAAAGTGCGACGTTAATTAAAATACTTATCTAAGGGCTACATAGGATAAAATACCTACTTACTTATATCTAGATCAATTTAACTTGAGATAACAAAAAAATAAATTTCTATCGTGCTATTTTTATTCATCCAGTGTGCAAAAATGCGACAGTAATTAAGTACCAATTTACCTCCTTCAAATAAAGTTTAAAAAGATGGATTATTACTTTAAATGTTACATAAAAAAACTTACGTCTGGCCATATTCTAAAAATTTTCTTTTGAAAAAGAGTTTGAAAATATATTTGCACTGCACCAAAAGATAACTGTTTAAAATAATGAAATATATTTGATAAAAGGTAGAACTTTTCACTGATGTAACTAGAACTAGCTGTCATAACAATCAACGGAATTTCACCATCTGTCATTGATTAATGTTTTAATTGGCCAGAGTTTGGGGTTTTGGCCGGTTGGAAGAGTAACGGATTAACAACCGGAGTTGCGAGTTTGAATCCAACCGAAGACAGTCGGCACAAAGGGGTATGGTGCGCGTTAAATCTGTCGTGTCCTCAAATGTCCGTTGGAGTGGTGTGGAAGTTTGGAAAATGGGGCCCTAGCTCATGTGGGATCTCGTCATCTGAATAGGGTTCAAAATTATATGGCGTTGTGCTCGGATCTTTCTGATGGGGGATTGAACCCGGACAGTTGCCTATCGTCCGTTGTGTTGCTCGTGGGACATTAGTTAAAATACCTATCTAAGGATAAGATCAATCTAACATGAGATTAAAAAAAATTAATTTCTCTTGTGCTATTATTCCTCATCCTCATCATCGAAAATGTCATTTTATGTCAAAATGATAGCAGGATATATCTTATAATCTCATAGGTATACAATAATAATGCGAGCTTAATCAGGTTTCTTTTTATACTACTAATATATATTATTCACACACTCTTTGATGATTCATCAGGGAAAATTTATTACATCAATAACTCACTGTTCTATTATTCGGATAGATAATAAATCAGGTCCTTTACAATATAAAATATGTATCAACAACACATCAATATATTTTATTAATTTACTTCAAGGTGAGGATATATTAACATAAGACCTGTTTGCCAATCACTGATTCATGAGATTTTCATTCTCATGGATTCTTCGAACATATCAAATTCTAATTTATTCGCTAGTCAATTACTTCCTTTGCAACATGTCTTGTAACTATGTGAAATATTCTAATTATCATTTATTCGATGTAGTATTAGCATGTTAATTTATTGTGTATATACTATGGTAGACAATAAAATCTTGCCCGAGATGATTGTTTGAACTGAAGTGACTTCTGCCTTTTAGCTGAAGGCACCACATGACCTTTAATTTTACTGATTATTTTGGAGATATGTCTTTCTCTTTTATTTAGGACTTCAAGCTTGATAATGTGATATAGTTGACAGATAAAGGTACTTTTCGCCTAACCCACTAAGTGGGTTTCAGAGAGATGTCTTGTCCATCAATATCTGACCAATTCTGCTCGTGAAGCTTAGTCTCGTTGTTAAGATAATTACCGATTTGGGGATAACGATTTAGTCAGTTTTCTTCTAACAACGAGATATCTCGTTCATTAAACCTCCAAGATATCTCGTTCATCAAGATCTGACCAATTTTGCTTGTGGTGAGATACTCCGATCATAAGATATTGCCGAATTGTTTTTTTATGATAACGAGATTAAGATCTAGTTTATTTGTTTCTAAAGACGATAAATTTAGTCCATCAAGATCTGTGTCATTTGTATCTAAAGACGAGAAATTTAGTCCATCAAAATCTGGTTTATTTGTTTCTAAAGACGAGAAATTTAGTCCATCAAGATCTGGTTTATTTGTTTCTAAAGATGAGAAATTTAGTCCATCAAGATCTGGTTTATTTGTTTATAAAGTCGAGAAATTTCGTCCATCAAGATCTGGTTTATTTGTTTCTAAAGACGAGAAATTTAGTCCATCTAGATCTGGTTTATTTGTTTCTAAAGACGATAAATTTAGTCCATCAAGATCTGGTTTATTTGTTTCTAAAGACGAGAAATTTAGTACAACAAGATCTGGTTTATTTGTTTCTAAAGACGTGAAATGTAGTCCATCAAGATCTGGTTTATTTGTTTCTAAAGACGAGAAATTTAGTCCATCAAGATCTGGGTTATTTGTTTCTAGAGACGAGAAATTTAGTCCAACAAGATCTGGTTTATTTGTTTCTAAAGACGAGAAATTTAGTCCATCAAGATCTGGTTTATTTGTTTCTAAAGACGAGAAATTTAGTCCATCAAGATCTGGTTTATTTGTTTCTAAAGACGAGACATTTAGTCCATCAAGATCTGATTTATTTGTTTCTAAAGACGAGAAATTTAGTCCATCAAGATCTGGTTTATTTGTTTCTAAATACGAGAATTTAAGTCCATCAAGATCTGGTTTATTTGTTTCTAAAGACGAGAAATTTAGTCCATCAAGATCTGGTTTATTTGTTTCTAAAGACGAGACATTTAGTCCATCAAGATCTGGTTTATTTGTTTCTAAAGACGAGACATTTAGTCCATCAAGATCTGATTTATTTGTTTCTAAAGACGAGAAATTTAGTCCATCAAGATCTGGTTTATTTGTTTCTAAATACGAGAATTTAAGTCCATCAAGATCTGGTTTATTTGTTTCTAAAGACGAGAAATTTAGTCCATCAAGATCTGGTTTATTTGTTTCTAAAGACGAGACATTTAGTCCATCAAGATCTGATTTATTTGTTTCTAAAGACGAGAAATTTAGTCCATCAAGATCTGATTTATTTGTTTCTAAAGACGAGAAATTTAGTCCATCAAGATCTGGTTTATTTGTTTCTAAAGACGAGAAATTTAGTCCATCAAGATCTGGTTTATTTGTTTGTAAAGACGAGACATTTAGTCCATCAAGATCTGATTTATTTGTTTCTAAAGACGAGAAATTTAGTCCATCAAGATCTGGTTTATTTGTTTCTAAATACGAGAATTAAGTCCATCAAGATCTGTTTTATTTGTTTCTAAAGACGAGAAATTTAGTCCATCAAAATCTGGACAATTTTGCAAATGACACGATACTTCCTCGACCACCAGGATGGTTAGGATGTGAAAAATTTTGATAATGGAGAGATATCTCGTCAAGACAACCATCAGGACGGTTAACGACCTAATTATGTTTATACGACGGGGTCTGTAGACACAGTTAATAATTGTTTTTATTTTTGCAGAATAAGGAAAATGTATGAAGGATGAAGGAAATGGTCTCAAGTGTCTACAAGTAGTTTGACTTAGGGGAGTACACAGAACTTTGAAGTTGCTGCGTAAACGAACAGAGGAAATTACAGGTGCTGGGAAAGCAAGACGCATAAGGTGACTAACAAAAAGAAACTTCTGAAGCAGGCTTACATCCGATTTGTTGAGTTCAACGCAGACTAAATTTGACGGCAGCGGGACTGAGTAAAATAAAACCCTCCATTTGATTAGATCATATTTGGACGAAAGTTGGCAACGGATTCCAACTCCAGTCCAAATACAATGTCCAGTGTGTGTATATGAAAACTGTTTAAAAGCGTATTTACACTGGCAACTCCCGTTTTTCTCTCTTGACAGTTTAGCACGTTCGACCTTTCACCAACATACTCCAAAGACGTAGCTTCTAGAATTCAACGTAAAATGGCGGCATAATTTCCCATGATCCTCTATCGGTGTGTAAAAAAATATTGCATAATTTCCGCAAATTATGTTCTGATAAATCAATTACTTACCTATGTACTCGTAAGATTGGTGTAAAAACACAAATAAATATACTTTAGAGAAATTGTATTTATATTCTTCAGTAGTGAATAAAACACATAAAAATACCTCAAAGTAAATCGACATCAGTGAAATTTAATCATTTCTGCAACTGAAACAGAAGGTGCCAATCCGGAATACACAATGAAATTAGAAAAAACTATGGATAAATCAAACATTAATCAAGGAAATAATTATATGCATAATGTATCAAAGTGAAAATCGGACTTCAGAGTAAAATAAGTTGAAGTAATTGTAAATCGATTCACCTAAAAATATTTAAAAAATGTTACACCCTAAATTAAAGATAGTTCATTGAAATTTTTAATTCTACCATTTACAATTTTTGGAAGTTAATTTGAGTAAAAACCTTAAAATAAAATTCTGACAGTCGCATTTACTTATTTCATTTTATTGTTGAGAGCATCCATTAATTTACCTCACATATTGGTGACTTGTGGACGTGATAATGCACATGCGTGCTTTCAAGCTAAGCCAGATGGTTTAACTACGGCATCAGATTGGCGACGTTTCAAATTTCGGATAGAATAGCTGACATAAAATCGATCAGGTTACCAATCTAGCTGAAATTACTTAGAGGCATTTGAAAACAGATCCTGGATCATTAACAGAGTACTAGCTACACATAGTTTCTTATAAATTCACGTTAACGTTAACCTATATAGTCGTTCTCTTTCATCATATACCTAATTCGTTCGTTAGAAGAAGTTCACTAGTTCACCTAGCGTTTATACTGGAAATTTCTACATTAAATCTTAAAAGAAAGCGTACATTTAAAGAGTTTTCATGGAAATGTATAAGGATTTTATTGACATCTTGCTCTGAAGGGGCCTTGCGTCTTTCAATATGTATCAATATTGTATTCATCATTTTATATAAGAACTCAATCCAACCTTTCAACATACAACTATTACTCTAAGGGTTTATATAACATTCTCGATAGACAGAACATGAAGAAAAATCTCTTTATTTATTTCTCAAACTGAGAAATTTAATGTGATTCGTCATTTTGTGCATGAAATTGACAAGAGTTAAATCTACAGTCCCCACCATCGAAAGATTTCTAATGATGTACACATAAATACCCATCTTACAATAAAAATAATATGTAATATGCTTCAATCTGATTGTAGCACATCATAGAATGTTTCCATTTTTATCTATTGTCAGAATTCAGCAAATTAGTGAAATGGAGAATGTTGAAAAACGACAATCCTCTTCCAACGTTCATTTTGCCCTTACAGGTCTCCCCATCGTATTGTACTTTATTAATTCAGCTCTAATGAAGCGTTCTTTCTTTTCAGCAAATCTTCCAGAAATCGTAGAACAATTCTATCGTTTATTATCATTAATTGGGCATTTATTTCCAAATAAAGTGTTTCGTAACATAACCTTGTTTATCGTCAGTTTTCTGTAGCAATTAAAATATCACACAATGAATATTACTCCTTCACTACATTAATCAATGTTTTTATTAAGAAATTACGAACAATTAATTCGAGTAATATTATTAAAATGGTACATATTTGTATTCTCATGTACTAGTGTTACTCACTAATTTGCGATCATTACCTATGTAATAATTGAATCACTATATACAAATGGTGATTATTCCACATCTATTCAATCGTAATTGAAATAAACGAGTTGTTTGCTAAGGATAAATACTTTACATGTAGGTTATTGAATAAAGTGCATTCTTTATGAGTGAAGATAGTTGTACTCAACGACCAATGCTGTATTTCTTAGCCTATATAACGCTAAACTTATCATAGAGTTCTAAAGAATAAATCTGTGTTTCATCCTCACAAATTAAAGTAAAAAATCTTGTTTTCTTATGGTTCGTAGTTTACTTAACTCAGTGTATTTACTTTACTTTAAATTTAGCATTGTGTTTTGGTTATCCTTGTATATGTTGCTATGTGTGTGTGTGTGTGTGTGTGTGTGTGTGTGTGTGTGTGTGTGTGTGTGTTACGTATATCCCATCTTGTTTTTTTAGCACTCTTAGTAGTTTATCTTCGTGTCGAAAACTGCCCTGTAGCGTCCAGCCTCTGCTGGCCTGTTCCAAACTGTCCGCAGTTCTGGGCAAGGGACCAGTTCTTTTTCCTACTTGGATTTTGTAAGAGGTCGGGGTGTTTACATTTATAACTGCTCAAGATACATGAAGGTAAAAAAGGACTTTAACCTAAGTATTTATTTGAAAAGTTATTATACAAATTACATGTACTAAAGAACGAAACAAACAGAAGAATATTTACAGAGAGGGGTTCCGAATCATAATCGGATATAGTACATAGCACATGCTACTCCGTTGGCAGTTCATCGCAGACTAACCAATTGGAATACTTTCCCCTAGGGGCGCTACAGGGAACGAGGGGGGGGGGAGTTTCACTGTTTGTTACAATCTTCATTTCCCTTGGAGTAATAGGGCAGCTTTGTGTCGGCTAGATTTCTGGTCCTTAGCAAAGTTAATCAGATCTTGGACGAGATATCTGGTCAAAATGAATGGGGGTAAATAATATGGACGCCTATAACTGTTAGTTTAAAACCTTTGTATAATATCGCCACTATATCAACTATTTATCGTGTTCGAACTTTTAATTGTAGAGGACGTTATGCATAAATGGTTTTGCGATAAAACAGATGGTTCAAATTGAAAACTCGTGAATTCTAGAACACAGTTTCATTAAAGTTCGGTTAAATATAACGAATCAGTTATGTCAGAAGTTGTTATAATAGTATAACAACTTGACTCGAAAACATAATTTGTTATTTTACCAGTTTTAGCTGCTGAAACAAGAGTGGGACTGTTTTGATTTATAAACTTTCTTAACCCTCTTGGTGGTTGGATTGACGGGCTGTCTCGTCAATAGCAAAACTGACCAGATCTTGATGAACGAGATATCTCGTCTTTATAAAATCTGACCAGATCTCGATGTTGTGAGTATACAAGAATTGTCAATATTCTGAGGGACGAGATAATTCATCATGTCTTTACTGTCGAGATATAGCCGAAATCATTTGTTGACATTTTATTTACCAACTACCACCAGAGAAATACTTCAACAATGCGAACAGTAAACTCTAAAATGGTGCACAAACAATTACTCTTATGCTAGGTGCTTGATGTAAATTACTTGACCGCTTGACATGGAGTGCGGGTAACCATGATTGAGCATATCCAGAGAGCTGAGTTCCTGTCTATCCTAATATAAATTGGTAAATTTAGAGGTCAGATAGTATTACTTTCGAACTTTAGCGATAAATGATTTAAATCCCAAGCTGATTGATTGCCTTGTCCCTTTACAATCAATTTTACCACACTAAGGTTAGTTAAATATATATCTACTGCTTAAAGTGAAATTCAGAGAGAATTGTTCTGAAAGCCAAAGCTCTAATCTCTGTGCTAAATGGCTGAATAGAAAACTGCAGACTAGTTCAAATCTGAATGTAATTGTGACGCCATGCGTATCTTCCTGAAAATTGTTGAGGCTACTTCTTGACTGTCGTCTTATCTGGACTCACACGAAAACACAAACTGTTTACATTGATTGCTGTAATATCCTAAGTACACAAAGATTTGTACCATCTTAAGTATATAAAAAAGTAATATTGCTAAAGAATTGTACTATTCTAAGTGCATAAAATAGTGGCATGATTACCTAATACCTACCAATTACCTAACATACACCTAGTTACACAAAGAATGATTCCTGGATGGAAAGCTGTCGATATCGTGTTATCGCGTCACACGACCAGGTACAAACTGAGAAGTTGGCGACGTTCTTGGCACTCGCTAAGGACATGAAAAATTACGGCAATTATGGAGTAGCGCCAACATAAGGGAGATATGAATGGTACGGACAGTAATCAAAAGTCGAACTTCGTCAACTATTTATAATTTTTTTCCATTATACAGAGTAGTATAGGGTTGGCTTTCACATTTTACAATCTACTCAAGGAAATAAGACATCTAGATAAAAGAAAAGGGTTACTATTATTGAGGTGACGCGAATGCGAAGGGCGGACTCAACAAATGATGGTTTCCAGAAAAACGCATTCAAACGCGGAGCTTTACCGCTCTTAGAACAAAAAGAGTTATTGTCAGCCCTACATTTTTAGGGTTAGGAAAAGTGAACTCAACAAAAAGGTTAATATCAGTATTCACTAAGAGTCTGACAAACTAAAAAATGAGAGAAAAAATTTCGCCCAATATGTTTAGTTTGCCCTTTGTATCCGCAACGCCTCAATTTGCCTAGGCATTTTAGTTTGGGCATAAATCTTTACAACGATTATAATTTTGGTAAGTTTTAAATATTTTTATAATTCAACGCGAATTCAGGATTTTAGTAATCGAAATATGTTAACAACAAAGCAAAATAGTGTTCACCTCATTTTTTTTATTTGCACGATCTCATGATTTACTTTTTAATTTTCCATGTTGTTTGTTGTAGTTAAGTTTCTCCCTTTCGGTTTACCGACAAGGGAAAGGAGTATTTCTGTATGGTGAAGTATAGCCTAGGTTTTGCTAGATGATGATTGATTATATCAGCTTAAAGTGTAATCCAAACACCGGCGAACATTCGTGCCTAGATTCCTTTACAAATTCATGACAATAAGCGTCACTAAAAACTAGATAAAAGCCCATGAATCTGAATCTTTAAATTTGATCCAGTCCACACTAGAAACTGTTAAACTTGAAGTAAAAAAGAGAAGCTTATCATGTAGAATATCATTCTTGGAACATTTTTCCGTAGTGAAAGGTTCAAAACCATTCCTCACTCTCTAAAACTACTCGTACCAACAAAAGAATTAAAATTTTGGTATAAAACTAGGTGTTTTTCCGTGTACACATAGCATCTGCGCAATAGAATTTGAATTGGATCTATCTGTTTATGGAAGGGCCGTTATACATATTTTATACCTAATTTAAATTATTTATTAATCAATCTAAATATCAGTGGGCACATAAATATTCCATCTAAATTAAATGATTTGTACCTAATTTAAATTATTTAATAATGGATGTAAATATCAGTATGCACACATTAATAAATTAACAATCCCAAATGAAATAAAAATTAAACACAAATTTAAAGCTTTGTTCTCTCATAACGTTTATTATTATGTCTAATAAAACTACATTGAGAATTGTGTTCTTTAATTAGGTTTCCATAATTACACGTTGAAAATCAACGTCGATTGCTACGCATTCATTTGTTCGGGGATTCGTTATTTTATAGTTTCAGAGGCCATTTTGGAATTTGGACGCATTTTCTCTGTACTGCACACACATTTTCATTATCTTCTATGATTAGACTGCTGATTAATTTCATTAGAGCGGTGAACTCTCTCAAGCAGTTTTAGTAATTTAGTAATTGTTCAGCTCTACAGTTTAAGTATGTAATCTAAACAGCAAGACCTGTTAATAAATCCCTTAAAGATTGAATTTTATTGCTCATATCCGTTTCCCTTGTATACAAATAATGCCACTCTACTTGTATAAAAATAATGGTGATTTTTATGTTTTGTAATGCTAGCTAAATATATCGTTGACTTACGCAGTAATGCTAAAGTTCTAAGATATGACTTTTTAGTGTTTCTAGACACGAATGTAGTGATCACTAGACCGATGAATTGTGTGTCCACATTAATATTTTTTCTTTGCATGAAGGTGATACTTCATCTTGAGAAACACAGTGAGTTGTATAGTGAGTTTTATTATATTCCCTTAACTTTCACAAAACTATGGTTTTGACTTAGCATCTTGTAAGCTGACGATATAGATATATTGGAAACAAGAAGAATGCCTGAACGAACGGAGCATGTGCTGGGCATGTGTAGAACTTTTGGAAATTTGATAACGTCACACCAATTGCTTTGATATTCATGCATAGGCAGTTTATGCAGGCAGACCTTTACAATAAGCAGTTATGAATAGGTAGACACACGCCGATGGGCAATAGGCACGTTGACTTATAACGCTGCCATCCACTTAGTTGTAAAACTAAACCTGGACATAATTTTCTGCAGATAATTTTACATCTTGAACTTTTTATTTAGCCCTCTGGTGGTTATACATCGACAAGGTATCTCGTCATTAGCAAAACTGATCAGATCTTGATGGACAAGATATATCGTAATTAGAAGAAAGTTGACTCGATGGATGAGATACCTCGTTATCAGAATAATACTAACCTAATCTTCATGGACGAGATATCTTGCCATTGTTAGAAAATTGACTAGATCTTGATGGACGCGATAGTTAGTCACTAGAAGAGAACCGAAAATATTTCGATGTACGAGATATCTTGCCATTGGTAGAAAACTGACTAGATCTTGATAGATGAGCTAGTTAGTTATTAGAAGAGAACCGAAAACGTATCGGTGTACGAGATATCTTGCCATTGGTTGAACACTGGCAAGATCTTGATGGATGAGATAGTAAGTCATTTGAAGAGAACCGAAAATATATCGATGTACGAGATATTTGCCATTGGTAGAAAACTGACTGGATCCTGATGGACGAGACAGTTAGTCATTAGAAGAGAATCGAAAATATATCGATGTACGATATATCTTGCCATTGGCAGAAAACTAACTAGATCTTGATGGACGAGATAGTTAGTCATTAGAAGAGAACCTAATATGTATCGATGCACGAGATATTTACCATTGGTAGAAAACTGACTAGATCTTGATGAATGAGATAGTTAGTCATTAGAAGAGAACCGAAAATATATCGATGTACGAGATATCTTGCCATCGGTAGAAAACTGACTAGATCTTGATGGACGAGATAGTTAGTCATTAGATGAGAACCGAAAATGTATCGATGTACGAGATATCTTGCCATTGGTAGAACACTGACTAGATCTTGATGGATGAGATAGTAAGTCATTTGAAGAGAACCGAAAATATATCGATGTACGAGATATTTGCCATTGGTAGAAAACTGACTGGATCCTGATGGACGAGACAGTTAGTCATTAGAAGAGAATCGAAAATATATCGATGTACGATATATCTTGCCATTGGCAGAAAACTAACTAGATCTTGATGGACGAGATAGTTAGTCATTAGAAGAGAACCTAATATGTATCGATGCACGAGATATTTACCATTGGTAGAAAACTGACTGGATCCTGATGGACGAGACAGTTAGTCATTAGAAGAGAATCGAAAATATATCGATGTACGATATATCTTGCCATTGGCAGAAAACTAACTAGATCTTGATGGACGAGATAGTTAGTCATTAGAAGAGAACCTAATATGTATCGATGCACGAGATATTTACCATTGGTAGAAAACTGACTAGATCTTGATGAATGAGATAGTTAGTCATTAGAAGAGAACCGAAAATATATCGATGTACGAGATATCTTGCCATCGGTAGAAAACTGACTAGATCTTGATGGACGAGATAGTTAGTCATTAGATGAGAACCGAAAATGTATCGATGTACGAGATATCTTGCCATTGGTAGAACACTGACTAGATCTTGATGGACGAGATAGTTAGTCATTAGAAGAGAACCGAAAATATATCGATGCACGAGATATTTACCATTGGTAGAAAATTGACTAAATCTTGATGAATGAGATAGTTAGTCATTAGAAGAGAACCGAAAATATAGCGATGTACGAGATATCTTGCCATTGGTAGAACACTGACTAGATCTTGATAGATGAGATAGTTAGTCATTAGAAGAGAACCGAAAATGTATCGATGTACGAGATATCTTGCCATTGGTAGAACACTGACTAGATCTTGATGGACGCGATAGTTAGTCACTAGAAGAGAACCGAAAATATTTCGATGTACGAGATATCTTGCCATTGGTAGAACACTGACTAGATCTTGATGGATGAGATAGTAAGTCATTTGAAGAGAACCGAAAATATATCGATGTACGAGATATTTGCCATTGGTAGAAAACTGACTGGATCCTGATGGACGAGACAGTTAGTCATTAGAAGAGAATCGAAAATATATCGATGTACGATATATCTTGCCATTGGCAGAAAACTAACTAGATCTTGATGGACGAGATAGTTAGTCATTAGAAGAGAACCTAATATGTATCGATGCACGAGATATTTACCATTGGTAGAAAACTGACTGGATCCTGATGGACGAGACAGTTAGTCATTAGAAGAGAATCGAAAATATATCGATGTACGATATATCTTGCCATTGGCAGAAAACTAACTAGATCTTGATGGACGAGATAGTTAGTCATTAGAAGAGAACCTAATATGTATCGATGCACGAGATATTTACCATTGGTAGAAAACTGACTAGATCTTGATGAATGAGATAGTTAGTCATTAGAAGAGAACCGAAAATATATCGATGTACGAGATATCTTGCCATCGGTAGAAAACTGACTAGATCTTGATGGACGAGATAGTTAGTCATTAGATGAGAACCGAAAATGTATCGATGTACGAGATATCTTGCCATTGGTAGAACACTGACTAGATCTTGATGGACGAGATAGTTAGTCATTAGAAGAGAACCGAAAATATATCGATGCACGAGATATTTACCATTGGTAGAAAATTGACTAAATCTTGATGAATGAGATAGTTAGTCATTAGAAGAGAACCGAAAATATAGCGATGTACGAGATATCTTGCCATTGGTAGAACACTGACTAGATCTTGATAGATGAGATAGTTAGTCATTAGAAGAGAACCGAAAATGTATCGATGTACGAGATATCTTGCCATTGGTAGAACACTGACTAGATCTTGATGGACGCGATAGTTAGTCACTAGAAGAGAACCGAAAATATTTCGATGTACGAGATATCTTGCCATTGGTAGAAAACTGACTAGATCTTGATAGATGAGCTAGTTAGTTATTAGAAGAGAACCGAAAACGTATCGGTGTACGAGATATCTTGCCATTGGTTGAACACTGGCTAGATCTTGATGGACGCGATAGTTAGTCACTAGAAGAGAACCGAAAATATATCGATGTACGAGATATTTGCCATTGGTAGAAAACTGACTGGATCCTGATGGACGAGACAGTTAGTCATTAGAAGAGAATCGAAAATATATCGATGTACGATATATCTTGCCATTGGCAGAAAACTAACTAGATCTTGATGGACGAGATAGTTAGTCATTAGAAGAGAACCTAATATGTATCGATGCACGAGATATTTACCATTGGTAGAAAACTGACTAGATCTTGATGAATGAGATAGTTAGTCATTAGAAGAGAACCGAAAATATATCGATGTACGAGATATCTTGCCATCGGTAGAAAACTGACTAGATCTTGATGGACGAGATAGTTAGTCATTAGATGAGAACCGAAAATGTATCGATGTACGAGATATCTTGCCATTGGTAGAACACTGACTAGATCTTGATGGACGAGATAGTTAGTCATTAGAAGAGAACCGAAAATATATCGATGCACGAGATATTTACCATTGGTAGAAAATTGACTAAATCTTGATGAATGAGATAGTTAGTCATTAGAAGAGAACCGAAAATATAGCGATGTACGAGATATCTTGCCATTGGTAGAACACTGACTAGATCTTGATAGATGAGCTAGTTAGTTATTAGAAGAGAACCGAAAACGTATCGGTGTACGAGATATCTTGCCATTGGTTGAACACTGGCTAGATCTTGATGGACGCGATAGTTAGTCACTAGAAGAGAACCGAAAATATATCGATGTACGAGATATTTGCCATTGGTAGAAAACTGACTGGATCCTGATGGACGAGACAGTTAGTCATTAGAAGAGAATCGAAAATATATCGATGTACGATATATCTTGCCATTGGCAGAAAACTAACTAGATCTTGATGGACGAGATAGTTAGTCATTAGAAGAGAACCTAATATGTATCGATGCACGAGATATTTACCATTGGTAGAAAACTGACTAGATCTTGATGAATGAGATAGTTAGTCATTAGAAGAGAACCGAAAATATATCGATGTACGAGATATCTTGCCATCGGTAGAAAACTGACTAGATCTTGATGGACGAGATAGTTAGTCATTAGATGAGAACCGAAAATGTATCGATGTACGAGATATCTTGCCATTGGTAGAACACTGACTAGATCTTGATGGACGAGATAGTTAGTCATTAGAAGAGAACCGAAAATATATCGATGCACGAGATATTTACCATTGGTAGAAAATTGACTAAATCTTGATGAATGAGATAGTTAGTCATTAGAAGAGAACCGAAAATATAGCGATGTACGAGATATCTTGCCATTGGTAGAACACTGACTAGATCTTGATAGATGAGATAGTTAGTCATTAGAAGAGAACCGAAAATATATCGATGTACGAGATATCTTGCCATTGGTAGCAAACTGACTAGATCTTGATGGACGAGATAGTTAGTCATTAGAAGAGAACCGAAAATGTATCGATGTACGATATATCTTGCCATTGGCAGAAAGCTAACTAGATCTTGATGGACGAGATAGTTAGTCATTATAAGAGAACCGAAAATATATCGATGCACGAGATATTTACCATTGGTAGAAAACTGACTAGATCTCGATGAATGAGATAGTTAGTCATTAGAAGAGAACCGAAAATATATCGATGTACGAGATATCTCGTTATTAGAAAAAAGTCCTCAGATCTCGATCTCGCATAAAAAAAATCTGCAGTTATTGATGACGAGATATCTTGACATTGGTGATAAAACAGACCAGATCTTGATGGATGATATACCCTGCCACAAAAGACAACTAATGTGATCTTATTAGACAAGATATCTCGTCATTAGAAAGCAAACTCATCAGATATTGATCTTGTCATTTAAAAAAATCACCAATAATTGATGGCATGTTATCTCGTCATTATTAAAATTAGTTAGAATTTCATGAACGAGATATTTCATTGAAACTAATTAGGGGGCTGTACGATTAAAGTAGTGTTTATCAGTACTGATTTGATCTCCTCATCCCTTTACATGCAGATTAGCTGCTCCTCACGATTTGTGCTCTATAACCACCAAAACCACCCAAACCTACTCCGTTCCAAGAGCCCTATTCTCCTTCCCTCATTACCGAGAGTAAACACAACCAAGAATCGACTTTAACTCAGTCGTAACAAGCAACCGAAATCCCATTAAAGCTACTTCCGAAAGGATGGTGAGAAGAAAAAAATATAATTATCGTACCCCCAAAGACCTTTGACGTGGCAATACAGATACAACAGCGTAAGTGGAGAAAAAAAATCACCAAAAAACAGATATCGGATTAAAAAAAATTACAAAAACAGAATTTCGGAGATTGATTATATCCGTGCAGGAGTGTTGAGGCCGCGAAATCCGGATGCGGAGGCCTGATTATATCGGATGACAAATTGAGGCATGGCCTTTCATCTGATGTAGTGCGGATAACATCCCATTGATAGATGCTCCCGCAAATTACCCTTCTTAACCCTTATCGAAACGGTGGCGTGGGTTTTTAGGGTTATATTGGAGGTGGAAAGGAAAATGTTGTGGAAATGAGAAAGAGATACGAAGTTTGTCGTCGTTGTGTGGTGTAATATTAAAAAATCTAATGTCCGATGCAACGAATTTGTTTTGAAAAACGGGGTCACCGTCTGATGTATTGCGTGGATACAAAAGTTCGTCCCATTTTTTTTAGACAAAAATTGAAGAAAAATGATTTTATTTACTGAAAATTATATTTAATCGTTATTGTATGCGCCGTTCTGTTCGGTGGATCTTTCTCTATCTCTATGGTAACTGCATCATCCCGCGCTCGTAGTTCTGAGATTTCTGGTTAAAGAACTGATCAGGTGACGAAACTTTCTTAATCACTTACTGCACTTTGAATCGTCAACAACAGTCTCTCCCTAAACAACACATATCTTCTTTTGCGTCGGCGAAGCATTCTTGCCTTTTCGGAAATAAAAAAAGTATAATAGGCTGAAAATGCTTCAAGTTTTCTGCCCTTTTTGATGCTTATCAAAATTTAAAAAGCACAACTCTCTAACACCCAAGTACTCGCTGAAATTCCTTCTTTCAAACAACATCAAACTTTTACACTCGTGAAGTAGATAACACTTTGGTTTTGTGATGCAACGCGAACTAGTGCCAAAAACGGGAAGAACTTTTTCATCAACACAATATTTAGATGAAAACACACGAAATTGTGAATTCGTAATTTTGGCGTGTTGTCGACGATATATTTGTAACATAAAAAGAAGTATAGTTTATAAACTATCACTATCGCTGTAGGTGTAATATATATAAATACAATTTTTTTTTGCGTTTAGATGAATAAACCACAAATTTGAATCTTTGAAATAATATGACTGGTAATAGTACGAGTCTTTCATAGAATAGCCTTATCCATAGATCTCTAGCCCTCGTTCTTCAAAACAAAATCAAAACTTTACACTTGTCAAGTAAATAACATTTCGTTTTTGCTATGCAAAGCCATCTAGTGCCATAAATGTGATTAAAATAGTTAGATGATAGCACTCAAAGTTGTGAATTCGTAATTTTTGCATGTTGTCGACGATAGATTTGTAATATAAAATTAGTTACCGTTTATAAACTATCACTATTGTTGTTGCTGTAATACAAATTTTTTTTTCTGCTCTTAGATGAATAAACCAAACTAATTTGATGCAATTAAAGTTAAACGAGGGTAAGTCAAAAATTACTTACACTTTTTGTTCTACGACTTTATTAAACAAAGATAGGCGTGCAACAGATACATTATTTTTCGATATAGTCTCCTCCTTGAGCAATGCACTTGATCCAACGAGGTACAAGCTACCGTGTGACTTCCTGGTAGAAGGTTTTCGGTTGGTCGTGAAGCCACTTTTGCACAGCATCCCGAACGTCCATGTCTGAGGCAAATCGACTACCTCTCAAAGCTTCCTTGAGCGGCCCAAAACGATGGAAATCTGAGGGAGCGAGATCTGGGCTGTAGGGAGGGTTTTCTAGGGCAATGCTCCCCAACCTTTTTATCGACGCGGACCGGATCAACGTTTGGGGGGGGGGAGCTGTGGAGATACGTTTATTGTTTATATTTTAGATTGTTTTGTTTTAATAATTTTAATTTAACTGGATTTAAACATGCCTTCAAAATCAAATACAGTTACACCAAAAAATGAATATAATGTGATTTAACATTTTAGCTCACTAGAACGCTAAATCAATAAAATAGTTTCCCAACCACAAAAAACAAACGAAGCAATCGAACTCTTTTAAAAGCAAAGACAGGTGATCGTGCACCAACTAGGAGAATGAATGTTTAGGCTCAGTCTCGCCTAAAATCCCCGCTAATGTCTGAAATATGTCCAAAATGCCTCTGTTCACGCGCCGTCCGCACAACTTCAGTTTGGTTTTAAATGCAGCTACTTTGTGTGCCAACTTGAAAACAGTTGTCACATTTGTCAAAATTAGAAAATAGAGACATACAGAATTCAGAAATCATAGTTGAAGCTCTAGTAACAGAACAAATTTCAAATTCTGATTTACCGCCTCCTAGTGATATTTGAGTGGATATTTCATAGACAAGAGCCGCACAAACCCGAGATAAATACACCAAAGTAAATAAAATGGAAATAATTTAATATTTCTTGGACGGCCCGGTACCATTTGATCAACGGACCGGTACCGGTCCGCGGATCGGGGGTTGGGGACCACTGTTCTAGGGTCTCAAAGCCCAATCTGTTTATTGTTTCTATGGTGTTATGGGCTGTGTGTGCGACCGTGCGTTGTCTTGCAACAACAAAACTTTCTTTGAGAGTAGATCACGGCGTTTGTTTCGAAGTGCTGGTTTCAGCTTATTGGTCAATAAATCACTGTACATCGCACTATTTACGGTAGCACCCCTGTCCAAGTAGTCGTCCAGTGTAGGGACTTTTTCGTCCCAAAACAGGGTTAGCTTAACCTTCCCAGCCGATGGCGAGGGCTTCAATTTTTCCATCTCTCTCTTTTTGTGTTACGCTCGTTCGGCCACTTTTAAACATTTCGTTCCTCAAATAAATGGTTTTACGAGATAAAGAACTTTCTCCGTATTGTGACAGAAGTCTCCGGTGAATTTGATCACCTTTAACCATCTGACCACAAAAATATGATCACTCCTCGTTGCTCCTCTTTAGTGTTATCTTATAGCGGAGCTGACATGCTTCCGCTCTTGTAGCTAGAAGACAACTGACGCGATCATGATTACAGTACATTACACGTGACCACAGACTCACCAACTCAGAGCTTGCGCATGCTGCCGCCACCTATCTTTGTTTAATAAAGTTGTAGAATGGAAATATTGTCGTTTTTTGATGATGACAATATCAAGACTAGGCTATTTTTTTCTAATGACGAGATATCCCATCCATCAAAATCTAGTCATATTTGCTAATGACGAAATACCTCATCGAGACTACCAACTGGAAGGTTAAGTTGTACCGTGATACCACTGTTATTTAGGGTTTAGAACATAAAGGATAATATATGAATCGAATGTTCATACGAATTGGAACGAGAATAGATTTGAAAATTGAATTGGGTATTTACCCCTATTTTCCCAGTCGTATGGAGAGGCAAGAATAAGAAATACTGAATGCAAAGAAGACGAATACCAGAGAACTAATTTAATACTGGTTTAATTTTATCCTTAATTTTTACAACTCATAACCTTATTGACTTAAAGTTTTGGTTGTAGCGGACACACACCAAATGTCCAATCCTGTTGAACGTCCAAGCTCGAATCCGTCCCCGCAGCGACCCTTCTTTCACCCCACCCCCGGAAGGGGTCCAAAAGTTTCAGTTCACATAAGGGACGAGGTTTTTTGCTTCTTCGGTTGTTTGGTTTTTCCTCCCGCCTGACGTTACTCAACAACCATCACGTGCAACAGGTCTGTACTGAAACTCATTTCGCAAGTAGAGAAACATCAATGCTATGAAAACTTGTTAGACTCTTATCTTAAAATAAACAATACTTTTAACTAAAGAGACTGATTTTAATACATAAGCATACGCCTATGATAAAACCAACCCAAGTACATCAAATCCATTTCAATTCTGAATAACCAGGTACTTCGATAGAGAAAGATTATATTGTGTTATTATTGATTGGACTTTGTTCATAGGTGCTATCACCACATGTGTGGTTATTAGGTTGGCTTCGAAACAAAATAAAATATGCAAAGACATTATTTTTTAACCAGTAGGAACGAATTCAGGTTACAGGTATGTGCTCACTTTCATGTTCCCGAAATAACTGCTTTTTAGCTGTGTTGTTCATTACGTATGCAGCTATTTTGTTATTTCTATTCTATGTGCCTCGCAGCTAATTAAATTTTTTAATCAAATTATGCTTCCCAAGCTATGACGATTATTTAATCTTCATTTTTTAAGAAAAGATTTTAAGGATAACAAAATATATTTTAAATTTTATTATGTGCATTATGCAAAGCAATATTTTTCGGAACTTTTAAGGGTTTTGTGCGAAATTTGAATAGTAACGGATGTTTAATTTCTTACATTTATGGTAAATAAATTGTAATATTTTAATAGTACATATCTGATAATCTGTAGTTTATAATTTCATATCCTCATGCTTATTTTGTAAGTTTAAAGCAGATTAATTTAATCTATCCAATACAAATACAAATACAAATATTGACGACCAGCCACAGGCTCAAGCCCAACAAGGCTGGTCCTTTGTTTATGAATTCTCCAATTCCCACTGACTATCCAATTGTGTCTTAAATTCGTACACTCCCTTTGAATTAACTATATTTTCTGGCAACCCGTTCCAACTGTCTATTACCCTATTAAAGTAGCAGTTTTTCCTTAAGTCCCGATTAAAATGTGTCTTATTCAATTTATACCCATGACCCCTTGTTCTGTTATCCCTATTGAAATTTAAGCCCTCTGTGTCCCCTTGTTTTACAAACTTGAAAGCTGAATCAAATCCCCCCTCCTTCTTCTTCTTTCCAGTGTATACATGTTTAGCTTACTTAAACGTTCATTATAGTCGAAATTTGCTAGCCCCTTTATTATTTTTGTAGCTCTGTGCTGAACCCTTTCAATTGATTCTATGTCCTTTCTCATATATGGAGCCCAGAATTGTACAGCATATTCTAGATGTGGTCTTACTAAACCCTTATATAACGGCAAGATTATATTCTTATCCCTTGAAGTTACAGTCTTTTTAATATACCCTAGCCTATTAGCCTTTTTACCCGCAGCTGAACATTGATGACCCATTTTAAAATCCCTGTGAATTATCACCCCAAGATCCTTGACTGTTTCTCCCTCCTTTACCTTTACTCCCTGCAGCCTGTACTCGGCTCCACTGTTACTGTAACCCATATGCAGAACTTGACATTTCCCTACATTAAATGACATACCCCATTTTACAGCCCATTCGGATATCTTATCAAAATCCCCTTGTAAATTTTCTATCTGTAACTTGGTATCCACTGTCCCCCATATTTTTAAGTCATCTGCAAATATACTGATTCTATTCTTGATCCCCTGACCTATATCATCTATGAAAATTATAAATAAAATTGGTCCCAAAACTGATCCTTGAGGCACCCCACTTATAACTTCTGTCCACTGTGAATAATTTCCTTTTACCTGCACTCTCTGCTTTCTACCCAATAACCAATTCTTTATCCATATTAATGTTTTTCCCTGAATCCCCAGCCTTTCCAATTTAAACAGTAATGCCTCATGAGGTACTTTATCAAAAGCCTTTTGAAAATCTATGTACATGATATCCACACTGCTCTTATTATCCAGCTCCTCAGTAATTTTTTCGTAGAACTTCAAAAGGTTTGTAGAGCAGGATCTGCCATTCCTGAACCCATACTGATTCTCTGATACCAGTCCCCCCTCCACCAAGTATAACATTATATTCTTTTTTAACAGAGATTCAAATATTTTGCAAATTACTGATGTTAGACTTACTGGTCTATAGTTGCCCGGATCACTTTGTATTCCCTTTTTGAAAATTGGAGTTATGTTGGCCAACTTCCAATCCATTGGTACCCAACCTGTGCTATATGTTGAATTAAATATCGTGTGAATTACCTCCCCCAGTTCTTCCGCGCATTCCGAGTATCAACAAGAAGAGGGAAATGATTCGTAATAGGATAGTTATTTTTAACAATAATTTACCGAATGTCACAATGCGCTTTCAAATGAATTAGTTTTAGGTTGTTTTATTTATTCGTATTCAAAAATAAATATATTTTTTATTAAACAGTTATTCGATACTAAATTACATTTTTAAATAATAGTTAGCAATTTATAGTTGAACTAAACATATATTAATGATGTTTACATAAGTATCTGATTGTTTATTAAAATAAAAAATGAAGAACGAAAAATATTTATCAGATTGTATTTACAACCTTTTCTTTCCTTATAATTTTTCTAATAGCACTATTAATTAGTTTTGGGGAGGGTTTTATTGAAATAATGAAAAAATAAAATGAAAAATTATCTCAAATGCTATTATGCATCGTAATTAAATTGTTTCACTTATTTTCAGCCTACTTCTTTTATTACAACAATCTTTATTTCTTTGATCGCTTTGATGATCTGAAATAAGCAATGCAAGTAAGTAAAAAGAAATAAAGCAGACGAGAATTTTTTTGTCTCATAATTGTTTTCGAATGATTGAGAGTATAACAATCGAATAAAATATTACATCCATTAATTTTATTTAAAAAAAATATTGTAGAAAAAGCCCTGAGTAAGCTTAATTCCTTGTGTCTCAAAGAATTACAATTTCAATTTGGAAAGATTCAACTTTTTAAGCTAACTATCGAAAAAACATCATTATAATGGAAAATACAGAGTTTCAGTTTTCATGATGGAGGAAGCATTCTTTTTCTCCTTTTAAGAATAATAATAACCCTAATAATAGTATATTTATTGAGTAGTTATTTAGTCTTTTATACATCTAAAAACTAATTCCTTTCAGAGAATTTTTTTTGATTACGAGAAATCTTTGCAAGAAATTTTATTTCTTTTCGAAATATTTTTTGAGACTAAATCGAAGATTTAAAGAAAAAGTTTTAAACATATCGTTGACTTAGAGAACAAACTCATTAACTGACAAAGCAAAATTTTCTAGGTGCAATTGTTTAAGCACTAACTATTAGTTTTTAGGCCACAAAATAAATATCATAAATATTTCGGTTATGTATCAAATAAACATCTTACCACCATTAAGAGACATTTCTCATCATCATAAAAAGAAACATTTAGAATCAATGAAAAAATGTTGGTTAAAGAGTTTCTGTTCTAAGCTGATGATATTTTCACATTTAATTTATTATACATGGAATACAGAAACCGATTCTTTTACTTGGGATATTTCAAGTCAAATTTCGTACTATCTCACTCAATAGCTTTTCCTTCCTAAGGATCGTATTGTTAGGAAAATAGTTTTACAGAAAATAGATTTATTAAACGCGACTTCGTTCTTGGCTCAGTTCTCAAGCCATATATATATATATATATATAGGATGTTTGGATGTGTATGTGTGTGTGTATTTGCTATACAAATCTTCAACGTTTTGAACACTGCGGAAAACATAGGATATTACTTTCTTGACTTATATAGCACGACCAATATATAGCACGAAAAACCAAGAAAATTGGCACACAGGTAGTCACAAAAGGGTCCTTCGAAGTTTCAATTTTAAAATCTGAAGTTTGTTTTCTTGCAAAAATTGAATATTAACAAGGAAACACGTTCTACAGGGTACTTGTATTTCAGTTAATACAGGGAAATGTCGCTGTCATATTTGAACATTACTAAATTTCATAAATCATTATCGTCTTTATCAATATTTTTCTGTCTTTTTTAATTGCTTTATTTTAGCTAAGAAAGTCGAAATTCGACACTTTGCATATCTTTCGGTTTTTAAGAACTCTGCATTTTTTCATCGGAATTTCGTTTCTGTTTGCTTGTCTTAATCTCTTGCATATTGCAATATATTATTCAGAAATTAAATGTATAAATTTGCATCCGAATAAATTGTAGAAGTTATTAAAAAGTTAAAACGAAGTTTAAAAGTATTTTCCATGCAACCTAAATGATTGAAATTAAAAAGTATATTCTGTACAACTTAAATTGTTGGGTTTTTTTTTGTAAGAAAAGTGTTCACATTAATTTATTTTTTATAAACATTTAACAATTTCAACCCGAGCAATGCCGGGTTATTCAGCTAATCAACTATATAAGCCTTCAAAATCTAAATAAGCCTTCAAAATCAGTAACTTTCAAATACTTGTATACAGCGTGCTGCTCTTTTATCCATAGTACTGCACGTTGCAAAATAATTACGTCTCAAATTAGGACTGCTAAATGATTTCAGATATTCAAAAATAGGGTATATACGTTTCGACTGGATTATTCGCTACCATTCGGGACTGAAATATGAGATAAAAACTCAAGTTTAACTCACCTGGTGCTTATTTTGACGATTTTTCTCGTCATTATCTAAACCATCAGCATATTTTGGTGGATGAGATAGTCATTTGGAGAAAATGTGACAGAATTCCAAACTCGTGTCATCAAAAAATAGGCAGTATCTGGATAATAAGATTCATCCCGAAACCACTTGAAGGAAAAGTAAAATTTCTGCACGCGGTGTTGCCAATTCTTCCCTTCTTAAGTAAACCTTCCCTTGCAGTAGTTAAAGTTGAATTACTTGTAATTCATTAGGTGATGTATCGGATAAGGATTAATTTATAAGGCTTGCTTAATGTATAATACAGAAACTGGAATCACTTTATTTTGCTCATCAATAAAAATGATGAGAACAACAGTAATGAATAATGGCCTGATTATGTTACTCCTCTATTTTAGTAATGTGTTCTTGTAAACAGAGTTTTATACCTCGTATAATTTGACCTAAGTAATCTACATCAAAGGTTCTGCGTATTTGGTACTTATCCTCAGGGTTCTGGTTCAACAGGCTATAGATTCGAATTCTGGCTTGGACATAAATGTTCTTAATGGTTTGGAATCTATTTTAGAACGATAATTCCGGTTTAATTATTCTTTGCGAGACAAAAGATATTAGAACGGGAAACGAAGTTAATGATGGTTTATATGGGTACCCCAAAAGTTTAAAACAAGTTTAAGTTCTAAATATAAGACGTTCGGGAGTTGAAGGATACTATGTAGAGATTTTCACCAAATATTGACAATGTCCTATGAACATTGATCTGTTGACGAAAATACGTGTCCTTTGTCCGTATTAAGATCTATATATATAATTATCTTACGTGGCACGCAAAAAAGACGTTATTTGTAAACGCGTTTTGGCAACACTGTACGATTGTTTGTTTATCGCGAAGTCTTGCGCATCGATTGAATTTATAGCGTTATCGGATGAAATTTTATTTAAAAAAAAAAAGGAAATTTTAATGAGCTGTTGCAGTTAGTTTATAATAGAAATCAAAGAAAGCTGAGGATCTTTTCAGGGCCATTTAAAAAACGGTCCTTTTCAGGACCAACAATTATAGTTCAACAAGACGCTTGCACTACAACATTCGACAGTAAACGTGATGAAAAGTGTGGGTGGCTTGAGTTCTGAGAAAATGTACACACAAACAACATGCTGGGTATTCATTTTCCAAAGCAACGCTCACAATTCGAGTCAAAATTTGCACAAAGTTTTCATTTGAATTCTGATTTTAGACATACTGTATATATTTTTTCTGTAATACAGCAAATTTATATTTGAAAAACATTTTTTTGGTAACATATTTTGTAAACAATTCCTTCTGCTAGGACACATGTCTTCATTGAGGCGAGCGAAGCGAGCATAGGTTCGCGCAGCAAACCAATAAGGATTGCGAAGCAATCCTCCGGGGGTTGGCGAGCGCTAGCGAGCAGGGGGCAACCCCCCCCCCCTCCTAGTTCATATTTATTTTTGGATTCTCAATTAGCTCCTATTTTCATCACGTGAATCTACTTTATTTAATTGACCACATTCGGTTTAATTTGATGAAGCCATACATTCAATATTTCATATTCATTTCTCTGAAGTGTTCATAGACATTTGATTTTCTGAAACGGGTATGAGTTTGAAAATATATGGGAAAGGAATGGTTCTATTTTTAGTTCTATGGCGATTGATTTATAAGGAGAAAATTTTGTGAGTTATCTTTGGGTGTGCCTATTATACATTTATTTTCTCTCGATGCATTAAGTATTTCACATCCGTTTCTCTGAAGTCGTCAGTGCCATCTAATTTTCAGAAATGCAATAGGAAAGGAATCATTCTATTTTTGTCCCTATGCAAGAGTTTTAAAATGAGAAATTCATGTGAGTTATTTTGTGGTAGGTCAGTTATACATTTTTTATATCTTAGTCCTCGGCGAATGTTATGATTTAATCCATCCATCTATCTACATATATACAAGGTCAACTATTTTCCGTACTTTCATTTTTCAATCCATTCACACAAATGTACGGGTATTAAACAAGTTCGTCATTTTTCTAAATAGTACCCTTCCTTTTCAATGCACTTGAGCAGAATCCAATGCACTTGGGCCAGAATTATATAAGCTTAAGTATTTATTCCAAGAAGAAGGTTTCTCGGTTGGCCTCCCAACCCTTTATTCACAGCTTCTCACTTCTTTGTTCATCTAATCTGCAGAAAACACGCTATATTGTCGATGATAACTCGTAGGTTTGCCAGTACCATTTCTAGATCTTGATGAATCTTCTAGTCAGTGGTGGAAATTTACGGGCATCCTTCTCCATCTTCGTGCATCACGCTTGTCCGACATCTTTTAAGCTTCTCGATTCACCCATACACACTTCTACGAGATAGAGCACTATCCCCGAATTGTGTTGTAAACCTCCGATGAATTTCAGCCTTGAGCACACCTTCCGCCTACAGAAATCGGATCACTGCTCTTTATTCTTCCTTGGTGCACACTGCATGTGAAGCGACCATATTTACATGTTTACACTGAAACAGAAGCAAGAAAATGACGTTTCCGAGGTCTATATGTATTAGTTATCAGATATATCCTCGGGTTATGAGTGACAGACACGAAGTCAAAAAGCATAGTTCTGAGAAAACAAAATATGAGAGTGTAAGTTACTGACAAGCGATTGTTTTTTCAAAAAGAAATCGAACTTTCATGCAAAGAAAGAAAATGACTTGGTGCACAACTAAGCAGTCAGAAAATCACCATATTCTCGTCAAGAAAAGGTGAAAAATTGTAATTTTGAAAATTGGGGTTTAGTATTTTTTACTTCTAAACAGGCACACAATACAAGAGGTATTTTTATCAACGTCTAACTGGAGCAACACAACGAGCTATTTGCGACGGTCCAGGATCAATCCTCAACGGAAGCTTCCGAGGACAGCACTACATAAATATGAACCATGGTCAGATGACGAGGTAACATCTGAGCCTTCATCCCACTCACTAAACTTCTATACCACGCAAACGTGAGGACATTTGAGACCACGATAGATTTAATGTGCACCATCCCCCTTTGCACACAACGGTCTTTGGTTGGAATTGAACTCGCAACCCTCCAGTTTTTAATCTGTAACTTCGAACCCGGCTACTGCAGCCCAACCAATGTAATATAAAACAACGAATTTGATATTTTCCATTCCCACCGTTGAACAATAAGTTGACTTGGCCATGCATTCTCCTATTCACTGACATAAAAATGCAAACAGTGCCATCTGGACATCAGGATAAATTCATCTTACAGTAATTCATTCTTGCTTTGCCATAAACGTACAACCTTAATCTTATGGTGACTCGGTTGGAAGAGTAACAGATCAGCAACTGAAGCTTTTGAATCCTTCCAAATACTATTGTGTGCAGAAGATGGTGCACATGGATCTGTCGTGGCCTCAAATAGTGAGGTGTGGAAGTGTGTTTGGATAATATAAAACAACGAACTTGATATTTTCCACTCCCACTGTTGAACAGTAAGTTGACTTGCCCATGCATTCTCCTATTCACTGACATAAACATACATACATTGCCATCTGGACATCAGGATAAATTCATCTTACAATAATCCATTCTTGCTTTGCCATAAACGTACAACCTTAATCTTATGGTGACTCGGTTGGAAGTGTAACAGATCAGCAACTGAAGCTTTTGAATCCTTCCAAATACTATTGTGTGCAGAAGATGGTGCACATGGATCTGTCGTGGCCTCAAATAGTGAGGTGTGGAAGTGTGTTTGGATAATATAAAACAACGAACTTGATATTTTCCACTCCCACTGTTGAACAGTAAGTTGACTTGCCCATGCATTCTCCTATTCACTGACATAAACATACATACATTGCCATCTGGACATCAGGATAAATTCATCTTACAATAATTCATTCTTGCTTTGCCATAAACGTACAACCTTAACCTTATGGTGACTCGGTTGGAAGAGTAACAGATCAGCAACTGGAGCTTTTGAATCCTTCCAAAGACTATTGTGTGCAGAAGATGGTGCACATGGATCTGTCGTGACCTTAAATGGTGAAGTGTGGAAGTGTGTTTGGATATTAGAGTGCCAGCTCCAGTATGACCTCGTCCTCTGACCATTGTTCCTCCGAAACTTTCCTTGAGGGATTGATCCCAGATCGTCCCCAATAGCCCATTGTGTTACTCCAGTGGGACGTTAATTAAAAGACCTACCCATCTTATAAACTATCGGTCATATTATTTACTATCACTTCTCAATTTCAAGCTCACTACCATTTACCGAACGATAATTCCAGGTCATAATTACAGCTGACGCAAAACATTTCTTGTTTTTCCTGACAGTAGCATCACTCCAAACACCCGCATTCCCAATTTCCAGACCCACTCCATGTCGGAACTAAGCCCGATTCCTCATTCCCGGCCGATTTTCCCGAATTCCTATCGATATTTAATGCATCGACCGCCTGTTGGAAGGGGGAGAGCCGCCCCACCTCGCAGGGGGCGCACCCCCAATTAGACCTGGGTTACGCCCGCAGCTCCGCAATTACAGGTCCCACGCACGGACTGCCGTGATAAATCACCCGAAATTAGAAATGGCATCGAGGAACGGGATGCTCTTCCCACCCCCCAGCGACATCCACAACAACACCGGGGAGGGGGGTTCGAACATTCTTTTCCGCAGGACGTGATGGAAAAGTTTGATGACGAGTCGTCATCTTTGAAATGGGCGCGATAATTGAATGAGACTGATGCGGTTCGCCCACGCCGTGGCGGCCGTGGAGTCGGAAGACGCAATTGTGGCTCGCGATTTGAATGTGGGGTGATTGAGGTGTGTGAGCGAATATAGGGGCTGATGTGTGCGGTGATTGTGCGTAATGTGAATGGCAGGTGGTTGTGAGGGCGCACGTGTCGTTGAAACGGGTGTTTGGGATGGATGGGATGTGGGTATGGTATGAAAGAATCGTAAAGATCATTTATGCTATTGCGAATAATGTGAGCCTTCTTGTTACATTGTAGCAGTCGCGGTTTAATTAGAGGCATTACATGAGTATTGATCAATTTATTTCTCATGCATTTCTATTGCCTTACTCACAAGTATTGGGTGCATCTGTCTAAATTTCTGTTATAGATGTAGGATTATACATCCTGCTCGGTCTTCTAAGTTTAGGGTTCTGTTGTTCAATAAGATAACGATAACTGGAACGCCTCGAAACATTTGTTAGTAATGAGTAACGTAACAGATACAGCTGGTAACATCAATCAGCTATCATCAATAACATCAACTACAACGCCAACTAACAGAAAACATCACTACTAACTCAGCATAACAGCTGAACCTCTCTTTTTTAATTTCGAATAACAGCTGAACATCTCAAAAACAGAATGCTCTCATGCTATCGAAACACGTACAATGCCAGATTTAGACAGCAAAGTGTATTGCCAGATTCTAATATAATCAAGAAATAAAGTCATACAAACGTTCATCTATTTATTTCTGTGAAATAAACTTTCGCACTGTTACAAAAATAAACGTCTTATTATTTCAGTCCAAAATTATATTAAAGCGAATGCATTTTTAATCTTTTGAATGATTCAAAAGCATATATCTGTCTTGCAATCTACTATTCTACCCTGAATGACTAGAATCAGTTATGACTTTATTTAACCTTTATTAGCCCTCCAAATGTTTTAACGATACGTCTCGTCCCTCTAGATCTGGTCAGTTTCTTCGCAATCAACAGATATCTTGTAACTCTAGTCAAGATATTGTCAATTTTTTTATAATGACGAGATCAAGATCTGGTCAGTTTCCTTCTAATGACGTGATGCCTTGTAGAGATAAACACCACGAGGGTTTAGATTCTTACAACCAATAGATGTGATTATTGTGTCATTGTGTGGTGCTAGCTATGTAGTAAAGGCAATAACTCACTACCTTCAAATTCTCATGAAGCTTAGAGGGTTAAAAATGCTCTGATGTGTTATTCAAGTAAACTAATTGGAATCATAGCTTCCTTGTGAAGCGCAATGCTAAATTGAATTATTTTTATATGATAAACACACTACCCTATAATAATGGACAGGACGCTATTTTCCAAACCCTCACAGATACTACAACAGGGGGCGGGGCTAACCATAACGGCCAATGAGACTGAAATCAACCAAATATAAAATGATGTCTTCTTTTAAAGGGCTTCTTTTCGTGAAGCAACGATGGCCTAATGGCTGAAGTCACCTACCTTTAGTTTGGCGTCGGCAGCGGAGGATGACTTCACGAGTTGAATCTAAAAAGAAAAGAAGAAAACAGAAAAATTATTTAACATGTTTCATTTATTACACTGCAAACAGGATCAGACACGATTTCAGTTGTCTTTATCGTAGTGAAGGAGATTCTTATCCAGCGCTCGCGATCATTGGCCGTTACGGTTAGCCCCGCCCCCAGTTGTAGTACCTATGAGGGTTTGGAAAATCGCGAACCGGACACCAAGATTTGATGGTATAAGGAAAACAATAATGCTTTAAAAGGAGGGTGGTCCCCCACGTGCTGCAATTGCACCAGCAACCCTTCTGGACACACTTTCAACAATGTTTTGATACACAGCTATGGGTATTTGTGTCCATTCCTGCTGCAAGAATGTCGCAAACTCAGCTGTAGATTTCGTACGTGGTTTCCTGGTCCGTACGAGTCGCTCTAACTCGTCCCACAAATTTTCTATGGGGTTTAGGTTGGGACTATGAGAAGGCCAAGAAAGACGTTTTACATTCAAATCTTGATACCACTGTTTGACAGTTGCTGCAAAATAACATGGAGCCTTGTCGTCCTGGAAGTAACATTCGTGCATTTCATAAAATTGCCCAAGCGTAGGAAGAACCTGATTGTCCAAAATGTTTATGTAGGCGTCGGTGTTCAATTTCCCAGGAACAACATACAAAAGTCCCAGGCCATACCACGAAAAACACCCCCAAACTGGTAGTCGAATTTTATACAAATCCGCTGGAGTCCGCTCCCTTATTGTAGGGTAGTGTATATGTATCTCCCTATCACACAGTATGAGAGTTCAAATGAGTAACTTTGGGCAAGATGGTGATAAACCACCGAAATATGTTCTGTAATTTAAAAATTATTAAGTAAAAAATATTCAAGAGAATCAAACAAATTTCCGATTGTTTGAATTATTATGAAAAAACTTGCAAGTTTAAGTAACATGATGTTGTTAATAGTGGTAGGTTGGTATGTAATTTTAACTCACTGAAGCAACGCAACGGGCTATTGGTGACAGTCCGCGATCAATCGCGAAGGACGACACCACATAATTTTGAATCACGGTCAGATGACGAGGTCATACCTGAACTGGCATTCCACTCTAAAAACTTCGAAACCACTTCAACATGAGGACATTTGAAGCCACGACATATTTAACATGTACCAGCCCCCTTTGTACGCGATGGTATTTTGTTCAATTTGAACACGCAACCCTCCGGCTGCTAATGCGGTACATTTCCAACAGCGGCCATCTTGAATACTGGACCATTGTAATTTTGGAATTTCTTAAAACACTAAAATGAAAAGCCTAAAAATTGTGATTTATCATTATGCTGCTCAAACAGTGAAAGTGAATAGCATTAAGGTATCTGAATATGATAAAAAGTCAATTGTTTACAAAAATTTTGAATTTTTTGCAATTTAATAATATTTTTAAAATACAATAATTGCCATAAAAATTTGAGCACCAAGAAAAAGTCGTCAAAATGAAACGAAATTTTACATATATAAGTACTACTTTGATATAAGTATGTGATTAGAAAAATCAAAGAAAAAGGATAATTTTTTTTGCAGAAAAAAGTACAAATGAACTGAAGTTTTAGGACTCTGTTGGACCCTCTCTAGCTCGAATGCACGATGCGATACGAATTGGCATTGAGGCATACAAGTTCCGTATGATGTCCTGAGACATCTCGTTCCACAGTTGCTGTAAACGCGTCTCCAGTTCGACCAAACTCCTAAGGTGTCCAACTTGCCGTCCCAAATGATCCCATATTTGCTCGATTAGTGACAAATCTGGGGATCGAGCAGACCAGGGAAGGGGGGGTAATGTGGCGGAGGCAGTCTTATGACATCCTTGCTGTGTGTGGCCGAGCATTGACTTGTTGAAAAATGGCTCCTGGGAGCCCTGTCATGAGTGGCATCACATGTGGCTAAAGGATGTCATGGACGTACCGCTGGGCTGTCATTGTGTCATGGAACAATATTAGGGATGACCGTGTATCGTAAGCAATGGCACCCCATACCATCACACTACCTGTGGGAGCAGTGTGTCACTGTATAGCGAAGGCAGGATTGAGGCGTTCACCACGGGTACTCCACACACGAACACGATTGTCATCACTGCTCTAATTGAAATTAGATTCGTCGCTGAAGACGATCTGGTTCCATTCCGTTGCAGTCCAATCCCGTCGTGCGCGACACCACTCCAAACGGAGGCGTCGGTGTGATTGGCAGCACACGTAATGGGCGCCGCGATACCAGATGTCCTTCAGCCAGGCCCCTTGCTATGGTTCGGGAAAACACAGGGGCCCGTAGTGAAGGTGCTGTCTGCGTCTGGATAGCGGCCAATGAGGCAGTTGGCTCTAAGCGTGCGTTTCGAATGATGTGACGTGTTTCTCGACGACTGGTCTGTCTAGGGTGTCCTGAGCCTGGTCGACGTGTAAATGACGTCTCTTCTGTCCACTGGTCCCAACGCCTCACAGTAAAGTCAGAACGACCTACTTGACGATCTACTCGCCGAGCTGAACACCCAGCTTCCATCATCCCGATGATTCTTCCCTTCTCGAACTCTGACAGCTGCTCGTATTGTCTTCGATGGCGGCGTAACGGCATGTCTACCTCAGAGTTTCCTTTGCAAAAGAATAAGTACACTCAAACAAGCTCTGCTTATCTGTTTTATACTCCAAGGAGAACGAAGTTCAACGCCCTCTAGTGGCATTACGCAATGCCTAATCACGCTGCATTTCTAATCATTTGCCTATCTGGCCGACATGTACCTTCATGACAATTTTTTATGGCAATAAGTGTATGAACTCTTCTCTTTCCAAAACTATTTTTGTTTTGTCTCTGACGAAAACAGAAGTTGAGATATTTGAATTTGAGAAAACCTTGATGCAAATTTTTCAAACTGAAAGTGGTGTTTGCGCTGGAAGTTGGTTCAAGTTTCGGTTTCCTGCAGAATTTTAAAAATTTTAAATACAGTTTATGTATTTTTGTTGTGCTATATTCCAGCCAACATTTATTTTTAGACCAAATAGATATAGATTAGTATTCAAAAAATCTGCTTTTCAATCTTTAAATGCTTTTTTTTTCTGAATGCTGTTTTGAACCAAATCATTGCTTGGTAACAATGATAACTAAAAAAAGTAATTAATATTTTTTTTAATTTGGTATAATGGTTCTTATATGTATATTTTAGTGCCTGAAGCCGGATTTTAAGTGTATATTTGATAGAAAAAAATTGTCAGTCACTTCGTTGTTATTCTGTAGAGAAAAATTTCACAAATTCATATCATTTTTACGTCATCCCTTATATCTCCAGATTAGAATAAAATTTAACTTATATCCAGCTTCAGCCACTTGCTTATATATTTAAGAGACTTAGTGCAAAGTTGTATGTTAATATTGTGATGAGTGAGAAAATTGGAGTGTTTTTCGTAAACATAATTTTTTAATCAAAACAAGACAGTTTTTGGCATTTATTTAAAAAAAAATTTCAGAATTTTGCTGGGTTAGAATGTGTTTTTTTTTAATGTTCATTCAACTTCTAAAATTAAAGAAAGTGCTATTGAAACACAATACGAGTAGTTTTTTGAAGTATCGGTTCAAACAAATCGGTAACATTTGTATCCTAGCGTCATCGATTGAAACGGGAGGTGACTAAAGACTAAGGGAACATTAGGGCTGTTACGTAGATCGGTTGTAATGGGATTGGCAGGTGGTTGTGAAAGCACACGTGCTACGAACGAGTATTATAGATTGATGGATTGGGCTCTGATATGAAAGATTCGTATTATTACCAGTCATATTATTGTAAAGATTGTGAGCCTTTTAGTGACATTGCAGATGTCCGCGTTTAATTAACAGCATTCTATGTGAATATGCATTGCTTTGATCGCATCTAATTAGTTTGTAGTCTATATTATTTTACAGTGACATCAATAGTGATAGTTTAAAAATTATAATACCTTTTATATTACAAATATATTGTAGACATGTCAAAGAATCTAATGCACAGTTTCGGATATATTCATCCATATATAGGGTAGATACAGAACTTCGTCCCCTTTTTGTGCTAGATGGTATTGCATCACAAAAAGGCAGTGTTATCTACTTCACTAGTGTAAAGTTTTGATACTGTTTGAAAGATAGTATTCAAGCTAGTACTTGGGAAAAAAATTGTGATATTTGGTTGTGTTCGTTTAATTTTGTTAAGTATTTAATATGACTGAAAATAAGTAGCACCGTCGAAACATTATGTTCCTTTAGTTCCGAAAAGACCAGAATGCTTCGTAATCGCAAAAGAAGATGTGTGTTGCTTAAGGTGAGGGTGCCATTGACGATTCCACGAGACGTAAGTGGTTCAGGAAGTTTCGTCGTCTGTATCAGTTCTTTAGCCAGAAAAATCGGGACTTCTATGAGAGCAAGATGGTACAGCTACCGGATAGATAAAGAAATGTCTTCGAACAGAACGGCACTGACTATATTTATTAAATGTAAATTTTTGTAAATAAAATAATTTTTCTCCAATTTTTGTCAAAAAAAAAAAAAAAACGGGACTAACGTTTGTAGCAGTCTAGTGGATTTTATATACCAATTCTCGATGTATAATACTGCATTAGACATAAATCCATCGAGAAATTCAAACAGCGTATAAGAATTTTTGGAGTGTTATGGCTAGAGGATAGGTTGGGTCTTATGGCAAGCGGGCCATAAATGGACTAGCTGCGCAAAACACAAGAAAGACAACGTAAAGTAATGGACATTCACATACAAGAGAGACGACATCAGGTAATAGACATACATATATAAAAGAGACAACATCAGGTAATGGTCATGAACACAAAACAAAGCTAACATCAAGTCATGAGGATACCATACGTTGAGTTTTTACGACTGCACCCAAGGTAAGTTACATAAATCGGTACAGCTGCAGTCTACGTTTATAGCTGTGGCAACGGCCTTGGCGCTTTTTTTTTGGTGCACTTCCAAAGTTGCCAAGGAAAGATTTGTTTCAAAAATTTCGAATGAACCTACTACAATTCGAATCAAACTACAATTTAACGGATTTTAAAAGAACTATCTAGAACTTTCAAAATGAAAATTTAAACTTTCCGCTTACCGATGTTGTCATAAAAACTAAAATAACCGTCATACAAATGAATTGCCTTAACCTGCCATTACTCGCTACTAGAAGTGCGCCAAAAAAACGCCAAGGCGTTGCCACCACCATAAACGTAGACTGCATCTGTACCCAGAAATCGAACTTAACTTGCACCGTCTACATCTCGCAGGTCATGACTGTGAACTTGAAAAATAAGTAGACTGATCGTTGCTATGGAGAGGCGCTTCGAAAAGAGTGTACAACATGCCGTTTACTAGTCAAGTCAAAATTTTAAAATTTAAATTTAAACTTTCCGCTTACCGAGGTTACCATAAAAACCGAAAAAATCGTAATACAAATGAATTGCCTTAACCTGCCACAACTCGCAACTAGATGTGCGCCAAGGGATTGCCACCGCTATAAACGTAGACTGCAGCTGTACCCTGAAATCGAACTTAACTTGCACCGTCTACATCTCGCAGGTCATGACTGTAAACTTGAAATATAAATAGACTGATCGTTGCTATGGAGAGGTGCTTCGAAAAGAGCGTACAACATGCCGTTTACAAGTTAAGTGACTGTTTTGTGAAAAATTGACTTTATTGGCCGATTTCTCATTTTATTGCCTCTTTTGGCGATATGACAGAGTTCGTGTGTGGATATTTATTTCTAAAGTGGCAATAGAAGCGGTGAGAATGTGGTGAAAATTGACAGTCTACTATTAAATCGTTTGGATTAATCAGATGATGAATCATTGAATGGACGGCTTCTCTATCTCGCGGACCAATCAAATGATGAATGTTCATTTCCACCCGGCAGATGAAAGAGTCATGCTACTACTTGTTTTGATCACATAAATCCTGATCTTGTTTGGATCCATAAAACGGTTACCATTACTCACTCTCTACTTTATATTTCCTCTATGGTCATCACTAGATTGTAAGTGAGGAAATGTTTAAAACATTAAAAGTAAAATTTCATCAGTTGAAATGTTCTTCAAAAAGAAATTTTTGATTGAAGGTCTTAGAGGGTATGCTCAACGCAGGAGCGACATTTCGTAGCCCCATAATCTCAAAGTTTAAATAAAATTAATCGATGCGAAATGTATAGCTATATAATAGGTTTGGATTAGCTGGATCAGATATTGGGTAAATCTGTATAGCTGCATCAAGAGAAAAACTATGTTAATGAAACTTCTACTTGAAGTGTCATCCACGTATGAAAGCATGCTCTCATTGTGTGTTTCAAAAAGCTTAATAATGACAAATGTTACTTAATAGAGCAAGACTAGCAAATGCCGATAGTTCAATGATAGACTATTACCAGCATGCAATGACTCTTGAACTATTAATTGGTCTAGTGCATTATAGATCATAACTATTATAGGATGGGGAATGAAGCTGAATGCAACTTAATGTATGTAAAGGCATCGAGCTAATTTGTGGCCTAATGGCTCGAATAATTAATTTTAAGTGTGGTGTTTGTGATCACACGCGGAGAGCGTTAAGTATTGTGTAGTTGGGAACTGTTTCATTACAAATTTTCATTAAGATTGTAGTGTATTTCTTTAGTGCATATTTATGTTTAGAGTAAAAGGTACTATCTTTGGTGTTTAATTTTTTGTGACTACAAAGCCTCTCATATTTAAGAAAAAAGATGGTAAATCTACACTCTACGTTTATGAGTGATGGCAACGGCTTGGCGAGTTTTTTGGCGCACTTCTTGTAGCGAGTTAAGATTAATTAAGGCATCTGTCATAACGGTTGTTGTGGTTTTCATTGCAACCTCGGCAAACGGAAACTTTCAATTTTCATTTTGAATATTCTAGAAAGTTCTTCCAAAATTCGTTAAAGTCGTGTGATTTCATTGGTTCGTTTGAAATTTTTTCTTTGCTCCCATTGGTTATTTTGATTTAAAATATCCTTTGATGGCATTGGTCCGCTTAAATCATTTTTTGTGATACCATTGGTTCATTTATTTGTATTTCTGTAGTTGTGGAATTTTTATTTTATTGTAATAGTTTTCACGAAACGATTACGAGTTTTGTTTTTTTGCCATTTTCGTTTTGATTACTTTTTCCCGCAAGACTTCTAACGTCATCAGGTTGTATTATTTCTTGCTTTTTTTTCTTTTATAAATCTTTTTCTTTTTCAACATGCCTACTGTATTTAGTGTAAAGGATAAGTTTCAGGGTATTCTTCCCCAACATTCAAAGTTTAGTTCCTCTGCTGAGGAGAGGGTGGGGGGGTCACAATTGTGTTTTGAAATGCGTTTAAATTTGTTACTTTTAGTGAAATTTAACAATATATATACTTTTCAAAACGTTTTCAAATGTGTTTTCAAGCTTTCATTTTTCGTTGTAAAAAGAAAACTGTTTTTGAAAGAAAAATATTTTTGAAATAATACTTTCCTTGGCGACTTAAGAAGTACGCCAAAAAAAATCGCCAAGGCCGTTGCCACCGCTCATAAACGTAGAGAGTTTAGCTGCACCAAGAAGATAATCAAGCGTGTTAGGTGGTTGTTTGGGGTTTTATGAAGCAAATGCCATATTTAGCCAAGTTTCGTCAGACACAAGACAGCGTCAAGTGAAAAATGTTGTGAAAAGGGGGAAAATACGGATTGGAGTCCTTCTTCTTCTTCGAATGGAAGCAGACCCCTCCGTACCGAGTTATTTAAAACCCACAGAGGATTAGCCGAAGCTAGAGAAAGCCTCTAATGAGAAACATTAGAAGTAGACCCTGTGACGCGCCGTCCGAAAAGCCCTCGACTACCGTGGGTGGGCGCGACGGGGAGTAGATGTGGTCGACCCGTGATTGTGTGCCCTGAAGATATGTGGTCCGGCTCTTTATTATCAGTCAACCTTAGGTCCGAATTGAGCCGGAAAAGTTTTATTCATAGATTCGTGTCTATGTGTGATCAGAGACGCACACCCAGGCATCTCCTAGGAACTAGTCGACATTCCTGAGTAGCCCAGCGGATTAGCAGGCTGTAAGCATGGAAAGATTACTTGGATATCCCGGGAGAAATAACCTCATGTTTAGTGAAGACAGTAAGCCCCATGGGGAGAAATCACTAGGGTACCACGGGTCTGTGAAACCCGTACATGCCAAAAGGAGATGTGTCTCTCTGAGGGGTCAAGCGTATTAGGAAATAATCATCACAAGCAATTCTTGGAAGGTACACTAGAACAAACATGTCATATACACTATGTGGACAAAAGTATTTGGACACTGCAGAAATTCGGAGGAGGATCCATCTTAGTGTGCGGAGTTGTTTTTCATGGTTAGGACTCGGCCCATTGCTTTATGTACCTGGTACCATGAACGCTGACGTGGTACCAGGTGACGCGTACATGGTACCACGAACATCGACGTACTGGATGATTCGGCCTTGCCTACACTATGGCAATACTACGGCGTTGATGGTTGTTTCTTCCAATAGGATCGAGCTGCATGTCATACTGCAAAACGTGTGCTGGACTGGCTTCCTGAAAATGAGGCGAATTTGCTTGACTGGCCTGTTTAGAGCCCAGATCTCAATCCGATCGAGCATTTGTGGGAACATGACAGACGTCCTCACAAAAATCTCGTCTCGCAGACATGTAGAACTATTCATGTCCAGACTTACAGAAAAATTGTGGAAATAATGCCTCGACGTGTTACAGCTGTAATACAAGCAAAGCGACCAACTCATTTCTAAATAGAATAATAAAGCACTTTTCCTGAAAAACATGCAGCGTCCAAATACGTTTGTCCATATCTATTTATATAAAATTCAAATACCACTGACTGACTGATTGACTCATTCACTCATCACTGTATCTCAAGAACTACAGGTCCTAAGAAGCTGAAATTTAGCAGGGAGATTCTTCTTATACCGTACGGGTGCACTAAAAGCAGATTTAGAAAAATTCGAATCGGAAGATGCCTAAAATTAACCTAAGGTCTATGCCAAAAGCAATTCGAAATCGCCATAGAAATAAAATTGAGTATAAAACGATTGCTATACGCAGCTCAAATTGCTTTACCAGTGTTGATTGAAAAACATTTTTTTTAAACAAATTAAATTATAATATTCATGTTTGAACTGACCTTTTACTTCTTCTTATGATGAAAATAATATTTATAAATATTTTATTGATGAAGAAAGAATATTGAAAGCACAGAGAAGTAGTATACAGAGGGTTCACTGAGGCCATGACGTATAGCGCTCCAGTGGGGAAGCCAGTCCCTAATTGTGGGCGGAGTTTGAAATGTTTCAATCAGAGCCAGAGCGGAAGCCATTTTTTATTTTCTAATCGGCAGACTTCTTGAAGCGTCATACAGCTGAATATTCTTTGCATCATTTTAATAATTATTTTAAAACTGTACTATCCATCAAGAGAAAAGGTTAATCCCCAACCGTCACATATATCTAGTTGTGTTGCTCCAATGTGCAGAGTGAGTGCGATGTTAATTAAAATACTATACCATCATCAATAGAAAAGCCGTTGTTCAAGTTTACCGCCTGTAAAAACTGTTGAAAGGTGAATTGCTTTTGTTTTTCATAAAATATTACTTGGAAACTACTAATGTGAATTATGTGCCATTTTTTAAATCGTTTTACAATCAAGTAAAATTAATAACACTTATTTTAAAACCCAATTGAAGGAAGAAAAAATGAAATCGTTCTATTTAATTTTAAGACTATTCGCCCAAGATAACTAATTTTTAAAAATCTTTCAGTGTTACTTAGTGCATTTTTTATGTGGTATTCAGAATTCTATACAATTGTGCTCTATTCATTATGCATTTTGTGTATTTGTTGATTTTTTTATTTACATACTGTTTCTGTGTAATTAAAATTTACCTTTTTCTGAATTATAATCGGTTTTATGTCAACATTTATAAAGATATTTTTGCAAAATTGGAATGCTTTTGTGTGATACTCACTGTGAACTTAATACAGAAAAGGAAATTAAATTTAAAAGTTTGATTTTAATAATGATATTTTTTTAAACAAAAATAACTTGATTTAAATCAACATATCCTGAAACTAGACTTTCCTTATGAAGATTTTAGAGATACAAAAATTGTCGTATCCTGTTGTGTATTTCATTGTTTATTTGCTACACTAATTAGTGAAAAATTGTGTGATTTAGCTCCAATAATGAATAAAATAAGTAATATTATCCATTCATTTGCTACTCTAAATGGTGAATTACGTTGAGTTAGCTTGTTTATGAATGCTAAACAATGAATTTTATTCTTTGGAAGGCAAATGAAGATTCTTGTTAAGTTGCTTATTTTACCAAAGTATTTCATTCCTTTATATCCTGTTGTGTATTTTATTGTTCGTTTCCTATGCTAAAATTGTTCTAGATGGATCACACTGAAATATGTAAAAGCGAGTAACAGTAGCTGAACTATGTTCTTTTTTTGCATTCAGAACAAGGTCAGGTAATATCTTAGTTTTTTAGGCGCCAACTTTCTTTTTGTATTCGTATTCTGAGTGTGTGGGGAGACAGCAGCGTGAGAGATTTTGCCTTGGTATTCAATACCCTTCTGTGTTATTTTCTTCACAGGGAAGAATTGTGTATTGGTGATTGAATTTATGATTCAACAATAAAATTCATACAGTCCACTATCACTTGGTTGTGTGTGTGATTGACTTACTACTAAATGAGCTTCGACGAGACTTCTTCATAAATAGTACTTCTTTTCTATTCCTTTTTGAAATTGTATAATTTGTTCAAAAATGAATAATGTACCTGATTAAGTTAATAAAAAAAATTTATTATGTACTTTTTCGTTCAAATAATATTTCAGACTATCAGTAGATATCAACAATTTTCCAAATCAAACATGTTTGGAATATATTTTTAAAGAAGCATTCACATAAAAGAATAAACAAAAATGAAAGAAAAAAGTTCATACATTGGTAAGATTTCATAAATAAAGGGTTTTTTTTAAGTTCATAAGACATTAAAAAAGTGCTATTTTGAAGCATTTATGCTAAAAATTATTTAAAGAATATTTAGCTTTTAATCAAAAATGCAAATTGGGTTATGAAAAAAAAAATAGCCTGAGATAGCTGTTGTGGAAACCTAGTTTGGTTGTTATGGAAACGAGGTCCATATCTGACGCTTTTGTAGGGTCCGGCTCCCCCGCTGGTGGCGCCAGCGTCTATGCGATTTCCCATGTTATTTATAAGTCCATTGCTTCCTATGGCAGTGAACCCTCTGTATACTACTTCTCTGTGATTGAAAGCATTTAATTTTACATAACTAACATTTTGTAATGGAACACGATAGCCTAAAAGAAAAACTCACTGATCATAAAAGTTTAATTTTGCTTTTCGGTATCTGGCAACGTCAGAATTAATGTTTCATTTTTTAATTTAATTTAGAATTCTTTGTTTGGGTATTTGAGTTGACAGCGAGATGTTGCGTTCATATTTGAGGATTATTTTTGCTTTTAAATCATTATTTTTTTAACAATATTTTTCGCCTTATGTCAAATTGTTCTATTTCAGAATATATTCATTAAGTCGAAATGTAACACGTTAGAACAAAATTGTTTTTTCATAAGTCTGCATTTTTTTCAACGTTTCGAATTTTGTTTCCGTTTGTATTATGTGTTCCGGTAAATTACATATTGCAGAAATATTATTCAGGAGTTAGATTTTAATGATTTATTTATTTCCTGCAAACCATCACTAGACATTGATAATTCCTTGGATGTATATGTATATTTCGACCAACTTTATTTACATCTTTGGTTAAATATGTAATGGTGTGCCAGATTGCTGTATCATAAAATAAATAAAATATACACATCAAAATATTTTTAAAGCGCATAAGTTTTTACTTTCAAAAACAAGTAAATTAAAAAAATAATAACTTTAAGATAAGATGGGTTATGTTAAATTGAAATGGATAGTCATATATTGTAGCTCAAATATATTTCAAAATTTAATGTAGATTTTTATTGAAAAACGACTGAAATAAATTAAATTTAATTTGTTTCTTATGTTTCATTCGGTGTTATTGAAAGTTGTACTTCAAAGTCAAGTATCATTCTAAATAGGTACGTGCTTTCTATTTAGAAACCGAATTTCTGTGAATTTAAAAAAGTACCATAAGTGTTCAATTTAAAACTGTATGTGTTGGAAAAAAGGGAATTTTAAACAAGATTTTGTTAATATTGAAATTTTTTATCTTACATGACGGAAAGTCGAAGTTGCTTACTGAACATATTGAAGCTGTTCTTATCAAACTTAGATACATGTGAATCATTCGTTGAATGCAGTATTTTCGTTTTGTAGAAGCGCTATAAAATCTTTATATCTACCACAAGATCCGGAATTCCACATGCCGCTAAATGGAATTTTTAGGGAAAAGTGCGTTTGTTTCCAATTAAATTAGTCACGAATGCCGTAAATTTTTAGCCCCCTTGGACAAATATAACGTGGGTTAATATGTAGCCCATCATATCAACAGGGTTTTAAAATATAAGTACACCAAATGTGGTGTAGATTGGTCAAAAGGTGGATTTGTATAGAGAACAGACAAACGTCAAATCTGCTTTATATATCTAACAGAAGTTCCGCTATTATACCTGCTGCTAAATAGAATTTTCTAGAAAAATTGCTTCAAACAAAATCAGTTACGAATACCGTAACATTTTAATTTACCATCCTCTCATATTGATGAGTAAATTCGAAAATATCGCATACTAGGTGCAAGAATGGTACAAGTAAAACATACTCATAGGAAAACTAAGTACAAGACTATACGCCAAAAATTCGCTATTTTTACTGAAAATAAATGAACGGGAATATTCGTAGTCACTCGAATACTCAAAATCAACTTTTGTAGTAGTAACATTAGAAAAAAAATTTCAGCAGAAGTGAGACGAATATGAAATGCATTATATCGATGGATACAGCTTGTATGTATATTTGCGTTCGAAGAAATTGTAAAAGCGATGGAAAAGTTAAAATGTAGATTAAAATATTTTTTCCGTACACTTAAATGAAGCTAACATTTTTTTATGAAAAATAATTGATGATGACTTTTCAATCAACTTATTATTAATTCAACCCGAGCAAAGCCGGGTATTTCTGCCAGTATTGTGTATACAGTTTAACATGTTAGGTAGTAGGCATAACAAAATTAATCTCTTGATCTCTTCATGTATTAGCACATTCAAAGGTTTCAAGTACTGAGCATGAAAAACTTTTTTTTTTCATTTTTCAGCCTGGCCGAAGTCAAAAGACACAATGAAGGCCAATGAATTGTGAAATTACTGTTACAAGAGAACTATTTACAAAATAAATTAACCTAACAGACTTTCTAACGTGTTGGAGCTTGAGTCACGTGGTTTTGAACGAGAGTCTTCATTCAACTAGGTAGATAGTAGGTATTTAAATTAAAGTAGGACTGGAAAAACACAACGGGCTATTGACGACTGTTTAATTAGGTAGGTAGTTATTTCACTTACGTTGCACTGAAGCAACACACCGGGTTAGTGGTAGCAGTCATGGATCAAGCCCCAAGGGAAATATTGTAGGACAACACGACATGCTTTTGAACCACGGTCAAATGACGAAGTCACCCTGGAGCTGGCAACTCACTCTCCAAACTTCCAAACCAACGTGCTGATATTTGATTCACGACAGAATTAAGGTGCACCAGCTTCCTGTGTACCCGAGGGTCTTTGGTTGAATTCGAACTTGTAATCCTCCGGTTGCTAATCAATTACTCTTCCAACCGAGCTACCACTGAATGTATTAATTTAGGAGAGGTTGACCTTAAACAACGGTTTCCTATAGTTGTCGTCCTTTGCACCGACTTTCGTTTCAAGTAAGTCGTTTGATGCTGAAGTGAAAGCAATGATAACGGGTTGATGAAACAAATCAGAATTCAGTGGACAAGATCTTGCGTATGGAACCCCTTCCCCCTTGTAATCGATATGGACTCCTCTACGGTCATCTGACATCTCACCAGAGCCATATCGCACTTTCAAAAATGGAAGAGTTTTGAATATAAGAAGGAAGAATAAAGAGAGCTTGTTAAGAACTAATTTGATTCTTCGACGTTGGCAATATTTGATGTGTTTTAATATTATTGATCCGCTGAAGTTGCTTTATTGCATTCAAATAACATTCACAGATTTACACTTACATATAAGAAGGATTTTCATTGTAAACGAATCAAAGTAGACAGCGAAACGGAAATCTCACTCCCTCTCCCAAAATCTCTCGCATTATACGCATATATTACCTTAAAATGTATCTTATTGCCGTTTTGGAGATGTTTGTCAGTTAATTTAACTGGCATTGACCAGTCAATAAGCATGCATCAATTTGAAAATCATTCTTTGGAATTTCTGTAGGCGAAATGCAGAAATAGTTATAGAAAATAAGCCAATTTACGTTTCGTTCGGTATACGTTCAGGAAGCCCGTCCAGCTACAAAACATAACCGCCAACTGTATTCATTTTGACAAAAAACTCACTATACCTACTTATACCAAATCTCTTCTACTAGTATAACTGTCACAAAAAACAGTTTATTTACACATAACTGACAAAATATAAATGTAATCGGAGAGGAGAGATCAGCGTACAAGCACATATGACTTTTGGATAGTCTTGTAGATAGATGTTTCTGTTCCTATCCAATATTTGCGTGGTGTAAAAGTTTGGAGAGTGGAGTGCCAGCTCAGGTGTGACCTCGTCATCTGACCATGGTTCAAAATTAAGTGACATTGTCCTATGAACTTTCCCTTCGCGTTTGATCTCGGACTGTAGTCAATAGCACTCTATGTTGCTTCAATGTAACTTTAATTAAAATACTATCTCTTTATCAAATAAATATTGAAGTATCTTAAATAGATTTCCATTCACTTAATTTTGAATATCAAGATATTTCTAAACTTCCTGTACAAAGGAAATCTAAAAATAATTATAAGAATTCAGAAAATTGAGTACTAAAGTGCAGATTAGTTTACAGATTGCGTTTTTGAAGCAATTATACCAGGTGAAAAACAAATAACTAACAAATAGGAAGTCTTGTTATTAATTTGTATTCTAGTTTATTTTCAGCTATAATTAGTAGCAGAACAATTTCTCTTTCACATTACCAATCTTTGTTAATACACGCGACATAGCGTTGGAACAAACACTTAGCATTAAACGTTCGTTTTTGCATAGAATTTATTAATTGTGCTCGAGTTTGTAAGTGAAGAAAAATAGGTCAGAAACATTAAAAAGCGGCAATAACAGAGTCTGGAAAACTTGAGAAAAATAGTCTTGCCAAAATGGTAATATTTGTAAAACTTTGTAAAAGTGTTTGTTCCTTATATTTGTCCCTTATTTTTTATTCATGCTATGCTGTTACTTTGTTATTTTACTTTTACTTTCAATTTTATTAATAATTATTTTTGTTATCTCTACCATTATTATTATTACATTTTTCTATTATTATAATTTCATTAATTTATTATTATAGTTATTGCTATCTTTATTAGTATCATCGCTATTATTTATAATTTGTACTATTACAATTATTACTATCATAATTAGCATCATTATAATTATTTAAATTTATTACTATTATAATTAGCATCATTATAATTATTTAAATTTATTACTATTATAATTTTTCTATCATTATTAGCATCGTTATCATTATTAAAATTTATTACTATTACCATTATTGCTATTATAGTTATTACTATCATTATAATATCATTATTATTGTAGTTACAACCATTATTATTATTATTATTATAGTTACTACCATTATTATTATTATTATAGTTCTTGCTATCATTGTTAGTATCATTATTATTACTATAGTTACTATCATTAATAATATAATTATTATTTTATAGATTTTACCATCATTATTATTTTAAAGTTTTTACAATAATTTTTTACTAGTATCATTATTATTTTATAGTTATTAGTAAAATAAACATTATTATAATAAATAATATCATTATTATCGTTACACGGTTTTTGTTTGGTAAGCGTAATCAGCTCTTTTAAGAATAAGGAATAGAGACATATGATGGTGTTATTTGGAAATGTTATTATTATTATTGCAGCTACTTATTTAATAATGATAACTCTTTTAAAGATTTTATAACTGTATTTATCATTATTTGTTTAAGTTGATTAGTGGGGGTTAAATTCATAGGTTAAAATGTTATATATGGCCAATAGACGCCGAAGAATTTGCAGTATACCCAGGGTATGCGTAGTGCGGATGTTTGGAGAAAGGGATGCGAGCTCAGTTCTTGCCTCGTCGTCTGATCGTGGTTCAGAATAACGTCGTGTCGCACTCTGATCTTTCTCTTCGGGGGTTGATTCCGGAACGTCACCAATAGTCCATTGTGTTGCTCCAGTGTGACGATGATTAAATACCTACCAACTCACCCACCCAGGGTAGGTAAGTAGGCAATTGAATTAGCGCTACACTGGAGCAACTCAATGGTCTATTGACGACGGTCTGGAATCAACAAAGACCCAAAGACTACACCTCGTCATCTTGAACCATGCTCAGCTGACGAGGTAACAACTGAACTGGAACCCACTCTCCGAATCGACAGACCATGCCAAGGTGAGGTTATTTGAGATCACGAAGGTTTCAGGGGGCTCCAGTCCCCATGTACAAGATAGTCTTTGGTGGGATCGAGTTTTAATCTCGCAAATACGTCCAGAAAGGAATCTAGCTTAGGTCGTCTACAACTCGTGAGTTTTAAATGTTGGTAAGATTCTAGTTATAGAAATCACTATTTTTTTTATGTAAAACTGTTACAATAGCAAAAGCAAATCTGTTTTGAGACTATCTCTAGGTAAGGTAGTTAATTAGCATCACACCGGAGCAACCCAACGGGCTATTGGTGACGATCCTGGGACTATTCCGAAGGTAAAGATCCTAGAACAACGCCACGTAAGTTTGAACTACGGTCAGATTACAAGGTCATCACCTGAACCCGCACTCCAGTCTTCAAGCTTCCTCTGCACGGAAACATGAGGACATTTGAGGACACCACATATTTAACGTGCACCAGTCCCCATGTTCTTCGGTTGGATCTTATTTCGAACTGGAATACATCCGATAACCAATCCGTTGCTCTTTCAACCGGACTAAAACAGCCCTTAACTATCTCTTGGGTATCATGCGATACATTTAACTATATATAATTTAAAACTACTGATACCTTCTATGTCAACATATTCAACCTACTGATATATTTTATTTCGTCCTACTGATATTTTTTATTTCATCCTTTTGATGTCTTATCTTTCATTCTTCTGATGTCTTTTATTTCAACCTCTCGATGTCAAACCCGAATTCCAAAGCTCGGATGATTGAAAGATCCGAACCATTAACACACGTCTATAAGCCCACGGAACCCCATTCACCAAACAAGCACTCGAGCTCGACTCAGCACGCCCTCGAGCCGAACAACGTCATCTCAACCCCCAAGTACAGCACGACAGTACATCAAGCTGCCATCGTCGCTCTGCCCATCAGCGCAACTTCTATCCAGCGTAATATACATTTCCAGCGGATCTTGTACGTCAGTCAAGTGACTAGCGCACGCAGTAGCAGTTGATTGAGCCTCCATCCAGCTGCCAGCTGAGGAATTACACTTCGGATGGAATAGCTAATCAGAGGCTGCTGGGGAAATCCTCCGGTTTGTCGGTCAGACATTTGAGGCTGGCCTCTAATGAATGATCCCATTACGGCTGAAATTCATGAGCAGCCATTCAACAGCGCTGGAAGACGTCTTGGGTAAAGACGCGAGTCCCCCTTGTGGATACGGAAGCTTAATGAAATGCTCTGCAAAGTAGACGAAGGCCCGTTGTAATCGTTCGTACGGTTTTTATGAACGCGTTGGATTGGATTTTAACTATTTCACCGAATTCACATTTAATTTGGGGTAATTTAGTCTTCTGAGCATCACGGAGATATCTGAGAAGAGTGTAGTATTGTTTTTACCCCTAGACATATATGACTAAATAACCGTAATGATTGGACGAAGGAAACGAGAAAGATTCTAGTGACGAAGAAGGTGAAACCTGGTTGAAATTTACCGTCAGAGAATAAAAAGAAAGGTTTTATTTAGATATTCCTTCGAACGCGTGTCCCCCTTGTGGATAGGGAAGCTTAATGAAATGCTATACAAAGTAGGTGAAGGCCCCATTGCAGTCGTTCGTTAGGTTTTGATGAACGCGATGGATTAGACTTTTTACCGTTTCAGATCATGCACAGTATTTAAATTAGGATACGTTACTGTATTTAGTCTTTTGAGCGTCAGTATACTTCCATGTAGAGCAATATTGTTTTTACCCCTAAATATGATTGAATAGCCATGTTGATTGATTTAAGGAAACTGGAAAAGATTTTAGATAACGAAAAAAGTCAAACCTAGTTGAAAAATACTGTCAGAGGGTTAAAAAAAAAATTTTTTTTTAGATATTAATTTCAACGCGAATACACCTTGTGGATAGGGAGCTTAATAAAATGCTCTTCAAAGTAGACGAAGGCCCGTTAACGTTCATTAGTTTTGATGAAGGAGTGGTTGGATTGGACTTTCACTGAGATCATGCAGGATATTTACCTTTAGGATACCTACCTAGGTATTTTAATTAACGTCGTACTAGAGCAACACAAAGGGCAACGGTCTGTGATCAACCATAGAAGGGAAAGATCGTCTAACCGAGTTACCTTGTTCTGGTACTTTAGGGTATTTAGTCTTCTGAGCATCACGATATTTCGGAGTGAATAAGTATTGCTTTTACCCCCAAACGAACATCTTTACAAAAAAACACATAGATTGTTTGAAGGAAACAAGAAAGATTCTAGTGATGAAGAAGGTGAAATTTGCCATCAGAAAGTTAAAAGATGGGGTACTTAAATATTTCTTTGAACGTGGAGTACCCCTTGTGTATAGGAACCTTAATGAAATGGTCTGCAAAGTAGACGAAGAGGCCCGTTATAATCGTTTGTTAAGTTTGATGAATGGGATGAATTGTATTTTAATTATTTCACTGAGACATGCAGGATATTTAATTTCGGACAGTTTAGGGTACGTCTTTCAAGAATCACGATATATCCGGGCCGTTGTATTATCCCCCCCCCAATACATACATAATAACTAAATAACCACACCGCTGGATTGTTGAAAACAGGAAAGATTCTACTAGAGAAAAAAGTCGAAACTAGTTGAAACATACCGTCATAGAATTAACAGAAAATGTTTTAGATCTTCCTTTAAATATCATACAAATCCTTTCGTAATTTATTGCATAACCAAATTGCTCAAGACATCTAGATGAGATATATACTCATGTCCTGTTCTGTGGGGTTTAGGTCGGGACTATGAGCAGTACAGGGAAGACGTTTTACATCCATATTTTGATACCACTGCTTGACAAAGGCTACAATATGAGATGGAGCGTTGTCGTCCTGGAAGTAACATTCGTCCATTACATAAGATTTCCAGAGCGTAGGAAGAACCTGATTGTCCAAAATGTTGATATAGGAGTCGGCTTTCAATTTACCAGGAACAACTTGCAAAGGTCTCAGGGTATACCTTTGAAGGGAGTACCATGAAAAACACCTTCAAACAAGTAGTCGGATTTTATGCAAATCCACTGGCGTACGGTCTATTATTGTAAGGTAGTGTACATATATTGCAGAGCAGATATATGCGTTAGGACAGCTCAAAGGGTTAAAAGATATAAACTTGTATTTATCATTATTATTTTTTAAAGTTGGTTGATTCTAGCAATAATCTCGATATTATTTTCTGTATTATAATCAGGTAATACTATCTTTTGGGTGTCAGATTTATAAAATGCTCAGCAAAGCAATTCTCGTTATAATTGTTCATTAGGTTTTGATTAACAAGTGTGCTGAATTGGATTTAAAATTTTTAAATCCGATCATTCAGGATATTTTGTATTTAAGTTATTTTAGGGAATTAATCCCTCGTTACTATATTTTCGAGAAATGTAGTATTGTTTTGGCCTCTTAACACACATAATGACTAAATAACCATATCAATTAGTAGAAAAAACCTAGGAAATATTTTATTGGTCAAAAAGATCAATAATGTTGTGAAGTTATAGTCAGCTAGTTAAAAGAAGGGTATTTTAGATCTTTCTTTGAACTTATAGTATTTTATTACTTATTACATGACCAGTTTAGTTGCTCAAGAGTCCTTAACCCTCCTGATGGTTGTCTCGGTGGAGTATCTCGTCATCAGCAAACTGACCAAATCTTGATGAACGAGATATTTCGTTCTTAAGGTGCATATATACAGAGGCTGTTCACACATTTTTTAGACGATGTATATTGTATTCACAAAACTAAATTACATAAAATTCTTGTGTTTTAAATGTTATATTTGGTAGCCCTTATTCTGAACTATATTTCGACACCGTAATTTCCAGGATAATAATGCCTTTTGAAGTGTCAGAAGAGGTATTCTATCCCATTCCTCCTGAACAGCTTTCCAGAGTCCTGTAAGGGTTGTGGGACGACGTTTGGATAATGCAGATTTTAAAAGTCCAAAAGCACAAAAATCCATAGATGATACATCGGGACATTTGGTAGGGATATCAGTGAAGGGTATGGCCTTGATACCGGTTTTTTGTTCCATTTCTTTTAGGAAATTTACAGTGGATTTTGATGTGTGACTGCTAGCTTTGTCTTGATGGAGTTCCACAGATTGATGGCACTGTGGGTAAAGCAATGGTATTTCATTCAGAAAAATTGGCGATAAAATATGTTCCTGATAGTATTTGGAGTTAATCTTGACATTTTTTTCCAGTCTCTTTATTTTTAACTTGCCACTATATGAAAAACCAGCAACAATCATGAATCCCTTAGAAAAACTTTCTTTCGATTCTGTGTTCTTTCGATACTTAAATTTTTTTCTCCCCTTTTATGATAATAAATGGCTCTTTTTTTTGTTGCAATCACATTTAAATACAACCATAATTCATCTATTGTGACAATTTTTTTCCATTTTTCTTTGGATAAGTGTTTCTCATATAGAATTCGGCAGCGATATGCTTTGGAGAAAAACGATGCACATAGCGTTTTTTCGCTTTCTTAAGATTTAAATCAGCGTTTATCATTATGTTTTCAGTGGACACCGAGCATTTTAATGATTTTGCAACTGTCCTTTAACTAGGGGCATTTTCTTTTAACATTAAACAACGTACCTTTGCAATAGTCGAAGATGTCCGTTTCTTCCTTGGATACTTGTTTGGAAATTTTTGTCCCACTTGAGGCTCCAATTTGACGTTTTTTTTTTCTTTCTTGTTGACGATATTACCTATCGACGCTGTAGATATCACAAAACCATGACTCTCCCATCGTGTTTGGATAACGGAATATGAATATTCCTCTTCGGAAAGAGCATAAATATAGCCTTCGAACCACTGCTTCGTTAAAAACGCCATTTTGAATAAAAACAAACCTGTCAAGCCGCAGACGATAATTTTGACTTTTAAAAACATAGAACAACTGCGATTATTTCTTTTGCAGCAAACATTTTTTATTACCGCTAACCAAAATCGTCTAAAAAAATGCGCGAACAGCCTCTGTATTTACTAGAAATCACGAAAATCTACCAGAATATCAATATTTTTTTTATTACGCCAAAATATTTCTTTCAAAAAATGCAAATATTCTTACAAATATTCGAAATAGTTTTTTAGCTTTACAAGGGTTTTCGTTTGCTACTGTCACCATGAAGAGACATGTTTCCAAAACTTTAAATCCGATTTCTGAAGAACTGCGTTATTGCAATAGGATGTTTTGTTCAAACGTGATAACTCCAAAATGAATTAATCTATCATAATTATTTTTGCATCATTATGATATATATATAACAGAGTGGATGTTTTAATTTTCAATCAGAGTATTTAGTCAAGAAATGGATTTTTAATTGATTTTGAAATGTTGAAATTCTTGAAAAATGATGATTTTTTTTTACGCTTCCTTGATTAAAAAGATAATAACTATATCTTCTTGCCTCGCCAAAATAAAAACTATATCTTCTAGCAACTTGAAGGAGGTTCAAAACATGAGGAACAATATAATAAATAATTTTCAACAAGAGGAATCGTCTTTCTGAACAAATTAGAATTTGAGGTATCATGTTTCGAAATTAGCCGCGGTAGCTCAGTCAGTAGAGCGTCGGGGTCGCATCGGAAGGGTTGTGGGTTCTGTCCTAAGCGGAACCTGCAATTGTGATGGTTGCGAGATCGGCGCTTGGACCTGTCTAAAGACCGTCGTGTTCGCTAATGGTGGCTGGGGCAAGTTAAATAGGTCGTGGTCACAAAGACCCCCCATGTTCCCATACCAAATCAATACCTCTGGGGGTACCTGATCAGGGGGTTATCGGCTTCTGATTTGGATCTAAATTACGATATGTGTGAGTGAATGGATGTGTGAAAGGGACCTTCCTGTAAAACGGATGTGTCATGTATGAAGAAGTCCAACCCTCTGGGTCAATGGCACCCCCAATTGGGCCATATATGGCCCGCACGAAAAACACGCTAATTTTCTAATTATATCTCAATTAGATAATTAATTATTTGTGCAGTCTGATTTTTACTCCCTGAAATTATTTAAATAATAATACACCAATTACTCTGTGGTAAAAAAAAACTAGATTTTTTAAAGTCAAAATTAAAAAAAAAAACTTCTAGTGTAAACTTACACCTTAAAAAAGCTGACCAGGTTTTGATCTCGTCACAAAAAAAATGGTAAGTATCTGATCTCGAGACGTCTCGTCGTTAGAAAAATAGGTCTGAACTTCGTGAACGAAACACCTCGTTGAAATCTTGCGGAGGCTTAGGCAGATGCGTACTAGTTTCTTCTCATAATATTGCATATAGATTCTTCACAGGATTATTGGTCCCCGGTATACCTTCACCGCGATCAACTCATTTTATGACTGAGGTGAATAACCAATTCAAATTTCTAAAATAAATTATAGGTAAAGTAAAAGCAAACTGCTCAAATTACACTCATGTCCATAAATTAAGGATAATTCAGAATCACAAGGAAATCGAACTCTAAATTAAAAATTTCACTTGTAGAATTATCGCCCACATCTTCAAGAATAATAACCAACTTGCAGGAAGCCATCAGATTACGACGATAGTACGTCACAACGACGAGAGTGTAAGAGAGGTGTGTATGAGGAATTGTAGCAAAGAAGTAAAATTCACAAGCGTTCTGTAAGCCGCTCAGTGCCACAACCGAATAGCTATGGCACAGAGGACGCATGTCGATGATTTTTTACATGATAGAATTATCGGCCGCCTGGAATGTGGGCGTACTCAAACGGAAGTTTCAGTGGAACTTGAAATCACCCTAAGTGTTATCTCTAGGTTTTGGCAACGATTCCAAAATGATGGAAATGTCAGTAGACGTTACAGTACAGGTCTCACCCGAGCCCGAGTTACAACGACGAGTGACGACCGGTATTTGACAGTAACTTCAAAAAGAAGCAAACGGAGCACAGAATCCTACTTTTCTCGTCAGCTATCTTCAGCCACGGGTAAGACAGTTTCAAGAAAAACTTTTACAGACGTTTGGGACATGTTGGTCAATAGACTTATAGGCCTGCCAGATGTGTTCCGCTCACGGCAACTCACTATCGCCAGCGGTTAGACTGGAGTAGAGAACATGCAATGTGGACATCGTCACATTGGGCTTGTGTGATGCTTTCCGACGAGTCCACGTTTAGCTTGCAGTTTGATTAACGGCGGACGTTCATATAGACAACGCCAAGTACCCTCAACCACCAAGACAACATCATTGGACGACACCGCTACGTTGATGCAGGATTGCTCGTTTGGGGCAGAATTATACTGTGCTCCAGAACAGATCTACATGTTCAAATCGGAACCATGAGAGGCCAAATGTATCGGGACATCATTCTGGAACAATATGTACGTTTGTTTAGGGGTGCCATGGGCGCAGAATTTGTGTTTATGGATGACACTGCCCGTCATCACCGTGCAAACATTGTAAAAGAATGCCTTGAATATGAGGATATTACCCGAATGGAATGGCCAGCATTCTCACCTGACTTGAATCCGATACAGCATATGTGGTACATGCTTGGCCGACGAGTTGCAGCCCGTAAGGACGATATTTTTTTGTAATTGCTCCAGTGAACAAAAATCGTAGTTTTTATGAATGGTATCATACATACACTTTTTTTTTTGTTCTTTATCTTTTGTTTAATAAATGGGCTTTATGAATAAGTCACGTTTGTTTTGTTTGGGAAATTTAATTTATGGACATGAGTGTATATTAAGAGGTTATTAAAATATTTTATTTAGATAACTCGTGTTACGAATTAAGTTGTTGAGGATATTTTGTTTCATTACTTCATGTACATGCTTTAGCTTTAATGGGGGGTTGATGATAAAATTATTTTAGGTTATTAATAATTTCGTAATTTTAGTAAACTTACGAAAGCATTTTTCTCGAAATTTTACCAGACTTTCACTCAATAAACAACAATTTTCTTCAATTTTCAAATTATTTATTTTTTACGTGTTAATGCCACAATGCTCTTACCAAGCAATAACAAAAGAAACTTTGTTTCTTGCAAACATACTTAAACTAATAAACAAGTGCGAAAGTATATTTTACTGCTATTTAAAACCTTCAAAAACTGTTTACGAACTATCAAATTAACTTAAATCGATGTCGAGAGTGATAAAGACTTCACTACGGAAGAATACCGAAAAGATTTGGTTTATTTCGCCTTAAAAACACTTGAAGCTGACAAAATTTCCAACTTATCTCGGTTCTCGGACAAGCAACCTTCGGCGACGTTTATAAAATAGATAATCCAGAAAAAGAATAAGACATTGCTATCAAAATAGTTACTCCAGAAAACACTACCGAAGTGGAATCTATATTATGCCCTAAGCTTAAACATTGCAACATATTGCCAATATTTTATATATTGACTCCAAGTCCCAACGACGCGACCATATTCGTCAACCAGTCCAGCAGAAAAATCTATGTGACCTACTGCATGACGAAAGCTTGTTCATTCGACCAGGATTCTTCGATCAAGTAAAAGTGCGGATGTTCGAGGTTCTGTGCGCCATGGAGTACCTCAGTTGCAAAAATCGTCACTTGGATATTAAAGCGGACAATGTCTTCATTTCAGAACATTCGACAGCCATGTTTTGGGACTTCTCGTTTCTCAATGAAACATTCGCACCAATACACAGGTAACTAAATATCTTCAATTCCATTTGATAATTCTGTATAGCTGCATTCTATGCCTCGTTTGTTTTCAATGCTCTTGGCGCACTTTTTATGTCGCCAAGGAAATAATTCTCTGCATTTGCCATAACTCTGTACTAAAAGTGTGCCGAAAAACGCGCTTTTTTACATTTATAAAGAACTATGTTTGAATTTTAAGCCTTTTCGGTTTCAAAGAATAGAGAGCTTAAAATAACTGTATAGTTGCTTAAAATACTGGAAATTTTATAAAATGAAAATCAAGTATTTTATTTGAAGTCGAAGATAAATAAAACTCGAACAACTTCTTGCACAGCAAGAAAAATCATTGAAATAAATAGCAACTTTCTTAAAGTGTATCATAATATTAACACAAATAAGCTTATGTAATGATAATTAAAGCAAATACAATCATAAACTTAGCAATAAAATTAAGTGTGAAGTGCTGTTAACGTAGCATTACGGATGGAATAAAAAATTTTTATTAAAAGCATAAATTGAAAAGTTATCAAAGCATAAGTAAACTATTCCAAAATGAATTCAGTAATCAATAGACAGCTCTTTAAACTTACAAAGAAACAGCTTCGGAATAAAAAATGTAGTAACTAGAAACTAACACAGAAATGTCTAATTATAACTTTCTCAAAACATACACTTTCACTTAATTATTAGATTTTGTTTACCACGAAAAATATCGTGTTGGTTCTTTCTACATTTAAGTCATTATAGAAGAAAACCTAAAAAAATACGATAGACTTTTAAAGTAAGTTTTTGCAGAATTATAGCAAAGTATCTCTCTTTGTTATCAAGGTAATGGGCATAACGACTGCTTTAAACTGTATAGTAACGTATATTTCTAAAGTTAAATTTATTTATTTTTTCATAATTTTCAGGAGATATTTCACCTTCTAATGACGATATTCTCAAAGTCACTCAAACCGACGCCAATAATGCTGGAGATATCACAATTTATTTCAAGTTCTGACAACAGGAATACAGATTCAGGACACAGCGCTATCAATCTGAGCGATTCTGATGGTGGATAGTACAAAAAAAAACATTTCACATCAACTCTGAAACTGTTGTAGAACATCAGACAACAGAATGACGTTCTGAAGTGAAAGCATCGACCAAGCAAAGCTCAGAAAAATCATTCAAGGTAAAAAAAAACGATGTGATACTTCAAGATTCATAAAAAAAAAACGAAATTTCTAACCGAAACGTTAAAACTTCGAAATTTTTATAAGTTCGATCGCTAATTTGAAATATGCTCCTGAGAGAGCTAACAATGATACTCAAGACACATAAATGACATCCTTAAGATGTGAAGAACAGTATGAAGATGTGAAGCAGAGAGAAGAGCAGTTCTTGAATGACGACATCGAATTTCAAGTAATGTTGGGAGAAATTGCTCATTTGAATGGTGAAGAAACTGTTTCTAGAAATCCAAGGTCGGGAGCAATTGTAAACCCAAAGGAATCTCTCAACTCAAGATCAGATAATGAAGGAAGGGGTTATGCAATGCGTTCAATGAAATTTTCTGACAAAACCAGTGGTACTCAAGGATGCTTTACGATGTTTTGAAGGATATTTCTCGAGTACGAAATGTGCTAAAGAAATCGATTTGAATGAATGTTGTAAAGGGAAATTGATTGTAATAACTGAAACAAAAGATAAATGTGCCATTGGTGATTGTTTAAAACTGGACGAGTTTGAATCATATCTTTTGAAAGAAAAAGAGGTTGCATCGATTTTTTAATATATGTGTAAGATTACTATGAATGAAGCGACAAAGATATGGGAAGTAGAAAAGAGTTCAACGTACTTGCAGAAACAAAAACTCGAATAAACATCCTGAGCAAAACACGCAATATCATTTACAGATTTCAAAAGAAACTGAATCTTGAAAATCGTCTTGATAAAGAAGAAAAAAATCATAACTTATATTTTCCTAAGAAAATCGTGGATCTTGGAACACCGCCAATGAAGTTCTCAAACTTTAAATCAAATGGTTGGATCAGAGACGAGAAGTTAGAATAAGTAAGTTGAAAACATTGTATTAACGAAAAAAATTAAACTATCTTATTATAATCCAATGAAAGCATGCTTTACCATTAACAAACATTTAAGTCTTAAAAATATTTGCTCGTTAAATCCGTTTATGAATAATTTTAAAACTATACGAAACATACGAAGGCTGTATCGGAGTAACACAGGTTTTGCAATCTCCTACAGTCCAGATAAGTTTTCTAATTATAGAGTAATTTGTGTTAAGAATGTTTACAAAATGATCTCAATTTCCTGCAACTGTTTTATTTGCAGACGAGCCCAGTTTTACGCGAAAATTCACTGTCAACACTCATAATGCACACATGGGGGCTATGTATAATCCCCATGCCAGTGTATACTGAAAATCTCAACAGAGGTTTAGTGTCAACGTGTGGGAAGGAGTCCTCGATGATTATCTCTTGGTGCCGTACTTGCTGCCCGAACGCCTGAATGGAGCAACGTATCTTGTTTTTCTGCTACACGTCCTCCCTGAATTGCTCCAAAGTGTGCCGGCCTCAGTGCAGCGAGGCATGTGGTTCATGCATGATGGTGCCCCTGCATATTTTCTCCCATAGGTGCGTAATCACCTCGATGTTACATACCCAAGGAGGTGGATTAGACGCGCGGGACCCGTTGCATGGCCTCCGAGTTCGCCGGATCTCGATCCGTGTGACTTTTTCCTATGGGGTCACCTTAAATCACTCGTTTATGCGACACCTGTGGACACACCGGAGGATCTGATAGCGCGGATTATCGTAGCTGCGGGATATATCAAAGGCATACCTGGCATCTTCGAGCGCGTCTGGGAATCGTTTTTACGTTGTTGTAGACTGTGCAATGAAGTCAGCGGGCGCCACTTCCGACAACTCTTGTAATAATTAATCAAATAAATATTTTTGTAGTTAGTACTGTAATTTTGTCGTTCCAGCGTGAAGTCGAAACCTGCATGCCTTTTCCGCAATTTTCACCCCCTCTACGTGGCTTACGACCACATATTCTATGGTAAGTTTTCATCCTCTTGATGCCTTCTATATTTATATATATATATATATATATATATACACATAACCCCAATACATCAATGTTAAATACATCGATTTTTTTTTAAACATCGATGTTTTGAAAACATTGACATCGATGTCGCATCACTAGTCGTGACTTCAAATGTCCTTGCATTGGAGTGGTGTGCAAATTTGGATAGTGGGTGCCAGCTCATGTGTGACCTTGTCATTTGACCTTGGTTCAAAATTACGTGGTGTTGTCTTCGTATCTTTCCCTTTGGGATTGATCATGGACTGTCACCGGCTTAATATCGCCTTCTCTATCGTATTTGCAAGCTACTATGCGCGACCCACACAGCATATTTTTTTGTCTCCAATCAATTCAGGGTATATCAGGTAAGTGTTTCTAAATCATAATTTCATTTGTATGATTTGAAAGTACATTAACTACTAAAGGTAGTTATGTATGCTCTACTGGCAACTCGTTTTTAATAGTAGCTCCTAATTTCGCCTGGTGGGTGGTAATAGCAACAGGATAGGAAATATTAGGAACCCAGTCTTGAAAATTATCTTGGGAAACATTTTGACGTTTTACTAGTTAATTTAAACCGATATAAGTAAGGAAGGTATACGATCTCTGTAAACCAAAGGAGAATAGTTCCAAGCAATATTCATTTCGTTTCCAGCTTGATTTAACATCCCAAGAGGCTGAGATACAGATAAATAGTTAGGGTAGGCGATATTTATAACACCTACTATTTGCACCTACTATATCTACCCTATACGCTCGTGCCTCACTCACAATACAACATTAAAAAAAAGAAAACAGGATATTATATGCACTCGCCCCCTGATATGGGTAAGTACAAACATATAATATAGCAATGAGTGTAAATATATTTGCAAAGGGTCTGATAGTAAAAACACATTTTTTTGATGTATGTGGACAGAAGAGTAATTGATTCAATATGAGCTTTGAAAACTTATCCCACCTTGCACTACCTACCTCCTGCATATTCTACATTTCCTTTATACTGTGCGACAGAGAACCGCGCTGTTCGTCACCTGTATAGTGTAACACCTACACCATGCATAATTTTAACATGGTGACCATATGATCGTGTTTGCAAGAATAACGTTAAAGCAGATAAATCGTTCTTCTTATGATCGATTGAAAGAAGTTATCGCTTGTAAAAATTATAGCCACCTCATAAGAAAACCTCTCATTTGCTATTTAATGCATTGTAAATTAAAGAACTCGTCTACTAACCAACACATATTTGCGCAATGCGCAATGTTTTATCTTAACTGCTCACTCCTATCAAATGCTAGGTGAAAGAAGATTGAGACTTGCATGTTTAACTGACTTATTATTTACATACGGGACTTACAAATATATGTGACTAATTATTTACAAAAAAATCACGGGCTCTATCTACAACCATTCAACCATTTTCACCTTAAAGGTCTTATGATTTTCGTGCTGTAGTACTTTGCTGTTCTTCAACTTGTGATCCTCCTTCGGCGAATTTCTCTGTTGTTGTTGTTTCTCATGCCTACACTAGAAGACCAGAGGAGTGCCAGGCCCGTCGAAGACGGCAAGAGGTGCGCCTTCCATGTTATTGAGCCCCATTGGGAGGAAGTCCGATTTTGCTCGACATACATGACACATCCGTTTTACAGGAAGGCCCCTTTCACACATCCATTCACTCACACATATCGTAATTTAGATCCCAATCAAAGGCCGATAACCCCCTGATCAGGTACCCCCAGAGGTATTGATTTGGTATGGGAACATGGGAGACATTGTGACCACGACCTATTTAACGTGCCCCAGTCACCATTAGTGAACACGACGGTCTTTAGCCAGGTCGAAGCGCCGATCTCGCAATCGTCAGAATTGCAGGCTCCGACGAGGACAGAACCCACAACCCTTCTGATGCGAGCCCGACGCTCTACTGACTGAGCTACCGCGGCTCGCGAATTTCTCTAGTGTGTATCAGTAAAAATTTTCCTTGAGTGTACGTCATTTATTTGACGTCGTTTGGATGAATTTGGACAAGTATGGCTTCTTGGGCCATAAAACCCATCCGAACCAACTATCACACTTCAATATGCTCATCCCTGTGAGTTGTAGATAGTTCTGTTTTCTGTATCAGTATAACTTTCCTTGTTTTATGTTCAATACCTGAGGTTTTTTGTCTCGTGTTTAGTGTGGCTTGTCCAAATATGGTCCTTGTATCGTAAAACTCAGTCCAGTCCTATATTCATCAGGAGCGGATACATCTACCTAAATTTATTATTATAATTTTACTCTTTTTGTTGCTCTACAATGCAATGACCTACTGATAGTGCTCTTTTCATACTTCGAATTTTTACTACCTACAGTTTAGTTGAATGAGATATGCTTCTTTCTTTTGGGAATTCCACGGATAAGATCGTTTGAAAAGAACAAAATATCCTAAAGCTACTCAGCATTCGAATAATGATTACCTGTAGCCAAAAAAATTTTAGTATTTTAAAACCTCATTGCTTTTTACTGGAAATGGATGAAAAAGCAAAATCGTTCACAATAACTGCAATTCCTCATCCAATCTTTTCTTGTTTGAATTGAATATCGATTATTGTTTGTTCTTTTTTGCTCCCTTTCCACCCCTCCTCCCATCTTACAACTGGACACAAAAACTTAGAGCCCCAAAGTTCTTTCTAAGAAAAACTACCCCAAGTAGAGTAAAAGAATTCACTTTGAAATAAATTTTTCTTTCGCTCGATTATATACTTTTTTGCTTTGCTTTACCTTTAAAATTGCCTTAGGTTGGATCCATCAAACGGTTTTCAAAAAAGGGGTTTCATCTTTTTTGCGTGTTACAGCGAAGCAGTAATCCATTCTTGGATAGTTGGAGTGAATACAAGGAAGAATTTCTTTCCCTCTGAAAATGTAAGCCCTTGTACGGTTTGTAAGAAAGATTGAAAACGTAAAATTGAAAGTCCAGAGTGTTTCAGGGGAAACTTCGATATGAGGTATGGTGGGAATGCCAGATTTTTCTTCCAGAGCACGAAGATAAGATGCTTGACACTTCTTTTACTAAATCGAGTGTTAAAAAAACAATATAAACAGGGTAAAACTCTCTTATTACTGCTGCAATCCTTTTTACACTAAACACTGAAGGAGATAGTCAAAAATTATTTGTAAAATAGCTATACACTATATTAAAAAAAAGTAGGATAACAAGAGGGTAGGAGTAGTTGAATTAAACTCGCACTGGAGCCACACAACGGGCTAATGGGGATAATCTGGAATCAATACCAATGGAAGGTACACTACCCTTCAATAATGGACCGGACGCCAGCGGATTTGCATAAAATCCGACTACCTGTTTAGGGGTGTTTCTCGTGGTATGACCTGGGACCTTTGTAAGTTGTTCCTGGTCAATTGAACGCCGACGCCTACATGAACATTTTGGACAATCAGATTCTTCCTACGCTAAGGCAATTTTATGGAATGGAAGAATGTTACTTCCAGGGCGACAACGCTACATGTCATGTTGAGGCCTCTGTCGAGCAGTGGTATCAAGATATGGATGTAAGACGTATTCCCTGGCCTGCTCAGAGTTCCGATCTAAACCCCATGGAACATTTGTGGGACGAGTTAGAGCCACGCTTAAGGACCAGGGAACCACGTCTGAAAAATACAGTTGAGCTGGCGACATTCTTGCAGCAGGAAAGTACACACATACCCATAGATGTGTATTTAAACCTTGTTGAAAGTATGCCCAGAAGGGTTGGTATTGTAATTGCAGCACTTGGGGACCATCCCCTATTAAAGCATGCATTCTTTTCCATAAACCATTACAGCTTATGTCCGGTCCATTATTGTAGGGTAGTGTATCTGGATATAACGCATCGCAATTTCGGACCATGGTCAGATGAATCGTCAACGACGCTCTAACACCCATTAAAAATTCAAATTGGTATTAAAACGATAAGGATTTTTGAGATTTGACGTGTAGTTATACAAATTGCTTTTTTTAAACAGGATTCAGGTTTTTATTTCTGGAATGTTTTTTATAACTATGTTGTGTGTGTGTGTGTGTGTGTGTGGTGTGTGTGTGTGTGTGAAGCCAAAACAAAAATTCTTTTTATTTTGGAAATTTTTTTATTACATGTGAGATTACAATATAACCTATAAAAGCGATGACGTTAAATGAAAACAGAAAATATACATCAGTACCAGCCAGTCTCATAAACCATCTCTTTTCAACCCTTTTCATCTCATGGTCTACATATAGTTATTTCCGGAATTCTATGACTTACCAAAAATATGAGTCCTGCGTATTTTTTGACGTTCTCACAGAAACATTAGTATATTTTTGCTTGATTTACAAAAAAAATAGTAATTACCTTTCATTTTTACTCCAAAGTGGTATTAAAAAGTCTACATGAAATAATTTATTTAAGTGTTATGGTATTATTTGAATAAAATTAATACTCAAAATTGTTTTTACGGGTGTAAACTCAAAACCAAATCGTTGAAATGAGTCTAATCTTACACAATTTAAACTGTCTAATAAACCCTACGGCACACTAGGGCAAATTCTTGATGCACACCGGTTCAAAATTGTTTCCAGAAACACATTTGTGTTAATAAGACGAATCAGTCATAGTCTATGCAGGAGAATTAATCTCGAATCACAAATCCTTACTGATTAACCCTCTTGGTCATTAAGAGTACTGTAAGGATGAAGTATCTTCTCATTAGCAAAACTGACCAGATCTAGATGAACAAGATATCTCGTCGAAATCACTTCGAGGGTTAATCATTGAAAACGCAACGTCCTGTTGCTGCTATGAAATCAGAAATGCAGAATGACATAACACGACATATACCGTGACACCTTAACCAAACACACACCATTGAAATAAAATAAATCTTACACAATTTTAACCACTTCATCGTTGGGTCACAGCAGCCCTGTTGGAAGATCAACGCATTAGCAACCAGATGGCTGTGAGTTCCAATACAAACAAAGACCATCGTGTACAAGGGGGATGGTGCATATTAAAACTGTCGTGACCTCAAATGTCCTCTTCCAGGCCATTGATCTCAACCGTGTATGCTCATCCAATTAAATCACACTTTTTGAACTTTGAAAACAGGTTGAACATTTACAGTACATTAAGTGTGGTGTGGAAGTTTAGACAGTGGGTTGCCAGGTCATGTGGCTGTGGTTCAAAAACGTTGAGATGCCCTCGGATCTTTCTCTTTGGTTTTGATCCTGAACCGTTGCCCATAACCCTGTGTTTTGCTCTAAAAGCGACGTAAATTTAAATACCTACCGCTTCATCGTCTGTAAGACACACCATGCCATTCTAACGCCACAATGGTTGAAAATCGATGCCATAAACACATATCGCACCCCGGCAAGAAAAGTGACATAATTCAAAATTGCAGAATTTGAGAAACGTCAACTTAAAGGATACTATAAAACTTATATTGAAAAAGTATAAGCTTCTTTTAAATTTTAGGTAGGTGTTTATGATGGTAGCTTCTATTATATTCTATAGAATAATAATGATGATCGGCGCTTCGACCTGGCTAAAGACCGTCGTGTTCACTAATGGTGACTGGGGCAAGTTAAATAAGTCGTGGTCACAAAGTCCCCCATGTTTCCATACCAAATCAATACCTATGGGGTTACCTGATCAGGGGGGTTATCGGCCTCTGATTGGGATCTAAATTACGATAGGTGTGAGTGAATGGATGTATGAATGAGACCTTCCTGTAAAACGGAAGTGTCATAAGTGTCGAGCTAAGTCGGACTTCCTCCCAATGGGGCTCAATAACATGGAAGGCGCACCCCCCTCGCCTCTTGCCGTCTTTGACGGGCCTGGCACTCCTCCGGTCTGCCAGTGTAGGCATAAGAAACAACAACAGAATAATAATATAACACGCTGGGTCTCCTCATACATACTTTTCAATGACATAACATCAAAATATTTATTTTTTGACTTGTGTCACTTTCCTTGCCGGAGTGCGATATATGGGAATAAGAATAATTAGTCCAGTCAGTTCGTATAGGAGAATTAATCTCGAATCACAAATCCCTGCCATTTGAATTTGCGATCGCCATTAATTGCGATGAATCACTGCGAACAAAAAAAACGTGATTGTAGCGATGCAAGTAGGAATGATTGACGCTCCTAGACATCTTTTGAACAACGACTACGCAGAACAAAGTCATTAAACTCTCTGCGTAAGAACCAAGAGGAAGGGAAGGCAGACGAGAAAAAATCCTGCAAAACGACACAAAAGAGGTGAGAAAGACCAAACAGAGCGAAAGAAACTTCCTCCGGACAGGCCCTGTCGCTCTAAAAGCTGTCTGCAAGTGCCTGTAGGTATTAAAAACTACTCCGGGCACTAAAGGGATTCCCGGAAAGCACATGATCCGGTAAAGTGGCTGATGCGATGCAGTCGACTGTCCCCGGAGCTTGCCGGATGGGATTAGAGATGCGGCGGGAGGAGCAGCTAATCCATATGGATGATGCATTTGACATCGGGATAATGGTCTATCACTCTGGTGCGCTGAAGGCAGACATTACTGCTGTGTCACACAGTGTCTTCGGAGGATTGTGCCAGAGTGGCTTTCGGCGAGGATTTCTTTGGCCAGCGTTCCGAAAATAACGAGTTGAGATATGAGGGAGTTTAAAGGGATGGGGCGTTTTTTAGGGTTGTTCTACTGATTCCTTGATGAATCGTGTCTAGGGGCTCGTCATTGCATCCCTCCCTTACGAACTGTATGGGTAGAACACGTTAGCGTCCTTTTTATACAATGAAGATTTAATATGGATGAGCAAAAATTAAAATCTGTGTCGACACTCTAAGTGGGTTTCTACGAGATATCTCGTCCGTCACGATCTGACCAATTCTGAAATGAGGAGATACTTAGTCATCAAAATGTTGTCAAAATTTTCGTGATGACAAGATCAGGGTTTCATCACACTTTCTTCTAATAACGAGATGTCTCGTCCATCAAGATCTGACTAACTTTTCTAATAACGAGATGTCTCGTCCATTAAGATCTGACTATATTTTCTAATTACGAGATGTCTCGTCCATCAAGATCTGACTAACTTTTCTAATGAGGAGATGTCTCGTCTATGCCAAATCTGACTATATTTTCTAATGACAAGATGTCTCGTCCATCAAAATCTGACTAACATTTCTAATAACGAGATGTCTCGTCCATCAAGATCTGACTAACTTTTCTAATGACGCTATACTAAATCTGACTATATTTTCTAATTACGAGATGTCTCGTCCATCTAGATCTCACTAACTTTTCTAATGACGAGATGTTTCGTTCATCTAGATCTGACTAACTTTTCTAATGACAAGATGTCTCGTCTATACTAAATCTGACTATATTGTCTAATTACAAGATGTCTCGTCCATCAAAATCTGACTAACTTTTCTAATAACGAGATGTCTCGTCTATACCAAATCTGACTATATTTTCTAATGACAAAATGTCTAGTCCATCAAAATCTGACTAACTTTTCAAATGACGAGATGTCTTGTCCATCTAGATCTGACTAACTTTTCTAATAACGAGATGTCTCGTCTATACCAAATCTGACTACATTTCTAATGACAAAATGTCTCGTCCATCAAAATCTGACTAACTTTTCAAATGATGAGATGTCTCGTCCATCTAGATCTGAGTAACTTTTCTAATAACGAGATGTCTCGTCTATGCCAAATCTGACTATATTTCTAATGACAAAATATCTCGTCCATCAAAATCTGACTAACTTTTCAAATGATGAGATGTCTCGTCCATCTAGATCTGAGTAACTTTTCTAATAACGAGATGTCTCGTCTATGCCAAATCTGACTACATTTCTAATGACAAAATGTCTCGTCCATCAAAATCTGACTAACTTTTCAAATGATGAGATGTCTCGTCCATCTAGATCTGAGTAACTTTTCTAATAACGAGATGTCTCGTCTATGCCAAATCTGACTATATTTCTAATGACAAAATATCTCGTCCATCAAAATCTGACTAACTTTTCAAATGATGAGATGTCTCGTCCATCTAGATCTGAGTAACTTTTCTAATAACGAGATGTCTCGTCTATGCCAAATCTGACTATATTTCTAATGACAAAATATCTCGTCCATCAAAATCTGACTAACTTTTCAAATGATGAGATGTCTCGTCCATCTAGATCTGAGTAACTTTTCTAATAACGAGATGTCTCGTCTATGCCAAATCTGACTACATTTCTAATGACAAAATGTCTCGTCCATCAAAATCTGACTAACTTTTCAAATGATGAGATGTCTCGTCCATCTAGATCTGAGTAACTTTTCTAATAACGAGATGTCTCGTCTATGCCAAATCTGACTATATTTCTAATGACAAAATATCTCGTCCATCAAAATCTGACTAACTTTTCAAATGATGAGATGTCTCGTCCATCTAGATCTGAGTAACTTTTCTAATAACGAGATGTCTCGTCTATGCCAAATCTGACTATATTTCTAATGACAAAATATCTCGTCCATCAAAATCTGACTAACTTTTCAAATGATGAGATGTCTCGTCCATCTAGATCTGAGTAACTTTTCTAATAACGAGATGTCTCGTCTATGCCAAATCTGACTATATTTCTAATGACAAAATATCTCGTCCATCAAAATCTGACTAACTTTTCAAATGATGAGATGTCTCGTCCATCTAGATCTGAGTAACTTTTCTAATAACGAGATGTCTCGTCTATGCCAAATCTGACTATATTTCTAATGACAAAATATCTCGTCCATCAAAATCTGACTAACTTTTCAAATGATGAGATGTCTCGTCCATCTAGATCTGAGTAACTTTTCTAATAACGAGATGTCTCGTCTATGCCAAATCTGACTACATTTCTAATGACAAAATGTCTCGTCCATCAAAATCTGACTAACTTTTCAAATGATGAGATGTCTCGTCCATCTAGATCTGAGTAACTTTTCTAATAACGAGATGTCTCGTCTATGCCAAATCTGACTATATTTCTAATGACAAAATATCTCGTCCATCAAAATCTGACTAACTTTTCAAATGATGAGATGTCTCGTCCATCTAGATCTGAGTAACTTTTCTAATAACGAGATGTCTCGTCTATGCCAAATCTGACTATATTTCTAATGACAAAATATCTCGTCCATCAAAATCTGACTAACTTTTCAAATGATGAGATGTCTCGTCCATCTAGATCTGAGTAACTTTTCTAATAACGAGATGTCTCGTCTATGCCAAATCTGACTACATTTCTAATGACAAAATGTCTCGTCCATCAAAATCTGACTAACTTTTCAAATGATGAGATGTCTCGTCCATCTAGATCTGAGTAACTTTTCTAATAACGAGATGTCTCGTCTATGCCAAATCTGACTATATTTCTAATGACAAAATATCTCGTCCATCAAAATCTGACTAACTTTTCAAATGATGAGATGTCTCGTCCATCTAGATCTGAGTAACTTTTCTAATAACGAGATGTCTCGTCTATGCCAAATCTGACTATATTTCTAATGACAAAATATCTCGTCCATCAAAATCTGACTAACTTTTCAAATGATGAGATGTCTCGTCCATCTAGATCTGAGTAACTTTTCTAATAACGAGATGTCTCGTCTATGCCAAATCTGACTACATTTCTAATGACAAAATGTCTCGTCCATCAAAATCTGACTAACTTTTCAAATGATGAGATGTCTCGTCCATCTAGATCTGAGTAACTTTTCTAATAACGAGATGTCTCGTCTATGCCAAATCTGACTATATTTCTAATGACAAAATATCTCGTCCATCAAAATCTGACTAACTTTTCAAATGATGAGATGTCTCGTCCATCTAGATCTGAGTAACTTTTCTAATAACGAGATGTCTCGTCTATGCCAAATCTGACTATATTTCTAATGACAAAATATCTCGTCCATCAAAATCTGACTAACTTTTCAAATGATGAGATGTCTCGTCCATCTAGATCTGAGTAACTTTTCTAATAACGAGATGTCTCGTCTATGCCAAATCTGACTACATTTCTAATGACAAAATGTCTCGTCCATCAAAATCTGACTAACTTTTCAAATGATGAGATGTCTCGTCCATCTAGATCTGAGTAACTTTTCTAATAACGAGATGTCTCGTCTATGCCAAATCTGACTATATTTCTAATGACAAAATATCTCGTCCATCAAAATCTGACTAACTTTTCAAATGATGAGATGTCTCGTCCATCTAGATCTGAGTAACTTTTCTAATAACGAGATGTCTCGTCTATGCCAAATCTGACTATATTTCTAATGACAAAATATCTCGTCCATCAAAATCTGACTAACTTTTCAAATGATGAGATGTCTCGTCCATCTAGATCTGAGTAACTTTTCTAATAACGAGATGTCTCGTCTATGCCAAATCTGACTATATTTCTAATGACAAAATATCTCGTCCATCAAAATCTGACTAACTTTTCAAATGATGAGATGTCTCGTCCATCTAGATCTGAGTAACTTTTCTAATAACGAGATGTCTCGTCTATGCCAAATCTGACTATATTTCTAATGACAAAATATCTCGTCCATCAAAATCTGACTAACTTTTCAAATGACGAGATGTCTCGTCTATCAAGATCTGACTATATATTTATGGGTATTTGTGTCCATTTCTGCTGCAACTTGCCATCTCAGCTGTAGATTTCGGACGTGGTTCCCTGGTTCGTAAACGTCTCCTTAACTCGTCCCACAAATGTTCTATAGGGTTTAGGTCGGGACTCTGAGCTGTCCATGGAAGACGTTTTACATCCATATCTCGACAGAGGCTCCAATATGACATGGAGCGTTGACTCCCTGGAAGTAACATACGTCCGTTCCATAAAATTGCCAGAGCGTAGGAAGAACCTGATCGTCCAAAATGTTCATGTAGGCGTCGGTGTTCAATTGACCAGGAACAACATGCAGATGTCCCAGGCCATACCACCAAAAACACTCCCAAACAAGTAGTCGAATTTTATGCAAATCCGCTGGCGTCCGGTTCATTTTTGTAGGGTAGTGCATGTGTTGTGTATGGTGAGTGTGGTGTTGACAATTTCATGTGCCGTAAGTGGTTCAGAAATTTTTGTCACCTGGATGAGTTTTTTAGCCAGGAACCTCAGAATTTCTATGAACTCGGGATCATGCAGCTACTGTGAAGATGAAGTTAGGTCATCGAACTGAACGGTTCACACCATATTCATTAAATGTGATTTTTAATAAATAAAAATAATTGTTGTTCAATGTTTGGCAAGAAAACGGGATGAACTGTTACATAAAAACAATATACAAAGGCAATTCAATAAAGAATGACCATAATTTTTTTAAAGGTGATAAAAAAATCAAGAAAAATAAAAATTTTCATCGAATGTGTAGCGGGATAAGTGGAGAATAGATAACACAAGTTTCACGGTCATGACGTCATTGCTGAGGCCTTGGCAGATGGCCAAGAACGCCTAGTTTTACTTTGCCTAGGGCAAAAATGGACGTGACACGCGAAGTGCAATACACTGCATTAAAATTTTGTTTTCGCCTTAAAAAATCGTCAGATCATTCAAAAACAAATGTCATGTGTGTTTCCCATCCTCCAAATAGACCTGAAGTAATACCATGCAATTTTTTTTCTCTTCCCGAATTTTAAGAAACGCCTTCAAGAAAAGCGGTTTTCATCATCACAGGCAGCGGTAAATGTTGAGTAGTCGATTTTGAAGGACCTGTCAAAAAATGGCTTCCAGCATGTGTTTGAAGACTGGAAAAGAGGCGGGATAAGTGCATTGCATGTGATGGAGAATATATTGAGAAAAACCATTAAAATTTGGAGGATTAGTACAGGAAATTATTTTTTATTAATTTATGATCATTCTTTATTGAACAGTCCTAGTATTATATTTAATGATTTAGCAAGAATGTTGTGATGTGTTTTCATTTTAAGTGCCGGGCTGTGTTACATTGACAAAAAATTTAAATATTTATCGCAACATATGGAATGGTATTGAAAGCATATTCTTTTTCATCTGTGAAGTTTTAAAACCGAAAAGCTAGAAAAATTCTATTTGTAGAATTGGAGGTACAATGACGAGGGTTACATACTCTCGCATTGAATACAACACCAGTTTGTTGTAAATCACATATGAAAATGCCTTTTCTCTCGTAGTTTCTATCCCCGTATATTATAAAAAGCTACGCATTATCTAAATTGAAAGGTAATCATATTTTCAAACGGGAGAAAAGAGAATGAGTTATCTTATATTCCTCGAAACAATATGTTATGAGGATCTCATATGAAGATCAGATCAGAAAAACCCAAACATAAATTTTTAAGTATCGAATTAATATTAAACCATTTCAATTTGATAATAAATAATGGAATCGAGATATTATTTCAAAACTCCTGAAGCCATATAAAAGATTAAAACGTACCCGAACAATGGGAAGGCTTTTTTTTTGTCTCGAAAAGAATCATAATGGAAAAGGGCATTTGTTGTATGAGTAAACAGCACGAGTATCACAATAGGATCCAACAGAATGGGTAATATGTTCCTTTCTATATTTGTAGCTATGTCGTTTTGCTGCATCATAGAAATGAATTAAAATGTTGAATCAATGAATAAAAGGATTTTAAGGAGCTTTGTATTTGCCTGGTTGTGAATTTTCTATTTATAGTGTATCTTCAGAATGTATTTATTTAAAGTCTGAGCTTATATATCAATTTACATTAATGTATTTATTTAAGACTGTGTAATGAAAGATCTTTTTTAAAAAAATAATGATGGAAATTTATGAATACATTTACGTGTTATCCCCTGTATAGTACAATTTTAATTTCAAATAGTCCTGTAGAAGATTTGTTAACACATTCTTTATTGAAATTAAGATAGTATAGCAATTGTTTTAAATGTCAAGAATGATTTTCAGTTCCAAGTTAATTGCTTCTATGATTTAAATTGAAAAGCTGACTGGAGTACGAATGTAAGTTAATTCTTGTTGAAAATTTAATATAAAATAAGTATTTAAGTCAGGCCTCGAAATAGATTTTTTAATACAGGTGCACCTTGTGCACCTAAGTTTTTTAATTAGGTGCACAAGGTGCACTGCGTGCACCTAGTGGGAAAAAATTAGGTGCACAATTATATTTTCATGTGCACAGTGCACCTGTGCACCCGGGTATTTCGAGCCCTGATTTAAGTTAATTATGTTCGAAATTTGAATGTTACCTCAGAAAGAAAATTAATACTGTTATAAAATTAAAGAAGTTAATAATGTTAAAACAATCAAGTTAAAATATTAGTTAATAATGTATATTCGAAAACTGAATAGAAATAAGAATGCAAGTTTATAAAATGTGTTCGAAAGTTGAATGCCAGTTAATTATGTTTTGTTTGGAAGAAAGTTAAATTTAAAGTTAGAATGCAAGATAATAATGTTCAAAAATGCAAGTTAATAAATCGAATGTAAATTTATAATACGTTAACAATGTTCGAAAAACTTGAAAATGAAGTAAAAAATTTTAAAGAATAATATTAAAAAAGTGGAAAAATTTAAAACACGAATGTAAGTAGAAAATTCAATCTAATGTAAGAAAGTTAGAAAATTCAATTGAATGTAAGAATGCAAGAAAATTCAATCGGTAAGATTATAAAAGGTTTTATTAAGTTTTTTTCTGTCTGTCTGTCTGTGTGTGCATTCAGTGTAATGACAAATCTATGGCACTTGCAATAATGAAATTTGGCACACAGGATATCTTAATTTTTGTGATTTTTGTGACAAGCCCGATTTTTAAAATTTAATCTAGAACATTTTTTAATTTATGTATTAGTTTTTCACCTTTTTTTCTTCTTTTCGGGAATCTGACAACATAGCTCCTCTATTGAAGAAAGGAAACGATTTTGAGCTGAGAATAGTTCGTTAGCGCCGTATGTTTATCATAGCGCCTATCTATTGTTAAAATTTTTGATAAAACATTTTTTCTTTTGCCATACAAATTTCCATTATTCACGCATTTTCAGGTCAAATTATAGGTCATTCTGACCAGTGGTTCCTTTTTAACAACCCTTGAAAGTGGAACTTTAACTATAATCCTCCTGTATAGTAGTTGACAAGTCTTCGCCAATTTGACTAAGCTCCAAAAGTATCACAACTACTTTGAAATGCGTTTCAAGGTAACCTCAGGACGTGTCATTTGAAAGCATTTGTGTAGCAGATGTCAAATCTTCTCTTTTAGTCTGACTTTTTTACACTAAAAATCAATCTCTTGTGTTTATTATTTCTCTCAGGGTCCTACGAAACCCGATTGAAAGAGTGACGGATTAGCAATATAAAGGTTTCAAGTTCGAAATTCAGTCCAGATAAGGACCGTAGTGTTTGTGGGGGACGGGAGCTAGTGCACTTAAAAATGTCCTTAAGTTGGTGTGGTGTAGTGTGGAAGTTTTCAGAGGTGATGACTTAACTTAATTCCTTAGGTGCAGAATTATATTCACTGTTCTACGACACAACTCCAAGCAATTGCAATTGCTCTGCAAGCATTTTATCCGAATTTTTAAAACTGCAGTAAAATCAAAAACAGACGTAAAACACAATTATCGGCTAGGTAGATATGACATATTTATAATAAAACATCAAAATTAATCAACTTACTTTATTTAAAACTAAGGCATACTTTCAGAATTTGCACCTCTGTCGATAAATTTTTACGTTAAATATTTTGTCATTAACATAGAAGATTTGCTATTTATAAAGTGTTTGTGGTAATTTTGGCTTTGTAGGAATATTGTTCCGTAGCTAAAAGAGAAAAAAAAAGTGTGTCAACGAGCCCTCTTTGCACAGCAGAACATTGTAACTTATGATTTTTAAAAAATCGGGCAAAATTTTGATAATATTTAGGAAAAATTGTTCTGCAAAAGACGTTTTTGCAGTTCTAAGCACTTTCTGCTCCCGGGCTTAATTCCATCTTGGGATGCCGTTCCTATGAAGGGCTTACGGTAAACAAAAATTCCCATAACGTGAAAGATGACCAAATGAGAAAAGGAAAAAAATAAACTGCGTGATGCATAGTGAAAATTTTTAGCTGTGAAATGTATTTTCAGAAATTTCGTCACTGGGTTGACCAGATTAGTCCGGTTTCCTTTGACGGGTATACTCCATTTTTCCGTGGGTGACTAGTAAACCCTTTAACCTGACTAAAGTCGGGGTTAGGGGGTCAGCTCCATTGACCAACCAACCTCCTCTGTAATCGTAAAATTCTTGTCATTTCATCAAACATTCCAAATTCTTAAAACGTGACTACAATGATAAGTCCCTTTTAAGTAAAGGGAAAATATATCTCTGAAAAAGAGAAATGTAAACAATAAAAAAAACATGTCTTCGGTAAATTTTAAATCAAACGGTTTTCCGTGGATAGAGCTATACGTGGCCAATTTTCTCGGGGCAAAAGATGAAAAGCAAAATACAAACACATTTCACCTCGATCGTTCCGTCTGCTTTTATTTTTCTCGTCCCCACCGTACCCTTTGAAGCCCTATCCACTTTTTATCACGCATAACTTTTTATCCTCAGGCATCCATGTGTTGAAGGCCCTTCTTCACTTCATTTCAGGTGTGTCGCCATGAATTTTTTTCCTCCCCACTTCTCGGCTGAAGAGAAACAAACTCGGCAAAGAAAACAAGAAAAGAGCAACGTAGGAGGAAAAGAAGTTATCCAGCGTCTTGAATCTTTCGGTACCTTGTTTATGGGGGACTGTAAAGTTGTCGGAAAATGCAAGGGATGAATATCGTGAGTTGAATTTAATGCCCCCTCTCAATCTTTTCCGAGGGGGGACGTGGAAGCAGCGGCAGATTGACCCCCGGGAGTCCTAAAACTCAATGTCCGAATGTTCGGACCAAATCTCTTCTCGCAATCGGAGATCACGGCTACCGGATTTTGTTGTTGGGGAAATAGACATTGTGTTATTCCTGCTTCTATAAAGTGTGTGTGTACTTGGAAGAAAGGAGTAAGGAAATACGGCTGATATAACATTAACTATTCATTGCTTCCTTTTGTCAAACGGAAGGTACGTGAGGATTCATTTTCCAGACCATAAATCTGCTTGGAAAATACACTTCGTTTAATTTATTTTTAATGTATATCTATGTACTAAGGATGCGACATCGGTGTCAATGTTTTAAAAACATCGATGTTTTTTAAAAAAACATCGATGTTTTTAACATTGATGTATTGAAGTCGATGTTTTTGTAACATCGATGTTTATACGTGTCGATGTTTTTACGTTGTCGATGTTTTATTTTTGAATGAAAAAAATACCGTTATAAAAATTTTAAAAATAACCAAGTAGCATAATTTTTAAAGTCAGCAAATCGAACACACGTTTAGACCAAAGTGGCCAAGTGTGAAGGGTCTGAAAAGTAGGTATGTGACATCGATGTCGATACTTTCACAACATTGATGTTTTATAAAAAAACATTGATGTATTGGATCCGATGTCGTATCACTAGTTTGTTTCCCCATTTCTTAAAACTGGTTTAGCAAGTTTAAATTCACTGAATTTTAAAAACATCGATGGTTTGGGGACAATGCATTATCAACATCGATGTTTTAATTTTCAACATCGATGTTTTGCTGTCGATGTCGCATCAATAGTTGGTAAACCAGATTTAAGAAATGAGGAAACAAGTTTAAATACACTGATTTTTAAAAACATCGATGTTTAAAAACGTTTTTGGGTCGCTGTATTATGAACATCGATGTTTCAATTTTGAACATCGATGTTTTGCTATCGATATCGCATCCTTACTATGTACATGTATCCATTCGTCTCTTGTGATAAAAGTCCGTTGATGTTTTCCAGTATACCCTTTGCGATGTTCTGGGAAATATATTCACCCAAATATAGAGTTTTTGAATATTCATTGCTAAATAACTAAAATCTCTTGTAAGCTACATTGCCTTTAAAGTTTTCCATATTTCCTTCTTATTTTTAACTAAACTCTCCAAGTGCTTTTGGCGAGATATATTGTCTACGACATGATCGATTTTGCTAAAAACGAGATTTTTCGTCGGGACAAACTGTCCTATTATTCCAAGGGGAATGAAACTCCATGTAGAAAAAAACAGGTTATACTTTACCCAGAACCGGTGACAAATTTTAACATTTCCGACTCGAAGTTAAACCACCTGAAGGATCTGTATTATGGATGCTGCCCTTAAAATTGCTTTTCCAAGTTAAGGTCTAAATTTATGTCATAGTTCACCGTCAAATTAGCCCCTTCTAGAAAATAAATGACAGTACCATATCAGACTAAACGTATAATTAATTTCTGGACACAAGACATCTTCACTCAAAATCCAAAAGGTCGTATGTCAAAAATTTCATTTGTTCTTTTATTATTGCTATTTATGGCATTTTCAGTTTCCACCAGATTACAAAATCTCTTATGTGATCAGCAAATCCAATAAATGTTACAAAAAACTGTACAGAGATTGGACAAAAATATGGAAACACCTAAAAAAACATGCAACCTTTGAACACCGCAGATGTCCCCCTTACACCCCGTCCAATAGGACAGATAAAAGTGGTTTGTGATGGACACGCTGCGGAAAAAGTGGTTTGAGCACACCGTAACAGAACGTGACAGCTTTAGGCGAACCCTTGACTGTGCGCTTCAGACAAAATATACATGAGAATAAAAACAATTGCTTGTTGTATAATTATTAACAATATAAGTGCTATTAGCACTGGTAAGATTTGAGCAAGGGTGGAAGTGCAATGTTTTTAGTTGCGGAGTGATAGCATTTGCCATGTGGCCCAAGAAAACCGTTGTCATTCAAAACAGCTTGCAGTTTTCTCGGAATGGATAAATACAGTTCTTATATGCTTGCCAAGGGAATCTTGTACCATTCTTTCTGCAAAACTGTGGCAAATTCAGGTAACGATGATGGCGGTAAATAGCGATCACTGTGGTGGCCAGGGGAGATGTGACAAATCATCCTCGTGCCCAGAAAACCAGTCCTGGACGATGTTAGTTGAGTGAACTGGGGCTTTGTCGTCTTTGAAGACACCATCACCATTGGGGAACAAAGTTTGTACCATGGGATGGACTTGATCGGCCAAAATGTTCACATAATCCTTGGCCTTAATGTGCCCTTGCAGAGTAATCATGGGGCCCACAGAAAACCACGATATATCCATAACAAATCTACATAAAAACCCCGCCATGGTTAGCTCTTGGCAACAAACAGTCTGTTTGATAGGCTTGGGATGGCGTTCGTTAGACGTAAACTCGGCCAGAAGTGGGAAACAAGACTCATCCGGCCAAATTACTGTCTTCCATTGCTCCATAGTCCAGGCTTTATGACTTAAGCACCACTTTTTCCTGTTAAAGGCATTAGCATCACTGATTAATGGTTTTTTTTAAATTGCAGCTCGTCCAGAAAAACCCTGCTTATGGAGCTCCCTTCTTATTGTTTTGGTGCTAACAGGGTTTGTGAGCACCACATTCATTTCAGCAGCACCTCTTGCAGTTGTGGCCTTCTTATTTTTAGTCACAATCCCCCTTAACGATCGTCTATCACGATCACTCAACACACACTTTCGTCCGCACTGTGATTTAGCGGATGATGTTTATCCGCTTTTCAAATATGCGGAATAAATCTTAGATACAGTACCTCTTGAAATAGTAAACACTGGCTACCTTGCTTAAGGAAGCGCCCACCATATGAGCTTCAACAATTTGCCCACATTCGATGTCTGTTAGCTCTGACATGATGCAATTACAACTTCACAGAACAGTACCCCGACAACGACTGACCTGCACAGTGTATTTAGGTGGCTACAGTAGGCGAAAACACCAGCGCCACCTACACATTTCACTAGAATAAACATTTATTTTAAAGTATGCATTTAACGAGGTTGTTCCATATTTTTGCACGAACCTGTAAATAATAATAATAGATTGAAATCATAAGGAAATGGATCAGGTTTTTTTTCTCTCTCATGAAAAAAGCAGTTATTAGACATACGACCTTTTGCACTTTGAGCGACGATATTCTCTATGTTTTTATACAGAAATTTTACTGCATGAAAGCTGATATAAACATATTGCGCTAATTATAGTTACTGATATAGCTAAGTATAGCGATTCACAAAAAATCAGGATATTTAGGCTTTGGCTTGATTTCTCGCTGCATGGTCATATTTTTATTCCATGAGCTTTATGTACTCGTACATATGGCTTAAAGAGGAGTCTGAACAACTTCCAGCATCAATGGTCAGACCGGGCTTCAAACCCAGAGTCTGTTGAACCGTTAACTAGATCACTAACAAAACCAGAGAGTGAACCAGGCTTGGGAGACAGGTAAAACTAAATTGGCCTTATATTGCGTTGCATTGTTAAGTAATTATTGCAACTAGAACTGATATAAGTCGGTATAACACAGACTTGTACACTACTCAGATAACGTTTTAAATTTAACTTAAAGTGTGTGTATTGAGTTGGGACAGCTATTCTTCTAGGAATGTGGTAATTAAGGCTTTGAATAAAGTATTTTCAAATGTTAAGTTTTCTTTTCATTTGTGACATGACTTTATTGTTGTACCATAAACATTTTTTTTTCAAACATCGCTCCATCCAACTATTAATAGAAGTTCTGTAATCAATAATCTCCGAAAGTGTCACTACCTGTAATAGAAGAAAAACAGAAATTTTCTCACTTCAACAAGATAAATATTTTTCTAACCTTTGCTTCTTTCGTCAAGTTATTTTCTTTTCAGTGAAATTAGAATCGCTTTATTTGGGTAAAAGACAGACTTGTGAAAATGAATGAAGTATTTTCACAAGGAAGATTGCAAATACCAAAAAGCTCTTGTGGACAACTTAATTTTCATTCCAATTGTGATTTTATTGATGCAACACCAAAAATCTTTCCACTCAACTATGTATTGAAGTTCTGCAATCTATTATCTCCAAAATTATCAGTATTTATGTTTCAGAATAAGCACAGATGATTCCTCCAACACCAGAAATATTTTTATAACCATCCTCCCTTTCATCACTTTATCTATTTCATTACAATTATAATTGCAATAGTATTTGGGTAGAAGACAGATTTATTAAACTGAAGGAAGTATTTTCAAAGAAGATTGCAAATTACCAAACTTTTAGGAAGCTATTTAATTTTCTTTCCTTTTGTGATTTTATTTTATTGATGCACTAAACTAATTCCATTCAACCATCTCTTGAAGTTCTGAAATTAATAATCTCCTAAAATATCACTACTTACAGCCCAGATGGAAACACTTCCTCCACCGCTTGAAATATATTTTTAACAGTCCGCTCTTTCATCTATATAACTTTTTTATTGCAACTATAATTGCAATATTTGGCATAAGACGAAACTTATGAAACTGAATAAAGTATTTATGAAAGGCAAAATACCAGAATTTCTTGTGAGATACTTAATTTTCATACCATTTGTGACTTGACTTCATTGTTGCACCAGATATTTTTGTTACAAGCAATATTACATTCAACTACCTCTTGAGAACCTCTGCTATCAATAATATCCTACTTGCATATCACTACTACTTCTATAAAAATATCACTACTTATAATCCATAGGAAACACAAGAGATTCCTCCACCAAAGAAATATTTTACTAATTGTCTTCACATTTTCATTAATTTATTTACTTTTCATTGCACTTTTACCTGTAATATTTGCTATAAGACAGAACTAATGAAACTCAATGAAATATTTTCACAACGAAGACTGTAAACTACCAAAATTTAGTGTGAGATACTTAATATTTTCTTTTTATTTGTAACTTCACTTCCTTGTACTGCCTCAAAACAAAGTCAAGTGTACACAAGGAAAGTTTTGCTGTCATAGAAGAAAGAAAAGCACTCAGGGGGGAATCTAACCTAACGCACCCCAACTTTAAAATTTCTTGTAAACCACTTAATTTTCTCTTTATTTGCTACTTTTCTTTATTGTTCTGCTACAAAAATTTTTGTTTGCAACAAACCATTCCATCCAAGTAACTTTTGAAGTTCTGCAATCAATAACCTCCGAAACTGTTACAGCCAGAACCAAAACTATTGACTTCATCACTAGAAATGTTTTTTAAGTGTTCCCTTTTATCACTTCATCTTTTTTCACTAAATAATCACTAAAATTTCTTGCAGTTGGTTGTATTTTATGGGATAAAGGGGCCTTAATTTGACAAGTAAATTAACTTACATACAAGTTAAATATAATATCACAGGAATACACCCAGGGAACAGAAATACACCTGCACCTCCAACAACTTACAAATTTCGTGTTAGCCGCTTAATTTTATTTAATCTGTTACCTGACTTTATTGTTGTTGTATCACAAATTTTTGTTCAAAACAAGCCATTGCACCCAGTTCTTGAAGTTCTGCAATCTATAAACTCCAAAACTGTCGCTACTAATAACTCAGAACCAAAACTATTGACTTCATCACTAGAAATGTTTTCCTAACAGCCTTCTCTTTCATCATTTCATTTTGTTTCACTGCAGATTATCAAAATTTCTTGTAGTTGGTAGGATTTTATAGGCGCAAGGGCCACATCTGCCTAGCAATGTCAAGTAAATTGACCTACACATAAGTTAAATGTACTACCACAGAAGGTAAGACTGCCACAAAAATGCACGCAGGGAAGAATCTAACATGCGCAACTTACAACTACAAAATTTCTTGCTAGTAACTTAATTTTCTTTTATTTGTTACCTGACTTTATTGATGTACCAAATAAATTTTGTTCCAAATAAACCAATGCAACCATCTCTTGAAGTTCTGCAATCAATATTCCCCGAAACTATCGCTACCAATAACTCAGAAATAAAACTACTGACTTCATCACAATAGGGGGAAGGAAGGTAAGTGGTTTTTTTATTTATAAAAAGTAAAGTAATTAAGATATATGCTTCAAAATTGTACACAATGTACTTTATTCAACTGTGAATCAATAAATCCCGGCTACATGATTTTATCTCTTATCATTTAAGTAAGAAACATAAAATTTAAAAAAATGAAAATTCCGTACTCTTGCCCTCATGGAGGGTAAGAGTACGCAGGTAGGGTGGCCAAGAGTACGCACTGGATATGTCCTAACAATAGTCACATACAAAAGACCCATTGCCTTCGTATGCATTGCAATCTTCGTGCCACCAATCTTTGCACAATCCACATTGAATCCAGTCTTCGTTATAAGAGAATTGTCACACATCCTGGGCAAATAACTAAAGTATCATCTTCAGCTGGAAACATAGGCTGAACTGAGCCGACTGAGCTCGTTGATAGTTGTTGGTGGTCATATGAAAAAAATCAATCATTATTTTTTTTTACGTTTTGTTTCTCTTTTGTTCGTTTCATATTTACCCTCTCACTTCTCTTTTCTGGATTTGTTAAGAATGTTTGCGTTTTGCTTTTTTTTTTCTTCTTTATCTTCCAAAAGGGCTTTAATTGGCAAAAATGTCATGATTTCAGACTTGGCGCAGGTCTCTTTTTTTCTGGTTCACATTTTCGTTTTCCTTTTGCTTTGGAAGCGGTAAAATTGAATGAATGCTAACCTTAATTTTACTGCTGGTACAATATTCTGCAGGCCTAGGTGAAATCTGTTGGGAACTCTTGGCCTCTTCGATTGCGCTTGACAAAACCATTGCTAAATGGCAGCATGTCACAGAAAGATAAACTCTAGCTACACCAACTTGTAGCTTATGAAATATGCTCTAATCTGAACTAAGTTTATAAAAATTATTTCACTCTATATAATGACAAACACGGGTTCTATGGTCGAAAAAATACATAGAAAAGTAAGAAAACTGAACTTTACCTTGTAAATTGAAAACGAAGTGCAGCAAATCAATGGTGATAAGTTGCAATCTAACGCAGTAGCAGCAGAACTAAAACGTCCCAATGGAAATTTTCTGCAGTGTTGTCAACAAGGTGAAATTTTCCTGCGTATTCTTAGCCGCCCGCGTTCTCTTACCCACCATCATCCTATATGTTTTTCCAACAGTCTTCCCTTTCATCATTTCATCTTGTTTCACTGCAAATTACCAAACTTACTTGTAATTGGTTGGGTTTTATAGCGTAAGATTCATATCTACCGAGCAATGCGAAGTAACTCCTTCTACGCACAATTTAAATGTACTGCCAGAAATACACCCAGGGAGGGATCTAACCAGCGCCACCTACAATTTTAAAATTTCTTAATTTTTATTTGTTTGTTACCTGACTTTATTGTTTTCCTTCAAATATTTTTGTTCCAAACAAACCCTTCCATCCAACTATCTCTTGGAGTTCTGCAATCAATAATCCCCGAAACTGCCACTACCTCTAATCCAGAAGAAACACAGAAGATTCCTCACCGCCACGATCCACCCATCCTTTACTAGCAATATCTCCTTTCTTTTTCCCTTTCGTCCCCCTTGTTACGATCTTGTCTTAACGGAGGATGAGTCAGTGCCATCGAGATTACTTAGTTGCGAAACTGATTACGGTGCCGACATCCGAACACGACATCCCTTCTGTAACACACTCTGGAAGGCAAGGCGGAGGCGACATACAAAAATTTCTCTTGGGACCTCGGGAAAACGGACAAACCGCGGGGAACAAAGATCTAATAATAAACCTGGGCAAAAGGGGAATAAAAGCCAGGAAACATGGTGGAAAATAAATACCATATCTCTGATAAAGGGCAGAGAAAATAACGACCGGAGCCGCTGCTGCCCGCTAACCATACACGATGAGCCAACTTGGTGCCATTTTGACCGCTGCGGCTAATGGCGGTGTTTGCAACGAGGAAAGAACAAAAGAAAAATATGGTTAAGGTTAGGTTCTGATGAATCTGATTCTTTTTTGCCTTTCTTTATCTCTTCGATGCTTCATTTAACAAACGGTTTATTTGGATGGCGAGGATATGAGTGTGTTTCTCAGGCGAAATGGCTCCAATTGGGACTAACGAAAGAACTCAATCCGATTTGTGGGTTCCCGTTCCGATGGTGTTTTGCTGTGGCGCCAATTAACCGGGTGGAATGCGGTGGAATATTTACTTCCCGCCGTCATTAGATCGTGAATAGTTTTCTGTATTTACAGCTCAGCGGTCCAAACTTTCTTCTTATTTGAAATATCCTATCCATATTTGATAAGGCAGATTAAGCATATTACCAGAAAAGAAGTCAACAGACAGTAGGGAAACCGTTCGAATAGTACTGGCGGTTCTGTTGAGATTCAGAAGAAGTCATGCTAACGTTCTCAAATTCCAAACTGAACATAAAATTTTTCCTGGTTATCCTAAAAGCACGAATTTACAGGCTTCCTCGGCTCGCAGGCTCTCGAGTGTCGATTTGGATTCCCTTGACCTTTTTTAGAATTATCTGATGTTCTGAGCTTTTTAACGACATGTATTTTAATGAACTTGGTCTAGTTTAGCACATACTAGACCAAGTTCAATAAAATACATGTCGTTAAAAAGCTCAGAACATCATAGAATTCTCAAAATGGTCAAGGGAATCCAAATCGATTTGTGGATTCCCGTTCAGATGGCGTTTTTCTGTGGTACCAATTAACCGGGTGGGATGCGGTGGAATATTTACTTCTGGCCGTCATTAGATCGTGAATAGTTTGCAGTATTTACAGCTCAGCGGTCCAAGCTTCCTTCTTATTTGAAATAACCTATCCATATTTGATAAGGTAGATTGAACATATTACCAGAAAAGAAGTCAACAGACAGTAGAGAAATTGTTCGAATAGTACTGGCGGCTCTGTTGAGATTCAGATGAAGTCATGCTAACGTTCTCAAATTCCAAACTGAACATAAAAATTTTCCTGGTTATCCTAAATAGACTTCCTGGGCTCACAGGCTCTCGTGTGTCGATTTGGATTCCCTTGACCTTTTTGAAAATCCTCTGATGTTCTGAGCTTTTTAACGACAAGTGTTTTAGTGAAATTGGTCTAGTTTGTGCTCAACCAAGAAGAATTGGAAACAACGGCACAATCGTGAAAAGGGAAGATATGCACTCACAATCTCATTCTAAAAATCAACATAAAAGAACTACAGATCGTTACACTAGGTTCAGATTGTCCTGCTAGGTAGCACAGATTCGACTCGTGTAAATATACCCTGTATCTATTTCGCTCTTCTGTGTCAGAAAAACTTTTTATTGTGTGGTGTTGTCTATCTTGTATTGCTTGTATCGCAAGTTGATCTTGTATCGCAGCTTGGTCAAATATGGTCTTTGCTTTGTAAAAATCCAATGCATCGTATATCGCCTTATCCCATTTCAAATATAAATCATTTGAAAGTTATGAAGCTAGATTTCATAACGAAATGAATGTTTTCCCATGTGGAAAAGTTATGAAATCTAGCTTCATAACTTTCAAATGATTTATATATGAAATGGGATAAGGCGATATACGATGCATTGGATTTTTACAAAGCAAAGACCATATTTGACCAAGCTGCGATACAAGATCAACTTGCGATACAAGCAATACAAGATAGACAACACCACACTTGGTAACAGTTAGTTGACAACAGAACATATTTTTGCAAACAGTTTAAACACATTAGAACAAAAAACTTCAAAATCCAACAGGAAGTGTCCAAGAACAAAGGTAATAAATAACGTTATCAAAAAAGTTCTTAATGCATATACATACTATATTACATAAAATTAAATAAAAAAAACAGTGTGTATTTTGACAGGAGAGGGGTTTTAAATGTTTTAAATATTACGTTTGAGTCAGTTCATGCGAAAAGTAAAATTACTATAGGTTCTGTAATAACAGAATTTCTTGGAATTTTATCAATTTTACAACAATGATTCTTTGAATCAGATTTAAAATCTGTAATACTTCGGTATAAGCTGGTATTGATTTAACGACGGATCAGAATTCGCTTTGGCATATAATAAGGCAGCATAAAGCTTGAAATACATAAATTTAAATAAAAAGACAGTCAAAAGGGCGGATTTGTGCATTTTGAAGCGGTCTGGTTGCATTGCCCTTACATTAAAATACACAATATCTACAAAGAAAGTAATAGGATTAAATATCGCTTTTTTGAAACTATAAGTAAATTAGTTAATTCATTGTTAATATTAAGCTTTTAAGGAATCCCTTTTATTCGGTAAACAAGTCTTAGCAAATCAGCTGAAATATACTTTAGCAGTGCCTTCTGTACTATTATAATAAAACTTTCAATGGATATGCCTATCTGAGTGATTTTCTGAGGGGGAAACTTCGTTCTTAAAGGCTATAAGAAAAAATTGCACACATTGAGTTATATTGGAAGGTAATTTTCAGAATATTCCCCTTACTGTTAATCTTACCCTACATAGAGTGGATTCCTTCCTATGGAAGAGCGCCTCCTTGAGTGACATCTGCGCAGGCGCGTTACCAAACAATTCAGTAATTGGTTCTTGTGTGTGTGAATGCTCTATCGAATCTGGCTCTATGTTTCATTGTTTTGCTATGTAATGTCAGTCTATTGATCTTTATGTAAACTACTAAATAAAAATTAGCTTACTTCTAAGCTATATTGACATTCGCTTCTACATTACTTTTTATTCATATTTCTGTTACAAAACTGACATAAAATGCATTTCATTGAAACACCGTAGTCCTTTTTCCGAATACTTTTAAAGCTTTTTTTTTTCTGTAAATAACGATTTAGCTCATTTATGATTTAAAGTTCATATATCAATACCGTTTCTAGAATTCACGATTGTGCACTTCTTGCCTTGTATATTTAGAGTTGATTGAGCTTCCTTTATTTAATACAGTTACGACACATAAGATGTTCCTATGTTTCTAAATAAAATTAATTAATTATTGCTATAATTTTTTTGCTTTACAGCTCCATGTGGTAGTAATAAGCAAAGTTAAAATGTTTTCATATTCCAATAAAAACTACCTAATGAATATGGACTACATAAATTGTGTATCCATAATTCATGCTCTTTTACGGATAAAGAACAACGGGCTTAGATTTCATTTCTAACCCAAGAAAATGGGATGAACTCTAAATGGAAATTTCACTCTATTCTAAAAAAATTAGAAGGAATTTTCGTGGCAAATGCTTTGCTCTGTTTTGTTTAGTCGGGTCCAGAAATTATTTGTCAGAGGAAATTTGATTATTTAATAATTCTGCATTATAAGCAGCTGTGCCAAAAACTCACTTCTTTTCCTGACAATTCATTTGGAATTTTTAGGAGAGAATATGTTAATTTCGTTCATTTAGCTTCACAGATTGACGTTTTTAGCTTTCCCAGCATTTCTACTTTATTAGTTCCGTAATATCTATTTTTACCCTGCAGAGATATCATGCAATTGATTTTAATGCAGAGGGTGGATAAATTTGTAAAGAATACCGGCCTTGAGGACTAAACCCAAACAAAACAAAAAAATCAACAATTTAGTTTAAAGTAAACTATTAGAATTTTGTTTTCACAATTAGTTTTGTATGCTTAAGTGCATTTTGATTTGCGAAACTAGATTCTCATGCTTAGGTACAAAAATTTGCTCTCAAGAATAGATCTGTATGTTTAGATGTATTTTTCTCGTGGAACAAATCGTCAGCTTAGAGCAGAAACTCGTTAACTGACAAGTAATTTTATAAGTTTTTTAGTTAAGTTTACTTGTTTATTTTAGAAGACAATGTTTTTAAAAGTAACTTTAAACCACACAGCTATTTAAAGACTAACAATAATTTTTAGGTTAAATTTTTAAAAATATTGTTATAGTGCTATCAGATTGCAATATAACTATTTATTTCTCATCATTATCAAATAATGATGACAAATGGGTGCAAAAAATATCAGTTAACCCTCCAAATGGTTTCGACGAGGTGTCTCACCCTTCATAATTTGACTAACTTTGACAACGACGAGATATCTTATCATCAAGATATTGCCAATTTTTGTTTGATTACGAGATCGAGAAGAGATCAGGTTTTTTTTACTAATTACGAGATATTACGTTCATCAAGATCTGGTCAGTTTTGCTAATGACGAGATACCTCATCCAAACAACCATCGGAATGGTTAATGAGCTTCTACTCTAAGTCATCGATATTTGTTTCCTCCAGGTTCAGTTCGATGTGTTTAAATACTGTGGTTTTGAAAAACACTGCACTATCCGTTTAATTATAGTAAACAACATAAATGGTAGGCTTTATTACATCAAACCCTCACCTGCAAGTGATAATATCTTGCACCTGTCACCTAAATCAAGCCTCGAAATAGATTTTTTAATACAGGTGCACCATGTGCACCTAAGTTTTTAAATTAGGTGCACATATTATATTTTAGGTACACATTAAAAAACGTAATACAAGGGTATTATTGTAATGTAAAATACTTTATTAGTTGGTTATGTTTATATAGGTTCGAAGTAGATAGTAAATAAAAATATTTAAAAATCGAAATTCTCCCTTCTCCGGCGTACGGCTGTCGCGACAGTAACTTCAACAGAACCATCTGGAAAATGTTTCGATCATCGGAAAGTTCTAGTGACAGTGACACAAGTAAGCCTTCTTCCTTTATAAACCCGTTACGGTCAAGCTATTTTGTTTTCGCATAGTGTGTAATTAGGAATTTTAATTACGTTTCTTTAGAGAGAGAGAGAGAGAGAGAGGAGAGAGGTCGATACTAATATTTTGTTCAAACATCAAAATAACATAAAACACGTTCCCCCTTCCCTTTTTTAAAATTAGGTTCACTGCGTGCACCTAGTAGGAAAAAATTAGGTGCATAATTTTATTTCATGTGCACAGTGCACCTGTGCACCCGGGTATTTCGAGCCCTGACCTAAATCATGCACCTACAAGCAATAATGTCTTGTATTTGTTGATTATTATCTATTCTTACATTCAGTCGTTCAAAAAAGGTAAAAATCCTTTCTTGTATGTATGGAGATGGTATACTACAGTAATTTAAATTTATACGAAAGAGTGTTGTGGTTTCTAAAAGTAAGGTGACTATTCAATCTGGTCAGATAGCTTCTAGAGGGGATTCTTATCAGTCTACAGTGAGTAAATTTCTTACCAGATTCAAAACATAGTGATAGGTTAAAAGAAAAATGACGAAAACAATGTTTTTATATCAAATTAAGACAGATTTGTAAGTAGAATATGCCTCGAAATCTATAAAGCTCTATCGACTAAACTTTACATACAGTGGGTTCGTAAACTGTTTAGAAAAAATTGAAGAGTGATAGTACCCATCAAGACGACCAATATTTACAATGGAACCTATGGTCGCAATCCACTCAGAATGTCAGAAAAGCGCACGATAAATTATCCACGTTGATGTTTCATCAGTGGAAAAAGAGACTTAACGAAATTATAAAATGCACAATTTCGTGCAGATCAGCGAAAGACTCAAATGAGATGCTTAAATTGACGTCTAAGGGTTTCGTTGTACAATATTCACGCCAGCGAATAAAAGATTGGAGTACCATCTCGTAGATTCCTAGTGTGGTATTGATCTTGTCTTATGCAATAAGGATTCTTGCGACGAGATCTTTCGCAAAGTATACAGGTGTATGTTACACTAATGTTTTCATGTGGCCCCACAAGAAGTCCAGTCAATTTAGGTCCGGTGATATATCGTTAGGTTTTGATGGGTACTATCCCCCTTAAAGTTTTAAAGCAGTTTACTAACACCCTGTATAATGATGGAATTGGTAGCACACACGAGAGTTTTAATAAAGTACGATAACAGTGAGAAGATAACCCCCCAAAAGCTTTAGTATCGTCTATGATTCAAATTAAAAGCTTCGCTGTCGTGGTAGTAAGTAATGTTGTGTTTCTATACCAATGAAAAACAAAATAAACCAATGAAACATATCACAGTATTACTTTAAAATATGTATGCATACATTACAAATCTTCATTAATCGATTGTTGGATTACATGCATGTATCCTGGACCGTCGCCAATAGCCCATTGTATCAGAATTTACGCCAATCTCCAACTTGGCATAAATTCAACTACCTATCGCATGGCTGTTATTTGTCGTATTTTTAGCTGGTTCAGAATGATACTCAAGTAAAATATTTTGATTCAAGTACTGAAAACTTTCTACAGAAATCTCACGAAAATACCAGTGAATGATTCGCCATCGACAATTGCCCCTTGTGTAGAGCGACGTTATCCAGAGCGACGTTAATTCTACTTATACATAGAGGAAATGCAAAAATAGAGTGAGCAATGGTAACCTTTTTATGTCCCCAGGATCGCGTGATCAAAACTCGAAGCAACATGATCCTTAGACAGCTTTTGTCTTTTGGGTGGATCCTAATATTCATCATCTGATTCATCCCCGGGACAGGAGAAGACGCCTAACCTATGATTCCTCATCTGATAGTAGACAGGCGATTTCACCATATTTGTAGCCACCATAGAAAAGCGTAATCACACACCTACTATAGAAACAATATCTTTGCAATTGGAATGAAATGATAATTGTCCTACCCCATTCGTGTCCCTTGGTGAGAAACAATCCTCTTGACTGTCAAAACTTTGTGTGAAACTCAATAATCCCTCTAAAACTTCTGCTCATAAACACAAGAAGACGATTTCCATACTTTTAAAAATAATATATTTGAACAAAAAGAATGTGACAAATATTTGGCACAGACGCAAAGAATATGGCACAGACGCACAGAAGACCCAACCTTTCGGATGAAAATCAACAAGGAAATAAGTTAACATCAAGAAGGCATTTCTTTCAACTTATTCTCCTACGTGCGCATGCGCGGCAGGATCGCATAAACGATAAAAGTCGACACCTACCCTCTCTAAGATGCGATATTGCCAAACGAGACTATAAGATGCCAAACCGGCCAACCAATTCCATTTTTCGCAGAGCAGTCATGTGATTATTAGTCGATGTGTTGATCACTTTTTGAAGCTCCTCTCTACAGTAGTGCTCAGTCTACTCATACTTCACCTCCATGTACCTATCTACCCAGTCAGAGGGATATTTTATTTTTAAATAGATGATAATGGGCAAAGATACAAAATATATTCATTCAAGTAATAACTACATTCTACTGAGATCCCATGAAAGTACCGATCAATCGTTTCATCTGGTATCATAGGCAAAAACTTAACTTTCCAGTTAAACTCAGGGAAATAAAAATGCGCCAATTAAATACCCTTCAACACTAAGGAGGCCTCCGGCGGTTCCCTGTCTTGCCTTGAAAATTACCCAGTTGAGTTAACCTGTTCTTCGTCATTACACGCACGTCTGCGTTCTCCAGCAGTCATTAATTTATCGAGTAACTGCAATTTCTCAGGAAGAGAGTGAACGCAACTACCCTCAAGTTTCTCGGAACACCTCAATGAAAATATCCCCCCTCCCCTAATAGCAATCTAAATACTTACAGAATAACCCACATCGCAGAATACTTTTGAAAGAAACTTCGCATTTTTCATTCTTTTCTACTGTGTATCATGAATCGTTTCATGCAATTAATTTCTTCCTGTAATTTGTATTTTGTTTAGTGCAGAATATTTTGCTTCATTCAATTTATTTTGTTTCCCGCAATATATTGTGTTTCGTGCGGTATGTGTGTGATTTGTTTCATGCAATATATTCAGATGATGCAAAAGTTCACCACGTTTTTGTGTTGATGCGCAAGTGTTAACTACTTCACACGCGTAAACGTTCAATGTTGTTGTTAGAAAGAAAGAAATTCAACGAGTACTTACTTGGGACAACAATTGTTATTTACTTGTGTTTTTTAAATTTTATAAAGCATTAAAAAATGACAGAAAATAGGGAGTATTTTTGAGATATGCTTTTCTATTTCCAACGGCAAGAATGCTTTGCAAACACCAAAGAAGATATGTGCTCCGTATGGTGAGGTGCCGTTGACGATTCCCCGTGCCTTAAGTGGTTCAGAAAGTTTCGTCACCTGGATTAGTTGTTTAGAAGCCTAGGAACTTCTGATGTTATGCTGCAATCGGATCATGCTGTAAATAGGGTAGACTGTATTGCTTCATCCAAACTGCTTTATGCAATATATTTCATGTAATATATCTTGTAGCATGCATATTTAGCAAGATGAGCGGAAGACAGTACAATTTGGTCTTCCAAAGAGTATTTCATGATAAAGATAGGTTACACTGTTACTACACTATATACAAAGGGCATTCCATAAAAACTGAGAGTGAATTTATTACGTAGTGGCAACAACATGAAACTAAAAAATAAAAATGCAGACGATTTTTTCAAACTATTAACTGTACAATCATAAATATTCTAAACGAAGCAGACTATTTTATTTTCCTAGTTTCGTGCTTGTTTAAAGAACTGTTTTTATTTGCCCTACAGAAATGGAGGTGAGTTATTCAAAGTTAAGAAACGAAATGCGTTCTGCCATAAAATTTTGCTATTGTTTGGGCAAAACAGCTCCAGAAACAGTTAAGTTAATAAAAGAAACTTACAAAGACAAATGTTTTGATGAGTCTACGATTTTTAGATGGCATGTTGATTTCAAAAAAGGACATTTGTCTGCAGTACTGGCTCCTAAGCCTGGCTGACCAGAAAGTGTTGTGAATGATCGAAATGTTAACACTGCGTGGGCAATCTTGCAAGAAAATCGACGAATGACATGTGAGGAGATAGCGGCATCAACTAACATTTCGAAAACGTCGATGTTTCACATTCTACGTAACACTTTACAGTTTCGCCATGTTTGTTCCAGATGGGTCCCTCATTACCCTACTAACGAACAAATGCAAACAAGAATTCACCAATGTTGTGAGTGGAAATAGATGCTTCAAAATTACCCGAATTTCCTAAGGACTGTAATAACAGGTGATGAAACTTGGGTGCATCATTTTGATCCCCTTACCAAGTCCGCAACAAGTGTATGGAAACACACTGATCCTCCGCCTCCGAAAAAAATCCGACAAACCAAATCTGCTGGAAAGGTCATGATGATTTATTTTTTGATCATAAAGGTGTAATCTATCAGCATGATGCGACACCCAAAACTACTGTGAATGGTGAATATTATATTCCAGTTATGAAAATTTTGTGATGACACGTATCAAGAAAGCGACGTGAACTGGTAGGAAATTGATCACTACATCACGATAATGCTGTTTTACGTTTATAACTGTTATTACATCACGATAATGCACGAATAGCTACTTCTGTGTTCAGCAATATATTAGTAAATGCAATATTAAAATCATGCCACATCCCCCCAACAGTCCAGATCTCGCACCATGCGATTTCTGGCTGTTTCCGACGTTGAAGTAGAAGCTCCGTGGTAGAAAATTTAATACAGATTCTGAAGTTATTTCAGCAGTGCAGGGTTCTTTGAAGCAGCTTCCAGAAAAAGGCTTCTCTACTTGTTTTAAAATGTGGGTTGACCGATGGGACCGTTGCATATCATCTGAGGGAAGGTATTTTGAAAAAGAATGATGTATTTTTTTCTGTAAATATATATTTCTTGATTTTTTATGATTTTACTCTCAGTTTTTATGGAATGCCCTTTGTATAATGCATTGTAAGCGAATTCTTGAAGAGGAATAAGTTTGCAATGCATACACTGTTATATTATACATAGTAGTTAATATATTTAAAAACAGATTTTATTTTCATACTTCGTGATAAATGATATAGGCTTCTCTACTTGTTTTAAAATGTGGGTTGACCGATGGGACCGTTGCATATCATCTGAGGGAAGGTATTTTGAAAAAGAATGATGTATTTTTTTCTGTAAATATATATTTCTTGATTTTTTATGATTTTACTCTCAGTTTTTATGGAATGCCCTTTGTATAATGCATTGTAAGCGAATTCTTGAAGAGGAATAAGTTTGCAATGCATACACTGTTATATTATACATAGTAGTTAATATATTTAAAAACAGATTTTATTTTCATACTTCGTGATAAATGATATAGGCTTCTCTACTTGTTTTAAAATGTGGGTTGACCGATGGGACCGTTGCATATCATCTGAGGGAAGGTATTTTGAAAAAGAATGATGTATTTTTTTCTGTAAATATATATTTCTTGATTTTTTATGATTTTACTCTCAGTTTTTATGGAATGCCCTTTGTATAATACATTGTAAGCGAATTCTTGAAGAGGAATAAGTTTGCAATGCATACACTGTTATATTATACATAGTAGTTAATATATTTAAAAACAGATTTTATTTTCATACTTCGTGATAAATGATATAGGCTTCTCTACTTGTTTTAAAATGTGGGTTGACCGATGGGACCGTTGCATATCATCTGAGGGAAGGTATTTTGAAAAAGAATGATGTATTTTTTTCTGTAAATATATATTTCTTGATTTTTTATGATTTTACTCTCAGTTTTTATGGAATGCCCTTTGTATAATACATTGTAAGCGAATTCTTGAAGAGGAATAAGTTTGCAATGCATACACTGTTATATTATACATAGTAGTTAATATATTTAAAAACAGATTTTATTTTCATACTTCGTGATAAATGATATAGGCTTCTCTACTTGTTTTAAAATGTGGGTTGACCGATGGGACCGTTGCATATCATCTGAGGGAAGGTATTTTGAAAAAGAATGATGTATTTTTTTCTGTAAATATATATTTCTTGATTTTTTATGATTTTACTCTCAGTTTTTATGGAATGCCCTTTGTATAATACATTGTAAGCGAATTCTTGAAGAGGAATAAGTTTGCAATGCATACACTGTTATATTATACATAGTAGTTAATATATTTAAAAACAGATTTTATTTTCATACTTCGTGATAAATGATATAGGCTTCTCTACTTGTTTTAAAATGTGGGTTGACCGATGGGACCGTTGCATATCATCTGAGGGAAGGTATTTTGAAAAAGAATGATGTATTTTTTTCTGTAAATATATATTTCTTGATTTTTTATGATTTTACTCTCAGTTTTTATGGAATGCCCTTTGTATAATGCATTGTAAGCGAATTCTTGAAGAGGAATAAGTTTGCAATGCATACACTGTTATATTATACATAGTAGTTAATATATTTAAAAACAGATTTTATTTTCATACTTCGTGATAAATGATATAGGCTTCTCTACTTGTTTTAAAATGTGGGTTGACCGATGGGACCGTTGCATATCATCTGAGGGAAGGTATTTTGAAAAAGAATGATGAATTTTTTTCTGTAAATATATATTTCTTGATTTTTTATGATTTTACTCTCAGTTTTTATGGAATGCCCTTTGTATAATACATTGTAAGCGAATTCTTGAAGAGGAATAAGTTTGCAATGCATACACTGTTATATTATACATAGTAGTTAATATATTTAAAAACAGATTTTATTTTCATACTTCGTGATAAATGATATAGGCTTCTCTACTTGTTTTAAAATGTGGGTTGACCGATGGGACCGTTGCATATCATCTGAGGGAAGGTATTTTGAAAAAGAATGATGTATTTTTTTCTGTAAATATATATTTCTTGATTTTTTATGATTTTACTCTCAGTTTTTATGGAATGCCCTTTGTATAATACATTGTAAGCGAATTCTTGAAGAGGAATAAGTTTGCAATGCATACACTGTTATATTATACATAGTAGTTAATATATTTAAAAACAGATTTTATTTTCATACTTCGTGATAAATGATATAGGCTTCTCTACTTGTTTTAAAATGTGGGTTGACCGATGGGACCGTTGCATATCATCTGAGGGAAGGTATTTTGAAAAAGAATGATGTATTTTTTTCTGTAAATATATATTTCTTGATTTTTTATGATTTTACTCTCAGTTTTTATGGAATGCCCTTTGTATAATGCATTGTAAGCGAATTCTTGAAGAGGAATAAGTTTGCAATGCATACACTGTTATATTATACATAGTAGTTAATATATTTAAAAACAGATTTTATTTTCATACTTCGTGATAAATGATATAGGCTTCTCTACTTGTTTTAAAATGTGGGTTGACCGATGGGACCGTTGCATATCATCTGAGGGAAGGTATTTTGAAAAAGAATGATGTATTTTTTTCTGTAAATATATATTTCTTGATTTTTTATGATTTTACTCTCAGTTTTTATGGAATGCCCTTTGTATAATACATTGTAAGCGAATTCTTGAAGAGGAATAAGTTTGCAATGCATACACTGTTATATTATACATAGTAGTTAATATATTTAAAAACAGATTTTATTTTCATACTTCGTGATAAATGATATAGGCTTCTCTACTTGTTTTAAAATGTGGGTTGACCGATGGGACCGTTGCATATCATCTGAGGGAAGGTATTTTGAAAAAGAATGATGTATTTTTTTCTGTAAATATATATTTCTTGATTTTTTATGATTTTACTCTCAGTTTTTATGGAATGCCCTTTGTATAATACATTGTAAGCGAATTCTTGAAGAGGAATAAGTTTGCAATGCATACACTGTTATATTATACATAGTAGTTAATATATTTAAAAACAGATTTTATTTTCATACTTCGTGATAAATGATATAGGCTTCTCTACTTGTTTTAAAATGTGGGTTGACCGATGGGACCGTTGCATATCATCTGAGGGAAGGTATTTTGAAAAAGAATGATGTATTTTTTTCTGTAAATATATATTTCTTGATTTTTTATGATTTTACTCTCAGTTTTTATGGAATGCCCTTTGTATAATGCATTGTAAGCGAATTCTTGAAGAGGAATAAGTTTGCAATGCATACACTGTTATATTATACATAGTAGTTAATATATTTAAAAACAGATTTTATTTTCATACTTCGTGATAAATGATATAGGCTTCTCTACTTGTTTTAAAATGTGGGTTGACCGATGGGACCGTTGCATATCATCTGAGGGAAGGTATTTTGAAAAAGAATGATGAATTTTTTTCTGTAAATATATATTTCTTGATTTTTTATGATTTTACTCTCAGTTTTTATGGAATGCCCTTTGTATAATACATTGTAAGCGAATTCTTGAAGAGGAATAAGTTTGCAATGCATACACTGTTATATTATACATAGTAGTTAATATATTTAAAAACAGATTTTATTTTCATACTTCGTGATAAATGATATAGGCTTCTCTACTTGTTTTAAAATGTGGGTTGACCGATGGGACCGTTGCATATCATCTGAGGGAAGGTATTTTGAAAAAGAATGATGTATTTTTTTCTGTAAATATATATTTCTTGATTTTTTATGATTTTACTCTCAGTTTTTATGGAATGCCCTTTGTATAATACATTGTAAGCGAATTCTTGAAGAGGAATAAGTTTGCAATGCATACACTGTTATATTATACATAGTAGTTAATATATTTAAAAACAGATTTTATTTTCATACTTCGTGATAAATGATATAGGCTTCTCTACTTGTTTTAAAATGTGGGTTGACCGATGGGACCGTTGCATATCATCTGAGGGAAGGTATTTTGAAAAAGAATGATGTATTTTTTTCTGTAAATATATATTTCTTGATTTTTTATGATTTTACTCTCAGTTTTTATGGAATGCCCTTTGTATAATGCATTGTAAGCGAATTCTTGAAGAGGAATAAGTTTGCAATGCATACACTGTTATATTATACATAGTAGTTAATATATTTAAAAACAGATTTTATTTTCATACTTCGTGATAAATGATATAGGCTTCTCTACTTGTTTTAAAATGTGGGTTGACCGATGGGACCGTTGCATATCATCTGAGGGAAGGTATTTTGAAAAAGAATGATGTATTTTTTTCTGTAAATATATATTTCTTGATTTTTTATGATTTTACTCTCAGTTTTTATGGAATGCCCTTTGTATAATACATTGTAAGCGAATTCTTGAAGAGGAATAAGTTTGCAATGCATACACTGTTATATTATACATAGTAGTTAATATATTTAAAAACAGATTTTATTTTCATACTTCGTGATAAATGATATAGGCTTCTCTACTTGTTTTAAAATGTGGGTTGACCGATGGGACCGTTGCATATCATCTGAGGGAAGGTATTTTGAAAAAGAATGATGTATTTTTTTCTGTAAATATATATTTCTTGATTTTTTATGATTTTACTCTCAGTTTTTATGGAATGCCCTTTGTATAATGCATTGTAAGCGAATTCTTGAAGAGGAATAAGTTTGCAATGCATACACTGTTATATTATACATAGTAGTTAATATATTTAAAAACAGATTTTATTTTCATACTTCGTGATAAATGATATAGGCTTCTCTACTTGTTTTAAAATGTGGGTTGACCGATGGGACCGTTGCATATCATCTGAGGGAAGGTATTTTGAAAAAGAATGATGTATTTTTTTCTGTAAATATATATTTCTTGATTTTTTATGATTTTACTCTCAGTTTTTATGGAATGCCCTTTGTATAATACATTGTAAGCGAATTCTTGAAGAGGAATAAGTTTGCAATGCATACACTGTTATATTATACATAGTAGTTAATATATTTAAAAACAGATTTTATTTTCATACTTCGTGATAAATGATATAGGCTTCTCTACTTGTTTTAAAATGTGGGTTGACCGATGGGACCGTTGCATATCATCTGAGGGAAGGTATTTTGAAAAAGAATGATGTATTTTTTTCTGTAAATATATATTTCTTGATTTTTTATGATTTTACTCTCAGTTTTTATGGAATGCCCTTTGTATAATACATTGTAAGCGAATTCTTGAAGAGGAATAAGTTTGCAATGCATACACTGTTATATTATACATAGTAGTTCATATATATTTAAAAACAGATTTTATTTTCATACTTCGTGATAAATGATATAGGCTTCTCTACTTGTTTTAAAATGTGGGTTGACCGATGGGACCGTTGCATATCATCTGAGGGAAGGTATTTTGAAAAAGAATGATGTATTTTTTCTGTAAATATATATTTCTTGATTTTTTATGATTTTACTCTCAGTTTTTATGGAATGCCCTTTGTATAATACATTGTAAGCGAATTCTTGAAGAGGAATAAGTTTGCAATGCATACACTGTTATATTATACATAGTAGTTAATATATTTAAAAACAGATTTTATTTTCATACTTCGTGATAAATGATATAGGCTTCTCTACTTGTTTTAAAATGTGGGTTGACCGATGGGACCGTTGCATATCATCTGAGGGAAGGTATTTTGAAAAAGAATGATGTATTTTTTTCTGTAAATATATATTTCTTGATTTTTTATGATTTTACTCTCAGTTTTTATGGAATGCCCTTTGTATAATACATTGTAAGCGAATTCTTGAAGAGGAATAAGTTTGCAATGCATACACTGTTATATTATACATAGTAGTTAATATATTTAAAAACAGATTTTATTTTCATACTTCGTGATAAATGATATAGGCTTCTCTACTTGTTTTAAAATGTGGGTTGACCGATGGGACCGTTGCATATCATCTGAGGGAAGGTATTTTGAAAAAGAATGATGTATTTTTTTCTGTAAATATATATTTCTTGATTTTTTATGATTTTACTCTCAGTTTTTATGGAATGCCCTTTGTATAATACATTGTAAGCGAATTCTTGAAGAGGAATAAGTTTGCAATGCATACACTGTTATATTATACATAGTAGTTAATATATTTAAAAACAGATTTTATTTTCATACTTCGTGATAAATGATATAGGTTTCTCTACTTGTTTTAAAATGTGGGTTGACCGATGGGACCGTTGCATATCATCTGAGGGAAGGTATTTTGAAAAAGAATGATGTATTTTTTTCTGTAAATATATATTTCTTGATTTTTTATGATTTTACTCTCAGTTTTTATGGAATGCCCTTTGTATAATACATTGTAAGCGAATTCTTGAAGAGGAATAAGTTTGCAATGCATACACTGTTATATTATACATAGTAGTTAATATATTTAAAAACAGATTTTATTTTCATACTTCGTGATAAATGATATAGGCTTCTCTACTTGTTTTAAAATGTGGGTTGACCGATGGGACCGTTGCATATCATCTGAGGGAAGGTATTTTGAAAAAGAATGATGTATTTTTTTCTGTAAATATATATTTCTTGATTTTTTATGATTTTACTCTCAGTTTTTATGGAATGCCCTTTGTATAATACATTGTAAGCGAATTCTTGAAGAGGAATAAGTTTGCAATGCATACACTGTTATATTATACAAAGTAGTTAATATATTTAAAAACAGATTTTATTTTCATACTTCGTGATAAATGATATAGGCTTCTCTACTTGTTTTAAAATGTGGGTTGACCGATGGGACCGTTGCATATCATCTGAGGGAAGGTATTTTGAAAAAGAATGATGTATTTTTTTCTGTAAATATATATTTCTTGATTTTTTATGATTTTACTCTCAGTTTTTATGGAATGCCCTTTGTATAATGCATTGTAAGCGAATTCTTGAAGAGGAATAAGTTTGCAATGCATACACTGTTATATTATACATAGTAGTTAATATATTTAAAAACAGATTTTATTTTCATACTTCGTGATAAATGATATAGGCTTCTCTACTTGTTTTAAAATGTGGGTTGACCGATGGGACCGTTGCATATCATCTGAGGGAAGGTATTTTGAAAAAGAATGATGTATTTTTTTCTGTAAATATATATTTCTTGATTTTTTATGATTTTACTCTCAGTTTTTATGGAATGCCCTTTGTATAATACATTGTAAGCGAATTCTTGAAGAGGAATAAGTTTGCAATGCATACACTGTTATATTATACATAGTAGTTAATATATTTAAAAACAGATTTTATTTTCATACTTCGTGATAAATGATATAGGCTTCTCTACTTGTTTTAAAATGTGGGTTGACCGATGGGACCGTTGCATATCATCTGAGGGAAGGTATTTTGAAAAAGAATGATGTATTTTTTTCTGTAAATATATATTTCTTGATTTTTTATGATTTTACTCTCAGTTTTTATGGAATGCCCTTTGTATAATACATTGTAAGCGAATTCTTGAAGAGGAATAAGTTTGCAATGCATACACTGTTATATTATACATAGTAGTTAATATATTTAAAAACAGATTTTATTTTCATACTTCGTGATAAATGATATAGGCTTCTCTACTTGTTTTAAAATGTGGGTTGACCGATGGGACCGTTGCATATCATCTGAGGGAAGGTATTTTGAAAAAGAATGATGTATTTTTTTCTGTAAATATATATTTCTTGATTTTTTATGATTTTACTCTCAGTTTTTATGGAATGCCCTTTGTATAATGCATTGTAAGCGAATTCTTGAAGAGGAATAAGTTTGCAATGCATACACTGTTATATTATACATAGTAGTTAATATATTTAAAAACAGATTTTATTTTCATACTTCGTGATAAATGATATAGGCTTCTCTACTTGTTTTAAAATGTGGGTTGACCGATGGGACCGTTGCATATCATCTGAGGGAAGGTATTTTGAAAAAGAATGATGTATTTTTTTCTGTAAATATATATTTCTTGATTTTTTATGATTTTACTCTCAGTTTTTATGGAATGCCCTTTGTATAATACATTGTAAGCGAATTCTTGAAGAGGAATAAGTTTGCAATGCATACACTGTTATATTATACATAGTAGTTAATATATTTAAAAACAGATTTTATTTTCATACTTCGTGATAAATGATATAGGCTTCTCTACTTGTTTTAAAATGTGGGTTGACCGATGGGACCGTTGCATATCATCTGAGGGAAGGTATTTTGAAAAAGAATGATGTATTTTTTTCTGTAAATATATATTTCTTGATTTTTTATGATTTTACTCTCAGTTTTTATGGAATGCCCTTTGTATAATACATTGTAAGCGAATTCTTGAAGAGGAATAAGTTTGCAATGCATACACTGTTATATTATACATAGTAGTTAATATATTTAAAAACAGATTTTATTTTCATACTTCGTGATAAATGATATAGGCTTCTCTACTTGTTTTAAAATGTGGGTTGACCGATGGGACCGTTGCATATCATCTGAGGGAAGGTATTTTGAAAAAGAATGATGTATTTTTTTCTGTAAATATATATTTCTTGATTTTTTATGATTTTACTCTCAGTTTTTATGGAATGCCCTTTGTATAATACATTGTAAGCGAATTCTTGAAGAGGAATAAGTTTGCAATGCATACACTGTTATATTATACATAGTAGTTAATATATTTAAAAACAGATTTTATTTTCATACTTCGTGATAAATGATATAGGCTTCTCTACTTGTTTTAAAATGTGGGTTGACCGATGGGACCGTTGCATATCATCTGAGGGAAGGTATTTTGAAAAAGAATGATGTATTTTTTTCTGTAAATATATATTTCTTGATTTTTTATGATTTTACTCTCAGTTTTTATGGAATGCCCTTTGTATAATACATTGTAAGCGAATTCTTGAAGAGGAATAAGTTTGCAATGCATACACTGTTATATTATACATAGTAGTTAATATATTTAAAAACAGATTTTATTTTCATACTTCGTGATAAATGATATAGGCTTCTCTACTTGTTTTAAAATGTGGGTTGACCGATGGGACCGTTGCATATCATCTGAGGGAAGGTATTTTGAAAAAGAATGATGTATTTTTTTCTGTAAATATATATTTCTTGATTTTTTATGATTTTACTCTCAGTTTTTATGGAATGCCCTTTGTATAATGCATTGTAAGCGAATTCTTGAAGAGGAATAAGTTTGCAATGCATACACTGTTATATTATACATAGTAGTTAATATATTTAAAAACAGATTTTATTTTCATACTTCGTGATAAATGATATAGGCTTCTCTACTTGTTTTAAAATGTGGGTTGACCGATGGGACCGTTGCATATCATCTGAGGGAAGGTATTTTGAAAAAGAATGATGTATTTTTTTCTGTAAATATATATTTCTTGATTTTTTATGATTTTACTCTCAGTTTTTATGGAATGCCCTTTGTATAATGCATTGTAAGCGAATTCTTGAAGAGGAATAAGTTTGCAATGCATACACTGTTATATTATACATAGTAGTTAATATATTTAAAAACAGATTTTATTTTCATACTTCGTGATAAATGATATAGGCTTCTCTACTTGTTTTAAAATGTGGGTTGACCGATGGGACCGTTGCATATCATCTGAGGGAAGGTATTTTGAAAAAGAATGATGTATTTTTTTCTGTAAATATATATTTCTTGATTTTTTATGATTTTACTCTCAGTTTTTATGGAATGCCCTTTGTATAATGCATTGTAAGCGAATTCTTGAAGAGGAATAAGTTTGCAATGCATACACTGTTATATTATACATAGTAGTTAATATATTTAAAAACAGATTTTATTTTCATACTTCGTGATAAATGATATAGGCTTCTCTACTTGTTTTAAAATGTGGGTTGACCGATGGGACCGTTGCATATCATCTGAGGGAAGGTATTTTGAAAAAGAATGATGTATTTTTTTCTGTAAATATATATTTCTTGATTTTTTATGATTTTACTCTCAGTTTTTATGGAATGCCCTTTGTATAATGCATTGTAAGCGAATTCTTGAAGAGGAATAAGTTTGCAATGCATACACTGTTATATTATACATAGTAGTTAATATATTTAAAAACAGATTTTATTTTCATACTTCGTGATAAATGATATAGGCTTCTCTACTTGTTTTAAAATGTGGGTTGACCGATGGGACCGTTGCATATCATCTGAGGGAAGGTATTTTGAAAAAGAATGATGTATTTTTTTCTGTAAATATATATTTCTTGATTTTTTATGATTTTACTCTCAGTTTTTATGGAATGCCCTTTGTATAATGCATTGTAAGCGAATTCTTGAAGAGGAATAAGTTTGCAATGCATACACTGTTATATTATACATAGTAGTTAATATATTTAAAAACAGATTTTATTTTCATACTTCGTGATAAATGATATAGGCTTCTCTACTTGTTTTAAAATGTGGGTTGACCGATGGGACCGTTGCATATCATCTGAGGGAAGGTATTTTGAAAAAGAATGATGTATTTTTTTCTGTAAATATATATTTCTTGATTTTTTATGATTTTACTCTCAGTTTTTATGGAATGCCCTTTGTATAATGCATTGTAAGCGAATTCTTGAAGAGGAATAAGTTTGCAATGCATACACTGTTATATTATACATAGTAGTTAATATATTTAAAAACAGATTTTATTTTCATACTTCGTGATAAATGATATAGGCTTCTCTACTTGTTTTAAAATGTGGGTTGACCGATGGGACCGTTGCATATCATCTGAGGGAAGGTATTTTGAAAAAGAATGATGTATTTTTTTCTGTAAATATATATTTCTTGATTTTTTATGATTTTACTCTCAGTTTTTATGGAATGCCCTTTGTATAATGCATTGTAAGCGAATTCTTGAAGAGGAATAAGTTTGCAATGCATACACTGTTATATTATACATAGTAGTTAATATATTTAAAAACAGATTTTATTTTCATACTTCGTGATAAATGATATAGGCTTCTCTACTTGTTTTAAAATGTGGGTTGACCGATGGGACCGTTGCATATCATCTGAGGGAAGGTATTTTGAAAAAGAATGATGTATTTTTTTCTGTAAATATATATTTCTTGATTTTTTATGATTTTACTCTCAGTTTTTATGGAATGCCCTTTGTTATAAATGGTGCATAAATGGATAGAAGAGTATTGGGGAATTTACATTATTTCAAGTATAAATATGAGGAGGAGACTATTTGATTTCTAAACGGAAGTCAAAATGTACTAGACAAAAAACAAAATAGTAAATCTGATGATTTGACTCAAAAGACCTTGAAATGTTTTTTCGCAATGATTTCTACGTACTAGTGTCTGAAGCAAAATCATTTTGCGTTTGTAAATAAGTCTTCTGAAAAGTTTTGTCGGATTGTTATCATCAAAGAATTAAACCTTTGTGCAATACGTAGGCATATTCCCTTGTTACCAGTCTGTTTACCGTTTAAGCAAATTATTAACAAAAGGAAAAAACTGGTTACTTTACTTGGTTGCAAAGTGTTACATAGCGTGAGCAGCACAGATTAAAAGTTCCACTGAGAATTTTAAATTCAAGGCAAATAAAATTCAACAGTTTTGAGTTAGCAGTTCTGTATAACAATGAGCTAACAATCTTTTGTCGACCGTAAAATATTTATTTTATGTATTCGTTTATTATGTAGATTTAGCTGTTTCATTTGAGAGAGTCCATTTATTATTCCTTAGTCTCCATCGTACGAAGGGAATTGGGACCTGCACAGAACGAGAAAATATGCGTATTTATGAGTCACTTGTCTGATGAAACATTTGAAATGCAGAATTGGATTTTTATATTTTACTTGTTCTCACCACGGAACAGACACTATTCTACCATTTGTGGCTATTTTTATCTAAATACATTTCACGAATATAAGCTTCTTAATATCATGCTACAGATATAAAATCTTATTTGTGGCATAAATTACGCATACACTTTCAAAGCGATATTATTTTTCTTTGTCCAAACTTAAAAACGTAATTTTTAAAGTAATGATTTGCAGCCTCTTTGTTGCCAGTGCCTAAAATATACAAATTGGTTCAAAAGGTTATAGCAAGCGCGAATGAACCAGCGTAACTTAGTGTCTACCAAAAAGTACTTCATGGTAGAGTTGGGTTACACTGGTATTTATGCTACCCACTCGTAAGCTAAGTTGTGGAGTGGTAGCTAAACTCGCTACAGTACTCCCCTCCAGAATTTTAGCAGAAGCCGAAATTCGATGATGTCGCTAGTTGAATGTTTGCCATTTTGCGTTAGACTGTGAGAGCTCTATTAAGATCACAGTTGCAGTGTTGCCTTTATCAGCCATAGCGCCCCCTAGTGGTTGAAAGTTTTTTTTTGCGTTAGATTGTGAGAGCTCTATTAAGATTACACTCGCAGTGTTACCTTTTATCAGCCGAAGTCTGAGCGGTAATGTACGGATGGAGACCGTGATACGACACTAGAAGTGTCTGCTATCACAGCGGCCCCTAGTGGTTGAAAGTAATTTGCATCAACTATGGCGATTTCTACTGTACAGTGTACATCGTGGGTCATCCGTCGAATTCGCAAACTATTACAGGTTCAAATCACGTCCGGGTCATCACTTATAGCAATCGCGAATGAACCAGCGTAACTTAGTGTCTACCAAAAAGTACTTCATGGTAGAGTTGGGTTACACTAATATTTATACTACCCATTTGTAAGTTAAGTTGTGGAGTGGTAGCTAAGCTCGCTACAAGGTCTTATAAACTTCAAAGCTTGGTGAGAAATACAAAAACAAACCATATTTACAAATGAACATATAGCCATACTCGCCAACTAATATGCTAGAGGGTGTTATGAACCAGAAATTGAGTTTGGCAGTGCGAGTCATCGCCATTCTAGTCATTGACTTTGTAGGAGTAGGATGCTTTGTTACTGTACTTCAAAGATAGCAGATATGCACTTTGCATATGGGACAGTGAATGAAAGCAGACAAGTCCCCATGCGATTGTACCATGTACGATTCCATCAAAAGCTTTTGCTCCATCATCACACAGCTTGTGCATTTGCACGCGATTGTGTGAAAGGAGTATGTTACTCACAGATTTTGTGAAAGGGGATCATCGGCAGTAAACAGCCATTGTGATCGGGATTGAAGGACACGCAGCCCTTAGACGCAGGAACGAAATCGAACTCAATTCAAGACAAGTACGTCAATTCATACGTCGAGGTAGCGAGTCATGTATTGCCTGGAAAGGAACTTTGAACACTTCCTCTAATCTTGTTAACATATGTCTTATGAACATGTTGTTATACCTTGTATTCCTTTATTTTTTATTCTTAAAAACTCTTCTAGCAACTCCGAGTAGCGATTGTGGATTTATGTTCCTGTGTAAAATTAGTTTGTTTTGGTATTCCTGACATAGTTTTAAAAATTGATAAAGACTTTGAATAACCCTGTATTATAACTAGATCTCGGATTCTGCATACCTTTTTCTTAATCCACTAATGTTAATAGAAATACGGTTTGTGTGCTTTTTAGCAATTTGCAGCCAAAAAACAAGAATTTATTTTGCATGTTTTTACATATTGTTGTTGTATATTGGGCCCATTTTGCATAGTTGGTTAGAAGGTTTGTGCATGTTTGGAAGATATTTCTCTCTACTTTTAAACATTTTTACAAAAAAATTCAATTTTTTTTTCAAAGAACTTGCTTAGTGCGTTTGGGAGGAAGATTTTCAGAAGCAAAGCGCATTTGGTTTGGTTTGCCTGACCTTTACCAAGCAAACCAAAACCCTCCCCGACAACACATGTTATCGCCAACACACATTCCAAATTTTTTCCACTATTCCAAATTTTCCACTATTTTTCCACTATTCCAAATTTTTTTAATTCAAATCTTTTTTAAATGGTAGACTTGATTTTAAAGGAAAATACATTAATTTGCAGTACTTTAATTTTTAGTATAAAATAAAATATCAAATTAATTCTAAGATATTTCTCTCAAGATAATCTACATTGACAAATAATCGGATCGAAAAACTGACGTTTCGACTAGGCATTATAGAAGCTAACCAAGTTCAGCTTCGTTTGCCGGTGAAAAGTATCAAAGCCACTTGGGAGACAGGAAACTTACGAGACACGAGCCCGTTATCCTAAACACTCGGGCGCTATAACGTTACTTCTCACATTCTGCATTTAGCTTATTTTAAAGTTTTTATAGTCAACTAATAAGTTTTCCTATTCATTTTTTACCATGCCCCTCGAAAAAAAATATATATATAGAAAAAAATCGGCTTCTTTAGCGTCACTTCCCAATCCGGCGCCAGGACACATGTCTGCATCCCCTAGTTACGTTCCTGAGGACTTTGAAGTGTTTTAATTTTAATCTACATTTTTTCAATTATGTATACTTCCATATTTGTTACTTTGTATATTTGTTGCTTTGTGTGTTTTTTACTTATTTTTATCTGCGCTATAAAAAATATGTTATGAATTAATTGAATGAAAGTGTGGCTCATTTTCACTTCATCCTCCTCACTTTCCTTTTTGTAAGAATGAATTTTTTTTTTTCAATTTCGCCATTTTGCATATTTTGGTGGTTTAGTGCATATTTTGGGATTTTGTAATGCATATTTCATTTTACATTTTTGAATATCGATCCGAGCTCTAGTTATAACAATACTTTATTAATTGTAAAGATTTTTTTTTTTACTAATGGCGGGCACATTTTGACCGAAGTCATTGGCCACTACAAGGCCGGAAGTGATGGCCACTTGTGAAGGAGCACCCAGTGGGAGGGCCATCATTGCCCCTAACAATTACATCGTAATTTTGAACCATGTTCAGATGACGAAGCAACACCTAAGCTGGTATACGCTTACAAACATCCATGCCCGAACCGGGGACCTTCCGATCTAGAGGCTAATACCTTAACCACTATACCGGTTGGTCGGCTTAATTGTAAAGATAAACAGTTTGAAAATAACAATTAACCCAGGGAAGCCGGAATTTTCTTTTCATTACAATTTCTTTTTAGTGCATTTTTTCACGATGTTAATGCAGTAAAAGTCTTTTTTGTTGTAAATTTTATATAATACATGTTATCATATGGTACCGCTAGCCTCTTTGGAGATCATAATCTACAGTACTACAGTGTCTTTCATATGGCTATATAAATGGTAAAAACATATTTATCAGTTTGTAAATTGAAAATGTTACAAATTACGATGGTTTATCGCATAATTATACTGTACACACTGTACTCACGATGTTAATGCAGTAAAAGTCTTTTTTGTTGTAAATTTTATATAATACATGTTATCATATGGTACCGCTAGCCTCTTTGGAGATCATAATCTACAGTACTACAGTGTCTTTCATATGGCTATATAAATGGTAAAAACATATTTATCAGTTTGTAAATTGAAAATGTTACAAATTACGATGGTTTATCGCATAATTATACTGTACACATCCAGTTTATCTGGATCTCTGAAGTTCCTGAAAATCTGGTATACCTGTCTAATACTTGATAGACTTAACACGGGAGAGTTGAACTGACGTTGGGGCATGGACTTGGAAGTATTAAGCAGGCATTGAACATCATACTTCCTGCAGAGTGGTCTATAATTCAGTTATATTCTGAAGAGCAAGATTTCTATGTTCCAAAAGCGTTGTATGACATCCCAGATGAGTTCAATAACGCTGAGATATGGCGAATTAAGTGGGAATTGCAATATCCCGTACCCACAGATGAATTTTTTAACCATAATTTGACAAGTCGAGACTTGTCGCACAGTCCTGCTGGAAGAGGCCAAATCCTTCAAAAGAAAAGCAGGACATTGGATTGGATATTGTAGTTTTATGGCGCAAGGTCCAAACACGGACAAACTGCGTCAGGGAAAAATGAGCGGGTGTTAACTCGTTAAGAAATATTCACATAAAACATTAACCTGTCAAAATCATTTGGGGTATCGTTGAATACCCGCTAAACAAAACCCATACCATTACGGAGCCCCACCCCACCAGCATCCTGGATAATCCACTGTTGACACGAGGGATCCATGGCTTCATGAGGTTTTCTCTTTCTGTATACCAAACAGTTGGAAACGTGACTCATCCGACCAGGCTCGTCGTCTTAAGTCATCAGTAGGGCAACTTTTTGCAACAAATACAACTTTTTTTTCACGCATACTACGCTGCTTGTAAAGTACTAAAACCAAAATTACTCCTACATGAGGTGCATAGTAAGTAAGTTATAACCGCAACATAAATGCAACTTTCTGCATAAATGCAACTTTTTGCATAAATGCAACTTTTTGCATAAATGCAACCACCTGCAACTTTTTAAAATATAACTTAAAATTAAAATTAATATCAAACTACTATTTCATTTTTTGCTCTCTGAATCAACCCTTCGATCTCGTGTGTCTGATCTTGCGAACGCCAAAGTATTGCGGATCAAACAAGTTCGTGGTAAGACGGTGTTCGTCCTAAGACCAAAGTGAAATAAATGGCAAGAAGTACTTTAACACATTGGTTAGCACTCTCGATAATCCTGAGGAAACTTGCATAAGCGACTGCAGAGTTTGCGAGGTGAGTGTCAATCATCAATATGTTCTTCGCTTTGTAGATGACGTTTTAAAATCTCTGAATGTTGAGCGAAAGGATTTTGCGCTTCTACTATCCGATACAGCACATTATATGACTGCGGCCGGCGCGGGTTTTCAATATTAAAGAAATTACTGGCCAAGGATTGGCCATTCAACGTTTTTCTGTATTTCAGTATGTATTACACAATAATGTTGTACACGACTAAAATTGTCAATTTATTTTGAATTTCTTTCATTTTTTACGAATAATCTATTTTTTAGAATTCAGTGTATAAAAAATAAATGCAACTTTATTTCCATAAATGCAACTTTAGGGAATGATAAAGGCAACTTTTCCCATTTTTACTGCAACAAAAAAGTTGCCCTAGTCATCAGGTGTCCAGTGGAGGTTCTCGAGCCAAGACGAGGGGCACAGTTGTGTGTCGAGTATTCATCAAAGGTACTTTAGTTTTTGTTTAACCCAAGTCGTGAAGCATATACCTTGGAAGGAAAGTTCCACAGTTCTCACTCAAATATATGTTGAATGTCCAGCACTGATTTCCGATGCTATTCGAGATAGTGTTGCATATTTATCGTGTGATAAGATTTTTTTTTCAGACGACTCTGGTAACGTTCATCCAGTTTTTCCATGTCCAACCTATTGTCGTTAATTACCGTGTGTATCCGTATGCATATTCAGTAATAACATTTTAACTAGGGTTGCTGTGCTATATAATAAAATGCATTGCATGACTCGGAAAACACCTGGAGGTCTTCTCACACTCTCTTATAAAACCCCATATCCTACCAAGCATTTAAAAATGTATGTTAAAAGTAGGAAATAAACGGAGGTAGATTACTGAACGCATTTGTAACAGTATAAAACGCATTCAATTCTGCCTAATTATTCTCAGAAGCAGTTGTTAAGAAGTCCAGAAAAAGGTGGCGTAACGTTATGTGGTAGTACTTCGAAGACAGGATTTAAATTTCCTACCGGGTGACTTCTGACACCAATGTTCAACAACCTGTGTTTTGAGCTACTCGGCCAGATAGTGACATCGAATTCTGACGAAATAGACAGGGCATGTGGATAGGGTTGCTGTCGGGAGAAATCAGAAGGATAAAACACGTGACGCATCGACTTGGGCCGATTGGCTATTGAAGAAACCTTTTAGATAATGATCTCTTCATGGTAAAAAAATTCATCAGTATCTTAATGACGATATATCTCGTCATTACCAAAAGTGGTCATATCCTGATCGATGGACGAGATATCTCCTTGAAACCACCTGTAGGGTTAATTATGAGAGGATCTGCTAGTTTGTAACGATACCCTTTGACATTGAAACGTGTCCTCAGTTTCATGAGCAGTAGCATTTTAGCTCATTTATTCCAAAAATAACACACGAATCTAAATCCATCGATTCTCAAGAAATTTATTACTGCGTAAATAGTTAATTAACGTATTTGTAGCAACAGAACCGGCTATTGGATTCCTTCGGGATCAATACCTAAAGGAAAGATCCGATGACAAGGACTCGTAATTTTGAATCACGGTCAGATGACCAGGTTAACACCTGAGATGGAATCCCACTCTCTGAATTTCCACACCACTTCTTTAGTGACAACGTATACATCAGCCGCGTACAGGAAGGCCTTTGGCTGGACCTAGTTTCGAACTCGCATTCCTCCTATTACTTATTCGCTATTCTTCCAACTGGGCTACCGCGGCCATATTGCTTCATGGGTGCAATTTCTCTCTCTTTTGTCAGTAATGCTTTCCTTATGTGCATATTCCCATTTACTTCACGTTGCTTGGTACAGTTGACTGCCGCCAGTTGACGAGAACATCACCTAAGCTGGCGCCAACCCTCTCCAAACTTCCACAGCACGCCGATGTGATGACATTTGAGGCCATAAGATCGATTTAATGAGCACCAACCCTCGTGAACAGAACGGCACTTGTTTGGACCTAGTTTCGAAAACGCATCCCTCCTGTTACTTATCCGCAATTCTTCCAACTGGGCTACCGCGGCCATATTGCTTCATGGGTGCAATTTCTCTCTCTTTTGTCAGTAATGCTTTCCTTATGTGCATATTCCCATTTACTTCACGTTGCTTGGTACAGTTGACTGCCGCCAGTTGACGAGAACATCACCTAAGCTGGTGCCAACCCTCTCCAAACTTCCACAGCACGCCAATGTGATGACATTTGAGGCCATAAGATCAATTTAATGAGCAGCAACCCTCGTGAACAGAACGGCACTTGTTTGGACCGAGTTTCGAAAACGCATCCCTCCTGTTACTTATCCGCAATTCTTCCAACTGGGCTACTGTGGCCATATTGCTTCATGGGTGAAATTTCTCTCTCCTTTGTCAGTAATGCTTTCCTTATGTGCATATTCCCATTTACTTCACGTTGTTTGGTACAGTTGACTGCCGCCAGTTGACGAGAACATGACCTAAGCTGGTGCCAACCCTCTCCAAACTTCCACAGCACGCCGATTTGATGACATTTGAGGCCATAAGATCGATTTAATGAGCACCAACCCTCGTGAACAGAACGGCACTTGTTTGGACAGAGTTTCGAAAACGCATCCCTCCTGTTACTTATCCACAATTCTTCCACCTGGGCTACCGCGGCCATATTGCTTCATGGGTGCAATTTCTCTCTCTCTCTTTTGTCAGTAATGCTTTCCTTATGTGCATATTCCCATTTACTTCACGTTGTTTGGTACAGTTGACTACCACCAGTTGACGAGAACATCACATAAGCTCCTGCCAACCCTCTCCAAACTTCCACAGCACGCCAACATGATGACATTTTTAGGCCACGTCCGATTTAAAGTGCACCAGTCATCGTGTACTGGACGGCTCTTCTCTAGACCGAGTTTCGAACTCACATCTTTCCTGTAACTTATCTGCACTCTTCCAAGTGCGCTACAGCGGCTCTATTCCTTCATGGGTGCAATTTCTCTCTTCTGTGTCAGTAATGCTCTTCTTTTGTGTATATGCCCATCTACTTCACTTTGTCTAGCACAGTTTCGCCAAATAGGGTTCTTGTGCTTTAAAACCCAACCACCCGTGAGCAATCGGGTAAAAAATAATCGGGACTCAAGCCTTTTGTTTTAAAAAACACCGTCTGCTGATCCTCAAATCAGCACTAAATCCGTCCATAAGCTACATTCTCTCCATCTGTTTCTCTGCTTGTGCCCACCGTTTCAATCACAAATCTTATCCGAAGTGACGTGTGAGGGACTCAAAGAGGAACGGAGGCTTTATCTCTTCTTCCCAATCCCATATAGTGCGGAATTGAGATTAACGGTTTCAAAGCAGAAATAAGATCTCTACTTTTTATCCCCATTGCCCAAGTTTACCCTTCCTCCCTCTTGACAAAACACACGGAGAAAATTGGAAAATATTGCAGAAAGTATTAAATATGACGTGGTTAAAACCAGAGTTGGTTTGAGTTGTTTGGTTTTGGGTTCAAATACACGAACGTTTTTGTTGTGAAAAAGTTCTGTTTGGTTTTATTAGAATTGACTGTGCTTTGTTTGTACTATTTTTAAATTATATGTCAGAATAGAACGGACATTTTTTTTTGAAAATAGTAAATTGTGCTTTGAGTGCATTGCTTTGTTTAAAAATGGACTGTTAATCACGTAAAAATACATGAAATATGCATAGTATGTGCATTAGCATGATACAAAGCAGTCGAGGATTTCTGAAATTTAGTATGTAAATGACTAATTTAGTTAGTAATTAATAAATTATTATTTTTTAGTTAATAAGTTTATTTTATGAAAAAGTTTATATTCTTTCAGAGTTTTGGAACCTTTTTATTCTTTTTTTGCAGAGTTTTTTTAATAAAAATGTTGAGTTTTCTTCTTATTAGAAAATATACTATAATAATAAAACGATTATCTAAAAATACTACAATAAATAGCATAAAAAAATATGTTCAACATTAAGCTTTGTTCCAAAATGTTTTCTGTAAAAGGTTTCATGGTCATAAGCTTACGTAAATCATAAGGACCACGTACATATGCAAACTGAATTAATGTCATATGAATGAATCAAACACACACAAAAAAAATCCACATGAAATAACTTAAAATCAATTAAGACAATAATTAGAAATAATTGTACTGTAATGGGAGAAACGTGAATCGTTCAATCCAATTACAAGAGTTTAAATTAAAAATTCTGAAATACACAAATACACAAAAGCAATGGCGGAAACTGTAACGAATAAATCAAGAAATCAACTACGAAAAATTTAATGAGCTGCAGATGGAGCGATAGACGTGACTCCAATTTTTTTAATGGAAGAAACTGTAGTCGTTCAATCCAATTAAAAGAGTTTAATAAAACGATTTAAAACACTAAAATACACAAACGCAATCACGAACTTTATAACGAATAAACTCTGAAATCGGTTGCGAAAATTTTAATTTGTAGCAGGTGAACGATTGTAGAGACACCAACTGCGGAGCATTAAACCTCTACAATATGTTGTACTTCCAAATGAAAAAGAACATCAGTTCCGACTGAGTTCCAATCATCAGTTGCAAGACTTGAAACAAAGAACTGTAAACTTTCCCTGAGATTTGTTGAAATTTGTCAGAGTCCGCGTGATTGTGTTGGTTTATTTGGTACAGCTTAAGTCTACGTTTATAGCGGTGGCAACGGTCTTGGCGCACTTCTAAAGTCGTCAAGTAAAGAATTATTTCGAATGAATCAATGACATCAATCGACAATTTAACAGATTTTGAAAGAAGTTTCTAGAATATTCAAAATGAAAATTTAAACTTCCGCTTGCCAAGGTTGCCATAAAAACCGCAATAACAGTAATATAGATGGGTTGCCTTAATATGCCATAACTCGCTACTAGAAGTGCCCCAAAGAAAAGCGCCAAGGCCGTTGCCACCCCTATAAACGTAGACTGAAGCTGTATCGTTTATTTTTGTGAAACTCATGTAATTGGATTGAACGACCCCCATTTCTTCCATAACAAAATTGACGTCACATTGATCGCTCATCTGATACCCATTAAAATTTTCGCTGTTCATTCGTTACAGTTCAAAATTCTTTCTTCACATTCCTTTAACTGTAATATGTACTGATAAACACAAAAAGTGATATTAAGAATATCTACAGGGTGACAATTATTGAACTATATGAAATAAAAAATAAAATATTCAAAAACTACTAAGTTCAACAGATATTCGGATTTAGTTTATGACATGTTCGATATGCTTGCCATCATTGGCTTTCATGCGGCGCAGACAAATAGCAAAATTGAGCAAAACTCGCTGAAGTGTATCGACATTGATGCTTTCGATGACCTCTTGAATGGCAGTTTTGAGCTCAGTGATGGCTTTGGGGTATTTGATTAAACTTTGCCTTTAATATTGCCCCACAAAAATGAGTCAAAGGGTTGAGATCAGGTGAATAGGGCGGCCAAGCGATTCCCATTCCAGTGGCCTCTGGGTAACCCATAGCCAGAATGCGCTCTCCAAAGTGCTCTTCCAGGACATCAAACACTCTACCGGTCCGATGGGGTCGTGCTCCGTCCTGCATGAACCACATCTTTTCGAAATCTAGGTCACTTTGGATAATAGGTGAAATCATTTTGTAAAATTTTGACATATCGTTCAGCATTCACCGTGCCTTTAATTAATATCGCACCGATTACTCCGCGACTTGACATTGCACACCAAACTTACTTGAAGAACCCATACAAATGAAAGTGGGCTTCTTCGCTAAACCAAAAAAGTTTGTCGATCGTATCGACAAAAGTGTTTGGCGAAACACAAACGCTTTTCAATGGCAATGGGGCTCAATGTCTGATGAGTTTGAATTCTGTAAGGAAAGAGCTACTAAGTCTCTTGGTTGATTCCGATCTGTTGTGTAGCTCGTCTGATTGATTTCCTTGGGTTATATTGAAACACGGTTCGTATTTTCTCGTTATTTACAGGCGTTTTCACAGTTGCTCGACAACCAACATTGACAACACTGTCATAACAAACACTACCAGTTCTCTCGAACTTTTGAATCAAATTTTTGATTGTTTTAACACTTGGACCTGTTGTCTTCAGCTTGTACTCGGTCGCAAATCTCCTTTGTGCCGCAATAGGGCTGTTATAATCAAATAGCAGGCTTTGACGATCGATATACGCTCAGAGACGCTGTATTTCGACATTTGCTCAGAAAAATGAACAACGACAACGATAACGACCATATTCACAAGTCTCGAGTTAACTCGAGGATCAGTTGATCTTCGAGTAAGAGTTAACTTGAGGATTATCAAGAACGGTATTCTCAAACGGCGTTTTAAGTGATCCAGGGATTAAAATGAGGCGCTCGCTGTGATTGGCTACTACAGTCTCCTCACGATCACTTGATATTGTTTATATTGGTTACGACGCCCGAATCTGGATTCATACTGATCAAGTATGTACTTCGCCATAGAACTGATTCCAAATTGTGATTCAATAGAACACATACGGCATTTTAATTTGGGTTAGGGAAAAGAAATGCAAAGGTTTTTAATTTCAAATTGGATTTTTATGGAAACCTAAATTTTGCAAGAAAGAATTGTACACAATGTCTTGACAAATGAATGTAATTCGATTATCTTTATACTTGTCAGTGTGGGTGGGTGTTGGTGGTGTGAAAAGAAACTTGCATTGTCGATTTTCTTTCATTGTAATAAGTCAACAGAAAATTTTTTATTCTACGACGAATTTGCATCTGCCATGGTCATATTCTACCTTTCGCTCTTAGCGGACAGAGGTGCCGCCATCTATCGTTTCGCCAAGCTGCTTGTTTACGCAACTACCTTTATTTCCATTTTTCTTTTGAATTTCAATAAAATTATGTTTTAAATGTTGCCATTTAAGCAATATTATGATGAGGAGATGACCTGCTATGCAGAAGGTGCTCTGTGATGATAGGTCCAGTCCAGTCATCGCAAGAATACTGTAATTTAGCATAAAATGAAATGTGTCGACCATTTTCTTTCCTTCGCATAAAGATAGTACTGCGCATGCGTAACTCTTACCTGCGAGTTAACTCGTCGATTTCGGAGGATCAAAATGCAACACCCAAACGGCAGTTTAAACCACGGATCAAGACTTGTTAACATGGTTTTTTCGATAACTCGCGGATTGCCGTTGATCCTCGAGTTAACTCGAACTTGTGAATACAGCCGTACAAGTGCGCATGCTCAAAAAAAATCCCAAAATGCCCTGCATTCAACCTCCTAGTTTTTAACTGAATCAAGCCAACGGTTCAAATGTTATCAAGGTTTTTTTTTTTCATCTAGCTCAATATTTATCACCCTGTATATAACTAAATGGAATTATGCTGAAGATGTACCATAACATAAATAAATGTCTATCTTCAAATGCATGATAGATTAAATGAACAATCTATACCGAATGGAAAACTATTTTATAGAGAGCAAATAAAATCTTCTTTGAATGTAGTCTTTAATTGGATTCTTTTGAAAACAGCCTTTATGGGTAGTTAAGAATGCCGTACACTTTATCGGTAGCGCTTATAGTTAGTTGCATGAATACATTGGAAAACTGTGTAGGAGGATATGGAAATTTCATGAAAAATCATGGATTATCAATACACAAAATATATTAATAAATATGCATGAACAAAAGATCAAACATCTAGCTCAGAAACTGAAACTAATCAATACGATAACTGGCAAGTGCTTTCAATTCAATAATCTAAGCAAACAGAAGCCATTGAAGACTTCAAAATTCTTAAATGGATTTATATTTTAAGATTCAATGAAAATTTATGTAAGAAATATTCCTAAGTAATAACACTTGGGAAACTTCGCACTTTTGAACAATGCTTGCTTTTTTTTTAAATCGTATTAGATTTCTCTAATTTTGTTTGTTATAATGAGAAGATAATATTTATGATGGCAAAATTTTATGATGATAAATAAACTCAATGTACAGGAATTCTTATTTCTTCGATGAGATTTTTTCTTCGATGTTCTGTAGATTGAGTGCTTGGGTTTTGAAATCGTGGATGGATTAATGGATTGAATGCAATGGGTTCAAAATACCTTTTCAATCTTAGGATTTGTATTAGTGTTTGTTAATAATGAAGCTTGTGACGAATGCCGGAAATCTGAAACAGGTTCAATAACTTTCACTTGTGGAAACATCTCTAAGAATTTAAAACCAAAAAATGGTCACGATTTTTTTTTTAAACTTCCATAGGGTAGCGAAAACATTAAAAATAAAAATAACGAGAAGTTCATGTTAGATTTAGTCATATAAAATTAAGTGAAGAACTCGACGTAAATTAAGAAGATTCTTTATAAGCGTGTTTGTAGAAATTAAAAGATGGATACATTAGTGAACCTAATTCTTTATTTCGTAAAATGTACAACGAGGTTCACACATAAAATCTATCTTCGAATATGAAAAGTTTTATATAATCTATCATCTAAAGTTAATCATTCTAAAAACTACGGTTAATTAGATGTTAACAACTGAGCCAGAGTTTTTGAGTAGCGTAGTAGAGTATTGTCTTTTTATCTTACAGCATATTTAGTAACAAAATCACTACATCTATAGATCGGAAGAATCCTGGGAAGTTAAACACCTAAGATATCTATAGCTTAATTATCTGAGTCTAACTAGGGGATACGGTAGCCCAGGCCTCGAAATAGATTTTTTAATACAGGTGCACAAGGTGCACCTAAGTTTTTAAATTAGGTGCACATATTATATTTTAGGTGCACATTAAAAAAAACGTAATGTAAGAACATTAATGTAATGTAAACTACTTTATTAGTTGGGTATGTTTAGATAGGTTAGAGTACAGGCCTCGAAATATATTTTTTAATACAGGTGCACCTTGAGCACCTAAGTTTTTAAATTAGGTGCACAGGTGCGCCTAGCGGGAAAAAATTAGGTGCACAGTTTTATTTTCATGTGCACAGTGCACCCGGGTATTTCGAGCCCTGGGTTAGTAGTAGATAGTAAATACAAATATTTAAACAATTAGTTTTTTTTATCTGCGAAATTATTACTTACAAAACTAAATTTAGAAAAAAAAACAGAAATTATTACTTATAAACGAGTACACGATAATTTAAACATATAAAATATGTTTTTAAAGATAAATAATGAAATATTTGTTTACGATACGCAGTGGCCAGACAATTCTAAGCAATTCCTTCGGCTTTACACTTCATTGAAACACGAGGTGTTTACAAAAATGCGGGATGCCTATCGTTCTCCGGTGGTCAAGTGATCTAAATTCTCCCTTCTGCGACAGTCGCTGCAACAAAGCCATCTGGAAAAAGTTTCGATCATCGGAAAGTTCTAGTACGGCAGTAGCACAAATAAACCTTCTTCATGTATAAGCCCGTTACGGCGCCCAGCAATTTTGTTTTTGCATAGTGTGTGTTTAGGAATTTTAATTACGTTCCGTTAGAGCGAGAGAGGTCGATACTAATAGTTAGTTCAAACATCGAAATAACATAAAAACACGTCCTCGCTCCTTTTTTTTTAACGTTAGGTGCACAATTTTATTTTCATGTGCACAGTGCCCCTGTGTACCCGGGTATTTCGAGCCCTGCGGTAGCCCGATCGGAAGAGTAACGGATTAGCAACCGGAGGGCTGCAAGTTCGAAACCAACCGAAGACCGTCGTGTACAAGGGGGGTGATGCACGTTAAATCTGTCGTGACCTCAAATCTCCTCATGTTGGAGTAGTGTGGAAGTTTGGAGAGTGGGATGCCTGCTCAGGTGTGACCTCGTCATGTGACTGCGGTTCACAGTTACGTGATTTTGTCCTCGGATCTTTTCCTTCAGGGATTGATCCCGGACCGTCGTCAATAGCCCGTTGTGTTGCTCTAGTACGACGTTAACCAAAATTACCAATTACCAGTGTGACGTTAATTAAAATATCTACCATATCTACATGAGCCTTGGTTGTATTTTAATATTGCTTTAACCTCACAGCACACATAATGATTAAGTGACCTCATCTATTGGTCGAAAGAATCCCAGAAAGGTCAGTAGATCAAAATTGCTTAGAAATCATGCAAGGAAGAAGAGTAGATTGCAGAACGGATATATACTTGGCATACCCTCAGAAGGTTTAAGTAACTGATTTCCTTAACAAAGTCTTAGGGAAAAAAACTGAATGAGGTAAATCAAGATACAAAAATAATACAAACACCATAAAACAATTCATCAGATGATTTATATGAACACTATCAACCAATTTATACGAACATCATAAAACAATTACCATTACTTCAAAACACGCAATAAAGTGTTCAAAGCTCGAACCTTTGATAAAAAATTTTCTTCATCGGAGACAGCAGAAAACTAAAACGCAGCTACTGGCGTCAGAATTCAAAACTCACGCGGATGATTTTGTACCCGAACCCGAACCAAATCGGTGTTTGTTAAAATAAATAACGACTTCCCACTCCGAAAAAGGACTCCCCAGATCAAATAATGCTTTCACGGAAGCAAAATCCAAAAACAACTGCTCTTTCATTCCGAAAAAAAGCATCCCCAGGCAGAAAAGTCTCCAATAACTTGTTTCACTTTAAACACTCCTTCGGAAAACAACTCGGGGCATAAAGAACTCCATCCTTGTAAAACAAAGGACCAACTGGGAAGTTGAATCGAATAGAAACGTCGAGGGATCGAATGTGTATCCTGAATGATGCATAATGTGATGGCCAGCGACAGAAGGAAGCGTCTACAACATGAGAACCTATTCTAGTAAATGCAGGCCTATTCTAGTCCATCCAGGGGGATCGTCGTTGTGGTCCGCTGTTGCCGGCCATTTGCCGGGTGGTCTTGCCGAACGTTCAGCATAACGACCCCGGTCTTTAGATCTCGGCAGTGTTGTTTGGACGGTCAGCATTCGGGGTCAATTGATCTTTATGTTGTTTTTCGTGAGAAACGCCTGCCTCCGATCAAATGCCCGAACGGATGTCGCTGTGTTGTAGGTCGTTATTGTGCAGCATCATGTGCGAGAAATGTAGCGGATTGATGCCGATGTCTCCTTTGGATTTTATTGGGCGTAACACTAAATATTGTCTTAAACGCGTGTTGTGAGGCGGCTGAGGCGTTTCACGTCATGCTGAAATAGCGATACAATTTAGGAAAACCGATTTTATAGGAATCTAAGGAATTAAAAATCTCTAAATACGGATTCTCAATATAAAAATTTTTGAATTCTGTCATGTTTTTACTATGAATACGAATATACTCGCTTTTGAGGCGATTTAACCCTTCTTTGCATGATTTTTTCTTTATTGGTGAAATAAATCAAGGTGATATAATTCATGTTCAGAATTAAAGGAAAAATGGTTACAAAAATCTTAGTATATATTTATAGTATAAATTTAGCAAAAAACAATATGATGGTATTATGTGGTATTTTTTAAATTAAACGCAAACTTTTTTAGAAATTGCTCTAAAAATAACGGAAACACATGTTACAAACCTTTCTTCCACTCATTTTCACTTTTTAGCAATAGAAACTCAAATATAATAACACAAAATTAAAAACGAAATCATACGTTTATTGCAACTACAACAAACAGCGGAATGACAACTTCAAGCTCGTTTCACTGATAGTAACACTTGCTTATTTTTGATAGCTATGTTTTTTTTATGCAATGGACATTAAAAAGGTATCCAGACACGATCACCTTAAAGTGAACTTGTTCTTTTATATAATTTTTGGGCATTCACAATGTTATGATGGAAATTTCCACCATTATGCAAAGAAGGGTTAAGTAGATTTGTGTTTGATGGCGCAAAATACAAAAGAGACAGAGAAATTATGAAATGGATTCAAGACTTCAAATTAATAACCAGATCAACATTAAAACAGAAATACGATGAAGAAAAACGTTGTGGTGTACATTAAAATTCAATATGAAGGTAAAATTTTAAACACAAGAAATGTAAAACCGTATTTTTCCATGATAACTAAGATGGGGTATATCTCATCTTAGTTGTTAAAACTTTTGGAATTCCTTTCGAACTTCTGTCACACAGAGCAATAACAGGAGTCAAACCAGCACATCAAACCCAGAGGTTGCTTTTGTGGGTAATTTGGTAATTTTTAATTAATGTCGTAGTAGAGCAACACAACGGGCTATTGGTTACGGTTCGGGATCGATCCCGAAAAAGAAAGATCCAAAGACAACACCACATAATTTTAAACCATGATCAGATGACGAGGTCACACTTGAGCTGGCACTCACTCTCAAAACTTCCACACCACGACAATGTAGAGACATTTGAGGCCACGACACAGATTTAACATGAACGCCCTTTGTTCATGACGGTCTTTGGTTGAATTTGAACTCGCGCGCAACACTTCAGTTTCTAGTAGGTTGCTCTTCCAACTGGGCTAACACGGCTCAACCGAAGAGCAAAACATAACGACCATTTGATACAACTCTGTTCACTTTTAACGTCTTCGGAAGGAAAGTGTCATCAGTCTTTATAGATTGTGTTTTCTGTATTATATTACATAATATAAGCTTCCATGGCCAGTTCAAATTTCATCAAAAATATTAAATTTAGAATAAGATCACTTTTCTTAAGAAGGTGTCATTTGGGATCTCTGGCGTTAGCTTTCGTCTAACACTTTTGTCAACTTGATCGGTTAGATTACAATTATCCCAACAGTAACAGGACCGGCAGTTAAAATAACGTAATGAAATACTCAAATTTAAAGGTTTCATATTCCGATTGTGCCGACCAACCGGTCTAGTTGTCAAGGTGTTGGCCTCTGGATCGGAAGGTTCCTGGTTTGAATCCGGGGTTAGGGCATGGATGTAAATTGTGCTGTCCTTTGTTAGAGACAATGATGGTCCACCCACTATGTGCCCCTTCACAAGTGGCCATCACTTCTGGCCTTGTATAAGGCTAAAATGACCTCGGTCAACTCTTTACTTTGTATTGTATTGTATTTGTCTTCGCAATTGTACTGCCTTGCCATTGGAAATAAAAAAAATTAAAAAAATATTCCGAATGTCTTGCAGTTAAGTCATCAGTTGATATTAAATACTTGCTGTATTAGGCATTTTTTTACGAAAGTTGGGTCCTTCCACAGGTACCGCGTTAGACATGTTGGAAGAATAATGGATTAGCAACTGGAAGGTTACGAGTTTGACTCCTACCAAAGACTGTCGTTAGTAAAGAAGCTGGTGCAAGTTAAACCTGTTATGCCATTAAATGTCTTCACGTTGGAGTGGTGTGGAAGTCTGGAGTGTGAGCAGTTAGGTCAGATGTGACCTCGTCATCTGACTGTGGTTCAAAATCACGTGGTATTGTCCTTTGGGAATGATACCGGACCGTCACCAATAGCTTGTTGTGTTGCTCCAGTGTGACGTTAGTTAAAATATCTATCTACCAACAAGTTCATAGCGAGTCTATTTCATACACTCAATATTTAAAAACTATTGAGTGTATGTCATTCTCTCATCTGCAACAGTAAAACTTTCATTAAGTATATCTATTACTTGACATTGTTTGCCTTGTGTTTAACGCAACTTTGCCAAATAGGGCTCTGGGCCATAAAACCCATCTCAGACGTTCTTTTCACAAATTCATTAAAAACAATAACACTCAATTTAAGGTAAATATTTTTTTTACTCTGCAATAGGAAGGAACTAAAGCAATAAAACAATTCAACTGCACCAAACAAATATTCAAAATCAATTTGTTCTTCGCCTCCATAACTCCCATTCAGAGAACCAAGCGCAATAATCCCGAAACTGCATCAGATAACCCAACTCACCGTCATTACTACACACACAGCATCAGGAATAATACTAAAATCCAAATCGTTTCTCCATACAGGCGGGGAGGACGTTAACAAAACTATCCGCAACATCTCTCCGTGCAACCGATTCTGTCTCTTTCCATCCACCCCATCAAAACACTCGATTCCTGTGTGGCCGGGACCAGCAATAAACAAGGAAAGGGCGTGGCTGACCATCCCCAGTTATGACGGACCCCATGCTCCAGTGGACAAACGAGAAGGCACAAGTGCTTGACCGGCTTCAATTGCCGGGCACTTGACCCCTGAATACCAGGGCTGCGTTCTTCCGGGAGGGAGGTGCATTCTCTCCCCCTCTTCGTAAATGAGACGGAAAAGTAGTTCGATTTGGAACTGTTTCGAAGTATTTGATATATTCGGAGTTGGGAAGAAGAGTGGGAAAGTGCAGTCTTCTGGATGATAGCCTAGAGGAAGGAAGTTTGTGAATTCCACACTCGATTCGCTGATGAGTCATCGTCATCGGTTCACACGATGCCACCCTTAGTGAATGGGAGGATTCTCGAGAGGCTTGGAAAGCAGGTGGTTTCCTAGACTAGCATTCAATTTTGAATTCAAATGTCTTTTGTTTGGATAACGCTGATAGAAGTATATTTAAATCTTTACAATCTCTGAATGCATGCATTAAAACTAATAATCCATTGGAATAATTTCCGGATTAAAAAATAACTAAACATATATTTTTTTTTGTTATTTAACCTTCCAAGAGTTTCGACGACATATCTCGTCCAATGTCTGATCAATTTTGCTAGGGACGAAATACTTCGCTGAGATAAAACTGTCTTAAGGAGATCAAAGAAGGAAAATTAAATTATGCCTTCCCAAGAACCGGTAACAGTTTGAAACAGGTTTCTGCATCAGAGGCAGGAGACTATATTGCAGTTTTCAAACAAAGATAAAGAAATCAAGAGGGTTAAAAAAATTTTATTATTTTTAAACGTAAAAAAATTACTGTTACAGAAGAAAGCATGAAATTATAAACTTCATGAGCAAATGCATATTAATAATTATACAATTGGAAATGGTAAAAGAAAGAATTAGTTGTTGCATTCACAGGGAGTGAATTATTTGCTTTTCCTGAGATTTTATTATAATCCGTCTCCTAAAAACATCAACTGTATTACCTCAGCATCAGTAAATATCTCCATTTACAGATTATGACGGCGAAACTAAGTCGCGTATGAACGTAGATTAAATGTGATACTACTCCATTACTTTCAAATAGACGCCTCAAAATGATGTGATCCTCACCTTACCCTACTATGTAACTTAGTACCGTTTTCCAAGATCTAAAAAAGCGAACTTTTTCTCCACTTGACTTAGGCTTGAGATTCAATTGTTGAGAATGAGGTGGAATCCCAACGGTAAAAGGTAGGTGGGGAAAGTGAGGTTGCTACTTGAATGCAGTATGTTCATGGTAATGGAAGAGAGATGGATAGGCTATGACCTTAAAGTATTTTTTTAAACGTAATAGATATTTGAATGCCTTCGGTGGAATTAAAACAGTATTCACATACTATTTAAACGTTCTTCATAATTACAGGTCCAAATAGTTTCAAGTCCCAAACATTTTCTTTGCAACATGATGTTCCATAGTTTGTAAACCGCTTCCTGCAACAGTACGTACATGCACGCCCAAATGTACGCTCTTATTGAAAAGTTATATTAAGTCATATTAAGAATAGTATTTATCATTAAGATCATTATATATTTATTTTCAGGTACTTGATATGTAAGGGATTTCAGATACTTTTATACTTATGTAGTCCTAGAAAGAACGTGTGTTTAAAGTTGGGTTTCTGTAGTGTACATTGCCGCATATCTATAATGGACCCATTAATAATATAATTATTAACTTAGTTAAGACTATGCACATACTTTAAGCTAGTCGTGCAACATATATGTTATGAACAGTTATGTAACTATCGTGGCTTTTATAGTCAGATATTGCATTAAAGTCTGTGGGTTTATCATTAAGATCATAGTATATTTAATTTCAGATAACTCTCGCGACAGGGTTTTTATATTTAAGTAGTTGTAGAAATAACGTGTGGTTTAAAGTTTGGTATCTGTAACACATATTACCACCTGTGTATAATGGTAGTTAGATATTTTAATTAACGTCGCGCTGGAGCAACACAACGGGTTATTGGCGACTGTCCAGGTCAGTTTCCAAGGAAACGATCCGAGGACAACACCAAGCAATATGTAACTACGGTCGGATGACGAAGTCACACCTGTGAGCTGGCACTCAACTCTCCAAACTTCTACACCACTGTCTATAATTGACTTGCTCTAATAATATGTCATTTAATTTAGTTGAGACTATGCACATACTTTAACCTACTCGTATTTTGTAAATGTTAGTAACACTTTCCCAAATTAAGTTTATAACGGAACCAACAACGCCCCCTAGCGGACTGACACAAACTTTTGCAGTGTAACTCCAACCCTGGAGCAAGCAGCAGCTAGGCTGTAGTATGTGATAGTAAACATGTCCCTGTCCCTTATATTTTGTGTGCGTGAAAGTCTTGTAATTTCTGTAGTTTATGTTTTCTGTAAATAAATTCAATTTAAGTGTTAGCTAGCCGTGTCAGCATACATCATTGCTGCAAGTTAAGATTAGAAGAGAAATTAATACGTTATTCACAATTTTAGTACTGACAAGGGTTTACGTACGCTTTACCAACCACCCAAATGTACGCTCAAGTAAGGTAGGAAGTTGGTAGTTAAAATGCCGTCCACTGAAGCAACACAACGGGCTATTGACGATGTTCCGGGATCAATCTCGATGACGTTCAGAGCAAGTTTTAAAAAAAAAATTTAAGTAACATTCAAAAGAAGTCATTGTTCAATCAAAACAAGAAAAAGAAAAATAATCCCGATTAGACCTTGCATATATAATATTTTCATCGGTTTATTGTTCTTCAGAAAAAGTTGAGAAATATATTACAAACTAAGTGTGCAACATAATAGCGAAGTTAATAACTTTCTGAGGCAATAAACTTATTCAAGCCAGTGTTAGTGGCCGGATATTGCATTTTTAATTAAAAATCCAACTAACTTCCTCTTTAATTTAGATTGAAGTTAGAGGCCTTAAGAGAGACCAAAATAGCCTTTACACTTTTAAAAGATAAAAATGTAGTCGCGAGTTCTTGCGAAGTCCTCGTGAAAGTCTGCAAACAGGAAATACTTTAAATTTTATTTGCAATCAAAATCAAAACGAACAGGCTCATTAATTAGATCTTTAAAAATGTTGACAGGCATTTTCAACCTCCGTTTTGTACTTCAAATGGCACTCAGAATCTTTGAATCTATAGCTTATTAATCTTCGCATAGATTTATACATTCGGTTCCAAGTTTCATGATTCTGAAGTGGCATCAATTTTGTGATATAAATGTTCGAAACGAATTTAAGATTTACGAAAGTTTCAAAAGTGAGGTAACGGAAATTGCTGTTTTAAATTAAATTCTTTCTTTTGAGCTTTCAATGTTAGTGTATCATTATAGCTCTTGTACTGAGTTTAAAAAAATAAATAATTTTGGTTCTTATTTTTTTGTTTTTCCGCTAAGTTTTCTCCCACACGTTTTTACACCTTGGAATATTTGATTAATTACATATTAAGGTATAACTCTACATTTTGAATGCGTTGTTTTTTTATATGTTTGTGGATTCTATTCAATTATATTATGTCTACAACGCGGAATTACTTAATAGAATAGAATAAAACGTTAAAAAGTTTGAATTGGAATAAGTTAAATTTAATTCGATGCTTGAGTATAAATGCAAGTTAAATTGTAATAAATTGAGTTAAACAACATAAAGAAAGTACCATCATGGATTGGTTGATAACACACTTTAATTCAACTTTTCATTTAGTACACTTCTGAAAAGTTTGAAATTGTAAAATATGCGCTTTTTTGGTCATATGAAAACTCTTCCTATTCAATATCCTATTTCACACCAAAAGAAAATGAGACAGGGAATGGATTTCATAATTCCAATAGAATTTTTTCATATAGTTCACACTTTTAATACACGAGTTTTTAAGTTTACTACACAAGAAAACGTACCTAAATGTCAATAAATTGAAGATATGAAACAAAAAAATATTGTTGGTATTCAAAATATTTCTTAAGTTACTATTTATTGCAGCTTATAAGTGACTTCAAAGTTTTACACACACAAAAATCTTATTAGAGTAGAAAGAGATAAAACAGAAATTACTGGCTTTGAATTTTTTAAATTTCAACTACTACTCAAGAAACCCTACCTAAATGTCGATACGTTGAAGTATGGGACAAAAATTGTTGGTGTTCAAGTATTTCCTATTACTCAAAGTTACTATTTATTGCAGCTTTTAGATGAATTTAAAGTTTTGTACACTAAATAATATTATTTTATCACAGTAGAAAGGGATAAACAGAAATTATTGGCTTTGATTTTTGAAAATCACAAACAGCTTTTCTCTTCTCAACAGAAAACCTTCTCAGACGGCGGATTATAAATGTGTGCAAAATTTTTGTGTTCGTTGAATGAATTCAATACGGGCATTCAGCTGAAAAACAGACATGTTTAGCGTTAAAAATGTAATATTAATATTACTATTTCTTAATTAGTACTAATTACTAATTAGATGTCAATAGTACCAATTGTAATAATTCCAAACATCAATACCACGAATTTATAATATTGTTGTTTCTCCAGTGCGATGGTAATTAAGACGACCTACATACCAGTAACTAATTAGTACTGTTTATATTGACTACTAGCAAAATACCCGACCTTACTCGGTTTGAATTTTTTTACTCTAGATTGAAGAGATGATGAAAATATATAATGACTTACGTTTTTCGTAGAATAAAATTATATTTTAAAACCTTTCGCCATCTTTAAAATTTCTACAACTTACTTTGGACACAAATCATACACATGCATATCTATTCATCTAATACATTTCACATACATCGCACTCTTGCTGTATGACAATGTTACAAAATGACAAAAGCTGACACTAAGGTTTCTACTACAAAAGACGATTTTAAGGGGATTTGGAATTCCATTTCTTAAGTTCTTTTCATGTTTAACTCCATTAATAAACACGACAATTAGCTGCGAGTACTCTCGCACTCATAGTCAACAAAACAATATTTTTTTACTTGTGTCACTCTTGTATCTGGCATGCGACAACATGGCATTGTTGAATTTCGCAATTTTCTCCTGTCTTTAAAACAAAGAATATTTTAATGTTTGAAAAGTTCTAGTTCGGATTTTTTAAACATTATTATTCTTTCAATAATGACATATTTACACTTACAATTTGCTTTATTCTGACTTACCTGCTAATAAAAATAGATTGATAATAAAATAATAAATATTTGAACAGAAAACTGCGAAATGAAACAAAATAAAAGATGTCGGGCAAAAGTTGTTCTAAAGATATTAATTTGTGATTCCTTTTTATCTCTTGATCTTGCAGTTGCCACAACTTATAACTAAAAAGTGTATAAAATTTAGAAATGCGAAATTAATTCAGAGCGAAAGAAACACGAGTTTCCGTTTTATTCCCGTTCGTTGAAAAATATCGTCTGTCCCAAATGTTCGGAAATCGTTTACATTGCGCAAAGAACAAAAATTAGACTCGAAATAAATAAAGTATCAAAACTAAAATTTCATCATAAAAATTTTTTTTTGAAAAATAATTGGTTTTTCAGCAGCACTGGTAAAGCAATCGAAGTAATCGTAATATTCAATAGACATTCCAATTTTTCCAAAACTACCAAATTATGGTTGATTTAAGTATACTTACTCAGGTGTTTTAGCATGAAACTCAACTAAATATAACAATAAAGAAATGTTTAATATTGCATTCACTAAACTAATAGATAATGTATAAAATAAAATACAATGCTATCAAGTATCTGGAATACAATTCATGTGATGCTTACACAAACACACAAACACAAAATCGAGCATAGAACAGAAAGACGGACAGACAGACTTTCGCAACCAATTCCACTCACTAAATGAAGATAAGTACTCACTGTATGCAAATTTTATTGAAAATATCTTAAACCGCGTGGACGTGTATAGGGCACAACATACAGACAGACAGACACCAAACGTAAAAGAAGCGGATTCGGCATCAGTAAGGTCCAAAACGGATAGAAAACTTGAAATGGGTCGAAAATATTGAATGTACAAACAAACACTCCATTCTTATTTATATAGATAAAAGGAAATTTTTATTACCGTGGTAACGAGGCCGATGATCAGGGGAAACCTGGGCATGAAAAACTGTTGTAATGTTAATGTGTAATCTGTTTTTAAAGTTCAAGAGGTATGATTTTATTTGGATGAGCATACAAGGTTGCGAAAAATGGCCTGGAAGTAAACTCGAACCGTTTCGTCATAACCCGTCGCATCATAATCAATCTCCACAGTAGAGAGCCAACTCTATGACACATGACGTAGACGCTTGGAGGTTTGTCGTTTACTGCAATATAATCATTTAAACTCTACAATTTGATGTGACCAGGAGTTAGGTACTCTGGACCTAACCCCATTCTGGAGTAACACAACAGGCTATTGGCGACGGTGGGGCAGCAAATCAGAAGGGAGGATCCTGGATCAATTCGAGGACGACGCTGCGTAATTTTGAATCACGGTCAGTTGACGAGGTTTTTGTTTTACGTGAGACGATAGTAATTTGTCAGGCCAGTTATATTAAAAGCACCTTACCTTATGGAACCTGACAAAGGTCAAACTTACCACCTTTTGGGCAGCCTTATATCTTCTGGGTGGCCAGGGTCCTAATCCTTCAAATGGTTTCCATGTGATGTCTCTTACACCTAGATCTGACCAATTTTGTTTTTGACGAGATATCTTGTCCATCGTGACAACCACAAGGAGAGTTGAAAAACAATTCATACAAACAAAATATTCCTTAAAAATGTTCAGTAATGCGTTAAATGTTTCTAGTTTTTAATACAAAAATAAATTACACGTTTACTTCTATATAGAGTTTAGACGTTTAGGAATGGGTTATTTTACCCCAAAACACTTTAAAGGTTTGATGTTCAATGATGGAGTTTAGTTCAAAAAAGAAGTATTCATTGTATTTATACCTTTAGTGCAAGTAAAACAATGAACACTATGAGTACATATTGATATTTCATGAGGGTTCATCCGTGTAATCTAGTACCAGTGAAGTAATCTAATCTGTCAGCAAAAAGTATTGAGTAAAAAGTACATTTTTATGAAATTAATACACGCATTTACATCCATTAATCGGTGTAGTGTCAATTTTCTTGCCTCTGGATTTAGAGGTTCCTTGTTCAATTCCAACGCAAAGTATCAATTTCTATCTATCTGGAATGAATGTGTGGCCTCAATATAAGAGGTTGTACCTACAATGTGACCTATGTCTTGTTCAATTTGTGGGGCATTAGAAAAAAAAATAAGTGAATTCACATTTTTTTAAGTGTGTTCTGACTGTAACATCAGCATAACAAGAAAAAAAAGTTTGACACGATAAGTAGTACTTCTAAACTCGGTACAAACGCTACTAATGAGTGCAAATTACTTTCCGATAAGTTACAACCCTTTCGATAACCAGAATACGAAATAGGAATAAAATAGCAATAACGGGGCCCTCGCTTACAACCACCGAACACTTCAAAGTTCAGAAATAACTTCCTGATGACGGCGCCGAAGCAATAAAACTCTTCTTTAAACTTGTTATACACACTTAATCTCTGAAAAAGTAGCTGTTAAGTTTTATTTTTAGAGTCCACTCCGATAATCCCATCTTCATTGACAAAAAGCCGCTCGATGCTTTCGGTCAATCATTCTCCAGGGAAGTGAAGATTACCATATCACATATTCCCGTGTTCATCGAGGGGAATATGGCGATTTCACGTCATTAGTTCCGCACCGTGGAGCAACTGAGGCCGTGAAACGTGGACGACTCTTATAGGAGCCGTTCAGGCCATTTGTTCTAAGCTAAATTAGGTGATTATGGGCCTTCTATTGCTCTCTGCTTTTTTTGTCTCGATCCCCTGCAATCTGGAATGACCTTGATTTTTCCCCCACTTGGGTTTGTTTTTTTGGTAGTTTTTCCATCGTAGTTAATGGTTTGAAAAATGAAAAAAGGGAGCGATAAACTGAAATGTGATGGATAGCATTGTACGGTTTGGGAGTGGTGGAAAGTATCGAGGTTGAGGTGGAACAGTTACGAGCGTTTGTAATGAGTGAGCAATTGGAGATTGATTTTGTTTTTGGTAGAAGAAATTAAAATCGGGTACTAAGGAAGTAAATTTAATGTGAAATTTGAACAAGAAATATGATTTATTAATTATAAAAGTGTGCGATAAACTGAAATGCGATGGATAGCATTGTACGGTTTGGGAGTGGTGGAAAGTATCGAGGTTGAGGTGGAACAGTTACGAGCGTTTGTATTGAGTGAGCAATTGGAGATTGATTTTGTTTTTGGTAGAAGAAATTAAAATCGGGTACTAAGGAAGTAAATTTAATGTGAAATTTGAACAAGAAATATGATTTATTAATTATAAAAGTGTGCGATAAACTGAAATGCGATGGATAGCATTGTACGGTTTGGGAGTGGTGGAAAGTATCGAGGTTGAGGTGGAACAGTTACGAGCGTTTGTAATGAGTGAGCAATTGGAGATTGATTTTGTTTTTGGTAGAATAAATTAAAATCGGGTACTAAGGAAGTAAATTTAATGTGAAATTTGAACAAGAAATATGATTTATTAATTATAAAAGTGTGCGATAAACTGAAATGCGATGGATAGCATTGTACGGTTTGGGAGTGGTGGAAAGTATCGAGGTTGCGGTGGAACAGTTACGAGCGTTTGTAATGAGTGAGCAATTGGAGATTGATTTTTTTTTGGTAGAAGAAATTAAAATCGGGTACTTAGGAAGTAAATTTAATGTGAAATTTGAACAAGAAATATGATTTATTAATTATAAAAGTGTGCGATAAACTGAAATGCGATGGATAGCATTGTACGGTTTGGGAGTGGTGGAAAGTATCGAGGTTGAGGTGGAACAGTTACGAGCGTTTGTAATGAGTGAGCAATTGGAGATTGATTTTGTTTTTGGTAGAAGAAATTAAAATCGGGTACTAAGGAAGTAAATTTAATGTGAAATTTGAACAAGAAATATGATTTATTAATTATAAAAGTGTGCGATAAACTGAAATGCGATGGATAGCATTGTAAGGTTTGGGATTGGTGGAAAGTATCGAGGTTGCGGTGGAACAGTTACGAGCGTTTGTAATGAGTGAGCAATTGGAGATTGATTTTGTTTTTGGTAGAAGAAATTAAAATCGGGTACTAAGGAAGTAAATTTAATGTGAAATTTGAACAAGAAATATGATTTATTAATTATAAAAGTGTGCGATAAACTGAAATGCGATGGATAGCATTGTACGGTTTGGGAGTGGGGGAAAGTATCGAGATTGCGGTGGAATTGTTTCGAGCGTTTGTAATGAGTGAGCATTTGGAGATTGATATTGTGTTTGGTGAAAGTATAAAATAAATTAAAATCAGGTTAAAAAAGTAAATTTAATGAAAAATTTTAACCAGATATATAATTTATGAACTATAAAAGTGGGTGCTAAATTTAAATGTAATAGACATTATTGAACGGTTTTAGGGTACATGAACGGACATTATTGAACGTTGTATAGTATCGCGATATCGGTGGAGTTACTAAGAGCGCTTGCAATGAGTGAATAATTGAAGATTGATTATTAGGTTTGGAAGAAGCGTAGAAGATGAATTCGGTTTAGAGGTAGATACATTTTTTTAATTGATAATTTTGTGAAAAATTCATATAATATCTTTTCTAGAAAAGTAACACAAAACTAAAATTCTTTAAGTATATTTTATTTCTCATTTTCAAATATGTATAATTTAGTCATATAAGTATTCAACATGTGTATAGTTGTTTGGAAATTTAAATTCGTATACTAAAATTTAGTAGAAACGATTATCTTACCTCCGATTAACTAACTGTCTGTGTTATCTTAGTCGACTTTGATGCGAGTTTTTTCTAAATAAAGCTTCGAGTATAAGTGTGCGCATTTTGTCCTTGAATGGTCTGGTTTTACAGTAGATAATTTTAAGATGTATCTAAAATGCAAATAAGCTGCATAAGATAAATTCAATAAAATATATTTAAAAATTATATTAACAACTAGACCAACATTAAAAGCGTGCAAAATTTATGTAAACAACATGAAAACGAAATAAACAAATCAACAGTATAAACAAGGTAAATTTGATGAATGCATTATATCATCAACTTAGAAAAGTAAAACGAAGTTTAAAGTACATTGATGTGAAAGATGAAATGATACAGTTTGCGTGTGTGAGAGCGCTGCGAAACAGAAGACAGTGAATGACTTTTCCCAAGAGAGTTTAAAATCTACGTAACTCACATCCAGATTTATAGTAAGATTATCACAATAAATACATATCGTGAACAAATCTGAATATATATTGTGTCCTTGCTTTACGAATCGTTCAGTAACAGTATTTGTAACATGTAGTACAGTAAATGTTTTTGTGTTTCGTATAGGTTGTCCGTATTAACCAGATGGTCTCAATTCACATCACCTCGGTCAATAAAGTTTATACTATAATAAAATTTTATTTTGAGTTATTTTACATTTCTCAAGATGGTATGCTATTTATTAAAAGTAAAATAAATTCAAGTATCATATTTTTTATTTAAATTGCGAGATAGATTCGTTATAAGAAAACAGAGCTTTACTTCTATCTACTAACACAAAAATGCACAATTTAAAACTAACTTTTCGTCCCAAAGGTCTTAAAAACACGCGATTTTATTTATATCTATGAATGTCACGATTCCCTGTCTTTCCCCACGTTGGCAACGAAGAGATACTCTCCACTGATATGTTACAAGAACAGATAAGTTACAAGAACAGATAAGTTACAAGAGCAGATAAGTTACAAGAGCAGATAAATTACAAGAACAGATAAGTTACAAGAACTGATAAGTTACAAGAACAGGTAAGTTACAACAACTGATAAGTTACAAGAACTGATAAGTTACAAGAACAAATAAGTTACAAGAACTGATAAGTTACAAGAACAAATAAGTTATAAGAACATATAAGTTACAAGAACAGATAAGTTACAAGAACAGATAAGTTACAAGAACAGATAAGTTACAAGAACATATAAGTTACAAGAACAGATAAGTTACAAGAACAGATTTACAAGAACAGATTTACAAGAGCAGATAAGTTACAAGAGCAGATAAGTTACAAGAACAGATAAGTTACAAGAACTGATAAGTTACAAGAACAGATAAGTTACAAGAACATATAAGTTTCAAAAACAAATAAGTTACAAGAACAGACAAGAGAAATGCTGGATTTTCTCAGACAGTCGCAGTGCTGTCCTGCACTTGAGAGGTTGGAGGAGAATTAACGACCAGACAAGCATTAACATTATACTTAAACTTAAGACCCTATCTTTCAGGAATGAGATTCATATCCAGTGGGTACCTGCTCATGTTGACCGGCGCGGTAACGAAATTTCTGACAGCCTAGCAAAGGAGGGAACAAGTACCAATGGCGACGTCTCGGGCGTCCTCACGTACCAAGAGATAGCCACCATAAGAAAAATTGCTCTCAACAACGACTGGAAAGCACCTCCATCACATGACTGGTACCATGCAGACCATCCAGGGGCTGCCCTGGAGGTTGATGGATATAGAGCAATGCAGACTGCCATTAATAGACTTATTAGTGGCCACATTAAGTCTCTCTGCTATGACCAGGGACGTAAGACTTTTTTAACGTGTAGAAAATGCAGTTTGGCTCCGGCCTCCCCCAGTCACCTTCTTGCTTGAATGGGATGGTCAAGACTGATTTGAAAGTGAATCCTGTCCAAGTTATGGACTTCTTGAGGGTGTACGATCTTTTGGACGATCTAGACCAAGGAGAATTAGTAACAACAACAACAGAAATATGCAAAAGGTTGATAAATCAGCTATGTATGCAAACAGGGTGCACTCGCAGTACAAGTTACAGTGTGACACGGAAGATACAAAGGTAGGCTTCAAAAATAAATTATAAACATTGTGTCTTTGAATTTTAGTGGTATTGCTCTTCAAGTACGTAAATATACCTTGCCACAAACGAGATTTAATAAAAGCTGTTCACGGAGATTAAGAGACGACTAGTAGTTTTAAAAAAGGCAGATAGGATATTTTAACTAACATCACACTGGAGCAACACAATGGGTTACTGGACATTGTCCGGGATCAAACCCGAAAGACTGATTTTAGGCTACTTACTTTTGAGTTACGGTGCCGCGATAGACCAGATTATAGAGTCACGGGTTACAAACCCAAAAAAACTCTACTTGTTTGAAACTCAATCCAAACAAAGATTGGTGGATCCATAAAAGGGGGTGGGTGCACATCTGTTGCGGAATCAAATGCAGCCACTTTTGGGCGGGGAGGAAGTTTGGAGAGTGGGATGACAACAGAGGTGTTGACCTCGTCGTCTGACCATGGTTCAAAATTACGTGAAGTTGTCTTGGAATCTTTCCCTTCGGGATTGATTCCGTCCCGTCGTCAATACTTCGTTGTGTTGCTTCATTGCAACGTAAATTCAACTACCTTACCTCACGCTTTTGTTTACACTTATGTTTTGTTTTATTTCTAATGTTCGTCTACTGACCTCTTCGGACTTCGGTACTACTATTGACGAACTGACAATTACTTATGGGGAACCGTCTCTACTCTTGACTGTTGCAATCACCAACATCCATACACTTACGAACCAAGATTTGAACCCGGAACCTACTGTGAGTCGAATAGTGCTACGATCACTATATCAGGTGACTCTTGGTTGTTGTTCTGTAGTTTCGATTATTTATACATGTACCGTATGTCATTCAAATACATTTCATTGCTGTAACTAGACTATGCTAGTGTTGAATTTTTAATGAGCTGCGGTGTATAAATGTTTGGGAAGAATAGAGAAATTTTACATCTTCGCATTATGATTTTTTGTTAATTCAAAGGAAACAAATATTCTAGCAAACGCGTATCATTCCATCAATATTAAAAATAAAATAAAATCTCAGGACGAGAAACAACATTTATTTATAGACAAGAAATAAAACCGGCATACATCTCCAACCGGACTACAGAACGACTGCACTCTCTCTTCTTAACACAATTGACGCTTGCACTTTCATAGGGGGACATGCGGAGAAGGGAGTACGAAAACACCTTAGAAACAACAAATAAACAGTTCCTCGTTCCGATTGGTGAGGAGAGAAGAAAAACATTGGTGTTCTGCTGCAGTATATATTTGTAAATTACAGCTTTCGTTAAATTACTCGATTAGGGATCAATTAAAGTAAGAATATATGTATAGTTAATTTTTAATTTGGAATTAACTATTCAAATTGTTAAAATAATAGCATCCATAAATCATGAGTAATTTTATAAATAAGCTTCCTATTCGAACTGATTATCTCAAGGCTTATGAATAACAATTTTTTATTAACTATGTTGAGAACATTATTGAAATGCATTGTATTTACATAGATAATTCCTGAATACTTCCAAGCAAATAAACTATCACATCCAAATGAATATGTATATATACTTATAATAAACTGTACCAAAAGGTAGAAACTTATTTAAAAAATTTAACAATTAATCAATGAAATATTTTTAAGTAATTAAATACATCAAAGCATATAGAATAGTTATAAATTTTATTTTTCCAGAAAATGACTAATTTCCTTAGCAATAAACATGTGTGCTGTCAGATCAAAACTTCTGTACATTTTTAACAGTTTATTCTTCGAGAATATCAGAATTTTCAATTAAAGCTTTCATAATGACGCATATAGATGAAATCGTGTATTTAAATTGTTATTTCAAGGAACGATTCATTTTCAGTATTTCCAAAATGCGATTCCTCATTTTTTTTCCTTGCATATGTTATACATTCATTGTAATCAAATGTAAATAGTTTTAAAACTAACGTTATTATAACTATGTAAAACAGTTTCATGCTTCACCTGAATTTAGGAAATGTGTAATTATCTAGTTACTAATGTCTAATTATTTTTATACTTTATTCGAAAACACAAGCTAACTTTTAAAAGTTTTATAATTTTACTAGATTTTTAATTATTGACTACTAACATTTCTGGTTTCCTCTCGTGATAAGTTATTACTCATTTAAAATTTAAAAAAACCGTATTTGTACTACCATGATTGCTTTGAGAAGCAATATTCCATTTCGGATTTTTGTAAACTCATGTCTAACGCTTCAGAAAGAGCTTATAAAAGTATGTTCAAATAGAATTATAATATTAAAAGGCAAACTACATGTATCATACATTAAAGTTACATACATTATAATTATACATACATTATAATTATATATCATTATAATTATACATACATTATAATTATATATCATTATAATTATACATACATACATTACGATTATAATAGTTAACGTATGATTATATGTTACAAATTATGTAACAACTAAGTCTGTATAAATTTTCTTTTCAGCATTAACATGATATTTAATAATCCAATTTATGGAATACCTTCCAGTCTTAACGTTCTTTCTTATTTGCAAGATCTTTCCAGACTAATTTTTGCATTAATCTGCATCTTACATCCATTTTGATTATAAAAAAAATCCAAAGCCAGCTTAACTTGTCACAAGCCCGTGTCGTTGATAACTTAAGCATTGAAATATTGACATCTTCTTGGAACATTTTACGTCTTAACAGGTATAAACATTTAAATGCTTTTTTTCAACATGATTTTAAAGATATTTTTCATAAACTCTTCCTCATTAAAATCCTACTCCATTCAAATTGCACTTCCTAGAATATTCATTTGTGTTCTTCTTTCCGGAGATGTTAGTTATTTCTTACAAACCAATCCTGCTAAAATATTTTAAATATACATTAACTTGTAAATTGAAAAATCTTTTCGTATTGAAAAATGAATTCCTGGCATTTATATTTATTTTACACATAGCTATATGTATAAAAATATGGTTTCATATATACTTCAAGTAACACTTTTTTGGTTTTCAACTCTTGGAATGGATATTCATCGGTCTTAAGGAATAAATAAAATGTGATGTTGTAATAATGATTGCAACATAGAAAACCAAAGAAAAAAAATCGAACTGCGAAGAGATCCCGTCGGCGTGACGTCACAATCTCTTGCGAAATTATAAATATTTATTGAAAAATTACTTATTAAAAGAAAATCAAATGTATAAGATATCTATCTGACGTAAAATTTTCCTCAGATTTCAAATCATTTGAAATTTTCAATCTATATTTAACGATCCCGATTTTACAAAAAAGAACTAAACAAAGCCAGTCAGAAGGGTTTTATTTCTGTTGCTTTCCTTCGCTATGGAATCGTTAGAGTGCAGGAAATTTAAACTGTGATTTCCCTAATCTCGAAACAAACGAAGGTCATTCTTTGCAGCGACCTTCAAATTGTAAAAAATATAAAAGTTTCACTTTAAAAATTATTTATTTAAAGAAAATCATATTTTTAGGTACCGATCTAATGTAAAATTTTCCGCAGATTTCAAATCCTTTGAAATTTTGACTCTATCTTTAATGATCTAGTATATTGAAAAAAGAACTACAAAACTCCAGTTAAAACTTTTTATTTGTTTTGTTCATTGGTCTGAAAGCGTTCAAACGGAAACACGAAAGAAAAAAATTTAGAATCTGTAATCTTTTATGCTGTTACCATTCTAAGAAAAACAATGATATTTAAATATGTCATTAAATTAATTTTTAAATGTTCTAGATTGAATTTTAAAATTCGGGCGTAGTACGAAAATTGCCAAAAATTAGGACTATCAATGTGCCGAATGCCATTGCTGTAAATGCCATAGATTCGTCAGGAACGTGCACATAACAAACAAACAGACAGGCAAACACTTCCTTTTATAACTGTAGAGATACGTGCGTTTGTCTAAAACTTTTTATATTTGCTCCAAATTATAGTTTTTTGTTTGAAGGCCAACTCTTGCAATATGAATTCATCGATCCTATATCATTTAGTTCACTGGTCTTATGTAATGTTTAAAATGAAACTAGATAAAAATGATTATAACATACAAATTAAACACCCTTATTAAACACACGTTTATTTGTCTCAAAATTTATACATTCGCTTCAATTTCAGTAAATAAGTTTTTTATTTTCTACTTCTGGAATATGAATTCACAGGTCTTATGGTATGATTGAAATCTGAGAAGGTTATAATGATTATAACACAGGAAAACTAAAGAACATATCGTCGTTTTCCAAGTGGAACACTAAATCAAAAAGCATAGTTGTGAGGAAAGGAAAAGGGAAAAAATTGTACTCCTTATACTTTACTCACTACATGGGTTTCTCTAAGAAAAATAACTTACATGCATAGGAAAATAACTAATTGAGCACACATATTACCAGTCAAAATATGACTACATTCTCGTTTAGAAAAGCTGAAAATTTTCTATCTTGAAAATTTTGACCTAATGAGTTTTACATGTAAGCTCACGAAATTACTTTTTCTAACTTATTTCATAATCTTCTACAAGGATTCAGTTTACAATACGAATTCTTAAAGCTGATATTTGTTAAATACGCACTCATCCGTCTAATTTAAATATTAACTTCAACTAAATACCGCGATCAAATTCCATGAAACGGTACATTTTACACAGTATTCCATTTGTTTAAAAAAATAAATAATTATATTCTTCAACGCGTTGTTATTTGTATACTTTAGATAACAGTTTGGTTATTTTGGAGATGAATGTGAATTTACAAATCTCATTGGATAATAAAAATGCGACTGCATAATGCGATCATACCATAGAAAACTAAATAAAATTTAAAGTACTTTTTTTAAACTTATTTCATATTGTTTCCTCGGTATTTCAGTTACCAGAAAAAGTAATGTATACTTCAACGCATTATTACTTAGAAACTAGAAATAAGTTGACTTTATTTTAGATTTTCAACTCTTGGAATGTGAATTTACCAATCTTATTGGATAATTAAAATGTGACTGCATAATAGTGATTATAACATATAAAACTAAATAAAATTTAAAGTACTTTTTAACTTATTTCATATAGTTTCTTCAGTATTAATATTGCCAAAAAAAATAATATGTATACCTCAACGGCATTGTTACTTAAAAACTGAAAATAAGTTGGATTTTTTTGGTTTTCAGCTCTTGGAATGTGAATTTACCGGTCTGATGGAATAATTTAAATCTGACTGGGTAATAATGATTGTAACATAGAAAACTTGAGCAATTTTAAGGCACTCCTTAAACTCTTTTCATAACCTTCTACAAGAATTCGATTTTTAGTACGAATTCTCAAAACTGACTTTTTTTTAAACACTCTCCCATTTGTCTAAAAAATAAGGATTCGTTTCAACGAATATCCAAAAGCACATGTTGTAAGAAAAATAACAATTTCCTTGATATTCCTATTTGTCTAAAAAAAGTAGAATATTCATCAACGGATTGTTACTTATATACTTCAAATAACAGAGTTTTGTTTGTTGTCAACTCTTGAACTGTTAACTCATAGATCTTATGGAATACCTAAAATGTGAGAGAGTAATAATAATAGGCAACAAAAAAACTAAAGAAAATTTAGAGTACTTTTTTTTAAACTCATTTCATAACCATCTACGATCATTCGCCTTACACTGCGAATTCTCAAGACTTACAACTTATTAAATATGCACTCCCTTTTGTCCAAAAATTTAAATTTATGCTCCAACCTATTTCCAAACCATATTCGAGGAAGAACAGTTCTCCCAGCATTCAACCCTTCCGGAATGCGAACTCACCGGTCTTTGTTATGCCCTAAAAACTGAAGAAAACCGATGCTTTTTTTACGATCTCTGGAAGTTGATTCCCCCCCCCTTCTTGGAACGTTTCTAGTTTTCAGGAAAATGGTAAAACGCAGTCTTTTCATCCGCATCCTCCGATCCCAACCTTTTTTCTCCACCTCTTCTCATCCCTCCGCCCCGAGACGTGCCCATCCTCCAAACCCCGGTCACGAAAATCATTTCGAAGAATGCGGTCTAGCTACCGCTACACCCTTAACCCAAGGGAAGGAGAAATACAAAATTATATTGGGAAAAAAATAAAGCATATGGTGACGGGTGGAAGCATATATACGCTGCTTTCCCCCTCCCCCTGCATGTTACACACGATCTCATTCTGCGCTACATCTCCTGGAACTCAAACAACGTTGGACGAGGGATGGATATACGAGTTGTGTGTCAACAGAGGGAAACGAGCGTATATACCCCAGCAGGATGTCTGGTGCTCTTTGCTACGGCTTTCTACGCCTGCTTTCTACAAACACATTCTGTATACAACATGCTTGTAGTTGTGGAATGTTCACCCAATGTGGTAGTTTGGTGCTCAGTGGGGAAAATTGCATGCGGAGTTACCCGAACGTCATCTTATTTATTTGAGAGGGATTTCGGTTGTAATGCTGGGTTGAAATAAAAACACCTTTTGCGGGTTGAGGAACTTGGCATCTTTTGCTTTGCTTATCAGCGGAAAGTTGCTTATCAGTTCTGAGCTCAATCGAACCAAAGACTGTCGAGTGCGTGTTGGCTGATGGATGTTGAATCTGTTGTGACCTTTTTTTAACGTCAGTGTGTTGTGGAAGTTTGGGATGACGATTGGAAGCCCATACGCTTCGTCCCACCTACCAAACTATGTTGGACACGTTCTCATTCTGGATGATATCTCCCAGAACTCAAATGTCCAATGAGGGATGTATATACGAGTTATGTTAACAGGGGGAATCGAGCGTAAATACCCCAGCAGTATGTCTGGTGCTCTTTGCTACGGCTTTCTATGTCTGCTCTCTACAAACAGATTCTGTATACAGGCTTGTAGTTGTGGAATGTTCATCCAATGTGGTATTTTGGTGCTCAGTGTGAATAAATGCACACGGAGTTACCCGAACTTTATCTTATTTTTTTGACAGGGGTTTTAGTTGCAATAAAAACGGCTGTTGTGTGTGATAATTGATGAACTTGGCACCTTTTGATTTGCTTACCTGCGTTATGTTGGGTTATGTCAAAAGAAACACCTTTTTGTTAAAGGGGACTTTATAGCTCGGCTAGGGGAGTTAAGGATTAGCAACCAAACGGTAGCTAGTTCTAAACTCGATCCAACGAAAGAACATTTTGTAAGTGGTGGATGATGTATAATGGCTATGTCGTGGTCTCAAATGTCAATGTTGGTGTGTTGTGGAGGTTTAGAGAGTGGGGTACCAGTTCAAGTAATGTTATCGTCATCTGACCATTGTTCAAAATTATGAGATATCCTTAAATTCCTTCTTTGGGATTGATCCTGAACCATCACCAATAGACCGATGTATTGCTCCAATGCAGCGTAAAAAAAACTGCTTACCTTCCCGTTTAAAAGCGTTTTCATTTGGTCCATCGACCTTCTAATGAAAAAGACGGATAATGTGCGCATTTTCGTGCAATTTCTTCTGGTCGTTAGGTTTTGAAGATCCGTCGCGTTGTTGAGGCAAAAAGGGTGAATTCCAATGAGGGAAAATTATTGAATGGTTAAAGGGATAATCTAGCATGATTAGAAATATTAGTTTGCTCTTCCATATCTAAACGGTTCAAGTTAATTCGTAAGCCCACGAGACCTATCTTTCTGAGATCTTACTACAACAATTCCACCCATATACTATGTCTATATCATTAGAAGATCGAGGATTTTGCCTCAGAATCATATTCATGTGCAAGCTCTTCAAACAGATTTTCAGCTACTTAACCGGGCAATAATAATTTATATCGACTAAACTATTTCAGAAATTGCATGTTCACTTCAAAATTCTCCCGATTATTTTAGTACTACTTCTTTTGCTGGTCCATTTTGACCCTGTTGGTTATTTACCACATCCACCTTCTTCCATGCATTAGTTTTATAAACCTGACCAATTCAATAAACGGAACATTTGTGACTTAACATTACTTTCTTTACACTATCTTTTCATTGTTGGTCTATTTTAACCTGTGACTTGATAGTTTAATACATCCTTCTTCTTCATTTATGTGGATCATACACCTGATCCATTCAGTTAAAGGACAATAAAGTGAGATAATATTATTCTTATTACTTTACTTTATCGTTGTTGGTCTATCTTAACCTACTACTTGATAATTTACCTCGTTCTTCTTCCATTCATTAAGTTCCATAAACTTGGTCGATGCAATAAAAGAACAATTTGAAGACATATTATTCTTTCGCCGATATTTATCTGCGACACAAAGCAATTCCATTTCTTCGAAAATTGATTAAGCTCCACAAAAATTATTTCAGAATCACCCCATGGGGTGGATATAATTCATCCCATTTCAGTCCGGAATCTGTTTCAGAATCACGTATTTTCGTGGAAATCCGATATCCATATGAGCTTACGATAAAAACTTAAACCTGTGAGTTGATTCCGCTGAATATCTCGTATCTATTCTATACACTTACTTTATTAAAAATCGATTTTTGGTAAGATTTTTTGCAAGAGTCAATTTGTGGAATTGAACACAAAAATAAAACTTGGACGTTTACGTAAATCTTTGGTGTTTTTTATCTGAAAGTATAAAATTTAATTGTGATTGTGGCTTGCTGGAGTAAAACATAACCACATTTTTAAGTACGTAGTAAATAATTTCTTAATTTAATTAACGTGGTGAGTAATTTTTCTTAAGTTCTCAAGCTTTATTTGAAATGTTGGTTATTTTTTTAATGTTATGTGTAAATATGTATTTTTCAAATGCCATGTGTCTTTAAAAGAAAAATAATAAACTTAGAATACTTGTTAATACGATACAAATAATGGTATTATGTAGGTATTTTAATTAACGTCGAACTGGAGCAAAGTGACGGGCTATTGGCGATGATTAGGGATAACAACCTAAGTGAAAGATCGGAGTGCAACACAATGTTAAATTTGAACGATGGTCAAATGACGAGATCAAACCTTAGCTGGCACCACCTTCTACAAACTTACACACGATGCCAGCGTACAAAAAAAAATATCAATAAGCACTACCCTAAAATAATTGATCGGACGCCAAAGGATTTGCATAAAATCCGACTGCTTTTTTTAGGGTGTTTTTCGTGGTATGACCTGAGACCTTTGCATGTTTTTCCTGGTAAATTAAACGCCAATGCCTTCATGAACATTTTGGACAATCAGGTTCTTCCTACGCTATGGCAATTTTATGGAATGGACGAATGTTACTTCCAGGACGACAACGCTCCATTTCATGTTCCAGCCTCTGTCGAGCAGTGGTATCAAGATATGGATGTAAGACGTATTCCCTGGTCTGCTCAGAGTCCCGACCAAAACCCCATGGAACATTTGTGGGACGAGTTAGAGTGACCCTTACGGACCAGGGAACCACATCCGAAAAATACAGGTGAGCTGGCGACATTCTTGCAGCAGGAATGAACACAAATACCCATAGCTGTGCATCAAAACCTTGTTCAAAGTATTCCCAGAAGGGTTAATACTGCAATTGCAGCACGTGAGGGACCATCCCCCTATTAAAGCATGTATTATTTCCCTTATACCATCACATCTTGCTGTCAGGTCCATTATTGTAGGTAGTGTATGTATATATATATTGAGTCATCCGGAAAGTTCTGCGCGAAGCTGGCTTTGTTATTATTATTTTGTTAATGCTGACAAGGAGTGACTTTCATTGAAGCAGATGTTTATATTTTGGTCTTTTCTGCTTACGCTACATATTTATAGCATTTGTGGCATAATTTTGTCTCTCTGCAGTGCTAAGACAGGAGAACCAGAAAGTTCATTTTAGCCATGTAATGCTCGTAAAATGTGAGCTGTATATGAACATAGTGCTGTTTCTGAGGCCACAGTTCGAGGGTGGTTTGTTAAATTCAAGGAAAAGGTCATAGGGTATGTCAAATGAACCTACCCAATTAACATCGAGAAGGGGAGTGCATCCCAAAAATGTAGTGCTTTCTGCATGGTGAGACAACAAAGGAATTGTTTATTATGTATTTTTGCTTCAAATTCAGACGGTAAATTCGGAAAAATACTGTTATGAAATAGCAGTATTAAAAGCATAAATCCAAACAAAGCGGCCAGAAATGACCAATCGACGAGATGTTGTCTTCTAGCATGACAATGCTCGGAGGACACACATTTCGATGAATGTCAGATAAAAACTTATTGAGTATAGGTGGGATGTTTTGTGTCACCTGCGTATTCACCAGACCTTACCCCCCCCCTCAGATTTTCACATCTTCAAATCACCTAAAAACTTTGAACGGCCTGGAGTTCAATTCTTTCGAGACTGTCAAACAGCACCTCGATAACTTCTTTACAAATAGGCCTAAGGATTTTTTTAAAGAAATTTTCCAGCTGCCAGAAAGATGGCAAAAGGTCAACGAACAAAATGGTGCTTGTGTGATTTTATAAAATTTTCTTATGTTTTTGTACTGCTTCGTGGTATTTATCTTAAAATTCGCGCAGAACTTTCCGGACGACTCAATATATATTCAACAACCAATTCCCCCGCCTCAACGAACGTGCTCAGTGCAACTCACCGACGTGCCAAAACAGAAACTAGAGGTCAATATCCCCACCTCAAAGAACGTGTCCAGCGCAACTCACCAACGTGCCAAAACAGAAACTAGAGATCAATTCCCCAGCCTCAACGAAGGTGTCCAGTGCAACGGTCAAAACAGACGACTACGCCAAAACAACGAACGTGCTCAGTGCAACTCACTGACGTGTCAAAAAAGAAACTAGAGGTCTATCTCCCAGCCTCAACGAACGTGTCCAGTGCAACTCACCGACGTGACAAAACAGAAACTAGAGATCAATTCTCTCGCCTCAATGAACGTGTCCAGTGCAACAGTCAAAACGACGCCAAAACAAAAGCCAAACAAGAATCTAAGGTAGAAACAAACCTTTTTATTAAGCATGTATAAAAATACGAAGAAAGAAGACCTCATAAAGGTTGTTCAAGAAATTGATGAAATTGTACCGGAAGGTGCCACTGTGATCAAACTAAATAAATTATTGAGAAAAATGATACGTTTAAACAAGACCCAGAATTTATAAAAGATTTAATAAATTCAATCGCCGAAGAAAGAAAGGATAAAGAATTCGAAAACAAAATAGCACGAGAACTCGAATTAGCTACTATAAGGAATAATGCAGGAGCAAACCAATCTCCAATCGGAAATAATACTAGAATTAACGACACATCACCGCCGAACATAGAAAGTTTTTTAAAGTGTTAAAACGCTAAGTATGCCAGTCCCAACTAAAGCAGAAAATTACTATTTATTTTCCATTCGCTCGAACGTGCCTTTTAAACTAAAAACGTGCCACAAGAATACAAATCAGAAATATTAATTAACATTATTCAAGAAAAAGCTGCCAATATCTTCCTACAAGTTCCAGAAAATGAAATGAAAAACTACGAACAGGTCAAAGCACAAGAATGTCTCACTAATTTCCGTAGGTGCCAAAGATTTACTATTGAAACACATACTCAATTTGCAGCAAGATTAACTAGAGCATTCGAATATTATTGCAGATTTCAAGATGTCAATAACTTAAAATCTTTGTGTCAACAAATGGTTTTGGACAAACTTTATAGTACTCTAGAAAGGGATACACAATCACATATTTCAATTAGATCTGGCGAAAATTGGTTTAGACCACCGCAACTCCCAAAAGAATGTGACATCTATATATATACTTCGCTTCAAAGCGCAAATCACTCAGTAAAACTTCGGTTTTCTAAAAAAGTGGAGCCGTTATCTAACACCCGTGATACGTCATGATGCCGAGGGTGTAACGAGGCGGCCGTCTAAACAGACTCCAGAGGAGTCAACTTAGACGGGCAGAATACGTTGGAGAATGGGCAACACAGACGGCTGTCATGGTTTATTTTATTCGAGAAACAAAACCAAGTGCCTTTTTTATTCTCTTGTCCAAAGTTTCTAACTTTGGGATCGTTGAAGATAGAGTGACAATTTCAACGGATTTCAAATCAGCATAAAATTCTACGCCAAATCGATACCAAAAGCAGTTTTATCATTCAATTATTTAACATTTGATTATTTAATCATTTATTAAATAATTAATTATTTATTGAAATAAAATCACATTTATTGTATCGATCTGGTGTCACATTTTCCGCAGATTTCAAATCCGTTGAAATTTTCATTCTGTGTTTAACGATCCCGATTTTGCAAAAACGAATTAATCAATGGCAATCAAAAATGTTTATTTATTTTGCTCCTCTTCGCTGGAATCGTTTGGAGCAGGAAATGAAATCTTGGCGCTACAAGAGAAAAAACGTTCCCCAACTGTTTGAGACCGCTATGACGATAGTCATGGAAATGGCAGCTCCGATAATTTTCGTTACGCTCACCAACAACGCTTTCTAGGAAACCAACACCATCTGTTAATATAAACAACGTTTTAGTGACGTCACCCACATCTACATCACAGCCGCTTTCTTAGGAAACCGAAGCTTAACGCACATACACTCCAGCCTAAATTCGATAACCGTTATAGAGAAACGCCACACGAACAGTTTCGAAGACAAGACAACCCAACGCGAGGATTTTACAATTGCACAGAAACTCACTCAGACCAAAAAATTCGAGATATAATCGAAACAACCCTGTGTGTGAAATCGTAAGCCACAAACCACAGAAACGAAAAGAATGCGTCAATACATTGAAATACGAAAAAATTTTAGTTAAAGGTAAAAAATTTAAAACCCTCATCGATAACTGAACAGTTATATCCTGTATTAAAGAATCACACCTCTCCCCAGAAGCGAAATATGAAGGTTCCATTACGTTGAGAAAGGCGTTCGGTAATTGTCAAACAGGCAAAAACTACACATCTTTTTGAAGCATTACCCAATAACACTACAAACACTATGACCATTCATGTAGCAGTTTGCAAAAATTTATGTGACGACTTCATTATTCCCCCGAACATATTGGACAATCTAAAAACAGAACCCCATCGAATTGATGATGATGATGTCGTGTCTACGACGAGTCTTGTTCAAATGATGCCATGAGCAGTTATCACAGCTCTAGCAATATCGACTATATTGTCCTCGTACAGGTTCGGTTCCGAGAAAAGGACCCCGACTTTAAATAGATCCGCAATTATTGCTGGACATTCGAAAATGTGAGCTGGTGTTAACTCCATATCTGGGCAGTTATTACACTTTCTGTAAGATCTATTACCCTCGCTGTCAATCTTCATTTCTCTGTAATGACCTGTTCTTAACCTGGCTATGGTTTTGGTAATTACTCTATCCTCATTGATATTACAAAGCTGATGCTTAATTGAGATCGAAGGTTCTCTCAATTTGAAGTTAGCTAGGGCATTTGCGTCCAGCAGGGTGACATTCACATTGTCCTCATTGTTTAGATTTCTAGCCTCTTTTGCTAGTTGGTCAGCAGTCTCGTTGCCTGAAATATTAACGTGTGCGGGCAACCACTGGAGTGTGCAGATCTTTCCCAAATGTTGAATTTCTCTTAGGTGGGAGCATATTCTGCTGATGATCGAGGAGTCTCTTTTTAGTATTGCTTGTAGGGCAGCTCTTGAGTCACAGAAAATAACTACACCCTCAGCCTTCGAACCCCATCGAATTGAAATCCACAAAAGCACAGCTGACAGCGAAGCTATAAAAAAAATTATCGCATATTAAATGAAACTATAAAAAAGCAAAATGAGGAATCGCAGCGGAAAGAACAACAAAACAGTAGACTAAACACATCCCTCGACGCCTTCGATTATTTGTTTTTATTTAATATGGAACTTGATGCGTCTTGACAGGAAGTTGATACTTTGCACATCTGGGATTTGAATTTACGGGATGAGCTAACACAAAACATCAAAGATGCACAAACGAAAGACGAGTTAAAAGTATTAAAAAAAACTACTTAAACACTCTTCAACATCAGATTACACATTAAGGCCCCGTTCACGTGAGAAGAAATCTAACACGCGTTTGATGTTGACACAAAACGCGTGCAGTCAAAATACATAGAGTTCTACTGGAGCGTTCACATGCAGAAAACTGCTGAATCGGGCGTTTTTATTGCTTCCGCGGGCCGAGGGGAACCGATAATTCGAACGTCTCGGCTGAAGTTCGAGATACATAGGAACAGTGCTCCCCAGCATTTTTATCGCCGCGGACCGGATGATCGTTTGATAATTTTAACGCGGCCCGCTGAGAAGGGGGGGGGGCGTTGATTGTTTATATTTTAGATTGTTTTGATTTAATAATTTTAATTTAATTGTCTTTAAACATGCCTTCAAAATATAATACAGTTACACCAAAAAATGAATATAAAGTGATTTAACATTTTAACTCACTAGAACGCTAAATCAATGAGAACCCGGAGCTTGTTTCATTGCAACAAGACGGCTTCATCTGGGGGTAATAAGAGACAATGACACCCGAAGTGTGTTGCTTATGTCCAGTTTATTCCGTTGTTTTGTTTTGGTTGCTGTCAATGCAGAAAACCCCGTTTACACCGATAGGTTGTCAGAAATGGCAATAGGGATTTAAGTGCTGTGGTGACAATCTCAGGGTATTCCGACATGACTTTAATCCAGAACAAAGGCAGAGTTGTCTCGAACGTAGTTTTAAGGCCGCATTCATTTGCAATCTCCAGCAGTTGATCTTCTTGCACAGACATGCTATATTTGACTGATTTGTTGACAAATGGGTTGCGGATCCATTCCTTACTAGTTCGTGGGTCTTTTGTAGTTGGGTAGTAGCGATCAAACTCTTTTAAAAGCAAAGACAGGTGATCGTGCACCAACTGGGTGAATGAATGTTTAGGCTCAGTCTCGCCTAAAATCCCCGCTAATGTCTGAAACATGTCCAAAATGCCTCTGTTCACGCGCCGTCCCCACAACTTCAGTTTGGCTTTAAATGCAGCTACTTTGTCTGCCAACTTGAAAACAGCTGTCACATTTGTCAAAATTGGAAAATAGAGAATTCAGAAATCATATCTGAAGCTCTAGTAACAGAACAAATTTCAAGTTCTGATTTACCGCCTCCTAATTTGAGTGGAAATTTCATAGATAAGAACACCACAAACACGAGAGAAATTCACCACAGTAAATAAAATGGAAATAATTTAATGTTCCTTGGGCGGCCCGGTATCATTTGATTCACGGATCGGTATCGGTCCGGGGGTTGGGGACCACTGCTTTACTCCACCAAAATAGCTATTAATCCATTTGAATCACCTTATTTTTGCTTTTTTTTATTGGTAATGTTTTAAGTTTTTTATCTCATTTATATTAGCTCTTATCTACTTTAGTAAATTGAATACGAATTAGTAAATTTAATAAGTTTGTCATTATCTCTTTTTAGATATGACTAATATAGAAGATAAAATTACAAAAACTTATGTAAACTGATCTAATAGCTATTACGTTGATACATAACGAATGCTATCATCAGTACCAGTAGACACATAATGCCTATATAAATTTCGTATATTATTTTAAATATAATGAGAATAAATGTTTGGCGCAGTTCTTCCCACGCGAACGCGTGACTGGCGACTGAGACATCAATCCACACCACGCGCTGGCGCGAGATTGGCAGAGAGAGTGTTAATTACTTAAAATCCCTTGATAGCTACATATTTCAAATCGTACCTTTTATTCGTTTTAAAATTAAGTAACTAATACTTCCTTTACTTTTTAGGATTTCTGCAAAACTTCTCCAAAGGATAATTTCCAGTGTTTTTTACCTTGAACATATTCAACATGCTCAAAACATAAGAGAAAATGGTTCAAGTCAGCGCCCAAATGTATTCCTACGGTATGGAACTCTATGAATTCCAGTCTACTAACAAATTCACTGCTTGGAAAATATGGAAAAAGTTGAAAAATATGACTTTTTCTTTTAATACCCTAACTGTAATTGTTTTTATGACTTTCAAGTGCTTGTACGCAATATTCAAAAGCTTGTTTACAGAAAAGACAAACGATGAAGCCAATTGTGAGGAAAGATGGAACAACAAAACTTTTAAACATCCAAATATCGGTAAGTTCTCTTGATTAAAAAAAAAAAAAAAAACATTTGTCAGAGCGAAAAAAACGACATACTTTTTACAATTATACATTGAAACTTTGATTAACCATCAGGGTCGAGACCGTTATAGTTAATCGAATAGACGGATAACAGAAAAACCTTAAACAACAACCCACCCCATCCGTTGCATATGAACTATTGGTAAAAAAACTTATTTACGAATTGGAAACACTCACTACCAAAAGTTAAGCAAGAAAGGTAAAATGCAAAAAAAAAAACGACAAGTACAGCTTTGATTGACACGAAATTCGGCAAATAGTTTTATTCGTGAGACAAAAGTAAGAATTAAATACAAAGATGAAAACAATATTGAATTTTCATAAATTATAAGATGAAGTCCTATTGGAGTCATTAACAAAATGATTTTTAAATCCAAAACAAATAAACAAAATTGGCAACAATAGAGTATGTGACCACCCTCAATACACAACCCTCAAATAAACAAATAAACAAAATTGGCATCAATAGAGTATGTGACCCTCCTCATACAAAGTTCACAGCGTGTGACCATGCTTTCCATGAGGCGATCAACCATCCCAGAGTCAAGTAATCGCCATTCCTCCTGTAGAGCAGTTTGCAACTCTGTGACACTTTCTGGGGTGGGAAACGTGCAGACACAGCATGGCTGAGGATATCTTAAAGATTTTCAATGGGATTAAGGTCGGGCGAGTACGCCGGCCAAACCATATGCGCAATCCCCATCACTATCCAGGTAGTCGTCGACGATGGGGACGCTCATTATCCTCCATTAAAACGAAAGAATGTTAATGTGACTTCCAAGACGACAACGCTCCATCTCATATTGCAGCCTTTGTCAAGCAGTGGTATCCAGATATGGATGTAAAACGTCTTCTCTAGCCTGCTCAGGGTCCCGACCTAAACCACATAGCTGCGTTTCAAACCTTGTTTGAGGTATGCCCAGGAGGATTGCTAGTGTAATTGCAGCACGTGGGGAACCATCCCCGTATTTGTGTATTTTTTCCCTTATACCATCACTTCTTGCTGTCCGGTCCATTATTGTAGGGTAGTAGATATATATGGATACGATACCTAAAAATAACCACTTATTACAATTCTCACACTAGACCCGTCCCCTAACTTCCCAGTTTCCTCTTAGTATTTTTTCTCTCTTGTTCAATAGGTCAATATATCTTCCTACCCCTTGTGACCTCAGAACCTCGCTGTATTTTTGACCTCCCACGAACATGTTTCTTTCAAATTACCTGTCTAAGATCAAATTACTCCTTCGTTTAACTACCGACTTCTACCAATGCAATTTCTCGCAAGATCCAATGATCCTTTGGTCTTTCTTTTAATTCTTATCACTCTGGCGAGTTCCATGTGAACTATGTACTTTTTCCTTGAGCCCCTTGTAATAGGGAGCCGTCCTCAGAGCCGTCCTAAACTTCGTACTCTCAACAACCTCCATACGTTATTAGTTTGCTATTTATGTAATAAAGAATCTTTTTAGAATTTCTGCCTCACCATTTGAGGAACCAGCATTCATTCCACACCAATGGATCATCCTCATCCGGTTGCCTAATACCACTCTTGATACTCCGTCACGACTGCAGGCTTATAACTTCTGTTATTATGAAATATATATATATATATATATATATATATATATATATATATATATATATATATATATATATATATATATATATATTCAGAACTATAGTCCGTTTTTCTATAAGCTTTATAAAGTAAGCTCTCTATAGACTAGATCTAGAGAAATCTCAATACAATGTCGGTAGAAACCTTTTTCTAAGAGCTGTATAAAGAAAGGTTTATATAAATCCATTGAATGTCTGTAGAAACCTCTCTAGAATTATATAGAATTAATTCTACAGAAGCTCATTTTTTGTTTATAGCTAAAGCAAAATTTTTTTTATAGCTATAAGCAAATATTTTTGCTATAAGCTTTATAAAGTAAGCTCTCTATAGACAAGATCTAAAGAAATCTCAATACAATGTCGGTAGAAACCTTTTTCTAAAAGCTTTATAAAGAAAGGTTTATATAAATCCATTGAATGTCTGTAGAAACCTCTCTAGAATTATCTAGAATTAATTCTATAGAAGCTCATTTTTTGTTTATAGCTAAAGCAAATTTTTTTATAGCTATAAGCAAATATTTTTATAGCTATAAGCAAATATTTTTGCTGTAAGCTTTATAAAGTAAGCTCTCTATAGACAAGATCTAAATAAATCTCAATACAATGTCGGTAGAAACCTTTTTCTAAAAGCTGTATAAAGAAAAGTTTATAGAAATATATTGAATGTCTGTAGAAACCTCTCTAGAATTATATAGAATTAATTCTATAGAAGCTCATATTTTGTTTCCCAATTTTGCTTTTGTGTAGAATTCTATACTTATAAATTTCTATAGAATAGGAGTTTGTTAGTTCTCTAAACAAATCTTGTAGAATTTTCTTCCTATAAAAACTAAATTTTGTTTCTCTACTGAGTTTTATGGAACTTTATTAAAAAATTTCGTAAGGAAAGTATTTGTGGGCCTGAAATAAATTTTAAGTTGCTTGAACACTTTTTATTGGTGTTGCATCCCGAGGAAAGAAGAATCTTAAATATGAGGTTAATATATGAAAATGAAGCAATGAATACAAACATAATGGAGGGAAGTATTTTTTATTGAGTTTATAAATAAGATATTTCATGGAATGTGATTTTAGGTTTTTCGAATAACAAAAGTAAAAGAGGTGATTATACAGATGCTCCAAAAATAATTGTTGATAAATCAAATTTCTCAAAAGTCAGTTTTTAAAGTTTTCGTCGGAATGTTTTCTAAGTAATTTCTATGTACTCCAGTTCTGCGTTGCTTGTATTAATGGCATTATTTCGGTCAAAATCGACGAGTCCACAGTCCATTCTGTTTCGATTGATGTTTTTCTCTGCCGTGACTCTATTTATGCGATGGTTAGTACCACTGAGAAGTCAAGACAAAATTGTCTGAGACTCCTTTGGTATCATCTGAAAGATTTGTGGCAGGATCTGCGGCTGGTGCGTCAACAGCTTCTGCAGCAGCAAGTAGGGCTCTTTCTGCCATCTCGTCTTCGATGGTGCGCAAGCGCAAGTCCATGAATTCATCAGGGTGTTCAGCATTCCACTCTGCGAGGTAGTCGCGTTCAACGTAGGGTTGCTCTTTCTGTTTCTTGGCCTCCTTTTTTGCCTTTTTCTTCTGGCTTCGCTTTTCCCGAAACTTCCTTCTGAAATAGCAGGTCGGTATTTATTAATTTTCCAGTAAAGGAAGGACACATTATATGTATTTAAAACCAACAGTTTATGAAAAAACGTAATTTTAACAGACACCGAAAGGCACACAAATAAGTAATTTAAGGAAGATATAAGGAATAGATTACACACTTACATCTGTTTCTCGATCCAATCCAACATCTTGAAAAGTGAATAAGATGTCTATAAAAATGGCGTAAATAGCACTGAAAAGTACTGTTTGTAAAAACGTCGGTAAAATTGACGTAGGTAGCACTGAAAAGTACTGTTTATAAATAAATCGCAGCGGAAAACTCCTCTACAACAAAAAATCGCTTTAACCAAACGTATATTAATATCACTTGATCACAGCTTTAAAAGACGCAAGTTAGCAGTTCGAAAGATATAACTTGAATGACGAAATATTTTTAAAACAATACATTTTACATTGGCAACAATGTTTGGGTAACAATGAAGTAGAAATTTCAATGCTGAGGAAACAATGGACTCCTCCACTATTATACTTAAAATAACTTTATTGTTTTAAGAAAAAAATGAGTGGATTTAGTTGTATTTATTTTCATTCTTGTATAGTCATAGTCATAGTCATATAGAGTGGGGAGGTCAGGAAAGCCCTAGGTGCTGATTCCACTAGGGAATATTGCACCATTCATTCTTGTAAGTAGGAAGTTTGAAATTTATGCTAAATTCAGAATTAATGATATAATATGTATAATTTCAGTTCAATATTTGTTTTAATATTTCATATTTTTTAAGATTCATACGTCATTAAAACTCCCTTTCTAAATAATAAGGCTGTTTTTTACTTTTTATACTTCTACGACACATATGATTTGCTTTACTTTACATTTCTAGTCCTTAAATGCCCTTTTCACTCAGTATATTTAACTCCTTAACAATTTCATTTTTTTCGCGAATTCGATTCAAATAATGTCACTTTTTTTTTGTATTTTTTTTTTCATAAAACATTTGGAAGTTGGAAATTATTATTAAAAACAACATTTCTTCTTCAACAATTTCCAATCCCTCATTCTCCAGGTAGTCGTCGACGATACCAGCTCTATGGGGACACGCATTATCAACCATTAAAACGAAAAAAGGACCAACTGCTTCAGCGTACAATCTCACAGTGGGTTCTAGATCTTCATTCGGATACCGGACAGCTGTCGCAGAACCCCCGTCTATAGATGTGCAGGTCGGTGCGATATCCCAACAAAATCCCGGCCCACACCATGTTGCTTCCACCTCGGAATGCGTGATGCACGATGATGTTATGAGGTCGATTGCGTGTGACGTGTTCTCTCCAGACCCTTACACGTTTTTCATCTGGCTCCAGAGCAAATCTCGACTCAATCGTGAACATAACGATTGTCCAATCAGACGCAGTCCAATTCACATGTTGTCGAAAGCACTTTAATCGTGCCCCTCTGCATTGGACGGATAGAGGAACACAAACTTGGGGTTTCCGGTCGCATATTAGCAACCTTCACTGGATTAGAAGACATGGAGGAAATTTTAGGCTCGCTGATTCGTTGTTTTCAATTTTAAGCCAGCTGATTCGTTGGTTTCTCACCCAGTGATCTATGACGTCACTCCCTCATAGTGCTCCACTACGCATGCGTGAGAAGTATCCACAGTTACTTGCAATATCGTGTAGTGCTCAGTTCGTTACAACATGTTTCACAGTTGAGATTTTATTAATATTCGCAATTAACTGTTCTGAGCACCTTATTCAATAGACAATGCACATTTTCAAGATTACGATTAACTTTTTTTTATTCGAAAACATAGGTATGTATATACAGTATTCTGTACCTGATAGTAGAAGTATCGTATATGCAAATTTTTCGATTGTAGGGTATAGTAAGTGGAATTTAAACAGTTGTAAGTGAGCAACCATTTATTTGACTTTAAAGCATCTATCTTTTTTAATGTTAAGAAAAAGCCATTTAAAATGACTTGTTCTCTGTACTGTATAATTTTTCAAATGTCAGTTACGATAGTTTACCCCTGAGGTACAGAATTATAATTACATTTCACAGTTCATGGGCATTGAAAAATTTTGATTAACAGCAAATGCATCCATTTCTTGTGACAGTTACATTAGAATTACTATTATAGACATCGTTTTGTTGGGTATGTCATTTAATATAGGGAAATATCAAGTTCTGCATATGGGTTACAGGAACAGTGGAGCCGAGTATTGTCTGCAGGGAGTAAAGGTAAAGGAGGGAGAAACAGTCAAGGATCTTGGGGTGATAATTCACAGGGATTTTAAACTGGGTCACCAATGTTCAGCTGCGGGTGAAAAGGCTAATAGGTTATTGGGGTATATTAAAAAGACTGTAACTTCAAGGGATAAATATATAATCTTGCCGTTATATAAGGGCTTACTAAGATCACATCTAGAATATGTTGTACAATTCTGGGCTCCATATATGAGAAAGGATATAGAATTAATTGAAAGGGTTCAGCACAGAGCTACAAAAATAATAAAGGGGCTAGCAAATCTCGACTCTAAGGAACGTTTAAGCAAGCAAGCTAAACATGTAAACACTGGAAAGAAGAAGAAGGAGGGGGATTTGACTCAGCTTTTCAAGTTGGTAAAACAATGGGACACAGAGGTCTTAAATTTCAATAAGCATAACAGAACAAGGGGCCATGGGTATAAATTGAATAAGACACGTTTTAATCGGGATTTAAGGAAAAACTACTTCGTTAATAGGGTAATAGACGAGTGGAACGCGTTGCCAGAAAATGTAGTTAATTCAAAGGGAGCGTACGAATTTAAGATACGATTGGATAGTCAATGGGAATTGGGGAATTCATTAACAAAGGACCAACCTTGTTGGGCTTGAGCCTGTAGCTGGTCGTCAATATTTGTATTTGTATTTGTTATCAGGCCTATGTTCGAAATTACTAAACTCATTGTCGCTAATATTATAAGGAAGTGTTTGTTTGTTTCTTGTGATCAAAGTCCTGACGAATCTATGGCATTTACAGTAATGGGATTTGGCACACAGGTAGTCCGAATTTTTTGCAATTTTAGGGCTGAGGCGAATTTAAAAATTCAATCGAGAACATTCAAAAATGATATTAATGAAATTTAATCATTATTGAATGCAACAGCATAGAAGCAACACCTGCTGTCACAGATTCTAAATTTATTTTTTTCGTTTCCGTTTGGATTTTGCTCAGAGGAATGATTTTCCAGCCAGACGATAAAAACAAATAATATTTAACTGGAGTCACTTAGTTCTTTTTTCTATCTCCTAGACCGCTAAAGATAGAATAAAAATTTCAACAGATTTGAAATCTGCGGAAAATTTCACTTTATATCGATACCTAAAAATATGATTTTCTCTAAATAAATAATTTTTAAATTAAATATATCTGTTATATATTTTTGTAAGACAGATTGTGACGTCACCAAGAACTTTCTCTTTCCAAAAATAAACAGATTGCATCTTCTGCCCTTCGTGTTAAAAAAAAAGAAACAGATAAAATTTTCCTGCCTTATTCCATTTGAGCGAATGTGAGCAAAAAAATAAAAAAACATATTGACTGGGATTGGAAAGTTCGTTTTCCTATAGTCGGAATTGTTAAAGATAGATTAAAAATTTCAACGGATTTGAAATCTGTGGAAAATTTTACACCAGTTTACTACCTCACATCTCGGCGTTGCCCGTGGTGTTGGTTTGCGAAGTAATTTAAATACTTGAAACTTATTATTTACGTAAAGTTAGTTGGCTTGTTTTTCTAATGCGATTGCAGCACTTCAACACAAGATTTCAAACAAAGAATTCCAAATTGATAGATGATAGTTTATTGGTCAACACCAATTAGATTAAACGTGATACGCCTTGCCAAAATGACGATAAACTATATCATAAGGTAACCCCCTATCTCTAATATATATATCTTCATTGAATATATCTTCAACGGATTTGAAACGTTGATTGTTTATATTTTAGATTGTTTTGATTTAATAATTTTAATTTAACTGTCTTTAAACATGCCTTCAAAATAAAATACAGTTACACCAAAAAATGAATATAAAGTGATTTAACATTTTAACTCGCTAGAACGGTAAATCAATGACAACCTTGAGCTTGTTTCATTGCAATGAGACGGTTTCATCTGGGGGTAATAGGAGACAATGACACCCGAAGTGTGTTGCTTATGTCCAGTTTATTCTGTTGTTTTGTTTTATTGCTGTCACTGCAAAAAACCCGCTTTACACAGATAGGTTGTCGGAAATGGCTATAGGGATTTAAGTGCTGTGGTGGCAATCTCAGAGTATTACGTCATGACTTTAATCCAGAACACCGGCAGAGTTGTTGTCTCGAACGTGGTTTTAAGGCCGCCTTCATTTGCAATCTCCAGCAGTTGATCTTCTTGCACAGACATGCTAGATTTGCCTGATTTGTTGACAAATGGGTTGCGGATCCATTCCTTACTAGTTTGTCTTTTGTGGTTGGGAAGTAGCGATCAAACTCTTTTAAAAGCAAAGACAGGTGATCGTGCACCAACTGGGTGAATGAATGTTTAGGCTCAGTCTCGCCTAAAATCCCCGCTAATGTCTGAAACATGTCCAAAATGCAACTATTCACGCGCCGTCCCCACAATTTCAGTTTGGCTTTAAATGCAGCTACTTTGTCTGCCAACTTGAAAACAGCTATCACATTCGTCAAAATCGGAAAATAGAGACATACAGAATTCAGAAATCATAATTGAAGCTCTAGTAACAGAACAAATTTCAAGTTATGATTTACTGTCTCCTAATTTGAGTGAACCGCACAAACCCGAGAGAAATACACCACAGTAAATAAAATGGAAATAATTTAATGTTCCTTGGGCGGCCCGGTACCATTTGATCCACGGACCGGTACCGGTCCGCGGCCCGGGGGTTGGGGACCACTGCATAGGAATATGGTACGCTGTTCACATGACACGCGTTTTGACTGGCGTTAGCAATTTTTTAATTCCATATTCGAAGATTCTATATTTGCGATCGTTAAAGATACAGTAAAAATTTCAACGGATTTGAAATCTGCGAAAAATTCTAGTCTGGATCGATTTCTTAATTGTGATTTTCTTTAAATAAATAATTTTTCAACTGTAAATTTTATATTTTCGCAATAAGAATTTGGAAGCATTTGACGAAGTGAATCATTACGAACACAAAAAGAACTATTTATCTCGTTTTATAGAAAATATATATCTTGAATAGAGTACATAGTTGCCTTAATTTACTGCTTTGTATTTAATACCATTAAAAATAGGATGCAAATTAATTCATTCAGTGTTTTGAAGATAATTTCCAACAAAGGGAAATAGTATGTAATTTTAGTTTTGAAATAACTTATACCGACGACGGTCCGTTTAAGTTTCCACACCACGCCAACTTGATTACATTTTAGGCCATTACAGATTCAATGTTCACCAGCCCCCTTTGTACACGACGGTCTTTGGTTGAATTCGAACTCGCAATCCTCAAGTCGATGTTTTACTGGCCTTGTTTTTCATACAACATATTCTAATCTTCCAGTCAATCTTATTCTTATCATTAATGTTGATACGTTTAATGTAATTTTTATAACATATTTTCATGAAGATGGAAAATTGATTTTCAAATTTCCTGATTTGATTAGTTCTATCGTAGGCCATTTTACGACATTTTTGGCGACATAAATGACCTTGCTCTGCTCTATAATGTAAGCAAATTCTTTATAAGCATTCTACTCACACCGGAAAAAGGGATTAGTTCTTCACGATGTAAACAGAGCTCTGTGACACCGATCTTTTAATTGATGAAATACATAAAATTCCTTCTATTTGGAATATGGAGTGCCCTGCTCATAAGAGCATAGGTTTGAAAAAGTCATCTTGGGAAGATATTGTCGAAGTTTTTTCTGAAGTTTGAGACAGCAAAGAAAAAAAGAATATATTTGGTAAATTCTTTATTGTATTTCATTTTTAATATTTAATAACCTTTATATTATTTTATCCTGCCACCATACTTTGCCTTCATTCACAAAGTAATCGGCATATTTATCTCTCATAGTTTTAGCTGACATGTTTCCCCGTGGTATATTTCTGGTACTAAAGTTAGGAAATGGAGCTTCATGAAGAGTATCTTCATATCGATACGCATATCGGGATCTTACATAATTGTGCAGAACACAACAGGCCCCATTTATAGTTTCGGTTGTATCAGTTTGAGTTTTCATTGCCTTGTGGAATATTCGACATTTGTTAGCCATCATTCCAAATGTACAATCGATAATTCTTCGTACTCTTGATAAGCGATAGTTGAAAATTCTCTTGGTGTATGTTAGAGATTTTCCACAAATAAAGCGCATGACGTTTTCCGAAATTCCAAAAGCTTCATATCCTACAAGAACATGAGGTAAAAGTATGGTATCAACGGTGGATATAAGTTTTGGATTTGGAATTTTTAAAGTATGCTCTATAAGTTTTCTGTACAATAAAGACTCCTGGAAAACAGCCGAGTCACTGGTTTCCCCTTATGCTCCAATTATATTAGAAGTCTATGATCTAATCAACTTATACCTATTAATATATTTAGTTTATATTTTCAATAAACAAAAAATACAAATATATTAATTAATTTAAAAAAAGACGTTCAACTTCAAGATTTAATTTTACCTGTTCAAAAGATAACATTTTCATCTGTCTTGCAGAGTTGCTGCGTTGCGTTTCGATGTAAAAATAATCACATTCTGTAAAGTTCTTCAATTTAATTTTAATGTGTCAAATACATTTCTTATTTAGTCATCACCGTGCGTCTAGAAAACTTTCAATGCATGTGATAAGACCTAGCCAAATGCGTTTCGCAAAAAGGTTATAGTTACTACTACTACAGAAAATTTATTTTTTATGAAAAACATTATGTTTTTCACGTTGATCTGGCATAGAATTTTACGCAGATTCGAAATCCGTTGAAATTTTCACTCTATCTTCAACCATCGCAAAGATAGAAATTTAAATTAGAGGAATAAAAACATAATTTAATGCTTTCGGGAAATGTAGCATAAAAGCTACAAATACGTATCCACTGTCGTTGATGCATTTACAAAAGTTCTTTGGATATATCTGGAAAAATGTACTTCATCGCATGATACGTTAGAAAAATTAAAACAACAGCAAGACACATTTGGGAACCCGTCGAGGATAATTTCTGATAAAGGTTCAGCTTTTACATCAGCAGATTTTCAAAAATATTACCAAGATGAAAACGTCACACACATTCCAATGACAACAGGTGTATGTAGAGGTAGTGGACAGGTGGAAAAGCTTCATGTGACAATAATCTCAGTTTTAACGAAACTTTCAATTGAAGACCCAGCCAAATGGTTCAAGCACACATCCGCAGTGCAACGAGTCATCAACATCAACCAAATACACCCCATTCGAACTTTTGACAGGAATTAAAATGAAAACAAGAATGACATTACAATTAAGGAAGCACTTCAAGATTAATATATACAGATATCACTACAAAATGTCCAACAAATACGTGAGGAAGCTAAGGCTAACATTTTGAAAGTCCAGCAACAAAGTAAACAACAATACGACAAGCGACGAAAACCAGCACAAACATATTGTGTAGGCGACAAGGTTGCTATCAAGCGAACCCAATTTGGTGTCGGACTAAAGCTTCGACCACGGTTCTTCGGACCATACCAAGTGGTGAAAGTTAGAAATAATGACAGGTATGATGTGGAAAAAGTGGGAATCCACGAAGGTACACGTGTTACTTCAACCTTGGATAATTGGTAATTTTTAATTAACGTCCTACTAGAGTAACACAACGGGCTAATGACGATGGTCTGAGATCAATCCCTTAAAGGAAAGATCCGAGGACAACACCTCGTAATTTTGAACCACGGTCAGATGACGAAGCAACACCTGAGCTGGCACCCCACTCTCCTATCTTCCACACCAACCCAACACTTCAACCTTTAGAGAAGACAGTTACTTTTTGTGTTTTTTTTCTTTCTCTCACTTCAAATACAAATTTTTCCAGATGAACTTTCATCAGACTATATAATATAATATAATATAATATAATATAATATAATAGATTTGTGAAACTGGAGTTTTGTTCGCCAAATTTGTTTTAATGTAAGTGAGCTCCCATATTCTTTTAATCGATCCTTTCATTTGAAAACATTAAAGTAACTAAAATTATTTGAATTTACTGTTTAAAATGTTTTTATCTAAAGGTTTTATGTACTTAAAATACATTTGGGATTTAAGAGAACAATTTTACAAAATAAATCGTATTGAAAATTGAATAAGGGTGTACTCACAATATACTACTGATGGCATTTTTATCATACCAATTTCTATTATATAAATTATTTGGATTTTAAATTACTTGATGACTTGGTTAATTACTTGAATTACTTGAAATTACATCGATGTCTTGGTAACATCGATGTTTCTAATTGTCGATGTTTTATTTTTAGATGAAAAGAGTACCGTCAAGGATGAAGGGTTTGAAAAGTAGGGATGCGACATCGATGTCGATGTTTTCTAAACATTGATGTTTTAGAAAAAAAACATCGATGTATTGGAGCCGATGTCGCATCACTAGTTGCTAAACCAGTTTTAAGAAATGGGGAAACAAGTTTAAATACACTGAATTTTAAAAACATCGATGGTTTGGGGGCGATGTATTATCAACATCGATGTTTTAATTTTGAACATCGATGTTTTGCTGTGGATGTCGCATCACTAGTTGGTAAACCAGTTTTAAGAAATGGAGAAAAAAGTTTAAATACACTGCATTTTAAAAACATCGATGGTTTTGGGTCGATGTATTATCAATATCGATGTTTTAATTTGAACATCGATGTTTTGCTATCGATGTAGCATCCCTAATATATACTACATTAAACGTTCAAAATTTCGTGGTCCCAGAAATAAAAGTGACCGATAGATTGATAGATCGTTTTATTAGGTGTGACATTGCCTAAAATAAGCATTGTTTTCACTGATATTGATCTCCTTAGATTGCTCTAGTTAGTTTTCTTGACAATCCAAGCAATACCTGTGTCAAAATGTATTGTAAGAAAAACTTTATACTTCACATAACACCCCAAAAGTGCTTTAAGTAGTCCAGGCCTCGAAATAGATTTTTTAATACAGATGCATCTTGTGCACCTAAGTTTTTAAATTAAGTGCACAGATTATATTTTAGGTGCACATTTAAAAAAACGTAATACAAGAGCATTAATGGAATGTAAACAACTTTATTTTTTGGGTATGTTTGGATATGTTACTAGTAGATAGTAAATAAAAATATTTTAAAATTTTTTTATTTGCAAAATTATTACTTACAAATATTCAGTCATCATCAGACATTGGTAGGCAATCAGAAACGTCTACGTTTTTGGCAGATCTTGACCCATAAGGTTTAGTGCCCATCCTTTTTTATTGTATTTTTAATCCATTGCAACACATCCTTTTCTTGATTAAAGTTTTCGCATAGTGTGTATTTAGGAATTTTAACTACGTTCCTTTAGAGCGGGAGAGGTCGATACTAATATTTTGTTCATATATTTTTTTTTTCCAATGGCAAGGCAGTACAATTGCGAGGACAAATACAAATACAATACAATACAAAGTACAGAGTTGACCGAGGTCATTTTAGCCTTATACAAGGCCAAAAGTGATGGTCACGTGTGAAGGGGCACCCAGTGGATGGACCATCATTGCCCCTAACAAAGGACAGCACAATTTACATCCATGCCCTAACCCCGGATTCGAACCAGGAACCTTCCGATCCAGAGGCTAACACCTTGACCACTAGACCGGTTGGTCGGTTTGTTCAGATATCAAAATAACATAAAATACGTTTCACCCGCTTTTCTTTAACGATACGAGCTCTGCGTGCACCTAGAGGGAAAAAATTAGTTGCACAATTTTATTTTCATGTGCACAGTGCACCTGTGCACCCGGGTATTTCGAGCCCTGAATTAGTCTCAGTATAGCATTAAAAAAAGACTGAACTACAAACCTTTCTGACGAAAAACATTGAAACATCGATTTAAAAAAAGTAACCATAGCATAAAGACGATAGAAAAAATTTGAAAATAAAGTACCTCGAGGAAAACACATAACGAAAAAAAGGAATATACTGCCTCTGAAACAACTACAAAAATGAGCAATTCGAAGCACTACACATAAATGGAGGAAAATCAATCGGAACAGCATTTTAAGGAGACGTTAAAAACTCCTTTCAGAACTTTTTCCGAGTCGTTGTTGTGGAACCGAATCAGTGTAATCCGTTCAAATTATTCACCAACAACCATGTTTCCGACTTTAGTGGAGTGGCGACAAGAAAGTAACAGCAATGAAAGAGCGCAAAACCTTTCCGCTTTAACTCGATCCTGTTTTTGCACGGTAGAACGCTCCGGGCCCCGTATTTGCACACGTTTATGTGCTTGATGTGTACTTATGAATACGTTTTCGAATCGTAAGATACGTTTGAGGGTAGATTAAAGAGAGCCTCAGTTGTTGGAAGGCAGTTCTCACATATGTGATGCGGATGGCTTCTGTTATTGCAATTTTCTCAATTGCTGCATTTTAAGAATCGTAACAACATAAGGTTTTGTGCGTTGCTCGTGGGAAAGAAACTGAGCTTTTTGTCTGAATCGAAAACATTTAGAGGCTATTCCAAAAGAAGATTTTTTCCTACGTCGGACAACGTCTAACTTCTCAGATTGCATTAAACTTATTTACGGTCGAACGCTTGGGACAAAAATAGGTCCCAATTCATGTTGTTGTATTGAAAAAACTACGAGCTGAACAATATTGCTTCAGAATATTCGTATACAGCATGGAGTTCAATTCACCTACGGCGCAATACATGTTCTATCCCTCCGTGAGTTGGGGAAATGATGCAATTTTTATGCAAGTGCCACCGCGTTTAACTCAGTCTATCTCGGCAATCGTGAGATCAGAATGACCTTTCAGGTATGAATGAAGTGACCTTGAATCAGGTATCCTTTTTAGGTCTGATACAAATATACTACGAATATTTCACAGTTGTTTCAATTTAAAACGTCACAGTTTAAACTGACGGCTCAATCAGAAATAGGTCTTTATTTTTTATCGACATTTTGACCTATATGTTTTCAGAGATAGAATATTTATTTCATCAACTGTTATACAAAGCAAAATAGAATGGCTTCTGTTATTGCAATTTTCTCAATTGCTGTGTTAAGAATCGTACCAATATGAGGTCGTTGCTCGTGGGAAAGAAATTGAGCTTTTTGTCCGAATGGAAAACATTTAGAGGCTATCGGGCTAGATCCCGAAAGAAATTTGTTTTAAACGTCGGATAACGTCTAAATTCTTGGATTGCATTAAGCAACTTACGGGTGAATGTTTGGGTCAAACATAATTATTCACAATTTATGCTGTTAAGTCGATAAAACTACAAGCTGAACAGTATCGCGTCAGAATATTTGTAAACAGTATGGAGTTCAATTCACGTACTGCCCAATACATGTTCTCCATTTCCTCTGGGGAAATTATGCAATTTTTCTGCAAGTGCCACCACGTTTGACAGTCTACTATCGACCGTAAGCGAAATATGACTGTAGATGGAATCATTTTTAGGCCGGTTATGAATATACTATGAATATTTCACAGTTGTTTCAATTTAAAAAGTCGTATTTTAAACTGACGGCTGTCTGTTTTTGCATCGACATTTTGACTGTTTTCAGAGATAGAATATTTATTTCATCAGCTGGTTAAATTCAATATTTTTTTTTTGGGGGGGGAAGGGGAGAAATTACTAGAATTAGTTCCTTTTTGGAAAATATTCATTTTGAATCTTGGTATCGCTTTAAAGTCTCTCTATAGTGTTTCAGAAATATTTCTTACCATTAACTGACTAAAAAATATTTTTTACTTTTTACACTTAACCATGACCGTTTTGACCTTCGTCACTACTAGGGACGGAATTATGGATACAGGGTGATTCAAAACTCACCATGCAAAATTTTAGGGGAGGTAGAAAACACAAAAACAACATAAACTCACATAGAAATGTATGACCGGAAACCCCAACGTGATCAGCTGGAGGATAAACGAAGATGCAGAAATGACATGCCAATAATTGGTGGAAAAGTTTTTTATCTAGCTATACTTTACACTAGAACAGTACGTGTGCACGTTAAGTTTCAGAAAACAAGTGCTCAAAGTTCTAACGATCCACAGTTATGCACGCTTAAGGGCGCTGTGCACCCTGTAGTACCGTACACGTATGTTTGGGTAGCGTTTGGCATACAACCGTGCCGCAGCCCTTCCGTTGCCGTCAACTGCACCATACACAAGGTGCATATCCGCCATTTCAGCGTTCGTAAATTGTTGGATGCTTCCCGTACGCAATCGGAACTTTAAATGACACGCTGCATTCTAACTACAGTGCTGGATAACTGCGTCCGCTGCCGTATAACAGCGCCATCAAGCGTGCATAACTGTGGATGCTAAGAACTTCGAGGAATTGTGAAACTTAACGTGTACACATAATGTCCTGGTGTAAAGTATCGCTAAATAAAGAGTTTTTCCACCCATTATATTGGCTTGTTATTTCTGCATCTTCGTTTATACTCCAGCTGATCAGGTTGGGGTTTCCGGTCATGTATTCCTATGTGATTCTATTTTATTTTTGTGTTTTCTTCCTACCCTGTTTGTACGTTGGGTTATGAATCACCCTGTATTTGTGACAGAGCATGCAGTGAGCAATACGGTGTTACTCCTAACAGGGACAATCACCAACAGATGCGGTTGTGTGTTGGTGTTTCGAACCCAGACCTATTGATTGGCAGGAAAATGCTGTGTTCCAGTTTGGTGGCTGACTAACAAAGATAACATATATTTTATAATGCAAATAATGACAGTCATCACGAGTATCACACTAGAGGTCTTACATGATTCAATACGGCTTAAAAACAGTATAAAAACAGTCTACAGTATTTCCAATTGCATTTCCAGGAGTTTTAGGACATTGAGGTGATCTCCAATCAATTCGTTCAGTTTCACAAAGGGAGAAGATAACTGATCTGTCGACACTAATACGGTGTGAGTGTTTTTATATGTAGTCGTGTAAGGAGTCGAATCCTACAACTCTGGGGCAGTCGTGGATCAGTGGTCATGTCCACAGTGCTAACAATTTGTTAGTTGTAAGCGGCGTTAGGCTCAATTCCCGTCTGGTTTGATTCCTCACTCAGGAAAAGCTTTCGTTGTGTGTGTATGTCTGTCACTTGTGTCTGGCGCAGCATGGCCAAATATGGCCACGGCGCTATGAAACCAAACCGTTCTGGAAAGAAAAAACTTGAGGTACACCCGTCAAAAAAAACGACTCACCGGTCGCATTTGCACAATTTACATCGCAGAACAAAACGGTAGTAATCGATGGGAATGAATGTTTTCTACAAATATCAATATTTAAAATTTATCTGAGGGGCCGTCTGTATATTAAATTGGGTGCTTGCTCCGATAATTTCAATACGAACCCCCATCTTTTATCACAGATTTGGATTCTACACACAATTTCAAGTGGAATTTATTCTAAGTTAATCACAATTTAATTAGAATTTTCTCCGATTTCTAAGAGTTTGAAAATTAGATCTCCTAATGCTAAATTCGTGTTTCACGTTTTTTGTTACATTTGCTAAAAACATTAATTTCTATTGGAAATTGTTTTTTCATCCTTTGCTTCTCAAAAACCCAAGAAGAATTTATAAAATTTTAATTATCAAACTAAATTTACTATTTTCTATATGAATTATAAAATTAATATTCATAAAAACTATGACTAGAAACATGGGCAAATTTTGACACCATATGATTCAACTGTTACTGAAACATCGGAATTCCGAATTCCAGCTCATAACGTGCATAATTATTAGCGCAGTGAGACTGCAAAATTTGATGATTGTTATCGATTGTTCACAAACTGAAAACAGAAATTTTTGTCAACAAATCCTGGGATTCAATCAGAATGGATTCTGACATAGTCATCATCTTTATGGACTCCATACCAAGGCACCTGCAACAGGTCATTGACTGCCACTGTCACAACACGTCTTTATTAATTCTTATATTGTGATTTAACTCCGAACATTTATTCGCTCCGTTAATGGTTTTTTATCCATTTTATCGGTCAATTTTACGCCGTTTTACATAATGTTTTCATCAAAATCGCCTGAAATTTTGTGTAGAATCAAATTTGTGATAAGAGATTAGGTGCTTGCTGAAATTGTCATAGCAAGCACCCAATCTTTTATCACAAATTTAGATTCTAAACTTTCTTCTCAAACCTTCCGTTTTGTTCTAAGAAGTAAACTGTGCAATTGTGATCGAGTGAGTCGTTTTTTTTTATTGCTGTACGTGTGTCATTCTCCTTAGTAAAACATTCCAGTTCTTTCCTGTAGTCATCTCTGTAAATTAAAACTATATTAGTCCTTAAAGACGAGAATACAAGCCTCTTGCTATTATGATGAAGTAATAGTTGAATCAACGTCACACCGGAACTATACGGGCTATTGGCGATCAATCCCAAATGAAAATATCCAAGGACAACACTTCGTAATTTTGAACCACGGTCAGATTACGAAGTCACTCCTGGGCTAGCACCCCACTCTCCAAACTTCCACACCAAGCCAGCAGGATTACATTTGAGTCCTCTACCGATGTAATGTGCACCAGTTCCCCCATACAGGACAATGCTTGGTTGGCTTGTAACGCTTCCAGCCCGGCTACCACGGTGTCATGGGTTTTCACGGTAACAATTTTAATCATGCTAATTTAGAATTGTGTATGATCATTTAGAGTAGCAACTTTAAGTTAATTGTATGGCCGAAACATGATTTATCCGTTGGTAATAGGCGACCAACAGGTCTGGTAGTTAATGTGTTAGCCTCAAGATCGGAAGGTTACTGGTTCAAGTCAGTGCATTGATGTTTGTTAACGTATGGTGTAGAGGCGGTTGGTGCACTTTAAATATGTCATGGTCGAAAGTCGTTGTGTTGGTGTAGAAGTTTGGAGAGTGGGGTACCAGCTGAGGTTGAGTATCTGGTCAGATGACCTCGTCATCTGAACGTGGTTCAAAATAACGTGGTGTTGTCCTCGGATCTTTCTCTTAGGAGGATTCATTGTAGACCGTCGTCAATAGCCCGTTGTGTTGCTCTAGTACGACGTTAATTAAAAATTACCAATTACCGTTGGTAATCGCCGACCAACCGGTCTGGTGGTTAAGGTGTTAGCTTCTAGATCAGAAGGTTCCTGGTTCGAATCCGGGTCAGTGCATGGATGTGTGTATGGTGTAGAGGCGGCAGGTACACCTTAAATCTGTCGTGGCCGAATTTCCTTACGTTGGGTTGGTGTGGAAGTTTGGAGAGTGGGGTGCCAGTTCAGGTGCTTCCCCGTCATCTGACCGCACTTCAAAATTACGTGGTGTTGTTCTCGGATCTTTTCCTGAGAAGAGTTGTCCCGGACCGTTGTTAATAGCCCGTTGTAGCTCTAGTACGAGGTTAACTACCAATTACCTTTGGTAATTGCCAAGGAAATAATAAGGAAATCAACATACCTTAAAGTAGAAGAGAAAAGCGGTTTTTCAAGTTAAACTTTATTTTTATTGAACACTTTTGACGGACAGGATCCTTTCTGGTGCATTGAAGGTGGTTCCGATGATATCGCGAAGAGAGGGATTTAAAAAAAGGGCATTCTTCTACATCAAGAAATCAATCGGTGAGGCAGACTCCATGTCCCACAGGTGTCTTTGGAGAGCGGTTTGACAGCACTCTTCACGTGTGTGTGCAACAGCGATATCAGGTGCGTTATTCGAGTAAGAGTGTGTCAGAATCTGGCTGACTGAGATTATATAACCTCCTTTTGAGACGTGTTAAGTTGTATTCTCTCTTACTTTATTGCTCGGAAAACGTTTCCTTGTGCTTCCGACAGAGTTGAGTGGTTCCATATTCCCCTTTTGCTGCTTAATCGGGAAGAAGACGCATGCATTCGCATTTTTATGGCGTTGTTTTGCAAACGTTCTCCGGACAAATATCATTTTCAATCTGCAGAAAGCAGTGGAAAGCTATGTGCAACAGCACACACGGCCTCGATAGTAAAAGGCAAAGGAGATTTAGATTGCGACATATCGCTCACTCCTTTCAATAACGTCATATCTCAGAAATCGGCGATTTTTATTTATGCCTGTTTTCAGAATGCCCTGAAAGGGTAGTACATCCCTACAATTATACAATTATATCACCGCTCATAATTTAGCCTCTAGACAGCAGAAATAATATTTATTTTTAATACATTTCGATTCACTTTAAAATCACTCTCCTAAAAAATCATGTTTATTGAGATATGACGTTGTTGAAAGGAGTGAGCGATATGTTCTCCAGATTTAGCCAATTAGTCCGCTTTCTCATCGCTATTTATAACACTGACGGGTGAAATTATGAGACTGAATATTCTATGGTCGCATGGAAAATACGTAGTTCAGTAAAATATCTAAATAATGCTTTTTTTAAATAATTAAAATTTCTGAAAACAGCGGTCGGTTAGAGGTTTTTACCGTTCTTGCAGAAAAATTCTAATTTCCCAGAATGTTAGGTTATGATGCTTCTGGTATATACTTGTGTTTATGCATATTCAAAAACAAATGTAAAAATTATGAAAACAGTATCTTTTGTTGCATGTTAGAAAATAAAAACATTTCACTTCGTTTCGAAAAGTGTCTCTCGTTTCGAAAAATTGTTTAAATCGGTGTTTTTTTTCCTCTTCGAAATAATAACGGATATTGAAATTCTGAGAAATAGTATAACAACCAAAACAATATATAAATTAGTCTAGTGCAAATGAAGTAAACTTGCTATTTCGTGATATGAAATATTTTCCCTTAATTTTACTAGACTGTTTGAGAACTAATTTTAATTCAAACTTTTCAACCCTATATTCTAACAACTCTCATTTTAAAGATTTAAAAAGTAAAATTCTAGCCTGGTTTTAATAATAACGTTTAATTTTTCAATGAATGAAATTTATTATATAAATTTCCAGCAAATGAAAAACTCCAGATTCTTTTACAGTTCTTGCGTTAGCTGCATTAATCATTTCTCATATCAATGAAAATTTAAAATGCATAGATTATTATTTATTGAAAAAGTTATAGCAAAAAGATGTAAAAATTTTTACATAAATTTTTTTAATCAGAAATTTTACAATTTCATAATTGAAAATGTGCACTATCTGAAAGTAATTTTTCCTAACGAAATTTTTGAAATGTATAAAAACTTTTCTAATCTAAGTAGCGAAGAGAAAAATTTTTTTTTTTCTAAACTAAGCAAACTAAAGGAAATTGAAATTGTTTCTTCTTTTATAATTTGAAAGGTCTGCGGTATTAAATAGAAATATATATATATATATATATATATATATATATATATATATATATATATATATATATATATATATATATATATATATTCTATTTAATACCGCAGACCTTTCAAATTGAATGAATACACCTTTCAAATGACCAATGAATGAATAGTGCGATCTCCAGCGCATCGGAACTGCGCATCCAGCAGATGTATACAAGAAGTTGTTCTTGAACTGTTGTTACAAATTTATGCTGCATTGCGATTTAGAATACATTTCAACGACTGATAAAATGCCTCGCCGCAGGATTCGAGTTCATTACGAGCAACTTTCAGAGTTTGAAAGATGTCGTATCATTGGATTGAAAGAGGCAGGTTAGGCAAATCGGAGAATCGCTCGTCCTGTGAGTCGAAGCGATGAAGCGATTAGAAGATGCTGGCAAGAGTGGGTGGACAATGGCAGATTTCAGCGTCATGATAGATAGCCGTCGACGTAGGGCCACAACAGATCGCGAGGACAGAGTGATTGTCAGATCAGCTGTCACAGCGCCTGATTCATCGCTATCAACCATCAGTTGTGCGACCTACACACGAGTGTCCACCATGACCATTCACAGACGGCTGAGAGAGCAAAATCTACGCTCGTACCGACCGTTACGCCACCTGCCACTCACGCCTGCACACTGTCGAGCCAGATTACAGTGGTGTTTGGCTCATTCAGGTTGGAATTATGCTGACTGGAAACGTATAGTCTTCAGCGACGAATCCCGCTTTCAACTGTGTCCTGGCGATCATCGAAGACATGTCTGCAGACGCCCAGGGCAGCGTGCTGATCCTGCTTTCACTATTGCACGCCACACGGGCCCTCAACAAGGAGTTATGGTCTGGGGTGCCATTTCCCTTGATAGCCGGACCCCTTTGGTCGTCATTAGAGGTACACTTACTGCACAGCGGTACGTTGACGACATTCTGAGACCTGTTTTGCTACCGTTCCTTTCGCAGTACCCTGGGCTTATTTTTCAGCAAGACAATACCAGACCACATACGGCACGTGTTGCTATGAACTGTCTTCAAGCTTGTCAAACACTTCCTTGGCCAGCCAGATCACCAGATCTCTCTCCCATCGAGCATGTCTGGGATATGATGGGAAGGCGACTGTATCCGGTAGGGAATCTTGATGACGCAGTCCGACAATTGGAGCAAATTTGGCAAGAAATACCGCAGGAGACCATCCGGGAGCTTTATCGGTCTATGCCACGCCATGTGGCAGCTTGCATCCAGGCTAGAGGCGAATCAACACCTTATTGAGTTCGTTACTGTAACTCTGAAATAAATCATTCAATTGTTCTGAAATTTTAATCATTTTCTATTCTATACATAATTTTCCTATCCACCAATTTTTGTCACCATCGGACAACTCCTTCTTGGTGCGTCGATTTTTTTCTTATATTGTGTGTGTATATATATATATATATATATATATATATATCCCATTCGCTGTATTTGGACAGCAAGTTGCGGTGGTTTGAGAGAAAGTATACATGCTTTAATATGAGAATGGTCCCCCACGTACAGCAATTGCACTAGCAACCTTCTGGGCATACTTTCAACAAGGTTATGATACACATCTATGTGTATTTGTGTTCATTCCTGCTGTATTAATGTATCTAACTCAGCTGTAGATATCGGACTTGGTTCCTTGGTCCGTAAGTGTCGCTCTAATTTGTCCCACAAATGTTCTATGGGGTTTAGGTCGAGACTCTGAGCAGGCCAGAGAAGACGTGTTACATCCATATCTTGATACCACTGCTTGACAGAGACTGCAACATGAAATGGAGCGTTGTCGTCTGGTAAGTAACATTCGTCCATTCCATGAAATTTCCTGAACGTAAGAAGAACCTGACTGTCCAAAATGTTCATGTTGGCGTCGGCGTTCAATTGACCAGGTTTCTTTATCGATAGTCGACCAGTTTCTTTGAGTGTCCGATAACTTTTTCTTGCGAACCCAATTGATCTCAAATGGCCTTCGTTGTCCTTTTGGGATAAACAAGCGGTAACTGCTAAATTTGATGCATCGGTATGCATTTGAAAAGGAATGGCGAAATCCGGAGTAGCGAGTGAGGATGCATCGCATAGTCGGCGCTTAAGTTCCCGATAAATTCCCTCTCCCTTCACTGTCAAATCCCATTCACTCCTCAGTGAGTTGCTTGTATTTGGTGTACATTGAAATTCGTCGGCGGTGTCTCTGGCTCTTTTATCTTTCTACCGTTTTGCCGCCACCCCCACTCTTTTCTATCCAAGACAATTTCTCTACACTCTGCCATTTCTACTTTGCAAGTCTCCACAACGACTGGTCCGTTACGGTCATTTTTGCTGTCTAAAACATTAACTAGTTTTGGGTTTATGATCGCTTCCTCAAAAAAATGGGGAGCGATCGCACATAGTATTGATCTGTGCACCACGTTAGTATTACTTCCATATGGGATCGCCAAAATCACGTGTATCAAGTCCGCGACTATTGTCTTGCCGAGAGCTGGCTTTAGATTGAATTTACCTCCCGTTTTCGATTTATTCTTGGGAAGGTTGTTTCCTCTCAATACCTTTACTTGGTATCCGCTATACAGCAAATAATTTACGATTTTACCTTCCACGCTAATTTCGATATGTTTTAGAGGTGCAATATATAGTTATAGATTAGCATCAGTCACATTACTAGCTTTTATATAGGTTAAACATACAGTGCAATTTTCTATCTCTGAATCGGATGTAGCTACTTTGTTAATTCCGCGCACCTCCGAATTAGGTGGTTTACACGTATCATTTGTAAATCTATTTTTATTTTTCGGGCAGTCTTTATTTTTGTGAAATTTTGATCGCATGTGAAACAACCAATATCTTTCGTTGAATTTTGCTCAAAACGTTGTTTATATTCCTGATTTCCCCGGTTGAATGAATTGGACTTATGTGTTGGTCTCTAAAGGTTTTTCTCACTTTTCCCTAAATTCCCACCTGCTCTAATTTTCCTGTGGGAACTGCATTCGTATAGTTATCTACTTCATTAGCCAACTCCACTGGTGTCAACCATTTGTCTGTTTCCTTAAGATAGGTATGGGTTTTAATGTTTGAAGGTTTGAAGGTTTTTACCTTATTTTATTTTGTCGGAAATTAGTAGGTCTTTTATCTCATCATATGTGTTTACTTTTCTCGCTTTTAAATACAAATCCAACGCCGCTTCTACCCTAACAGAATATTGCGTATACGTTTCATTATCTTTTCGATGACACATATCTAAGTTCTTTTTGTCTTCCATTGCGGTTATACGGAATTTTTTTAACACGATTTCCTTAATTTTTCATACTGGTCAAAATCTTGTTCTCCTAACCGTGAGCTTAGGCATCGTATGTGCCCCCTTATATTGTACCAAATTATTTTTCCCTGATATTTCTCAGGCACATCGTACAATTTTAACATTTCTTCTGTTTGATGGAAGAAGAATGGCCATTTCTCGGATTTTCCCAGAGTATTTGGTAAAATTCCCTTTATCAAATTCATATAAACAAGAAATGACTCATCTTTTCTAGACCCTGAATTGTTATGGGATTCACTGGTTTGTTCTCTGCCCTATGCAATTTCTAATTCCTTTAATTTCAATTCATGGTCCCCTATCTTCTCTTCTCTTGTCCCTCTCTAAGCGTTCCATTCTATCCTCTTCTTTGTCCCTTTCTTCCCTCTCGTCCCTTTCTTCCTTTTTTTCACATATAATGCTGTTTAGTAGTTCCCTCACAAAATGCTCCTCGTAACCTCGACCATTCACTATTAAATTTAATTCGATAATTTAGCGTTTGGAGGAATTTCCTCCCCTAATTCCTGAGCCAAATTTATCAAACATTCCTTTCTACATCTTGCAAGGAAAGACATTTCATACCGTACAAATAATGCACACAGTACAATTTTTAAAAGTTCCTTATATATCTTTACCCTTATACTTAACACGATTATTCAATACATTTTTCCACATATAAATATAAATTGGAACGCGAAACTAAAAAATTTAATCGTCACTCACCCAGGTGATGACTGCAAAGCTCCAGTGTCCGGATCTGTCGAAGGTTCACGTTGAGGATAGAATTCACTGCAGGAATTCTCTAAAGCAGCTTGTGTGGTTCCCAGGACACCTCACTATCCCGAATCCAGCAACGGTCCAGTTGCTCTTCACGAAACGGAAGCAGGAATTCGGAGCGTCGCAGTATGTCAAGTCCAGCAATAATACAGATAGTTGCTCTTCACGAAACTCCAAAATGACGAAAGTATATCAAGTCCAGCAACAATCCAGTTGCTCTTCACGAAACTCCAAAATGGCGCAAGTATATCGAGTCCAGCAACAATCCAGTTGCTCTTCACGAAACTCCAAAAAATGGCGCAAGTATGTCGAGTTCAGCAACAATCCCGTTGCTTTTCACGAAACTCCAAAATGGCGCAAGTATATCGAGTGCAGCAACAATCCAGTTGCTCTTCACGAAACGAAACTCCAAAATGGCGCAGCGTCACCTCTTACCGTTAGTTCTACACAGTCACACTACTAACCAACCCCACTCCTGACACCAATTATGTCAGAGCGACCGAGCGATGTCTAATTTGAAAGACAATGTGTGTAGTAGTGGCCAAGAACAGAGGGACACTGCATACCTAAATTGGACACGCACATTTATTTTTATAATATAATACCGTCCGCGGTGCAAAAACACGTCTCTTTCTTCCCAGAGTCTACAACAAGTCTGCCTTATTCGTGTTCTTTTTCAGAACAGCACCCAACATTTCGCATTCTTGATCGTATCAAAACACAGGCACTATCATACATCGATGTTGGTCTACTAGTACAGCAACCAGAACACAAGAACGACTGTTCTTATCTGTGTTCATAACACCTGTCGGAAGATCGTAACAATTAGAATCTTCATTTTCTTTCTCCTCGCTTTTACATTCATCATGTCTGAACTACAGAAAACCGCCTTTTACATAAGTACTTGAGATACATTTCCTCTCTACTCTCTTCCACCTAAGTAAATCATATGAAGAGCTTCTAGCACATTTATCGACTTTCTCCCGTCTCTAGATTCTATATACCGAAGACATTTTTTCACCAGCTGATTTCCATAGTAAACTTTAAATGATCGTATGATCCCTATATCACAAGGTTGAACTTTGCTTGTACAATTGGCAAGGAACAATTCAACTCGCATGTTCTCAATCTTTAAATACATAACATAGGCTGTGCTTTGATCAACCAACAATAGAATCTTGCATTTCTGTAAGCGCATTTGTCTGTCCAATTATCGAAGAAAATTTTCACAAATTTTTCTTGTCATACACGATTTTTTGTTTGAGTCGTATTCTGCAGGAAAGCTCTTCACATACTTAAAACAATTTTTTTTTTCGATTTTTCCATACTTAATTGTGTTAACTTTTCAGTCCCATCAGAGCTAATACACAGCAAAACAGTCAATCTCTTTTTCCAAATTTTACCACGGTGACAGTTCTCACTCTTTACTGTAAAATTCCTGTCAGGAAGACACTGTAGTACAAACCAGTCTCATCAGCATTGATATGCTTTTAGGAGCAAATTCTTTTATCAATGACGTCAATATTTCTTCCATCCATTCTTGAACAATCTCATCATCAACTCCAGCAGACTCGCCACAAATAGACTTGTACGATAAATCGTGCCTCTTCTTAAAGCGGTTTATCCAAACCTTTGAGGCTAAGAATCCTTGAATTCCTTGTTTAGAAGCGATTTCTATTGCTGTAAGAACTTTGAACCGTTGGAACGTTGAACCATTGGAAAATGACATTTTTCAATTCCTAAAACGGTGTTGATTTCACAGGTTTTCGCTTTTTAGTTCGTTATTCTATCCTTTCGTAATTTTGTTCCTCGACATCTGATACCTGTACAATTGTTTGTGAAGTGGAATATGGAATTCCAATAGTTATGGCAAAATCAGTTTTAGTTTCATTGTAATTTTGGCTTTGCTGATTATATCCGTTTTTTTCTAGCAAGGAAAGTTCCCGCACCCCAAGGAAAGTATTTTGAAACCATATTTTAACCTTGCAGAGAGATAAAAATTCTCTATGAATGCCAACTTGTGCTACAACTCTAGATCATGCACGAAGAAAACCTTTCAATGGACGAATTTATTCTGCTACAGTGTAAGATCAAGTGTATTTTCTAAATGAATACTGCACCTGTTTGCTGGAGAGAGGAATGAAGAGGGGATTGCCGATACTGTCTATTTTGCAAGATTTTTTTTTATCACAATTTCTACTATTTTAAAAAAGAAGTGTCTGCGTGCATGTGGTGTCTAGACGAATCTAAAGGACTTTCAGTTTTGTTATTTGACACACAGATAGTCCTAATTGTATGCATATTTTGTGAGATGCCCGAATTTTAAAATTTAATCTAGAAAATTTTTTAGTTAATTTATTAGCATATATTTATTTTTTGTTTAGCAAAAATAGCAACAGTATGAAGAAATCACAGATTTAAAATTTGTTTTTTTTTGCTTTTAATTTCCGGAGCACAAACAATTCCAGCGAAGCGAAACAATCAAATAAAAAAAATTTGACTGGTGTTTATTATTTTTTTTTTAATCCAAGTTTCTATCTTTGCGATCGTTACAGATAGAGTAAAAGTTTCGATGGTTTTAAATCTGCGGAAAATTTTACTTCAGATTGATACCTTAAATGTGATTTTCTTTAAATAAATAATTTTTCAAGTGTATCTTTTGTATTTTCGCAACATGAATTTGGCCGCATTTGACGAATATATTCATTACGAACACAAAAAGGACTATTTGAGGTCTCGATCTTCGCGATCGTTAAAGATAGCGTGAAAATTTCAACGCATTTTAAATCTGTGGAAACTTTTAGTACAGATCGATACCGCAGGTAGTGCGAATATTATGCGAATGTGGGATTCTTTCTTAAAATTATTGTTCTTTAATGTTTCCAGATTCAGTACGGACATGAAAAGAACAGTCACGGGCAAAGCCGTGCTGGCCTGCTAGTCTTTGACTATTTTAATAAAATCACTTTGAGTTCACAACCGCTGAAAAATCGTTAAATGCTGGAAATATTTCGAAGTGAAAACGTTTAATATACGATTTTTTAACGTTGAAAGTAAAGTAATTCCGGGACATATGCCCCACTTAGGGAAAAGACGTTATAAAATAAACTGGGTAGTAACAATAAAAACGAAAATTTATGAGAATACGTAATAGTTATTGCTTATCAATACTGAATAGTTGTTTCGCACTATTAAAATTGTAACAATGCTACATTTATCCATCTCTCCCAAGTACCGTGTGAGATGCCTCACTTACATGAGAGAGATGCCCTACATGTAAAAATCTGGTTTTTTTTAAACATAAAAGATTTTAAATGTATATAACATACACAGTCCAGTCACATTAATGTGACCACCACCTAATTTCGGCGTCAACGTAAAATAACCAATCACAAAAGGCAGGTGGCAGCACATGGCAGTGGAGTGTATATAAAGGATGTCCTAGGCCATCGGAAAGCATTTCAATCGTTGGCGTAATGCAGAAACGTAGCTATTTATCCGACGTCCAAAAGGGCATGATTATTGGCTTTCGGGCCAAGGGTGGAAGCATTTCGGAAACGGCTATTTTTGTGAACTGTTCGCGTGCCGCCGTGGTAAAAGTATACCGTGCATGGCAAAATGCCACAATCCAAAATCAGCGGCGTGGCACATGTGGTGCACCACGGGCTATAGATGACAGAGGCGAACGAAGGCTACGGAGATGCGTTCGGGCGAATAGACGTGCAACTGTTGAGCAACTTACCGACCAGATGAACCAAGGGGTTACCAAGATTGTATCCTCAACAATGATTCAGCGAACGTTGCTGCGCATGGGCCTCCGCAGCCTGGTTAATGCACCTATGCTGACTGCTGTTCTTCGGCGGCGAAGGCTGGAATTTGCACGCCAGTACCGCAACTGGACATCCACAGAGTGGCGACAGGTGGCTTTTTCCGATGAATCACGTTTTATGCTCCATCGGACAGATGGACGTTGGCGTATACGGCGTGAAACGTCTGAAAGCAAACACCCTGCAACAATTGCCGGAAGGATCCAGGCTGGAGGAGGGAGCATTATGGTTTGGGGAATGTTTTTTTGGCATTCACTGGGTGCACTCATGATCAAAAACCTAATTGACTTTCTTCCTCCACGTCTCGCAGCTGTCCGCTTTGCCAAAGGTGGTTATTCTGGCTTTTGACAGGTGGTCACATTAATGTGACTGGACTGTGTATTAAAGCCGTGATTTTCAGAATATACTACCTTAGCATTAATTTATAAAGCATTGAAATATTTAACAACCATAGACAAAATGTAAAAAGTTTTTAATAAAACACACTAAAAATAAAACAAACAAAACGTAGTAAAACACATAAAAACTACAGTAGAACTCCGACTATCCGAATCGCTGATTATCCGAATCGCTTTCAGAATTTCCGAAAAAAAATTAAGACCAAAACGTATTGCGATTCGCAAAATAATGATTCTGGGTTTCAAATTCTAAATAATGCTGAACTTATTGAAAGTTTGAGAGAAGAAAGTGTCGTTGAAGAAGATGACCCTATTGTCGAAGTTGAAGCAGCAGACACGGGACCATCTACTAGTGATGCATTTGCCAGCTTAGAAACTGCGTTGAAGTGGATGGAGCGAAAGCCCGAGTGTGACCACATGCAACTTTCTCACTGTCAAGCGGATGCGCGACTTGACTGCGAAAACGGATAAAGACAGTCAAACAGCTTACTTTGACCGAGATGTTTAGCAAGCAATGACTTTCATTTACAGTACGGTACGTACATACTGTACTTATGTATAGCACTTGTAAGTACGCTTAACATGTAAAAGTATTGCCTTTTCATTTAATTAATTAAAAGCTCTTTTTGTTTAAAAATAGTTTTTTTTCTCCCATTTTCAACATACATACAGTAATTAATTAAAATACATGCTAGACCCTTTTTTCGGAAACAATCCAACTATCCGAATTTTTGATTATCCGAATGGGGTCCGGTCCCAATTGATTCGGATAATTGGAGCTCTAATGTATTAAAAAAATCAATTTGCTAGAAAGTTACAAAATTCCTTAAAAAGTATTAACAAATTATTACGCTATTAAAGTATTTCAAAATACATCGAAAATATTCATTTAAGAGTTTTCGTTTTGTCCTCTCTAATTTGTGCTTTCCAGCTCGTTATATGCGGGTTACGTTCAATCGGGGTTTCATTGTGCCAATTTTAAGAATTGGTCAATTTTCTTTTGATAGCGTGATATCTCTTCCATCAAGATAATGTCAGTTTTGCTAACGCCGAAATATCTCGCCGAGACAACCACCATTAGGGTTAAATGAATAAAAGTACTAGTTCAAACCCTTTCCGAAATTAAAGCATAACCCGACTAATAATAATAATATCTCGTCAAGATAACCCACCAGGGTTAAATGATTAAAAATAGTTCAAGCCCTTTCCGAAAATAAAGCATAACTTGACTAATGATCGACTTTCACTAAACAAATTATCTGCAATTTAAATGAATAAAATTATCTCCAGAAATTTTTAAAAATAGACCAAGACCTGACAAATGATCGACTTTCATTGATACGTTTCATCAGTTAAATGAGTTCCAGCTCTGTTTGAAAATAAGACAAGACCTGACTAATGATCGACTGCCATTGAAACAAAAGCTTTGTTTAATCCAAATAAGAAAAGGATCACATCAATCCACATTACGATTACAAACTAATCTTTTTCGCCAGGCTGAACAAAGTTGTAATTCCTCAAAAAGAAAGCTGAAAGATCTTAAGGGCAGAATTACACTCTCTTCAAAAGCTCTCAAGAATTCCTCTTACTGTTGATGCTGCAATAAGAGTAGTTTGTAAAGAAACAAATTCGACATCAAAATGCTCGGATAACATTCAGTAAAACTAACTGTATGCAAAGATTCCTTTTCCCAAATTTCCCAGTTTTTATTCCTTATTGAATTATGTGGAAGTCTTCCCAAACCATCTATCGGGACAATGTTTAAATACCAATTGGATTGTGAGTATCGGTAATAATGCATTATAGGGGATGTTAAATTCTGCAAGCAATTCACCGCCAATTGTGACAGCCCACTTTCTTTCAGGTTTAAAGCTTTTGATGTAGCAACAATTTGTAATTGACGACAAATGCTTTCTTGATTATTTCCTTCAATGTATGCACCGTACCTAAAAATCCACTTATTTCTCGGATTTTTCCTCTTAATATCGGAAGGACCCAGCTGGAAGAGTAACGGAATAGCAACCGGAGGTTTGAGAGTTCGAAACTAGGTCCAACCAAAGTACACATGTCTTGGTGTACGTTATATCCGTGGCTTCAAATGACCGCATGAAGGGTGGGAGATTCCAGCTTAGATGCAGATTAAACATAAATCTCTCATGGGATCCCGACCTTATGAAGGGTTTACGGTACACATAACGTGAAAGATGACCAAATGAGAAAAGGATAATTTGTTTCACGTATGATGCGAAGCAGAAATTTTGTGCTGTAAAATGCACGCGCATGTGCTGCTCTAAAAAATTTCTTTAAAGTTTAAGAGGCAATTAAAATGTCGTAATCAAAAAAGTGAATTTAAACCGATTGCTTGAGTTCAAACAAATAAGCCACAAATCGCACGAATTGTATGATTTTTCTTTGTAGCAAAGCGTGAACAGATAAGCATTTAAGCCAGACGTCGTAGTACTGTGTTGCTGGTTCCTTGATGTGTAGGTGACATGTGATAGGGCAAGTGGTGACATAGTGGTCGTAATCTGAAGTGTGAAAAGTGAATTTAAACCGATTGCTTGAGTTCAAACAAATAAGCCACAAATCGCACGAATTGTATAATTTTTCTTTGTAGCAAAGCGTGAACAGATAAGCATTTAAGCCAGACGTCGTAGTACTGTGTTGCTGGTTCCTTGATGTGTAGATGACATGTGATAGGGCAAGTGGTGACATAGTGGTCGTAATTTGCTTCCATTCCACATATGCAGAGGTCATCACAACGGATATTCATCCGAAATAAATGCTGCAGGAACGGGCTGTGACCCGTGTAAAAGTGTGTGAGCTCTGAGGTGGAGACGCGCTTCATGCTGACCCTTCAGGAAAAAACAAAATTTTCTCTGACCTTTGGTGGAGTTTAGCCATTTTTCTTGCCAGTTGTTAATAGATGCAAGATCGAGGGACCACTTCAGATGAGACGCCGGGAAAGGGAGGGGATGCAGACGAATGGACGCATTTTCGGTGGTACTTCTTGCAAAATGATCTGCTTCTTTTTTTCCTTCAACACATCGCATTTACCTCTAACTCAAGATATATATATGTGCACGTCGATGGAACTGCCGCTTCAATGATAGAATGTATTCTTTGTACCATCGGGTTAGTAGAAGGTTGGTCCAAAGAGTTACGCTGGACAGACTGTCCGGGAAAATACAAGTGATTTCTGGGCATTTTCTGAGTGCCCAGGATGAAGCTGCTCGAATGGCAAGTAACTCAGCTTTGAAAACTGAGTTGTTCTCGTGCAGTCTGCGTATACCCACTCAAAGATCTTACTGTTGAACAGGAACACACAAAAGACGGTGGTGGTTCCATCCTGTGTTTTAGACTCGTCTGTGTAGATTAGGTAGAGTGTACTGGGTACTACTCAGCAATGCTGTGGGACTTGGTGTAACGAATGATGTGTGTTGGATTCCTGCGAAGTCTGGTAGTTTTAATGGGAAAACCAGGAGATACCATATGCTATGACGGATCTGCCGAGTTTGGTAACAAGAGCCTAGGCCCCTCTTAGACGTTGACCTCGTCATCTGACCGTGATTCAAAAGTATGTGGAGCTATCCTTGGGTCTTTCGCTTCGGGTTTGATCCCGAACTGTCACCATAGCCCGCTGTGTTGCTTCAATGTGATGGTAATTAAATGCTTACCTAAATGGCCTGACCGGTTGCCACACTGAAAGCTGTGGCGGAAAGAGAATATAGCTGGTTATCAGAATTGGTGCCAAATCGCTCGCATAATTGAATGTAATCTATCTTTAGTATACATATTTTTTTTAATCCTTCTGGTGGTTGCCATGAGATATCTCATCATTAGCAGATCTGACCAGATCTTGATGAACAAAAAATCTTGTCATTAGCAAATTTATGAGACCTTGATGGGCGATTTTATCTCGTCGAAACCACTTCGAGGGTTAAACTACAGACTAAAGGAAGGGCTGAGATCCTTCATAATCCCTCTACATAGGGCTCTACTAGAGGTTTAAGATCTATAAAGCAAGGGTAAATGGCTACTATAATCTCCCACCACCAACAAATAAACATATAGTTCACTATCACATAAGTTGAAAGTTTGCGCATCGACTGAAATAACATACGCTACGGAGTATTTTCATTTCTTTTCCATGGCACCAATTCAGCAGAAACGGAATAATTAATCCCTCCGCAATAACAACCCCGTGCCGAATGAATTATAGCTCACAAAAATTACGATGGACCCCAAACAGAGATTCCCTCCATAAGAAAAGAGAAGACTTTCATAAATTAAGATTATGAACTTCCTGTCTACATGTGCGATCCTCGTAAATTTAAGTCAGACATAGTCGGAACATCGCGCCAGTAATATAAGTAAAGTCGCATTCCCATAAGTCTTTGCTTAAATAAAGGCTTTGTCTTTGATAAGGCGAACTGTAAAGAAGATTTTGGAAAGAAAGTTGGAGGGAATTACTGGTGCGAAAAGGTTCTAAATCCATCCTCCTGGATTTAAGCACGCGTCACTGGATTCGGGGCTTTTCCAGACCATAGATATGAAGTATAGTTGTTTTACGAGATATATATATATATATATTCTCTTTCGGGAAAGATTATTTCTCATTTCAAGCTTGAGGTTGAGTTGTTATGGCGTTCGCTTAAGAATCTGTCATTTTCATGGCGGCGGGACATGGAATAGAATGATCTGGACAAAGAAGGATTTACGTTTGTGAAGTGGGATTTCGCTTTGGCTCTGAAGAGAGATAGGCAAAAGTTACTTTTAATTCGACTTTATTCTTTTAATTGTATATTTCAATCGTTTAGTAACGTAATATTTTTTTTAATATGAAAAACTGCACTGCTTGACAATTGGTAAGGAACAACCGATTTATGCAAAACTGCGATTCGGAAAGCCGCCGAATCGTACAAAATGTAAGTGCAGAGGGTGCTGTAGATCAAGGTCTCTTATCTGTATAGAAGACAGCGCACACAAGCTCTTTATTAATTGAAGTTTCATACTGTAAAGTATCTACAGAAAATCACGATTTAAGGTTTTGAAAGCCGTTCAGATAAATTCCGTCTTGTGATGCAAGTATCAAGTGGAGAATGTCCGTAAGGCATCATTTGAGTGAATTTGACCGTGGGAGAGCAGTTGGGACGCCTCGAAGCTGGGAAAAGTGTCACCCAAGTTTACGCAGCAATGCGTGTCAAAAAGCGTTATTTCGAGGTAATAAAGAGCCGCAGGTGGAAATGCTTTGAGAAAGCATGTTGTTGGTCGTGATAGGAGCACCACACCCAGAGATGACGCACCTACATCCCTAACAGCAATAAGGAACAAACATCTCACTCCGAGACAGATTGGTTCAGAGCTTGCAACCGCTACCGGCACTCGTGTATCAGCCAAAACAAATTCTCGGCGATTAAATCAAGGTCGCTTGTTTGCACGGAAGCCTATTAAGTACGTTCCGTTACAACCACGCCATCGTTGGAAAAAGTTACTCTGGTGTAAAGAACATATGCGTTGGAATTATCAACAATGGTCCATAGTCATGTTCTCCGACGAATCCCGATTCACCGCGAATAGGGATTCTGGACACCAACTACTGTGGAGAGAGAGGGGCAACCCGTTACACACCACAGAATGCTCGTTAGGTTGATCTTTAAGGCCGAGGGATCATAGTGTGGGCAAGCATTATGCATAATGGCAAAACACAGCTACACATCTTTGACGCTGGTGCCAATACATCGCAGCGTTATTGCTTGGAGATTCTCCTGGGTCAGGTTCCTTTATTTTGGGGTGCAGTGGGTCCAGACTTTCTGTTCATGGGTGACAATGCATGCCCACACAGGACAGTTGATGTCACTGAGACACTAGAGAGCGAAGATTTTGAACGTATGGAATGGCTTGCGTATTCACCGGACTTAAATCCCATTTAACATGCTTGGGATGAAATTTGTAGACGTGTTTCAGAAAGGAATCACCCACCCCAAACTGTGCAGGCGGTCAAAATTGCTTTGAGAGAGGAAGATGACAATATCCCCCAAACACTCCTCGACTGTTTAGTGGAAAGCATGCATAGCAGATGCTAAATATGCATTAGTGTGCAAGGAGGCCTCCCTTCTGACAAAGTGACTGATCTGTCATGGCTCCGGATGGAAAGAACATTTTTCAAGACTTTGGAAATTGCTCTAAGGAGCCAAATTTTTTTTCTTCTTTTTATTATCTTGCTTTTCCATGTGCCAAAATCTGTAACATTTTGCTTTCTACTTAATGCATAGTATCTTAATTAGTATATATATATATATATATATATATATATATATATATATATACTAAGTTTCGTTTCTTTAATCAATGAATATTATTAGTTATTTTAAAAATTATGTTTGTTCCTTAGCAATTGTCAAGCAGTGTATATTTGTTAAGTTTTGTATAGATTATTTTGTATGAGACTTTTTCTGTAAAACTAAATGTCTATGGCACTAGTGATTTTGTGGACTTCAACGCGTATTTCGTTTGAGAGGAATTTTCAGTGTAAGCAAACCACCGGAAGACAAGAATTTTACTTCCGGTTACGTAATTCGGAATACGCACACGAACCTCGTTCTACCACAAAAACATTATCGCCATTTACATTTAGCCGAACAGGAAAGTCCACTCATTGGATGACATGTCTCTTGTGGTTTATTTGTTTTTCTTTAGAAATACTTCTCAAACAGTTTTACGTGTTTGTTCCCAACCAAAGATGCATGTTTATGATCTGATAACATATTTTTCTTTTTCAACGTAGTAGGTAATGTTAATTAAAGAATGAAAATGCAAAAATACTTTAACACTACTTTTTTTATTCTCTAAAATGTTATTCGCAAGTTTAAAAAAATAAAACACTAAATTGATATGAGAGAGATTAACAGTGTAAACACTTAAACAAATTACAGGAGAGAGGACAAGACCAAGCTTTTTGCTATCCCCATTTTGGCACTATTTAGCGCTAATTTTTATTTCAGTTACATGCTGATATTGAGTTTAGATAACATGCAAAGTTACTCAATACGTTGCAAAAGGGGTTACTAAAACAATTCTCTCTTATTTAACTCTCTTTATTTCATTAAACTTTGCTTCCTCAGAGTAAGTATATATCTTCTTTAGATTTTTTATATTTTTTTCCCAGACTGGTTTGTTTATGTTTAGTTTGTTGGTTTGGGGGTTGGTGGCGCAAACGTTGTATTTGGCTATACTGCGAAAGACACAAGACAGACAGCGTCATGTAATGGACATACACACAAAGAAAGTTTTACTGACACAGAAGATAGAAATACACACTTTGCGTGTGTATGTCCATTTTACGACATTTCGACCTTATCTGTCTTGCCTTGGCAATATTATTCTTGTGCTTTTTAAAACCAACCTATCTTTTACCCAAGAATTTGAAGGTGTACACATAGGGTACATATATTTCACCCCTGAAAGAAAAGTGACACAAGTCATAAAAAAAAATTTGTGGTTATGTCATTAAAAAATATGTATGAGGTGCCCCAGCGTGTTATATTACTATTCTATAGGATATTTTTTTTTCTAATGGCGGGCACATTTTGACCGAAGTTATTGGCCACTACAAGGCCGGAAGTGATGGCCACTTGTGAAGGAGCACTCAGTGGGAGGGCCATCATTGCCCCTAACAATAACTTCGTAATTTTGAACCATGTTCAGATGACGAAGCAACACCTAAGCTGGTATACGCTTACAAACATCCATGCCCGAACCCGGATTCGAACCGGGACCTTCCGATCTAGAGGCTAACACCTTAACCACTATACCGGTTGGTCGGCTTCTATAGGATATAATAGAGTTTAAAAACATAAATATTTACCTGAAAATAAAAAAATAAAAGCCTTTAACTATTTCAATATAGGTTTTATAGTATTCTTCAAGTTGATTTTTCTCAAATGCTGCAATTTTATGTTGAGTCACTTTTCTTGCCGGGGTGCGATATTATCCCAGGTGCAGAGTTGTATTCAGTGTTCTGCAACACATCTCCAAGCAATTGCAATTGTTCTGCAGGCATTTTGTCCAAATTTTGAAAATTGCAGTAAAATAAAAAACAGACGTACAACACAATTATCGGCTAGATAGGTATCACATTTTTATAATAAAACATCAAAATTAATTAACTTACTTTATTTAAAACCAAGGCATACTTTCAGAATTTGCAATTTTATCGGTAACTTTTGAAGTTAAATATTCTGTCTTTGACTAGAAGATGTGTTATTTTTAAAGTGTTTGTAGAATTTGGGTTGTATATGGAAGTTGTTCTCTAGCTAGTAAAGTAAAAAATGGTGTGGCAAGGAGCTCGCTTTGCACTGCAGAACATCGTAACTTATGACTGAAAAAAAATCAACCAAAATTTTGGTGCATATTTTGTAAAATTAAGGGAATTCCGGGACACATTGAAAATTTTTTTTTATTAATTAATTTAGAATTTGGAATTTTTTTGTACTGATTACCCATCTAACTAATAAGCTATATCACAACACAAAATTTTTCCAAAAGTTTTTTAAAATTTTAAATTAAAAATTTTTGAAAAAAAGAGGAGACATGTTAAATTGCTAAAACTCAAAATATTCTTGATCAATTTTCAAAATTCTTGCAGTAAATTATTCACAAATTTATAAACTTTAATTTTGATTCAGGGTTTTAAAAAATATTAATGTAATAAAAAAAATATTTAAATGCTTTTTGAAAATTTTACGGTATTTTTTTTAAATTCATATTTTTAAAAGTAAATATTTGAATTTGCTGAATCAAAATTAAAGTATAATGTTTGAAAAAGATATATTCCAAATTTCAACCTTTAAACTTTTTCGGTTTTCGACTTATAGCTATTTGAATACAGGAAATCTTGAAAAAAAGTATCATGGATTAAAACGCATTTAAAGTTTTAAAGACAGATGCTGTTGCCTTTACAACAACTGTCAAGAGTGTTAGATTTTCAAAACAACGCACCACAGAAATTCTTATATCTGTAGTTCTAATTAAGATAGAAACATGATTTAGACGTCATTTTAAGCAGAAAAACACAGAGAATTTCTTAAAATAATAAAAAAAATTCGAAAAATTGACGATTTTTGTGTCTCGGACCCCTTTAATGCAAATAAAAAAATTATAATCGAACCTGCATACCTTATTTGCGAAAGTATATGGCATTCTACGTTACTGAACGATAGTTTTGAAACGTCCTTAATAAATCACACCATTCTACATATGATTCCACCTAAATTCGTAGGGGTTGATACCGGTCCGTCAGCAATAGCCCGTTATGTTGCTACAGTATGACCTTAATTACAAAATACCAAATACCATAATTGGTATCGAGCCTCAGTAACCCTATTGAAAGAGTAGAGGATTAACAACCGGAGGGTTTCAAGTTCCAAACTCGATCCGATCAAAGACCATCATGCACGTAGGGAATGGTGTAGTTTAAATTTGTCGCGGCCTCAAATATTCTTACTTTGGTAAGGTAAGGAATTTTGGAGAGTGAGTTGCCAGGCTCAGATGTTTACCTCGGCATCTGACCGTGGTTCATAATTACCGATGTTGCCCTTCGGGATTGATCCCGGGTCGTCGCCAAAAACACTTTGTGTTGCTTCAGTGCACATAAGACAGAAAGTCTTACAGCTCGTGAAAGTTTGGAGAGCGAATCGCCAGGCTCAGATGTTTACCTCGGCATCTAACCGTGGTTCATAATTACCCAATTTTACCGATGTTGCCCTTCGGGATTGATCCCGGGTCGTCGCCAATAGCCTTTTTTGTGTTACACCAGTGCGTCGTTAATTCACCTATTTATCGACCTGAATTCCTAAATGTATGAAATGTATTAAATGCGGGGTTATATTTGTATTTTAAATAATACTAAGTGGGCATTTTGTATTTTTATTGAACAGGGTAGTGACACAATAACATTCAAATTTCACTATATTTGCTGTAAGCCAAGAATATATTTTAAGACATTCCCAAAAAATATTTCTAAAATAGGTATTCTGTATCCTACAAGACAGAAAGTCTTACAGGTCGTAGCTTTTGTCTGAATCGATAACATTACAAGGAGTCTGTGAATGCGACGTAAAATTATTTCACAGTAAAAATTTCCCAAAATGAAATGACCCAGTTAACACACACTTTCAGCCTGAGAGGAAATAAAAAAGGAGTATACAAAGGTGGGAAAATCCATTTTTGTGAGGTTTACAGCACAGAATTTAGTGCATATAAAAGCACGAACATAGGTCAGTCTCCGTAGGGGGAGCTTTCATAAAAACCTTCGTCTCCCCAAGGAATATGGATAAAACTATTAAACGTTTTATGGAGCAATTTTTACACAGGAATTTAAACGAAAAATGTATTTATAAAAACAGGCTTTACGGCATGTACAGTATCAGTGCAACAATGGTAGTTCGTTTTTCTCGTATTTTACGAGACGTATAGCTATGCGTTCGCGTGTACCATTATCGCCTTGCCAGGGGGAAAGGGATATTAAAGGGGGCTGTCACGAAATTTACGCTCGGTGGATTTCATTAAATTATTCTAAGAAGCAGAGAAGGACACATCTCAAAACACATTATGAGCAGAAAGGGTCGGGGAAAAGATACGCATTTAAAGATACATACGCGGTTAAAGATACAGAATTTAATATAAAGCATGTTCGGTTTTATTAAGCGATTCGCAAAACAAAAACGGACTAATGTGACCGAAATTCTTATGTTAGTTGGGCTCTATGACTCTCGTGTGATATTTGGTCAGGTAATGGTCATACACATATGCAACAGGCATGGTTTTCTTTACCTTGGCTGAAGATCCTCGTTGATTTATTTGTAAATTTGAATTAAAATGTTTATTTCATGTTATATCTAGAAGTATAAATACGAAACCTGAACATTTTTTTCAAAATTCCCGCACCGATACATATACACTACACGGACAATAATATCGTGGTTATGGTTGGCTGTTGTTTTGAGGGCACAATTGCCATATTCGGCGATACTGCGCCAGTCACAAGATATAAAATATTGAGTAATAGACATACACACGTGAAAGTTTTTACTGACGCAGGAAGACACAAAATGCACCCAAGGGGGAATGCATCAGACAATAATCGAATCTTCGCCACTTACAACTCGATGGTTGCTAACGCAGTCGACATACCTACTGAGCTACACGACCTATTGTGATTATGATTGGTTATGTTCTGTTTTACGACGCCAGGTCCCTATTTGACCATCTTGCGCCAAACACAACCTCAATCAACAGATATCTAAAGTAACGTTGACGTGGTGTGGAATTTTGGAGAGTGGCCGGCTGTGTTGTGACCTCGTCATCTGACCGCGGCTCGAAATTATGTTGTGTTGTCCCTGGATCTTGCCCTTCGGGTTGGATACAGGACCGTCACCGAAACAGCTATAGCATGTCGAATAGACCAGGGGTTTCCTACAAGGATCCTGTAGTGGACCCATCCTATGGAACTTGGTGACCGACAACCTCTTGAAAAAAACCTGGCCTCCTGGAGTACACATCCAAGCCTTTGCTGACGACATGATTCTAGTGGTTGCTGGAAGAACCAAAGACCTCCTTAAAACACGCTCCAAGATAGCCCTTGACAAAATCTTATCATGGTGTGAAGAAAACTTGGAAATATATCACCAGTAATCCAAAGCTCTATTCCTCGATAAACCCAAGAAACTAGTAGCAAAACCAAAAGTTAGCCTTAGGTACTAAGTCCATAATATACACAGATCAATTAAAATACCTAGGAGTTACATTGGATCCAAAACTAAACTGGAATGCTCACCTGAATAACATAAAAGCAAAAGCAACTATTAGTCTTCAAAGTTTCCGAAGAATCGCAGGCCGCAACTGGGGCTTCAATCACACACAACTAAAAATACTATAGAAATCAGTTGCCGAGAGATCAATTGCCTACGGAGCATCTATATGGGAGACCAATCTCACCTGTCGGAACATAAGGAAACTCAAATCCATCCAAAGGCTCTTCCTGCTTTTTATTTCTTCCTCTAATTCAACTGCCCCAACATCAGTTCTCTGTATCACTATTGGAGTACCACCTATATATATCTTCCTCTCACATGAAGCAAAAACCACAGATCTTATTCGTCTTTATAAACCAGTTCAAATGAACTTTGAAAAATTTAATTCACAAGATTTTGAAATGAAGCCAACAAGATGGTTCTCCCACCCATCTATGCAAAGCAAAGAAGCTAACATCACCATTGATACTCCATTCATACCATCTGCACAGATGGATATAAGACAGGCTCAGGCGTGGGATCAGCTTTCTGCCTCTACGAAGAAAGTATATTAACAAAAGCCTCTGGTCGAATAGACTGCAAATTAACAACAGTGTGTTTGAAGCGGAGTCAGTTGCAATCAGAGAAGCAGTTAGCATGGCCCCTGAAAAAGCAACAATCTTCTCGGACAGCCAAGCAGTTCTAAAAGCTCTCCAAAACCCAACTTCCAGTAATTCTCTCATCAAAGAAATCCAGAAACTCCTCCACAACAAGCCAGCATTGGAACTACGATGGATCAAGGCTCACATTGGACACTAGGGTAACGAAAAAGCAGATAGTCTGGCAAAGGAAGTGGCAGCAAATAAAGATGCTCCAGAGGACAAACAAATACCCCTGCCAGTCTCACACTTCTAGAGACACACTAGAGCCCCACCCTTCAACTGTGGCAGGATGACTGGAATACATATGACACAGGCCGCTCAACACATGCTCTCTTCCCAGACGTATCCACGGATACCCGCATCACAGATAGACGTCTTTTACAGTTTGTAACGGGCCATGGCCCATTCCCCAGCTATCTCTACAGATTCGGGTTATCTCAAACCAACCAATGCTCTTGCGGAATAGTGGGAACCAATGCATTATGCCCAGGATTGTCCATTCACAAGCTTACTTCACGTGCATTGCCCACTACCAAGACCCACCCCAGGATGGCTAAACCTAGCACTAAAGCATAGGAAGTGCAGAGAAAACATGCGAAATCAGTGATATCCTGACAATCCGCGGCAGGGATTTTATAGCAAAGAGATAAGCACAGTTCCCACATGACCATGAAAAACTCAGTAAATAGAAAACTTATACAAACCAAGGAAGGCTACTAAACCGGTAGATCATTACAAGGATAGGTGTGGAGTCTGCCCTAGCGGAATGTGTGTAACAAAATATAGTTGCTGAAGGTTGTCACACAAATTACTGATTTTAGTTAATTTCCTTTTGAGTTGCTGTGCCGTGGTAGCCCAGTTGATAGAGTCAAGGGTTACAAATTCAAAGGTTGGGTACAAGGTTCAAAACAAGGGTCCAAAGGTTGCGAGATCGAAACTCAATCCAACCAAAGACTATCGTGTACGTGGAGGCTTGTGTGCATTAAACCTGCCATGGCCACAAAAGTCATCTGTTCAGTAGTCCCGATCTCAATCTGATCGAGAACTTGTGGAAAGTGTGCCTCAACGTAATGCAGCAGCAATAGAAGCAAAAGGATGGACTACCCGTTACTAAATAGAATAATAAGGCATTTTTTTTAAAACATGTAGTGTCCAAATACATTTGTCAATATAGTGTATTTACGTATAGTATCAATCGTCCAACATTTATACGCAGACTAAAAGTAAATTTCCAGATACCAGGTTTTAAAATGGCTAAATTCCATTCGATTTGATTTATTTAGCGGAATTACAAATGATAGTCGTTTGCGTTCTTAGATTAACAGAGATATATGTCACTTATGCACTTACGATTATCCTTTTACAGTATATAGTCTCTTTTCCCGTTATTCCGGAATAAAAATTCGATTAGTTACATAATGCCCATCTTCTGGAAAGTATCCAAAAGATGTCTCAGATTGTCATGAAGGCCCTTTTATGACACTGCAGCACTTGTTCAGAACTTGACCCGACAGAAAGAGTAGTATATTGTATTTCTTGATACATATTTCGTGGCTAGTTCTAAATCTTAAAACGTTAAGAGTGATAAGACCTTAACTTTGGCATGAGTAATCAACTTTTGGCCCCTTCACAAATAAAACTCTAGCTACTCTAATGCTTCATTCTATAAGTTCGGAACAAAAGTTTTCGAACAGTTTTTCAAAACCTTTAGGGTCCTAACCTAAAGATTGATCAATAAATCAGGCTAGGTTTTTCGGAATTATTGAAGGGAACAAATGTTTTGTACAAACCATTAGAGATAAGCAGAGCTGTTATACATGTAATCTTAAGCTATGAAATGTGGATTAATGCTGATACGTTTTACTAGTTAACTCATCTTAATTTATCGTTAAACGTATTTAAATAGTTTTGTTGAACTATTAAGTTAGTTATTTTATTAATACATATAAATGTCTATTTACTTAAATTAATTTAGTTGATTAATTTAAGTAAATAGACATTTACATATATCGCACCCCGGCAAGAAAAATGACATAACTCAAAATTGCAGCATTTGAGAAAAAAATCAACTTAAAGGAAACTATAAAACTTATATTGAAATAGTATATGCTTGTCTCTCTCTCTTTCTTTCTTTTATATTTCTGGTAAGTATTTATTGCGGTAAATTTTATTATATTCTATAGAATAGTAATATAACACACTGAGGCACCTCATACATATTTTTCAATGACATAACCTCCAATTTTTCATTTGTTGTCCTGTGTCACTTTTCTTGCCGAGGTGCAATATGTATTAATAAAATAAGTAACAAATTTAATAGTTGAGTTATAGATGGCAAAGATTAACTTAGATTCCTCTACAGTGTTCTTCGCTTTTCTTTGTCAGCATGAACTTTCCTTGTGTGTATGTCCATTTATTTGACATTGTTTGGCGCAGCTTGGCTAAATAGATACGTTGCAAAAATAAATACGTTGCCTTGCGTAAAAAAACGTTTCGCCATTTTTGTTTTTCTAAAGATTATATTTCTTTTTGAGGATCACCCTGCAGCTTAGTGAATAGAATTCCTTCTTTGTTTTATCAGAACTATATCTACTTTCTAGTGTTTTTCACTTGTTAAACAACCATATTCACTGCTAGAAATTCTAGAACGTAATTCCAAATGGTTCTACTATCAGCAATTTGTTAATATTATCTTTCATCCTCCTATTATAAAAATATCACGATTGTTTTTGTCCTAAAGTTCCTTCTTTTTTAATATTAAATTTGTAATACATATTTTAGTTTTCTATCGTCAGGTTATATCTCAGGCATTTTAATTTGTTTATTTCAAGAATCCCGAAAGAACGTAATTGGCTTCCTTTACAGCTATGGCACGTGACTTATGATAAACTTTTCCTGTCAAACTAAATGTCTGTTAGAGGCACTTTTTTTTTGCGGTGCAACGTGATTCTTGTTTGTATTTTGTGCTCTAAGCTTGATTTTGGATTTTATTTCAGCATATTATCAGCTAAGTTTCCGAAGAATGAAATCCGAATTAATAAATGGTAGTTTACAGGTCAATGCCTATTAGCTTTAACTTCAAAATAGGGATTAAATACACTTTAAGGTACCTACCATATGTATTATGACATTTGGGTTGTGGAAGCAAAATCTTCGTTTTCGTTTGTTTTGTTTGCATTTAAAATCCCTCTCATAATAGCTATGTAAAATATTCCTAATTGGAAAGATTCGTTTATTAATTACAGAAGTAATGTTCATGTGTGTGTGGGGGTAGATATACATATTTACTTACTTGAACTGAGAAGTATTACTTTAGGAAAACAAAATTACTTATTGTTGTGAGGTTAATTTAACTAGCATTAATAACATTTACCATTAATTATGGATTCAGTTTGCTTTGTCATTTCCAGTACAAGGCGGCATTCGAGCATTTTAGTAATCTTAGTCATTTCATTGCTATGAGCGTTATGGCAAAATATGTATAAGTATAAAACATAGCTAACGATACATTTATAAAGTTTAATTTCATTTGTGCATTGATAAATATAGTTAATTATTAACTGCTACTCATTTACTTAATAATTTATGGCTTTGAATCGTATTCTGTTGAAAATTGATTAATATTTTGTGTATCTAACAATATAAATCTTAATGTATTTTCAAAGATACCAAGTAATAATTTCATGGACAACTGATCCACTAAAAGGTTTCTGAAAGACATTTATAAATGCTTAAAAGTCTAATTTTTGAGTCGCAGTTTTACGGAGATTCTGAGAAGCGTCCATTTTTCTTAGTTTTCTGTCTTCAAGTTCCATTTCAGGTCTCTTAATGTGGTTATTTAAGGAACCCCTCAGATATTATGTAGCCTTTGTGATATAGCAGAATGCCGTACTTGAATTAATTTATGTTTTAAATTGGGCTAAAAGATGTATTCTTTACAACTCCCCTTTTGAAGTTTTGTCACTCAATTAAATTAGCTTTTGTCAGTTAAAGCTACACTCGTGAAATGAAAATTTATTGGATGTTTGAATACACTGGATGTTTGTATTGGATGTTAAAAGCACTGCTAAAATAATCAAAATTGTTCCGAGTAAGCCTCAGAACTTTCTAGAATGTTGTTGTCATCCTCGTAAATATAATTATACTAAAAATACTGCAGTAAAATAGTTCAGAACGGCAAACGAAATACTGTCTTTTGGTAGCCACGGATGAAAAGCACGGTCTATACTTTCTGATGCGAGATTTATTATTTACGATCAAATGCAGTTAAAACAGTTTACAAAACTGCAGCAATTTGAAATAAATCCAAAAACCCACAATACTATTAAATATAAATGTTTCGGCAAGCGAAAAACCATATAAATTTCTATAGGAAGAAGAACGGAACATCTGATTTTAAAATAAAACTAAAAGTAGATATTTCTTCCGATTTTGGTTGCTCAGTATCCAAGTAGATATTATTAGTCAGTATCCGTGGCAATCATACTTCGTCTCATGATTCCAAGTAGTTTGAATTTCCCTTCTACAAATAATATTGTAAACAGTAACACTGTGATCTGCATAACGCATTATGAGTAAAAACGGGCAGAGAAGAATCTACATTACAAAAGACAATGCATGTGTTGTCTTTGAAATCCTAAGAAAAACTCTTGCATGGAGTCCTGAAATTTCCCATGAATATAGTATATCATTCAAACTCCATTCTCCAAACTTTGGCGCAAAAAACGTATCAGTTAGGTAAAATGGTTAACCCTATAAAGGGTTCATAAACTATGGGGCCCATCTTCTTTATGTGTGTTAGTGCTTCAAGAACCTGAGGTACCCTAATGATCTACTCTTTTCAAAAGAGGTTTACTGTCTCTGGTAAGCAGAGTTATTATTTATCTACTTTTTCCTGTCCATCCTAATAGCCCAGCTGAATGAATAACGGATTATCAACAGGAGGATTGCGAATTTGAAACTAGGTCCACTCAAAGACCATAATGTAGACGTCGGCTAGTACACATTAAATCTATACTTGATTGACTCGAATCTGTGGCCCCAAATGTCCTCATGTTGGCATGGTGTGGATGTTGTAAAAGGTGTAGCAGAAAATACTTAAAACTGCGACGTCAGAAAAACAAAGTCTTTACAGAACAATTTTTAATAATTTTATCAAAAATTTGGTTGATTTTTTTTTAATCATAAGTTACGATGTTCTGCAGTGCAAAATTCGCTCCTTTCCGCACCCTTTTTTCTTTTGTAGCTACGGAACAACCTTCCTAGACCACCCAAATTATCACAAACACTTTATAAATAACACATCTTCTATGTCAATGACAAAATATTTAACTTCAAAAGTGATCGACCAATATGCGAATTCTGAAAGTATGCCTTGATTTTAAATAAAGTAAGTTAATTAATTTTGATGTTTTATTTTAATGTATAATACATCTTTCGCCGATAATTGTGTTTTACGTCTGTTTTTGATTTTACTGCAATTTTCCAAATTCGGACAAAATGCCTGCAGAACAATTGCAATTGCTTGGAGTTGTGCTGCCGAACGCTGAGTATAACTCTGTACCTGGGCCAAGCGCTTGATGTTTACCTTGTCCTTCTGACCTTGGTTCGAAATCCGAGGTTTTGCACTTGAATCTTTCCCTTCTGGATTGATCCCAGATCTTCGGTAATCACTCGTTGCGTTTCTCCAGTGCGAAGTTAATTAACTATCTACAAATAGTACGAACGTAAAAGTAAAGGTGCTTTTGACAAAGAAAAGCTAAAAATCGATTTATAATGTTGAATAAACGATTTATAATGTCGAACATGTCTCCTATACTCCAAAGAAGCACTATCCATTTTTTTAATTCGGAAGTTAGAAAGCATCAAACAGTGTCCAGCAGTCTTAGAACGTCATTTTTTTTTTAATGGAGCAAAATGGAGCAATACCGGAAAATATTTTTTTAAATAAGAGTAGAAAATGACTTTTACTTTTTACTTCCCTCTGGGTCCAATTTTTAATACGTCTTACACCGAAACAGGAGGGTAGAAAATCCTTCCCAGGGGGTCGAATTGCTTCCTCGCACTTACTCGAAACTTGACAAAATCCTTCTCTAAAAAAAAAACTAATAAACAAAAATATCTGTCCTTAACGGGCGAAGTAGAAACGCAATTCCAAGAGAGTAAGCGGCTTGGAAAAACTGATTTTTTCTGGGCCAGCTGTGGATATAGATTGAGCTGGAGAAACGCCGGGTACTTCTTTCGGGCTTCAATATGTCATTTTATTGAAACTAATGATTCCTCAGTTCGCTACCATTATTTGGTGCCTTGTCCTGAAACTTTATGGCTTTCGTAAATCTTGGGCCGCTTGCGTTCAAGGAGCAGGGCTAGTTTTTCATTATTACTATCGTTTCCGTTGCTCCCTGCCCGACGTTTGGGCTACTTGAAAAACGAATTAAAAAGCTTTTAGTAGGAATAAATTGGCAAACAACCAGGTTAAGTAGACCGTGGCGATCGCTCTGTGGTTGACATTTGGTGCGGTTTTGGGTGTTTAGTTAGGAAATAGAATGAGTTATTGCTCTATTGGCAAACCAAAGAATTGGCAGGGTTTCGTATGCCTTGGCGGGATGCTTTTGCAAATTTCGACTGTTGGATCAGTATATACATTATATATTCCATCATAATACAATACATATCACAATTGAGAAAGATCCGAAGAGTTATCAGGTTCGTTAAGATCACTGTTTAATTTTATTATGAGAATACAAAAGAAATCACGTGACAGTTATTACTATAGCTGACATCTTGTTTCCAGTAAAAGAAGAACGTGCCACTTTATACATCTTAATTAGTTTTTCATGATCTGGTATCTATATATATATAATTCTCTTACGTGGCACGCAAAAAAGACGTTATTTGTAATCGCGTTTTGGCAATACTGTACGATTGTTTATTTATCGCGAAGTCTCGCGCATCGATTGAATTTATAGCGTTATCGGATGAAATTTTATTGAAAAAAAAAGGACATTTTAATAAGCTGTTGTAGTTAGTTTATAATAGAAATCAAAGAAAGCGGAGGATCTTTTCAGGGCCATTTAAAAAACGGTCCTTTTCAGGACCAACAATTATAGTTCAACAAGACGCTTGCACTACAACTTTCGGCAACAAACTCAATGAAAAAGTGTGGGTCGTTTGAGTGCTGGGAAAATGTACACACAAACAACATGCTGGGTATTCAATTTCCAAAGCAACGCTCACATTTCGAGTCAAAATTTGCACAAAGTTTTCATTTGAATTCTGATTTTAGAGATACTGTATATATTTTTTCTGTAATACACAGCAAATTTAGATTTGAAAAACATTTTTTTGGTAACATATTTTGTAAACAATCCCTTCTGCTAGGACACATGTCTTCATTGAGGCGAGCGAAGCGAGCATAGGTTCGCGCAGCGAACCAATGAGGATTGCGAAGCAATCCTCCGGGGGTTGGCGAGCGTTAGCGAGCAGGGGGCAGGCCCCCTAATTTTCTTTATTTATTCATGATTTGTTAATTACCATATTATTATTCATTATTCGTTTTCTAAAACTATTCATTATTTGTTTTCTTAAACTAATCATTGTTTGTTTTCTAAAACTATTCATACTTTGTTTTCTTTATTTATCCATTAAATCCTGAAAATTTGCCATTAATTAACCCTCCTTGACGAAGAATCTTGTCATTACCGAAACCATTCGCAGATTTCGATAGATGAGACGTCCCAATCACTAGAAGAAAACTGACCACATCTTGATTAATCGTCAATAATATCTTGATGAACGAGATATCTCGTCGAAACTATTTGAATGGTTAAGTATTTCACGTATTAAATTGCAAAAACGACAATCACTTTTGTAGCTTTGGCTATACCCGTCCAAAAATTGGTTTATTTGCTTTTAACCATTTGCAGGAAAGGACATTGGTACTTATATGTAGAGTGATCTATTCGCTTACTTTTTGTATAAGTGTGAAAATGATTTATTTCAATTGTTCGGATTCATCAGCTGAAATTATTTAAAATGTAATCATGTCTTTTTATAGAAAGGTAGGTATTTAGAGATATACACGTATCTTGACCTGTACATCATTGAAGATCAACATTTATGCAGGAAGAGGACGCGAGACTATTTTGGAGGGTCTACGATTCATCACGAGAATTTATTGGTTCGTGTAGCTTTCATCAAAGAAGTTTCATTATTGAAATATCATGTACTGATAATGGTCTCACAAAACTTAAGAAATTGATACGAACCCTTTTTTGATATCTGCTAACGCAATACTAGCATTAATGCTCCTAAAATTAATCGAGGACACGCGGGGAGAATTCTTATCCTTACTTAATATGTGCACTATTACTAAAAAATCGACACAACGAGGAGGAGTTGTCCGATTGCGATAAAAATTGGTGGATGTGAGGAGAAGCATACTGAGAAAAACAAACGATTAAAATTTCAGAACAATTTATTGATTTATTTCAGAGTTTGACCTTTACAAAGAGAGGAAGTCAATAAGGCGTTAGTCCACCTCTGGCCTGGATGCAAGCTGTCATCCCGTGTGGCATAGACTGAAAAAGTTTCCGGATGTTGACCTGCGGAATTTCTTGCCAAATTGTCTCCAACTGTCGGCCTAAATTGTCAACATTCCGGGATGGTTGCAATCGCCTTCACATAACGTCCCACCATAATTCTAAGGGAGAGTGATCCGGAGACCTAGCTTGCCAAGGAAGTGTTGGGAAAGCTTGAAGGCAATTCATTGCAACGCGTGCCGTGTGCGGCGCCGGGCATTATCATATTGGAAAGTAAGTCCGGGCCAAAAGGAACGGTAACGGCTTTAAGCAAAAGGAATGGTAACACAACCGGTAGTAGAGTGTCCTCTGCGTACCGCTGTGCTGTAAGTGTGCCAGAAATGACTTCCAAAGGGGTTCGACTATCAAAGGAGATGGAACGCCAGACCATAACGCCCTGTTGTGGGCATGTGTGGCGTGAGATAGTAAGGCCAGGATCCCCACACTGCCCTGGACGTCTCCAGAAACGTCTGCGGTTGTCGCCAGGACACAGTTGGAAACGGGACTTGTCTCTAAAGTCTATATGTCCGCAGTAGCACGTTGTTGAATTTTCAAAGATGAATTCACAAACTATCGATATAAAGCAGGTAAGGTTTCACTTACCTTTCTTCTCCGAATTCGTTCCAATGTCCAAATCCGGGCAGAGCTTACCTATGTATTTTTCTGGTAAATCGAAAATTTATCAAAAAGAATCCAACTCATCGTGGAGTTTACCCATGAAGTTAAAATAAGTTTAATAACCTTTGAACCGATGGGCGCGTCATGAGTTGAAGCATGCGTTTAAAAGCACCAACTCAACAAGTTTATATAATCAAAAAAAGTGCGAGGGCAGCACCGCTTAGAGTTAACTAACAAAAGCTTAATTTGGGATGCCGTTTTCGACAACTGTTCTAAGTTGATCAAGTCCGGCACCACTGTAATTCTGCACCTTCTTAATGCGTCGATTTTTTTGTTATATAGTATATTTCCTGTTCTTTTAAAGATATCTATTCATTTCAGACTTTAATTAACCTCTAAGAACTGCACAGTTTCATACTTTCAGTGATAGAATACGAGCGATATATGCATCATTCTATTCATAAATTTTGAAATTTTTTATTATATTCTATCATAAATGAAATTTGTAAATTTGATTCCTTAACTGTGGGTGTTGAATTTTAAATAATCATCCATATTATAATTCTAATCAAAAACGGTCTGAAAGAATATCAGTTTATCTGAAAGAATTATCAGGTTCACAAAAAGCACTCTTGTTTGACTTTAACATAAAACTGCATAACTTTTGTATTCATAAGACGTAATTATATTCCTAACACAAAAAACTATGTTTCGAACAATTATTTATTCATAAAACAATTATATAAAAAGTAAATCTAACTTTTTGAGATCACATAAGACCTTATTGTTTTTATCGTGCACTTTTGTCACAAAGTAAATCTTTTTCTCAGATCAAACAAAAAGGAAATTGATTGCTTTTAACACCTAACACCAAAAAAATTTTTAATCCTTATTCTTTACCTTGATATATTTGAACTGTAATTGCTTGTGTACACAAGGAGTTAGATATGTTTTTTCCTTTAAGTCTATCTCTGAAGCGAGAAAACTTAAAATATTAGAAAGTCAAACATTGTTCTACGCTTTTTAATTGTTCAGTTTCCTATTCTGATTAGAATATGTAGATTGCAGCTCATTATGGATCATACGTGTTGAACGGTGAACTCAACATTTTACGCTGACTTTTGAGATTTAAATATAAAAGTTTGTTGGGAAGAGAATGGTAGGTTGATTTGGTTTTTATGTCTCAAGATCCACCGATGGATAAACTGCGCTAAACACAAGACATTAAAATTCGACAGAATATTCTTAAAGGACATAGGAATAATAACCATGCCAACATTAAAAGAGATAATGCAATTCATAAAACCAAAAGAATTACCTAAAAATTTAATAAATAAGTTAACATTTTAACCATCCTTGTAAATGTCATTTTAAGGTTCCTCTTTGTTAGCAAAACTGATTAGATCCTTGATGGACGAGATATTTCGTTCATAAAGATTTGTCTCTCTTCATTAGAAGAAACCTGACCAAATCCTGATGTCATTGTCAAAAATCAGCAATATCTTGATGACAAAATATCTCGTCCTTACAAAATTGGTCAGATTTTGATGGACGATATATCTTATCGATACTGTTTGGAGGATTAATCATAGAAAAATCATTATAATAAAATTAGAACTAAGATAGGGTACCCTTATCTTAGATGAAAGAAGAACTTCATGAAATTTAATTTAAAATATGATCGATTATAGAAATGGTAAAAAGCATTAATGATGGAGGAAGGTAAGAAGTAATAAATGCTTGAGTTGACCTAACAGGTACGATAAAATTGGTGATGAGGTTTTAAAAAATAGACGGGGTAAATAGGCTAAAGACGAGAACAAGAGGTTAAAATGTGGCGTATCGTAAAAAGCTGATGGCACACACACAATGATGGCACGATGACGCAGTTCCCTCCATCAGTAAATATATATGCATGCCTCAGGAAAGATAATGAAAACGAGACATATGAACTAAAATGACATATTTTGCACCTGTTAAATTTATAGTTTTTTAATTTTCTCAGATAGGAATGCATTTTTGTAATGTTCGAATGTTTTCTAGTGTGTCCTTTCTTTCATTTATCTGAAACCTATGGACTATTGAAAGTCAGAATGCTCTGAAAAACTAAATCCTCAATTTCGTCACAATAGGATTATATGTCAGTAATCCTACTATATAAAAGGCATCCGTATTCTATCTCATGGTTGAAGTTGAATAAAACTTCTAAATTCTTTCACGAGAAATTGCTAGCGGACAAAATACAAATATTAAATAATGTCACAGAATATAAGGTAAGGTAAGTTTAATTGACGTCCTACTAGATCGGGCTAATGACGGACTACCAACGGGCTAATGACGACGGTCCGGGATCAATCCCCTGAGAGAAAGATGCGAAGACAACACCACGTAATTTTGAAACACGGTCTGATGACGAGGAAACACCTGAGCTGACACCCTACCCTCCAAACTTTCACACCAACCCAATGTGAGGACTTTCGGCCACGACAGATTTAAGGTGTACAGCCGCCTCTACACCATACGGTTACAAATATATTCGCACTGACCTGGATTCGGAACAGAAACGTTCCTATTTTTATGCTAACACCTTAACCATCAGACCGGTTGGTCGGCGTCACATATGTAAGGAAACGAGTAATGCAAACCTTGTGTGCAGTCGATTTCTTGTGATTTGCTTTCGCTAATCGCAACAGCGATCGCCGGTCACGTTCGTTCAGGATGGATTTTCGACTGCACATTTTTCGCGAACTGGATGGTTCACCGCCAACTTTCAGAGATTTAATTATGCGTTGAACAATTCGCAATCCTATGCCACAAATTGAAACTATGTCTTTACATTTTTTCCCATATTGGTACCAATGATTTGCCCCTTTTTGAAATCTCGTACATCATTTCCTCGACAACAGCTATCGCTTTCAGCCATGCTAGCATCGAACTAATCAATCGTATGGCGTAAATTTCGAGCTTGTATTACGCAAACATTTATGCAAATATCTGCAATACTCATCGAATCACCGTCGTCCCAAAACTTAACGTTTAAATTTCAGCTGCTACTTTTTTTTTTGGACGCGTAGCGTATATTTATACACAGAAACGCTTAGACTCAAAAACACGGTACCATCACCAATTGGTGATAATTTTCCATTGCTAATTTGCGATAAGTTTGAAATATGATAAACCTAGTTACCTTAGTTATTCCGTTTGGCGGCAGCCGACCAACCGGTATAGTGATTAAGGTGTTAGCCTCTAGATCGGAAGGTTCCTGGTTCGAATCCGGGTTCGGGCATGGATGTTTGTAAACGTATGGTGTAGAGGCGGCTGGTGCACCTTAAATCTGTCGTGGCCGAAAGTCCTCACGTTGGGTTGGCGTGGAAGTTTGGAGAGTGGGGTGCCAGCTCAGGTGTTGCTTCGTCATCTGACCGTGGTTCAAAATTACGAGGTGTTGTCCTCGGATCTTTCCCTTAAGGGACTGATCCCGGACCGTCGTCAATAGCCCGTTGTGTTGCTCTAGTACGACGTTAACTAAAAATTACCAAATTATTTCCGTTTGGCGGCAAAAATTTGAGTCGATTATTCAGCGATGATCCGAATCTTGAGTTCGACGTAAAAAATGCAATGAAAACGAGAATGCAATAGAATACCAAAGTCAGTAATGTTTAATTTTTTTTAGTTCCATTTAGAATTATTAATTAAGTTATAGTTTTAAGCTGTGGTAGGTAAGTATTTAATTAGCGTCACACTGAAACAACACAACGGGCTATTGGTGACGAGGACATCACCGCGTAATTTTGAACCACGGTCAGATGAGGTTTTGAGCTGCGAGTTCAAGTAAGTTCTGTAATACTGAATTTTTGTGAGACTATATATATATTACTGAGATTGAGATGTATTTGTGATTTGTAGTCGACTATTAGGCTACGATCTTAATTTTAAATTTTACAACAGAAGCAATGACATAGTTCAGGCAATAGTTTGGCAGTGTTAGTAATATGTTTAATTTTTTGTTTCATCTTTAGAATTGAGATGTAGTTCAGAGTTGTGTTTAATTGTGTTTCTCTCTTGTTTTCCTCACAACCCTCAGGTTGCTAAACCGCTGCTCCTCCAACTGGGCTACCCGATAGTTGATTGGTCATCGCCAATTAGAACAAACGCCGAAAATTGTCGCCAAAACGGCAATAACCACCTTTTGAGGTTACCAAATTATGTATCATGCGAAAGCATTTGGTGTGCAAGAGTTTAAACCATCGCAGACCAGCGTGTCTTTGCTGAAGTTCTTCCGTATCGGAGATAATTGTGTGGAGACGATTCTATTTAGAACCGTAGGTAGGTTAGTAAATATTAAAATCGTGAAAAAGAATCGATTCTTCAATTCGATTCTTTTGTAACTTGTTAGGCGATATGATGGGCTTCATGTGTGGTGGTACTTCAAAAATTCGCATATCCATTTTCAGGTTTTATTTCATTGTTTTAAGGTCATTTTTATATAATTATATTGTTATAAATATATTTTTTGATGCCTTCATTTACGTTCTACTTAATCGGTTTCTTTATTCAGTTTCTGGATATATAGTGAAATTATTTTATTTTATTTTAAATTAATTAAATTTTTGTATTAAACTTGAGTGAATCAAAGAAATTTGCTGCCGGTTTTTGATGTTGACCGATAAACAAATTTTATTCGCAAACGTAGTTAAAATATTACCTGGACAGGACCAGAGGATGTATTTATTCCACACTGATGACATTTGTATTTGTATTGGATCAATCAGATTTATTTATGAAGGATACCTTACACAGATAAGAATACTTATATGAGGTCTGCAGGAAAGCATTGCGTACATCCATTTCTGTTTCTATCCTCATTTTGTTTCCTTCAAGTGCTTAGAACTCATAATGTATCGTTTTTATTCTAATTTTCTGCCTCTTCTGTTTTCACAGTTTCTGTGGGGAACCTCAATAGTTTTCGTTCATCTATCATAAATTAGCTGTACTGGTTTCCACACCCAGTCATATCAATGTACCATTCCCCCTCGTGATGGAAATCGAATCATATTTCGAATTCATTCATTCATTCAATAAATCTGCTTCAAAATAATTGAAGACGCGAAAAAAGACTACCAGACAAGTAAATAATCATAGTTGACTCTGACTGTTAAAACAAGTAAGGAAAGAATCGAATTGACCACTTTTCACGTGTTTAATATCTACCGACCTACCTACGGTCCTAAATGGAATCGTCCACGCAGAGCCAGTTCAGAAAGGACACGCTAGTGCAGACCATCTGGTCTGTCTGCCCTGAAAACCCGTCTTACAGTGAAGCCTGCGAATGCCCTGGTCAGATCATCCAAAGCAGAACGTGCACGGTAACCGAACGTACCAACTTCGCCGCTCGCGTGCCTCGATTTCAATTCCTCTCCCACTGACATTCCGATTAAATAGAACCAGAAATTAAACTCTATTGCGGGCCAACTCGCAGGCGCCTCTACCAGAGCAAATCTATTAATATTCTTCAGCCTCCAGGCTTAACTCAATTACGAACCTAAGTCAAATGCGCTACAGTTGATGATAGGTACCCAGGCACCTCCACTAAAGTCTATAGAGCGTCGATGCATGCTCTCAGCTGCATTAATCATGAGATGGTTGGTGGCGGGGTGGTAAAATGGTGGCAGTAGTTTTAGTGCGTAGAGCTTGTAGTTCCTATGCCTTCGCACTTTGTATCATTCACATGGGAAATTAATTTGAGTGGAATATTTAAGAGGAATCGGACTTTCGGTTATTTTTGGGACGTTCTTGAACCTTATATGGGAGGCATATGTAAAAGTTACATACCATCACTAAAGGTTGCTTTTGAGAATACGCAGACTGGTGGATTTTATACAAGTGACATCAGAACTTCACTGAAAAGTTTCGCGGATTGTTCTCGATGATGTTTATTGTTTTAATGAATGAAACTAACACTGAACTGCTACTTGGATGGACCTTACCTTGGAAGCACATGTGGTTACATGCCATTGCTAAAGGTTGATTTTGAGAAACATCGACTGGTTTATTTTATTGGACATCAGAACTTCACTGAAAAGTTTCGCGGATTGTTCTCGGTGATGTTTACTGTTTTAATGAATGAAACTAACACTGAACTGCTACTTGGATGGACCTTACCTGGGAGGCACAAGTGGTTACATACCATTACTAAAGGTTGGTTTTGAGAAATATCGACTGGTTTATTTTATTAGACATCAGAACTTCACTGAAAAGTTTCGAGGTTTGTCCTTGTTGATATTTACTGTTTCAATGAATGAAAGTAACATTGAACTTCTTTCATTGAACTCATACTTGGGCCCTTATATGAGAGGCAAATGTTATGATTACATACCATCACTAAAGGTTCATTTTGAGAATATATGGACTGGTTTTCTTTATTGGGTGTCAGAATCGATCTGGTTAGTTAAAAGTTTGGTTTGCTTGTTCTCGGTGATATTTCGTGGTCAACATTTCCAATTTTCAAGAGACTTTTTATTACTACTTTTCTTTGTGTAAAAAAGCTATACCCCCTTGCTTTCCCCTGCTAAATCACATAGCTCTAAGAAAATTATTTTTAACTTTAAGAGCCCGTAATTTTTTTTAATTTTATTTATTTACTTATTTATTTTCATTATTTTTTATTTATTTATTTATTTTCATTATTTTTTATTTGTTTATTTATTTTCATTATTTTTTATTTATTTATTTATTTTCATTTTTAATTAATTAAATTTTTTTTTTCATTATTTTTTATTTATTTACTTATTAACTTCAGTTAGTCGGATTATTTTTAGTTGAATCATTTTCCAGACTTGATCGGTTGAGTTACATATCGTCACTAAAGGTTGATTTTGAGAATAAATTGGCTGGTTTATTTTATTGGACATCAGAACTTCACTGAAAAGTTACACGGTTTGTTCTCGGTGATGATTACTGTTTCAGTGAATGAAACTAACACTGAACTGCTACTTGGACCTTATCTGGGAGGCATATGTTATGGTTACATACCATGACTAAAGGTTGATTTTGAGTATATATGTACTGGTTTACTTTATTAGGTGTCTGAATTGATCTAGTCAGTTAAAAGTTTCGTTTGGTAATACTCCGTAATATTTACAGTTTCAGTGAATGAAACTCTTTGAACTGTTACCTCAGAAATCTCGCTGTGAACACTTTTTTATGCACAGTTAATTTCTTACTGTTATCTATAATAATAAGTTTTAATGGTGACCATTGGATTTAATGAATATATTGAAATCAAGTTCTCATTTCTTGAGGGAAACCAACTTAACATTCGTTACTGAAAAAATTGGAATATAAAGAAACTGATGTATGTAATCCTCTAAAACGAGTTTTAGAAATTTAAATGAAAAATGCCTTATTCTTTCTGATTTAACTATTATCAGTATTTACAATTTTTAAACTTTTTCATAACTACTTTTATTTGTGTAAAAACATGCTAAGTCCCCTGTTTTTAGAAATGCTCTAAGAAAATTATCTTATCTTTAAAATCCCGTGAATTGTTTTTTTTTTTTTTTTTTTTTTTCGTTTTGCGACTTCGGTGAGTCGGAAAATTTTTATTTGAATCATTTTCCAGGTTTAATCGCTAGTTACGTAGCAAGTAGTACACTTTTGGTAGTTCTATCTAATTCTTATAAACGTTTCATATACATTTATTTAAAGGTTTTGTGTATTTTTTGTTACATGATTTTTTGTACACTTTTGTCCTCGAAGACGCATATTCCAATGCTATGCTTGTAAAGTGAATGCTTCATGTACTCTTTCTTAAGAATTGAAACAATTAAAATTCAATATTCTTTAAGTAGTCCCGTGTATGCTTATAAAGTGAATGCTTTCCTGCAGTCTATCTTAAGAACGTAACAGGTAAAAGTCAATATTCCTTAAGTAGCTCCATGCAACTGTATTTCTATTCAGAAATTATCTTCACAGAAACACACGGAGAACCCGAAAAAATACATTGGAACGCTTTTTTTTTACTTTGAGTCTCATCGACCGAAATTATTACCGAATTTTGATATTTACCTTGTTTCTATGATTCTATGTAAAGAATTGTGTGTAAAAGAAAATTGAGGATCGCAGTTGCTCGGTTGGAAGAGTAACGGATTAGCAAGAGGAGCGCTGAGAGTTCAAATCCTTTCAAATACCATCACGTGAAGGGTGTTTGTTAAGTCTGTCATGGACTCAAATGTCCTCACGTTTGCATGGTGTGGAGGTTTAGAGAGTGGGGTGCCAACTCAGATGCGACCAGTCATTTGACCATGGCTCAAAATCTTGCTGTCGTGGTTACGTAATGTTGTCCTTGGATCTCTACCTTAGGGAGCGATTCTGTATAACCGCCAATAGACTACTGTGTTGCTCCATTGCGACGTTAATTAAAATAACTACCAACACACAAACAAAAATTGATGTTGCTGATAGCATTTACCAAGAAAAATTAATGATGTATTGTGAAACTCGCTTAAGCTTGAAGAAATAGACCCTTGTACAAAAACGAATCAACCTGGGATGAAGAATTACACCATTTTCATAGAAAACAGACCTGCAGAGATAGCCATCTCCAAGATTAGTATAAGACGAATAGGCAGCATTGTAAATACTTAGAACTGCCAACACCGAAGCTATGAAGTATTTGACAGGAAAAGAGATTTACAAAGACTGATAGGGTCACACCATGGCTACTTCTGATCACGTAATGATGTGTTTCCGTTTGAGACATTCATGATGAGACACTTCTATATAATTTTAGTAGAAGAAATCATATGGGGCATTCAGAATTAGAGTGGATTTTGTCCATTTTCTGGTCAAAATCTGATAATCTTTAAGTTGAATTTTTTTAGTTCATCTTTGAACTAAGTCCCAAGTTTCTTTGAACTAAGTCCCAAGTTTCTTTGGTTCCCTTAGAGATGGCAGAAGAAAAGCCCAGCGAATATTAAGTCACGGTGCACACATCCGGTTTTTCAACGTGCGCCGCCGCTGCCGCAACGCAAGTGCGGTCTAAGATACATTAGATCCTATGGAGTAGTGCACACAATCGACAATTTGTACCGCAGTTCCCCACGGCGCCGCAGCTCGCCGCACACGCTTCTCCGGTCTGAAGTACCTTGTTTTCATAAATAAATGGAATATAAATAATAATTAATAAATGGTTGTATCCAGTTACGTCTATTTTGTTTCAAAATATACTTTTTTCACACCAAGTAAGCGAAATAAACACGTTTTCTTCGATAGAATATTTATCGCAAATGGCGCGAAGTGAGTACTTGCGTCATTGCACGGTTGTGTGCATAGTTGGGCTTCGGTGCCGCAGCGGCGCCGCACGTTGAAAAACCGGATGTGTGCACCGGGCCTAAAAGTACACACGAGAAGAAACTTCATCCCGATGTATCTTAAAATGTTATAAAATGGACTTGATCCACTCTAGGTTTGAACGCTTCATATAACTAATCCAATTTTGATCCTAGGTCGAGGGGGAAAATGGTAATGAAGTACTTTGATAAACAGAAGCAAATCTTTCCGGAAAACAGAATTAATTAAAACAAAACCTTTTAAGATTAAAATCTATGTAAAAAAGGGTCAATGGCCATTTCAATACAGCCAAATCTAGAACCATCAAGACAGAATTGACCCTGTCTGTCATCAACAGGACTTACAGTTCTGTCTTGATGATGGTGGATGACAAATAATGACATTTTCCTTAAATTTTTAATCTTTATGAGTCAGTTTCTGAAATTTGACGTTTTTACTACCAGCTCGACTAAGGTTTTGGTTAACTAGTTTTGGCGTTTTATGCAGCAAGAACCAGATTTGGTCAAGCTGCGACAAACACAAGACTCCGTTAGGTAAAAAATGAAGTGAAAGGGTGAAAAAACTGAAAACAAAGTAGTAGGATGAGAGCAGAAAAGGATCGATGGGTATTCCGGGAGTTTGCTACCCGTGTTTACTAAAGACTGTACACCCCATGAGAAAAGAAAAGACCCCTAGAGTACCTCGTGTCCGTGAAGCCCATGCACATATAAAGGAAGTGTGCTCTGAGAGTGGTTTAGGTTTACATCATCAGGTTACAGTACCAGTTAACTTTTTCCCACTTCCCAATTTTTAGTCGTCATTGATGCCGATGTCGTCATTGGAAAGGTGTTTGTCTTGTGAAGACAGACAAACAAACGTTGTTTAGAAAAACAAAACGTTTAATTAACAAAACACGAAAAAGACGAAATTGTACACATTTAGAGCAAGATGTATCTCTGCTCTGGATTACTTAAACATAGGCTTAAAAAAGCCAAAGAAACACCATTTCACACGAGCTGTTGTTTCGTCCCTCCAAAAACTGCTCTCCTCTCGCACCCCACCTTTCCCTCCTTTTTTCCCCTCTTCGGACGGAGGTGGTATTACGTCACAAGCCTTCGAGATGTCTCCTTCTAGCACCGGACCTTATCTCTCATCAAAGCCTCGGACCGTACAGTACCACATAAATTTTTTCTTTAGGCTGGTATGTATTTTAACTAATATCGTACTGGTGTAACACAAGAGGCTATTCCAGACGGTCCGAGATAAAACCCGAAGAGAAAGATGCGAGGACAATACCACACGTAATTTTGAACCACAGTCAGATGTCGCAGTCACACCTGAGCTGGCACCCCACTCTCCAAACTTCCACACCAAGCCAACGTGAGGACACGGTGGACTTAACGTGCAACAGGCCTCTTTGTACACGGTCTTTGGATGGATTCGAACTCGGAATCCTCCGGTTGCTAATCCGCTCTTCCAACTGAGCAACCGCGGCCCCAGCATTTGCTTAAAACGAGATCAAAATTAGATAAGTTCTATGACCGTGCCATCATGAATCCCTTCCATGACACTAATTTTGAACTTTTACCAACATGACACTAATTAGTGCAGTTTGATCTAACCATTTAAATAGCCGACCAACCGGTCTGGTTGGTAAAGGTGTAATCCTCTAGATCGGAAGGTTCCTGGTTCAAATCCAGGTCAGTGCATAGATGTTTGTAAGTGTATGGTGTAAAGGAGGCTCGTTCCCCCAATATCTGTCGTTGCCAAAAGTCCTCACGTTGGATTGGTGTGGAAGTTTGGAGAGTGGGATGGCCCTGGTATAAAGTTACTTGATGTTGTCCTCGGTTCTTTCCCTTAGTTGAGTGATCCCGGACCGACGTCAATAGCCCGTGTGTTGCTCTAGTACGACGTTAATTAAAATTACTAAAAAATAATTACTAACAATTTAAATAATATGCTTCATTGTTATTTTAAACAGGCAAATTTTGTTTTATACTAAAGATGAGGACATCAGTCTTACTTACCACACCATCTCCAAAACAAAATTACTAACCATCTAAATAATATGCTTCATCATTATTTTAAACAGGCAAATTTTGTTTTACACTAAAGATGAGGACATCAGTCTCACTTACCACCATCTCCAAAAAAAATTACTAATTATTTAAATAATATGCTTCATCATTATTTTAAACAGGCAAATTTTGTTTTACACTAAAGATGAGGACATCAGTCTCACTTACCACCATCTCCAAAAAAAATTACTAACCATTTAAATAATATGCTTCATCATTATTTTAAACAGGCAAATTTTGTTTTACACTAAAGATGAGGACATCAGTCTCACTTACCACACCATCTCCAAAACAAAATTACTAACCATCTAAATAATATGCTTCATCATTATTTTAAACAGGCAAATTTTGTTTTACACTAAAGATGAGGACATCAGTCTCACTTACCACCATCTCCAAAAAAAATTACTAACCATTTAAATAATATGCTTCACCCAGATTTTAAACAGGCAAATTTTGTTTTAGACTAAATATGAGGACATCAGTCTCACTTACCACCATCTCCCAAAAAGTCTAGTTTAGCCTGACTTTAAACGAATGTCCGCTTAACTTCCCGAAACGCGGGGTGACCGAAATGAATTCACTTCCACCATCAAATTAATTCTCTCCCTCAGCCTCTGTTCATGCTCTGTACAACTCAACCCGACAGTTGCTCATCCTCCATTCCATTTAGCAGGGGCTGTTTTCGTTCAGATGCTCCGAGGAAATCCCGGCCCTGCTAACACGGAGGGCGGCGGACGTGTGATTTTTGACGTCTTCCGTCCGTCCGCATTAATCATCGGGTGTTGAAGCTTAGCAGAGGTCGGGGGGTGGCAGCCGACGACAGGGAGATGCATGGGCTCCTCCCCCAGTTGGTCGGGAGATGGATGAGAAGTGCGGACTTCGTCCTTAAGTGGTCAAAAATTAATTTATGCTTTGTTTAGCCCCCAGAGTCTCACGAGATTTCCGAGTATTGCTCTTACACCACAGCACTCGTAATGCCCTGATAACCACATCTATTGGTTGAAAGAATCGTTAGTTCTTTCGACATTCAGAACTATTGTATTATTCCCTTCCTTAGAATGTAATCCTTTGGAAAGATTCCATCGGTCCTCTCTCAAAAATAAAATCAATTGGAAGGATTAAATTGACTATTTTCTTTAAATAGAAACGTTTAAAAAGATTCCATTGACACTTTCCTTTGTATAAAATCGTTTGTAATAATTCCATTGGTCATTTACTTAGAATAGAATCGTTTGGAGGGATACCATCGACCCTATCATTAGAATAGAATCGTTTGGAAAGATTCCATTGACACTTTCTTTAGAATCGAATCGTTTCAAAAGATTCCATTGGTCCTTTCCTTAGAATAGAATCGTTTTGAAAAATTCCATTGACCCTTTCTTTAGAATCGAATCGTTTGAAAATATTCCATTGACCCTTTCCTTAGAATAGAATCATTTGGACAGATTCCATTGACCTTTTTCTTAGAATAGAATCCTTTGGAAAGATTCCATTGACTCTTTCCGTAGAATAGAATCGTTTGGAAGGATTCCATTGACCATATCCTTAAAATAGAATCGTTTGGAAAAATTCCATCGACCCTTTCCTTAGAATAGAATCGTTTGGAAGGATTCCATTGACCCTTTCCTTAGAATAGATTTGTTTGAAACAATTTCTATTGGTTCTTTTCTAAAATTAAATCGTTTCGAAAGATTCAATTCACCCTTTCTTAGAATAGAATCGTTTGGAATGATTCCATTGGTCCTATCCTTAGAATATATATGTTTGGAACAATTATTCCATTGGTCTTTTTATAAAAATAAAATCGTTTCGAACTATTCAATTGACCCTTTTTATTATAATGGAATTGTTTGAAACGATTTCATTGGTCCTTTCCTTAGAATAGAATCGTTTAGAATGATTCGATTAGTCCTTTTCTTAAAAACAAATCATTTAGAAATATTCTTTCGGTCCTTTCCTTCAAGTAAGATCCTTTAGAATTATTGTATTGCTCCTTTTTCTAAAGTAGAGTCCTTCAGAGAGATTGGTGTAGTGTAGAAGTTTGGAGAGGTGGGGTGCCTGCTCAGGTGTTGACCTCGTCATCTGGCCGTGGTTCAAAATTACGATACCTTGTCCTTGTACTTTTATCTTAGGGATTAATGCCAGACAGTTGCGCTGCTCCAGAGCCACGTTAATTAATCCGTTTCCCTTGAAAAGAGTATTTTGCTCCTTTTCTTAGACTATAATCTTTTGAAATGATTCTGTTGCTCAATTGCTTAGAATGGAATCCTATGAAAAGATTATGTTGCTCAATTGCTTAGAATGGAATCCTATGAAAAGATTATGTTGCTCAATTGCTTAGAATGGAATCCTATGAAAAGATTATGTTGCTCAATTGCTTAGAATGGAATCCTATGAAAAGATTCTATTGGTTCAAAAAATCCAAACTGGATAGAAGTCATACCGAGAAGACTGTAATTTGTAAGGTGGAATTATGTTTCCGAACCCTTCAGAGGGTTAACTACGACAAATACAATGGCACCGCTTACCAGACCGGTTTAAAAACAATGGTTATTGTCAAGTTAATTATTCCAACAAAAAATGGTTCTCCTGCTTTGTGCTTTCTCATCTACAGCGAAAAAAACATGTGTTCCTAAATGGATCACTCCTAATCGCATGTATTGATACATTCATTACATTCCGGAATTCAATTCTAATTCCGCTAGGTAAACTCTGGATCACCTACAAGAATTCAACTGTTGACTTACGTAATTTGTGTCACAACAGGTTCAATAGGCAGTACTCTCTCAAGTCCCAGTCGGGGCACAGATGTTCGTTTAACTCTCTGGGGTTCTATATCCATTCAATTTTATTCGTAGGTCCTACCATAATTAGCCAATGGCCAGTAGATCAATAAACCAATCAACATATACGACCTAGTTATTACTGTGCCGTGGTAGCCCAGTGAAAGAGCAATGGAGCGCAGGGTTGTCAGTTCTAAACTCAGTCCAGTCAAAGACCATCATGAGGTGCACGTTAAATCATGGCATACGGGGGTTGGTGCACGTTAAATCTGCAGTGGCCTTGAACGTCTGGCTCACATTACCGTAGATCAATAAACCAATCAACATATACGACCTAGTTGTTACCTGTGCCGAGGTAGCCCAGTGAAAGAGCACTAACTAACTAACTAACACCAACACACACTCCCGTGCCTAGTGTCGTGAGACACTGTACCAGTTTAAATAAGTGTGGTTGGATGAGTAGAGCATGCCACCAAGGTGACATGTCTACCCAGAATGTTAGAGCACATTACATTACATTTATACATCCTTACATCTATACAGTATATACATTAAATCATTATACTAGGTTACATTATAAATATATATATGCATCATGCTAGGTGAGAAAAAAGTTCGTTTTTCTTAGTCTCTTAGGATAATCAAGTCCTGATGATTTTCAATGAATCTCACCATGTTAATAATTTTAACCCTCGAGCCCTTGTTACATGCAATGTTCCTGAGCCATGCAATTTTAAGGTGGTCGGCAGGTGTTGCAGGGTTGCCAGTTCTAAACTCAGTCCAGTCAAAGACCATCATGAGGTGCACGTTAAATCATGGCATACGGGGGTTGGTGCACGTTAAATCTGCAGTGGCCTTGAACGTCCTCACATTACCGTGGTGTGAACGTTTGGAGAGTGAGGTGCCAGCTAAGATGTTGTTCTTGTCATCTAAACGTGGTTCAAAATTACGAGGCGTTATCCCTGGATCTTTCCATTCAGAATCGATCCCGAATTTTCGCTAATAGTTACTCCATTGCAATGTTAATTAAACTGTTTCCTAGTTTCATTTGTATCTAAAATGTCTTTACTTTATGGAGATAATAAACCCACATTACAACTTTGTATGACACCTTCTGTTTAGTTTGTAGCAATTAAGTATCCCATGTTTCATTTTACTAGCGCTCAGCTCTTGCCAATTCTGGAATATTGATGGGAAAACACCTTTAATTAAATTAGTACTTCAAAGTTAATACAGCTTCGAAATGTTAATCGAGTTTTTAATTGTATTTAATTGTAATTATTTATTCTAAAGAGCCATTTCCGTATTTTCTCGTTAGTCATTACCACTTACTTGTAACTTGTTCTCTAATATTTTGTTCTAAATTTCATTGAATCTATATAATTTGTAATTGAATAGTTTTTAAAGCTCTTAAGGTTAAGTTTTCAATCTCTGAAGGCGTAAAGCTTCTTGGAACTCAACTGCAGACATGTTTGATTTCCTTTTTTCGAGTCACTTAGAATATATGCATTTACACATGGACAACTTGGCTTTAATAGATTGAACTAAAGAATGAAAGAAAGTTAAGCTCTTAAGTACCATCAATCAAAGAAGTAGTTTGGATGTATGTTAATGGCTAGTCATTAAGAGCACTGTTTCCGGTGCTATGTCTTTATGGGTATAAATAGACTGTCGGACGTAAACATAAATCTTTCTGTACATTAATTGACATATTTATGGAGAATTACTGATGAGGATGAAATATGTCCTCATATCTACCAATACTTTCATTCGACATTTAATGGAAATCCCTTTCAGAATCCTCAATTAGGATAATTATGTTGAGCAATTACTACTTCTTATATGTTTCACACAATATAGTTCAATCAATTCAATCGTTTAATACTTCGAAGGTAGGATACGGCAAATAATCTGAAGAAAATATTTTCTCAAATAATTACCGGTTTCCAGGATTTGTTCAAAGTTCTCGTGAAGAAGGCATTCGGAATAGATTTGATGAAATAGAACTTGATACCTGGTTTAATTTAACAGTCCTAAAAAATTGGATTCATAATCCAAAGATGCCGAACGGCATGAACGAATCATGGAAAGTAAATTTTTTGAAGCTCTTTTGGTTGTTTGAATCGCGTAGTTGAGTCACAACCGTGAACATCGTCGACTATGTAGAAACTCATTTACTGAAAAAAGTTACTGAACACTCAGTTAAAGACTATATTTTCTGTCAAAAACAAAAGCCATAAGCATTTTGATAGGTTTATAATTTTTTTAATAAGATCACAGTGTGACAATGTCTTTCAAATCATCATGGAAATAAACATTTAGTGTCGAAAAACGCAATTCAAAACATTGCCTGTTAATCAGTTCCTAATTAATGCTGACGTTACACAAATTCCTGAGATGAAGTACAGGAATTCAGCACAGTTTTTGTGTATTGCGATTTCAAATTAAGTAGTTTTCTTTGGGGTAAACATTTCTTCGACTCTCTCAAATAACATGATAAAATGGATAACACCATCACACCAAATATAACCAATGATTATTTAACTTGAAAAAGTATATTTCGAACTCATAACAATAATCAATTTTACTCCTAAGTAGACCTTGTATGTACGGTTCTTCTGAACATCCTGGAGCATAATAATAGAAGAACGAGGACTGTTCAATAGAGAATGATCATAAATTACTAAAAAATAATTTCCTGTACTAATCCTCCAAATCTTTATGGTCTTTCTAAAAATACTCTCCATTACATACAATGCACTTATCCCACCTCTTTTCCGGTCTTCAAGCACATGCTGGAAGTCATTTTTTGACAGGTCCTTCAAAATTGCCTACTTTTACCACTGCCTGTGATGAGGAAAACCGCTTTTCTCGGAGCTGTTTCTTCAAATTCGGGAAAAGAAAAAAATCGTATGGTACATCAGGACTATAGGGAAGATGGGGAACACATATGACATTGGTTTTTGAAAGATCTGACGATTTTTTAAGGCGAAAACAAAATGTCAATGCTGCAATACAAATGTCAATGCAAAATGTATTGCACTTCGCGTGTCACATCAATTTTTGCCGTAGGCGAAAGTAAATCTAGACGTTCTTGGCCGGCTGCCAAGGCCTCAGCAATGACGTCATGACAGGGAAACTTGCGCTATCTATTCTCCACTTATCCCGCTACACATTCAATATGAATTTTACTTTTCTTGCGTTTTTTTTTAATCACCTTTAAAAAAATTATGATCATTCTTTATTGAACGGCCTTCGTAATTACAAAAGTAACTATAGAAAGTGTTCTAGAGGCGTACAATGCGTTGAAAATTAATATATTAATTTATTTAACCACTTGCAACGATGCACAAACATATCGCACCCCGGTAACAAAAGTGACACAACTCAAAATTGCAGAATTTGAGAAACACCAACTTAAAGGATACTATTAAGACTTATATGTTGAAATAGTATAAGGCTTGTTTTATATGTTAGGTAAGTATTTATGGTGGTAACTTCTATTGAATAGCAATATAACCAGCTGGGGCACCTCATACATATTTTTCAATGACATGACATAAAATTTTTTATTTTTTGACTTTTGTCACTTTTCTGGCCGGGGTGCGATATATGTACAGAAGTATTATTGCATCGAATAAAGATCTCTTATGCAAATCTTATTTGGTTTCACTCCAATCATACAAGCACTAAGTTCGTGAATATTTTATGTAATATATAGTATTAGTGTATATTATTAGTATACAATAACTGTTTAAAAAAATTAAGAATATTTTTAATCGTCGTCAATTTGATAAATTTTAAAATACTTAGCTTACAACCATTAAATATTTGAGCATGCACGTTATAGAATTCACTATGTGCTGGCAAGGAGAGAGAGAGAGAGAGAGAGAGAGAGAGAGAGAGAGATAATCCACACACACACACACACACACACACACACAGACTCTTAAATAAAAGAAAAACTTCTCAAATTTCCTAATTTTCTTTCGGATTTCCAACTTAAACGGAACTTTCATCAATAAGACGTGACATCTCCTCAAATAATCCACATAATCCGTCATGAGAAGCGATCGGTCACACGAATTTCATCATTATAACTTCCAGATCTGACCCTTATTCTTCCGCCAAGTGACAGCCCGCTGATTAATTAATAGGCCACGGCGTTCTTTGTGTGCTCAAATGTGACTGGTGACAAAACTCTCCAAAGTTGCCGGATTAAGACGCATCGCATTCTCCGCCGAAACATGTTGATGAATTATAACTTTTCGACTGAACACCTTGTCACTTCTGTTTACGTCATTCTCTGTGCTTGGATTATAATACCCATTGTTCCTCAAACATTTCCCAGGGATGTTTCCCCGGGAAAGCATTAATAATCCCTTTAAGTAGAGAGCTGTTGGCGGATTTCTAGGTACCTGTTGCCTTCGTTCCATGGGATAGTAATGATCGGAGGAGTAATCAATTGAGTAATTTTGTGCTTGCTCTTTTGTACGGAAATTACCTGCCGCTTATACTAACAGTAATTTTTAAATTTTTGCTTACGACTTCCATCAGACTTTTTAAGCCTACAAGTGTAATAATTCAATGTTGTTGTTGTCGTGCAGGCTATATATGGCCCAATTGGGGGTGCCATTGCCCCGGAGGGTTGGACTTCTTCATACATGACACATCCGTTTTACAGGAAGGTCCCTTTCACACATCCATTCACTCACACATATCGTAATTTAGATCCCAATCAGAGGCCGATAACCCCCTGATCAGGTACCCCCAGAGGTATTGATTTGGTATGTGAACATGGGGGACTTTGTGACCACGACCTATTTAACGTGCACCAGCCACCATTAGCGAACACGACGGTCTTTAGCCAGGTCCAAGCGCCGATATCACAACCATCAGAATTGCAGGCTCCGCTAAGGACAGAACCCACAACCCTTACGATGCGAGCCCGACGCTCTACTGACTGAGCTACCGCGGCTCAATAATTCAATGCCCTGAGGTTTAGAATCCACTCTTAAAATATGTTGAGATGAATTGCAACTTTTCGACTGAACACCTTGTCATTTCTGTCTACGTCATTCTCCGTGATTGGATTATAATACCCATTCTTCCTCAAAGATTTCTCCGGGAAATTTTCCAGGGAAAGCATTAATAATCCCTCTAAGTAGAGAGCTGTCGGCGGTTTTATAGGTACCTGTTGCCGTCGTTCCATTGGACACTAATAATCGGCGTAGTAATGAATTGAGCAATTTTCTACCTGCGCGTCCGCACGGAAATCGCCGCTTATAATAATAACAACAGTGGGGTGCGATTTCTTTAAATCGGCCTTCGAGGAAAGAAAGTACACGGCAATCAGCTTCATTTAGTAAGCGCGACACGTTGGGGGTGATGGCGAACGCTTCGAATGTTCGAGGGAGGCTTCTGGAATACGAAAGAGACTGCGGAAAAAAAAAAGTGGCGCGCGTATGCATTGGATTTTTCGGGAACTATTCTATTGAGGGATGTTTCTTCTGCGGTGGTTCGTAGAGGGAGGGGATATTTTTCGTGTGTGTGGTAGGTGTTATCTGGGGATAAATTTCAAATATCGGGCCACTCGACCAAAGATGGAAATAAAAATCATGTGATGCATATGAACACGACTGTTTCTGAGTGATGCGTTGGGCGTACACTTGCAGGTAGTCAAAAAATAAGCGTAACCGAGAAAGAAATACCTACAACTTTAAATAAACAATCCCTGCTGTATTCGAGTTGATCTTTGGGTTGCTCCAGTGCAACGTTAATCTAAATATATACCTACATGCCCAGCACTATTTGAGGTCGTGGTAGCCCGATTGGTAGAGTAGATGATTAGCAAACGGAATTTGAAACTCAACCTAACCAAAGACCGTCATATAGACAGGGGTTGGTGAACGTTGAACAGTCCGGTCCCGAGCACCCTGGAGACATTGCCAGCTGGCAACTTGTGTACGACCCCTTGGAGGGGTGTCGCGAAGAACTTGACGGGGTGTTTTTGGAGGAGAAGGCAGAAGAGTGGACATAACAGGGTGAGCCTTGCGTAGGCGTTTTGCTCGTACACAATAGCTCATTTGTAAATTAATAACTTAATTTTAAACTATTCAATTATCTTGAAATTTGTCTGTAAATTTATAACTAACTTGTGAATAAACCTTAATTTTAACTTAATTGCTCCGTTCCTTTTTTTTAATTGAACTTATACTCAATGATTCCTTCAACATACCGCAAAATGGCCACGATGTGTTCATCCGAGCACATTTGAAAGAGGTACGGAAGGAGAATTCGACTAACATTAAATATGTCGCCCTCAAATATCCTCATATTGCCATGGAAGTTTTGGCGAGTAGAGTACCAGCTCATTGTGTGACCTCGTCACCCGCCCGTAGTTCAAAAATACGAGGTGTTGTCCTCGTATCGTTCCTTTCGGACATGATCCTGGAACGTCACCAACACCCCGATAATTGCACTACACCCGGAATATAAGGTCTTGGTAATTTTTGATTAACATCATACTAGAGCAACAGAACGGGCTATAGACGACGGTTCGGGATCAATCCAATAAGGGAGGGGATCCGAGGACAGCACTAGATAATTTTGAACCACGGTCAGATGACGAGGCAACATCTAAATTGGCACCCCACTCTCCAAACTTCCACACCAACCCAACGTGAGAATTTTCGGCCATGACAGGTTTGAGGTGCATCAGTCGCCTCTACACCATACGCTTATAAACATCCATGCACTAACTCGGATTCGAACCAAGAACTTTCCTATCTAGAGGCTAACACCTTAACCATCAGACTAGTTGGTCGGCTATAAGGTTCTGATGTGTCAGCTACAAGGTTCTGATGTGTCAGCTACACGATGAGTGGAATGATTTACTGAATAGACTGCTGTAATAATGGTATATTTGAACTATCGAATTTGGTATTTCAGTTTCTGTATAGTCGTTGTTTCATTTTTTTAATTTCCGATCCGGCTGTAATATTTTGGCATTTCTGTGATGTTAATTGTTTCGGTGATATAATTTAAAGGAATCCCCCTCTACACATAAATAACATTTCCAAAATAAATTTTCCTGTAATATTTATAAAGGACAAAATAAATCACCCTTCTCTCCTCATTTCTAGGCGCCCTATCTTCAAGAATCTGTTGAATACAAAAATACTAAACCATTAGTTTTTTTACTATCTTTTTTATATGATGTATACAATAGAAATAAAACTCCACTTAAGATTAAATGGTGATTCCCGGAATGATATTCAAATAGAGAATGGAGCAAAGAGAATTAAGTTTAAGGGTTGAAGATTTGAATATGTCGCTAAATATGTGATTGAAGAACAATTTCAAATTCATGAATGCGAATACTTAAAGTTACAGAGGGTTTTCCTGTGAATTAATAGAAGCCTAAAATTTCTATCGAGAAGTATTTGACTCAATTGCAGCATAAATATGTTTAAATGCATGAGCTTTTGAAAAGATTGATTTTGTGAAATGTGTTAACTCAGTTTGAGTATTATTATCAAACTGACAAAAATTAATATTACCATAATACGATCAAATGACTAATATTACAGAAATAGAGTTTTCAGGCGGAGTAATGATATTAAATGATACCCTTTAGAAGATGGCTTATTCGAACATATATTTAATTAAGTTTTAAAGAGTTTTGTACTAGAAAACAACAGAATAGTAAACCTGTGTGCACAGCATTTGCCACTAGATTCTAAATTGTTTACGTCTATTGATGATCAGATAAGAATCAGATTTCGTACTGGTGCGGTGTTAATTTATATTTCTAACAACTGTATGGCAAAATATGCTTCATCTTAGTGTGATAATCATGATTATCTTGTAAAGATTAACACAAATTATGAGATTACGTTAATTAATACTTTGGTAGGTAGTTAATTAACGTCGCACTAGAGCAACACTACAGGCTATTGGTGACATTCCGGGTTCAATCCTGAAGCGAAAGATCCGAGGACAATACCTCTTAATTTTGAACCACGGTCAAGTGACAAGAACAAAACCTGCGATGGTATCCCACTCCAAACTTCCACAAAAAGTCTACATGAGGCCGTTTGAGGCCATGGCAAAATTAACGCATCCCAGCTCCCATGGACGCGACGGACTTTGGTTGGACCGAGTTTCAAACTCACAATCCGCCGTTTGCTAATCTGTTGTTCTTCCGCCTAGGCTACAGTGGTCCCTGCCGTCTACGGATCTCCCATTCGAGATTGATCATGAACAGTCGCCAATATCCCATTATGATGCCGACCAACCGGTATAGTGGTTAAGATGTTAGCCCCTAGTTCGGAAGGTCCTTGGTTCGATTCCGGCTCAGGGTATGAATATTTATAACTGTATGGTGTAGAGGCGGCTGGTACACCATAAATCTATCATGGCCGAAAGTCCTCACGTTGGGTTGGGTGGTAATGTTAGTAATTGGTAACTTTTAATTAACGTCGTACTAGATCAACACAACGGACTATTGACAACGGTCCGGGATCAATCCCTTAAGGCAGTGCTCCCCAACCTTTTTATCGCCGCGGACCGGATCAACATTTGATAATTTAAACGCGGCCCGCTGGATGAACGCTAAATCAATGTAAACCCTGAGCGTGTTTCTTTGCAACGAGACGGTTTCATCTGGGGGTAATAGGAGACAGTGACATCCGAAGTGTGTTGCTTATGTCCAGTTTATTCCTTTGTTTTGTTTTGGTTGCTGTCACTGCAGAAAACCCCGCTTCACACAGATAGGTTGTCGGAAATGGCAATAAGGATTTAAATGCTGTGGTGGAAATCTCAGGGTATTCCGCCAACACTTTAATCCAGAACACCGGCAGAGTTGTTGTCTCCGACGTAGTTTCAACGCCGTCTTCATTTGCAATCTCCAGCAGTTGATCTTCTTCTTGCACAGACATGCTAAATTCGCCTGATTTGTTGACAAATGGGTCGCGAATCTATTCCTTACTAGTTCGTGGATCTTTTGTGGTTGGAAAGTTGCGCTCGAACTCTTTAAAAAGCAAAGACAGGTGATCGTGCACCAACTGGGAGAATGAATGTTTAGGCTCAGTCTCGCCTAAAATCCCCGCTAATGTCTGAAACATGTCCAAAACGTCTCTGTTCACGCGCCGTCCCCACAAATTCAGTTTGGCTTTAAATGCAGCTACTTTGTCTGCCAACTTGAAAACAGTTGTAGCATTTGTCAAAATTGGAAAATAGAGACATACAGAATTCAGAAATCATAATTGAAGCTCTAGTAACAGAACAAATTTCTAGTTATGATTTACCGTCTCCTAATTTGTATGGACATTTCATAGATAAGAACAGCACAAACCCGAGAGAAATACACCACAGTAAATAAAATGGAAATAATTTAATGTTTCTTGGGCGGCCCGGTACCATTTGATCCACGGACCGGTACCGGTCCGCGGACCGGGGGTTGGGGACCACTGCCTTAAGGGAAAGATCCGAGGATAACACCTCGTAATGACAACACCACGGTCAGATGACGAGGCAACACCTGAGCTTCAAGTACATGGACATACTCACACAAGAAAAGTTTAACTGACAATGAAGAGAGAAGTACATTCAGTAAGGAAATAAAACCTGAGCCTCAACAACTCGCAGGTTACTAGAGCAGTGGGTAAACCCACTGAGACACGCTGGCGGCCCCAGTTTCTCTAGATCAAGGCTAATGATTCGGTGGTTGTTTTGTGAAGCAACACCTGAGCTGCCACTCCACTGTCTAAACTTCCACACCAACCCAACGTGAGGACTTTCGGCCACGACAGATTTAAGGTGCACCAGCCGCCTCTACACCGTACGCTTACAAACATCCATACCCGGATTCAAACCAGGAACCTTCCGATCTAGAGGCTAACACCTTAACCACTTTACCGGTTGGTCGTCTGGGTTGGTGTGGAAGTTTGGAGAGTGGGCTGCCAACTCGGATGTTACCTCGTCATCTGACCGTGGTTAAAAATTACGTGGCGATACACGGAAAGGTCGGACGGTGAAAAGTTGAATATTCTTTTATGATGCACTAATACGAAGTAAATTCAGCTACCGACCTACCTTCTGAGCATCCACTTCCATATGATCCCATTGAATTGTTCAAAGGCGATTCAAAATACTTGGTGGCCTGGGATTTTTCCTTTCGGTATTCAGCTCGGACAGTCGCCAATAGCAAGAAAATACGAGCGAAAATAGGTTGAGCGTCAAAAAATTCCGAAGCGCCTTTGAACGAGAGAATAGGATGAAATTGAAGATATTCAGAAACTAATGGTAACGTGATTGACGTGTGTTTTCATGCCGAACATCTTAATGATATGCAGATATTGCGTTCAATAAACGTCGCACTGGAGATCCGTTTTACTGTTTTAACCCTCCAAGTATTTGGATGAGATGCTTCGGCCATGATATAGTTATTTTGGTAAAAGACGAGTTATCAATATGCCAATGTCTGGTAATTTCTGTTAGAACGAGATACTCGGTTTTGAACTGGTTATTTTTGTTAAGGACGAGATATCTCGGCCAATACCTGGTTATTTTTGTTAAGGACAAGATATATCGGCCAATATCTGATTATTTTTGTTAAGGACGAGATATATCGGCCAATATCTGGTTATTTTTGTTAAGGACGAGATATCTCGGCCAATACCTGGTTAGTTTTGTTAAGGACGAGATATATCGACCAATATCAGGTTATTTTTGTTAAGGACGAGATATATCGCACAATATCTGGTTATTTTTGTTATGGACGAGATATCTCTGGCAATATCTGGTTATTTTTATTGGAGACGAGATATATCGGCCAATATCTGGTTATTTTTGTTTAGGACGAGATATATCGTCCAATATCTGGTTATTTTTGTTAAGAACGAGATATATGGGCCAATATCTGACTGTTTTTTGTTAAGGACGAGATATTTTGACCAATATCTGGTTATTTTTGTTCAGGACGAGATATCTCGGCCAATATCTGATTATTTTTTGTTAAGGACGAGATATCTCGGCCAATATCTTTTTATTTTTGTTAAAGACGAGATATAACGGCCAATATCTGGTTATTTTTGCTTAGGACGAGATATATCGGCCAATATCAGGTTATTTTTGCTTAGGACGAGATATATCGGCCAATATCAGGTTATTTTTGTTAAGGACGAGATATATGGGCCAATATCTGGTTATTTTTGTTCAGGACGAGATATCTCGGCCAATATCTGATTATTTAGTTAAGGACGAGATATCTCGGCCAATATCTGGTTATTTTTGTTAAGGACGAGATATATCCGCCAATATCTGGTTATTTTTGTTAAGGACGACATATCTCGGCCAATATCTGATTACTTTTGCTAAGGACGATATATTTTGTATATACAAAACTGCCCTATTGCTATAAAGGGTATGAAGATCGAAGTAGGAAAACTCATCGCCCTATGCCTCAAACTGGCTATAGTTTGAAATAGGTTTTTGCATCATGGGCTAGACACTGCAAGACAGTTTTGTACACAAAGTTATGAATCGTCAGGAGGGTTGAGTGGAGAGAACAAAGGGCCAATGCACTCGATCTGGCTCTAAAGTGGTTTTTAACCTGGAGTTTGGTAGAAGTTTCTAAATGTTCGATGGAAAATATGAATGAGAAAGTAGCGAACGTACGTCGACTTTTGGAACCCTCACTTCTTACCTCTCTACCTTTGTCTCAATCCGTGAAGCATATAAGCTGGAGTGAGCGATGCTACTTTAAAGACGGCTCTAAAATGCACTAGGATAGAAAACCCATTTTACTGAGAAATATTTTACTCTGCAAATAATAAAACTTATCATTTGAATAATCGATAACATTTTCAGGTTGCAATTATTATTTATTCCACGAATAAAATATCAAATTATGCTTTTAATGGAAATTATCATCCTGGTCAGAATTTTCATCACTTTTGCAAAAAAAAAAGAAAAAAAAGCCAGAAATTGCTGAAATGCAAGCGATGACTTAGGCTGCGCTCATCCAAAAAGGAGCCTCGCTTCAAAAGTATTATTCTGAATAAACAACAAGGCAATATGAATAAGCAACTTGAATTAAAAATAAAAAATATCGCAAAACTGAAAGAAAAAAAAATAATAATAAAAATTTAAAAAAAGTTTAAAAAAGTTTGAAATTGCTAAATTAAAAAAAATTGCGATATCTCCATCAGTTTTGAAGAGTTAAAAATAGCCTCTAAAATAGTCGCGAATTGTTATGGTAATCACTAGCCGAAACCAAAATGATTAAATCACCAGTTATTAATAACTGTTACCTCAAATCAGCAATTAACTTCTGTCTTAAAATAACAATTTTGCGCACATCTAGGAAACGATTTAAAAAACCAGGAAAGTGAACGCAACTTCACGCCGCAGACGAAAAGCACTACAAAGAAATCCCGAAGGTTTCAAAAACGCTGGACTTCTGAAATGTGACGCGAATCCCGCATCGGAAAACCACCTGTTTCGTGTGATAGCCGCTAGATGGCACTAAATCGCCGCAGGCCGAAAATCCAACCGTCAAATGGCGTTCAGTTCCTCAGCCAGAGTTGATGTGCGAACGTTGGCCGTGCGGGTCTGCTACTTTCGCTACCAATCGGATTTTAAAAGTGCTTCTCTTGTGGACCGTTCCCTCCAATAAATAACAACAAACAAATCACACCTGCCCGTTATCATGACGAATCTGGCCATACTACTTTGGATATTGCAGGCATTTTGGATTAAAGGTAGGTTTTTGCGAATATATTTTCCCCGACTCGCGCGGTTATCGTTTGGAAGTTTAGATTTCGAATTTTTTTTTCCGCTCGGAGCTGTTCTGCGTTTTGTTTTTTTTTAAGGCGGCCGGGTTGCGGACACTGTTGCCATTCGTTGGAAATAATAGCGATAGGATGAGGGTGGGTCATCTGCGAGTGAGTGGTTGTGTACAACGTCACACGAGTGTTTTTCTCACCGGCTGTTTAAAGTTTTGTGTGTCGTGAGAAAGGGGAAATTGAGATCTGGGAGAGAATATTTGGGAATAGATAAAATAGTGTCAAATATCCCATCACAAAACAAATAATTATGAGATTGGAAATGTGAAAGATTGCAGTTAAACCAGGAAATTTTGTGTTTTCACGAATATTTACGATTTTCAAATACGCGTATGTTTGAATATCAATATACGCGTTTGTATTGAACATACTGGCTTTCGCGTATGTTTATGATTTTCCATTTTGAGGTTGACTAGACAAGTACATATCTTTGTCATTTCGTTGGTTAGTGGCTTTAATGATTTCAGTATTGTTTTGCAATGTCCATTGCATTTATGTGTTGTAGACTTCCGTTCCGTTTTTGGTTATGTTAGTAAAATGCATGTATTTTCGATTTTTCGTTCGGTCTACGACAAAATTTCTGAAAAAGTATTTAATTTCCCCCCAAAACATGTCTGATTCCACACAAGCTATAATATTTAGCGAATAATTAATAACAATGTAATTTCGATTGTTTATAAATGCCTGTTCGCACACTAATGGAAACATGTAACCCCTTCATTTCAAACAAGGTATTTTGAAATGTAGTTGATTTATAAACAAATAACTGCTGGAATACATGTTATCTTTTATTTTCGAAACATTGCTGTATTGGTTTTAATGGATCGAATTAAAAAAAAAAACGTGAAATCGTAACTGATTGGATTAGGGGAAGATTACAGATTTGAATAAATATTTATATTTACTTCCACACCAGACCTTGCTGTAGTTTTTGCCGGGGATTTTCTAACTGATTCTATTTCTAATCAGCCACTTACAAATTTTTATTTGTTTACGTTTGAAAACATCTCGTCTAACTCTTACATTCAACGATGTTATTTCCGCTTTGTCTCATGTGGTTATATTTTTCATTTTGTCCCAGTAATTATACCATGTATGGCATATAAGTTTATCTTTGCTTGAAAAAAGTGCACGTTTGTGAAGTTTAATTTTGATGTATACGATGTTCTGAAATTTCATCTGTTATGCCACAACCTACTTAAGATGTTCCCAAACCACTAGCAGACTATTTGATTTAACTGTACAGGAAACGTTTAGATCACATGGGTTAACCAGTCCGGCAACACGATCTGGTTAAGTTAATACCAAATAGAGGACACATAATTCTGGATTTGATAATCAGGCTAGGCGCTTTCTAGTCGAGTATTGTATCAGGTAATTGGTAATTGGTAATTTTTTAGTTAACGTCGTACTAGAGCAATACAATGGGCTATTGACGACGGTCCGGGATCAGTCTCTTAAGAGAAAAATCCGAGGACAACACCTCGTAATTTTGAACCACGGTCAGATGACGAAGCAACACCTGAGCTGGCACCCCACTCTCCAAACTTCCACGCCAACCCAACGTGAGGACTTTCGGCCACGACAGATTTAAGGTGCACCAGCCGCCTCTACACCATACGCTTACAAACATCCATGCCCGGAACCGGATTCGAACCAGGAACCTTCCGATCTAGAGGCTAACACCTTAACCACTATACCGGTTGGTCGGCCTATTGTATCAGGAGTTTGGTAGTGTCAATAAGGATGGAGTAATTTTCCATTGAAATGCTTACCTTGTAATGCATTGTTTTGGGGTGTTAGGGCCCTGCTTGCGCCCAGCTGCGCCAAACACAAGACAACGTCAAGTAAAAGTTATTGAGAATGCTAGGTAGGTAGTATAATTAACGTCCCACTGGAGCAACACAACGGGCTATTGGTATCATCCGGCATCAAAACCCGATGGGAAAGATCCAATGATAACAGCCGACCAACCGGTCTGGTGATTAAGGTGTTAGCCCCAAGATCGGAAGGTTCATGGTTCGAATCCAGGGTCAGTGCAGGGATGTTTGTAATTGGTAAATGGTAATTTTTTAGTTAACGTTGTACTGGAGCAACACAACGGGCTATAGACTACGGTCCGGGATCAATCCCTAAAGGGAAAGATCTGAGGACAACACCTCGGTAATTTTTGAAGCACGGTCAGATGACGAGGCAACACCTGAGCTGGCACCCCACTCTCCAAACTACCACACCAACCCAACGACTTTCAGCCACGACAGATTTAAGGTGCACCAGCCGCCTCTACACCATACGCTTACAAACATCCATGCCCGGAACCGGATTCGAACCAGAGATCTTCCGATCTAGAGGGTAACACCTTAACCACTATACCGATTGGTCGGAAAAATCCAAAGATAACACCACGTAAATTTGAATCCCGGTCAGATGACGAGGCAGCACCTAAGTTGAGTTTAGAACAGAGGTAGATCGTTGAATTAACGTCACACTGGAGCTACACAACGGGCAATTGGCTACGATCCGGGATCAATCCCGAAGGGAATGAACGAGGACAACACCTCGTAATTTTGAACCTCTCGGATGACGATGTGAACGCATGAACCGGCACCTTGCTCTCCAGACTTCCACTCAACGCCAACGTGGAGACAGTTGAGGCAACGACAGTCACGTGCACCAGCCTCCGGTTTACAGCTTGACCATATGACCCTTGCGCCAAAAACCAACCAACCTCTGGTGTACATGACGGTCTTTCCGGAGTTTCGAACTTGCAACCCCCGATTGCTAATACATTTATCTTGCAACTGGGCTATCACGATCAGTTTCATTGTTTGTACGTACTTTTACTTGACAGAAGGAAAAACGTTTATTTGGTCAGTTTTGACCCCTGAAACCCAATCAATCATCCCACAGTTTAGAATACACGGGAGTTCGGTACTCGATATATTTACAAAGATTACAGTTGAAATATTTACAAAGATTACAGTTGAAATATTTACAAAGATTGCAAAAGAGATATTTAAAAAAATAAAAATAGATTATGACGATCCAGAATCAATCACATGAGGACTTTCGGCCTCGACAGATTTAAGGTGTACCAGCCGCCTCTACACCATACACTTACAAACATCCATACACTGACCTGGATTCATTACAGGAACCATCCGATGTTGAGGCTAACGCCTTAACCACCAGACCGCGGTTGGTCGACTCAAAATTACAAGACGTTGTCCTTGGATCTTTACCTTGATAGATCCCGACCCGCCACCAATAGCCCGTTGAGTTTCTCCAGTGCGATGTTAATTAACACTACCCGACCTCCAACAGGGGTTGGTTGTGGTCCAGTGGACGGTATCGTGTCCTTATTCTGAAGGGACCCGAGCGAATGAGTGTGCACACTGCTCTAGCAGCCTTCGAGTTGCACACGAAGCTGGTTTGATTCCTTTCAGTGGCATTCCTCCCTGAGTGTATTTCTCTCTTCTGTGTCAGTCATATTCCTGATTGGACTTTCCGGGCCATGACGTCACAGCGAGTTTTACCAAGGCCGTTTCACGTTTCATCTCCGCGATGAACAATTTGTACACTATCTTGAAATTATACTTTTCATCACTTGGAAAATTTATTCATAAATCAATTTTACAGATTATTATACCATAAGAAAGAGTGCATTCTAAGCTTTCACGCGGTATTTTCAAATTTAAAAACTAATTGTAATGAGCTATAGATATGACAGTTTTAACAAAAAAAAAAAAACGAAAATGTCCTGAATTTAAAAAAATATTATCTGAAACCAAATTGGAATTAAAAAAAAAAAAAAACTCGGCGATGTGCAAAAAATTTACTTTTAGAGATTCTCTAAAAAAAAACCTCGCGGCTGAAGACTGAAAGTGTGTACGTGTTTTGCTCACAAACATTAGAAATTTCACTTCTTTCAACTTTGACACTTAATGCACCCTAAGATAATAGCCGCGCAAGAAAAATACTTCTCCATCTTATTCCCTGTATAAATTTGAACAACCCATGTTAATTTCGTACTTTTCTGAACCGTACTTTTTTTGGGAAACCGTCTAAGAGCCGACCGAAAAAGTGAGTTTTCAATCCAATCAATTTTTTGTTAATATGGAGAGAAACCATGCATAAAAAAATACGTTTGATTATTAGTCATTTGATTGAATTTCTATAAACGTCAGTCGTCCTCTTAAGTTTCAAAATCCTCCATTCTAACGTCTACAGCTATCACAGAGAACACATTTACAAAGACGTGAAATTTTCCAAAAATATCTTAATTTGTGCGTGGGACGCGACTGTGAGCCTACATGTTTCTATTCAAAACATCTATTGTGAAAAGACCATCTTTTCCTTTGAACCGACGAGCGCGTCTGTAATGATGATGTCTCAATAAGGTCACTGTCATGCATGATAGCATGTAATCTAGATATGAATGCCAGGTTATTAGGTGGTAGCGGTCACGCTGTCTGTGCAACTGCATTTGTGTCTGCGGTCTTGATGTTTGCGATTTACAAGATAATTTTATTTATCTGTCTTGCATCACGGCGTTTGGATTTATGTGAGTTACAATTTGAATTGAAATTTTTGAGTGTTTTGTTTATTATTATTTTCATACTAAAAATAAGTTATGTGAAAAAAAAAAGTGAGATCTGAATTATCAGTTTAACTTCAGTCGAGTTTACCGGCCGACCAACCGGTATATGGTGTAGAGGCGGCTGGTGCACCTTAAATCTGTCGTGGCTGAAAAGACCTCACGTTGGGTTGGCGTGGAAGTTTGGAGAGTGGGGTGCCAGCTCAGGTGTTGTTTCGTCATCTGACCGTGGTTCAAAATTACGAGGTGTTGTCCTCGGATCTTTCCCTTAAGGGACTGATCCCGGACCGTCGTCAATAGCGCGTTGTGTTGCTCTAGTACGACGTTAACTAAAATTACCATTACCAGTCGAGTTTACCTTTTTTTGGTTATGGGGTTCTTCCGTTGCCGACCAACCGGTATAGTGGTTAAGTTGTTAGCCTCTAGATCGGAAGGTTCCTGGTTCGAATCCGGGTCCGGGCATGGATGCTTGTAAGCGTATGGTGTAGAGGCGGCTGGTGCACCTTAAATCTGTCGTGGTCGAAAAGTCCTCACATTGGGTTGGCGTGGAAGTTTGGAGAGTGGGGTGCCAGCTCAGGTGTTGCTTCGTCATCTGACCGTGGTTCAAAATTACGAGGTGTTGTCCTCGGATCTTTCCCTTAAGGGACTGATTCCGGACCGTCGTCAATAGCCCGTTGTGTTGCTCTAGTACGACGTTAACTAAAATTACCATTACCAGTCGAGTTTACCCTTTTTTGGTTATGGGGTTCTTCCGTAAAAGGCAAATATATGAACACAACAAAAGTGGTGTGATTTAATTGATTTGTGAAGACTTATACATCATTAAATGGTTGTACTTAAAAACATGTATCTATTTTAATTAACATCGTACTGGAGCGACACAACGGGCTATTGACGACGGTCCAGGAACAAACCCCCAAGAGAAAGATTCGAGGACACCGCATAATTTTCAACAACGGTCAGAAGACGAGGGAGCACTTGAGCTGGCACCCCACTCTCCAAACAACAGGGAAATTTCCAATTTATCTCGGAGTTGTAGACGGCCCAGGTTCAATTCCTCCATGGATGTATTTCCGTCTTCTGTTTCAGTAAAACTTTCCTTGTATGTGTATTGCTTGTCTTTGTCTGTCTGGTATTTACCAAAGCATGACCAAATATGGGACTTGCACCATGGAAAACAATTTTTTAATTGTTCGCAGACGGGATCTAGAACACCGTAACAATGTCGGTAGAGCAACGGTCTAGCAACCGAAGGGCTGCGAGTTGGAATCCAAAGAAAGACCATCGTGTACTAAAAGGGCTAGTGCACGTTAAATCGGTCGGGATCTCAAATGACCTCACATTGGTATGGAAGTTTTGAGAATGGGCTACCATCTCATGAGTAACCTCGGCATCCGACCGTGGCTCAAAATCACGTGGTGTCTTCTAAACTTTATCTTCGGGGGTTTATCTCGTACCGTCACCAATAGTCCGTTGTGCAGCTCCAGTGTGATGTTAATTATTTCCTACCCATTGTCCGCACTCCATTCCCAAAATATGGGAAGACCTTTGTCCGGGTCACATCCTTCACCCCACCGTAGCTGCTCCGGTAAATAGATCTCAGTCTAATTAACTCGAGTGTAGTTTAATATTTATATTCGCCATAATAAAGTCCTTTTTTCCCTTCAGACAAACATTCCGGGACTCACGACTTAACCTTTAGACTATGGCCTGTACGGCAGTTGCACAGTGATCGCGCCTGAAAGAATTTTGACTACGACCAGTACAGCAGTTGTACCTTGAAAGTTATAAAAATCGTGCCAAGAAAGAATTTAGACTACGGCTGGTCCAGCAGTTGTACCTTGAAAGCTATAAGAATCGTGCCAAGAAAGAATCGCTTCGCTTATATCCATAGCCGTAGTCAAAAATTAAGTGGATTCCCAACCACGATGAATATCCGTGCCAAGACTGACTTGATTGCAGAGCCTGTGATACCGAAGGCAAGAACATTAGCCTGTCGGATTTTTAGGGGACGACGCCAAGCGTCTTTAAGTATCTTTTGACCAACCTGCAAGGACAATGCGGCGAACCATCGGCGCCGCGGTAGATCATGCAGAGCGAAGCATGCCAAATTGTCACGTTTGCCTGACGATGTATAGGTTAGTTTAGTTTCCTTGGGTTATTGCCTAGGTAAAAGCGAGTCCTGTTTTAGCTTGTCGGTACACACTGCTAGAACTACTTGAAAATTCTTCCCAGATTTGTAACGACTAACTGGTCTGGTATTGCCCTCCAGTTGTAGATCTACCCCAGCTGTCCTCATGTAGGAAAGATTATCTAGAGCTAAAATAAAACAATCTAGTGGATTTTTGGAGCTCTGTTGTAAGAGCAGGTTTCAGTTGATCAATGCATTATCGTGAAACTAGTAAAACAATGCCGAAAAATTGTATTATTAAGTCCAATAACATCTTCCTACACAGTGTTATTCATCAGACAACCTTCGGCAGCCTTTTATGGTTCACAAATGCGCGGTCCGCGCTAAGCACCTAACCGTGGCTGTGTGTCTCTTGAAATCATTAGGTAATCTCTCGCCTACGTCAGCGAAGGATTTGATTTGTTTTATCGCCTTCCGACAACTTTTGTTATTGCCTGAAGGGAATATGATACGTATTTAATAAACAACGCACTAGAGCAACACAACGTGTTAATGGCGACCGTCTGGAATCAACCTCCGAAGGGAAATACCCGAGAATACCGCCGACCAACCGGTATAGTGGTTAAGGTGTTAGCCTCTAGATCGGAAGGTTCCTGGTTCGAATCCGGGCCCGGGCATGGATGATTGTAAACGTATGGTGTAGAGGCGGCTGGTGCACCTTAAATCTGTCGTGGCCGAAAGTCCTCACGTTGGGTTGGCGTGGAAGTTTGGAGAGTGGGGTGCCAGCTCAGGTGTTGCTTCGTCATCTGACCGTGTTTCAAAATTACGAGGTGTTGTCCTCGGATCTTTCCCTTAAGGGACTGATCCCGGACCGTCGTCAATAGCCCGTTGTGTTGCTCTAGTACGACGTTAACTAAAAAATTACCCGAGAATACCACCTCGTAATTTTTAACCACGGTCAGATGACGAAGATGGGAATACGAATTTTCTGCTTAAATGGAATTCCGATACCCCCGGGTCGCGATAGCCCGATTTGAAGAGTAACGGACTTGCAATCGGAGGGTTGCGAGTTCGAATCCTACCAAAGACCGTCGTATAGAAAGGGATCTGGTACACGTCAAATATGTCATTGCCTCAAATGTTCTCATATTGGCGTGGTGTTGAAGTTTGAACCTCGCCATATGACCGTGTTACACAATCGCGTGGCGGTGTCTCAGGTATATCCCCTTCGCAGTTGATCTCGGACTATTGCCAATAGCCCGTTGTGTTGCTCCAGTGCGACGTTGATTAAATACCTGCCTATCGAAACCCTACGAGTGTTTGTGTAGACATCTTCCTTGATCCCGAGGATTGTTTCTCTGGGTTTGGAAGGTTTTGTGGTGTAAGTGCCGCATTTGGCCAAGAAACTTCAAGTACATGGAAAGGTATTGTAATTTTAATCAACGTCGTACTAGAGTAACACAACAGACTATCGACGACGGTGGTCCGGGATCAATCCCCTAAGGGAAAGGTCCGAGGACAATACCACGTAATTTTGAACCATGGCCAGATGACGAGGGGGAACACCTGAGCTTCAAGTACATGGTAATTGGTAATTTTTAGTTAACGTCGTACTAGAGCAGCACAACGGGCTATTGACGACGGTCCGGGATCAGTCCCTTAAGGGAAAGATCCGAGGACAACACCTCGTAATTTTGTACCTCGGTCAGATGATGAAGCAACACCTGAGCTGGCACCCCACTCTCCAAACTTCCACGCCAACCCAACGTGAGGACTTTCGGCCACGACAGATTTAAGGTGCACCAGCCGCCTCTACACCATACGCTTACAAACATCCATGCCCGAACCCGGATTTGAACCAGGAACCTTCCAATCCAGAGGCTAACACCTTAACCACTCAAGTACATGGAAAGGTATTGTAATTTTAATCAACGTCGTACTAGAGTAACACAACAGACTATTGATGACGGTGGTCCGGGATCAATCCCTTAAGTGAAAGGTCCGAGGACAACGCCTCGTAATTTTGAACCACGGTCAGATGACGAGAGGGAACACCTGAGCTTCAAGTACATGGACATACTCACACAAGAAAAGTTTTACTTACACTAAAGAGAGAATTACATTCAGGATGGAAATAATACCTGCACCTCAACAACTCGCAGGTCGCTAGAGCAGTGGGTAAACCCACTGAGCCACGCTGGCGGCCCCAGTTTCTCTATATCAGGGGTAACCGTTCGGTGGTTGTGTGAAGGCTATGGTAGTGAAATAGTTTATATCTTCCGATCGACTTCCAGCCGACCAACCGATCTGGTGGTTAAGGTACTAGCCTCTAGATTGGAAGTTTCCTTGTTCGAATGCCGGTTAATGCATGGATGTTTGTAAGCGTATGATGTAGAGGCGGCAGGTGCACCTTAAATGGTCGAAAGTCGTCGCGTTGGGTTAATGTGGAAGTTTGGAGAGTGGGGGTGCCAGCTCAAGTGTTGCCTCGTCATTTAACAGTGGTTCAAAATTACCAGGTGTCGTCCTCGTTTCTTTCCGTTAGGAGATTGATCCCGGACCGACAATATCCCGTTGTGTTGCTCTAGTACGACGTTAATTAAAAATTACAGATCGACTTCGAATGGATTTATGGCCACACTGTTACGAAAGAGGTTGGCTTTTCAGCTCAAAAGCTAAATATGCCAGGCATCAGGAAACACAAGACAAAGTCGTATATGGACATGCACACAAATATTTTTTCTGCCACATAAGATGGGCTCGGTTGAAGAGTAACTGGAGGGTTGCGAGTTCGATTACAACCCAAAACCGTCATGTATGTATGTGGTTAATGCACTTTAAATCTGTTGTTGTCTCAAATGTCCTCACGTTGGAATGGTGCGGAATTTCGGAGAGTTGGGTTGCAGCTCAAGTGTTGACCTGGCTAGCAAAATTAACAAAACAGAGAAAAATTACGAGGGCTTGACTCTTATACCATAAATATTGAATCAGTCATTAAAAATTTCAAAGTGTTGTCCTCGGATCATTTCCTTCGGGAATGATCCCGGACCGCTGCCTATCACCCGTTGTGTTGCTCCAGTGTGAAGTTAATTCAACCACCTATCTACCCTTTTCGAAAAACAAAATGTATTTTAGAAATTCGTTGAATAATAAATGAGATTGAAGTAACTCATTTACTTTTCACTCTTTGCGTGCTGTTTCGATTTCTTTGATCCCCATAAAAATAGTGTAAATTGACCTTTGAATATTTTCTTGTTGAATGTTTAGCATATATTTACAAATATTTTTGAGACAGGATTTCTATTTTCTTAAGATCTTTTCCAATAATAGTAGTACACCTTTTATAAGAGCTTTGATTATAAATGTTCGTGTTAATATTTTGGTGAAACCCCATCATATATGTACAGTCATTGCCATAAAAATTTGAGCACCAAGAAAAATTTGTCAAAATGAAACGAAATTTTACACATGTAAGTACTACTTTGATATAAGTAAGTGAGTAGAAAATCAAAGAAAATTGATAATTTATTGCAAAAAAAAAGTACAAATGAACGGAAGTTTTAATACTCTGTTGGACCCCCTCTAGCGCGAATGCACGATGCGATACGAGCGGGCATTGAGGCATGCAAGTTCCGTATGATGTCCTGAGACATCTCGTTCCACAGTTGCTAGTTCGACCAAACTCGTGAGGTGTCCAACTTGCCGTCGCAAATGATCCAAGATATGCTCGATTGGTGACAAATCTGGGGATCGAGCAGGCCAGGGAAGGGTGGTAATGTGGAGGAGGCAGTCTTGTGACATCCTTGCTGTGTTTGACCGAGCATTGTCTTGTTGAAAAATGGCTCCTGGGATCCCTGCCATGAGTGGCATCACATGTGGCTGAAGGATGTCATGGACGTACCGCTGGGCTGTCATTGTGCCATGGAGCAATATTAGGGGTGACCGTGTATCGTAAGCAATTGCACCCCATACCATCACACCAGCTGTGGGAACGGTGTGTCGCTGTAAAGCGAAGGCAGAATTGAGGCGTTCACCACGAACCCTCCACACACGAACAAGATTGTCGTCACTGCTCAAATTGAATCTAGATTTGTCGCTGAAGACGACCCGACTCCATACCGTTGCAGTCCAATCCCGTCGTGCGCGACACCACTCCAAACGGAGACGTCGGTGGGTTGTTGTCATTGGCAGCACATGTAATGGGCGCCGCGATATCAGATGTCCTTCAGCCAGGCGCCTTGCGATGGTTCGGGAAGACACAGGGGCCCGTAGTGAAGGTGCTGCCCGTGTCTGGATAGCGGCCAATGAGGCAGTTGGCTCTACACGTGCGTTTCGTATGATGTGACGGTCTTCTCGACGACTGGTCGGTCGATGGTGTCCTGAGCCTGGTCGCCGTGTAAGTGACGTCTCTTTTGTCCACTGGTCCCAACACCTCCTCACAGTAAAATCAGAACGGCCTACTTCACGAGCTACTCACCGAGCTGACCACCCAGCTTCCATCATCACGATGATTCTTCCCCTCTCGAACTCTGACAGCTACTCATATTGTCTACGATGGCGGCGTAACGGCATGTCTACCTCAGCGTTTCCTTTGCAAAAGATTAAGTACACTCAAACAAGCTATGCTTACTTGTTTTATACTCCAAGGAGAACGACGTTCAACGCCCTCTAGTGGCATTACGCAATGCGCAATCACGCTGCATTTCTAATTATTTGCATATCTGGCCGACATGTACCTTCATACCAAGTTTCGTTACGATCTCACAATTATTTCTTGGTGAGCACATTTTTATGGCAATGAGTGTAATAGAGATTCTACGAACTGTATTATTTGATAGATATCAGAAATACATCCGAAAGAGAGAGATCAACCCCCCCCCTCTCAAGGTTCTCAGTTATATACACACGTTAAGTGGGCTGATCCCTGAGTCCATCTTTTTGGAGCTCTTAAGTGCTTTTCAGAATCGGATTGTTTTAGGTGATTAGTTGAATGCAGAATGAAGTTTAAGTACGTAAAATGTAAAGTATCTATTTTCGATCACTGCCGTAATTGAAGTAAAATATTTCCCTAGTATCATCCCGACATGTCGATGAAGTGATCAATGCGGAACTGACTTTACGAATACTGATATTGCCGACCTGGTAGCTGAGTGGTCAGCACTCTCCTAGGTTCCCTAGTTTCAGGGTTCGAATTCCGGACTCTGAGGCGACCAAACGGTATAGTGTTAAGGTATAAGGTGAGAGGGTAAAATGGAGATTTATTTTGTCTGTTTTTGAACATTACACACAGTAAAATTTATTTTGGAAATATTATTATTTATGTGTAGAAAATGTGGGTGATTGTGTGTGGATTCATTTAAATTATATCACCGAAACAATTAACATCACAGAAATGCCAAAATTACTGCCAGATCGAGGATTAAAAATGAAGCGGAACGAATATGCAGAAACTGCAATACTAAATTCGATAGTTCAAATATACCAGTATTACAGAAGTCTATCAGTGAGTTATGCCATTTATCGTGTAGGTGACACTCCAGAACCTTATAGCCGACCAACCGGTCTAGGGGTTAAGGTGTTAGCTTCTAGATCGGAAAGTTCCTGGTTCGAATCCGGGACAGGGCATGAATGTTTGTAATTGTATGATGTAGAGGCGGCTTTTGCACCATAAATCTGTCGTAGCCTAAAGTCCTCACATTGGGTTGGTATGGAAGTTTGGAGAGTGGGTTGCTAGCTTAGATGGTGCTTCGTCATCTGACCGTGGTTGAAAATTACGTGGCGATACACCGAATGGCTTAGGCTGGACGGTGGTAACTAGGGATGCCGCATCGACAGCAAAACATTGATGTTTTGAAACATCGATGTTCAAAATTAAAACATCGATGTTGATAATACATCGCCCAAAAAACATCGATGTTTTTAAAATTCAGTGTATTTAAACTTTTTCCCCCCATTTCTTAAAACTGGTTTAGCAACTAGTGTTGCTACATCGATAGCTAAACATCGATGTTCAAAAATTAAAACATCGAAATTGATAATGCATCGCCCCCAAACTATCGATGTTTTTAAAATTCAGTGTATTTTAACTTTTTCCCCCATTTCTTATAACTGGTTTATCAACTAGTGATGCGACATCGGCTTCAATACATCGATGTTTTTTTTATAAAACATCAGTGTTGTGAAAACATCAACATCGATGTCGCATCCCTACTTTTCAGATCCTTCACCCTTGGCCACTTTGTTCTAAAAGTATGTTCAATTTGCTGATTATGAAAATTATGCTACTTGGTTATTTTTAAAAAATTTATAACGGAACTTTTTTCATTTAAAAATAAAACGTAAAAACATCGACTCCAATACATCGATGTTTTGAAAACATCGATTTCGCATCCCTAGTGGTAACTAGTTGAATCCCGGTCTCGGTGCTAATGTCTAGTGGTTTGGAACTCAATTTATATATACCGTAGTTCCATTCTAATTAACTCTAGCGTGGTAAAAATGACTAGAAAGACAAACAATGGCAAGGAAGACCACAGAGCGATAAACACACCCGTAAAGTTTTGCCGAGCAGAAGTAATATTTTAGTGCAGCAAAAAATTAAAACCAAACTGCAAAATTTTTGTACGAGAAATGGCAGCTTTACTTGGTTTAAGCTTCGCCTTTTCCGAAATACTCTGCCCTATTGTAGGAAATCTATTTCCCCTACACCAAAACTCTACACTTACCGATCAACTTCAATCTTCTCATAGATCCCATTTGGAAGTGAAGCTTACGAAATTTCATCCGCAAGAAATAACAAAAGAAAGCTTAGATGTCATATTGTATTTCGAGTTCGAGATCTGGGAATAGAAAATTTTCCATAGCCATTTCCTTTTCGGATAAAATAAAGGTCTCGTGTGCTGAGAAATAGATTACACTTTCTATTTTATTATCGACCAACTTAAGTGTTTTTAATACTACAGAAGAGAAAGCAATTCGCTTTTAGAATCACGGACTTTTTCAAGCGATTGGGTTTGTCTTCTCTCGTTGGCATAGGAAAGGAAAGGGCTCGGGGTTGGGTGTTATTCCTCTTCATGGTTTCACACACACTGTTCCACTTTCCAACTGCAGTCTTCCCTACATAACTTCAAGCTATTTTTGCCTTTCTCGAGCAATAGAATCTATCCGCAATATTATATTCCATGGAAATGAAGAATAGAACTTTTGAAAAAAATTCGACTCTCGGGAAAGAAATCTATAAAATCTTTATAAATGATTCTATTCTAAGTAAAGAAGCAATAGAATGCTTCAAAAATGTTATAATCTAAGTAAAGGACCGATAAAATATTTCCAAAGTGTTATATTCAAAGGAATAGAAGAATAGAAATGTTCCAAAAAATTATATCTCATTAAATAAAGCAATATACAATCTCTTTAAAGGAGTCTATTCTAAGTAAAGGAGCGATGTGTTTCAAAACGACTCTAAATAAATGATCAATAGAATATTTCCAAAGGATTCTTCTATTAAAACGAAAAGATCAGTAGAATTTTCGAAAAAGGTTCTTTTCACAGGAAAGAGAAAGCAACATAATCTTTATAACAGATTCGATGGTAAGTAAATGTGCAATATAATATTTAAAAAATATTCTAATCTAAGTATAGGATCAATAGAATGTTTCCAAAGAATACTTTTCAAAGGCAGAATGTTTCCAAAGGATTCTTTTCAAAGGCAGAATGTTTAAAAAGGATTTTATTAAAAGGAAAATAACAATAGAATAGTTGCAAAATATTCTAATTATCATTAAAGAAAACAATGTATGCTCTTTATAAAGGAGTCTATTCTACGTAAACGAGAAATATATTTCAAAACGATTCTAATCTAAATAAAGGACCTGTAGAATATTTCCAAAAAATTCTAATCAAACAAAAAAAACAGTAGAATTTTTGAAAAATATTATTTTCTCAGGAAAGAGAAAGCAGGTTTTGATATACCTGACCAATAAAATCTTTCACAGGATTCTTTAAACCAATAGACGTTCTTGTATAGTCATTATATGTGTATGTGTTCTGGACGGAAAAGCAATAATTCAACTGCTAACAAATCTCGTGACCCTCAAAGCGTTAAGAGTGGGAAATTAATATTTTATTTGAAGACAAAAAGTATTTCGAACTTTTGCAGTACTTTATTTCCACAGTCCTCTGGTTACACCACTGTCCGCAGACACTCGCTTATATATTATAAGACACTTTTTGTTATCTTGATTTTTAACTATCGAATGCTTTACTTTCAACTATTAACGTTAATTCTAAAAAGTCGCACGTCATTAATTAAAACAACGAAGCATTGATGATTAAAGCTTAATCATCAATTTATTTCCCTGCTTTAGCAGTTATTTTGGGCATTTAGGTCTGAAACTTCTGAAGCCCTTCACTAATTTTTTTTTTTGCTAAACTGCTATTTTTTTGCCAAACTCCATTGCTAAACTCGTTTTTGTTTTACAAAATGGCTTGATAACAAAGGATGCTGTCGTAATTTATTCCAATATTATGACACAATATGAGTTATTTGACTATGTTGTGTATGCTATTTGAAAGAGAGTGCAGTTCAAATTTCTTCCGAGAAATTAACACGCATAAAAATGCCAGGTTTTTAGTTATTTAATCCTTTTTACCGAGTTACACTTTTTCATCGTTCCTTTTTGTTTTTACTTTATCCGTGAACTGTTAACGATGGCGTCAGGAGTTGGCACCGTTCCAACATTAGTTTCATGAGAAAAATGCCAGCCATCGATGATTAAATTAACTAAACGAAAGTAATGCGCCGTTTGGGCATAATTTTGGTCCGACGCTGGGTCTGCTATTAAACTTGCTGTGAAGCAAGTTCTTCCTTTCTTCGGGTTATGAAGTAGTATCACGATCCGATATTAATTATTTCTTCCTCTTGTTTGTTGTGTCTGAACTTCAACACGAACAATCAAAAGGCTGCAATAATTTATAGCCACACCTCACACACATAAAGACTCGTTGACAATTCACCTGCGTAAACTTTTCTCGGAGAAAAATTACCCTGTTGCCAACAATAGAGGACTGGAATTTTCCTCTCACGTATATCGGACAATCCAATCAACTCTATTCATTTTATTTTCGGAAATTGCGTATTCCTCATCTTTGTTATATCGACACACTTTTGATTCAAATTGTCTTTGTTTCAAAACAGTTCGATTTTTATCGTTCGTGGATTTGATCAATGGAATTGGGACGTGGACGGATCTGATCGTCTGTTCGATTGAACGCATTTTTCGAATCGTTTTATACCCATCTAGAATTCGAACATTTTTTATTTTTGGAAGCATCTGCTGAGGTGTATTTTTTGTTAAAAAAACTTATTGAAACCATAGCTGACACGAACATTTAAATGGCGCTGAGTTTCGCTACGATAAATATTCTTCAAATGAAACCAAGTTCTTATAACCCATTGGTATGGGGATTTCTATGCATTTCCTAAAGCCAATAAATTACTAGTTAGATGTCTGAGGTAGCATTTATTCATTGAGGGGAATCGGTAACCAAACATAATTCCAAATGCTTTCGTTTTCTTTATTTGTATGGAAACAGTCTAAGTAATGGACAAAATCAAATATTTGGAAATACTATGGATATCCCAATCTCTTATCTCTTATTTCAGTAAAATAAGAATTGCAAGGTAAAACTATATACGGACCACCTTTCCTGTTGTAACGATATTTAGAGAAGTATGTCTTGGACGCAATACATTTTTATACAATTTAAATTCCTTTATCGTATTCTCTTTTCGCATGCTGCTGATTCCGCCATTTATTTTACGATCTGAAAAATTCGAATGTAGTTCATTATTTTAATCCTGAAATTCTAGACCTCCTTGGATCAGTGAGTTTGTCAGTGGCTGAAATTTTTTCCTTGTGTGTTTATGTCCATTGCTTGGTGATGGCCTTGTGATTGGTGCATCTTTGGCAAATATGGCCCTTGCGCCATAAAACCCAAACAACTATCCGTCAAATTCTATAACATGGTGTAGAAGTGAAATTTTCAGGGCCGGCCTACCCCTTCTAACATGCGGTCGATGCATTAAAATATGGATAGAAATTAGGGAAAATTACCCGATAATGCCGAGAATGATGAATCGGGGTTAGTTCCGACATGGAGTGGACCTTGAAATTGGGAATACGGGTTTGGAGTGATGTTACTGTCAGGAGAAACAAGAAATGCTTTAAATCAGCTGTAATTATAACCTGAAATCATGACTAGGCAGCTGGTAATGAGCTTAAAATTGTTGAGAATTGATATTAAATAACATGACTGATCATTTTTATAAGGTAGGTTGGTATTTTAATTAACGTCGCGCTTGAGCAACACAATGGGCTATTGGCGATTGTCCGGGATCAATCCCTCAAGAAAATGATAAGATGACACCAAGTAATTTTGGACCATGGTTCAGATGACGAGGTCACACTTGAACAGGCACTACAATCTTCCACTCCACGCCATTTGAGGTCACGACAGACTTAACGTGTACCATTTCTTTACACACGTGTGTCTTAGGTTGGATTCCAACTCTAACAATTGACTAGGTGACTCATAGAGCGTTAAATTGGGAATTGATAGCAAAATATATGACTGATAGGTTTTTTTTTATAAGGCAGGTATTTTAATTAATGTCGCACTGGAGTAACACAGCGGGCTATTGGCGACAGTCCGGAATCAAACCAGTAAGACAATACCACGTAATTTTGAACCACGGTCAGATTACGTGAAATTTTCAGGAATATTTTGAGATTTTGAAAATACAACGTTCATATTTTTAAATTGTCGATATAACTGTATTTGTGAGATTAGCAATGATGTTTGGTGTCATAAATAAGGCAACAGAGAATATCATAATTGGACGAACTCCAGTACAATCTTAAAATTTCTGCGAATAATTCTATGTGTCGAAGGCAACTGCAAATGACTAAAAAGACTGATTTGTCCTCTGATTTCAAATACGACTTTGTAGCGTATCGAGTAATTATTACTGAATTTGGGATATTTCTTGTGAAAAGTATTCGACATTTCCTTTAAAAACACAACATAAATGGAATTCAGATCCCATATTTTCTACTTATGAATTTACTCCATCAAAGAGAAAGAGTTAAATTAAAAATTAAATTTCAACTGAATCTTAACTCGAATTTTCAACCCATCGAATGTCCTTTTTCAAGATTCTACTGTCGAATTTTTAACCACTAAGCCTCTTTATTTATCTTTGATGCCCCAAAATGGTTTTTGACAGATGTTAGCATTACGAACAATACATTGAAATACATTTATGAGAAAAGACGACTTATATTGAATTTACGAAGAAAATGTGTCTCCCTCACCGAAATATACATATTTAAATACTACTCGTGATACTGGGGAGAGAGTAAGAATTTTTTATTGCGGAAGAATCCTTCGAAATGAATATATAAGCACAAAATTGAAAAACGCGCCCGAAATTTCCACATTTTTGAACGTATTTTATTTCGTCGCCTGCGTGATTAAAATTCTCTGCATTTTCGAATCGATGAAAATAAAAATACTATTCGAAGAAGGGAAAGGGGGTAGTGGAAGAAAAATTCTTCGCGTTAAAATTCGTAAAACTTCTCTGGCGCAATCTGTGTGTCTCTTACTTTATTTTATTATTCTTTTTTTTTCTCTATCTCTTATTTTTCACATTCGGAATCTGAGTTTTTTTTTTGCTAGGAAAAGCAGAAAAAATTCGTTTGCATAAATATATTGATTTTTTTCCCCTCGGTCTTTTCCTACGGTTCCAGTTAAAAGCGAATCCCGGAATGTGTGTTCGGAAAGGGGGGGAAGTCATTTTCTTAACTTATTTTGCGTAATCCGATTTGTGCTCTTGCTGCTTTGAATTTCGATGGCCAAAAAAAGAGAAAGAACTTTCGCTTTCTTGGGCGATTTAAAATCCAAGTGAAATTAAACGTGCAGAGGGTGTTTTCGGAAAATATGTTTTATCCCCGTTCTCCTTTTAAACCAGAGAACGTTATTGTTGGTTTGTCTCTAACGTGCGCGATTTTCCAATTTTCGATTTTCGAATCCTCTGAACAGTGGTTACGAACAATTTTGATTTATTTTTGGAACGTTCTTAACACTCCTTTAGTCATATTGCTCTTGACAGGTGCACTATAATTATTTTCCAATGCTACGGAATAAAATAATAGCTTTAAAGTTGTATTTATAAATTTGTATAAAAATACATTATTTATAAATTTCTGTAACATAAATAAAGTTATCGATGAAAATATATATTTAAAAAAGAAATTATTAAAAAATTCCTACAACAAATTATACTACTCTAAGTTATCTAACAATTAAAATTTTAATTACTTATACATTTCTATTACAAATTTAAAAAAATAACAGTTGTGTAACTTTAAATAATAAATTATTTATAAAATTATATTCCGTTATAAATATTTGTTATCGATAAATTTAAATTTATATATTATTTATAAAATTATATTCCGTTATAAATATTTGTCATCGATAAATTTAAATTTAAATATTATTTATAAATTTATATTCAGTAATAAATATTTGTTATCGATAAATTTAATTTTATAAATTATTTATAACAAATTATGCAAATTTGTCATCGATAAATGTGAATAATAAATTATTTATGCATTTTTATAACAAATTGTAAAAATCATAAGTTATTTATAAAGTTAAATTATAAATTATCTATACATTTCTTAACAAATTATTAAAATTCTATCTGTAAATTTTAAATAACACATTATTTATATATTTCTATAACAAACTATAATAAATGTTATTTCTCCATTTAAATAATAGATTTTTTGTACATTTAAGCCTTCCACGTGGTTTTGACACGATATATCATACATCAAGATCCGTCCAATTTTGAAAATGACGATACATCGCATCATCGAGATATTTACCGATGCTTTTACAGTGAGACAAAAGATTATCGTTAAAAGCTTTAGATCTAATTAAATATATAGATTTTAATTTTGGATTTTCAATGTCTTCTCGAGATCTTGAATGTTTGTTTATGCTCAATTTCCAGATTTTGTATTACAGCCCCTGCATTTTATACCAAAGCAAATAAAATTGCTCCTAAAATAAGACATTTTGCTACTATTTTTTAAAAATTATGCTGCTAATAACTACAAGTCCTTTAACTGAGGAATATGTTGGTGAGATGGCAGGGAAATTCCCAGTTTTAGAAGTCTTTTCCGGTCACAACTTCCTTGCTGATAGGATTAGTGAAGCGATGAACCGTAAGTCGATACTCCAATGGAAAGGTTAATGTGATTCGGCTATCCTGTTACAACATGATTGCAAAACAGATATGTATTGCAGTCGTCGCTACTTCGTACTTGAGAAAGGTAAGTAGGTGTTTCAATTAATGCACTGGAGCAACACAACGGGCTATTGGCGATGGGATCAAATCTGAAGAGAAAGATTCGAGATCCACATTTAAGTAATTTTGAACCACGCTCAGATCACGAGGTCACACCTAGCTGGTATCTCTCTCCAAACTTCCACACTACGCCAACGTGAGGACATTTGAGGCCTCGACGGATTTAACGTGCACCACCCCTCCTTTGCTAATCCGTTGGTCTTCCATCCGGGTTACCGTGGCCCTGCGCTTGAGCACGATATTTTGGAGAAAGTTGATAGATTAAGTTATTCCATTTGAATTTGCTGAATACATTTTTTCAAAGATGAATTAGAATTGAGATCGCTAGTGGAATAATAACTGATTTGTAATTCGTACAAAATAGGTAATTAGGGTCAGTCCTCATTCGCCAAAGTGTTCCACTTGGCTGCAATTTCATATCAACTAATGCATATACCAGACAACTCTTCTATAAAAAAAATTTTGCCGGTTTTCCGGACAGAAAAATAATTAATTTTTGAACTTTTTAAGGACAAAATTTTCCAAGTGCATTCATTTCGAAATTTTGAAGCCAAGTAGTATCATGCATGAAAGATAAATATTGTAATTGGTTGTTAAGACTAGTGAAAACATTCCTTTGCGTCATTCTTCAGGAAAAAACTACAAACATGCCTCTAAAACACAAGACAAATTTTAATTACCCACTTTTGCGTTTATTTGGCGCCATTTTGTGTAAAGTATCGCAAATTCGTTTCGCCAAGTACAAACTGCCGACACGCATATAATAGGTATGTGGTTGCGTTTACGGAGCACTGGAACAACAAGGAGCTACTGACGACAATCCGGGATCATTTTCAAAGGAATAGATTCAAAGACAACACCTTGTAATTTTGATCCATGGACAAATGACGAGGTAAAGCCCGAGCCGACATTCCCCACCAAACTTCCACGCCAACGTGGCAACATTTGAAACGACGACGGATTTTAAGTGCACCAGCCCCCAAGTACACGATGATCTTTAATCGAATCGTATTTCGTACTCGCAACCTTCAATTACTAATGCGCGATTATGTCATCTGGGCTACCTCGGTCTCTTTACAGGAATAGAGGGCAGGGATACTTTTTATGTTTTGATGCTTTCGTAAATCCCTATTTGGCCTTAGCCCACAAAATACTCAAAAGGAGATTAATGCGATTCTTTTGACACTATTTTTTATTAATTTTTATTTATCCACGATATGATTTTAAATTCTAAAAAATGTTTATCATTGATCAGAAATAAGTTCTTTTGTAATTTTAGAAGACTTGAACCAGCATATTTAAAAGGTCTCAATAAAAGGTAATACAATTTTCGGGTTTTTGTGGTTTAGGCCACTTTTGCCCTGATAGCCGCACATATATTTAGTCTTTTTAGTACAAATTAGGTGTCGTATACCTCCAATTTTTAATGATTAAATTCAGGAGAATATTATCTGGCAATACAAACATGGTCAGTTTCGGGATGTCATAACTTACGTGGTTATCTAATATACATACATCAAATAACTATTCTCATTTCACATTAGCACAGATAAAACTTATGACGAATTTTCATTAATAGTTGAATTTTAAATAGACTTTTAATGAGTTTACGTCTCTTTCCGGAAAGAAAAATTTACGTATGTCAGAAGTTTCTATCCTTAATATACCAAAGCTACGAACTATTCAAATTTGCTTGTGTTGCATCGAAAAAATAGAAAATCTTCTCAACATCCAGTGGTCTGTATAAAAAGTAAATTAGGGAAGCGTTGTTCTTTTTAATCCAAAATCCTCATTAGCTTACATTTAAAAAAACTTCGTGGTCTGCACGGTGTTTTCCGATATTAGCTGCTTTTATAGTCTCGCTATAATCAATCATTCTAAACGAAGCAGGGCGACAACTTATTAAACTTATTTGAAAAAGTAAGAAGGGAAGAGACAGTCGAGTTCTTAAATTTAACGTTTACATCGTACCATTTTCTTTTCTTCTCAAAACTACTAAATTATTCTGCACTCAAACTTGGTATTTCCGATGACAGCCTATGTCGTGTTTAGTTATTTTTTGATGTTTCGTATTTCTCTGCGCTGTAGAAGGTTTTGAAAAGGTATTAGTGGATTATTTTTATTAAATTGGAAATGTTCGGGCGGTGATAAAACAGTGAGTGCTTAAACTAGTTTTCCGAGTTTGATTTTCAGATTTTGAATCACGGAATTTATTTTGTCTTTTGAACACTCGATTGTCACGTTGAACTTCGATTTATCACTTGAATGTAAGTTTAAACTTTTTCATCTGGATCTTAATGTGGGGATGTCTTTTGAGCAGGTTTCATTGAATGTCTTTTGTACATGTAAATGCAAGTGCTTAAACATTTTTATTTGACAAATCCAACTTTTCAAATTACCACAAGAATATTAATGCTAGTTCGAATATTTTTCATATGTAAGAACGTTTCCACTTCATGTACTAGTATGAACGTTTCTAGTGCTTATACTAGTACGAACGTTTCTAGTACTTTTCTAGTATGAATATTTCTAGTGCTTATACTTGTTTGAAATATAATATAGTGCTAATTTCATTAACAGTATGAATGTGCTCTAGTACTGTAACGAATTTTTCTAATATGCGTAGTAACACTAATATTAACGTTTTGGACCATGAGCCATATTACCCAAAATGCAATCCAGCACTAATACTACTACCATTTATACTTGTACTAATATTACTTACTAACGCCAGTACCTAGCGCCGAATGACGCCGGACCAGTTGGATGTACTAATATTACTAGCACTTATCCTTCTACTTAATATTACCTCTTACACTGTCCATGTAGTTCAACACCGACTTCCCATTGTATTAGTGTCCAACTGGGATAACTCTGGATGAAACTAGGTGCTTAATGAAACCAATGAAACATTCTCTGTTAGGGTTGAAAATGTCCTCACATAGATGGGAAAGTTTTAGCGCCATCTTTAACTATGGTAACCATTTTCAAAAACCCCACAATTCAATACCAATTCCCATCGTAGTGAAGGCCGACTTTAAGAACTTCTGCGTGGAACTAGGTACTCAATGAAATCAATGAAACGTTCTCATTGTTCAAAATGTCCTCATATGGAAAAGTTTTAGTATTATCTTTCACTGAATAAATTTGTAACCTTTACAGAAACCCTACACAGTTCAATACCGAGTTATTGAAGGCCGACTTGGAGAACTTTCTAGATGGTATTCCGTGCTAAACACGTCTGGACTATATGAGAAATACGTATGCGGTGAACGTTTAGGGAACTAATGACAATCGTCCTCGTAAGAATATTAAAAATAGATAGTGCTTTATATCCAATTGTTTTGCGACTCCAGGCAGATGAAGCACGGGAAGTGATATTTCGTTGCACCGAATTTCCCTTCCACGTTCTATGTTCCAATTCCAGTTGGAATTCACTCTCGGGACGTGGCCAGGAATGACAATTACGTTCTTGGACGCGTCCAAGGGTTGTCCGTCACGCGACACGAGCCAGCCCTCGATTTCTTCATCGCTGCGACTTTTTTTGACGTTCTCTTCCGATTACATTTAATGACGTTTATCATGGGCACTCAACTGCGGAGTCTTGGTCCCCAATGTACGCCAATATGACAAGCACGCTTTTGCTTGGGATAATTGCTGGGGCCTGTTCGTGCCGAATAAGGGTTAACATCGCTCTGGCTTGAAAGGGTATTGAGTTCCTAATTGGTCCGTCTGTCTGTTGGATCGTAAGACCTTTTGACGATTCTGTTTGGTCTGGGGCCATGGTTGTCTGGTTGGAAGTCTAAGGGAATAGAAATCAGAGGGTTTAGTGTTCGAATACAACCAAAGACCGTCATGTTCAAGGGCCGTTATGTGCAAATTAAATCTGTCGTGTCCTCACGTTGGCGTGGTGTGGAAGTTTCGAGAGTGGGTTGCCAGCTTAGGTGTGACCTCGTCATCTGATCGTGGTTCAAAATTAAGTGGTGTTCTCCTCGGATCTTTCCATTCGGGTTTGATCCTAGACCATCGCCGATTGCCCGTTGTGTTGCCTTAGCGCGATGTTAATTAAAATAGTTGACCTCGTCATCTGGCCGTGGTTCAAAATTACGATACGTTGTTCTTGGATTTTTCTCTTCGGGTTCAATCCCAGGCCTCTGCGTTGGTCCAGAGTGACGTTAATTAATCGTCTTCCTTTGAAAAGAGGGGTTTGCTCCTTTTTTTTTGGAATCGAATCTTTTGAAACGATTCTGTTGCTCATTTGCTTAGAATGGAATCCTTTGGAAAGATTCTATTGGTACAGAAAATCAAAACTGGATAGAAGTCATGCAGAGAAGACTGCAAGTTGTGAACCCTTCAGAGGTATAAATACGACAAATGCAATGGCACCGCCTACTAGGGATGCGACATCGATGTCGATGTTTTCAAAACATCGATGTTTTTAAAAAACATCGATGTATTTACCAGCAAAACATCAATGGTAAAAAGCATCGAAACAAATTATGCTATTTTTTTAAATCTGTAAATTGAACATAATTTTTGATCAAAGTAACCAAGGTTGAAAAGTAGGAATGCGACATCGATATCTATGTTTTTAATAACATCGATGTTTTATTAAAACATTCATGTATTTACCATCGATTTATTGGAGCCGATGTTTTTACGTTGTCGATGTTTTATTTTTGAATGAATAAAGCACCATAGTAAAAATTAAGAAAAATAACCGTGCCACTAAGTATTTTTAAGTGATGGCGACATCTGTCCCATCAGAAAGAGTTTTTTCCCTAACTGGTGGGATAGTGAAAAAAGAAGTCGGCTTAAGGTGAAGAAAGTTACAAACTGTAAATAACAAATATTGGGGCGTATATTAATTAAAAGCCTGTTCCGCCCCCTCATCAGTTGATAAATGATTAATAATAACTAACAATAATTACTTTCTCGTTCCCTTGATTTGAACCATAAAATGTCATGAATTGACATGTAAAAGAATAAAAAATGTTTTGTTTAAAAGTTATTCCAAAACAAAATGGTGCTCTTTCATAAAAATCTCCTTGCATCAGGTATATATATATTCTCTTATTTCATAATCACATGTCTGATAGTGCTCTAGATTGGTCGAAGGACAGGCGTAGATCCATTACCCTTTAGTCTTTCATGTGATTTTTTTCGAGATATCTCGTCCAAGATTTGAGTAATGTTGCTATGGCTAGTTATCTCTTCACTAATATATTGCCGATTTTTTTTATGATGACGAGATCGAGGTGGCCAGTTTTCTTCTAACTAATGACGAGAAATCTCGTCCATCAGGATTTTGTTAGTTTTGCTAACCTCATTGAGACAACCTCCAGGAGAATTAAGCGGGCGTCCGGATTGTGTGTTGACATTATGTTCCACATGACCAGCCGTGGAAAATGTCAGCCCGTTGAAATCTGACGAAGTAATATTTCCAACAATTTGACAGATAATCGATTGGAATTCAAAGAAAAATAACTCGAAAAGAAATCATTGCATATTCTACGGTATATGCAACAAAATATTCCGAATCTGAGATTCGAAACAAAAATTCTTTTTCCTCCTGCCACAGCACCAGAGCCAACAATCGCAAGTCGCCGCTGATCGCAAACGCGTTCCTTCCACCCCGAAACAATGTTCCAGATTTTCTCTTTCGTTTCTTTTTTACGTATTTATACTCTGTTTCACCTTAACTTGTCAGTAGAGTAAAGGCTACGTTGACCGCATCACAGCCGTTGTCGTAGAAACTAGGGTTACAATGTCAGAAGAAGTCAGCTATAAGCGAGGAAATTCGCCCTTTTTGGCAAGGAGAGATAAAATGCACGTGGAAATTCTATACGTTTCACAGATCTTTAATTTCTAATGGCTCTTGCATTACATTTGTTAATTAAACAAAAAGCTACTCTATGTTAATATAAATGCGTTTTGATTTTTCTAAATGAGTATTATTTTTAGTTATTTAAAAATATATATATTTAAAATTTTTTTACAATAAATGTTGTTTAAAAAAACAGTCTATTTAAAGATGTGATGAACCATAAAATTCATTTTTTGAATTTACTTACCTGAAAGCTAAACACCTTGATTAATACTTCTTTTTTCAATTTTAATAATTTTATTAAAGGAAATTAATCCAATTTAATTACTCCTTTGGTCTTACATTTGGTTGGACAAGGTAGGGGAGAGTGCGTCGTCTGCTAAAATATGTGTTTTTCTTAACAGCAAAATATAGTCTCCAAATTAAATCAAATTTATTCTGATATTAAAGAAAGTAAATAACAAATAAAAATACATATAACATAGAGGATATAAAATACATTCACAATAAATAAATAGAATATAAAAAATACAAATATAGTGAATACACATACAATAATAAAAAAAATGAAACCATTTTAAAAATTAGAGTTAAAAAAAATAAACCTTATATGTGTGAAACATATTCTGAAACTCGCGGAACGGTGTCGGGTTGATTAGTAGTAAATTATTAATTTTATGAATAATTTAAAATAGTTTACAAGAAAGTGTACAGAAGAAACCAATCTCTTTCATGAATAGTAGTTACAATGAGAAAACTATATTTACGTTTTACTTATTCATCACATGCATTTATACATCATCAATATATGTAAAACATAGCAAACATCATAACAAATCTATTTACATTATAATATACTTATTCATCACATGAATTTACACATCATCATCACTTAACATTTCCGAATCGCTATCAGACTCACTATTAAAAGAAATTACCAAGTTCTTACTTTCCCAAATATCATCCACAAGTCCATCTACTTCCCACATGTATTTCTCTTTTTCAGTAACATGGTTTATGCAGTTTTTCCAATTTTGTACAGAGACCTTTTCAATCCCTTGGATGACTAAATCCTTCACATCGTTCAGTTTAAAAGTCTTGTTTTCCCTGGCAACGTGTCCTTTTACTTGACTCCATATCATTTCAATGGGATTAAGCTCACAGTGATACGGGGGAAGTCTCAAAACCTTATGTCCAAATTTTTCGGCAATTTCTTCAACTCTGTATTTATCAAACATATGTTTGATTTCGCTAACTTTTTTCAACAGTTCAATCTTGATCATGTCCTGGTTCCACGTAATGTTTTTCAACGATAGCCATTCTTGAATTGCACTTTTTTTCCAAGATGTCGTCGGAATTTTTTCTTTCTTCACCGAGTGATAGGGGGCATTGTCCATCACTACAAAGCTGTTTCGTTTCAATTTAGGCATGATATCTTCAAACCACTTCTCAAAATGGTTACCATCCATTTCTTCGTGGTAGTCACCGGATTTTTTTCCTACAAAAATGTCAGCCGCATCAGGTACAAATCCTTCATCACTTCCGATATGGGTAATGATGAGTCTTCTTCCTTTTCCTTTTGGTGCAGCCAAGCCTGTTGTCAAACTTGAAGAGGAAGCTTCATTGGTGCTTTTGATGTTTTTGTCTTGCCATACTCGACTTTGTGAGTGTCCTTCATTCACCCATGTTTCATCTAAATAATAGATTGAAGCATTTTCATTCTTCAGTTCTCTAATTTTTCGTAAATAATTTCTTCGCCATAAAATTATGTCGTGTCTTTCTAAAAGCATAGCCTGCCTTTTTCGCTTTTCAAAGGAAAATCCCAAATCTTTCAGTATCCTGTACAGTGTACTTCGGCTAATGTTTGTCGAAAAAATATCCTTATCATTGTTAATTTCATTTAGAACTTTGTCCAATGTAGGAATTTCATTTCGACGAAAACAATCATGAATTTTTCGTCGGATGCACGATAAAGTAAAGTTGTCATATTTCATCATTCTTGTTCTTTTTCCAACGGCATAAGGTCGTTTTTTTCCTGGAGTACTCAAAGGACTTGTCGTCTTCTTTTCTTTTTTCAAACGAAAAACAGTTCTTTTGGAAACACCAGTTAGTTGAGACACCTTTCCGACGATTTGGTTAATGGAATCACTATGGTTTTCTTCTCGAAGTCTAGAATAAACATTCAATATGTTCCTGCGAGCTCCACTACCAATTGATTTTCCTTGCTTTGATGGCGTATACAGCTTGGATGGTGACGTTCCTTTTTCAGCCATGTTCAGAGTATCAAACACACTCCAATAAAATAGCACAAGAGAGATATGAACGTAAATACACACGCTAGCAAAGACGCAGAGCGAAATGGCGCAGACTTGGCCGGAAAGCGTATTTAGCTCGCCAGAAATGTTACCATGGAAACCGGTTTAGAATTCCGTTTCGGATATATTCATTCGCTTCGGTCAAAAAAAAATGCTTTTTACAAATAAATAACCGATTATAAAGGTTCAAAAATCACTCCTTCATTGTAGGACAATTTTTACACGTTTATATGCATTTTCTTTATTTTAAATTCCAAATCAAGTTGGAATTATTTTTCATGCGGATGAACATCATTTCTGCCTTTCCCAATACTGACAAGTTAAGGTGAAACAGAGTATAGTTTCTTTCTTTCCTGGATATATATTTCTAAACGTAACTATCCTGCAGCTAGCCATATTCCAAAACCGTTTATTAGGTACGCTATAAAGAAAGATAAAAAAAGATTGTGGCAACAGGGGGAGGGGCAGAATCCAGTTTCTCGGTTCTGTAGCTCGCGCGAAAGAACTGTTGAATAATTCTGTCTCATAAAACTTTCATAGGGGAGCCCACACGTTTTTTTCTCCCTTTATTATTTATTATTGTTCCGTTTTTATCGTTTGCTCGCTGTGGTTATCCTTCGTCTTTGGCTAACCGAACAGCACATAAAGTGAAAAAATTAGATGATCGCTGAAAATATGATAAAAAAAATAATTTATTCAATGCTAGATTTTTTAAGAGAAGATTGAAAGGGGACAAAAACCTTCTGAAGATCGCAAGTTAAAAAAAAATCAAGGAGGAAAACTTTTCCCGCTTTTTCGATTGGATAATTTTGTGGCGTAAAATTGCGGTTCCAAATAGCCGAATGAGCATTCCCCTTTTTTCATAGTGGAACTTTTTTTCCACGTATTTACCCCAAAGCTGTGTTTTAATTATCATTCTTTGTTGATCTAATTTTATCATTTTCCCATAATCGTTAAGCTGCTTTTCTGACTCGTGTAATTTCACTTCAGTTGAGATTCTCGAGTAAATTTAACATTCTTTTTCTAGTAGTTTAGTGGACTTTTTCTTTCAGAATGTAAGCTGGTTTTTTTTTTCATTATTTTTTTCTGAATGTCTTTAGAGTGGATTTGTTTTGTTTCATTTATCCTTTCAAAGACCAAACGAAAACAGAGAATGTATAACTTTTGAGGGATAAATACACACACACTTCCTCTGGACAGAAAAAATAAACCGCACTTTGATCTCAATAATAAAGTTATTTTAGTGCTATTTTTCAGAAGTATTCCATTTTAGTCCTCCGATGGTCTTATTGATTCTAAAACTCTTTAGAATCTTTAAGATTTTAAAGCACTCCAACTGATTTTTATCTTGTAGATTTTTAATGCATCGAATTTAACAATGGAACAAGAAGAAACTCTGACAATGGTATTGTATTTCATTGTAGTGAGAGAGAGAAGAGTTATCCATTGAAAATATTTTCATCAAATGTCAATTAAAACGCATTAAACTTAGAAAACAGTCGAATCCCTTGCTGCATTTGACGAATTTTTTTGTTGTTAAATCGTTCTAATGTTGGCATTATTAGCAATAATTTACAATTCTACGTGTCTCATCGTAGATTACGTGTCTCATGTTAATGATTATTTAAATTGCTCATATCAAAATGAAAATGCTTTTCGAAATTAGTATGATATCGTATTGATATTGTAAGGCATAGGAACAAGAATATTTTTCAGATGCTCCCTGATGCTTGAAATTTGTATGATTCTTTTTGTGTGAAACTTCATATTTCATATCAGATGGTTATATGGTTTCCTTGTGTTGCAATATATAACTATAGAGTCGCAAATCGAGACAAATTATGTTGGAGTTTCAAAGAAAAATTCAATCTACAACAAATCTACTGTCTGTAAATATGAATCAGCTGGTTTGTCCATTGCACTAGCAGATATCGAAGAAATATAAAAGTGGAACGAGCAATAGTAACGTTTTAATTTGCCTAGGATCATGCAACCAAGACTGTAGTAACGTGACACTAAGACTACTTTCGTGTCTGCCGGAGATGGAAAAGATCATTCGACACCTAATTGGTCCAAGAAACGGTAGAAGACGCCCATTCATCAATTTATCATCCGATTGGTCTTCGCTACGCAATAGAGACTGGCGACTTCATCATTTTTGTCGCCACTGTAGAAACGCACATTCACAGATTGACCCAGCCATGAGATAATCTACCGCCAAACGAGGTGGCAAATAGGCCAACAAAGTCAATTTTTCACATAGCAGTCATGACTACTAGTCGACATGGTGGTCATACTTTTTGAAGCTCCTCCTCAATAGCAATGCTATGTCTACTTATATTTCACTGGTTACATGCTATGCAACTATCCAGAGTGTATCTCGCTCTTCTATGTTATCAAAATGTCCCATCTATGTGTGTAAATCAGTTCCTTGACGGAAAAACACTGACCAGATCTGACCTTTGTGCCATAAAAAACACCCAACCTAGTTTGTAAGCAATTTGAATTGAAAAAAAAAAAAAACATTCTGTACTTACATTAGGAATAAAAACATTCCTGAAAAGTCATTTGTGCAAGTGAGTTTGAGTCAAACCTTGACACTGCAAGTTCAATAACGCCCTATCAAAAAAGAATAAAAAGTAATCGTATTCAAGAAGGTATCCGAACACCAATTCGTGTGATTTAAATGATCGATATCAAGGCTACATCAGATTATGCTGATTCTTCTGATGGATCACTCTGCCTACACAGCCGAGACTGGGTAGCAATCAACTTCGCTTCGGGTATGATCAGAATGTCCTAAAACATCGATTTCATTCACGGTTCATCTCTATTTGTTGAAGCTGAGAGCTATTATATATCGCTCAGGACTGCTGCTTAAAATATATTGATGAGGGAAATCCGTGTAATGACTGTAAGACCATCGATTTTTCAATTAGTCTCGATGACCTACTGTTTTGAATTCAGTAGAGCTGTGAAGTGATGGTTTTATTTTTTTCCCCGTTGGTGTTTTTATAACTTGTAATAAATTGAGAATGTCGGAATATTATATATTTGCTGCCTGAAAAGCGTTCCATAAAAACCATTTAAACGTACCAAGTGTTCAAGAATGAGCTAATGACTGGTTTGGTTTTAGGTTTCTTTTGTCGCTCTAAGGACAATTCTTTTACTGCATGAGAATTAAAGAAAAAATGTTAAGGTGGAAAAATTTGCAAAAAAAATGTCAGCGACATCAATTTAATAGGAACTGTCAATGTATAAAAATTTTGTTCGAAAATGTTCAAACCTCCAAATGGCTTTGACGAATATCTCGTCCATCAATACCTGACTGATTTTGCTAGTGACGAAATACCTGGTCATCAAGACTCTATTCTTTTTATGATAACGAGATCAATATCTGGTCAGTTTTCTTCTAATGAGATATCTTGTCCATTAAAATCTGGTCACTTTTGCTAATCACAAGGTACCTCGTCAAGACATCCATAAGAAGTGTAAATTTTGAATTGGGGGGAAAAAAACGGTGACATAGATGGTCGCCGTGCTTTGAAATCCACTTTACGCCGTAGTTTCCGGATTAAGGTATCGTGTAGGTAGCAGGTATTTGAATTAACGTCTCACTAGAGTAACACATCGGGTTATTGGCGACGGTTCGGGATCCATCCCGTCATTTTGAACCATGGTCAAATAACGAAGTCAACACCAGAGCTAACACCATACAGTTAAACGGCACAAGGACCAACCTGCATCAAACCGTCAAGTTAACGGTGCCATTAAGGAACAAGGAAATTTACTACCTTCCATCGGTAAACCACACCAGTGTCATCTAGGGTCCATAGGTTGAGAACCGCTGTATTCTAACGTGAATAAAATTATTTTAATCATAGTAATATATCAGTTTAAAATCCTAGTGGGGTTCCAGATCAGGTGTGACCTCGTCATCTGACCGTTGCTCAAAACTACGTGGAAGTGTCCTCAGATCTCGGTAGATCCCGGACCGTCGCCAATAGCCCGTGTGTAGCTCGAGTGCGACGTTTATTAAATACATACCTACCGGCCATAAAACACACAAAATGCGCATGCCTTCTTCATTACTTGTGTAAGATATACTATTTCGTTCGCTAAAACCTACGTGGCATTGTCCTCGGATTTCGATTGATCCCAAACCGTCGTCAATAGCCGTATGTTGGTCGAGTGCGACGTTTATTAAATACCTACCGGCTATAAAACAATCGACATGCGTATGCCTACTCTAATGTGACTTGGGTAAGATATACTATTTCATTCGCTAAACTTCTTTACCCATCCAAAGTGCCCTAAATTGAATTTAAAATGCAAGGTTCCAAAAGTGTTGGAAGGTGGAAGACTACCAGTACATGATTACATGATTACTACCAGTACCAATTGCGCATAGAAATATTTCAGAAAATAAGTCACTATATTATATTCTAATTCGTTCTTATCTCTAGATGTATTTCCTTTTGTTTACAGTATAAGTATTCCGTTCCTTTGTCTTTCAAAGCTCCCTTAAATCCCAAAATTCCGCTGAAACCCCCACAAAAGAAAAGCAGGTCTAGAAAATCCAAACTACTATATAGACAAAGCACCAGAAATGAATTCATTATGATCCACTATATTATTCTCGGTCTTATCTCCGGAAATCTTTCGTTTCATTTAGTCTGTGTTATAATATGAACAGCACTAATTACAATACCTCGCGAGCTGGATAAGAATCTCATGAGTCAATCCCCCCCCCCTAGTTTCGGGGGGGGGGCTTCTATCTCATTAAGGTAAACATGGCCAAAGCAAGACGTGTTGGTTAAATTAAATTATAGTTACGAATACTAATCTCAGACGTTTGTGCCTCTACCTGGCTTTTGAATTATTTAGGCCGTCCAGATGAGCCGCACCCTAGTGATTAATTCATCATTTTTAACAGTTCTGCCTTTTGTGGCAGCTTTCGCCTAAAGCACAAGGAGCCGTCAGGTGATTATTTTACTTGGAGCTACCACGAACAGTTAATTTCCGTCTTCTACAAGTCTTTTTTTTTTGCAAAAAAAATGTTGACCTTAAGTTTTTTTTCTGTGGAAAGTGCGGTTGCTGATGAAATGTTTATTTTTAAGGTTTATGGAAAATTATTTTTTAGGAGAAAAGGAATTTGTTCCTGTTTGTGAGTTGAAATAAGTTTATCTCACTGTTGAAAATGACTAGGATGGAAGGACAGGTATTAGATGAAATTAAACCTCCTGTTGTCTGTCCCGAAGATGTGACTCATCATTAGTAAAACTTACCAGGTCGTAATGGACGAGATATCCTTGATAGATGTTTGTGAGTTGAAATAAGTCGCTCTCGCACTGTAAAATACTAGGATTGAAGGACAGATATCAGGTAAAATTAACCCTCTTGTGGTTGACGGTATATCTCGTCGAAGCCACTTGGAGGGTTAAAATGTGTAGCTTTGTCGATCTTCGGTAGTTGTTTTTTGTTACACAAGAGCTTGTAGCTCATGGTTCCCCCTCGGAGCACTGAAATTCTTCCCAAACACGAACTGACCGTCAATCCTCCCTAGCGGAAGTGTCTGGAGAATTGACGACCGGATGGAATTATGAGTGTCCAGCAACCCCCTGTTTGGTAACTGTCCCCCTTCGTTAACGAGGAACTGGAGTAACGGCGACCTTCATTCCTGACCCTTCGACAGAGAGATCCGTTGAAGTTTGAAAGTGAACGGAACCCAAATCTTGTCAGTTCCGATGAAACCGCGGAACTGCAAACATTTTGTCTTAATTTACCTTTAGCCTCGAAATTGGCTTTTTGCTGTTTAACCTATGTAACTACTGCATATTTAGTTTAATGAAATGCGTTGTTTGTTTCAAAGCTGTTTCTTGGGCTGCATCCAATCACCGCAACTTGAATTCATCTCGGGCTTCGTTGCAGGCTATTTCGACTGGAACCTGTGTCTTAACCTTCGGAGTGTTACGAGCAATGTGTGTGTTGATAGGTAGAAGCACTTTAACTCTATTCATCCCGGGTAGTTTAATTGGTTTTAAGAATCCAAGAAAGGATTTCACTGGTCAAGAAACTCAAAACTGTCTAGAAGACCAACGGATATTAGCGTGTAAATGTCTTAGAGGGCTAAAGTGGATTTCTTGTTATTTGTCTTCCTTTTTACCCAAATTCGTCGTCATCTGACCGTGGTTCAAAATTATGAGGCGTTGTCCTCGAATCTTTCCCTTAAGGGACTGATTCCGGACCGTCGTCAATAGCCCGTTGTGTTGCTCTAGTACGACGTTAACTAAAATTACCATTACCCAAATTCGTCACTTGACCGTGGTTCAAAATGATTACGTGTTGTCCTTGGATCTTTCCCCTAAGGGATTGATCCCGGACCGTCGGCAATAGCCCGTTGTGTTGCTCTAGTACGACGTTAACTAAAAATTACCAAATTACCCATTGGGATTGATCCCGGATCGTCGTCAATAGCCCGTTGTGTTGTTTTACGACGTTCTTTAAAATACCTACCTACCTTTTTACGCCAATTTTTATGTCTTTTTACCCTTCTTCTAGAGCAGCGGATTAGAGACCGGAGGGATGCGAGTTTGAATCCAACCAGATCGTTCTGTATAGAGGGGGATGGTGCACGTTAAATCTGTCTTGACCTCAAATGTCCTCACGTGTGGAAGTTTGGAGATTGGGGTGTCAGCTCGGGTGTGACCTCGTCATCTGATCATGGTTCAAAATGACGGTGTTTTCCTTCGGGTTTGATCCCGGATCGTCGCACATAGCCCGTTATGTTGATTCAGTGCTTAACGTTGATGGCTAAATATAGCTCTTTTACGAACCAACCACTTTTTATTTAGTAATTTCTTTGATTTTAGATAACTCCTTATTACTAAAATTTGATTTTAGGTAACTCTTTGTTAGAAAAATTTGATTTTAGATAACTCCTTATTACTAAAATTTGATTTTAGATAACGCTTTGTTACAAAAATTGGATTTTAGATAACTCCTTATTACTGAAGCCGACCAACCGTTATAGTGGTTAAGGTGTTAGCCTCTAGATCGGATGGTTCCTGGTTCGAATCCGGGCCCGGGCATGGATGTTTGTAAGCGTATGGTGTAGAGGCGGCTGGTGCACTTTAAAACTGTCGTGGCCGAAAGTCCTCATGTTGGGTTGGTGTGGAAGTTTGGAGAGTGGGGTGCCAGCTCAGGTGTTGCTTCGTCATCTGACCGTGTTTCAAAATTACGAGATGTTGTCCTCGATTCAGGTCCTTAAGGGACTGATCCCGGACCGTCATCAATAGCCTGTTGTGTTTTTCTAGTACGACGTTGACTAAAAAATTACCAATTACCTTATTACTGAAATTTAATTTTAGATAACTCCTTTTTACTAAAATTTGTCAAATCTTGTTAAACGAGATACTGCGTCGAAACCACTCGGAGGGTTGATTGAATATTGCGATCTAGTGCAAATTGTTGGTTGCGCAAATCAAATCACCGAGTTTGGTCCCAAATTTCGGCAACGGCTTAGTAATTGGTATTGGTAACTGTTGAACTTCGCAAACACTGGAACAACACAACGGGCTTATGGCGACGATCTAGGATCATTCCCTTGGGTAATTTTGTACGTATTTTCGTGTCCCCTCGTAATTTTGAACCACGCTGAGATGACGAGGTCAACACCTGATCTGCAGTGGTGCCGTCCTCAGTTAATTCGTCCTCTTCGGATTTGTCTCCAGAAAGTCGCCGGTGTTAGCCTCTAGATCAGAAGGTTCCTGGTTCGAATCCGGGTCCGGGCATGGATGTTTGTAAGCGTATGGTGTAGAGGCGGCTGGTGCACCTTAAATCTGTCGTGGCCGAAAGTCCTCACGTTGGGTTGGCGTGGAAGTTTGGAGAGTGGGGTGCCAGCTCAGGTGTTGCTTCGTCATCTGACCGTGGTTCAAAATTACGAGGTGTTGTCCTCTGATCTTTTCCTTAAGGGACTGATCCCGGACCGTCGTCAATAGCCCGTTGTGTTGCTCTAGTACGACGTTAACTAAAATTACCATTACCATTACCTAGGATCATTCCCTTGGGTAATTTTGTACGTATTTTCGTGTCCCCTCGTAATTTTGAACCACGCTGAGATGACGAGGTCAACACCTCATCTGCAGTGGTGCCGTCCTCGGATATTTCTCTTCGGATTTGTCTCCAGAAAGTCGCCAATACCCCGTTGCACTGATCTAGTGCGACGTTAACTCAAATATCTACCGTGGTCGGTAATGGTAATGGTAATTTTAGTTAACGTCGTACTAGAGCAACACAACGGGCTATTGACGACGGTCCGGAATCAGTCCCTTAAGGGAAAGATTCGAGGACAACACCTCGTAATTTTGAACCACGGTCAGATGACGAAGCAACACCTGAGCTGGCACCCCACTCTCCAAACTTCCACGCCAACCCAACGTGAGGTCTTTCGGCCACGACAGATTTAAGGTGCACCAGCCGCCTCTACACCATACGTTTACAAACATCCATGCCCGCACCCGGATTCGAACCAGGAACCTTCCGATCTAGAGGCTAACACCTTAACCACTATACACTCTACCGTGGTCGGACGGAGTCTCGAACTCGCACACCTCCGACCGTACTACTGGGGCTCCGGAAACATTCCGGAAAACTAAACGCCATCGTTTCGCTACAAAAACAGAAAGAATTGGCCCATAAACGCCATGATCCAGTGTCAGCGGAAATCGAAGCGGGGAATGAAATAACAGCCTCCCCGTAATGTCGGGCTATTAGCTCGACAGGCCGCTAAGTTGCAATACTCTTCCTCGTTTCATTCCCCCAGATAAATTCGCAGATTAAAAGTGCCCAAATTGGAATCGCCGCGGGGACTAATTACTAAATGAGCCTACAGATGAAAATCCTTTGTGTGCTCTTGACGTCAAGGTCAGATGAGCATTGGACCGATGTTGCGTACAGCTCGCTAATTATTACTACATGTTATTCAAGAAGAATGTGATTTGCGAAGATGCGGTAATTAACTTGCTGGAGTCAAACTCGAGTGTGCTTCCGTAGCCAATTTTAATTGCTCGATATTCTTTCGAGTGTCCTGGGTCGATACCGTGGATATTGATATTCTGTTACTTATCATCATCATGTTATCGTTTACGTGAGTAATTATTTTGGACAATGATGCGTTTAGCATTGTTTAGAATCCAGCTGCAAGGACGGTGCGATTTGAGACTTTGTTTTTGCGATGAGATTATTCGTTGCAGTTTTGTGCATTCGAAAGTGATAAAAGGTTGCTGTGGGTGATTGTTTATTAGCTTTTCATCATATCACTTTTTAGCCTCTAGATCGGAAGGTTCCTGGTTCGAATCCGGTTCCGGGCATGGATGTTTGTAAGCGTATGGTGTAGAGGCGGCTGGTGCACTTTAAAACTGTCGTGGCCGAAAGTCCTCATGTTGGGTTGGTGTGGAAGTTTGGAGAGTGGGGTGCCAGCTCAGGTGTTGCTTCGTCATCTGACCGTGGTTCAAAATTACGAGGTGTTGTCCTCCGATCTTTCCCTTAAGGGACTGATCCCGGACCGTCGTCAATAGCCCGTTGTGTTGCTCTAGTACGACGTTAACTAAAATTACCATTACCATCATATCACTTTACCACCTGGCTAAGTTTACGCCGATAGCCCTATGTCTTTTGCTCCAGTGTGTTGTTCTTTCTACCTTACAATACATCTCTGTTCCAGGAAAGTGAGAAAAAAAATGACCGTTTTGAGGGATTTAAATAGAAATCAATGCATTATGAGCATAAAATTTCGCATGAATCAGTCATAAACGTACTGAAATTTTAAAAAGCATTGCAGATGGCGAGTCACATTTGCTTTTAAAACATACTTTAGCGTTCCGAAAAAGCAAGAACCCCACTAGAGATAGTATGCATTCTCTATTTTAAGATTCCTTCGGTGGGTGGCATGTATAACTTTTAAAATTTTGAATTAGCTGCACGAATTGTGACCGCCCTGGTTCAATGGGTTTGCCTTTAAATGGGCTAGATTAGTAAACTGAGAGTTGCTGTTGAGAAGAACTTCAAATATGATGACCAACATGTTGACCAGTAGTCTTGTGACTACTCTGAAAAATTGGTTAACCGATTCGGTGTCTTATCGTCTAGTTCTGCATTACAACATCTTGTGACAGGATAGGTTTCTTGCATTTCTCTGGCGTGGGATAAAAATGGCAAAATCGCCAGTCTTCTATGTCGCGCGGACCAATCAGATTATGAATCAACAGATGGATATATTCTCCCGTCTCGTGGCCCAATCAAATGAGGAAAAGGTGTTTCCACCATGCAGACGAAAGTGGTCTAAGGATCACGTTTCTACTAGTTTTGGTCACGTGATTCACATAAAAAGGTCGCCATTGCTTACTTTTCTTTTATATTTATTTCATTTAAGGGCTTGCCAAGCTTGCAGCACTCTAGCTGTAAGTGACTTTGTTCGTTTCCTGTAACTACCATGTGCGAATTTTTCTGTTCTGTTTCAGTAAAATGAGTGTGAGTGAATGTGATAACTCCTTGTTAGTGTATGTCCATTTACATCACGTAAAAGCTTTGCTTGTACAGCGTGGTCAGGTTTGATTTTTACCCCATAAAAAACTCTTAATCAATTTGTTTGCTGCTCAGTTATTGCCGACACCAGCTTATTACTCAATTTTGATCTAAAAACTGTATTTATTTGGTTGATCGGAAAGTTCCTGGTTCGAATCCGGGTCCGGGCATGGATGTTTGTAAGCGTTTAGTGTAGAGACGGCTGGTGCACCTTAAATCTATCGTGGTCGAAAGTCCTCACGTTGTGTTGGTGTGGAAGTTTGGAGAGTGAGATGCCATCTCAGGTGTTGCTTCGTCATCCGACTGTGGTTCAAAATTACGAGGTGTTGTCCTCGAATTTCCCTTAAGGGACTGATCCCGGACCGTTGTCAATAGCCCGCTGTGTTGCTCTAGTACGACGTTAACTAAAATTACCAATTACCAATGGGTTGAATGACTACATGAAGTGGAATTTGCCTATTGAAGAACTTATGCAAAGTAAATAATTTACACTTAAAACTACGCGACCGTGTGCATGTTATTTACAGAAAAGATAATGAAGTCCTTCCTGGTTCAAACGTTCAGAATTTTAATTAAAAACTCGTGAATAAAACCTCCAAATTTGAAAGGAAACTATGGTTACTTAATATTCAAGAGGGAAATGGCGTAAAACGGATGCTGCATTCTGCAGTTTTGCGGAAGATTAATTAGCATTTTCCATGCGCGGTATTCCATCGTCCTTTGTGATAAGAAACGACATTTTTGGATGAATTCTGCAGTGAACCGTGACGGAAGATTTCTGAATTTCGCACTGTCCTTCTGTGACATTTGTAGTGTGACACGAGTTCTGAATGTTTTAGCCAGAGGCCTCAAATCCATGACCTTTCGAAATGTGGAAGATGAGCGTGATTTTGCATTGCAGTGACACGAACGTGATGTGGTGAACGATGATGTGTCGCAAAATAGAAATCATTTTCACGTTTGTTTTTCATTGTTTTAGAAATAAACAAAATCGTCTTGCAAATTGAATTGTATTGCATGTAACACATTTTGCTTTTGTTAGTAGCGTATCATTTTGTTTACCCTCCTGGTGTTTATCTGGACGTGGTATACCGTCATTTTCGAAACAAATCCGATCTTGATGGACGAAATATCTCGTCATTTGAAAAACCAACCTGATCTTCACCTTGTCATTGAAAACGGAAATATTCATTCGGCATTCTTGAAGACGAGGCATCTTGTCATTTGCAAAAATTGGTTAGATCTTGATGGATCTTCACGTTTGGCGATGGTGTTTAAGGAGCTTATATATGAATACTAGCAGAAATACCCGGCTTTGCTCGGGTTGAATTAATAATATGTTGAATGAAAAGTCATCATCAATTCTTTTTCATAAAAGAATGTTAACATCATTTAAGTGTGCGGGGAAAAATTTTATACCAATTTAACTTCTCCATCGCCTTTACAATTTACTTCGGACACAAATATGTATATATGTTGTATCCAACTATATAATCCATTTCATATTCGTCACACTTCTGCTGAAGTTGATTTTAAGTTTTGGAGTGACTGCGAATTTTCCCGTGCATTCAATTTCAGTAAAAATGGCGAATTTTTGGTGGATAGTCGTGCACATAGTTTTCCTATGAATATGTTTTCATTGTGCCATTCTTTCACCTAGTATGCGACAGTTTCGAATTTCATCATCAATATGAGAAGATGGTAAATTAAACTGTTACAGCATTCGTTACTAATTTAGTTTGAAGCAAACGCAATTTTTCTTAAAAATTCCGTTCAGCGGCAGGTGGAATAAGGGAACTTCTGTTAGATATATAAAGCAGAGTTGACGTTTGTCTGTTCTCTACACTAATCCACCTATTGACCAATCCGCACAATTGATACACTTATATTTTAGAACCCTGTGGATATGATAGGCTACATATTAACCTGCGTTCCATATGTCCAAGGGGGCTAAAAATTTACGGCATTCGTGAATAATTTAATTTGAAGCAAACGCACTTTTTTCCAGAAAATTACATTCAGTGGCATGTGAAATAACATTGCTTTTGTTAGAAATACATGTCATCATTAAACCCAATCGATTAGTTGATATTACGTCGCTTTTACAAAAAGAAAATCATTTTCAACGAACGAATCACATGCATCTAAGTTGGGTAAGAACAGCTTCAATAAATAAAGTAAGCAACCTCAACTTTCTGTCTCTTTTTTTTTCTAAGACGTAAAATTTCAATTTTTCAAAATTACTTAGTGTGATATTATTCCAAGATCAACAAAGTCTTGTTAAAAATTCCCTTTTCTCCAACACACATACAATTTTAAATTGAACCCTTATGGTATTTTTAAGATCAGAAATTTGGTTACTAAATGGAAAGCACGTATCTATTTAGAATGATAGATGTAGTTACTTGACTATGGCGTAAACTTTCAATAACATCCATGAAACACGAAAAACAAATGAAATTTAGTTTATTTTAATCGCGGCTTTCAATGAAAAGCTATATCAAAATTTTGAACTATATTTTGAACTACAAAGTATGAGTACCCGTTTTAATTAAACTTAACCCATCTTATTTTAAAGTTAGTTTTGAAATTTTTCATGTCATTTTAAAATAATAAATTACACACTTAAAAAATATTTTGATTTGTAAATTTTATTTTCTACACACTATTACGTATTCAACCAAAGATTTAAAGAAAGTTGGTGGAAATATACATATACCACCACGAAAGTACCCATGTCTAGTGATATTTTGCAGGAAATAAATAAAATCCAACTCCTAAATAATAATTCTGGAATAGGTAATATACCGGAATACATAAGCAAACAGAAACAAAATTCCAATCCTTAAAAAAGGCAGAATTCTGAAGAAAAAAAATCTGATCTAGCGTGTTGAATTTCGACTTCCTGAATATATTCTGAAGTAAAACAATTCGACAAAAAACTGGAACAATGTTGATAAAGACAATGATTCATAAGCAAAAATAACACATATTTATAATACTTGGGAATCCCCAAATATGACCGCAATCATCTCGTTTTCAACTCAAATACCCAATAAAAAAAAGAATTATAAATCAAATTAAAAAATTAAAAATTAATTCTGAGGTTGCCAGATTACCGAGTAGCGAAATTACGCTTTTATGATCAATGATTTTATCGTTTGTGCTTTTCGTGCTCCATTATAAAATTTAAGTAAATATAAAATTAAATGTTCTAAATATTCTTTCTTCGTCAATCAAATATTTATAAATATTATTTTCATCATGGAAATAAGTAAATATTCAGTTCAAACATGAACAGTATAATTGAATTTATTTTAAGAAATTGTTTTTCGATCAACACTGGTAAAGCAATCTGAGATGCGTGCAGCAATCGTTTTGCACTCAATGTTATTTTCAAATTGATTTTGGCTTAGGCCTTAGGTCAATTTTAGGCATCTTAGGATTCGAAAATTTCAAAATCCTTTCTTAGTGCACCCCTACGGTATAAGAAGAATCCCCCTGCAAAATTTCAGCTTCCTAGGACTTGTAGTTCTTGAGATACAGTGATGAGTCAGTGAGTGAGTGGTATTTGAATTTTATAGAGATATAGATAAATTTTGTACATACAATCCTCAACAATGAACCTCTAGTTAAAATAGCGTTACACAGGGAGAAATAAAACCTGTACAGTTTACAACTCGCAGGTAGCTAACACAGTGGCCACACACTGAGCCATGGCATCCACCTAGGGGAATAATGTTATCACACAAATACACCAATTATAATATACAGCAATAAAATATGTGTTGATAAAATTACATTTTTGATAAATAAAAGTCCGAGATTTTAATTGTTTCGTTTTCACTCAATTGGATATTAAATATTCCTCAAAATTTCCAATGAATTGTAAAGATAAAATTCCCAGTGAAGGACTCAAGATTTTGTATTGAAATTCTGATTGTTCGGTAGTCGTAGATTTCACTCAAAATGTCAGTTCTTTTTTTAAGAGGTTGACACGAACTTCCAAAGGCTTTGAATTTTGGTTTTTACTCCCATTTGTAATCCTTAGCTGAGTTTGCTGTTGGTAAGGTATAATGAGCTGACTTGGACACTTACCTGGATGATGACAATGTACCTTGATTTTCCGAGTCGAGTATGATACCTAATTTCCTTGCTTTATGAATCTTTCATTAGCAGCAGTTGTAACCTGTAGTAACATTAGTTTGTTTCTGTATTTCGTATAGCCCTCGTTTTGTGTTACCATGTCCGTAGTGTGCGATTTTTTGGTTATCCGAGGTGTCCTTGGTTCACATTACCCCTTCAAATGGTTTTGAAGAGATAAGTCAATAAAGATCTCGCCGACTTGTGCTAAGACAAGATATCTTGTCGTCACGATATTGCCGATTTTTGTATGACAACATTAAGATCTGGTCAGGTTTCTTGGTAAGGAAGAAGACATCTCGGTTTTCAAGATCTCGTCAATATAGCTAGTGACGCGATACCTCGTTCGAGATTACCAACAGGAGGGTTAATTAAAATAATCACGGTTGTACTGTTTCCAAAATTTTTTAATACCCACGAGGGGTTTCATCGCTCAAAAGGACATAAGGATGCATGAGCTGACTTGAACACTTACTTGGATGATAATAGTGTGACTTGAATATGATTCCGAGTTTCCTTGCTTTACGAATATTTCAGTAACAGTAGTGGTAAGTGGCATACACAATTTTTTTCCTCTGTATTTTGTACAGTCCTCATTTTGTGTTACCACGTCCGTAGTATCTGATTTTCTGGTTATAAGACGTGGCCTTGGTTTACATTAACCCTCCAGATGGTTTAGACGAGGTATCTTGTCAAGCAAGGTTTCACCACTAACAAAATATCTTGTCAAGAAAGGTTTCACCACTAACAAAATATCTTGTCAAGAAAGGTTTCACCACTAACAAAATATCTTGTCAAGAAAGGTTTCACCACTAACAAAATATCTTGTCAAGAAAGGTTCCACCACTAACAAAATATCTTGTCAAGAAAGGTTTCACCACTAACAAAATATCTTGTCAATAAAGGTTTCACCACTAACAAAATATCTTGTCAAGAAAGGTTTCACCACTAACAAAATATCTTGTCAAGAAAGGTTTCACCACTAACAAAATATCTTGTCAAGAAAGGTTTCACCACTAACAAAATATCTTGTCAAGCAAGGTTTCACCACTAACAAAATATCTTGTCAAGCAAGGTTTCACCACTAACAAAATATCTTGTCAAGAAAGGTTTCACCACTAACAAAATATCTTGTCAAGAAAGGTTTCACCACTAACAAAATATCTTGTCAAGAAAGGTTTCACCACTATCAAAATATCTTGTCAAGAAAGGTTCCACCACTAACAAAATATCTTGTCAAGAAAGGTTTCACCACTAACAAAATATCTTGTCAAGAAAAGTTTCACCACTAACAAAATATCTTGTCAAGAAAGGTTTCACCACTAACAAAATATCTTGTCAAGAAAGGTTTCACCACTAACAAACTATCTTGTCAAGAAAGGTTTCACCACTAACAAAATATCTTGTCAATAAAGGTTTCACCAATAACAAAATACCTTGTCATCAGGATATTGCCGATTTTTGTACGACGAGATCCAAGATCTGGTCAGGTTTTTTATGTATGGAATAGACATCTCGGCCTTCCAAGATCTGGTCAGTACAGCTAATGACGAGTTATCTCGTTGTGATAACCACCAGGAGGGTTAATAAAAATAATAAAGATTGCACCGTATTTCCAAAATTCTTAGTAATTGCGAGGGATTTCATCGCGAAACGGGATGCAATTGTAGAACTTGAACAAAAGAAAGTTCCACTGATAAATTGATCCGGTCTTCGTTCCAAAACAGATCGGGCTTTACGCTTTGAAGTGCCGATGATCTCTTTCTTCGAACTTCACGAACTACCTTTCGAGTTTGAAATTAATTCACGTGAATGATATCCCCCGTCGCAATGTCTTCACCGATATTCCCGGAGAAAGGCGCATTCTCGGGTTTTGCTTTTCCCGATCCCGGCGCAAACACTTCGCTCCGGGACCGACGATCGGGAGAAGGGGAGGTGGGTTCGAGAACGGGAGAAGTATCGGGAAAAGCTCTCAACCCTTTTAAACGCAGGTGGTCGCATGATAATTGCTCCAGATTACTTCCAAAAGTCAAGTCCTTTCTCTTCCCTGCCGAGAGATAAGAAGAGACGCGTCTGCACCGGAAGCCGCCACGAGATGCAAGCCCCGGAGAAAACTGGATAGGGAAAAAACGGGAAAAACCTCTGGGGCTAATTATTTTCTCCTTCGATTTTCCGATAAGCAAAGAGCAGCTGCGGTGGAAGACTTTGCCTTCTCCCTGATAAGATCCTTTACGGGGAAATCTGCAAATACCAGCTCCCGTTTCTCCGGTTTTCCTTTTGCCGATCTCATCGATTCCGGTTTTTCTTTCCCTTCCTTCTCCTGCCATCCATTCTTCATTTTTCCTTTCCGTGTGTCTTTTTCCATGTTGTATTTCCTCTGCCCCGGGGCCGAATATGGAAGTAGGATTGTGTGGGAGAGGTGCGCACACCGCATGTAGTCGCTCGAGGGGGTTGCTCTGAGGGGTTTAGTACACCTGGATTTGCTTTTGGAAGGGGGTAGAGAGACGGTGGAATTTGCGGGAAATAAAAGATCGTCCTTTCTAAGTCTTCGCAAAGACGATCTTTCGCTTTTTATTGAAGATGGGTCGGGCGGATTTGCGTTTCCTGTGTAGTTGTTTTGGATGGGTATGTCTCTATCTCCTGGGAGAGCGCATGAGTGTGCTTGAAATGTGTTTCCTAGTTGGGATTGCAGGTTGACTGCAGGAATAAAAATGTGCTCATGTATATTGAGTGGGGTGCGCTATCAGCTTTCTTGTCTCGGAGTTGTCTACTGCGGTTGTTGTCGGTATTTTCCTAGTACCACCCGGGGTGCGACGATGGTCAGGTTGGAGGGTAACGGATTAGCAACCGGAGGGTTGCGAGTTCGAATCCAACTAAAGACCGTCGTGTGCAAAGGGGCGTTAAATCTGCCTTGGTCTCAAATGTCCTCACGTGGGCGTTGTGTGGAAGTTTGGAGAGTGGGGTGACGGCTCAGGAGTGAACTCGTTATCTAGTCGGGGTTCAAAATTAAATGGCGTTGTCCTAGGACTGATTTCGTATTGTCGCCATATAGCCCGTTGCTTTGCTAAAATTCGCAGGGCCGCGGTTAATACGGTTGGAAGAGCAATGGAGGAAATTTGCGAGTTCGAATCCAACCACAGACAGATCGTCGTGTATAAAGGGAGCCTGGTGCCCTTTAAATCTACCGTGGCTTCAAGTTGGAGTAGTGTGGAAGTTGTATAGGTGTGCCAGTTCAGATGTCACCTCGTCATCTGAGCGTGGTTCAAAACTATGTAGTGTTGTCCATTGCCCGTTGTGTTGCTCTAGAGCGACGTTAATTAAAAATTACCAAATTATCTAGGATCTATCCCTTTGGGTTTGATCCCATCGCCAATAGCCCGTTGTTTTGCTCAGTTCAAGGTTAATTAAAAAACCTACAGAGATATCAAGCTAATTGTAGGTGTAGTGTTTCTGCGACGGAGCGTGTGTTTCATGCACATATTTCAATGCTTGGCTTGTTTTTCCTATACGATTTATGTGTCACTCCGAAAAATAAATCCAATACGAAGTGGTTGATTCGTTAGTTGGGCTAGGTTTTGTGGTGTAAAAGTTATTTTTGGTTAAGCTGCGCCTAGTACAAGGCAGACAATATCAATTCAATGGGCATGCGAATGTCATTCAATCGACAAGGAAAGTTTTTCTGATAGAGAAGAGTAATGGTAATGGTAATTTTTATAGTTAACGTCGTACTAGAGCAACACAACGGGCTATTGACGACGGTCCGGAATCAGTCCCTTAAGGGAACGATTCGAGGACAACACTTCGTAATTTTGAACCACGGTCAGATGACGAAGCAACACCTGAGCTGGCACCCCACTCTCCAAACTTCCACGCCAACCCAACGTGAGGACTTTCGGCCACGACAGATTTAAGGTGCACCAGGCGTTTTTCTACACCATACGTTTACAAACATCCATGCCAGGACACGGATTCGAACCAGGAACCTTCCGATCTAGAGGCTAACACCTTAACCACTATACCGGTTGGTCGGCGAGTAGAGAGGAAAACACCCCGGGTAAATTACAGGCATTGAACCTGCACCCCCTACATCTCAAAGGTTGGTAGCGTAGCGAACGGATTGTAGATTTAAGTTGATTGAGTATTGTTGATTTTTCCCACAACAAGAGTTTCTGGAAATTCCAGCCATGGAGCAAAAAATAAATTTCGATTCAGTTAATCTGTGTTTATTTGTCTAATTCACAATTATATTTATTTTTAAAACCAATTTATCACTGTCCAAATTCCTAAAATTGTATTTATTAGTACAAAACTTGTTCATTTGAAAAATTTTGCAATTTCTCTAGAAAAATTATGTTATTTAGAGTTTTGTAAACAGTTTCTCTTTGTCTTTAGCAACACTTTTTAAGCCACTAAACCCAATACAATGACCAGCCACTAAACCTGATTTTTAAGAAACTAAACCCAATACAGACAAATAGTTAACGTTCCTACCAAGTTACTCGAGATGCTATGGTGGTTCTAATATTTTCAGTTTTATAAACTCGTATATTTGTAATTATGTTCAGTTTAAAAGTTGCACAATTTTGATTAATGCATACGTGGTGGCAAATATTGTGGCAACGTGACTGGTTTGTCCACTGCGCTAACAACCTCAGAGTTGTAAGCATTTCTGCCATGTTTGATGCTGCTTGGCCAAATATGGCTATGTCAAATTAAAAAAAAATGTGATAAGGGTAAAAGTGCCTTTGAAGAACAGAATAGTGGAGATGAATCGCCGTTTTGTCGAGATTTATGAGTTTTAAAACTATTCTTGATAAACTTCTAAAAACAAGCAGCAATAGATTAAATTCATGTTAGAAAATGAAGAATTTGGATTTTCTTCATTTTTTTTTTCACGAATATATATAAATAAATGTTGCCCAGAAGAGTTCAAAAATTTTAAATTACCACTGTTTCCATTCTATAATTGCGTTGCAATAAAACTTTACCGTGCAAGAATTTTCTTTGCTTGTTATTTCTGACTGTAAAGACGTCTCTCAAATCATCCAAAACATAATTTTCTCCACAGCGCTCAAACTCACGTCTGTGCATAGTTGCAGAAAAAGCAAAGCGGGTATCGGCTTAAATAATAAATACTTTACGAATCCCCGTTACCCATCCTACTTTAAAGACAATCCAGAGGGGTTTATTCTAACCTAAAATGGACGAAATAATCCAGTCACATTTCTGTTTTGGATTCTTTTTTTTGTGCTCATCCAAAACTTCCTGTGTCGACAGATCCAATCCGTTTTATTATTTCGCTCCTTTCACCGGTTCTTCGTTTCTTTTTCAGTATACCGTTTGTTTTGTTTTAACTCACTTTTACTTTTATCTTCGGTTTGTATAAACCCCAAGCATTCTGAACGCGTCGCGCATGGTGGCTGCTACAGCTGCCGCCCATAAAGCTTCGGCTTAAATATTAATGAAGACTGGCTAATGCTTCGATTCGTCCTGCTTGCCTGCTGTTGGAAGCCGATGGCTTTTTCTTTGTTTCGGGTTTTGTTGTGTGTTTCTCCTGCAAACTGGATTAGTTGGTGGAAGTGTGTATTTTTTCCTATTGGAGAAGAGAGAGAAAAGTTGAAATTTTGGTGTTTTGATTTTCTCTTCAACTGCTTTGTAAAACGTATCGTTTAGCATTCGTTTTGTTTTCGAGCGGTGCTGTACCGTTCTTGGGGGCTAGATTTAGGTTTAATTTCCGATGCGGTTTAGTTTTGTGGTGTTCTTGTTCTTTTCCTTCGTGTTGTTTCTGTAATTTATATTGAATCTGGAAAATCTGGAAAATAATGAAATTTTTTTTAGAAGTTTCAATTGAGTCTGCTCGCCGTTATAAAATACCCGCTCGACAGAATATTCGACGACAAATGTTTTTCAGGGTCAATTTAAATTTTCTCCTGCAAAAGTAAATTTTTGCGCATTTTCACGTTTTTACTGATAGTTTCGTTGCAGCTCTTTTATAGCCAAGAATTATAATAGTCGAAAAATGAAATCCTCGTATTCAAAGGAATAATACGTTTCGTTTTATATGGAAAGTCTCCCTTTTCCACAATACTCTTCGGGAAAAAAAGAAATATTTCAAAGTTATTTTCAAAGAAAAAGACTAGGTAGGAATACCTTTCCTTACGATAAGTTATAAATATCAGAAACGAAATCTTTTCACGTTTAGTACATGGAAGTATTTGTGTCAAAAAATATTCAGAATAATATAACTGACGTTTGTCAAAAAAGTATCTAGGTTGCAACAAAAATTGTAAAGTGTGCACTTTCTTAGAATGTTAAAAAATTAATTTATTAATGAAATTATAAAATGATTACATTTTTGATTGGGGTTTATTGTAAGTGCTCAGTTGGCACTAACAAATAAAAAAGCAGATCTAGGGGCAGGGAAAGACAAGCTTCTCAACTAAATGCCCGGCTTCAAAAATTCTTTATAGAACTCTATCCTGAGAAAAAAAAAGTTTTGTCTTGGAATTTATATTTTTTTAAAACAAACTCACATAAAGGCTAAAATTTGTTGATTTGCCACAAAGAATAATCAATTTTTTTTCACTGGGTTTCGTTAGGTATATCAGCTATATGAATACATGTAAAAGCCAGGATTTGCTATTAAACTATAGTGACCTTTCTACTTTCTACATGCTTTCTTCTGCTTGCTCAAGACTACCCTGGCTTACAGAAAAGTATTCTCTTTCCTCAGGTAAAATCCCCATTACAGCTCAACGTGTCTAACTATGAGCACGAAACTTTTCCCAAACTCCTATTCGTTAGAGAAAAAAAAAGAAGATAAATATATAGATTACGTTTGATAGTTACATTCCTGCCACCAAAACGTTAGGAATACCAGCAATATATAGAATGCCCTGTAGAAATCATATTTGGTTTTAAACTTTAGTGACCTCTTCACATTCCGTTGTTGATTTCTGTTCAAGTAATATTCTCGAATCACGAGAGGTATTTGGGAAACGAACGATTTCACGCAAAGGAAATTCGCAAGTTCTTGCTGTGGCCTACAGAAAGAACTCCTCTTCCCTCAAGTAAAATCCCCATTACAGCTCAACGTGCCTAACTCTGAGCACGAAACTCTTCCCAAACTCCTATTCGTTAGAGAGAAAAAAACTAAATATATAGATCAAAGTTGATAGTGACATCCTCTGCCACCAGAACGTCACGAACGCTTCAGTCGGAAGGAGATGGAAGTGGGAGTCGCGAAAAAACGTTGTCAAATAGGATTTTCAGCTGCATCCAGCCTCACTCAGTTGGCCTCTTTTTTTGCCTTTCCTCTCTCGTTTAAAGGCCTGCCCTTTCTGGAACCGGTCCTGCCCCAAGCCATCGTGCTCATCATTTCTCTGTCACGCCATTAAAAGTGGAAGGAAAACAACTAAACAAAAAAAACAAGCGTCGTGTAGTTATATTTTTTTCGCCTGTACCTTTGGTGTACTTGTTGGCAGATGGTTAAGCGGAGTTAGTGGACCTCGCCGCGATACGGTTGGTGTGGTCATTGCCATCGTGCCCGGGGACGTTCCACAAATTGCGTTTGGCGTAATAGCGCAACGGACAATTGAGTTCGTGGGGGCCGTTTTATAGGTGATGACACGGCGTTCATACTGCAGTGTTGTAATCCATAGGTTGCTCAGTTGGGCTTGTGGTGCAAGGTCCTTTAGCGGACGAGCGATCAAAAGCAAATAAAATTCGATGGGAAAATACGAAAACGGTTGAACATATTAAAATACTATGTTATTTTAATTCTATTGGTGGTTGTCTTGATGAGTTATCTCGTCATTAGCAAAACTGACCAGATCTTGTTGGTCGAGATACCTCGTCATTAGCAAAACTGACCAGATCTTGTTGGTCGAGGTATCTCGTCATAAGAAAACACGAAGATTGGAAGTAAACTCACCATATCTTGATCTCGTCATCATGAAAAAGTAGGCAGCATCTTGGTAACGAGATATCTCATCATTCGAGAAATTTGTCAGATCTTGATGGACGATGCTTGGTGAAAATCACATGGAGGGTTAAAAAAAAGTTGACCAGCAACATGATGCATGGCAAAGAGCTAGTCACATGGGTTACATACTTTATCTCAGGACTAAAAATTTAAAAATAATAATTTCCTATGAATATAAGACGTAGCATGAATTTTCAAATGAAAATAATTGGTCTTTAATAGTATGTCGAAAGATGTTTATTGCATATTGTATATAGTATGTTGAATAATAAACAGTTCTTTGCCTCAGTCTTTAGTTGTTATACAACTATACCCCTTTGGTTGGTTGTAGGGTGTCTATGACGCAAGGGAAATAGTTATCCATGCTGTGCCAGATTAGATATAATGTCAAAAGTAAAAACATACATCTGGAAGAAATCGAACTTGCGCCACTTACAGCTCTCAGGTTACTAGCGAAACGGGCATATTCACTGCGCCACGACTGTCCCTGTACCCCTTTGGTTGGTAGGTAGGTATTTAATTAACGTCGCACTGGAGCGACAAAACGGGCTATTTCCGATGGTCCGGGATCAGACACGAAGGGAAAGATTCGATCTCTACCCCTTTGGAAAGTTTTATAATTGAACGTATTATTACTGTACGTTATCGAAATTTTTCGAAATACCATTCAAAACGGATTCACAGGATATTGGTTGAAAATTTTATTCATTCTCGTTTACATATAAATTATTTTTACATAGAATTTTTTAAAATTCTTATAGTATAATGAATGTCCCTAAAGAATATTGCATCCCAGAACGTGTTCAAAAATTATTTAAGGAGGACATTGATTTCAAAATAACGGGATTGTACTTAGAATGAAAACCATCAAATAAAAACAAATAAACAGCTGACTGGATTGTAAAATTAACAGAAGTTTTTCTGTCAAGCTAAATATAGGTGGCGGTAGTAGAGAGAGATACGCACATCCTGCAAGTGACGTCAGTTGGCTTGTTTTTGGATTACAATATTTACATGCCGATAGTAAGAATTACAAAGAATAAATTCCGATTTGATGCATGAAAATTGTTTGGTGAAAACCAATTAGATTAAAAGCGAACTTTGCTAAACCGGTGATGAACTACAAAAAAAGAAAACTCCGTATGAATCATACGACAGCATTTCGGTATAGCGGAAGTAAAATATTCGCTTTCCGTCTAGTTTGCTTGTTCCATCTCATTAGAATGTATTGGTACTATAAAATTTTTAATTTCCATTAATGAAACAATAAAAATAATTAATAGGAGAGTTTACAGAATAAAATAGCGAAACAAAACAGTTTGTCTTTAAGGAGCATCTAGCCTTAACTAGTTAGATAGAAAAGGATATTTCCGTTAGAATCGTTATTGCAAAGAATATTCATGGCTGGTTTTTTTCGAGACAACATTGGCATCATTTAATTAAAGAATATATTGTCTTTTCCGCTTTAATGTTAACGTGTATCATTATCTTGTCTTTTTTTATAGTTTTTAATTGCCTCTTTTGAGAATACAATGAATCTTAACTGCCTTGTTGAAATCGAGAAAATAATTAACCTTTATTTTAATGATATTTTATAACAAAAGGAACAATAACTATACTATTTTATCTCCTGAAAAACTTCTAATAATCACTATTGAATAGAAGAGTTGAGATATTTTTATAAATGTATTTCATAGCGGACTAACACAAAAGAAACGGAAGTAAACTCTTTTTGAACTATATAAGCTCGAGTCTCATTTGTACTTCACTGGCTAATTACATAGGTCCGTCAATTGTATTACAAAATTCAAACTAAAACTTCTACGTTTTTCAAAAAAATGTTTACTTGAATGATTTGAGATTTCCCAACATTTCTTCAAATATGTGGATTTTTTTAATAGCTGAATATGTTGTATAATAATTTCAGAAGCCATTGTTAATAAGTCCACTTTTTTAAATAACTTTTTACATAAACTTTGAAATAAAAACTAAATTATTCTTCATTCGTTATGTGTTGGTACCACTGAGGCTGCATTCGTTCGTTGAAAAGGTATAAACCAGAAAATAATTCGTCATGTGACTTCCTTTAAACCAGTTCTGAAGTTGCCTTTACGTACGCTTCCACACATTACAACTTGAACAATTTAATTTTACATGAATTTCTTACGTTTTTATTTGCACATCCTGTACATATCTTGTTTTGTTTCAGAGCCTACCCTTTAAAAAAAGACTTTATATAATTTTTGATCAAAATTATAAACTAAAAACTTTGAAAACCAATGTATTAATAAATAATAATTTTCTCAATTTTTGTTTTCTAGACTTTAACCACATTGGCTTCTGAGCTTAATTGTTAAATTTAAATTTCTTTGCGAGACCTTCAACGTCTATCTCAAGACTTATTCTCTACTATTAAAAAAGGAAGTGTTTGTTTCGCGGCCGCTAAATCCCGACGATCTATGGCACTTACAGCAATGAGATTTGAAACACAGGTAGTCCAAATTTTTTGCAATTTTTGGGTTGCGGCGAAATTTTAAAATTTAATCTAGAAGATTTTTAAATGAAGTTAATAGTTTTATTCTCAACCTGGTTCTTCGTCCGCACGAAAGAGTAATAGCCCCAATCTTGACTTTTTCTCCCCACGGGACCTTGGAATTATGCCAAGTTTTTTACATAACATAGCTTCGGAGGAAGCTCAGAATTTTTTTTTTCGTTTCCGCTTTCATTTTGCTCTGAGGAGTGTTTTTACAACAAGACGATAAATCTTTTAACTGGAGTCGCAGTTCATTTTTCTATCTCCTAGACCATTTAATATAGAGTAAAAATTTCAACGGATTTGAAATCTGCGGAAAATTTTATATACACCAGTTTAATACTTTACATCACGGCGTTGCCCGTGGTGTTGGTTTGCGAAGCAAAACTAGTTGCTATTATTTATTAAAATATATGCTACTTGAATGCTACTGTTTCACTAGTGGCAGTCACGTAGCATATTTACTGGTAGCCTTGATGTGTGCATATATGCATAGTACGTAATAAACGAACAGCACGTAATTAAACGAATATATTTTTTGGGGGGTAGTGGTAAAAGGTTTTGTTCAGGGTTCTTCAATCCATCTCGGTTCATAGCTTTTCGTTCACGAATCCTTTTCTACTGAACCGTTGTTACTAAATTAGAGTTTGAGAAGAGACTTTTTGCCCTCTATGTTTAGCAACCGTTATGTTACTATTTCGCAACTGCTTTCTTGGCTGTGACAGCCGTGGACTCGTGAACTTGCTTATTGCACCACCTGCTGGGAACAGGCCCTGATTTACCATTAGGCCCGTGAGGCACGGGCCTAGGGCCCGCATAATTTAGAGGGCCCCTAAGTTTCAAAAGTATCTAGAAATTATAAAAAGTTTTTAAGTAGTTACATAAATTATTGGGTAGTTACGTAAATGAACGTTGACTGTTTCCCCCACTATCACATTCTTGTAATTACATTAATTATCTAACTATTACGTTTTTAATTTTCATCTGCTTTATTTTGTTTTGTCAAGAGTTATAAGTAATGTCACGATTTTCTCAAACTTTTTGGTGACATCTGTGAAACGGTCAACAGTCAAATACGTAAGTACCAATTATTGTTATAAAATTAGTTTTTGTGATGAACAAATAATATGAGGGAGGGGCCCCTTCCTGCGTGTTGTGCCTACTATACCAAATTTTCTAAATCGGGCCCTGGCTGGGAAACCCAATAATTTATTAGATGTCGGCTCCTTCTATACCAATTACGAGGAAAGTAATGAATAGAATAAGATTCAGGAACAGTTACTATGTTTTAACCTGAGCATCCCGAGATTCCAGAATAGTGTATTGCTTTTCTCTTATTGCGTAAGTAATGACTAAATAACTACGGATATTCAAGGGCTGCCACAAACAACTAAAAGGGGACTTTTTGCTATTGTTTTCAACCTTGGCAACTTGGGGTATCTTTTTTGAGCAAAATCTTCTCAAGGTTTGCTGATTTTTTCAATTTTGGCCACTTGTTTTGAAACTTTATTCTCTTTTTTTTTTTACTTAGGCTAGGCCTCCACTTGCAATATCTAACCGCGCGATTTTTCAGTCGCAAAAAAATAAGATTCGTTGTTCCAATACAAGTGCACAAACTTGCGACTAAACAATCGCCGCGATTAAAAAGTTGCAATCGGTCGTATTTTCGCTGCGACGCGACTGTTGCTCTACCCAATGAATCACACAGACAGGCATAGATTGTGCACCCACTTGCGATAGTTTAGTCGCGCGTTTTCCAAGGTCAGCTTTTCTTATGCAATAAATCATGTTTTTTATTCCCCTAATTGAAGTTTCTATCTTTTTCGATCGCTGAAGATGAGTAAAAATTTCAACGGATTTGTAATCTGCGTAAAATTGCACTACAGATAGATACCTTAAATGTGATTTTCTTTTAATAAATAATTAATTATTTAATAAAAAATTAAATTGTAAATAATTAAATCATAAATCTGTTTTGGAATCGATCTGGCGTTGAATTTTACACTGATTTGAAATCCGTTGAAATTTTCACTCCATCTTCAACAATCGCAAATATAGAAACTTGAATTAGTAAATAAAAAACATAAATTAATCTAATTCAGCGATTTATCTATCGCAGTGGAGCACCTTGTAGTTTTTCTGCGACAACAATTTTTTGGACGCCCCGCCTAGAAATCGCAAGTTTGAGGCCAAGCCTAATTGTGGAAACAAAAAAAATATTTTTGTTTTTGGAATTTCTTTAGAACATTTTTCAAGGGAGGACAATTTATAAACTTTGGCGCCAAGCCCGCGGCAATCATAGTAGAAAAACATCGCAATCTGGTTACTAAATTGTCATAAAAACCGCATTTTAAGAAAATATATTTTGTTTTTTATTTAAATTTTAAATTTATTGGTGATTTTTCGAACTCCTCTTTCACTCTTGATTAACACATTTTGTATTTTAGTCGATTCATTTTGTATCTGAGTAACTAAAATTGCTACTAGAATAGGATTTAAGAGACATTTTTGCTATTTTTTAAGAATTTATACTATTTAAAAAATGCTTTGTCTGTGACTGTTCTATTGGTGAAAGAATACTAGAAAGATTCTATTGTTCAAGAAGTTCTAAGCTGGTTAGAAGTCCTGCTGAGAAAACGGCAGGTTACAGAATGGATATATGCATCCGGAAAGAAATTGCCTTATTCCAGCGATTTCTAAATTCATCTGGGGATGGTAAATTAGTGTTGCATCGAAAGAAAAGTTATAATGTACGTAGCTGAAATATAGTGAGGATAAATCTGTATCTTTGTAGAAAAGAGGGCAATAGCCATTTTGCAAGATTTTAATAACCCCCACTTTAGTAGTTATTATTTTAAAAATTTGTAATACAGAGTACAAAATGTATACTTTCCAATGTTTTAATTTCATAATGTATAGACAGGGCGATTTTGGCACTTATCCTACCAGAACTTTCTTTACCTTGCAGTGATTTTCAGACATTTCTGCTGAAATATAGTGAGGATAAATCTGTATCTTTGTAGAAAAGAGACCAGTTGCCATTTTGCAAGATTTTAATAACCCTCACTTTAGTAGTTATTATTTTTAAAATTTATAATACAACGTACAAAATGTTTACTTTCCAATGTTTTAATTTCATAATGTATACAGGACGATTGTGGCACTTTTCCTACCAGAACTTTCTTTGCCTTGCAGTGATTTTCAGACATTTCAGCTGAAATATAGTGAGGATAAATCTGTATCTTTGTAGAAAAGCGGCCAATTGCCATTTTGCAAGATTTTAATAACCCCCACTTTAGTAGTTATTATTTTTAAAATTTATAATACAACGTACAAAATGTTTACTTTCCAATGTTTTAATTTCATAATGTATAGACAGGACGATTTTGGCACTTTTCCTACCATAACTTTCTTTACCTTGTAGAGATTTTCCGGCATTGCTCAAAATAAGTTAGTTTGGACATTGGCCATTTTTCTACCTCGGCAGCACAGAAATATAAAAATATCGAAAAAAATATTTCTTCGATTCTCGACATATCACTGTCTGTTTCTACATTAGAACTAAAAGAAGGCTACAATTTACAATACCAAGCTGAAGGTTAAAAATTGTGCTTATTGATATCCTATGACCAAACATTCGGTAAATGCTGATAAACCCTAAAAACTCTAACGCAAGGGTTTCCAACCTTTTGGTAACTGCGTACCACTTGAAATTTTTAAATGTTTTTGGTGTACCACCAGTCCTATATATTTTTTTAGAAACAGATAACTAATGTCAGAAAAGTGCCCAATGGCTTGTTTTGTTTTAGTTAAAATACTAAGAAAGCTTCATATTTTATGATTAATGCACTTGTATTTCGCATTAATGATGTTTTAATGAAGGAAAAATAAAACGATCATTGAAAATTACAGTTTTATTTTTTACTCACAGGTCTAAAAACAACTAATTTTAAATAATTAGTACAAACTAAGCAAACAAAGATTAACCTAATCAAAAATCAATTTTTAGTGCGAAATTAGTTGTTTATCTTTAATTAAAATATCAATATCAGGAGCAATGGAGCTTAACTTCACTCTTAAGTCCTCTTCAACACTTACTCTGTTTCTATATTTATTTTTTATGTACAGAGGTTCAGAAAGACCACTCTCACATAAGTAACTAGTAACAAATGGCATAAGAAATAGCATAACGTGGTTGTACATACTAAAAAAAATCGAACAAACTTCATAGAATATATGGGTCGCTCGTATCATCCTTGCGTACCACCTGAAACATTGCCGCGAACCACCGGTTGGGAATCTCTGTTCTAACCTATTATATTTCCCGAAAAATTTCATCGAAAGTCTTCATTATCTGATTGTCGTCATAAAAATGTGGTCGCTATTAGAGTAATTTTAAAGGGAGTCTCGTATCAAACCATCGTCTATAATTAATGGACTTTCTAGACTTGGAAAAATGTACGGTCATTAAATTGAGTTATCCGATATCTTTGCGACTGTTAAGGAAAAAACTTGACTTATAGAACTGACTGCAAACTGTTGTTATTTTCAGAGAACATCCGATACCTCAGAGTGCTTGTAAAAAAATATAAGTAGGCCGAGTCTTGTTGCATTGTGTTTTATAGATTAAGATTTTAATGAGGTACAGTTGTGAATTCAAGTGTATTGCCTAGAGCGCAGCTATAAATAAAAATCCTTACACGTTGAATCTTGTGTAACAATTGGGTCTTCCAATCAATCCATGTTTCCCTAATCAAAACAACTCATGTGACGTGTCATTTTTTTATGTAATGAGCAGTTTTTAACCTAACTCTCCTAGTGGTTTATCTTCGTGGAAAAAAACTTTTCTACTTCCGAGTTGCCGAAAAATTTTACACTGAACAAACATCTCCAAGTCATCTTCCGACTTGCATTGTTCTGGAAAGTCCGAATCTGAATGTCCTCAAATAGTGACGTTTTGAGCGTGACCGTCCAATGACCGTCCTTTACAAAGTGGGCTGGTGCTTGTTCAATCTGTTGTGGCCTCAAATGTCCTCTTGTTAGCGGGGTGTGTAAGTTTGGAGAGTGGGGTTCCTGCTCCGGTCTGCCCTTGTCATCGTACCGTGGTGATGTCCTTGGATTTTTTCCCTTCATGTTTGATCCCGGACCGTCGCCAATAGCCCGGTGTGTTGCTCCAGTGCGACGTTAATTAAGATACCTACCTACCATCTACGATTTGTTACAGGTATAATTCGTGTGTAACTTTCACTGATTGTATATTTCTATTTTGTGTCACTGAAACTTTCTTTATTTTGCGTGTGTACTCAGTATGTACATTTACCTGACGTGTACATCACTTTTATTTTTAATATAGTAATTCTATAATATTTTATTTCATGTATATATATAGTCAGATAATTAGAAAGATTTATTAGCTGTTTGTGACTAACCTCTTGTAAATAACTAACATTGTGATTTTTTACTGAGAAGAAAAATATTTTTACAACGTCGATGGAACAAAATCACTTCTTTAAATGAAATTAGAAATATTGGTCAGTTGTGGAAATACTGTTGAGAGCATTTAATAAAATATGCGAATGTATTAGAGAAATGAAATTCAATTCCTTATTTTTCTGGAAAAAATGAAAACCTAATGCAACTAAAAAGTTATTTTTAACTATTGAAAATCTGGAATATATTAACGTTGAAAACAATTTAAAAAAATTCGAGATTGAAACCGTTCGTTGAAAGTAACAGTTGTTTCAATAATTAACTTATTTTTTCATCGAACACTGGTGTTGGAAATGAAAAAAGACGCGTACTTAAAATAAATGGGCTCCGATTAAATGCCCAAAACAGTAATTTTGAAAAAGTATGTTCTCTAAATCATCACTGAGTTAACATTTTTTTCCCAGCTTCATCTCCAATTTAAGGGGAATTAGCACATTTTATAAAGCCCAGTGATTGAAGAAAAAAGTTTAATTTTTTCGAACCCGTATTCGTTTGTGATAATTTTTTCTAGTGCGTGTAAGTTTTAATGAGATATAAATAGGTTAATGCTCTTCTTAAAGAAAAATATTTCTGAATTTTGTATCGGTTTGGAAAAAAGATTGTTTGAAAAAAGATAACACAAAGACTCACCAGGTGTATTTGAATAATCTGAAAATGGCTTTCAGGGATTATTTTTGACTCTTTCTGGAATTAATCTAAATACATCCGACTTCTAGAACTACCTTTTCTTTCCATGGTCGATGTAATTTCATTTAAAACGCACGGCCTAAAAGAAATATCATTTCACTTTCAAACTCCAGGTTTGTTATGTTTTATTAGAGTAATTTTTCGAAAAAAATGTTGTTGGTTATTTAAAAAAAATGGTTTTTATAAGATGAGGACGCAGCTGCTCATTCGTTATTATTTTTTTGAATTTCACATTCATCTCTTTTAAAGACTTAAAAATTAAATAATGAAACCGCAAGATTCCAGTTTGCAATCACGAAAATAGTTCCGAAACATTGAAATCGAACCAAAAAAGCATTTTTTTTCTTTAATCTTACGCTGCATATGAATTACTTGTTCAATTTTTTCAAACTTTTCTTACATATCGAAGGAATAAATGTGGATTTTGCTTTGCGATTTCCTAAAAAGAACTTCAATGAGAGCAAAAGGGTAAAAAAGTATTCTTTTTTATTTAACGTTTTCTTTTGAAAATTTGATTCAACATCTGAAGTATCTTGAATCTGGTGTCTCTGAAGTAAAACGCGTTGGAGAACTTTCGATGTCGAATACCTTTTATAATACGTATCCAAAATATATTTCCATCTTTTTGCTCCTTTACTTGCTTTTGATGTATTTGAATTTATATTTTGCTGAGTATTCGGATATCATCGTAAGAAATACTTTTATTCTCTATCTATTCATCGAAATTTTTTTAACTTTCACGGAAATCCAATTGAATCACGAAGAGGAATATTTTCAAGTTTAAGGATAGTTAGTATTGAAACTTTTTTCCATGCATCTCTCTCTCTCTCTCTCTCTCTCATGATAAAAATTATTTTCTATGTCCACCATCTAGTATTCACACTGCTTTGATGAATGTGATTCATACTGTCGAATTCATCTTTTAGTAAAGTCTGAATTAAATTATAAAAATCTATTTAGAATAATCATGTTTATATTCTTTATTTATGTTCAATGCTTTTTGTCGGCTGCAAATTACTTCATTAATGTTTGGTAATGATAGATAACACATTTTTCTTCTTCTTTCATTTGATATTTTATTAGGCGGTTCCATTTATGTTATTTTCTTTTTGTAATTATCCTGTTTTCCTTGATTTATACAAAAATCTCAATAGCCTGAAAAATAACCTACGAAAACAAGTATTATGAAAGTTTTCTCCACAATCGTCTCATTAAAGTTTTGATCCTTTTTATCTATATATTTCTGACTTGTTATTTTTTATTGAAAAGGTGTTTTGTAAGTGCTGGATGGAGTTAAAAGTATATTGCATTTGAATGCATTGTTTCTCTTGCTTTCATAATTATTTTATTTGAAGATTATAAATGTATATTTGTTCAAATAAATTCTAAAATATTTTTTTTTTCTTTTAGGTGAGTGCTTGGTTTAATGTAGTTACTTCTTCATCTTCAGATCGGTAATAACTATTTGGATTATTTATATAGTATTTTGTACTTCAATAAATATTGGGGAAAATTCTAAATTAAAGTTACTCGATGTATTTCTTATTCGATTTTAAGCGATGTAAGTATTTGGTTAAGCTAAAAATATATTTTTATGTGGAATGAGTTGTTTTTAATTTACTTATTTCCCAAATTGTATGTTTCTTTCATTATCATCCTTTGAGAAAAGGTTTAAACAAAACTATAAGGTTTCGATGCTTTTTATAAATTTTTTAATGGAAATATAATAATTTGAAAAAAACTTTCTAACAACGCTTAGGCCCGGTGCACACATCCGGTTTTTCAACGATGCGGCACCGAAGCCCAACTATGCACACATACCCCTGAAATTACACAAGTACTCATTTAATGCCATTTGCAATAAAAATTCATCGAAGAAAATGTGCTTTTTTCGCTTACTTGGTGTACAAAAAAGTATATTTTGAAACAAAATAGACATTACTGGATACAACCATTTATTAATTATTATTTATATCCATTTATTTATGAAAACAAGGTACTTCAGATTGGAGACGTGTGTGCGGCGAGCTGCGGCGCCGTGGGAAACTGCGGTACAAATTGCACGCAAGTTGGACGTGCGTCGCCGGAGGCATGTGTGCACTACTTCATTGGATCTAATGTATCTCAGACCGCACTTGTGTTGCGGCAGCGTTGAAAAAACGGATGTGTACATCGGGCCTTAAATACCTAAATCCCTACCCTAAGCATCTTGCATTCACTGTCTTCACACAATCCTTAGATAAAGTGTCGCGTAAAATTGAAAGCAATAACAAGTGCGAGAAGGAGCATCCGACAGACAAAAGGTAAAGTTTGGGTCTTACAAACACAGAAAGGATAATGTCTGACAGTTCGTGAATTAGATATGAGTATGCGACACCAAAATACACAACTAAGACTTTTTTCCCTTTAATTTTTTTTTTTTTACAGAATTTGGTCATAGAAATGCAAGTTAAAGAAACATTCTGAAGTAAAGTTGGTGAAAAGATAAAAACCAAACGCATCCTAAAAGCAGTTTGCTTATGGTATTGAAATCATTAGAAATACATCATCCTTCTAAAAAGCTTTATACTATTTAAAAAAGTGTGTCTGTAGAAACTGGTTTCGTACATTCTTCTTCAGAGGTCTAACAAAAAATAAGTGACCGTTCTGGTGATATCTATCTGAAGATGATAAAATAAATGCAGAAATTTAAAAAGGGTAAATCCGTTATCTTACGTTAGTGGTTGTGAAAACATTTTGTTAAAAAATTGTCTCTTCAGAGCTTTAAAGTAAAAAACGAATCAAAATTATTTCGAAATTCAGAAAACATACAATAATTTTTCACCTATCCAGCAATAAATATATGAACCCCGCCTTTTTCAATTTTCTGTGCATAGATAGTAATTTTAATATTGAAAATATGATATTCGATATTGCTAACATTTTGAAAAATAATGTAATATTCCTTAAAATCAAATAGTTTCTGACATTCAAATTCTTCTAGTTATAATAGGTTCTCGTGTAGTATATGTTGATCGACGAACGACAAACCAAACCGGACTCGTCATAGACCCAAAACCTATTTTTTGACTTTTCGTATGTTTGTTTAAGCAAGGAATGATTGTGTATGTTGTCTGTATCACGCGATTACTACAGGCACAAAGTCCCCGACCAACCGGCATAGTGTTTAAGGTGTTAGCCTCTAGATCGGAAGGTTCCTGTTTCGAATCTGGGTCTGGGCGTGGATGTTTGTAAGCGTATGGTGTAGAGGCGCCTGGTCTACCTGAAATCTGTCGTGGCCGAATGTCCTCACGTTGGGTTGGTGTGGAAGTTTGGAGAGTGGGGTGCCAGCTCAGGTGTTGCCTCGTCACCTGACCGTGATTCAAAATTACGAGATGTTATCCTCGGATAATTCCCTTAAGGGATTGATCCCGGACCGTCGTCAATAGCACGTTGCGTTGCTCAAGGACGACGTTAATTAAAAATTACCAAGCACAAAGTATGGCGTCCGTTGCCGTAGAAACAGACCTATCGTATTTTTCATAGAGGGGATACTTGAACAAATGTATACAAGTTTTTCGCATTGTCGGACTTATGACAAATTGAAGGCACCGAGAACATTTATACTTTTAAAATACTTGTGTCTGCCACCAACATTCGCAGAAGGCAAAATTAGAATTAGTCACACCTACTTAAAATGAACGAATCCTGTTTCTATAGCGACTGCCTAGGCTTGGTGTCGGGAGTTGTTCTCGTGGTAGACTGACAGTAATGAATGTGGCGTATTCATTTTGTATTTTATCAAAATTATTATGAAAAAAAAAAAAAGGATTTCGTTTTATAGTATTTATTCTAATTGGGGAGTATCAAGTATCACGTCATAAACAAAACTAACCCGATCTTGATGGTCGTGATTTCTTGTCAAAAGAAGAAAACTGACCAGATCTCGATCTCGTTATCATAAAATATATCGGCATTCTATTGATGGAAAATATATTTAGTCATGAGTAGGGCAACTTTTTTGTTGCAGTAAAAATGGGAAAAGTTGCATTTATCATTCCCTAAAGTTACATTTATGGAAATAAAGTTACATTTATTTTTGATACACTAAATTTTATAGTAAAATATTCGGAAAAAATGAAAAATATATTGACTATTTTAGTCGTGTACAACAGTATTATAATCCATACTGAAATACAGACGAACGTTAAATGGCCGATCCTTGGCCAGTAATTACTTTAACATTGAAAACCTGCGCCAGCCGCAGTCATATAATGTGCTGTATCGAATAGTAGAAGTGCAAAATCCTTTCGCTCAACATTCAGAGATTTTAAAACGTCATCTACAAGGCGAACAACATATTGATGATCGACACACACCTCACAAACTCTGCAGTCGATTACGCAAGTTTCCTCTGGATTATCAAGAGTGCCAAACAATGTGTACTTCTTGCCATTTATTTCACTTTCGTCTAAGGACGAACACCTTCATGCCATGAACTGGTTTGATCCGCAATAATTCGGCATTCGCAAGATCAGACACACGTGATCGAAGGGTTGCTCAGAGAGCAAAAAATGAAATAGTAATTTGATATTAATTAATTTTAAGCTGTATTTTAAAAAGTTGCATTTATGCAAAAAGTTGCATTCATGTTGCGGTTATAACTCACTTACAATGCACCCCATGTAGGAGGAATTTTGGTTTCAGTACTTTACATGCAGCGTAGAACGCGTGAAAAAAAAGTTGCATTTGTTGCAAAAAGTTGCCCTTGTCATGAGCAAAACTGGTCAGATTTTTGCTGGACGAGATATTTTGTTGAAAGCACTTGGAAGATTAACAGTAGTTTATTGGTTCTATGACATCATGGTTCACGTATTTCTCCTAGTTTTGACTCATCTAGAAATGCGCACCAATCCAATCGTTTGAGCGTCTGATTCAACAAGAGATCAAATAACGCGGTGTTACAACCCGGAGAAAAAAAATCCGGGAAATGGCATCGTTCCGAGAAACGATGTACGTGTTCAAATCGGGCATTTATCGGCACATGTCCTGGAAAAACTGTAGCTTAAAAATGTTTCCATTTTGTTTGCACCTTCTCACGAAAAATGGCGAGCCCGAATAAAAACAGAAAACTTTTTGTTCGATGCTAATGCCTTTTTAATGGTAGCAACAGAAGTTTCATGCTTTTGCACTCGGTTGAAAAAGGTGCACGCTTCGATGTCGGAACACCTGTTGAAAGCACCTGTGCTTTTCTTTACAAAGCGATTGATTAGCTGGATTCAGATTCTTTCTTTAGTTTCCATTGTGACGGTTTAAGAAAAGACATGATTAGTTCAAAAACACCTGCGACTTCCCAAACTTACATCAGTAGTTTGCAATCGCCGATCGTTAATTCGTTATAGATTTAATGAAATAAATATTATTTAATATTTTAATAGTGAACAATTTAATTGCTTAAGAACATATGCTTGGCTTTTTATTAAAAAAATTGAATCAGTTATGTTGCAGTACTTAACTGATTCAATCGGCTGTGTTACATGAATAAGACGAATTCAGAGGATACTCGAGAGTTACTTGATCTCTCCCGTCATCATGAGATTCGATTCCTTAAAGGGTGTATTAAGGGCATGTTTTTTTTTTATCCCGTTGTGGTTGCTCCAGTGTAACGTCGATTAAAAACTTACCTACATTACATGTGTTTGGTCTGTTACTTGATGTTGTATTGTGTTTGGAATAGCGTTGCCAAATATGAGCCGTACGACATATTATTATTATTTTGAACCCTCTCTCTGAGCATCGTATCTCTTATATTTCTTAAATTAATTTGAATCTAAATTTAACATTACTTTGAACTTATTGCTATTTCATTCTTAAATAAACTGTCGAATTTTAGAATAACTTGATTCTCGACTGCTGATTCAGATTAATGTAATTACCGAAGAGCAGAGACCTTGGAGCACATCTTGTTCATCTGTACAACAAATAACAATTATGAAAATTTTGACTGGATTATGTTTCACACAATCCATTGTTCCTGTATTTTTATTTCTTGTTTGATATTTATATCGTGGTTCATGTTCATAGAAGATATAGTGATGTTGGTGCCAATGCACTGGACTGATGTTGAAATTTGGATTCTGGTTTCGAAACAGCATGGACAGTGAAAGGAAGACTGTGTTCCACCACGAAGTTAGAATTGTTTACGCGTGCTAGTATTGCGTTGATGTAAAAGTTCATCCCCTTTTTTTGACAAAAAAAATTAGGAAAAATCATTGCATTCTAAAACAACATTAAACCTTTTGACTACGGCTTACAGATGTAACTGGAGCGATTTTTTCTTGGAGCGATTGTTATAACTTTCAAGGTACAATTGTTGTACTGGCCGTAGTCTAAAGGTTAACCAAGATGCATGTGCCGTTCTATTCGAAGGCCTTTCTCCATCTTTCCGGTAGCTGCATTATCCCGCGCTCATAGAAGTTCCGAGGTCTTTGGCTTAAGAACTGATCCATGTGACGAAACTTTCTGAACCACTCACGGCACGTGGAACTGTCAACGGAATCATAACCTTACAGAACTCGTACCTTCTTTTCAGTATGATTCTTGTCTTTTCGGAAATAAAAAAAAGCAGAACATCGAAAATGCTCCTTTTTTGCCAGTTTTAATGCTTAACAAAATATTTAAAATTCGCAACCCAATAACACAATTTTATTCTCCAAGTACTCGCTGAAACTCCTTCTTTCAAGCTCTTGTCTGGTGCAGCTTGTCCACTATTGGACCTCTCTCTCTCTCTCTCTTCCGCCATAAAATCCAAACCAACCAACCTTCTTTCAAGCAACGACAAAACTTTATACGTGTGATGTAGATCGGTTTTGCGATGCAATGCTATCTAGCGCCAAAAACGGGACGCATTTTTACATCAATCCAATACAAATTTAACATCGCACTGTATCTCTATTATTTTAGTTTTGAATCAGTAAACATACTTGGAAAGCCAGCCTTGTAAATAAAACACATTTCCTACATTGCTTTTAGAACTCTTGTTTGAGATAGTGAATGGTCTCCGTGCAGAATAAAGTTCTATTCCGTTTTCACACGATGTTGGCAGAACACTACGGTAGGTGAGCACAATGATTAGTCGAAGTGATAAATGTCGTGAGATTTATCACATTCATCGGCGTCCTCAATGATGATATATAATTATATCAGTAATTAGTCATAATTACCTGTTCATTTAGTTTTCCCAGAGGGCAAAACCATTTAATGATTTCTCTCCTCTCTAGTTTTCGGTACTCGTGGTAGAGGTAAAATAAACGAATGACTGTAACCATCGATCAGTTATACTTGGATTCAAAAATCTGTTGTTAATTGTATTTGGATAGAGACCGGGATTATTTACTAATTTTCAAGTACTGTAGCATTCTATTTTTGGTGTAACGGGTGAATTTCTTACTTTAGTCGGTTGCTAGTATCCAATTCACCCCCAAGGTTCTCGAGATTTTAAACATCAATTTAATCGATGAATCCAATACTTTCTGTTCCTGATATATAATATTTCCGAAACAGTTTCCTTATTTAATACATTTTACGGAGGAATTTAAATTCGGATTCTTCGCTTTTAAAAGAAAAAGGGTGTGCGTATATTGTATCTATTTGTATTTTAAACTTTGTTATGTGTTAGAAGTGCAAAAAATAATAGTAATAAAGTAAATAAAATTATATGTGTTAAGCAGTATCTATGTCGTTTCCATTTCCATAAAAAATATTTTGTTTCATTTTAGGTTTTAGATTTTTCATTTCAGGTTGCAAATTTTTCATTTAACAATGATAATGTAAAAGTCAGTAAACTCTTTGTAAATACATAGTTATAGTCTCTTTACTATTTATGAATGAATTTTTTTTGTGTGCGTTCCATTTGTATTTTTTTTTCTTTCTTAAAATTGAAATTGAAATCCAGCAGAAAATGAAGCAATATCACGATACTTTTTATTTTGATGTGGTTAAGGAACCTCAAGCTGGGGGCTAATCACTAAGATATTTCTGCAATTTGAACTCGACGTTGCAAATAGGTGTGAATTATGTGTCATAAATATACCTTTTCATTCCTAGAACATTAAAAATTATATGAAACACGCTTTTAAAACTCGCGTACCAGACATCGTCTCAATGTACGAGTTGTTTTTGGAGCACATTTTACCATCAACTTAATTACGTTCACAAGACTCCTTCGTTCAATGATCCTGCCTGGTTTTCATTGCACAAAATTTACACAGCAGATGAATGAGGCAGGTACTAACAGAAATTTGAAATTAAAGCGTAGCAAAAAGCCAAAAGTCGAAACCTCTATTTTTGACAAAAGGTAGTAATGTGGTGTGGTTAAGGAAGTACTTATCCCAGCGAAACAATTCAGCAATTTTAACATCATATGCTGACCTCTGTCAATTATTTGTCCTATTTTTATTACTTTCGTTCTTGTTACCTAAAATATTTAAAATTATGCGTAAAAACACTCCCTTCCCCATATCAACCAGTCTCAATTCGCATGCGTTGTTAACGGAACCGCATACATTTTACCATTACACCATATTTGCCAGCTTTTACGGATTATGCATAATTTTTTACGGATTACCACTTAATTTTACTGATTTACCGATGGGTCTGCCTTTTTTACGGATTTTTAATATTTCGATCGAGCAATCCAAATCTTCCATTTTCTGCAACCATCCACTAAAATTTTCTATCGAACTTAAGTGCAATGAACGAAGCAAATGAGTTGGAAAAGGAGTTTGGTCGTCTTCAGCTGGAAGATTTATGGTGATAATAGAAGGACAGGCCGTATTGACGTGCAGTGGGTTGAAGTAGGTAAAATAAGATGAGCTTCTAAAATTCGCTAGATTGGCCAAAATTACGATTCCTATTCTGCTCATACCCCATTCTAATGCAGAATGTGATAGAATCTTCAGCCTCGTCTGAAAAAACCAAACTGAATACCGTTCTTTCATTTCTATCAAAACGTTGAAAAGTTTGTTGGTGTTGAAGACACAAAACTCCAAACCTTGTTTTGAGCAGAAATTCAGTGCAGAATTATTAAGGACCAAAGTAAGCTGCTACAGCTTCATTAAAATTTTCTGCAACCCCCTCTTCTGTATAAAACACTAAATCAAAACAAATTTGTAAAAAATATTGAATTTTTCTTTCTTTTACTTGCAAATAAGTTTTATGAACACCAATGATCTGTAATCCTGACTTAATTTTAAATTGTATGTTATATCAGATGCAATGTCTACGCAGGGGTGCAGAATATGTCCGAAATTCAGGTAGCTGTAGGGAAATTTTTGCCCAAATTTATAAAAAAAAATTCAATTGTTATTAGTGACGAACCAATATTTTAGCTAGCGACTATATTTACGTATCATCCCCTCCCTTTTTCTTTGCAGTGAAGCAAATTTTCAAATGATTTCTCTTCATATTTTAATGAATTTCACAGAAATCGACGAAAGAAGCTTGCACGTGGATAACGGCAGTACTAGCCACTACGTGGTCAGCACGGAGTTACCCGTGACAGTTCTTTTCGTGGGGTTTGGTGTGATCACTGCTCGCTAACCCCGGTGATTGCTTCGCAAACCAAATGAGAATTCGTAGCCTATTGGATAACAGCCATCATGGCGTTTCAAGTGGTCTTGGTTTGCTTCACAGACCAAATGGAAATTCGTAGCTTGTTGGAATGAATTAATTTCCTGCGAATTCCAATTTGGTTTTCTTCGAAAATAAAATAATGAATATAATGAACTGTGGTTTGCGCAGTTCATAAAACTGTTTAAAAATATGCTGTTAAGCTGTCGGTGAATCAGTTTGTCTGTAATTGGCTACCATCTACGCAATCGAAGCATTCAATTGAACACACTTATCAATGAAGTCTTCATTTCATGGAATGGACCTTCTATTTATAAGACATCACAACTATTGAAAGAATCCTTGGACAGGCATTTCCACGCGGTTTTCTTCAGCATCTCGTCTCAAGGTGTATGTGACGTCAAAGATGATTGACAACCTTCACAAAGAGACAGGAAGGCTGCCATTTCTTGGTGACAACTAATATAAGTCATCAATGTAAAATTATTTTTTATTGGAATAAATATTAGTTTTTTTTTAATTTGTAAGTTATTGTCTTAAGGAGAGTTTTTAATCATCAATATTGTATTCTTATTGATGCTTAAACTGGAATGAAAATACAAGGACGTTTTCGGGGAGTTTTCGAACAAAACAAATTGTGTTCTGGTGAAATATTGGGCCCTGAAACATTTTCTGCACCCCTGTGTGTATATACCTACTTATAAAGTGAATACGTTTTTTTAACAGTGAATGTGTTCAGTTTGGTATTAAAACACTACTGCTTTCCAAAGTTTCTGCAGTTGATAAAAATGTGAATTTTTACCTATGCATTTTTAAATGCAAATATTACTAGTTATTGTGACATATACGGATATTTCTAATAGACATTACTTTATGTATTTATGTTGCGTTTTATGGCAAGGGACGATGGTACGAAAAAGTTTTACTGTTACACAGTTTTCAAATTTGGCAAGTATGCATATACTCACCAGATCTTTTCACACACACACACAATCCAGATTTTTAATATACAAATTTCTCACAAGAGATGGATGAGACAGGTCTTGAAATTGTTTTGAAGCAAAAAGCCAAAAATAAAGATCAATATATCAAGGAAGCTCGACAAAGACAAGTCCAAAACGTGACAATTCAGCAATTTGAATATCAGAAGCTGCAACATGCATATTGTTTGTTCTGTGTGAAGGACCTTTCTCTCTTGAAACCTAAAATATTTAAAACTATGCGTGAAAGCACCTTTAAACTCTTCATTAGCCCCAACAAACTCCGTCTCAATTCGCGTTGGTAAAGTAACCACATACAACATATTTTACCATTAACCCTATTACATCCATCCACTAGATCTTTTCATTCACTGTCGCGCAGGTTTTAATTATACAAATTTCACGCCAGGGATGGATGAAACAGATCCTGAAAGAATTTTATGAGCTGGGCAGATCCAGTTTCTTGTTTTGTCGCTGAGGAAATGGTTCAGCCCCTGCATTCAAACCTCCTCGCCGCGTCTGTATCTAATCCCCGCACACTCGCTTTACATTTAAATTAACTTTCGCATTTTCATTAACTCTCGTGTGTAATGAGAACAACCCAGTAGGCGGGATTCTATCTCCGGACATCTAATAGATGGAGTGATGTGAATTAATGCACTTAATTTAATTTAATTTAATCTATTGACGAAACACTTTTTGCTAAGGGAGATGGGTCCTCTGGCGCAGTCGGTGAAAGTTGTGAGATTAAATCGCAACAGTTTCTATTTTTGTCGTTCGGCTTATACGGATGCCGGGAAATTCGGATTTTATATTGCGGTATTATTCAAATCGGGTGATTTGAGCTGCAATTCGTAACGTCACGAATCGGTTTTTATTATGGGGTATATATTTTCGTGATGCTGGTGTTGGCCGTCATGTTTTTTCTCGACGTCGAGTGCGTTATTTGTTAGATATGACTCCTTTCTCGATATTGCTATTATTGACATCCTTTTCGTGGAGTTTTTTTTTTTTGTGGCTTTTCGGTATTGGGTGAACGAGCATCTTGGATCAGCGTGAAATAGGGGCCCATTAATCGAAATAATTCTTAGTTCGATTGTCCACAAAACAGTATACGGTTGCAGAATATTTTTAGTCGCGTTGTTTCAGGGTGACAAAATGGCCGTGAATCAAGTCTACGTATACAGGAGAAGAATGCGAAACCTACGGTTATTTCGTAATGAAAAGAGCAAGGTTTTTTTGAAACCAGTATACCGAGTAAGGTAGTCGCTCGTTGAGGTTATACAGAATGACAGTTACAGCTCAGTTACATCAAGGCCACGATGTTTTTTGTAAATGCACGATTTAATGTTAAATCGCGGAATGAATATACGTCATAAGTAGTTTGAGCGATTGTTTACTATGTGAATAGTCAACAATTAATATAAAGTTTTAACTATTAAAGTGCAGTTAGATCTTTATATTGAAGGGTTATATTATATATATATATATTAATTCTGTACCTGTGATTGGTAGCGTAGTTCAGTCGTTTTTGAATGGCACCTCTTTTGCAGTCCCCAATCCAAAGCTATAGTCCCAAAATTCGCCCAGTACCGTAGAATTTTGAATTATTGCGAACCGCCTGCCCAGTCCGTCTAAAGGCCATGTTAGGTACGGACATCCTTTGCTTACACGATGATATTTGTTTCTTCTGGATGTATGTTCTAGTTCTGACGCCATTAAACAAGACAGTTGCAACTCTCAACTTTTCGTGTATGCAGGGTTCCCACGGTCCTTGAAGAGTCCTTAAAAGTCCTTGAAATTGTTTTTCCTAACTAGGGGCCCTTGAAAATCCTTGAAAATTACGGAACTTGGTAAAAAGTCCTTGAAAGTACTTGATTTTTTTTACTAGTACAAAATTGTGTAATTTTGAATTGCGTTAGAACGTGTCCAGACTAGTTTTCTTCACGGCAGGCGCGCCATTAGAGCATTAGTCTGAATAAAGCCGGTGTTACTCACTTTGACACCACGTGATATATATCAAACTAACCACAGTTGAAGGCATGAGTAAAGGAAATGGAATAAAAAAAATTGTCATTTTTTTTTCACATTTTTCTTTTTACTCGACAACAATTGAATATACCTTGTTTTAGGTCGTTATAAAAAATTTCAGGTCCTTGAAAAAATGTATTTTGGTTTTGAAAAGTCCTTGAATTTTTTGCGGACAAAGGTGTGGGAACCATGGGCCATCCCTCCAGTACTGTTGAGCTTTTAAAAACATTCACGTCAAAAAATTAATATCTATGAGCTGTCATAATGGTTAGGTTTATCTCAGCTCAGTATTTTATTATAAACAGGATTCCTGAGAAGCTCATTGTGTATCCCATCTTCAGAGAGGTACTTTTGAATATAATTAGTTTGTCTCCTGCAAGAGGAGTATAGTATCAAGAAAACGTTTCATGAAGAATGGCAAAATCATTGGAATTATGCAAGTCGAAAATAATATTTTGTTCAACCCATCATTTCATTACCTTGTTGTTGTTGTTTCTCATGCCTACACTGGCAGACCAGAGGAGTGCTAGGCCCGTCGAAGACCTTGTCCTGCCTTTTTGCCTGCTGCGAAGATCATTGCCTTGTTCCGCTGCGTAATGAAGTTATTTTAACATGCTTGCGGATCAAGCATACCCGTCTGACCCATGGACATTTACCGTCGGATGAGATTGTCCCTTGTAATACCCTCTTTTCTGTTTTTACATAATTATTTTAACAATGTAAAATTTGGATGAGGTATTCCATCCAAATTTCTTCGAGTTCGTACTTAAGATTTTTCCCTGTATATATATTTTAAAGACTAAATCTTTTATTGCAGTTATACATTTTATTAATTTATACATGAGCGTTTTGAATAATTTTAATTATCAATACACTTATTGCTTTATTCTGGTTTTCACACGATCTTTATTATTGTTACACTAAAGGAACAAGCATTCGTTTTATTTTTTCGCTGACTTCGACGTTCTATCTTGTGTTTGGCACAGTTTGTCCGTTGTCCAAAGTCACACTTGACCAAAAGGGTGGTTCCAAATTACGTGGTGTTATTCTCGGATCTTTCCCTTAGGGGATTGATCACGAACCGTCGTCAATAGCCCGTTGGGTTGCTCTAGTACAGGGGTCGGCAACCTATTGAAACGGAAGAGCCAAAAGTTACAATTTACAAAATTTCCTAGGTTTTAAAGAGCCACTAAATTTTTTTTGTTTCAATATTATAGTATTTGCTTACATATATTTGATTTTGGATTTAAAATAAACGGCTTCAAATACGGAATAATATTTATTCCTTTAAAAACGCAAGTATAGATAGTTACATCAAAGGGAGCATTGCCTTTGCATGCCTTTTGAAAGTTTGATTAAATCTGGCTTATAACTTGTTGCTTTAAGTTTCAAGCACGACTCGATATTTTAATTTGTTAGTTGACTTGTAACTTTACTTTTTATATATTCATGCAAGGTAACGCTTGCTCGCACTAATATGTCGACCCGAAGTTCGTCAGCACTCCATATGCCAACTTCTTCACCTCACTGTAGCATTATGGAAGACTATTCCATGCGCCGAATATGAGGGCCTCAACTCGCGGAATTTTTGTTAGAGCTATCCACTTGTTCTGCGCGATGTGCATGCATTTCTGGACCTCCAACTCTTCCAACTTGCTCTTGAGTTCTGTGAATTTGCCACTCCACAAGTCTTTGGTTTTCAAATCTAGCAATTGCATTTGAAGCGATCCAGCATCAATTCCAAATGGGTCAATGCTGGTCTCATTTGTATTTGTGTTGAGAGGATTTACTATGAACGCGAGAGTACTTTTGTTTGTTTTGAATTGCTCAAATCTTTCAGCGAATCCATCCTTCATGTTTTTTAAAGCTATGCTGAAGTAATTCGTGTCAATAGTTGCATTTTTAAAATGAAGCAATTTACCGCTCTCCATGTCTTCAACAAAAATAAGTAATTTTTTTTCGAAACAAACTATTTCTTCAAGCAAGGCGTAGGCTGGGTTGCCCTTTCTTTGCAGTTTTAGATTTAGTTAATTTACTTTCATTGTGGTATCTACCATGAAGTTGAATTTTTGAAGCCATTTGTCTTCTTCCAGTTCGGGATAGTCAATGTTTTTTTCATTGAAGAATGTTTTTATTTCATTCAAGCACAAAGCAAAACGTTGCAATACGTTACCTCTGGAAAGCCATCGCACTTTATTGTGCAGAAGTAGGTAAAAAAAACTGCCTATCTATTTCTTCAAGGAAATCTTTAAACTGGCGATGGTAGAGTGCTTTTGCCATGATGCTGTTAATAATCTTAATTACCAAGTTCATGATCTCAACTATTTCGGCCGGAAAAGTTTGGGCACAAAGCACTTCTTGATGAATTATGCAATGAAATGTTAGAATTTCGTGGTTTATTTTTTTTCTGAAGAATTGATGTTACCCCTCTATGGGGGGGGTATTCCCGTCATACTGCCTGCTCCATCAGTTGACATAGAAACGATTTTATTTATAAAGATTCCATTGTCTTCCAGGCATTTTTGCAAAGCATTTGCTTTATCCTCTCCACGAGTTTGCCCTGAGAACGGTAGCAATCCTAGCAGTTCTTCTTTCGGACCTTGGTACGATATATACCTGACGAAAAGGGTAGCTTGTGCCGTGTCTTTTATGTCGCAAGACTCATCTATAGCAAGTGATAAGGCAGAAGCCAGTAGAATGTCTTCCACTTGCATATGTGTTACATTTGAAGACATTTTAGAAGTTCTATCTTGTACTGCTTTAGCAGTTAATGGCAAATCTTCGGGGTTTTTTCATGATTTCTGCATTGTTTTTGAAATAACGAAACAGTTCTTCAGATACACCTATAAAACAATCTTTGACGTACTCACCATCTGAGATCTCATCATCTAGACGTGTTGTCTAGACTCTAGACGGTGGCTGTTTGGGTGAGACGGAAATGGAATGCAATTGGCTGAAAGACAACATGGTCACGGATTCTCATCTCTAAGAACAAAACAATAGTTCAAATTTATCTCATTACGGTCATGTTAAGCGTAGATTTTTAATTAACAATTATGAAAGTATAGGCTATTAAGAAATTAGGTACTTAAAAATATATTTTCTTATTTTTTAAGGGTTTTGATGATATGAGAGAGAGAGAGAGATAAAGTATTATTTTTTTCGTATGGAACTGGAGAGCCGCAATTTTACATCAAAAGAGCCACATGCGGCTCGCGAGCCGCAGGTTGCCGACCCCTGCTCTAGTACAAGGTTAATTAAAATTACCTTACATCGTTTTTTTTTTGTTTTTTTGCGCCAGGGCCATCTTGGCCAAGCTGTGCTAAACACAAAACAAACTATGTCTCCTAATGGACATACACAAGGAAAGCTTTACTAACACAGAAAAGGAATATACACCCACAATAAGTTACAAGAATCGAATCTACACAACACACGTGTTAGAGCCGCGGGTAAACATCAGTATTTTGAACCTTATGCCTCAAAAGTCCAAACCAAATCCTGCGTAATGACGCTATTTGTAAAAGGTTAGCCTTGCCATATTTCATTAACATAACTTAATTATTGAGCTACACGATGTTTGGCAATTTAAGAGCTTAATTATGGTTCGCCCTGTAGCGTCATCGTTCCCCTTCGAAATTTGGAACCTGAAATTCCTACCTATCACGATAAATCCTTCTGAGCGGAAGTGTTTGGAGCGTTTACGACCGGATAGAATTTAGGGGTGTCCAGCAGCCCCCTTTTTTTGGTAACTGTCCCCGTCCCTGTTGAGCGAGTGACTGGAAGAGAGCGGTGACCTTCATTCCTAGCCTCTCTATAGGGATATCCGATGAACTTTTGAAAGTGTGGCAGAGTTCGTCTGCTCGGATAGAATTGCGGGACTGAAACCATTAAAATTTTTTTTTTAAATAGCCCTTTAATCTACATTGAGTTTGACCATAGTTAAGTTCTGTAAATTTAATCTAATCGAATGCGTTGTTTGTTTCTAAGACATTTCTATGCCTATATTCACAACATTACACATCGTCCCCTAAATCTACAGTTGTACCACATTAAAGGACCCCAGCGACGTATTCAGTTGACCGGTTCTTCATGAAATTCCATGTATCCTAAGCACTTATTCCGCAGCTGTATATTATCTAAATGCGAAGATTTAACTTTTTTCAGCATAGAAAACAGGAAAAAAACAAACCATTTCAGGAAGCGAAATTCAGGGGCTCCTCCTCCAGACCTTAGTACCGATGACCCCTTCCCTCATATTAACTCACCGACAAATGGTCGACTCAATTTTGACTCCACGTCACCTGTAACATCTCGCTGGCATTACTCGGAGAAAATACTCAGTTTCAGTACATGTTAAATTGTTTCGAACTTACCGAACCTTGCCTACTTACTAAGGGAACTCGCCGACAAATTGATACAATTGTACATCTTGACTCAATTTTGACCCCACGCAAACTCTAACCGAACCATCTTGCTGACATTTCTCGGCGAAAATAGTCTCTTTCAGAACATGTTAATTTGTTTCTACTTACCGGATATTGCCTACTTACAAAGGGAACTCACCGACAAATTGATACAATTGTACTTCTTGACTCAATTTTGACCCCACGCAACCTCTAACCGAACCATCTTGCTGGCATTTCTTTGGTAAAAATCTGTTTCAGTGCATGTTAAATTGTTTCTACAAACCGGACCCAATGTGAACTCACCGACAAGTGGATTCTTAATTACACATCTCGACTCAATTTTTACCCCCAAAACCTCGAACGAAGCCATCTTGCTAGAATTTCTGTGAAAGAAAATGGCCTGTTTTCAATGCTCTTTAATTTGTTTCTGCTTATTTAAACTTTGCATGTGGGTTGCTGTTAAATCCGCCAATTCCTCAAGGACCACTGACCTCGTAATCCATTTTCTAATATTACCAAGAACGACCTATTAAAGTGCGTTTCCCCACGCTTTGCATACATGCGCGTCTCTGAACAATATCGAATCCTTCAATCGGATGAAATCGGCAAGTGGTTGCACACCCACATGCTGCACCTCCGGGTATGAGGTCGTAGAGGCCAACCTTGAGTGGAAAGGGTTTGGAAATAAGCTCATCTCTCACTCTCCTGACGTCATACGGCAGAGACCACCGCGAGAGAGCTCTATTGTTTACTTCCTGTCCATGCGTGGGCAGGATGACGGTTCTCGATGTGTACGGGGTCGCATTTAACTCGACTTATTTATTTGAAAGGAATTTTGAAATGCGGATTGAATTCTTTCTCAGTGATAAGCGTACCGTTTGTTGGCATTTTTATAGAAAAGTCATGTTTCTGAATTGCCATCGGGGAACCTCCACAAATTTTTATCTTGCGCTTTTCACCTGTCGACTCTTTATTTGCACATCGGTGCTCCAAGGCCCGTTGCACACGTCCGGTTTTTCAACGTGCGGCGCCGCTGCCGCAACGCAAGTGCTGTCTGAGATACATTAGATCCAATGGAGCAGTGCACACATTTTCCGGCACCGCACGTCCAAATTGCGTGCAATTTGTACCGCAGTTCCTCACGGCGCCGCACACGCTTCTCCTGTCTAACGTACCTTGTTTTCATAAATAAATGGAATATAAATAATAATTAATAAATGGTTGTATACAGTAACGTCTATTTTGTTTCAAAATATACTTTTTTACACAAAGTAAGCGAAATAAACACATTTTCTTCGATAGAATATTTATCGCAAATAGTGCGAAATGAGTACTTGCGTCATTTCACGGTTAGGCCCGGTGCACACATCCGGTTTTTCTACGCGCGGCACTGAAGCCCAACTATCATACATAACCGTGAATGACGCCCAAACTCACTTCGCGCCATTTGTAATAAATATTTATCGAAGAAAACGTGTTTTTTCGCTTACTTGGTGTAAAAAAAAGTACATTTTGAAACAAAATAGACGTTAGTGGATACAACCATTTATTAATTATTATTTATATTCAATTTATTTATGAAGACAAGGTACGTTAGACAGGAGAAGCGTGTGCGGCGCCGTGTGGAACTGCGGTACAAATTGCACGCAATTTGGACGTGCGTCGCCCCTGTGGCGCTGGAGGCATGTGTTCACTGCTCCATTGGGTCTAATGTATCTCTGACCGCACTTACGTTACGGCAGCGGCGCCGCACGTTAAAAAACCGGATGTGTGCATAGTTGGGCTTCGGTTCCGCACATTGAAAAATCGGATGTGTGCATCGGGCCTTATGATATGGATCCCAGACCGTCGTCAATCCCGTTGTGTTGTTCTAGCACGACGTAAATTAAAAATTACCAAATTTCCATGGATATTTTCTTTTGTTATTAATCCCGGACCCTGCCGACCAACCGGTATAGTGGTTAAGGTGTTAGCCTCTAGATCGGAAGGTTCCTGGTTCGAATCCGGGTCCGGGCATGGATGTTTGTAAGCGTATGGTGTAGAGGCGGCTGGTGCACCTTAAATCTGTCGTGGCCGAAAGTCCTCACGTTGGGTTGGCGTGGAAGTTTGGAGAGTGGGGTGCCAGCTCAGGTGTTGCTTCGTCATCTGACCGTGGTTCAAAATTACGAGGTGTTGTCCTCGGATCTTTCCCTTAAAAGGACTGATCCCGGACCGTCGTCAATAGCCCGTTGTGTTGCTCTAGTACGACGTTAACTAAAATTACCATTACCATTAATCCCGGACCATCGCCGCCGACCAACCGGTATAGTGGTTAAGGTGTTAGCCTCTAGATCGGAAGGTTCCTGGTTCGAATCCGGGTACGGGCATGGATGTTTGTAAGCGTATGGAGTAGAGGCGGCTGGTGCACCTTAAATCTGTCGTGGCCGAAAGTCCTCACGTTGGGTTGGCGTGGAAGTTTGGAGAGTGGGGTGCCAGCTCAGGTGTTGCTTCGTCATCTGACCGTGGTTCAAAATTACGAGGTGTTGTCTTCGGATCTTTCCCTTAAGGGACTGATCCCGGACCGTCGTCAATAGCCCGTTGTGTTGCTCTAGTACGACGTTAACTAAAATTACCATTACCCGGACCATCGCCAATAGCCCGCTGTGTTGCTTGAGTGCGATGTTAGTTAACTACCTACCATCCGCCGCACTCCATCTTTGAGTTGTAGGTGGCTTAGGTTTGTTTCTGTAAGGTTCAATTCTTCCCCAGATGTATTCCTCTCTTCTGTGTCTGTAAAACCTTCCTGGTGTGTGTATTTCCCGTCTGCCTTGTGTTTGGGGCAGCTTAGCCAAATATGGCCAAAAAACATTGATTCCCGATGTTTTTTTTTTTTTGCTTTTGTCTTTTCGATGTCAATAAACTTTCCTTCTGTGTGCTCAATACTTGATGTTGCCTTAATTGTGTTGGGTGCATCTTATCCTAATATAGCTCTTGCGCTGGAATAACACAACCAACTGAAACATTCAACGTGTGATTTGTGCGCATTTTTATTTTTTTCTTTGACAGGACACATTTATTATTTTAAAAGGAAAAATCGATTTACAAATTTTTGAATCTAGGAAACAGATTAGACTTCATTTCCAGGAGGATCCCGTGACATTACTACTATGATACCGGACTCACTTATATGACGGGCAGCCCAGGTTACTGTATGGTCTATTAGTGTATGGTCTATTGATGTGTCCCAAATATCCAATATTAACTTTTATTTAAATGAAAAATTATTATTATTACGACTACCTCTGAAAAATCTCCGTATTTCCAAAGGAAATGCGAATGTGTTCGGTGATTATTTATGTTCAACAATTTGAAGTCTAGGGATTCGATAGCAATTTAGATACTTAATTCAAAACGCTGCTCTGAGTTTGTTTCCCCAGTGAAAGTCGATCACCTCAGTATGACAACATTTAAAAGCGATTATTGAAAATTTGTAGTTTCATAAACGTGAAGTAATTCCTCATTAATCACAAAATTTGTTTAAAAGTTTCAAAATTAGTGATCATGTTGCATCAAAGGTTTTCAAACTGTCTCGACTGTCTGAAAACGCGGCATATTGCCAAGGGAGCTCCGAAATTTTGACTGTGCGCTCATAAACTCAGGCGGTGTGATAAGGTATTTCGTGTTGTAAAATAAGGAAACATCGTAAATCCTTTGCTCTTGGGTGGCCAAATGTGACCCATGCGCAATAAAAGTCAACCAACCAATCTGCTGTTGTGAAACTGGATGTTACTGATATCGACTAAAGTTGTGGTAGAGATCACTGACGGGATAATCGGAGTGTTGATTCTTGGTATATAATTTATTTCAAATTGGTTTGCTATTATAACATTTAAAAACCGAATGCATGTATTCGAAGTTCGAAATGGTGGAATTAATTTAAAATATTAAATTAAATGAGATTAATAAAATACCAAATTAAAATGCAATTTTTATACAAAGGTACAGCAGTTATTAAAGTTAAGGGGAAATGAATCGGAGGCTTCAAATGCCTCAAATATGCACTGGGGATACACCACTGAAATTAAAGAAACCATACTTCGTAAAAGACCTGGAATTTAAAATGGATGGATTACAAGTATGGGCCATATCTACGCAATCGGTATTTTTCAGAATGGAAAAACTGCCTTGTTCATGGAAATTAGGGTCGTTGTAGCCCATATGGCAGAGTCGCAGATTAGCACTGGAGGTTTCAAGTTTGAAACTCGATCCAACTAGAGACCGTAGTATAAGTGGGGGTTGGTGCGTGAAATCTGTCGTGGCTTCAAATATCCTCACGTTGGCGTGGTGTGGAAGTTTGGAGAGTAGGGTGGAAGATCAGGTGTTTACCTCTACATTTCAACCTTGGTTTAGAATTACGAGGTGTTTATTGTCCTATCCCTTCAGGTTGGATGCCGGATGCATATTACCAACCTTTCCTTAATGCGCATCCCGAATCACAGCCAATAGCACTTTATGTCGCTCCAGTTCGATGTATATTCAATTTGCATGCCTTGAAAGTTGTTTTCCCCTTCAACCCGTGCTCTACTTTTTATTTATTTTGTAGATTTTGCGTAGTACCTTATATGACACTCTGCTCTGCCCACATTAGCAAGAATTTGCGTCGTGGATGAAGGTTCATTCAGCAGAAAAGTTAAATATAAAACAATGGCGATTTATTTGATAAAATTTGTTGCATCTAGTCTAATGATTCGATCTTTCGGACGAAAACTCGCATGGCAGTTACTCCCACCTGTGATCTATTTATGATCAGTTATAAGTATTTCAGACGAAAATAAAAATGTCTGATTGTATTTTCTAGATAATTTTCTATTCACATTTAAGGTTATATTTAGTCTCACATTCATGCGGATAAAAATCGCCAACTTTTCTTTGTATTTTGATGTTAAGATTTTTTATGTTCTTATTTTATTTGGCATTGAACAGCTCAACTGAAACTCACCCGCGAGTAAAGAGTATTTATTGTTCGTAGAATTGATTGAGTTTAGTATAAGCAGCCTTCATTTTCCTTTGTTTTCGTCGAAGCAATACAAAGTATTTTGAAAATCAATCTTGTAAACATATCTTCGCCAAAACAAAACTTCTCTTTCGAGCTTCAATTGCCTGTTGTGTTGCCTTGTTAGACCTTGATTAAAATACCTCACTACCTTTTGAGTTTAATAGGGTTGGATGTCATCTGACCGTGCTACAAAATTACAAGGCGTTGTCCTCGGATCATTCCCTTAGAGGATTGATCCCGGACCGTCATCAATAGCCCATTGTGTTGCTCTAGTATGACGTTAATTAAAAATTACCACATGGTTAGATATTTGTTTTAATATGCTCGCAATCAGGGTTTGGTTTTTCTTGATCGGAGGCTTCGACCTGCGTTTTCAGACAGAATATCCATATGTATATATGGTGATCGCTGGGCAGCCACAACTGACGATAGTTCGCTATTTTACAACCTTGGCGAGTAGGGGTATTTTTTAAAGCAAAACCTCCTCAAGGTCTACACGTTCAATCTGTCGTAGTCTCTAATGCCATCACGTTCGCTTGGAAGTTTAGAGAGGGGTCCCAGCTCAAGTGTTGACCTCGTCATCTGACCACGGTTCAAAATTATGTGTTGTCTTTTGGATCTTGTTGCGCTACTCCGTTGAGACCTTAACAGTTTCGCTGCCGGTTACGTTAGGATGTGTTGATAGTTATTGCCCCCCCCCCCTAGAAGCCGACTTATTTTTGACACAAATATGATTGAAAAGTGAGCCAATACCAGAATAGATCGGCGAAAACTCCGTCAAAAAATTTGCAATTTCATAATCTGTTAAAGGCTTATTAGATTGCATTTTTCTTTTTGGGACGTGAAGGCCCTGCAGAACTATCGTCTGTACAACTCATATTACAATATTTTATAACTAATAAAGCTATAAATTCGAACCCGCATACCTTTACAACTAGCTTCTTTCCGCTACTCCACGCCAACACCTAACATATAATGCCAATTGAAGCTGAGAATAAATGTTGAGGCGCAGCTCTTCCCGCGCGAACACGTGACTACCTACTTACATCACTCATCACCACGCGCTGCCGCGTCATTGGCTCTTTAGCGTTGACGCCACATCACACGCTTGCGCGAGATTGGCAGTGAACGTGTTAATTTACTACCTACTTATGATGGCATGAATTGTGCCCTGTTATGGCCTTCACTTGTCAGTGTTATGTTTCAAATGCCGTTGAATACTTGGTACTTAAAACGGGCTATAAAACCAAAGCGTTTTTAACGGTAATTTTTACTCAGTAAGAGGAGGTCGTCGTGGCTCAGTAGATACGCACAGTCTCGGAGTGTAGATAGCACAGGTTCGATACCTGTGAGGCTCGTTCCTCTCTGGGTGTATTTCATCTGTGTTATTAAAACCTTCATTGTATGTAAATCTATTGTGTAATATGTTTTGCGCCTGACGCAGGATGGCCAAATATGGCCCTTGCGCTATAAAACCCTAAAATCCACCAGTCAATCTACACAGTAAAATGCCTGGATTTCTTAGATCTCTGCGTTCTGCACCTCGGGTTGCCAACCTATCCAAAGCCAATAACTATATGTCAGTCTGTTCGGAGAGGGACCATCGTGAAGAAATGGTATTAGTTGTCTTTCAATTCTATTATACTGTATTTGAATTTTATTTTCAAAATTAAGGCTGGAGACGAACACATATTTTTATATTCGACTTTCTTAAAATAGAATTCGGAACACTCTCGGTTCTGTACAACTAAACACGAACAGTATCTCTATTTTGTATACGACCAGTACCATTTTTATTTTTTAATAGTTTCAATGCAACAAGAGTTATTATTATTACTATGTATCGTATAATAATAATAATAAAAAACTTAAAAATAACTTAATATTTTTTACATATTTTTGTACGCGAAAAAAAAAATTCCTTGGAAAACTAGATTTGGTGTGTCAAGTAATTTCTCAGTGGAGAATATTGTGAAATTACACACACGTTATTTCTACTCGAATTTGCTTTTGACAATAGTGAAAGAAGATAAAAATTACATCACTCTCTACGGTCGTCACATGATAGTTTATTCAAGGTTCCACACAGGAGCACCCCCTGATTTCTTTAAAAATAAACCCTGCTGATCTTCGGCGTTCTATTTCCACGGAAACCGAATAATCCAGTGGGCCTGGTAACTTCAACCGTCGCTATTGGTGTCGTACGAGCGCGTGTCTTCCCATCCAGCTCGAATTTCAGTTGTGCCAGGAAATACGAATCCGCACCGGAAATCCGGGAAGGGAGTGACGAGAAACCTCAGAAGTTTCCGCAAAACAGAACGAAAGCACGATTTTTTCAACCCGAATCGGAGGAAAAACGGTAATAGTGTGTCAAGAATTTTGTCACCCCCCTTTCCGTTTCGGTAGTATTGGTCTGGTCTTGTTTCAGGTTGAGAAAATACTGAGGGAACCGTGCGAACCAATTTGCAGCATCGAAACCAGCAGCGTTGCATTCAGTCGAAGTGAAAGTCGCCTTGTAAAGCCGCGTTGACACCAGAGTTGTAAACACTTGTTAACGACGAATGTCGATGACATTTCGAAAAACGGCACTAATTTTGTCGTCGACATTGGCGTATCTGCAACACTAATTTTGTTTTCAACCAGGAGTTCGTATCAAAGGACTTCAACATTTGTCGTCGACCAAAGTTGCAGTGCATTTTCACGCTACCCTCTCTGCTATCAAATCTACCTTCGTTTCTATCAAAGCCTCACAAACCTCTTGTACTATGATATTGTACTTTTAGATATTTTGAACAAGCAATGGGGCTCCGCCCCCTGTTCGCTTACGCTCGTCAACCTCCGTTTTGAAACTTTTGATCGAATTTATTTATAAGTCGAATTTATTTATTAAGTAATTTCAAAAATAATTGTACCGTAAGAAAGAGTACATTCTGAGGTTTTCTGCGATATTTTCAAAATTAGAAACTAATAGTAATATGGTAACTCACTTCAACAGTACCGAGATCTCACTTTTAACGATAATCTTGCCCAGAACCTCCGGGGTGCCCTTTGTTTCGACAAATTTACGCAAGCTGCTATTGCAAGCACGACATCCTCCACTCTCGATATATTGACGAATGAAGTGATCGACTACTGATCCAACTGACAGAACTGTTACAGGCTACTATTCAAGAAGTTTGAAGCAGATTTCATCACAATAGCATATTTAAGTTTTGAAATTTACTAGAAGTGCAACACTTAAAGAATGCACAAAATATTTTGCAAACACAGATAAGCAATTTTGTTTTGAGATTTTATGTACTCGTATTTGAACAATTTCCTACAACAGTGTATTTCAAGTGAAAAGAGCTCGACAACTTCTGATTTCTAAACAGGCACTTGGTAGATAATTGAATTAACGCACTGTAGCAACACAGAGGACTAGTGGTGACGGTCCGAAAACAACCCCGAAGGGAAAAAACGAGAATTTTGAACAACGGTTCGATAACATGGTCTACACTTGAGCTGGCACCTCCCTTCCCCCTCTTCAAACTTCCATACCACGACCACGTGAGAACTGTGCACCAGTTCCACTTTTTGGTTCGGATAGAATTTCAACTCACATCCTTCGGTTGATAATCTGCGATTATACCTACTGGTCAACAACGGCCCGATTTCTAAAGAAAAAACGCTGCTAATAACGAATAACTTTGTAAAGTTTTGTTTTCTGTTTTAAGCACCTAAGTCGATAGTTTTTCGTTGATGAGACAGAATCATAGGAAACGTCGTATTTGACACGTTATTGTTCTTGATCTAAAATTTCTTTTGTGTTTAAAACTGAAGACTGGGTGATTATTTGGTTGGTGGTTTTATGGCACAGGACTTTCAATACCAAGTAATAGACACATCCACAATGAAAGTTTTACTGAACCAGAGGAAAGCAATCCAGTCAGGGAGGAATACACCTGACAGGAATCGAACCTGTACCATCTACAACTCGAAGATTGATAGAGCAGTAGACATATACACTGAGCCTTCACGGCTCGTGTGAGTAATGATCAATTGGCATTGGAAAAATTCAGAGTCAAAAAGTTATCAAGCATATTATACCCAGAGCATCATGAAACACCCGAAACTCGCAATATTAAAATGTATGAACTAACCAAGCGCATAATTCTAAACAGCAAAATAATCAGCAACTAAACGAAGATATGCGTAATCCAAGACATACATTAAATTAACCGACATCATCGGAAAACTGAAAGAGTTGATAGCGCAGTGTGTATAATCATTGAGACACTACGACCCTGAATACTGGATGACTTCTATCTCAAATTTCGCAGAATTCGTGAAATCCGCTAAAGCAGAGGATTTTCTTTCCCGAAAAGAAAACAAATCTCGTTATTTATGTTGAAAACCATTCCTTTCGATCGCTGTAAAAATTAAAAGCCAAAAAAGACCTCGAATCTAAAAGTGCGGGCGGTAGAAAATATGTATGTTATTCCCGCGTGTCTCCATCACTCATACCATCGAAATCGGAGAAGTAGAAGCACAGTTGGATTGGATATGCCTTTCTCCGACAAACTTTTCTCCTTTGAAGTTTCCCCTTCAGGTTATTTTTTCCCTCATCATCCGAGGACAAGGCTAAAAAAATAGCCTCTCCCCGAGAGAGGTTGAAAAAAAATCTGCCCGAATGAAAAGCAAAGTTAAATGAACCGGGTGAATAGTTCCTTAAAAGCTCAAACTAAAAAAAAGAAGAACCGAGCTGAAAGAAGCGGAAAAAATTAAGTCTCTTGGAAAATGGTTCTCCTGCCGTATATACCCGGGAAGTGGTAGTAGCAGCGCTTCTTGGGAGTAGTACCATCATAAAAAGTCATTTCTCTTTTGGCAGAAAGGATAATGATGAAACTTAATGGTTTGCATCGGAATCGATGTGGAGAAGTTGAGTGTGTAAAGGACTCCATTTTCAGATTCCCCAGTCGTCCTGGGAATTCCCGGTGGATCGCCTAATCATTGAGCATGAAAACGTGGCTGAGGTACTCGAGAAAGGAAGTACTCGTCTTCTTCGTGTTGCTTTGATGAAAACATTTTTGTTCCCTTTGGCAACTCCCGTCTTCCAGCATTTGTTGGAAGTGGATTAATTTCACGCCTAATCGGTTTGATAGCAAGGTGTTTAACCTGTAAGGGACTCTGCACGAACGGAATCCGATTCCATCTGAATCGAGTAGAAACGGCCTTTTCGAAGATTTAGGTTGGTAGGTATCTTCGTCAGTACGTCGACTGGAGCAACGCTACTGGCTATTGGCGACAGTCTTGGATCAAATTCCAAGGGAGAAATCCGAGAAGGACAACACGTAATTCTGAACCACTGTCGGATGACGAGGTCACACCTGAGCAATGAAGATTCGGGAAAGCCGTTTCCATAAGAAAAAGTGGCCACGGTAGTCCGGTTGCATATTAACAACCTTTACCTGGAATATAAGACATGGGGAAATTTTAAGCCCACTGATTCGTTGGTTTCAAACTGTCGACTATGACGTCACTACGTGACATCATCATTAATGGCTATGCTTCACGTGGACTCTGTCATTACTCGGTAGTTTCTACTTGAACTGAAAGCCGATGGCAAAACCTCTGCAACATAAATAACGAATCGATACAACATATCCCCAGTAATAACGAAAAACTCCCCTGTTTCCGTCTTCTAGTCTGTTCAAGGTCCCAAGTGTCCTTTAAAGTTCGAAAATGGATTATTTTTTAGTTATACGTGTAGAATCTATACTGGAATTAAAACTAAACACAAAACATTACGATCAAATTACGAGTACATGGCACAAGCCGTTGAACTGTCGCTTGGTAATCATCTAAAAGCTATCGCTTTCTTTTTTATTAGTATTCTATTTTCGGTCGAAGCAGTTTCAACTTTTTTTTTCGCAAACGTTGCAAGTAAATAGTGATACTTTTCACACATGCGGAGTGCGCACTATGGGTGAGTGACGTCATAGATCTCGGAGAGATATAGCAACGAATCAGCGTGCTTAAAATTTCCACATGTCTTCTATTCCAGATAAAGGTTGGTAATATGCAGTCCGGTTGGAAACAACCGGAGGGTTGCAAGTTCAGAACTCAACAAAAGACCGTGGGGGCTCCTACATGTTAAATCTGTCGTGGCCTGAAATGTCTTCACGTTGGCCTGGTGGGGAAGTTTGGAGGGGTGGGGTGAGGGGTTCCAGCTTAGGTACAACCTCTTCATTTGACTGTCGTTTAAAATTTGTCTTTCCCTTGTGGTTTAGTCTCGGACCGTTACCAAGAGTCCCAGTGTGACGTTAATTATTACCATTAACATGAAATTTTCGAGTTTCCTGATGCTATCTTTGGTTGTTGAACTGATACTTTCCGTCAAGCTAATTGTAAACGACTCCAGTGCAACGTTTATTAAAATACTTAGCTACCTTCTCTTGAAAATCGGCATTCCCACTAAGAATCAAGTTTCGTGGCTTTATCATAAACATGAAATAGGCATAAAACATGAAATGGTGACTCGAAATATGCATTTAAGTGAAGAAACACGTCACATGGTCAAGCCTCCAACAAATCAACGGATATCCACATGCCGTCCACGGTCTTTGTATCTCTGATTTAGATTGATTCAGATTGACCCGGATTCTGTTGTGTGTGAAGGACCCCTAGTGAGATTTGAATTTATGTCACAAAATGACAGACATGGAGTCAAAATGACTCCATTGAAAAAAAATATCCATCTTGTCTTTTTTACCAGTCTTCAAAACTAGTGTGAAATTTAACTCCATAATAGGTCAGAAAAGCTATCGCATTTTAAACCTTAAATCCCTTATTGAATACCTACTTCATTAGACAAGGTGTGTCACATTCTGCGACTGAATTTTAACATTCAAAACGAGGAGGCAGAAGGGTTTAAACATTTTTAATAACCTTTTTTGCTTGGTATGTTCCTGTACTGATTTTTTTACCAAACGTAGGCGAAGCTGATTGATTTTAATCTGACTTAATGAACCCATTTGAATTAATTATATATTATTTAGACTTCCATTCTGATTTGGGGCCATTTCTGTAACGTATTTAATCTTGCATTTGGGGAAGTTCGTTTTGGATTTTGGACCCAAAAACCCTATTAACCATTTTGGGCCATGGCGACGTCTTTTCGAAGTATCATTGATCTTTATAAACTATTATTAAAACATTAACCGTCTGAATCTGCTTCAATCAGCTTGTTTCCTTTGAACAAAATGCCACGTTTGCTAAGCTATCGGAGAAAATGTCGACTTATTAATAACTATTGGTCAGAATCCCTTTTTTTGCATTAAAAATATCGAGATCGATAGCTGCATAGGCTGGTATCGATAAATGCATCCAATTTAGAGTGCGGATTATCGATTGTCATTACCTCAATGAAAAGCGATAATTATTTATTTTGGGTGTTAGCGAAATAAAGGCTGTATTGAACGTTAAGGAACCAATAGGGCCAACAAACTGAGGAACATCAGCATGTATTTAAAGATATGATGATGCTAAATTTGAAGCGAATGCTTTTCTTATTTCAAATTGTAATTAAAAGTTAGTTCCAAAAAAAAGTGGAGAGATTGACTGATGTGTCGAGGTTTAGTTTAACATCCGATTCTAAGCGTTTTTACATCTGGAGGGAGTCAGGAACGCGAAACCTTCCTTCGAACATTATGGAATGTGACTGTTTTAATAGTGCAGGTGTGATGGTGTGGGGTGGAGTGGGGATCGATGGACGTACGCCCTTACACGACTCCCACAGAGGATCTGACAGTCCAGAGATAACGGGATGAGGTGTTAGAACGTTATGTAAGACTTTTCAGAGGTGCATATGGATCTGATTTTTTATTTATGGACGATAATACTCATCCACATCGAGCAAATATCGTAGACGGAATACATTGAAAATGAAGCCATTGAGCGAATACCGTGTTCAGTAAAATCTCCGGATCTAAACCTGATAGAGAACTTATGGGACTACCTTGGTAAAGCAGTTGCACGGAGACATCTTCCTCCTAGAGATGATATAAATGCTCTGAAAACCGCATTTCTGGATTAATCGGAATTTAATTCCCTAAACTGGTTAACAACATTATTACCAGCATGAAATAACGTTGTGATGTATATATGCAGGACGGGCGATCACATTCCATATTAAATTCACAAGCCTTAATTTTTTTTGAGTTGGGCTGTTCATTTTATTCTGAACTCTCCTTGTCGCATATTATTGCCATTTTTATGGTTGCTACAGTTTTATATCATATGTAGTGTTCTTTAATTTTTTCCTTTGTATTTATGTGTTATGCTATTATGTCTTATTCCAGACAAATTCATAAAAGTATAGTTCACAGTTTCTGAGAAACCCGTGACTCTATGCATAAAAATAAAATTTTGAACACCAGTGTAGTTCAAAGACAAAGCATTGCGTTGGAGTAAATGTGTTTAAAATATATTAAATTACTCAGTAGCTATAAGTAATACTTCATCCTGTTTAATTTATATTTTTAAACAGTTGTATGAATAAGTCTATGCTAAAAAGAAAGTTCATTCAATTTCATGGTTCAGCAATCGTATGTCCATTAAACAAAATATTAGCCTACGCTTTTTATTAGATTATCAACGAATACGTGAAAACATTACGTAATATTAAAAGAATAACCTTTAAAAATGTCATTGAAATAACAATACACAAGAACCATTATTTTCTTCGGGTTGTTTCAAAAAATGTGGAGGTCAGTGTAATAAATAAGATGCTAGACTATTAAGAATCTATTTGTGAATTCAAGGTTTTTAATTTATCTCGATCTCTTCCTTTATTTCTGATGACAACATCTGAATTAGAGAAAGCTTGTACAGAGAGTTGTGACGTATTCGCATTCAATCAAAATCCGGGTTACGTGATACGATTTATAAGCTGATGTAATTTGCCACGCCTATCTCAACAAAGCCGTTAGTATTCATCCTAGGCCTTTTGTTATGTTAAACTGCATCCCGTGATTCGCTGTCGTTGCAGTGTGAGGGCTCTGTTCCATTCAATCCGTATGAAACAGACGTGTTAATCCGTGGTCGAGACTGAAGTGCGACTCTCAGGGGTCGCATGCATATTGTAGACATGGAACAGAAACTCATTAAAGGAGGAAACAATTTTTTGGTTGTTCAGCTGTTTAAAAAATATTAGTTTTTAGGTTTAAAATTTTAAGCATTTTGATCGTGTTTTTCCTTTCTAACCAGATTACAGTATGACAGTATTTGTCGTCATCGTGTAAATAAGCATAACCAAAGGAAAAAAATCTCAAATTTCGATTATTTTTTTATAAATTGAAATAAATGTTTACACAATAATTATGTTCAAAATTATGTATTACTAGGGGGCCCGCCCCCTGCTCGTTAACGCTCGCCAACCCCCGGAGGATTGCTTCGCAATTCTCATTGGTTCGCTGCGCGAGCCTATGCTCGCTTCGCTCGCATCAATGAAGACACGTGTCCTAGCAGAAGGGATTGATTACAAAATATGATATTCCAAAAAAATATTTTTCAAATCTAAATTTGTTGTATTACATAAAAGATATATACAGTACCTCTGGAATCAGAATTTAAATGAAAACTTTGAGCAAATTTTTACTCGCAATGTGAGCGCTGCTTTGGAAATTGAATACCCAGCATGTTGTTTGTGTGTACATTTCCCCAGTACTTGAGCCACCCATACGCTTTTTGACTGAGTTTGTTGTCGAAAGGTTTAGTGCACGCGTCTTGTTGTACTATAATTGTTAGCCTCGAAAAGGACCGTTTTTTAAATAGCCCTGAAAAGATCCTCCGCTTTCTTAGATTTCTATTACAAACCGCAACAGCTCGTCTAAAATTCATTTTTTTTTCAATAAAATTTCATCCGATAACGCTATAGATTCAAATGAGGCGCGAGGCTCCTAGTAAACAAACAATCGCACAATGTTACCAAAACGCGGTAACAAATAACGTCTTTTTTGAGTGCCACGTAAGAGAAATATATATGTAGATTTATGGAGATATGTTGTGTACAAGTATTTTAAATAATTTTTTGAGAAATACCTGAAGTAAGGTCGGTTTTATGTTTTGTACTTCACTATCTAAAAAATGTGTATTTTTTCCATGAGAGGAACAGTTTTTCAAAGTCTCAAAGCAATTATAAAAACAAAATTGGTTTACAAGTGCAACGATGCCTTATAATATATTTTAACACAGGCATTTTTTCTATCTGTTCAGAAATAATAAATAATAATTAATCAATTTATGTATCCAGTAGCGTCTATTTTGTTTCAAAATAGACGTTACTGGATACAACCATTTATTAATTATTATTTATATTCCATTTATTTATGAAAAACAGCTACTTCAGAACGGAGACGCGTGTGCGGCGAGCTGCGGCGCCGTGGGGAACTGCGGTACAAATTGCACGCAAGTTGGACGTGCTTCGCCGCAACGGCGTCGGAGGCATATGTGCATTACTCCATTGAATCTAATGTATCTCAGACCGTTGCGGCATCGGCGCCGCACGTTGAAAAACAGGATGTGTGCACCGGGCATTAGTGTTCAGTGTGCTGGTTTCTAGATCGAAAAGGGCCTCTGTTAGAAGAGAATCGGATTGACAATCGGAGGGTTGAGAGTTCGAATCCAACCAAAGACCGTCGTGCGCATTGGAGGGAGGAGGCTGGTTTACGTTAAATCCGTCATGGCCTCCAATCTCCTCACTTTGGCGTGTTGTGGAAGTTTGGAGAGAGGTGCTTCTTCAGATGTGTGTCTCCTCATCATCTGACTGTGGTTTAAAATTACGTGGTGTTGTCTTCAGATCTTTCCTTTCGGGTTTGATAACGGACCGTCGCCAATAGCCTGCAGTGTTGCTCCAGTGTGACGTGAGTTAAAATACCTGGCTAACTAGATCGAAAGGTTCATTCCTGGTTCAAGTACGGGGTAAAGCATGTATATTTGTACGTCTGGAGTGAAAGTGTGAGGGATGCTCCTAAAATGTAAAGAATGTATTAGGGATGCGATATCGATGTCGATGTTTTTAAAACAAAATTAAAAACTAACCAAGTAGCATAATTTTCAAAATCGTAAATTGAACACACTTTTCGAACAAAGTGGCCAAGGGTGAAGAGTCTGGAAAGTAGGGATGCGACATCGATGTCGATGTTTTCAAAATATCGATGTTTTATAAAAACATTGTTGAATTTACCATCGATTTACTGGAGCCGATGTTAGTTTAACATCTATGTTATTACGTTGTCGTTGTTTTAGTTTTGAATGAAAAAAGCACCATACTAAAAATTAAGAAAAATAACCGTGCAACGAAGTATTTGTCAGTGATGGCGACGTTCTGTCCCATCAGAAAGAGTTTCTTCCCTAACTGGTGAAAAAAGAAGTCTGCTTAAGGTGACAAAGTTAACAAACTTTTTTTTTACAAACTGTAAATAAATGTGCTTTTTTACCTCCAATGGCGGGCACATATGAACTTAATCATTGGCCACTTCAAGGCCGGAAGTGATGTCCACTTGTGAAAGAGCACCCAGTGGGAGGACCATCATTGCCCCTAACAAAGGACAGCACAATTTACTTCCATGCCCTGACGCCGGATTCGAACCAGGAATCTTCCGATCCAGAGGCCAACACCTTAATCACTAGACTGGTTGGTCGGCTGAATAACAAATATTAAGGCCTATAATATTATAGGCCCCAATATATTTTTATTTACAGCAAATAAAAAAATCTAGCAATTATTGTTATGTGCCTATACCTAATTATACTTATAGTTGGTAGTATCTATGTCAAATTGTTGTAAATATGATTTTCTTTTATATTATTCAATTGAAAAATAAAATATGTGTTAATTCTTATTAATTTTTTACCTTGTATAAAGTAAAAATGTATAAAGTATAAGTAAATCCCCCCCCCATTCGAACATTAATGTTTGAGGCTGCAAAACCAGTTGTAAGAATTGAGGGGGGGTGGGGGGGATTTAAATACACTGATGTTAAAAACATCGATGGTTTTGGGGGATGTATTATTAACATCGATGTTTTAATTTCGAACATCGATGTTTTGCTGTCAATGTCACATCCCTAGTATGTATGTGGGATGTAAATTAACTACTTGGTGCTTCGATCTTCTCGAACTTCCATGGTGCCCCAGGAAACGCCAAATGGTTCCCCTTCTGTCCTTATAGTGTTCGCGTGGTATAGGAGAAGTACGAATTTCAGTGTCACGATGAATACTGTTCAATTAGCCAGACATGGGAAAACAATTTCATTACGTGTGTTGTGGGATACAAGCAACACAAGACGAGAATTTCGTGAAACTCAGAGGGTTGATGTATTTGGGGAGTTGATACTATATTGAATACCAAGAATTTAATTTGTTGAGCATGACAAGAACATAATTTAATTACTATAGAAAAGTGAAACACGATGATGGACGTTATTCTGCCATTTAAAATCACAGGTACATGTTGCAGGATTCAAGATGAATGGATTTGTAGCGTGAGATCAGTGAAACAGAATTACATCTGTTCAAGTCTGAGCAGATTTAATGGTAGTTCGTCTAGTCTCACGAAATTGTTAGATTTGTCCTTGTCTACATTTCAGTACATAGGAACAGTCATTCTGTCTGGCTATTTACAATTTATCCGACCACGTGCATTTCAGCATTCGTCATTTGAAATAGATTTAATTCTATAGCAATTTGAAGTTACCAATGTAGAGAGAGAGAGAGAGAGAGTAGCATAGTCAGGATTTTGTTTCGAGGGACAACCAGGTTTGAAATAGATTTTTAAACGAATTTCTCTCATCAACGGCCGTTGAAAGTCTTCACGTTGGGTTGGTGTGGATGTTTGGAGAGTGGGGTGCCAGCTCAGGTGTTGTATCATCAGACCGTGGTACAAAATTACGCGGTGTTTGTCCTCGGATCTTTTCCTTAGGGAACTGATCCCGGACAGTCGTTAATAGCCCGTTGTGTTGCTCTAGTACGACGCTAATTAAAAATTACCACTATCTCATCAACGGCCGACCAAAAAAATGTAACTCAAAATTACGTGGTGTTGTTCTCGGATGCTGACCAACCGGTATAGTGGTTAAGGCGTTAGCCTCTAGATCGTAAGGTTCCTGGTTCGAATCCAGGTCCGGGCGTGGATGTTTGTAAGCGTATGGTGTAGAGGTGGCTGGTGCACCTTAAATCTGTCGTGGTCGAAAGTCCTCACGTTGGGTTGGTATGGAAGTTTGGAGAGTGGGGTACCAGCTCAGGTGTTGCTTCGTCATCTGACCGTGGTTCAAAATTACGAGGTGTTGTCCTCGGATCTTTCACTTAAAGGATTGATCCCGTACCGTCGTCAATAGCTCGTTGTGTTGCTCTAGTACAACGTTAATTACAAATTACCATTTATAGTTGTTCTCGATTCTCTACCGGGATTGATCCCGGTCCGTCGTCAATAGCCCGTTGTGTTGCTACTGTATGACGTTAATTAAAATACCTACTCACCGAAAGAGGTCGCATGATTGGGAACCGTCACGGATTAGCAATCGGAGTGTTGCTAGTTCGAAATTAGGCCTAGTCACTGTCGTGTATGCGGGGCCGGTGCACGTTAATCTGTCGTGGCATCAAATGTTCTCACGTTGGCATGGTATGGATGTTTGGAGAGTGTTGTGTTAGCTGAGGTATTGATCTCGTCATCCGACAAGTTCAAAATTATTTCGTGTTGTCCTGGAATCTTTCCCTTAAGTCTTGATTCCGGTCCGTCACCAATAGCCCGTGTTGTTGCTTCGGTGCGACGTTAATTAACTACCATTGCAAAGAAATTTTCGAGTTCTTTTAAGGTTATTCTTGTTTTTGAACAATGAGACTTTCCGTCAAGTTTAATGTGGGGGACTGTAGTGTTTCTGCTGGAATGCGTTCAAGTGTTATATTTTGGACGTGACGTCACGTGGCTTATTTTTCGAACACAATTTCAGCACTTCCCATTAAAAAAGAAGAGAATTTCTGGGGATTTGGTTGATTTGGCAACATTCATTTTATTACATACAAAGGTAGCCAAAACCTCAATAAACAATTAATATTGAAGGTAATTCGATCATGCCATAGCGCCATTTGAATTTCTCGCTTTCCGTCCGGTTGTTAACATAGAAAAAACTTGTAAATAAATTTAACCCTCCAAATTGTTTTGGATAAGATAACAAGTTTTTCCAACATCCGATCATTGTCGCCAATTATGAGATAACTCGAACATCATGATATGGTCAGTTCCAAATATGACTTTTCAGCCACAAAGCCTAACCAAGCCAGCTAACTACCTTAGCGAAAACACTAAGCAATGATTATTATTTTACGAACTTACTTTTTAAGTAACAGTTATTTCTTTATAATTTTTTAGGAGTACGAATATATTTTTTACGAGTACATTTTCATTAAAAGCTTTTTCCCTTAAACTTAATTATACACGGCGATGTTTTGCTTCACATTTTTTTCAACGTCGGAAGTTTTTGCTATCCAGCTATCGACCAGAATAATTAGACGCTATCTAATAGCGAAATTAGCTAAAAAAAATATTTCCCTGCACTTAACTTTTAACTCACAAAAGAAACGTTGGAACAAATTCTTGAAAAGTACAAAATGTGAGAAAAAAAACACGCTAAGACTTGTTTTGTTACACCCGAGGTGAATGATATATTATAACCATCTCTCTCCTACCCATTAGTCTTGTTAAATCTCGGCACATGTAATCAGTCGTTGCTTGAACTTTAAAAAAAAATACTTTTTTCCATCTTTTTCAGTGATTGCCTTAAGCTATATTCCGTTCATATATCACGGACCGAAAGCAATCTTGGGAAAGCCTAGACGAGGGGGAGAAAAAAAAAAAAACCAATCGCGCATAATAAGTGTAAATTGAATAGAATATTTTAAAAGCGCATTCATTCTCACCTGTTCCGCACTTTCGTTGCTGCTAAAACAGCACTATAAAACTCGTTACTCCAGCGTTAAGTATGTCCCGAACTAAAGTGGTGACGAAAACGAAAAGAAAAAATATAGCGGAAATCCAATTTGCGCTATTATACACGCAGAATTCGGATAAAAAATTGTTTTAAAAAACCCGGCGTGTTTAATTAGTTGCTTTACTGTACTGACATGGTAATGCTTTTCTGTTATTTTTTCCTCCGTCGCGTTGAGCCTACCTTAATGTCTTCTTCGGGTTTTAATTATTCATGTATGAGTCTCGTTAAAGGGCAGAGCATTTTTAACGAACTCTTCCTGAGTTTGTAGCTTGATCAGCGTTAGGAAATTTTGTTTCAGTGTGGTGGGCTGCATATGTAATTTACTGTTTTTTACGCGCTTCCATTTTGCATACGCTGGAGTATTATGCAAGAACGATACATATGTGTCTCGAGGTCTTTAGACTAGGTTTGATGGCAGTGAACAAAAGAGGCGACTATGCTTTGGAAGGTTAAGTGCCCTGTCCTCTCGATGGTGTCGGTAAATTTAATGTATGTGTCTTGGATTACGTATATCTTCTCTTACGCTCGTTTAGTTGCTGATTATTTTGCTGTTTGAAATTATGCATGTTTGGTTAGCTCATGCACTTTAATATTGAAACATTCAAGTGCTTTATGATGATCAGGGTCTAATATGCTTCGTAACTTTTTTATTCTGATTTTTTTTTTCCAATGCCAATTGAACATTATTCACACGGGCCATCGTGGTTTAGTGAAAAAACCGAATGAGCTAGAAACCCTCGAGTTGTAGATTGTATTTTTAATTTTTGGCCACTATAGATGGGAGGCTTTTATAGTAGGGAATTAATAATGCAAACTCTGGAAGATTGGTTATCATGACTTGGATTGTTCACTGATAATTCCAGGGATTGTGTTTTGCCGTTTTTCCACTTCAAATGATCTGAGAGCATTTACCTCACTATGCGCGACCTTATAATTTTCCGAGCACTTTCAGATAGTTCATCGCTGCAGGATCAACTCTTAACGAAGCATGTTACGAAAATCGACTTTCCGGTCGTAAACTTGGAGAGATACGACCCAGCATTCTGACAGTTACGAGTAGTCCAGACATCTCAGCTTCCCTGAGAACTGTTGCCCTTTAACCCCAGAAGAGATCGGAGGTCATAAATTCGAACTCCTCCATCTTCAAAAACAGACCCTTAACTGTACCCCGACATTCTTTGCGGACTTGGTTCAAGGGTCATGCTCCAAGGCGAAAGAAGGACGCAAATAAAATGGCGCAAATCTGTTTTGTAACTGTTCTTTTTGCATCCTACGAATTTATTACATCCTGATACATAAGTCCAACGTATTAAAAACTATTTTATTATGTCTTGTATAAACCAGCGAAGCAATATATATAAAATTAACACAAGAAAAACAGCAAGAATAGAAGAGGAATCTCAAATTTTCTTCAAGATATGCTCAAGTCAAGAGAACCAATGAATTTCAAATTTTCCCAGATCTTTGAAGTTACACAAAACACAATAATTAATTTTCCGTTGTAATTTTCCGTGCATTTGTTAAGAGTTCTGATGGATTCAAATTCTGCTCATACCATCCGTTTCTTTGTTGATACGTTTACTTAGTATGCAAAATACCTAATTTTATTTTAAAGGGATCGATTGAACTGACCATTGGTTTATTCTTCTGATTCAAAAGATGACCAGACCTTTGTTTTGTGATTTAAATCGTCGTGTGATAGCAGGAACTCATAAACTGACATTTTTCAAAGACGCTAAATGTTTATTTTTATGATGAGAGATGTATAGCTACTTTAAAGATCAAAATGGGCTTGGAATTCTTATTTTTAATCTTTAAACTTTAGTCCGTTAAATATTTTCTGCTTTTAATCCGACGAAATAATAATTCAATTTAGATGGAACTACATTGGTGCGCTCTAGATGGCACGGCATTATAATCGGAAATGTGATTTATATCGCATTTCCGTTGCTTTCTCCAGATCGGTGAGAGCTGCTCAGATCAACAAACTGATAAGCTTCTTTTCTCCTCATTAGTTGTTTGGGAGCATTCTTCGAAACTTCGCTCTCATTGGTTTCTTTGGAACATAATGCGGAAATAGTTTTTTCTTGAAAGTTTAAAAGCTTAACCAAACTAGCTAAAAACTATTGTTGGAAATAAAAACTTGCGTTGGACATAAAAACTTTAAAAAAAAACTGACTAGAGATGAAAATAAATGTTATGAAAATGAGCTTATACTATTTCTGTGGAACACAAAAATGTCCACCACCATCCTAAAGTAAACAAGAGAAGAAACAAAAAATTCAAATTTTATTTTTGTACAATGTATAACGATCTTTTGCTTTTGTTTGTAAAGTTCCTAAGACTTTAATTCTGCCGTGAGGTTAGACATGACAGGACTAAATAAGCAAAGCGACTAATGGCAAAACTTCAAATATTGTTTATTTTGGTTCTGATAGTGGTGGTCACACAACGCTGCCAAAACGAGTTTTGGCTACCATTTTTCGACCTTGGCGACTTGGGGTTTCTTTTTAGTAAAATCCAAAAAATTCCCATTTTCCAAATTCCGGTAACGTTTTTTGAAAATTTACCTAAGGTTAAGGAAAACGCAGCCCCTTTTCTTCAAATTATTGCAGAGTGAAAAAATTTCAATTAGCATACTGTGATTCATTTTGTATCTGGTTCGGGATTAATCCCAGACCTTTATTCAACTTATTGCAGAGGGGAAAAATTTTAATTAGCATACACCGATTCATTTTGTATCTGGTTCGAAATTGATCCAGACCGTTGCCAATTGCCCATTATGTTGCTCCAGTGCGACGTTAATTAACTACCTACTTACCATTTTGTATCTTAGCAACTAAAATTGGACTTGAGACCTTTTTTTAAACTTTGGTACTATTTTCAAAGTGCTTTGACTGTACCAGTTCTATGAATATCTTGTTCCACTGAAATGGCAAAACACCATATTTATCATATTTTAACTCGCTTTATTGACACGCCTCTTTGAGATGTTCTTAACCCTCCAAGTGGTTTCGACGAAATATCCCATACGTCAAGATCTGACCAATCTTGCTGATGACATCAAGAAATTGCCGACTTTTAGGTGATGACGCGATCAAGATCTAGTTAGGTTTAATTCCAATGATGAGGAGATATCTTGTCCATCAAGATCTGTGGTAATGGTTTTGTAAGAGACGAAGTTCGTTGTCAAGACGACCACCAGGAAGTATAAGGACAAACGTATTCCCGTAACTTCCAGTTTCTAACATGGGTTGTTGGAGGTGTACTTTTCGATTATGATGTTAGGTTCCTTTCGAGCACTTGCGAACTCTTTCCCCCAATTCAGCAGTTGCGCTTGCGTTTCAAAATCCCAAACGAAACTGTTAAAACAGGCAATGATATGAAAAGTTTCGTCCGACACATGGAAAAAATTCGGTGTATTCTTCGGAAATACTTCCTGTGTAATTCAAAAACCCGGAAAAGAATTCCTTGTTTCATTTCTTGCTTAATGTTTTTTAAACATTTCGAGAAGAAAGGAGTACAGGAGGGGAAGGGAAGTCAGCCAATTACTGCATTAGATTCGCCGCAAATTACTTTTAACGGTACAGCGATTTGCTCAGGTCGGTATCTGCGAGAGGAAAAAAAAAATACGATTTCTTCTCCCTGTCCCCGTAACGACTTTTCTTCTAGGCTGTGATTTAAAACTTCCGTATAGATGTGCTTTAGTTTTAGAGAATTTTCTCTTCTTTTTAAATTGTTTAACTTTCTCATTTTCCTCGTCTTTTCTTTTCCCTACAACCGGTGGAACTTTTTCTACTTTTTTTCTTTTCTCCACGTGAGCCTTATTATACGCCCGGAGGCTGAATTAATGCTGGAAGTATCGTTTTCGGGTCCCTTTTAATCTTGCGCGACAAGTAAAGTAAAATAAGCTTTTGTTCTTGACTTTGGTAATGACTGCAAATGAGGCTTTCTTGTTGTCGCTCCTGATGTCCGAAGCCATTTTCTTGGCATCGATTGGAAAAAGGCACCGAAGGGTGAATGTGAGAGACTAGGCCATAGATATTCCTTTTTAACCCTCCGCTGGTGAAAGAATATGTTCCTGAACTCGCCAATTCTGATCAAGGACAGTTTGTCCTTCTTGACAGATATATCATCCTTAGAAAAAGTCATCAGATCTTGGACGAGATATTTCGTTGTAATACTTCGAGGTTTAACGTCCTGAGATACTCAGTGCAATAGACTATTAGTCGCAGTGCTGGCACTCTTCGGAGTCACCCCTTTACAAGTCATAAGTCAACGTCCTGAGATTTCCGTGTAGTGTTTCTGTGTTGGTTTTATATATACCCCACATCATATTTGATGAGTAACTAACCGAACCTATTGGTGGTACAGAATACAGTCTTTCATTCTTTAGAAATATAATAGTAGCCATTTCCTTGGGGAAAATAATTCTTTGGGCATATTCTATTGTTCTTTTAACTAGAAAATGATCCTTTGGTAATATTGGTTTATTCCATTGGTCATTTCCTTGGTACAAAATCTTTTGGAAAGATATGGGATCCTTTCCTTAGAATAGAATCTGTTGGAAATATTCTGTTGATCATTACCTTAGAACAGAATCTATTGGAAATATCCTGTTCATCATTTCCTTAGTTTAGAAAGATTATTGTTGGTCTCTCCCTTAGATTATCAAGTTATTTTACGTATTTGTACCCGGTGTCTTTCATCTTGGTAATGATGGTCTAGAAGTCGAGTAGTTTCCACTCTGGCACTCACTTTACTAAGCTCTGGGTTCGTATCCCTGTCTGGGCATGGATGCTCGCTTTGGTACGGATTCCACTTTAAGCCGTAAGTCCCGGTCTATTTAGCCGGTGTGTTGCAAATAATGATAATAAATCATGTTTTTTTTTTTTGTAAAAATTGTTATTTTAATGCAAAAACTAGGTAAATCGTAAAATATGCTTTTAGTTATACCTAAAATTGCTTTTCCTGTTACCTAAAAAAATAGAGTTTCTTTGTTATTGCATTCTGGAAACGAATTTGTTTAAATACGTATTGCAAAAAGAGCAGTGCTCACAGTTTGCAGTTTCAAAAATTCGCTATGTTGCCGTTTGGGAATTGAGTAGTTTCTTTATCTAAGCTTTACTCGGTCTGTTTATACTACTGCACACAGTGCATCACCAGTCAATCTGATCAAGGGAATACACAAGTCTAAACAAACAACTGTACGTATGCAATCTGTTGCTTGAAATCAACTCATGATTTAAAATCTCTCCCCATATTTGTATACGACAGGGCTGCCACAGGCGACTTTTTGGCACTATTTTTTAACCTTGGCGACAAGAGGAATCATTTTAAACAAAATCGTATTCTTTTCAAAATTTTGTCTACCTTTCAAAAATGTTGGCGTCTTTTTTTTTGAAAATCTACAAAGGTAAGGAAATTGGCTCCAAGCTGTTGCAACCTTAAAATCAAAACTTCTGAATCTGGTTGCTAGATTGTCCTGAAAACCTCAGGTCCTGTTCACATGAGGCATTTTTTAACCCGCGTTTTGGAGGTCAGCTATCCGTAAGCATTAAACTTTGTTATTTTATTCCGCTAATCAAGTTTCGATCTTTGCGATCGTTGAAGATAGAATGAAAATTTCAACGGATTTCAAATCAGCGTAAAATTTTACACCAGATCGATACCCAAAATAGATTTGTTATTTAATTATTTACCATTTGATTATTTAGTTATTTATCAAATAGTTCATTATTTAAAGAATATCGCATTTCAGGTATCGATCTGGTGTACAATTATACGCCAGATCGATACTAAAAACAGATTTATTATTTAATTATTTACCATTTGATTATTTAATTATTTATAAAATAAATAATTATTTATTTAAAGAAAATCACATTTAAGGTATAGATCTGGTGTAAAATTTTCCGCAGATTTCAAATCCGTTGAAATTTTTACTCTATCTTCAACGATCGCAAAGATAGAAACTTGAATTAGAGGAATAAAAAAACATAATTTAATGCTTACGGAAAGCTGACCTCGAAAATGCGCGTTAGAAAACGCCTCATGTGAACTGGGCCATATTAATAACATTGTGTTTTAAAATTTTTAATCTAAATCCCTTGCCGGGATCTCCAACGTCTGTTTCATTTTTAATAGCGCATTTTGTGTTTTAGCCGATTTATATTGTATCTGAGCAACTAAGACTTTTGGATCTATATATATATATATATGTGGGTTCGTAAAAGGTAAAAGATAAATAACTCTTAAAGTTTAAATTTTAGTTTAATTAGATAATTGATGTATTTACAGTATATTTACAAACATCTTTAACAATTAAGAATATCCGACAACTAAGAGGCCATCTGCCTAAAAAGTCATGGGCCGTCTGCCCAACTGCTAGCTTCGGTGTCTGGGGGAACATCTGTCTCATTGCTGTGGTCGCTTCCTCTAGGTGGCGTTACTGCTGCGGACGTATCAGGCTTTGGCGTGCTCGTCGCACAATCCCACAATCGGCTATCCTGACTGTAATTTCGTCCTCGAAATTCGCCGTCTTCATCATTAGTAAACAGGCCATAACATTCTCACATATCTGAAAATACAAACAAAAAAGAAGAAAGAGGGGAAAAAGGCTTATATACATTTTTTTTTACTGTTGACCAGTGGGCCAGGGTTTCATGTAATCAGCTGCTGAAGTAGTTAGGCTTGGACCATCATGATCGCCCACTTTTTCAATGGCATATCTGTCATTAGGAGACACTTTTACAACTCGATAGGGTCCCAAAAATGTAGGTTTCAGCTTAAGCTCAACTCCAAACTCCGTGCGCTGAATGGCCACTAGATCTCCTACTTTGTACACTCTAGATTTTTTTTCTCCCTTTGTTATACTGACGTTTATTTTCCTGTTGCAATTTGAAAATATTGTCTTTTGCTTGTTCGCGTAATTCTTCTCTCTCCTTCATCATGGACTTTTCATACTCTTCTTCCAGTACATCTTTTATCTTCAGATCTTCTTTATTTTTCATCGTGATGCCAATCATCAGTTCGAATGGCGTATGCTTCGTACTTCTGGATGGTGTACTGTTTATGATACTTTGTAGACTTGGAACATATTTGAACCATTTGCTAGGCTCCTCTATTGAAAGTTTGGCAAGAACAGGAATCAACAGACCAATCATCCTTTCTGCCTGCCCATTGCCTCTAGGAATTCCGGTTGTTATTTTACAATGTTCAATTCCCTGATCAGTACAATAATCAGTGAATTCCTTCGATGTAAACGCTGATCCCCTATCTGAAATTATTCGTGATGGGTTTCCAAAAGTAGCTTGTTGTAATTTCAGCTTTTCGATAGCATCGCTAGCCGAGGTAGATTTCACTGGGTACAACCAGACAAACTTCGTAAAGGCATCGACTACCGAGAAAATATGTTGGTATCTTTTATTCGTTGTTGGAAGGGGTCCCAAAAAGTCGATATTGTAAGTCCCAAGTGGAACGTTGTCTTTCGGCACTGGATTAAGAAACCCTTCGCCTTTTCCACGTTTTCTATTGCAGAGGATGCACTGTACGCAATTAGAAATAACGATTTCAACATGTTTTCTTGCATTAGGAATAAAAAACTGCTGCTTAAGAATTTCCTCTGTCTTGGCAGCGCCAAAGTGACCTTTGTTGTGAACTTCTTTAATGATGTTATTTTGCATCGCCTGAGGAACCATTAGTAGTTGTTTCCCATTCTCATACTTGTATAGAACTCCTGCTTTAATGAAATGTTCACTGTCATGTCCTTCTTCAACTAGAGTTTTAATTGCTTTAATGTGATCATCTAGATGTTGTGCAGCTTCTATTTGGGTTGTTAATTCTCCTTGTGCACGAGTTGTTATCAACAATATGTTCCTGCTTAGGGCATCCACATGCTTCATTTGGGTGCCTGATCTATGGACAACCTCATAATCATATTCTTCGAGTGACAATGCCCATCGAGCAATTTTTGGTGTAAGCTCTTTTTTCTGCATAGTCCTCTGAAATGCAGCGCAATCGGTCACTATTTTGAACTTAGTACCCAACAAGTAGTAGCGAAATTTTCGCAAAGCCTCGATTACAGCCAGTACTTCCAATTCGTAAGAACAATACTTCTCTTGTTGAGGAGTAGTCTTCTTGCTCATGAAGTGAATGGGATGAAATTTCCCATCATGACCTTGCTGAAGCAAAACAGCTCCAAAGCCGTGGCTACTAGCATCCGTATGTAATTCTAAGGTTGCTCCTTGCCTAAAGAGATGCAATACCGGACTACTTGAGAGAATTTCCTTTAGCCTTTCAAATGCTTTGACTTGCTCAGAGCCAAATGTCCATTCGACATTATTTCGAAGCAGGTCACTTAATGGTTTTGCAATTCTTGAAAATCCACCGACAAATTGTCGAAAGTAAGAGCAAAGACCCAAAAAACTCATGACTTGTTTTACATTTTTCGGCTGGGGAAAATTTTTCACAGCACGCGTCTTGGATGGGGAAGGTTGAATTTTGCCGCCCTCGATAACGTATCCGAGAAATTCTATCTTATGTTGAAGAAATTGACACTTCTTAAAATTTATTATTACGCCGTATTCGGACGCAACCTTCAAAACCCTTTTAATTTTTTCCAGCCCTTCTTGTTCATCAATGGAAGGTATAACAATATCATCCATGTAAATTATTATAGTCTTGTCTCGAATTAAGTCTCTAAACACCGTGTTTATGTACCTCACAAAAACACTTGGTGAGTTACTACATCCGAAAGGTACAACATTGAATTCGTACTGTCCTTCATGGGTGACAAATGCTGTGTAACGTGTCGAATTAGGGTCCATTGGTATGTTGAAAAATGCGTTTTTTAAGTCCAAAGTGGAAAATACCTGTGCGTTTCCCAAGCAATCTAAAACATCTTGAATTAATGGGAGTGGGTGCTTATCTTTGATTAATTTTCGATTAACCGATCGATAATCAACGCACAATCTGTATGAATTATTACCCTTCTTTTTACACAAAACAATGGGTGAAGCGTAGTTGGAACAGGAGGGTTTAATTATTCCGTCTTTTAACCACATTTGTATTTGTTCCTCAACAATTTTCTGTTCTTTTAAAGACATTCGGTGCGGTCTCTGACAAATCGGTATATCATCAGTTAAAATTAAAGTCATTTTTACTTCTGTGTCTTTAATTTTATGCGGCTTATATTCACTAATCAAAATATCTAACTCGTTTCTTATTTTAGGATCTTTTATATGTTGCAATTCAATTTCATCTGTCAAGGAAATCGGCAATTCGGATAAAGGATTAAAAGTCAAATCATTTTCTTGAACATCCTGTGCACAAGATGACGCAACGCCTATCATTGGAATATTAATGGCAGTCGCCAATAGTTCACACCTGTTTTCTTCTTTGAAGGGGTGAGTCAGGGGGGAGGGGATACCAAACATCTGCCTTTCATTACTTTCGGATTCCAAAACAGTGGCTCCATTTCGGCAACTCGTTTTTGTTTTTATACTTTCACTTCCTGAATGAGGTCCCTCAAAACGCTTAGCTTTTATTTTTTCAGACTCTTTCACTTCCGAAGTGTGTGTGAAAGAAAGATTAATAGAATTTTCTCGAAAGCTCAAAATCCTTAAATCATTTCCTGATATTGAAATATTAAGCTTGTTAATTACGTCCATACCAATCACAATATTACAACACAAGTTTTCAATAACAAAAAACTCAGTGAGAATAGTAAAATTGTCAATAGTAATTTCAGCACAAAAATAACCAAGTGATTTTACACTTTGATTTCCAATACCATTTAACATTATGTCACAGGGGGTTAATTCTGGTGCACCAATTTGCATATAAAAATCATATTTCAAAATAGATAAATCTGATCCCGTATCAATTAAAGCATCAACATATTTACTCATAATTTTAAGACATTTGTACAACTTCTTTTCATGATTACTGGACATATTAATTAAAACTTTCTTTTCTTCATGAATATCGGTTTTTACACCTTTATTACATTCGAATTTACGGTGTCCATATTCATTACACTTTAAACATTTAATTCCTTTATTCTTATTTGGACACTCAGAAATTCTATGACCAATTTCATTACATGAAAAACATTTAACATATTGGTTAGTAACACTTTGGTGAGCACGGACGATCGACGGTTTATCATTGAATTTCTTGGAGCGCTGATGACTTTGTGTTTCAGCTGATTTCATATCTCTAGCTCCCGGTCTTTTAAGATGGAATCTTGCCGCCTCGTACTCATCCAATTTATTCACTAATTCGGCTACTTTATTCAATTTCGGTAATTCATCAATAAAATGCTCGCGCATTTCAAACGGTATTTTCCTTTTGATTTGATCCGCCACTATGAGATCTTTCAATTCTTCATATTTAGAGATACTAAGACCCACAACCCATTCTTCGAAAAAATTATCTAACTCGTAGGCGAAATCACGCCAAGATGCGGTTGTTTCTTTTTTATGAGTAAAAAAGTGCTGTCGAAACTGCTCTGGTGTTAGTTTAAATCGATTCAGTAAAAGTTTTTTCACGTGATCGTAATCATTTGCGAGCGGATCAGGCTCTCTTGCAATTAAATTTGCGATATCCAACGGTAAAAGACTCACAAGGAAAATAACCCAATTTTCTTTAGGTATTTCTATGCGATTAATTTGTTTTTCAAACAAAGATAAATACATGCTTAAATCACAGTTTCCGTCGAAACGTGTCATTAGTTTTGAAAAGTCAGTTTTAAGTGGGGAAATAAAATCGAAACTTCCAGTACTTTTGTTTTCTAGCTGTAACTTCTTCAACTGAAATTCGCGTTCTGCTTTCTTTTCGCGTTCAGCTTTATCGTCTCTTTCCTTTGTTTCTCGTTCAGAAACAATCCTTTTTAAAAGCGTTTTTGTAAATTCCTCATTGTATTCATCGGCTTTCGTTATTAACTTAATAAGCTGCGGAATTTTGGTTCCTTCCGTTGCTATTAGATCTAATTCCTCTATCAGCGCTAGCAGATCGATCTTGCGTGCTCCGGCTAAATACGTAGCCATGTTAGTGTCAAAATGAAAAATCTGTACTCACAGTTCAGATGAAGTATTCCTCAAGATCCAATATGCTGAGTCACGGTAATTCACTCAAATGAAGTTCACACCTCGAATCCGATGAGCATCAGACGAATATTGGAATTGTCCGCGTCTCGAACAGTTTATGTAAAGTTCGCTTCTTGAAACTTTTAGGTAAAAACGGCAATCTTCGGCCTTTAATTAAATCCAGGCCAAACCCTCAAATATATGTGGGTTCGTAAAAGGTAAAAGATAAATAACTCTTAAAGTTTAAATTTTAGTTTAATTAGATAATTGATGTATTTACAGTATATTTACAAACATCTTTAACAATTAAGAATATCCGACAACTAAGAGGCCATCTGCCTAAAAAGTCATGGGCCGTCTGCCCAACTGCTAGCTTCGGTGTCTGGGGGAACATCTGTCTCATTGCTGTGGTCGCTTCCTCTAGGTGGCGTTACTGCTGCGGACGTATCAGGCTTTGGCGTGCTCGTCGCACAATCCCACATATATATATATATATATGCATAATAATCTAACACAATTAAGGATCTTTCCCTTAGTTATGGGATTGATCCCGGACCGTCGTTCATAGCCCGTTTTGTTGCTCTACAATTAAACCAATTAATTTTTTGGCAATTGCAGATAGTTATATTCATTGTTCCTTAATCCCTCTAGATTTATAACTTTCTGTTATGAATAATTTTCAACTGCAACTGTAAACTGAGTTTTTTTATTCTGGCGTTGATCGTTTTTTCACCACGGCCCATCAACGTTTCCATCGCCTTGACATCCTTTTCTACCTGTAGGAAAGTGCGTATATCAGATTGGAGTATGAACAAAGATTCTTTTATTAAGCATAATCGTGATCCTAGAAATTCACTCCCACTCGCCAATCTTGGGGTCAGGGAATCGTGGTACTAAGTTACACCGAGGTAAAAGAAGACCCGGAACCGGTTCACCAATGAAATTGACCAGTAATCATTCCATTGAACTTTGTATCATGCACGAGATCATTTTCTTGAACCAAATTATTTTTGTATAAAGTGTGCCATGGGTAACGGAATATGGCTATTGAGAGGAATAATTAGTTCCATAACAAAACAGAGTTCGGCGTCGGTAGCTGGATCGTTATTTTTTTCCTTCACATTTGTGAATCGATTCGTTTTTACCCAGGTCTGAGAGTGAATTTGTGTTTCAAAATTGTTGCCTCAGATTTTGCCCTTCGGATTTGATCCCGGACCATCGACCGTGTTGAACTCGTGCGATGTTACTTAAACACTTACCTATCTACCTAAAAATTAATTTAACGTGAGTAAATTTTTAAAGAAATGGATGATAATTGTGAGGTCCTCCGGATAGACACTGAGGAATGCTGGCCGGAAGGAACCATTTGATCCCGAGTTGCTTCGGTGGGGGGATTCTTGGACGATCATGCTGGGAGGAGGGAAAAGGAAAATGATGGGGTGAGAAAGAGGACTCGAAGATTCTTCTTCTTGGGAAGAGAAAGACCCCTCTGTGTCACCCTTAACTTTGAGTATATCAGATTTGCGGACTCGAGGATTGAACACCAAACATGAAGGACGTAGTAGGGGTCTTTTGATGTCATGTTCCAAAAGGCTTAGAACGTTTTAAATGTAAACAGCATATGATACCAGAAATTATAAATAAATGATTGAAAAGTACCCCGTAGAAGGAGTCTTTCATAGCATATATATGAAACAAGGGTACTGTATGTGTTATAGTAATAATATTACTATCAGACGCATGGTATGGGTGTACTGCTTTTTGTAACCATGACCACCAAACCCAATTCATATGAGAGGGAGTTTCAATGTTAACCCTCCTGGTGGTTGTCTCGACGAGTGCATCAACAAAACTGACCAGATCTTGAATCTCGTCACCATTAAAAAATCAACAATACCTCGGATGACGAGATAAGTCGCCATTGGCAAAATTGGCCGAATCTTGATGGACGAAACCACTTGGAGGGTTAATAAACAAATCAATCGAAAAGGATTTACTTCCACTAACCCAAATGCTCTAAAATGTTTTTTTTTTCGAGGTTACCGTAGAAAGAGGTTTATGGCTGTTTTGTCGACGTTTGTCGTTCCATCTAATTGGCAATGCCCAATCAATTCTCTTACCCTAATTTGGAATTCATTGTTTTATATTTTTTTGGCGAAGTACTGAAATCATGTTTAAAAAACAAGCCGAATGACGGAATATGTGCAGAAAACACAACCGGCGCCATTTTTTAGCCTGATTAAAATGCCTATCATAGTGAAAAAAGGGGCTTTACCACCTCTGATCTAAAAATAATTTCTGGGTATTATAAAATCCACCGTGGAAATTATTTTAATTTGTGTAAAAAAAAGGTTTTTGCTTTCTTTCATCTTCGACCGAATTTAGAAGGGATTCTAAGAATTCCAGTACGTGTTTCTATAATCTAAAGGTGCCCTAAATATTAACTTGCGTGTTACCTTTTCCCAAGGCACAAAGAGAAGCTAAAATTGGTCAAAAGCAGACTGCTCGATTTCCTATAAATAATTAAACACGAGGTCTTTTTAAACCTACCCGAAACTTTTTTCTGAGCATGGAACATTCGTGTGCGAAAATCCAGCTATAACCTCGAACTGCTGCATCTAACGTGAAACTAGAATGTTATTTTTCCAACGGTTGGTCTTTATCGTTCGTTGTTTACTCCCTTACCTCAAAAGCACCTGCTCTTCCATAAAAAAAAATATTAAAAAAAACCAGAAAAACATTCTCTTGCTATTTTTAACCTTTAAAATAATATTTTATTTGTATTATTTTTGTTTAGTAAAAAAATGAAGCTCTCTTTTTACTTCTATTTGTGTAAAAAAACATACTAAGACCTCCGCATTAATTTTCGCTCTGGTGGAAAGGTTTTCATTTAATCACAAGTTTCCAGAAGATCGGGAAAGAATTGATGAAGCACATAGTTATTTTTAACAGTTTAAGTTTCCCAATTTTGTAGCTTGCATGCTGTTATTTTTTTTTGCTTCTGCGAAATAATTTTCTAACTGAACAGTGTTTATTTTCCGGAGAAAGGTTTGTCATTAATTTATTTTGTTGATGGATCTGAAATATCTTTTCTTATTCAGTCTTTAGGGTTGTTTTCTCACCTATAAAGAAATATTTTGGTTTTAAATAACAAAATAAGAAAAAATTGATAAAAAATGATAAATGAAAGTATAAATTTGTTTTTGAAGAATTTTTCTCACTTGCTGGTTGAAGCATTTTAATTAAACCTTCTCCCTCCAATGTTTTCTTGTTTGGTGATTCAGAGGTCAAATTTTGTAATTTTGAAAAACAAACGTTTTAGAATTTGTTTTTCTTATTCCTTGCATATTGTCTTGTCTACAGTAAAATGTCGTATCTGAAAGTGGCTTTCTATGCTGCTATTTTTGCGGTAGAACTTGTTTCTTGTACGTTTACCTTACGTTACGTCACTTGATTTTTTTTATCGATTACAATTGCAGAAAGTTTCCAATAAAAATCCCCCAACGACTGAATACCATATTTACGTAACGCAATTGATGGGCAACGCCGAATCGACGATAGATTATATTTTAAGATAACCTCGATATCTATTCTGCGAGAGAATTTGGATAAAGTGAATTGAAGTGTTCTTTTTTTTTTTCGTCTGGTTTGCTTGTTTACTCAAAAATCCCTTTCGTAGCAACAGAACAAATCCAATTTCAATGGAAAAAAACTTCCAAATATATATTTTGTTCAACTACGAAAACTACATTGGTATTTTTATTTTTGCTTCTTGCAAATTTCTTCGTTTTGGGAAATGGTCTTGCTAAGCCAAGTTTTCGTTGGTACTACTTAATTTGCTTTGTAATATCTTGAATCAAGGAGCTACGTAAAATATAGACAGTACACTCAAACCTGTTTTTGTGCGACCTTTTTTTGTGCGGTATATGAAAAAAATGTATTCAGTACAATCTACTTACAGTCGTTTCAAAATTTCAATCAAATTAGAACATAATTGACGAAGTTATCAATACAAATTATTTAAATAAAAATAATTAATATAGCACGTAACGGACTAAAACGTATAATATAATTTCTCCTGGCCCATACAGATTTATAAGCCCATACATATTGTCCTGAAAATTTGTGATTGTAAACTTTTAATAGTTATAAAAATACTTGTAAGATTTAAAAAGAAACACGTGGGGTACATGCAATAGATAATAGTGAGAGTGTGATTTGCCCCACGTTTTTCGTTTTAAATCTTACAAATATTTTTATAGCTATTAAAACTTCACAATCGCAAATTTTCAGTACAATCTGTTTGGGGTCAGGAATCTGTATAGGGTTATAAATCTGCATGGGGCCAGGAGAAATGATTTTATACTTTTTAGTCCGTCACACCGACTACATGGTAACTGAAAAAAAGTCAACTCAAAACGAGTGCAAGGTAGTATCTTCAAGTGACAAAAGTGTTATTGAACCAGTTCACCACAAGAAAATCCGCGTACTGTCAGACGACGAAGGATATAATGGTTATACATTTTGAAAAGTTTTGTATGTGTAAAATAAAATCTTTAAAAATGTTCGCATGTGTATTTCCTAAACGAGATTTCCAAATGAGATTCCAAAAGGTTTGACGAGATTCCAAGTAGTTGGCAAGCCTTGTGTCTGGATATCGTTTAAAAAAGCAATTTCTAGTTATTTCGCAAGGTTTTGAGTAATTTTCTACGTGAGACTTTTTTTATGCGGTCCCTATTCACCGCATAAAAAATACTTTTTAAATGTGTTGCGAAATTTTTTTTTATATAGCTACTCGTGAAGTTTTGGAAGATTTTTGTTGTGCGTTTTCTTTTATGCGTCCCTATCCACCGCACAATAACAGGTTTGAGTGTATATATGCCTTCTAAAATATAATTGCTATATCTTCTCAAACCAGAAACTCCGCGAAAAGGATTGGAACGATGATAAAAGATGAAATAAAATTTTAAATGGTTCTTTCTATGCTTTGACAATTTAAGGTTGACAATCTGGCGGTTGGCGAAAAATCATTCCCCAGAACAATTCTCATTCGATACTAAGGAAATTTCGCAATCACGAAACAACGCGATTTTCACTTTGCAAATTCTACGAGCTCGTCTATCAATCCCATAATTTTGCCCTCCTGGTAGTTCTCGTGACGAGGTATCTCGTAAAAAAAATCATTAATAGACGAGATATCTCGTCATTAGAAGAAAACTGTCCAAATCTTAGCCTCGTCATCACAAAAAAAAATTGATAATATCTTGATGACTATATACCTTGTCAATAGCCATTTCTGATCTTGATGTACGAGATATTTCAGCGGAACCACGTGGAGGTTCAATTACTAGTCAACTACAGGCCCTTCGCAGTGCGGAAATAAAACGACACCAAGCCAAAAAATTCACGGCCGGAAACCACCACGAAAAACAATTACGCTCCACACCACCATCAAACAGTTTCAATTTCCCAGCGCATCCCGAATTGACCCCTATCTCAACGGTTGCCACCGGAAGAAAATAAAACCACATTCTCCCCCCCTAAAAACAGCAACCGACTCTTATCGCTCGCAGTAAAACACCAAAATCTCGCTTTTGCATTCGCTATCTCCGCAGAAGTGGCGTATTAAAACGACCGCGAATACTCAAAAAGGGAAGTTACTGTCCCTTTAACGATATATCCCGCGAAGTTCTCCTCCGGGATCCTTGACCTCTGAGGAACGGAAGTATCGTGTTCCGCTTTATCGTTAACGGTGACGATCTTATCCCTGTCGGACGTTTTACTCGCTCTCGGCGGCTGTGTAAACAAATCGATGACAAAGCGAATGCTTCCCCCATGCCTCTCGTCTGTTTGTTTGCTTTTGTTCGGGCCGGGAGATAATGGCAGCGAAGGCTTGTTATCGCGCACTGTTCGGGTTCCTTCTGGTCAATGCCGGGGTTCCGCGCGTCGAGTGCGGGGCCGTGTGTGATGTTTTGGAGAGAGTGTTTTAATTTGGTGGGAATGAAAGGATGGTGGTGTGATGTTCGGATGGCTTTTGGGGATTTGTTTGCGGTTGGAGGTCGGATTGAATTATCTTGATTTGCGGGAGCTGAATTAGTTTGGTGGTTGTATCGCCGTGGCATCTCGTCATTGGAAGGAAACTGACCAGGTCGCTCAATGGACGAGAAATCTCTTCAGAAAACTGACCAGGTCGCTCAATGGATGAGCTATCTCTTCAGAAAACTGACCAGGTGGCTCAATGGATGAGATATCTCTTCAGAAAACTGACCAGGTCGCTCAATGGATGAGATATCTCTTCAGAAAACTGACAATGTCTCGTGCACGATGGATGGGATGTCTCGTCAGTTGAAGAAAACTGACCAGATCTGGATGTCTTCGTCATAAAAAAATCGACGATATATCTAGGTCATTAGCAAAAGTGGTCGGATTTTAATGGTCGAGAAATTTCGTCGAAATCACTTGGAGTGTCAATGTTCACGTTTTCTGATCGTATAAATAGATGCTTTTTACACCCATGTCCAGGAATAAACGACTAGATTGAATTCGCAGCACGCAAGGTCACCAGACCTCAATCCAATGGAGCATTACTGGGATAATATCAGGCGGAGCATCGTAGTCTACTCAATTCCTCCTGAGAACGCTCAACAGCATGACGCGATCCAGTACTTTGAATGGGCTTATCACAGGTGCTCTTAGATAACCTTGCCGAAAGCACGGTATTAAGGCCTGTACTAAGTTCAGAGGCCATCGCATTCCCTATTAGGCTGCTTTTAACATACTAAAATGGGTTTTTTTCACAAGAAAAACCAACAACTTGTTCACCTTCGCAATTTTGTTCGATACCGTTAATTCCAAATAGCACCACGAGGCGTGTGAATGTTCTTATTTTAGTCCACATAGCTTGTGGAATCATCATTTGAGTATTTCGGTGCAGGTATTTGGCAATGGATTCATCTCTAAATGCACTGTCCTTTAATTTTGTATGTTTGTGCATCAGAGATCTTCTCATGAATCTTTGATAGGGGAACCTCAAAAATACTGCTTTAGAGATGTTGGATGCTTCACAGTATTAAATTATGCAATATGCTAAATCTAATTATTCATACGCTGCAGGTCATCGACCAAACGAATGTAATTACTATAACTAATCTTTCTCGGTATTGCATTTTCAACAGTGATTCGAAGTTTGCACTTTTTAACATCTGTGAATGAACTTATTTTTCTCTTTCTCTGCTCACTTGCACAACTGTACAAAAACCTTGCAATAAAATATTTGTGATTTTTAAATCTGGAAAACAGACTGGCACATAACTTTACAAAAACATCTCTTAATCAACACTCGGGCCTCCCGAAACCCTCTGGTTCTTGTCCTAGTATAAATTCGGAACTTAATAGATATTAATACATTTAATTTAAGTGCATTTTTTTCAATGTTTTTATTAAAATAAGTAGTGCACATATGTTGCCGATGCAAAGATAATTCACTCTCGCTTCAGCATCATACATCTGATCTATTCTCTCGTCGGAGTGCTACAACAATAGGGAAAACTGAAAAAGGATTTGTACAAAGAGAATCCCATCACGAAATCGATTTCAATCGTACTTGCATGTTTTCCTCCTCATTTCTCTTTCCCGGCTCTTTCGTATCCCGAAAACGGGAGAATTTTTCTGATAAAACTTTTCCGAGGCGATTTTCGTGATACACGAGAGTTTGTTTCAAGACGCGGGCAGATAATTATGCCTTTGCCCCGTTCGGGCTGCTTGTTAGCGTTGAAGACAGCGCGCATGGTTATTATGGTCGACTTGATTCGCAATACCGCTGGCCCAGAGTTATTGAACATGGCTTTGCGCAGTGGCCTGCAGTTAGTTATTTGGAATATTTTCGTGTTGAGGTTCTTGCTTTTATCGGTATTGATTCAAAACTTTTCTTTCGGGTTCGATTGAAATAAGATAAGGTCAGATTGGGAAATGAAGTTTCTGCATTCGTGTCATCTGTGCAAAAATCCTCTCGATTGTCAAATCCACAATTTAATGTAATATAACTTTTTTGGGGGTAGTTGGTTATTGAATTCATGTCGCAGTCGCACTGGGGCGGTACATTAGCGACTGGCAGGGAAAGGTAAGAGAACAACACCTCGTAATTTTGAGCCACCGTCAGATGAAGTGGTCAACAAGTCCCACCTTTCCAAACTTCCACACCACGCCAACGTGAAGACATTTGCGTCCATGACGGAAATAACGTGCACTTGCCCCCATACATAGCACTGTCTTTGATTGGCTACTCTACCAACCAGGTTACTGCGGCCCCGCATGCGTTTTCAGTGGTTTGTGTATATCGAGATGAGGTTTTCAATGAAGTAGTGGTAGTGTGTGGTACACTGCGCTAGCAATGTACGAGTTGTGGGCGGCTCAGGTTCGATTCCTGTCACCTATCCAGGGTGTGTTTCTGTTTTTTGTGTCAGTAAAACTTCGTTTCACAAATTTCCCCCGTTTCTCAAACTCAAAATGTATGCGAACGTTTTTGTTAGATCGTTGATTGATTACAGATTTCGTTATAAATCAACAGTATAGTGTTCTTTGCCCGCTGCGCTAGTGACCTACGAGGTGTTTGTGGTACAGATTCGCTTCTTGTAGCTAAATCCAGAGGGGTGGGCCCGGTTGCAGAAAGTGCTTAAAACCGCGATGTACGTCGCAGAACAAAGTCTTTGTAGAAAAATTTTTCCTTCATTTTTATCAAAATTTAGTTTTTTTTTCGATGTTCTGCAGTGCAAAGCGCCTCTCCTTGCCTCACCTTTTTCTTCTCTTGCTATGGAACAACCTCCCCCCCCCCCAACCCCAATTTTCCACAAACACTTTATAAATAACACATCTTCTATGTCAATGACAAAATATTTCACTTCAAAAGTTATCGACAGAATTACAAATTCTGAAAGTATGCCTTGGTTTTAAATAAGGTAATGGTAATTTTAGTTAACGTCGTACTAGAGCTACACAACGGGCTATTGACGACGGTCCGGGATCAATCTTTTAAGGGAATAATCCGAGGACAACACCTCGTAATTTTGAACCACGGTCAGATGACGAAGCAACACCTGAGCTGGCACCCCACTCTCCAAACTTCCACGGCAACTCAACGTGAGGACTTTCGGTCGCGACAGATTTAAGGTGCACCAGTCGCCTCTACACCATACGCTTACAAACATCCATGCCCGAATCCGGATTCGAACCAAGAACCTTCCGATCTAGAGGCTAACACCTTAACCGTTGCCCGGATAAGGTGTTATACCGGTTGGTCGGCGAATATTATAAATATGGAATAGATATTTAGCCGCTAATTGTGTTTTATCGTCTGTTTTTCATTTAACTGCAGTTTTTAAAATTCGGACAAAACGCCTGCAGAAAATTGCAATTACTTGGGGTTGTGTTGCAGAACACTGAGTATAATTCTGCGCCTGGGCTGGTGGGTAGGTGTTTAATTAACGTCGCATTGAAGCAACACAACGTGCTATTGGCGTCCTTGCTTTGAGCGTATTTCTCTTTTCTGTGTCAGATAATCTTTCCAGGTGTATGTCCATTACGTGATGTCTTATGTTTGGCATAGCTTAGGTAAATGAAGCCCACAAAGACCAATCAATCATCCCCAGGAAGCATTACGGTAATTAGTGGAGTGTACTTCAGTTTTAAAATTGATTGGTTGGACACATTTATCTTCGGCAGTATCACAACGACACGGATAGCAGTTGGGACTGTTTTAACTAAATTATATTTTGTAGGCTGCTATTTGCATTAAACGTCATGTTCTGTTACAACTGAACTGTACAAGAACCTCATTCATACCAGCCAACTCCTTCGGATTTTCCGGAATTCTGCCACAAAACCATTTTGGTTTTCCGGGCTGTGAAATACCCTCCCGATTTATCTTTTCAATTTGAGAAATTATTAAGCGACAACAATCCACGAAGAAACGGTATTGCAGGCTTGCCAACTTTTCGTTGTAAAACACTTTGTTCTATCGGTCTTTTTTTTTTAATATTTTTCGTTACTTTATTAAAGTAGTTTTCGGATTTTTCTTTAAGAAAATCTTTTGCTAAGCTGTCGCAATCGTTACAGAAAACTATTGGAATCGATGGTAGAAAGATTTTCGTTAAAACCATTTTTTGGTTCAAATTTTCTAGAAGCCTACAAATATTCTCTGGCCATGGTTCAAATTCATTCCGGGATCAATCCGCCTTCAGAAATGATCCCGGACCGTCACCAATAGTCCATTTTAATTTCTGAGTTATTTTTACAAGTATTTTTCTGCATCATTTGTACCAATCTTATTGGTTTGAGATCCAGGGTGTTCTGAATAGGCCATCTTTGGTTATGATCCCTCTGTACTTTGTATTGGGTTAAAACAAAAAATCGTACCAATTTTTTGACAAAAATTGAAGAAAAATTATTTTATTTATTAACAATTACATTTAAACAATACTGTATGTGCTGTTCTGTTCGATGACCAATCACCAATAGCCCGTTGTATTGCTCAACTGGGACAAAAATTATGTACCTACGTACCTTATCTCTCCCGTAGCTGCTTAATCCCGGTGCTGATAGAAGTTTGTGGTTTCTGAGAACTGATTCATATAACGAGACTTTCTGAACCACTGACGGCACATGCAATCGTCCAACGGCCACCTCCCCAACTCAACACGCATTTTTTGCGTCCGATTCTTGTCTTTTCGGAAACAAAAAGCATAACATATCGAAAATGCGTCGTATTTTCAGCAATTTTTAATGCTTAAAAAACTTAAAATACACAACGCAGTAACACATTCCCCTCTCAAGTACTCGTTGGAGTTTCTTTTTTCAAACATCAAACTTTGCTAGTGTGAAGCAGATAACAATTCGGTTTTGCGATGCAATTGCCATCTAGTGCCAAAAACGAGACGAACTTTTGCATCAACACAACTTACACTACCCTACAATAACGGACCAGCCAGCAAGACGTGATGGTATAAGGGAAATAATACATGCTTTAATAGGGGAATGGTCCCTCACGTGCTGCAATTACACTAGCAACCCTTCTGGACTTACTTTCAACAAGGTTTTGATACACAGCTATGAGTATGTGTGTCCATTTCTGCTGCAAGAATGTCGCCAGCTCAGCTGTCGATTTCGAACGTGGCTCCCTGGTCCGTAAGCGTCGCTCTAACTCGTCCCTCAAATGTTCTATGGGGTTTAGGTCGGGACTCTGAGTAGGCCAGGGAAGACGTTTTACATCCATATCTTCATACCACTGCTTGACAGAGGCTGCAACATGACATGGAGCGTTGTCGAAAAACACCCCGAAATATGTAGTCAGATTTCATGCAAATCCGCTGGCGTCCGGTCCATTATTGACTGGGGCACGTTAAATAGGTCATTGTCACAAAGTCCCCTATGTTCCCATACCAAATCAATACCTCTGGGGGTACCTGATCAGGGGTTTAACGGCCTCTGATTAGGATCTAAAATTACGATATGTGTGAGTGAATGGATGTATGAAAGGGACCTTCCTGTAAAACGGAAGTGTCATGTATGTCGAGGTAAGTCGGACTTCCTCCCAATGGGGCTCAATAACATGGAAGGCGCACCCCCCTCGCCTATTGCCGTCTTTGACGGGCCTGGCACTCCGGTCTGCCAGTGTATTCACAAGAAACAACAACAGAGTAGTGTATTTGGCTACCGTTATTTTGATAATGTTTAATCGCAAGTTTGGGAGGACGTATAAAATATTAGAAGGGGAGAGATCAAGGGGTTCGAGATTTCGCTAGGAGTTACGCCTTTGCCGGTTGAAACTTGCACTTAAGGAATCATACTATGCTAAATAACTTACTCCTGCGCGCGCGCGCGCTTCCCATTTGAAACAAATTCCAGAAAAACCATTCCGGGATTGTTTACACCGCATTTCATCACCTCTAGCGCGACATAACCACTCACGGTGATTACAGCCGCATGAGCGCGCATGCGATTTTAAAACGCCGGATTTATCACTCCCGAAACGGCAACAGTTTAAAAAGTTGTTTGTCCACATCAAGGGTCTGGGGCACTGTAAAACAAGCCCTTTAAACGACAGTGTCGACTCCCGCACCGCTCACCCTCCCCACAGTTGACCGAGTTCTTCAAATGGGGCTATAAAAAAGCCCTCGCCTCGTCAATCATAGAATCGTCTGCTCATCTCAGGTAATCGTCTGAGACCAACTATTTTTGGGAAAAAAAGTTCCCGCAATCCCGGGTTTCCACGTCATTGAAACGTTGCCTGTGCTTTTGGGGAAGGGAGGACCTAAGTGATGGCAAATGCTTTTTATGGTTTTTCTATCGACTTTGGTCTCCTTCAGCCTCGATGGGCATGTAATAGTAATGGTAATAATAATAATAATAATAGAGAAAAAATGTGTTATAATAATGTTTTCCCGGAAGTTCTTCGGGTAGTTTATTTTATGGCGGCGCAGTTTCTTCGGTTTCGGTGCTCCGGGTGTGTTTTCTTATTGGCGTCTGATTTTTATGATTGAGAAGTTTGTTTAACCTTGGATTTTTTGGGGGCCCTTTCACTTTCGGATGTCATTTTGGTGTTTTGATAACTTTACTGTGTGATGTTTCGTTCCCGAACTTGAGATAAAGTCCACAGAATCGTTCTTGGGCTTTAATAATTGAACTTTTGTTTGTATAGTAAGTGATCGTGTTATTAGAGCCAGTGCAAGAAAGGTATTCTTTAGGTTTGGAGGTCAGAATGAAACTACAATTTTGGGGTTCTAAGCCAAATTCTTCATAAAATGAATTCCATAAAAAGTACACATTGAAAGTACGCACGATTAATCACTCTTCCTGTGAGAATGTTAAGCAATCATATAAGCGTTTTACTTTTGAAATTTCCGTTGGAGAAATATCTTTGATATTGCCCATGGTGAAAAAGAGCGGCGGTAGCCCGGTTGGAAGAGTAACGTTCTAATTCAACCAAAAACCATCGTGTACATGTTTGGCTGATGCACGTTAAATCTGTCGTGGCTTCAAATACCGCCATGTTGGGGTGGCGTGGAAGTCTGGAGAGTGGGGTGCCTGCTCAGTTGTGACTTCGTCATCTGATCGTAGTTTAAAATCACGAGGTAGTGTCTTCGGATCATTCCCTTCGGGTTTGATTCCGGATCGTCGCCTATAGCCCGTTATGCTGCTCCAGTGTGGTGTTAATTAAATATCTACGTACCCATGGTGGAAATCTACTGTCAAGAAATGCTTTAAAAGTCATAAATGTACCACTTTTTGCACATACAGAAATAAAAAACCCACTTAAACATCACAATACCAGAACAGCACTTAAAAAGAAATTAAAACTCGAAAAATTGGAAGAATTAAACAATGTGACTGTCGGACAGTAACTGCGAGCACTGGCAGGTTGTGAAACTTCCAGTGTTGGCAACTATTTATTGAAAAAAATGGAGCGTTAATAAATAAAAATAATTCAACTTAACCAATCTATATAATTATCCTACGTGGCACACAAAAAAGACGTTATTTGTTGTCGCTTTCAGGGCCAACACTTATAGTTCAACAAGACGCTTGCACTACAACTTTCGACTAACAAACACAAAGACAACGTGTATGGTTGGCTCGTGTGCTGGAAAAATGTACACACAAACAACATACTGGGTATTCGATTTCTAACGCAGCGCTCACATTCGAGTCAAAATTTGCTCAATGTTTTCATTTGAATTCCAAGTTGTTCGACTTGGAGCAAGCAAGACTGCATTACTACCTAAGTTTCTTGGTCAGATCCTCAACTGGTTAATACTTAGCACATTTTGTGCTTTAGCCGATTGGTTTTGTATCTCAGTAGCTAAAATTGCTTCTAACGTTGGAGTCTAAAAGAGTCTCTTTTGCAACTATTTAAAAAAAATTATACTACCATGTCACAAGTGTTTTCGCTGTGGCAGCCATGCAATATTCTAGTTCAGCAGTTACCAGGTTTGGAATGGTTTGGAATAGAAGTTGAGGTTTTATGGCACAAGGTTCAGCGGTTCTCAGTAAATTTCAAAGTTCAAGGTGTCATATTGCCATTTGTCAAAGTTCTTGATTTGTGCAGTATAAGATTTGTGTAGTATAGCGATTCTAGTTCCGGGTTATAGGAATCTAGGTGTCTGATCGTGATTCAATATATTTTAAGCTACTATGTCACAAGTGTTTTGTATGTGGCAGCCATGCAATATGCTAATTCAGTGGTTCTTAGGATTGAAAGTTGGGGTTTTATAGCACAAGGTTCAGCGGTTCTCGGGAAATTTCAAAGTTCAAGATGTCGTATTGCCAATTGCCAAGGTTGATTTGTGCAGTTCAAGACTAATAGCGATTCGAGTTTCTGGTTCAAGGAATCTAGGTGTCTGATCGTGATTCAATAGATTTTAAACTACTATGTCACAAATGTTTTCTATGTGGCAGCCATGCAATATGCTAATTCAGTGGTTCTTATGACTGGAAGTTGGGGTTTTATAGTACAAGGTTCAGCGGTTCTCGGGAAATTTCAAAGTTCAAGATGCCATATTGTCAATTGCCAAACTTGATTTCTGCACTTCAAGACTAATAGCGATTCGAGTTTCTGGTTCAAGGAATCTAGGCGTCTGATCGTGATTCAATTGATTTGAAACCTTACATCACAAATTTAAATTCTCTTGGTTTGTGGAATGCAGGTTTCAGTCATGACCAAACGTCCAAATAACAATTGTATGGAAATAGCAATTGTATAGTTCTGCCTTCCTTGAAATTGTAGATCGCTTACACTCCGGCTGTGCTGTATTGTTTTGGTAAGAGAACATTCGATTCGCTACATCTCGAAGTCAATGGCTAATTTTCGTCTCCTTCGTTTTTTTAGTCGAGACTGTTCAAGATTTCATCAAAGTCAGCTAGTTGAGTCTTTCCTGACACTCTGGCGTACTGGCATGTTTCCGAACTCTTATTCAACGGAATGTCTGAAAGAAGGTAAACATCTCTACTGGGAAAGATTTAAGACATGGCTATCAATTGAAGTTTTGCAGGGAGCTTTCAAAGCTTCTAGAAAAGATGAGACTTTACAACAGCGAATCGCTTGATTCTATTGAACTTTCTGTGTATGCTTCAAAGAGTAAAAGTACCTTCTCGTTCGAAAATAAAAGTACCCTCCCGTTCTGAAGATAAAAGTAACTTCCTGTTCTGAAATAAAAGTACTCTCCTGTTCCGAAGATAAAAGTACCAAATTTTCTTCAACTCTATGCCCTCCCACTCTTACTGTTAATCGAAGTATGTATAACTTGAGTTAAAATGAAAACGTAATCTAAATATCTATCGTCTTCTGTTTGGACACTTCAATCGATCCTGTTCTACGCTTGATCAGTTAACAATACAATAGAACTCAGGATTAACAAACAGGTTTATTAACAACACGTGATAACAGAGATCGAAGCTGAGGGGTTGGTGCTCGGCAAACAGTCGTCTTGGAAGTAACAGATAAACAAACAGAAGGGGGGGGGGCTTAGAAGTTCTTTGAACAGAAACATGCAAGCGAGACGACAGCCCTGGGGGTTCGGGTTGCCTGCGTGCCACTTCTTAGGAAAGTATTCGAAATCGTCTGGGAGAAGAAATTTATTAAGTTACCAAAAAACAACAGTTTAATGTTGTGATCGCCCAAGGGGCCGATGTAACATTGTTAAGGGTCGATTCAGATTCAGTGGTCGATAGAAAAATATAAGACATATCTAAAAATTTCTGAAGTGGTACTCCCCTTTTTGCTTGCATTTCCAAGCTCGTACATGGTTAAAACCGATTGCAGCCATGTTTTTTTCCATTAAAAAAAAACAAAGAAATAAATCAAATATAGAATTACGTGGTGATGTAAGACTCGAACTTGAGCCCAACATTGCCCATCTTGTCAAGTCATGAAGCTCACCCTTTACTTATACAAATTGAAAACCAAGTTAAAAAAGTCTTTCGTATATACAAGGAAATTCGTAGTATTGTTATTTTGTTATCTAAACAATTTTAAATTTTATTTTATCCTCCTATTCAATATGTGATGTTGAGGACGTCTAAATTAAAAAGTATCTCTTTGACGATAAGCCTATATAATAATAGATATATGTACTATATTATATACACACGAAAAACACTGAAACTAAAATAAACATTCTAAGAACTGACACAAAGCGTTTTTTCCCTTGTCGTATTATAATTACGTAATAGTAAAATAGAGGGGGTCGCTAAAAAGTCAAGAATCTCTTGAAGGGATCGAAAGTCAAAGAAGTTTGGGGAGACCCTGGTTTGTGAAGAATAAATATTAGTTTTAGGATAAAACTGGAAATTATGCATTTTAATCGTGTTATATTTTTGTTCAAACAAGCAACACAAATTTACAAGATTTCCATTATATTCGTGTTGTTGCACTTCTTTTTCTCAGACAACCTCATTACAGCATTGTGAACACGGCTGAAAGATCTTGCGACCCACAGCGCTGGACGATTATTTGTTTCCCAGACTCATTTAAAACTGACCTTGGACTCGGTACTCCGAACGTGCGAGAAAGATTAAAGCGCATATCTACAGTAGAATCTTTATTTTCGGGTTTCCTTTTCATGCTTGTTACGCGTGGGAGCGTCCTTGAGGTACCGATTTTAATGCAGTTGGACTGTAACACTTTTGTGTGGTCTACAGTCGGATTCCGAAGTGAACTCTTCAAGTTTGGGTTTCCCAAACGGCAGAGCACGAATCCATTTGGTTGGCTGGCTTGGGTTTTACATTATACGACCCATTTTACATTAAAGGCACTGGAAAGTCACAATTCTTCAAAAAATCGAATTTTTGATTTCAATTGCATTTCATAGAGGGCACCAATACGAATCGATTGATGTATCACTTATTACTTAAAATGCATTTTAAGTTACTAAAATTTAATTTTGAAATTATCCTTTTTGGTTTCGGTTTCAGGTTTGAAGTTTCGATTTTGCGGACAATGAATTATATATTTTTAAATATTTTATATTTTTAGTATAGTTTTGTATAAATATACATTTGAATCGATTGGTAACAGGTTTAACTGCGACTGTTATTATATTTAACCGCAAATTTTGTTTACGTGTGCTTTGGAAAGTTCTTATTGATAAGGTAAGGAGATGCTATTTTGTAGTTCTTTGTCGTTTTCTCAAAATGATAATTTTTTATCTTCAGGTGCGCTCTGTGAAAAAACTATTAAAGCTATCAGTCTGAAATTTTGCATACACATGTATTTATATTAGGCAATTGTGTTAAAATATAAACTATTGACGAAATATCAACATAATTTTTTTAATGGGTGATTAGTAGGTATAAAATCACAAAATTTTCATAAACTGATTTAAATTGTGCTTTAAAAATTTTTTTCCTGGTTATTTTCCACAAAAATTATTGTAATGAATTCAAAAAACATTTCTAATGATAGGGAAAAAAGTTGCAACTCAATATATATTAAAGTTTTTTTACAGAGCGCACCCAAATTGAACTCACTGTATTGAATTTTTTTTCACCGAGTTCTATATAAATGCTCTCTACAAAATATTTTTACTTTTAAAATTTTTATTTTTTTAGCTTGAATTAGTTTTAAAAGGCATTACAAACATGTGTACAAAAATTTATATTGGTACTTATAATAGCTTAAATTTTATATGCATTCGAATATTGGTCACATTTTCATGATTTCTGGCCTTTGATGACTTTCCGGTGCCCTTAAAACATTATACGACAAGCGCAATATTTGGCCGAGCTGCGTTACTTAGTGCCAAGATGGACATTCTCACAGAAAGGAAGTTTTACTACCACATAAGAGAAATACAGCCAGGGTGTAATCGAATGCGTGCCACCTGTAATTCGTTTGGCATTAGCGTAGTGGACAAACTCCTATGCAACGTTTCGGTATGGAAATATATGTACATGTGTCGTATTGAATCAAGATCTATCTTCTAAATTCTTGTATGATTTTTTTCGTTAGATTGAGCTTACGGTAGCCCCATTGGAAGAGGGTTGCGAGTTCGAAACTAGATAGGCGTATGCGTGGGGGCTGGTGCACGTTGTGTCATGGCAAATGTCCTCACGTTGGAGTGGTGTTGAAGTATGTAAAATATCCTTCTGAGAAAGTGCAGTAAGACATAACATCCAAGGCTAAGGTATCGTGAAAGATACAGGTAGTATCTATGAGAAAAGTTTTGTGTAAAGCTTTATATAGAGATGACTGCAGTGTGTCGGTGGTTACTTCTTTCGTAGCTAGTGGCGTAACTTGGCATGTTGCTTGTATTAAAAATTAATGCCCAAGATCACCAAAACGACGGGAAATCATAAATTATTTGTCGAAGTATTTTCTCCCTACTTTGTATTCACTAGAAAAAACTTATGGGATGCATCGGAAGGGTTGTGGGTTCCGTCCTCGACGGAGCCTGCAATTCTGATGGTCGCGAGATCGGCGCTTAGATCTGGCTAAAGACCGTCGTGTTCGCTAATGGTGGCTGGGGCACATTAAATAGGTCGTGGTCACAAAGTCCCCCATGTTCCCATACCAAATCAATACATCTGGGGGTACCTGATCAGGGGGTTATCGGCCTCTGATTGGAATCTAAATTACGATATGTGTGAGTGAATGGATGTGTGAAAGGGACCTTCCTGTAAAACGGATGTGTCATGTATGAAGAAGTCCAACCCTCCGGGGCAATGGCACCCTCGATTGGGCCATATATGGCCCGCACGACAACAACAACTTATAGGATTTTAAGTCTTATTTCGAAATGTCACATCCGCCATAATTTTAACATTAAAAAAAAGTTTAAAACTGCGAAAAAAGTTTTATATCGAAAAGGATGTCTTCAGGTTGTTCAATGAATGTTTTCTTTTATTTATGGGGGCATAGGGTTTAGTGTGTTTATTCACTGCGCGACCAATCTGCCAGTTGTAGGCGGCGCAGGCTCGATTTCTCCCTTGGTGCATTTCGCTCTTTTGTGTGTCAGTTTCGTGAAATCAAATGTCCACGCGTTGGCGTGGTAAGGAAGTTTGGAGTTTGAGGTGACAGCCCAGGTATCTCGTCATATGACGTAGTTTAAAATTACGAAGCGTTGTCCTTGGATTTTTCCCTTCTGGATTGATCGTTAATTAACTACCCCATCTTCTACGTCAGTGAAACCTTGTGTGTACGTGTCCAATTACTTGCCCGCGGTGATCCAGCTGGAAAAGTACTGTATTTGCAACCTGAGGGTTAGGAGTTCGAACCCAACAAAGACCGTCGCTTACAAGTGGGCTGGTACACGTTAATCCGTCGTGACTCCAAATGTTGGCGTGGCATGGAAGTTTGGAGAGTGGGGTGCTAGTTTAAGTATAATTTTTTTTAGCAACTTAAAGGTTGCGAGTTCGAATTTGACCAAAAGACCGTCGAGTACAAAGGGGGCTGGCGCACGATAAATCTGTCGTATCCTCAACTGTCCACTTTGGTGTGGCGAAGAACTTTGCAGAATAGAATGCTAGCTCAGGTGTTCCCTCGTCATTTGACCATGGCTCAAAATTCCGTGGTGTTGCCTTCGAATCTTTCCCTTCGTCAATGCCGACCAACCGGTATAGTGGTTAAGGTGTTAGCCTCTAGATCGGAAGGATCCGGGTCCGGATGTTTGTAACCGTATGGTGTAGAGGCGGCTGGTGCACCTTAAATCTGTCGTGGCCGAAAGTCCTCACGTTGGGTTGGTGTAAAGGTTTGGAGAGTGGGGTGCAGTTCAGGTGTTGCTTCGTCGTCTGACCGTGGTTCAAAATCACGAGGTTTTGTCCTCTGAACTTTCCCTTAAGGGATTGATCCCGGACCGTCGTCAATAGCCCGTTGTGTTGCTCTAGTACGACGTTAACTAAAATTACCATTCCCTTCGACAATAGCCCGTTGTGTTGCTCCAGTCTGTCGTTGATTAAAATATCTACCTACAATTTACTCACCATCGATTGGCGCAGCTTGTCCCAATGACCTCTAGCTGCGGAAAAACCAAATGTTTGCTCGCAGTATGTTTCCAGTCATCAATTCTCGCGCACGTTTTCTCGATTATATTTACCGCGTCTAGTCAGGATCTAAAACCACATACAAATCCTAAGAGAAAGGAATACGTTATTGGTTTTGCTTTCTCTCTCTTCCCTGCATGTGCCCCCAGCGGATGAAACCCAGCCGAATAAATAGAGCACAAGGAGGAAAAAAAAGACTCGCGCATAAAAAACTAGGTGAGCCAGAAAACCATCGCCATCAAAATGCAAGAAGTGGTGGTGGGCGAGGCTACATACCGCAGGTGAATGTGCTAACAGGCCCCTTTGCTATCTGCACGTGGCCTGACATCGAACCCCATCCCCCGCGAAGCCCTCAGACGATTGATGCGATTTTGATTCGCTCTCCCGCGAACTGCGTTTTTTTTTTTGTGTGTGCCATCTGCTTTTTTTTTTGTGCGTCCCGCTGTGGCATCACTCGCTCTCTTGGAAGTTGCGAGGGAGGGACGGACAAAAGCGGCCGGAACAGCGATCCGGGAAGAGGTTTTGAAAGGCTAAATAGGGTGAACACGGGCTTTTATGTGAGAGATGGTCGGTCTTGGAAAGGAATGGAGCTCTCTGATTACTCAAGAGATTGCGGAGGTATGGAGTGCTGGCCGTTGTGTTTAGGCGGCGTAAATGCGTTGAGCGATTAGCTGTTGGGCATGGACTGAACTAGAGTGGGCTTGGTTTGGCTAGTGTATAACGGCATCGTCATTTTGTGAAAAATTCATCATCTTCAAAAAACTTCACGGACCATATATTGTCCAACTCTAAGAGTACCAGATTTTTAATGCCGTGACTAGGGCGGGATTGGTTTGGAGAGTGCATAACGGCATCATCATTTTGTGAAAAATAAACGGATGCAAAAAAATTCACGGACCAGATATTGTCACACTCTAAGAGTACCAGATTTTTAATGCCGGTACTAGGGTGGGATTGGATTGGGAGTGTATAACGGCATCATCATAATGTGAAAAATTAAAAGATGCACAAAAGTTCACGGGTCAGATATTGTTTCACTCCAAGAGTACCATATTTTTAAGACCGGGGCTAGGGCGGGATTGGTTTGGCGAATGTATAACGGCATCATCTTTTGAAAAATAAACAGATACTCAAAAATTCACGGACCGGGCACCATCTCACTCCAAGAGTACCATATTTTTAATGCAGGGACTAGAACGGGATTGGTTTAGCGAGTGTTTAACGACCTCATCATCTTGTGAAAAATAAACGGATGCAAAAAACTTCACGGACCAGATATTGTCCCACTCCAAGAGTACCAGATTTTTAATGCCGGGACTTGGGTGGGATCGGTTTGGGGAGTGTATAACGGCATCATCATCTTTAAAAAAAATTAAACACATGCAAAAAAATTCACGGACCAGATATGTCCCACTCTAAGAGTACCATATTTTTAAGACTGGGGCTAGGGCGGGATTGGTTTGGCGAATGTATAACGGCATCATCTTTTGAAAAATAAACAGATACTCAAAAATTCACGGACCGGGCACCATCTCACTCCAAGAGTACCAGATTTTTAATGCCGGGACTTGGGTGGGATCGGTTTGGGGAGTGTATAACGGCATCATCATCTTTTAAAAAAATAAACACATGCAAAAAAATTCACGGACCAGATATTGTCCCACTCTAAGAGTACCATATTTTTAAGACCGGGGCTAGGGCGGGATTGGTTTGGCGAATGTATAACGGCATCGTCTTTTGAAAAATAAACAGATACTCAAAAATTCACGGACCGGGCACCATCTCACTCCAAGAGTACCATATTTTTAATGCAGGGACTAGAACGGGATTGGTTTAGCGAGTGTTTAACGACTTCATCATCTTGTGAAAAATAAACGGATGCAAAAAACTTCACGGACCAGATATTGTCCCACTCCAAGAGTACCAGATTTTTAATGCCGGGACTAGGGTGGGATCGGTTTGGGGAGTGTATAACGGCATCATCATATTGTGAAAAATTAAAAGATGCAAAAAAATTCCCGGACCAGATACTGTTTCACTCCAAGAGTACCAGATTTTTAAGGCCGGGACTAGGGTGGGATCGGTTTGGGGAATGTATAACGGCATCATCATATTGTGAAAAAAAAACAGACGCAAAAAAATTCACGGGCCATATATTGTCTCACTCCAAGAGTACTAGATTTTTAAGACTGGGTCTAGGGTGGGATTGTTTTGGCGAATGTATAACGGCATCATCATCTTTTGAAAAATAAACGCATGTAAAAAATATTCACGGACCAATTATTGTCTCACTCGAAATGTACCAGTTTTTTAAGGCCGGCACAAGAGCTATATTATGGAAAATGGTCGGTTTTGAAAGGAAAGCTCTGATTACTCCAGAGATTGAAGTAGGTATAGAGTGCCTGCCTTTTTGTGTTTACACAGTATAAATGCGTTTAGCGATTGGCTTTTGATGCTTTTGGGCATGGACTGAACTAAGAAAGGAATGGTTTAGTGAATGAATAACAGCTTGGTAATCTAAAAAATAACAACACATGGTAGCCTGATGTTAAGTCTCAAATCAAGACTGTACCAGTTTTTTAAATGATAAATAGCGTAAAAATGAGGTTCTTTGTACGACTAGGGGGCTTCGCCTCATGCTCGCTAACTTACGCTCGCTTTTGTTGTTATCCAACAAACCAGACAAAGAATTTACTTCCGCTATCCAAATACCATCACGTGATAAATATAGGGGGTCATCTTAAAACGTAGTTTGGCGACGTTTGACTTTTAGTCTAATTAGGGTTGACTTATCAACTATAACACATCAATTCGGGGTTCTTTGGAGTTCAAGAACTGCTGAAATCGTACTGAAAACATGTGGGTGTCACGTTAGTATTAGTACTGGAAATATAGCTGCAGAAGCACTACAATCGGATAGTAGTCAGTGACGTCATTGGAAACCTCACACGCGTACAAAGAAATGAAAAACGGACGTGGAAAACCTTTCTGTAATTAAAGAACAGCAAAGAGAAACAGCAAAAAAATTAATTTTGAATTTTTTTAGATCAAATTCTAAAATTCGGACTGGACATAAAATTCGCAAAAAATTCGGACTACCTGTGTGCCAAATTTCATTATTGTAAGTGCCGTAGATTTGTCAGGACACTTCACATAGATACACACAAACACTTCTTTTAATTTTTGTAGAGATTGGTCACCTATTTTGTAGCTCCTCTCAGTAACAATGCTTATTCTACTTACGCAATGCCACCTTGCTTAGCTATGAATTATCCTTTTCTACGTAGCCTACTATCTTAACAAAACAAATGTTTACGATACATAAATCGTCTATTAATCCAGTGTCTACAGTTTGTCAGTGATGATTTCATTGGATTGAGCAAAACCAAAACTCATAATGAAAGTTTTATCTTTTGTTTGCTGTACCCCTCTCCGTATTGAAATAAAAAAATATTACATCAGGGTGGTAACAGAACCTGGAAAACCGGGAAATCAGGGAATTCTCAAGGAACTTTTTATTTCTGGAAAAATCAGGGAAATCTCAGGGAAAATGTCCAAATTTTACAAAATTTCAGGGAAATTTTGACAATTAAAACGTCTACCATTATCATTTGTCCTATTTAGAAATGCGCGATTACGAATACTTTTAAGAAACGAATAAATCGTATTTGCCGAAATTGTAATTCAAATAAAGAACCTTAGTGTCGTAATTTTTCGACACCGCGAAAACCGCCGCCGTCATTTTTATCGCGGCTGCAGCGTCTTGGTCGCAGTGAGGTTAGCGGTACAACTTGTGGGATACAATTTGTGTAACAAATGATGTTTTTTGTGTATTAAATTAATTATTTTTGTTTGCATTTACATTTTTGTAGAATTTTTTAAGTATATTTGCTTTTGTTTTCGATGAATAGTGTAACAATGTAGGGTCAGGTGTAAAGAGTTCACAATCATACTATTTTGCATTTTTTCTCCAGTTGTTTCAATTGCAATTATAAGAGTTCCATTAAGGTTTCCCATCCTTACAATAACAATTAAAATATCTGTAGAGAAAAAATTACAAAATATTTGTGGAGAATGATCTTTTTACACCCTGTGACCCTAAATATTTAAAAACAGTGTTGTGTGGACACTGTATATCGATACCAATCACGGATCACAACATTTCTTAAGGGAATTGGAAAATCAGGGAAATTTTTGTGAGACTATCAGGTAAATCATGAAAATATCAGGGAACTTTTTTTCGAGGATTTTGTTGCCACCCTGTACATTTCTAATTAAATAGACACATACTAATATCCACATCGCAATTCAATAATCCATTCTTCACACTTCAAAATTAATTTTTTCTTACACCTCGTATTTTAATGTTTTATTTGTAATAAACCTTTATTTTACTATATCGTAGTGATTTAACTTTTAAAAACAATAAGTTTTAAGCTTTTTGTGTGTTGGCTTCTATTTATTCCTGCTTCTCTTCAAAAAAGACACGTTCTTTTCAACTTTGGGCTATAAATATTACTTAAGCCAGCATTGGAAAAGAGGGCACGCCCTTATCAAACATGTCGAAAATGATCGATCATGTCTGTGTTTGTGGATCTGAATAAAATATTAGATTGGACTTTTAAATATATGAGCGTATTTTCAGACTTAAAGTTATACACCAGACAGGGAAGTTTTCGCTTTTTCACTCAAACGTTCATATAAACCAATATGATCAAATCCGTAAAGATTAATTCAGAGTTTTATTAAATTATTTGTGTCTGTAACTCTTGCTTTGTGTCTTTTTATATAACTAGTGTATATTTAATTAATTAGTAACTAGTGTGTGTGTGTGTGTATAGAAGTATTTTTCTATAACTATTGTATTTGTTTTTTAGGTAAGGAAGTGTTAGATTGTGATATGTTGTGATAAGAAAAGTGATTTCTTGCGTCGTGTCATAGTGGTGAGAAACATGGGATCCAGTGTAGGATGAGGTAAATTACTTTAATGTCTACTGTCGATAGCATGTTTACTATGGGTACATCATAAGGCAAGTAATTAGTGAGGCAAATATGTTTTAACTCGGTGAAAAAGAATTAGGGCTGTCAACATAGGCAACTTATGTTGCTATTTTACAAACTTGGTGATAGATTTATCTTTTTAAGCAAATTCATCTCAAAAGCTCCCACTCTCAAGATTTTGGCGACTCTTTTTGAAAATTCTTCGAAGGTCAACGAAACTAACCCTTTTTCTAAACTAAAAGTGGACGAAAAAATAGTTTCGATTCTTCTTCGACGGGAAAGGATGCCAATTTCGAAGTTTTGGCTCCAAGCTATGGTAACCATTAAAGAAAACCATCGTAATCTAATTGTCATTAAAACCTCATTAAGAAAAATATTTTGCTAAACAAATTTTAAATTTTATTTTTTGATTCATTTTGTATCTCTACAACTCAAATTGGTCCTTTTTAAATGAGACTTTCTACTTAGTTGAAATATTTATGCTATTAATGCTATTTTATATGTGCTTCCCCAGAGGAAAAAATTGTGTAAAATTCGTATGAAAATATATCTTTATAGAGAGACAAATAAATATAATTTAATACACTAGAACTTAGTCACCTTAAATGTGTTACTGACATGTTTAGTGCCTCTCTTGCCCTTTTGCAAAGCCAAACAAGACTATAAAAGATACAGCATTTTTCGAGAAAACGAAACAGCAATTCCATGTACACTGCCTTTAAAAATTAGTAGTAGTCAAGTATTGTAATAAATACTTTTTAACCATGCCCCTAGTTCTAAGTTCTTACTGAACCCTAGTCATTAAAAGTCATAGTTTAAATTATACAGCGTTTTAAACATTTCTTTACTATTTACCAAACACCAAGACTGAAATATGCAAAATTTTCAGGGGAGACGACAAAGCAAATTCACCATGTACACTGTTATAAAAAAAATTCCTGAAAATTAATTCAATGAAATTATGAATTATTTTTCTTTTCTTGTCTAATGATAGCTTATATTGGGTCGAAGAAAATTTCGTCCCGTTTTTTTTTTGACAGAAATTATTGAAAAATTATTTTGTTTATATGTACTAAAAATTACATCTAAACAGTATAATTTGAACCGTTCTGTTCGATAAGCTTTCCACGTCTCCGGTAACAGCATCATACCGCGCTCATAGAAGTTCCGAAGTTTCTGGCTAAAGAACTGATCCAGGTGACGAAACTTTCTGAACTACTTACGTCACGTAGAATCGTCAACGGCCCACCATAACCCTACACAACACATATAATCTTTTGTGTCTGTGAATCGCATGTTTGCCTTTTCGGAAATAAAAGAGCATGATAGGCCGAAAATGCTCCTTATTTTTCTGTTATTTTTAATGCTTAACAAAATTTAAAAACAACCGAATAACAATTGTTTCACCAAGAACTCGCTTAAATTTCTTTCAAACAACATCAAAACTTTGCACGTATGAAGTAGATAAGACTTCGGTTTTACGATGCAATGCCATCTATCGCCAAAAACAGAACGAACTTTAGCATGATCCTTCCCAAACATAGCATGACCCTTCAAGCACGAATTGGCAAGAACGAGGCATACTCTGTGTTACCCATATCACTATCGTGTTGTCAAATCGTCTCCACTGCGATTGAATTCTGAATTTTTCCATTTAACCTTCATATATTCGGGTTAAAGACGGGCAATATAATTCCACCTCTCATCTATCGAACGTGTGGGTTCGACTTAAAATATCTGTTTTTTGAGTTGTAGTATTCTCCTTGGAGTGGCGTATGTTCTTTAGAATTTAAAATCCTTTCTTCGCATAACATTGAGAGTTTTTTTAATAAAGCAACTGCTTATTTGAGGCCGCAGCAATCTCATCGTGTCATGCGAGAGGGCGAAACCGACTTACTAGTCTTTGTGGTCACGACTCGATGGCCACCCACAAAAAGCATCCGGCCCACCCCGCCGAATCATTCCATTTCCAGCCTCGGTGGTTTTTATTCTCACTCCTGTCCGGCCACCTCGTTTGGCAAGCCCCTGTACACTCCGGATGTTCCAAGCTCTTGTTTTTCCCCGAGAGTTGACCGGTCAAGCGTTGCCATTGTTGGACCTTGTGTTTGGGGGTGAACGGCGTGAACTTGGCTTTTGTCCCTGTGCGATGTATGGTTTTTGCTGTTTTGGTTTTTCGATGTTGCTGTGTTCCATTTCTTCGTCTTTTCCCAATTATTTCTGTCTTGGAGATGTGTTGTTCTTCATGCTCTAGATGAGTCATCAAATGCAGAAATCGAGATAAGCGGGTTCGTAAGACTGCATTCTGAGATCATCCATTGATAGCGCGCGATGGTATGATAAGATAACTAGGTTCATGTTCTTCAATCTCGAAAAAGATCGCTTATGTTTGTGCCATTTTCTTTTGAATCACATGGGTGGATAAGGTACCCACAAGTCTTATAGCTTGCGCTCCTTGTGGTGCCTTTTACGAAAACTATACGGGCTCTATAATTTGATGTATGGTGTAATGAGAACGAGATAATACAATGGTTTGGAAGAATTAGTCTAGTATCGGAACATGAATCGGCATATTCACAAAAAAAAATGGGTTTATTTATATAACATAGGACTTTGGCCACCCAATGCTATTCAATTTTTGAGAACATAATTACAACGGCCTTGAAAAGGAAGTAGGCAATATCATCAAATCCTTTATCGCCAGATGTTATCAAGTCAGAAAGCTATAAAAAACAATTGATCTAATGCAACAATGCTTTCTTAAGTAGTTGAAATAACGTCAAACTGGAGCAACACAACAGGCTATTAGTGACGGGTTCCGCGTTCAATCTCTTTGGGAAATATCCAAAAGCAGCACTACTTTGTAGTATTGAACCACGGGTCAGATGGCCAGGTCACACCATAGCTGGCACCCCACTTTCCAAACATCTACAGCTTGAAATCGTGAAGACATTTGTAGACATGATATATTGTACGTACACCGACCCCTGTGTACCCAGACGATCTTTTGTTAGATCGAGTTAATTGAGAAGGATCTCCCCTTACGAGGTTAAGAAATTTTTAGATTCATTAAGTGCCCACATAGTTGGTTTTGCTTGTAAGTTTGCTTTCAAGTTCGATTTTGCATATACATCAATAAGGAGTCAATAGATAGATTTCTAATTTTCATCTAAAAACAGTGAATGAAAAAAATTTACTTAGCCATGAAGTGATCATTTGTTTAATGTTTTATTACAGAATCATAATCACGTCTTGCTACGATTATGAAGATCTTGCATCTTGCTATGATATGAAGATCCAATCATGTATCGTGCGCTCGCTTGAAACGTTTAATTATCACATAAAAATTTTGAACCCTGTCCTTTATTTTTGCATACTTTTCTAGTCTATTACGTAAATTCCAAGACGTTGTTTCTAGACGTAAAGTCTAGTAAATTCTAGATGTAAATTCTAATAAATTATAGATGTAAATTCTAGTAAATTATAGACGTAAATTCTAAGTCAGTAAATTATTTTCTTTAGCTACATGGAGGTTTGGGATTACACGGAGGTTTGAGATTGTTTTTAAAATTTTTGTACATTTTTAGAACTGTTTTTAAACATATATTTGTTTAATTTATTTATTTTTAATTTACAAGTTAAACTTTTCTGTCTGCATAATGTTTGACTGATAGGATATGTTTATTTTATGAAAGATGTCTTTTTGTTGCTTGATGTTTGGCGCAGCTTATCCAAAATGGCCCTTTCGCCACGAAATCCAACCGATCAACTAACTCTTCTGTTTTTTGACGGTTACCATATTTTGAAATGTCGGAGACCTGAGCACATCACTCTCAACTATACTTTGGCTTACTTTTAAATAACGCGGTGCTCAAAAATGTAAATCGGAAACGCAGCTTAAATTGGATTTATGGAATCGCTTTTGCAAGCCATTTACGTAATTCTGCTTTGCTAAAAATTGATTTATCTTCAGAGCAATATCGGATGTAAATACGTATAAATTAAATACAAAAATACTGAATTGCAAATTTAGCCTATCTCAAATTTTCTGACATGTGAGGGGCAAATTTTGTACCTTCCATTTCGAGTAGGACCGAAATTTTAAATGTTAGAATGTTATCCTTGTACCTTACAAATAGTGAAATGGTTTAGATCGTGTAATATTTATTTTATTTCAACGGTTTAATTTGAAAAGTTTGACTACTGCGTTCGTAAATAATTTTAACTCGATCTAACCAGACTCATGTACGTGGGGAGTGTGCATGTTAAATCTATCATGACATTAAATGTCCTCATGGAGGCATGATAAAGTTTAGAGAGTGGTGTGCCAGCTCGGGTGCCGACCTCGTTATCTGACAGTGGTTCAAAACGACGAGGTGTTATCTTCGTATCCTTCCCATCAGGATCAATCATGGATTTACGCCAATAGCCCGCTGTGATGCTTCAGTATGACGTGAATTCAACTACCATACAACCGCAAAAAAAAATATTGTTTTGATATGCGTATAAAAAATTTTGAGTTTTATTTTGCACAAAAATATATTTGTTTTTCTTTTCGCAGTGTAAAGTACCCTTTTCGCTGCAAAAAAAATTTCGAAAGTAATTTCGAACATTTTTTGTAAATAATTAAAAATTACATCTCCATTCTTTGTTAGATCAGCAAAAATAAGAAGTTTGTTCAGTGCAGCAAAATTTTAGTGATTGCTTTGTGTACCATGAAATGAAAAAGGTTCAAAATCGCTGGAGTAGAACATTTCTGTTTGAGAGGGGTTTGTGGCAGTTTTTGCTTGCTTACTTTTCATTTAAAATTCAATAGACTAGCTCCAAATTTGCATATGAATAAAAATAGGTCAACGATTTTCAATGGAATTTTGGATAGATTCCATTTGGAATGGAAAGTTTCTAGCATGGAAAGTACAACTTTTGTTGGGGTTTTGATTTGAATTTGTTCAACTGTTTCCCAGTGTGTATCTTTTACTAATCTATTGTTCTGATACAGTATGACCTTGCGGCTTGAATGATGAATAAAATTTCCAATGGATACTGTTCTGAAGGTCTCGTCCTTCAAAGTCGTAGGGGTATAAAGAGTTATGTGAAACGCAAAGTTTGTAAATTGTTAGAATTTAATTCATTTCTAAGTATATTTACGATTTTTCCATTTTGAATTTTGTTAACTTATGACTGAGAAATTTTTGAAATGTAGGTCATCAATACCAGATATTATCAGTCAAACTTTCGCTTGGGATACTTCTTTTGGAAAATTAAAAATTAAATAAAAAATTAATGAAAAAAAATCATGACAAACTTTAAGAGATGCCTGCACACTGTTAGGGCTGTTTGTGTTTTATAGCGCAAGGGTCATATTTGGCCATACCGTGCCAAACACAAGACATAACATCGAGTGGAGCAACATAACGTGCTTTTGGCGACGGTTCGGAATCAACCACGAAGGGAAAGAGACGTAATTTTGAACCGTAATCTGATAACGGGTCAACACCTTATCTGGCACCCATGTTCTCCAACCTCCCACACCACGCCAACGTGAGGACATTTGACGTAGCGACAGATTTACCACCCCCTGTGCCCGAAGGCTTTTGGTTCGATAGAGTTTCGAACTCACGACCCTCTGGTTACTAAACCGATACCACTGCAACGGGACTTGAGTCATCCCCCCCCCACACACTTGAAAAGCTTTACTAACACAGAAGAGGGAAATGCACTCAGAGAGGAATCGAACTGACCATTCAGATTCGAACCCAGATACTGCTTTACCTCGTCCTTTTCCTGAGGATTGGTGTATAGTTTGATGCGATAAAGTCGAGAGGATCAGTTTTTTATTAATGACTGGCAGAAATTTTTCTGCAGCATTGTCTAGAATAAGAAAGTTGTACAATTTCTGACTTACGAAGGAAGGGAATTACACCATTTTTGATATAAGTAAGGGAATTACACCATTTTTGATATAAGTAAGGGAATTGCACCATTTTTTATATAAGTAAGGGAATTACACCATTTAAGCTGTAATGAAAGGAATTACTCAATTTATGTTCATGGAAGCAGTTACGTAATTTCTGATCGAATATCGGTTTATTTAAAATAGCTGAAGCAAAATTATAACCAAAAATATTTTTGCTTTCTAATTAATATAGAATTTCAGAAAGCCATCAGCAAATATCTTTGAGACGAAATTAAACCTTAAGCTTAAAAACAAATGTCAGCGAGGTATTTTTTATAAAAAAATATCATGACAGGCATCGACATGAATCGAGACATGATATTGAAATCCATACTTGGATGTCGATTAAGATAGATAAAAGTATTCTAAACTTCATAAAATAAGTTGGCTATGAAGGTATCAAATGTATTGAAGAACAAACACTTAATATTCGAAGGTTATTCCTTTAATATTCCTTTATCGTTTCTAGCCATGAAATCGTGAATGTTTAACTGGGTATTTTGGAACTGATATTTAAATTATGAAACTAAAATAGCAATCTGCAATACTTATTTAAAAGAAGCAATGTTTTATTAAAACCTGATATTGGTAATATGTATGCGTAGAAAAATAAAAAGAATTCAGCAAAAGTGAAAGCTTGTGGTGTTAATTTTATAGATCCGAATTTTCCAAAGCCTGTAATATTTTCTTTAGTCAAGGGATTTGTTTAATAACCTAATATATTTTAAAAGTCAAACTTGCAAAGATAGCACTTTTTATTCTCGTTCTATCATTGGTTAAAGTCAAATAAAATATCTAAATACTTCCACCGAGAAATTGATCGCTCACAATAAATATTAAATCATGATATAGATAGAGAGAGATGCAAGGAAACGAGTAGGGCAAGCGATAATATTTATGATAAAATAGAAAACGCAAGCGATAGTATAATTAATAAGCATGTAACTTTCTATATTTGGCAACGCTAGTATATATAATCTGTATTATTCTTTAGTTCCATATAGAATTGTCGATTGAGATGTAGTTTTGTAATTTAATTATCTGAGTTCTGTTTTACTGAGTTTTCATGAGATTATTACTGACACAGAGATGATGTACGTACTTTTGAGTTGCGAGATTTACAAATTGGCTTACTATTTTCTGTATTTTTAGTTCTGTAACAAGTGAACTATAGCGCATCGTCAGCTGCAGAGCTATAAACCTCCGAACTAAAAGTGAGAACCAAAACTAAATCTCACCCCTGCTCCGATCAAGGACACCCTAAGGAGGTCAGGGAGTATATCGGCGGCGTAGAATGAAGACGCGTCGTAGCGTCCGTTATGTCGGGTAGTTAGTTATGAAAGGTTATGTAAATACTATATATGTTGTGTCCACACGTAATGTAAATTAGATTAATAAATGTTTGTGAGTGTAATGAGAGTTTGTCGCTTGTTCGCCCGCTTCAAGGAGGAATTTCTCAGCACACGGTCACAGAATGGCGCCCTAAACGTGGATTACGAACCTGACAAAGATAAGTAAATTCTTCTAGAATCCTTACTGCCCCAACGTTCTTGCTAAACCTAGCGATGAGCAACTGTAAACTAATACATATTCATCCTGAATAGTGTAAATTAATTTCAAAACGTCAGGTCGTTCAATTTGAATTAGAAGTTTACAGTGATTCAGTTCCTTTGTTGGAAAATTAATATTCAACCAGAATATTGTTCTTAAAGAGTTGCGTTTTGTACAAAACGAAAGAGTGAAAATATTCCAGATACTATTTGCTGTTTGCGAAAGTAGCGATTTTGTTGTGAGGAAGTAATTTGTTTACAACAACAAGTCAGGAAACGTTAATTGCATTTTGTATATTATTTTTATCTGTGTCTGAAAAAGTGAATTCTTTTATTTTGCTTTTGTTGAATTCGAATACTTGCTTTTAAAATAAGATTTTATAATTTATTTTCATGACTCTAGAAAGTTAATTGTAGGAATTATCGAAATGTTGTATATGCATATTTGAATTATAACAAAAATACATACATTTGTCACTTTTGAGCAATTAGTATTTCTTTTATTTTAGGAAAATGGTGTTTTAAAAATTTTTTTGAGTATTCTATGCAATATTATTTTATTTGGTATATGATTACAGATTGATAACATGGAATATTTTATGTGAACCCACATAATAATTATCAAAGTGCTTTTCATATATATTTATATAACTTTTATGTGAACCTCACTCAGTAAATAGGTAAACATCTTTCGTATTAGTTAACCTACAAATGCTTAAGATATACTGTTCTTTAAACATGGTATTTATTGTTTATTTGTACTATATTTTGATACTTTATTTGAGGTGGATCTCCCACGACATTTTTCTTAATATTTGTATGCCTGCTATTAGCGAATGCTATCATTAATTTACCTAGGTTCCAATTCTTATTTTCTCATTTTTGGAAAACATTAGTATACCCCATACCTTGTGCTACATATGAACACACCTTATATAACTTTTATGTGAACTAGTGTGCAAAGAAAAGTGTCTAAGTAAATAATTTTAGTATTAATACAAACTTTGGTGGATATTTAGATTGAGACTTTTGAACTGTACTTTACAACTATAGTGACAATGGCTTATCTCGGCAAGGCAAAAAAGGTCGATCTTCAGAGTTTGGTTGTAGAACTTGGTGAAAACGTGGATGATGACTTAAAAGTCTTGGATCTAAAGAAAATAATTTTGGAAAGTAAAGAGTACCAAAACGACAAAGAATTTGTGAAGAATTTATTAGACACAATTGTGTCAACAAGGATGGAAGAAGAATCCAAACTCTTGACAGAGCAAAGATTACTGAGAGAGCAAGAAAAACAGGTTCAAGACTTTGAACTTGAAAAGTTACGGATTCAGCTAGAATCTCAACGTATGGTAGAGGCCTCTGCTTCCCAACCTGTAATGCACCCTTCCATGAGAATGGATCTCCAAAAAATTTTGCCACAATTCAAGCCTGAAGAAGATGACATGTCCTTGTTTCTAGTCTTATTTGAGAGACAAATGAAGTTCTTAAAAATTGACGAGAGTATGTGGGTGACTCATCTATTAGGACTTTTCCCTTCAGAGATCTCAAAGCTGATAGCCAGGGAACCTGAAGTAAAATCCCATGACTATACACACATTCGAGGTATACTCCTTCAGCGTTTTAAACTGACAGCTGAAAAGTTCAGAAAGCTCTTCAGTCAACATAGAAAGTCTGCAGATTGCACATGGAAAGAGTTTTACTTTGAGCTAAGGAACTATTTTGAAGGCTGGATTACTGAACTGGGTGTCACTACCTTTGAAAAATTACAAGATCTGATTATCTCAGATCAAATGAAGAAAAGATGCAACCCTGAGTGCCGAGAACATTATTTAGATGATTGGGAAAATTTGATTTCTCCCGATTACCTAGCTGAGAAGCTTGAAACTTATGACTGTCTCAGAAACAACAAAAAAGGAAGCTCATCCCCTCCAATTCAAAGGAAAGCCTACAAAGGTAGAGATGAAATTATCAAGCCTGTACCGTTCAAAAAAACAAATCAGGCAAACAGAACTAGTCGAATAAAGGTTGGTGACAATCAGGAGCGACCAGCTCGGACTTGTTATGGTTGTGGAAAAGTCGGATTCATTAAAGCTAACTGTCCAGTTTGCAATCCTTCCACAAAATTTGACTCAGCTCGTTTTGAGAAGATTCAAATTGATAGACCTGCCATGTCTAATGAAGTTCCAGTTATGAATATTACGATAAATGGAATATTCGGCACAGCATGTGCAGACAGTGGAGCAAGTCACTCTATCGCAGGCGAAAGATTGTACCATATTCTTCAAGATGAAGGAGTAGTATTCGAAAAGTCTTTTCTCTCAGTGATCCTCGCTGATGGAAGTCAGACAGAAAAGGAAGTTCAAACAGCCTGTGTAATTCTATGTCTGGAAGGACGTTCCTTTCAATTAACACTTTTTGCCCTCCCAGAGGCGAAAGGAAACCGTACCCTACTTGGAGCAGATTTTTTGAAGAAAGCAGGTGTTGTTCTAAATCTTCGTGACCATGCTTGGTTCTACACTGACAAGCCAAAGGAACATTTCCCTTTCGTTGCGAGTGCTCAAGTCCACTCCTGTGATATTAAAGAAAGTGTTAGACCAGAAAATCCATATCTCCTTCGTCCCGATGAAGGTGAACATTTAAGTGAAGATCAGTGCAGAAGATTAAATGCACTTCTAATTCACTATGAAAATAACTTCAGTCCGGGGGGAGAACCAACACCTTACATCGAACACCGGATCGACACAGGTGATGCTCCTCCAGTTGCTACTGCTCCTTACCGGTTATCCCCTGTGAGAAAAGAAATTTTGAAGAGAGAGATTGATGCACTTCTCTCATCCGGAGTAATAGAAGAATGTGACTCTCCCTACGCAGCACCTGTGGTCTTGATACCCAAGCCAAATGGGGATTTCCGCCTTTGTATCGATTACAGAAAATTGAATTCAGTAACTAAGTCTGATCCATACCCTCTTCCGCGTATGGATGATCTCTTGCAAAATGCTAAGCAAACTGCCTTTATGTCTACCATAGACTTAAAGTCTGGATATCATCAGGTGAAGATGTATCCTCCTGATAAAGACAAGACAGCCTTTGTTTGTCAGTTTGGAGTATTTCGATTTACTCGAATGCCATTTGGATTAAAAACAGCCCCTGCCACATTCCAAAGACTTATGGACATTTTCCGAAATGGACTAAAGGTCAGATCTCTAGCTTATCTGGATGATATTATTGTGCTGTCTGCAACCTTTGAAGAACACCTGGAGGACCTGCGGTTAGTCTTTGACCGACTCCAAAAGTTCCATCTGCATGCCAACCGAACTAAGTGTCATTTTGCTTGCTCCAAAGTCAAATATTTGGGACATTACATCACGAGTTCTGGAGTGGAAGTAGACCCTGCTAAGGTGGAAGCCATTGTACAGATCCCTTCTCCCAAGAACGTGAAGCAAGTGCAGAGCTTTCTTCAAACTTGCAGTTGGTATCGTCGTTTTATTCCCCAGTTTGCTGAGACCTCAAGGCCTTTGAGCAATCTCACCAAGAAGCAAACACCTTGGAAGTGGGGACAAGACGAACAGACAGCATTTGAATCGTTGAAGAATAGCTTAATTTCACCGCCCGTGCTGAAACAAGTAGATGAGGATAAACCATTTGTCCTCAGAACTGACGCTTCAGGCTATGCTTTGGGCGCAGTCCTTATCCAAGGACAAGGATCTGAAGAACATCCAATCGAGTATGCTAGTCGTCTGCTAACCCCAGCAGAGAGGAACTACTCTACTACAGAACGCGAAGCCTTATCAGTCGTTTGGGCGCTGGACAAATTTAGAGGCTATGTCGAAGGAGCTGAAATAACAGTATTTTCAGATCATCAACCCTTGAAATGGTTGTTGAGCCTGAAATCACCAACCGGTCGACTCGCAAGATGGGCCCTTCAGATACAGTCTTACAACATCAAAGTTGAATATCTTTCAGGAAAAGCAAACGTCATTGCAGACATGCTATCCCGCCCTTCATGTACACATGGAAGGCCCACTTGTGACATTTGTTCTGTTACCATTATTGATCTGCCATCCAGGAAGGCAAATGACATACGTGAAGGACAATTGAAAGACGATGACTTGAAGAAAATCATTGACTGTTTTGAGAGTGTCTCCAAGGACGAAAACTACGTGAATTGGACCAATCGTGGCTACATAATGTCTCAAGGTATTTTATATCGATACGGCCCGGATTCCGAATCAGAGGAAGCCCAGTTGGTAGTTCCGATACAGGAACGTGAAAGAGTTCTGCAACAATATCACGATGCCCCAACCGGTGGACATTATGGTGCCGAGGGCACTTTTCACAAGATTGCAACGCGTTATTTCTTTCCTGGAATGAGAAAATACATCGCAGATTATGTAAGGAATTGTGCTGAGTGCAGCCGTTATAAGCCAAGTAACCAAAAGCCTGCTGGACTTTTGAGAACACCAGTGTATTCCCAGCGTTTTGAGACGTTAGCGATCGATCTTTTCGGTCCTTTGCCAGAAACCCCAGATGGAAAGAAATGGATTTTCATTGTTGAGGACACTTCTACAAAATGGGTGGAGCTTTTCTCTCTCCAAAACGCCACTGCAAAGGAGTGTGCAGTAACCTTATTAGAGGAAGTGTTTCTGAGATACGGTCTGCCACGTCGTCTCATAAGTGATAACGGATCCCAATTCGTCAGTGCTGTCCTTCAACAAGTATGCTATCTTCTCGGAGTTACACAAATTCTTACTCCAGTTTACTGTCCTCAAGCGAACCCAGTAGAAAGGAAAAACAGGGATTTAAAACCAAGACTTGCCATTCTTGTCGGTGATGACCACACCACATGGTCAGAAAAACTCCCAACTATCCGTTTTGCTCTGAACACTGCAAAATGTGACACCACTGCTCATACTGCAGCCTTTTTACAGTTTGGAAGAGAACTTAGAACACTAGACGATGTTCAACATGACATAAGGTCAGTGATCAACAATGACAACTTCATTGCTGAGATCACACCGTATTTACGGAAATTTGCAAAGATCTCCTCTGAGATAAAAGATCTTGTAGAACAAAAGCAGGATCAGAGAAAGAAAAATGCTGATCGAGGAAGAAGAAGCGTTCCCCAATACGCACCTGGAGATCAAGTATGGATCACCTCACATACTGTGAGCAACAAAGCTAAGAAGAGGTCAGCGAAATTTGCACCTCGCCGAGACGGACCCTATTTGATTTTAACTCAGCGTTCTCCAACAAGTTATGTTGTTGCGAATCCCCAATCTCCTGATATTCCTGTCGGAACATATCATACATCTGCTCTACGTCCATGCCTTAACACACCTCAAAATGGAAACGTACCCATCACCCCACTGCGAAGGAGAGGTCGACCCCGAAAGGCTGATCCAACAGTGCGACAAAACTCAAGACAACCATCTGACCCTTCTCCTGGCGACTCGCCGAGACGTCTTCGTAGCCAGGGGGGGAGACTGTAACAAGTGAACTATAGCGCATCGTCAGCTGCAGAGCTATAAACCTCCGAACTAAAAGTGAGAACCAAAACTAAATCTCACCCCTGCTCCGATCAAGGACACCCTAAGGAGGTCAGGGAGTATATCGGCGGCGTAGAATGAAGACGCGTCGTAGCGTCCGTTATGTCGGGTAGTTAGTTATGAAAGGTTATGTAAATACTATATATGTTGTGTCCACACGTAATGTAAATTAGATTAATAAATGTTTGTGAGTGTAATGAGAGTTTGTCGCTTGTTCGCCCGCTTCAAGGAGGAATTTCTCAGCACACGGTCACAGTTCTAAATATTCGTGAACAATGGAGCTTATCAAGGGCTCTTTCAATGCACACACGTTATTTACGATTACTTCGCAAAAGATAATTAGCAATTGAATAGCAATATGTTATTTCTATCTAGAGCCCTTTATATACCCATCTAAAGGAGCTTTACAGTTCGTTTGAAAAGGATACCATGGGTAGTACGAATAAATGCTAGAATAGTTTTTATGGATTTTACTGATAATGTGTGTGTGTGTGTGTGTGTGTGTGTGAACTCGCGCGCGCGCGCGCGCGCGCGTTTAGGTACCAATTTTTATAAAAGAAACAACTAATCTAATTCAGTCGAGCCCACTTATTGCGAGCTCGGATACAGCGAAGTATCGGTTATTACGACTTTTTTTTCTTTCCCTTTGGAACTGCAATATTAAATATTGTTAAAAAGATTGCCCCCCCCCCCCTTTTTATTTTTATTTTTTTCCAATTGTGGACGACAAAAACGAGAGGGAAGAGAGACAATAGAGAAAAATTTCCAACAAACGTGGAAGAAGAGGTTTTGCTTGTTGATTGTTTATTGGTTACTAGGGTCACGCGTTTTAACCTTGAGTTGTAAACGGGATATAGGAGGACAGTTGTGATTTTGTCTTGTTATGTTACATGACAGAGTACATAGCAAGCAGATTGGTTCATTGGGAAGGTTTTGTAAGTGTTTTTATCAAAATGTGTTACATCAAAACTGCAGCCTTTAGATATGGGCATAATAAAATGCGTGAAGGTTTATTACAGATCTCAGATTATTTGACGTGTTCTTTAGAATATAGAAACTGATTTGCATTTTGTTGCGGACATCAAAATTGCTTGACATTGTTTAGATGATGCCTGGCGTTTGGTTTAATCGAAAACCATCCCTAACTGCTGGACACATGCGGGTTTTTTAGGGGGACTTGGGGACTCAGATTTCATTTCTGAGCCTAAAGAAAGTTACCTGTGGAAAACCTTAAAAGAAAAAAGAATTTTGGTTGATGTGATGTTACTTTTGCTGATTATGTTGATAGCGATTGCAACGTAGAAATTGAAGCACAACATACTGACGATGGCATCATTGCAACAGTATTACAAAATGCTTCTGATGATTCCGAAGAGGAATATATTGAAATTGAAGTAAGTAGACAATTGGTGACATCAAAATCTGCCGTGGACAGTCTTCAAAATTTACGTGCGTTCTTTGAATAGCATAACATTGACTGCCGTGATAATTTTAGTGCCCTGGAAAAATAATTATGCAACTGCATTGTAAATTCAACTGTTGAAAAGAAAGTTACATACTTTTTCCCACTTTTACAAACTAAGTTTTAGATTTCGTATGAAAATTATTTTGCTTCAGAACATGCTTCTGATTCATTTTTTTTTATATCGGATGTAACGAATATCGGATATAACGAATAATTTTCAGTGTTTTGTGCGACTTCGCTATATGCGGGCTCGACTGTATTATAAAAGGAATTGTTTGTCTGCTTGTTTGTTTTCTGCACGCTATGTCCTGATGAATCTGTGGCACTTACAGTAATGGCATTTGGTAGACAGGTAGTCCGAAATTTTTGCAATTTTTGGGAGGCGGCGAATTTTGAAATTAAATCCAGGACATTTAAAAATGAATTGAATGAAAATTTATTATTATTAGATGCAACAGCATAGAGAAGACCACAGATTCTAAATTTATTGTTTTCGTTTCCATTTTGCGCGGAAGAATGATTTTCCAGCATACGATAAAAACAAATAAACGTTTAACTGGAGTTGTTTAGGTTTTTTTTTCTATCTCCTATACCAGATATGGGCAACCTTTGGAAAGTTGCGGGCTAAACTTTAGGATATTAATGAAGTTGCGGGCCGTAGTTAATAGGCAGTTGTGAAAAAGTAATAATGATAAGGTTTATTTTATTTTATATATTTATTAAGTAGAATGGTAAAGTTACATGAACATAATTATATCAAATTGATTAACTAATTATATCACTTACAATCACCAGAAATTAATGAGAAGTTTGAGCTTGAACGTGAGAGAGAGAAACAAGATAAACAATGTTGGGATAAATCCCACTAATACACAGGTGCAGAGTGTTTTCCAAATTTTCATCTGTAAGCCTGGTTCGATACTCCGATTTATTAGATTTCATCATGGAAAAGAACTATTCGAGTATTGTTGATCTGCATCAGGGTTTTTATAACAATCACATCCGCTAGTAAGGAATGGAATCAAGAAGAGCAAGGCCGTTTCTCGGATACAATTAATAACGAAATTTATAATTATTATTCCCAATTATCCGTGGAATTGAGCGGAGCGATGTGTCGCCGATAACATATCTGGCGACTTTAAAACCTCGTTTTGATTTAATTTGTTCAAGAAAACTGAATCAGCCATCACATATATCCAATACTAATTTTATTAGTAATAATAACTATAAGGTAGTATTGGAAATACCAACTTTTACATGTTTATATTCCGGTGCGCCGCAAATAATTCAAGATATTTTTAGTGTGCCGTCAACAAAAAAAGGTTGAGAAACATTGACATACTGTTCAGGCTTTTGTTTCCCCCCTCCCCCTCACTCTCTTAGTGGCGAGAACCGAGACTATTTACTTTTTTAACGAGCGCGATTTTAAAATGTTCCGCGGGCCGGATCAAAAACCGGGGAGGGCCACATCCGGCCCTCAGGCCGTGGGTTGCCCATCTATGTCCTAGACCATTAAAGATAGAGTAAAAATTTCAACGGATTTGATATCTGCGGAAAATTTTACATCAGATCGTTACCTAAAAATATGATTTTCCTTAAGTAAATAAATTTTTTTAATTGAATATCTTTTAAATTTTTGCAAGAGATTGTGACGTCACGTCAACCTTCGAATCGAAAAAATAAACATATGACATTTCCTGCCGTCTTACGTTATCAGCGAAAAAAAGAAAAATAAATAAAAAAAAGTTTCTTTTTGTAAATTGTGATCGTTAAAGATAGATTGAAATCTGCGGAAAATTTGACACCAGATAGATACCTTATACGTTTTTTTTCTTTTAATGAATTAATTTTCAATTAAATATTTATATTTTCACAAGAGATTATGACGTCATACCGAATTCCCATTTGGTTTTCGCTGCTATCACCGGTGGTTAGCGAGCAACGTCATGCTGGCCACGCAGTGGCTAGTTGTAGATATAATCAGCGTTAAAAAAGAAAAATGACTGGTCCCAAGGACTGGTGTATACGAAAATATATTGGTCCGCTCCACAAATATTAAATTAATTTAGTTAATAATAGCGTGTTAATTCAGGGCACAAAACTTTCACTCGCCGAAATTCTTTCTTTGGCGAATGCAAATTTTGTCAAATTGTGTGTGTGTATATATATATATATATATATATATATACACACATACACTGGTGAAATAAATTAAGACAATTTGCATATTTTATCGAATTTCATGAAAAGAACTGAACTGATTGTAAAACCACTGCTTCTAGACAAAAATGCAAATCTTGAACGTCAAATACGTAAGCGTAGACATGTGTGTAGACGGAGCCAGTAGAGAAACAGGCTTTATAAACGCGCGTAAGTTAAGAGGCATTTCGTTCGCTAGCACACCTCGGCGAATTTCTTGGTGTTATTTTGCAGCAATCGGTTAATTTCAAATTGTAACAGTAAAAATGAGTAACCACCAACGTTTAGATGATGAAATGAGGTGGCGAATTGTGGGGAGGCTAGAAGCAGGCCAATCTCAAGTCGAAATTTGTAGAGAGTTCAATTTAACGCTCAGCGTCGTGTTTAATTTATGGAAACAGTTCCAGGATACCGGATCCATAGAGAGAAAGCCTGGGCAAGGTCGTCCAAGAGCCACGACGGCCAGAGAAGATCGCCATTTGTCGATTATAGCGAGGCGTAACATGGTGCTACAGCTCTCTCGTGACTTGTATGCAGCCACAGGAACCCATGTATCAAGGGTGACTGTTTCCAAAAGACTTCATGAGAGAGGGTTGTTCACAAGAAGACCTGCTGTTTGCGTCCCGCTCACTTCTACGAATAGGAGAATCCGTTTATCATGGTGCAGAGAGCGTAGAGAGTGGAGTATGGATAAATGGGCGACCGTTCTCTTCACTGATGAGTTCCGGTTCAGCTTAAACACCGATTCTCGCCGTACGTTCAAATGGAGAGAACCAGGGACCCGCTACCTACCCTCCAATGTCCGCGAAATCGACTATTATGGTGGAGGAGGTTTAATGGTCTGGGCAGGCATCATGTTGGATGGCCGCACACCTTTCCATGTCTTTGAAAGAGGTAGTGTGACTGGTGTGAGGTATAGGGATGAGGTCTTGGAGCCCTATGTTCGCCTTTTCAGGGGTGCAGGTGGCCTTGAGTTCATTTTAATGGACGATAATGCGAGGCCACATAGAGTTCTTCTGGTCGACGAATTTCTAGAGAGTGAAGATATTCGCCCGATGGATTAGCCTTCAGATCTCCAGACCTTAACCCTATAGAGCATGTCTGGGACGCTATGGGGAGGGCAATTGTAACTCGTAACCCCCCTTCGAGAATCATACAGGGAATGAAAACAGCGGTTCTGAACGCGTGGGACCAATTGCCACAGGAAATGATAAACTGCCTTATTTCAAGTATGAAATCACGCTGCGAGACCTGTATAACTGTAAGAGGTGATCATATCCCCTATTACCCAACTATAACCCATTTTTGTTTTGTTTATTTTGCAACCGCTGTTTCTTACCTTCCGACTCCAACGAGTGTTACGCACGATCATGCGTGTGTATTACAATTATTGAATGGTTATTTGTTTTGTATTGTATCAATGTATGTACATATCAAATTTCATTAAAATCGGTACAGTAGTTCTAGAGATAATCGACCAAGTCTGTAAATTCTCTTAATTTCTTATAATCCAATCCAGCGAACCACCAATGACTTCGAACGCTGCATAAATTATGTTCTTAGTTTTATTATTTTCTTAATACAGTGACAATCTTGTTGATAACTATTCTCATAGTATTATTCTGACATTTGTTTTTGAAATTTCTATATTCCCTAGAACTGTAAACAGTTTTTAAAGAAATTGGGGTGCTAGTCTCACAAGCTTCAATTTTGACAGTTTTGACGATTTTTTTTTGAAAATTCACTATAGGTCAACGAAAGTTTCCAAAATTTTTATTCTCAATGACTCTTGTTCCAGTGAGTTCGAAACTAGGTCCAGCTAAAAGACCCTCGTCTATAGTGTGGGCAGGTGCACATTAAATCTGTCATGGACTCAAATCTCTCCTCACGTTGACCCGAAAGTTTGGAGAGTGGGCGGCCAGAATTGTTATCTCGTCATCTGACCGTGGTTACGAGGCGTTGTCCTTGGATCTTTTCCATCGGGATTGATCCCGGACCGTTGCCAATAGCGACCATGCTACCTATCTAGTATCAGTGACGAATTCATATCTTGTTTCATTGGGGAAATGTTTTTATCAATTTGACTTCAAATCTATTGTGTCCTCAAAAATCCTCACGTTGGCATGGTGTGGGAGTTTGGAGAGTTGGTGCAAGACCCTCGGGGAAAGAACTCACCAGAAGGCTTAGAGTTTAGGTCTCAGTCCCCGGGGAGAAGTTGGTTGTTTGGAGAGGTGGTTGTCAATCACCCGCGTCACCTGATCGTTGTTTAAAATTACGAGTTGTCCTCGAATCTTTCCCTCTGTGATTGATTCTGGACGGTCGCCAATAGATTGCTGAGTAGCTCCAATAGGACGTTAATTCAACAGCCTCTCTCTTTGATGGGCAGTAGTGGCCCAGTTGGTATATTTGTGGAATAACAACAGGATCGTTGCGTGTTCAAAACTCTAACAAAAAATCGTCGTATACGTGGGGGCTGGCGCACTTTAAATATGCCGTGGTCTCAAATAGCCTCATATAGGTGTGGTGTGAAAGTTTGGAGAGTGGGATGTAATCTCTGGTTTTCACATTGTCTCTGATCTGACCGCTGTTCAAAATTACTGTGTATTATCCTCGAATCTTTCCCTTCGGGTTAGAATCTGGAGCTCACCAATATCCCATTGTGTTGCTCCAGTGCGACGTTAATTAAAATACCTACATACCCAAGGGTCCTCATGTCGGCATAGGTAGAGAAGTTTTGGATAGTGGGGTGCCAGCTCAGGTTGTTCTCATCATCTGACCGCGGTTCAAAATTACGAGGCGTTGTCCTCGAATCTTTGCCTTGCCCGGACCGTCGCCGATAGACCGTCGAGTTGCTCCACTTCGACGTGGATCCAACTACCCTCGCATCTGCCCTTTTAACCTTTACGCTGCGGCAATTACGCTGACTATTGTTACCACTACAATTTCCTTTACACCAGCGGTATGGTTTAGATCTGTGTACGGTGAACGGTTATCCCCCTTTAAGTGCCTGCTGGCATCGATCACCATTTACTAGCTATCAGCGACTGAGCTTCTAGAGTAGGGATTCCCCACCGGTGGTACGCGGCAACGTTTCAGGTGGTACGCAAGGATGATACGAGCGACCCAAATATTCTACGAAGTTTGTTCGATTTTTTAGTATGTACAACCACGTTATAGGAAAAATGGGATTATATGAAATCAATTTGGGATTAACGTTTTTATTAAATTGTAATAAATAACGCTAACAGTAGCACATTATTAAAAGAGAAACTTTGTTGCGGATTATCTATTTCTATTCAATGGCTATCTCGTCGAAATTAAGTTGATATCTCTCCCTGTCTTATGCCATTTGTTACAAGTTACTTGTGTGAGAATGGTTTTTCTGAACTTTTGTATATAAAAAATAAAAATATAGAAAAAGAGTAGGTGTTGAAGAGGACTTAAGAGTGAAGTTAAGCTCCATTGCACCTATTATTGATGTTTTAATAAAGGACAAACAACAATTTTCGCACTAAAATTGAGTTTTGATTATGTTAATCTTTCTTTGCTTAGTTTGTATTAATTATTTAAAATTATTTGTGTTTAGACCTGTGAGTAAAAATTAAAACTGTAATTTTCAATAATCGTTTTATATTTTCCTTTATTAAAACATCATTAATACGAAATACAAGTGCATTAATCATAAAATATGAAGCTTTCTTAGTATTTTAATTAAAATAGAACAAACCATTGGGCACTTTTCTGACATGAGGTATATGTTCCTAAAAAATATAGAACTGGTGGTACGCCAAAAATTTCAAGTGGTACGCAGTTACTAAAAGGTTGGAAACCCCTGTTCTAGAGCAGTGCTCCCCAACCTTTTTATCGCCGCGGACCGGATCAATGTTTGATAATTTTAACGCGGCCCGCTGGAGGAGGGGGGGGGATATACGTTGATTGTTTATATTTGAGATTGTTTTGATTTAATAATTTTAATTTAATGGGATTTAAACATGCCTTCAAAATAAAATACAGTTACACCAAAAAATGCATATAATGTGATGATTTAACATTTTAACTCACTAGAACGCTAAATCAATAAAATAGTTTCCCAGACACAAAAAACCCACGAAGCGCTCGAACTCTTTTAAAAGCAAAGACAGGTGATCGTGCACCAACTAGGAAAATGAATGTTTAGGCTCAGTCTCGCCTAAAATCCCCGCTAATGTCTGAAACATGTCCAAAATGCCTCTGTTCACGCGCCGTCCCCACAACTTCAGTTTGGATTTAAATGCAGCTACTTTGTCTGCCAACTTGAAAACAGTTGTCACATTTGTCAAAATTAGAAAATAGAGACATACAGAATTCAGAAATCATAATTGAAGCTCTAGTAACAGAACAAATTTCAAGTTCTGATTTACCGCCTCCTAATTAGAGTGGACATTGCATAGATAAGAACCGTACAAACCCGAGATAAATACACCAAAGTAAATAAAATGGAAATAATTTAATATTTCTTGGACGGCTCGGTACCATTTGATCCACGGACCGGTCCGCGGCCCGGGGGTTGGGGACCACTGTTCTAGAGGACTCCTCGTTTTGTTCCGTACCCTACCCTGTCGACAGTGAGGTGTGAACCTCTTTGGAGGTAAGGCAGAAGGTCGCTCTAGTAATATACGGCCAATAATACTATGAAAGATTGGCGTCAGTCGTAAATGCCACTCACGACTCAATCTCTCAAGTTAGGTAAGGAGGGGTCGGTCATGCTGGCGAAAGAGCCGTTCCTGGAGACGATTGAAGAAATCTAAGCACCTCAGCGTAATGGTTAAAATTCCATAAATTCATTCCTAATCGCTTTCTTTCGATATAGGAACAAACGGCATGCCCAGTGATTTTTTTTTTCTCTTTTAAAAGATTCGAAAGGAGGCGCGAGTTCGTTCAAAGGGTGGAGTAATGGCAGGCCTGTCTTCTCCGATTAATGAGAAATTACTTTCCGTTTGTCTTCCATTTGAGAAAACCTTTTCTCCCGTCTTTTTAAAAGGTTTGTTTTGCTGCCGCTTTGAGAAGCGGGAAGGGATGCGCTCCAGAGAAGGATACTTTGTTTCTCAAACCGGGGGGATTCTGGAGTAATTGGATGTTTGGAGAAGTTGTGGGACGGTTGGATGGTTTTTCCTTTGAGAGCTTGTAATTCCTGCCTCTGTTCCGCGGCCCCTGACAAAAAGAGTTTCCCGAAGAATGTCTCGGGACGATTAATGGTTGATTAGTCTTTCTTAGCGGCGGTGAGTTTTAATTGCGTTGTTTCCCTGTCCTTCTTGGGGGGTCGGGTTGGATGTCGTATTGGTGGGGTGATCCAGCCTGCGAGTACGTGAGTAGATTCGGATATCTGCATCGTTCTCGTCTTGTGCAAGTCCTTGAGAAATCCTGGAAAAGGATTATTTCTTCCATTCGGGTCTGGATAGGTCTGATGCAAAATATAATATACCAAGCCAAGGAATAGATACAGAGGGGAAGTCTTAGTCGCTAAAGAAAGAAATGCACTCATGGGTGATTAGTTGGTTTGGAGGTTTTATGGCGCAGGGGTCATAATTGGTCATACTGCGCCGGACGTGAAACTTGTCGAACCCCGTTATAGTGAACCGTCACCGTACCCAATAAAAAAAACCGATTGTTGAAAACAATACTTATTAGGAAAGGCAATTAATCTACCTTACCTTCTTTTTCACTTGTCTATACTCACAAATTAGCAATGAAAGCAAAAGGCCTTTTTATATTTACAAACTTAAAACATTTATTGCTATCATTAAGTATTTACACAAGAATATGTACATGTTTAAGCATTATCATGTTGGCAAGCATCAGCTCTCGTGACATAACACAATCTGCCGCCAAAAGGGAGTTAAAAAAAAGAGGTTAGTTTTCGTAGCAGTGCCGCCACCTACAGTCAGCAAAATAATTAAATAGTTTAAATACACTGAATTTTAAAAACATCGATGTTTTTGGGTCGATGTATTATCAACATCGATGTCGCATCCCTAATACGTATCACCGAAGATAAACGGTCTCTTGTTTGATGATCCGATATCCTGATCATTCGTTGTCAACTGTGGACGGACGCGTACTGTCCCAGTCCCATACAGTGTTCTCTCGAACTATCATTACAGTGGATAAAAGAAACTCTATCTGGACAGTAGAGAAATTCAGTTCTCTTGAGTAAACCGAGTGAGACTGTTTAATTTGGAATCTCCATCTCGTGAGGACGAACCCATGATAATGTATATCACTCTATCTGTATTTACAATCTCTGATTCTGCGGTACAAATAAAAATAATCTCTTCTGAAGGAAACTTGACAGCATTTACAATTAGCGTGTTGGACGCCAGCAGTAAATTTGTTGTAGTCAGGGAGTTTAAACAGCACTATAGTTCAACAAGAGGAACTCAAAAGTCGGATTTTTTAAATCCTGTCACACATTCTTTCTTGTTGAAACACAAAAAACTTTACCTGCCAAATGACACGTTGCGTTTACGGTGCGAGATCGTCGCCTATGTTGGAAGAGCATCATCGAACAAGGAGATGGTTCGCTACGGACTACCAACTGATTCGGATTTGGTTCAAAAAGATGATTGTTCTGAAATTAAAGATTAGTTTATGGTATAGGAAGTGGACGAATCTACTCCTCATGCTACCATTTGCAACGCCTCTGTACCGCTCTAAACGCGGCTTCTCTGATCAAGCCGACACAAAGCAGACGTATTCCAGAATTCCCTAATTGGAAATTATAAAACTCCTTTCAAGCGATCAACTGTCCATAACTAACCCTAGAAGTACTATTACAACGCTCCATTTGACATTACATCGGTCATAAAGTTCTGGGCACTTGAAACAAACCCTCTTCATCGAAAGTTACACTGACAACACGATCTCATAAATCTCAAGCCCCTTGAAAACACTCAAAATTCCATCGACATCTAGTTTTTCAGTTCAAAGGCGACCAGAAAGACACTAGAATTTTACACAGACGCTATTGAGACCTGAGAGCGATAACACGCTCGCTTACTTGACGTACCCTTCTTGTTCCAAAATATCTGTAATCTTGCTGTAAATATCTGCTAAGCTGTAGGATGTTAGAATAAATGTTGAAGTGGTGCAAACCAAAGATCTTATTACTTTATGCTACCATATCATTTCTGTCACCACACCATTTCATCCGGTACAGCAAAGATAAAAATCATCCGGTACAAGAGGGTCACTCCACGAGTTGTAGTGGTGAAAACCAAAGATGTTATTCCTTTACGCTACCATATCATTTCTATCACCACACCATTTCATCCGGTACAGCAAAGATAAAAATCATCCGGTACAAGAGGGTCACTCCACGAGTTGTAGTGGTGAAAACCAAAGATGTTATTCCTTTACGCTACCATATCATTTCTATCACCACACCATTTCATCCGGTACAGCAAAGATAAAAATCATCCGGTACAAGAGGGTCACTCCACGAGTTGTAGTGGTGAAAACCAAAGATGTTATTCCTTTACGCTACCATATCATTTCTATCACCACACCATTTCATCCGGTACAGCAAAGATAAAATCATCCGGTACAAGAGGGTCACTCCACAATTCACTCTCAGCGTTGATGCCCAGACATTTTCAGTTCACAAACTTATACTCAGTGCCAGATCCCCTGTGTTCAAAGCTATGTTTACTAAAGAGATGCCGGAACGGGACAACGATACCTTGGCCATTTCGGACATGGATACCGATACCTTGCATCAGATGTTTCAGTACGTGTACACTGATACTGTGGGAATATTGGATTGGGAAAGCGTTTTCAAGCTCTACTATGCCGCGAACAAGTACCAGATGTCGTTCCTGAAGCAAACATGCTCCACCTTCTTGCAAACGAACCTGAGTCAGGCTAAAGTTTAGGATGGGTTACTATTAGCTCACATGCACGAGGACGTGGCATTGAAAACGACTGCGTATGATTTCATTTTCAGGCAATCGTAGACACCGATGAGTGGATGGATTTTGAGAAAAGAAACGTTCATCTGGCTGCTGAAACGTTGCGACTAATGTGGTTTACACGGAAGAAATCGGATTACTGACTAAATGGTAATTGTATCGTTTCGAGGATATTATAAACGTATGGGAGCATATGTTGACCTCGTCATTTGACTGTTTCAAAGTCCGAGTTGTTATTGGTATATCCCTTCGGGATTGATCCTTGACCGTCGTCACTTGCCCTTAGTTAATTTCACTTCCTAAATAAATTAAACTGAGAAAGATCTCGAAAACGTGCAACAAAATTATCAAAATGTATTGTATAAATCGTTCGATATACCTTCTCCAAAGTTAATTTATCGCCTTCTAATAGTATGATATTCTGGTTATCTCCCATAGTACAGTCATTATCGGTTATATAGTCAGCTCAACGGTCCAGAAAAATCAGACCACATAAGTGGGATGACCATATATGCGGAACAATACTACACTATTTGATTATGACAGGATTATATTCACCTATCAGAATATAGTGCTCATAAACAACCAATTAAACTTTTAAGAACATTTAAAAAATTAATTATATTAAACGGGTTCTCTGGAGCGACGAATCAATGTTCCCCCTCTACTTTTCTGATGGCAGGGTCTGGCGTCTGCCTGGAGAACGTCTCCTGCCGGAATGCATTGTTTTCACAGTAAAGTTCTGCGGAGGTGGAATTATGATCTGGGGTGTTTCTCCTGGTATGGACTGGAACCTTGGTCCAAATTCATTGTAAGCTCAACGCCGAGGCCTACTGCGCTACACGGTTAAGCATTCCTTACTTTTCTTCACCCTACACATTTTTCACCTTTGAAACAAAGATTTCTGTCTGGCAAGATCCGATAAAAAAGTCCACATTCATCAATGTTGAAGACGTTGGCAGATTCATATCTTTCGAGGACTTTTTTCTTCTGATCATTCCCTGTGTTACTCCCCGCCTCAAGAAATGTTACAACAATTACTATTTTTCAACAAAAAAACAACCCGATAATATCATTGATGAGATAAAAAACCGACCGTATAACCGATAGCCATGAAAATAATATGACTATAAGCGGTGCGCTTTAACACATGTTCCCTATTAAGTTAGACGACATTAGAAAACTGACCATATAGACGGTACTGACGGTAATAGGTATATTTGGATAACTGATTTAAAACTGTTAATCATTTTATGAGATATACTTTGCTGGAACGTAATCTCAATTATAAATAGTAAGTATTTAATCTTTCAAATTTACTTTTTAATATATTATTGGTGCTATATCTTGAATGTAAATTTACTACGCTTGAAAAATTTTGCTTTTTTTATGAACATATACATTTAAATACAATAATTTAAAGCATTACTTAACGAAGTGTTTTTCTAACTTCATGTTTCACATTTTAGAAATTTTGATACGCTTCCTAAGATAATATTTCTTGGATTAATTAAAATGCAGAAATTAAGTTAAATATTATTCTTGTGCGTACTTTTTTGTATACTCTTCAACATTTGAATAACCTAGTTATCTCAATTGTATGCTCATAAAATACTATAGTGACACATGTTGGTACTGTCAAATTCACGTAATAAATGTCAGTATATTATATAATAACTAGGACAACTTTTTGGTTGCAGTAAAAATGGGAAAAGTTGCATTTATCATTCCCTAAAGTTGCATTCATGGAAATAAAGTTAAATTTATTTTTGGTACAATAAATTTTAAAATAAATTATTCGTAAAAAAAGGGAAAAAATTCAAAATATATTGACAATTTTAGTCGTGTATAACAGTATTATAACACATTCTTTAATACAGAAGAACGTTATATGGCCGATCATTAGGCAAGTAATTTCTTTAACATTGAAAAACTGCGCCAGCCGCAGTCATATAATGTGCTGTATTGGATAGCAGAAGCGCAAAATCCTTTCAATCAATTTAAAACGTCATCTACAAGGCGAACAACATATTTATGATCGAAACTCAACTCGCCAACTCTGCAGTCAATTACGCAAGTTTCCTCTGCATTATTAAGAGCTATTTATTTCACTTTCGACTGTTAGGACGAACATCTTCTTTTCACGAACTTCTTATTTGATCCGCAATATTTCGGCGTTCGCAAGATCAGACACATGTGATCGAAGGGTTGGTTCAGAGGGCAAAAAATGAAATAGCAATTTCATATTAATTAATTTTAAGTTAAATTTTTAAAAGTTTCAAGGAGGGTTGCATTTATGCAAAAAGTTGCATTTATGCAGAAAATTGCATTTATGTTGCGGTTATAACTTACTTAAAATACACCCCATGTAGGAGGAATTTTGGTTTTAGTACTTTACATGCAGTGTAGAACGTGTGGGAAAAAGTTGCATTTTTTACAAAAAGTTGCCTTAATAATAACTATTTACTCAAACAATATTTTCGTATTTTTAATTGTCATAACTACTGTTTCGGAAAAAAAATTTATATAAACTTCTATTTTTACATTTCTGATACCTGAAAAATTCTGTTAAGTGTTTTTATTTCTAAAGATATATTTATGTACTAGCCACTGCGTTGCCCGTGACAGTTCTTTTCGTGGGATGAGGTGTAACCACTGCTCGCTAACCCCTGTGATTGCTACGAATACCAATATGGTTTGCTAAGCAAACCAAATTATGAATATTATGAATTATGGTTTGCTTCTCATATTGGATAACAGCAATAACGGACTTGCCCGTGGTGTTGGTTTGCTTCGCAATGGTATTATATTTAATGGTATATATCAGGCCTCGAAATATATTTTATAATACAGGTGCACCTTGAGCACCTAAGTTTTTAAATTAGGTGCACAGGTGCGCCTAGCGGGAAAAAAATTAGGTGTACTATTTTATTTTCATGTGCACAGTGCTCCTGTGCACTAGGGTGGGCCGAAAAACACTTTTTTTCGAAATCTTTATTTTAATAGTGCGGAAAGGGTTCTCTCTGGGTTCAATAAACACAGTGTAAAATATTTTTTTGATTGGATAATATCTTCTGCCCCCGCATCGCACTTGAATTTTGGAAATTCGGGTAAAAATAGGCAATTTTTACTCGGCGTAGGAAATATAATTATTTTCAATATTGCTATTCTAATAGTGCGGAAGAGGTACCCACTGGGTTCAATAAGAAAGGCGTAAAATATTTTTTCGATCGAATAATATCTGTTACAGTATCGCAATTGAAAGTTTGCAGTTTTTGAAGAAAATTGCACTTTTCTATGTGTTATTGTCAAGGAAGTCACTCAACATACAGAGAGCATGAAAAGACTAGAAAAGTGCAATTTTCTTCAAAAATAGCAAAATTTCAATTGCGATGCGAAAACAGAAGATATTATTCGATCGAAAAAATATTTTACACCTTTCTTATTGAACCCAGTGGACACCTCTTCCGCACATTCATGTGATCACAGGACATCGATACTCAGGTCACTATCACACTAGGTTATTAAGCCTAATACGAATCTAGAGAAGGTTAGAAAAACATCATTTGTCTTCCTTTTTCTGTCTTAAAAATTCCTACCTGTAGCGAAATTGTTTTCTAAATTTATTCCTAATATTACTCGTAATATTTTTGTTGTTTTGTATAGATATGCGACGTTACGATAAGATTAACATAATCAGACTTCCACACGACAAGACTAAAGTTATCTTTTAACTCTTTATCATTACATTGACGACAATCTATATTCAACTTAAAACTCAATATTTCGAAAGAAGGTTCAGATAAAGCTTATATTTTTTGAAGACCGGTTGTATGTTGGCGTTCTATAGTGAGGGAGGAATGGAAGGTTTCACTTATGTTTGGAAGATAGAAAATTTTAGTTATTTCTTGCATTGGAAGCACATGGAACTTTCGAGTCCTATTTTTGTTTTTAAATCCATGGAATGGACCTTGAATTTTAAAGTATTGAAAAAGAATAACGATACTTTTGATGTCACCTGTTCATTGCGTAGGGTACAAGAACATTACCCAGCTGCACAATCAAATGATCTTTGCATAAATTGCGAACTTGCCTATCTAGCTGAAGATGGTTTCTCTCAAATCCTGAAAAAGAAAGAGTGTATGACGAACGGGAATATCGGTGTCATCTCATCGATATGTATCACAGAAAAAAATCGATCTCTGTTTGATGATCCTGATACTTTGATCATTCGTTGCAGACTGTGGAAGGATAAGGACGACTATTGTCCAATGTTGTGCTTCTCTCGCACTTGCATTGCGGTGGAAAGAAGGCACTTCATCTGGGTGATAGAGCGATTTAGCTCTCTGAAATTAAATGAAACGCGACTAAAGGTCCTGAAGTCTCCTGCTGTGAGTGGGTCAATCATTTTGAGTATCTTTTTATCCGATTTTTCTGTCCCTGATTCAATGGTACAAGTGAAGATACATCGCACTTGTAGTACAAGGAGCTTTACAGCATGCAAAATATGTATGGTGAATGCAGAAGGTAAACTGGACTATGTCACTGAGGATAAACATCAGTCCGAAAAAATTGGCTCACAGGAATGGGAACTACGAAATCTGATCTCGAAATCCTTTTTGTTGAAAAACAGACCACGTTACCTGCCAAATGACACGTTAAGCTTACGGTGCGATGTCGCTGTCTGTGTTGGAGTAAAATCGTTTAACATAGAAGATATTAACTACGGAACTGTTATTTTTTCCAATTTGGCTTTGGTTCGAAAAGATGAGTGCTCTCAAACAAAAGAAAGGAATAAGGTACAGGATATGGACGAATCAAATTGTCCAAATGCTTCCATTTTCAACGTCTCGAACGGGCTCAAGCTGGATCTCGAGCGTTTGTACGACGAGGGAACACTCCACGATTTCACACTCAGTGTTGGTGCCATTACATTTCCAGTCCACAAAGTTATACTTAGTGCCCGATCCCCTGTGTTCAAAGCCATGTTTACTACTGAAATGCAGGAACGGGACAACGATGCCTTGGCCATTTCGGACATGGATGCTGATACCTTGCGCCAGATGCTTCGGTACGTGTAAACCGATAGTGTGGGAATATTGGAATGGGAAAGCGCTTCCAAACTCTACTATACCGCGGACAAGTACCAGCTGTCGTTCCTGAAGCAAACATGCTCCACCTTCTTGCAAACGAACCTGAGTCTTGCTAATGTTTACGATGGGTTACTATTAGCCCACATGCACGAAGACGTGGCTTTGAAAACGGCTGCGCAGGATTTCATTTTGATGCAAGGCGTAGCATTCGTAGACACCGATGAGTGGATGGATTTTGAGAAAAGAAACATTCATCTGGCTGCTGAAACACTGCGACAAATGTATATGAAAAAATCGGTTAGCTGATTCTATGGTTTTGCAAATATTTTGATCCTATGTGACCAGTGTTGACCCCGTCATTTGACAGTGGTTCAAAGTTTCAAAGATTTCGTTGAATACAAATATATGATATTCTAATTTGCCTCTCTAAGTAAAAGGAATGTTTGGGTTACTGATTGAAATCTGTTAATCATCGTATCATATAATTTGTTAGAAACGTTATCCCGATTGTGCATTGTAAGTACTTAATCTTTCAAAACTATTTCGTAAAGCATTAGTGTTGAAAGTTACAAGTGTATAAAATATTTACTTCAAACATTAACATCTGGGTTTAAAGATAAATTTAACACGGCATTTAACGAAGTGTTTTGCTACATTCCTAATTCATATTTTAGAAACTTTGGTACACTTCCTTACATAATATTTGACTGATTGATTAGTTATGCAGCAATTAATTTTAATATTCTTATTGGTACTTTTTCTCCAAAACGCCTTATACTGTTTAAAATTTGTATTACTTTGCCATTTTAACTGTATACATATAAAATACTGTATTGACAACTGTTGGTATTATCAAATTCAAGTCATAAATGTCAGCATATTATGTAACAACTATTTACTCAAATTAATGTAGAGCAATATAATTTTCATTTTTTTAAATCCTCATAACTAATGTTGATTTCTTTGTTGGAGAGTGTTTTTTTTTTTTTTTTAAATTCTAAATCTATATAAAACTTTCCAATTTTTACATTTCCGATTTCTTAAATATTGTGTTAAGTACCTTATTTTTAAATACATTAATATATATACGCTTCACCGAAAAACTTACTTTTCATGACATGTATTGAAATCATAGATAAAAATTTTTGACTTCAATGAAAATTTTCTAAAATACAGTCAAATAATTTTATCACTGAAGTTGTTACAAAAAATCTTATGTGATTTATCAAAAATGCAAATTTCCACATTAAAATTTGTATTTTAGAAGCATAAAAGTTGAATATCTTAATCTGAAATTTTCTTAATACTTATTATTTTTTACATAAATTATTTTTCTTTGTATGATTGAATATCGATTCTTCGTTTAATTATATATGCTAATAATTAGTTCCATTGTTGGAGTTCATTAAATGTTGAGACTCTTGGTATCTTAAACATCGTGTAATTTAATGCGAATACTATATTTTGTGTTATTTGCTTTCATTATAATGGACAGTTTTTCTCAGCATTTCAAAGCTAACTTTCTTAATAGATTGTAAAATTTTTTGTCTAGTTTTGCAAGTAGCGTAATAATTTATAAGGGAATTTTGAGATGGAGGTTACGAAGCGAAACATTTAGCTCATAAACACCATTAACGTATAAACGCCATTTTGTGATGTCGATGTGCCATATGTTGCTAATTCTCCATTTCAGAGATGATAATACCACTAAAGATACGATGATCTTTTGATATTAAGCTTTTTCCTATACTGGCACGGATTGTTATTCGCTTTGTTGTAATGTGCTAATTTGTGAGAATTTTTCTCTGCTCCCATTAAATTACTTGTCATCCTAGAATTTCGAAATATTGGACTTTCTTCTTGTCCTTACGAGTTTTGTTGTCGACTTATAAGTGCGATATATCTTCTTGTCTACATAGAAGTGTGATGTATCAACCTTTCTTCTTGTCCACATATAAGGGCGAAAAATCAATACTTCTTGACCATCTAGAAGAGCGATATATCAGGAGATTGCTGCATTTAACCCTTCGAAAGGTTCACACGCATGATTTCATCATGCAGCCAGCACTTTCCTGCATGACGTGAAGTCCGAAGAAATTTTTGATGTCTGTAATCTAAGGAAATGAGCAATAAATCTGTCCCCGCACAAATCTATTCGAAGAAAAGGAGCAATATAGATCTTTGTGAAGGAAGTATCTAGTCTGAAGAAAAGACCAATATAATCTCTCCTTTCTAAGGATTCTATTCTACAGAAGGAGCTAATAGAATATTTCCGAAGGATTATATTTCAAGGAAATTATCAAAAGAATCATTGCAAAAGATTCTATTCTAAGAGGAAATGAGCAATATAATCTTTCTAAAGGACTCATTCTAAGGAAAGGAGGAATAAATCTTTACAATGGATTTTATTCCAAGTAAAAGAGCAATGGAAAAGTTCCAAATGATTCTATAGAAGAATAGAGTCAATAGAACCTTTCTAACGGTTGAAAGAATCAAACAATTGTTCAGAAATATGTGGTTATTTAATCATTAAGTATATTGTGGGGTAAGGGCAAAACTACACTACTCAAATCTCAAAACGCATGAAAGGGTAAAAAAAATTCAGTATTATTTTTTTAGTTGACGTCAAGCCCCGCTCAAGTGATTAAAAGATATCGATACCTTCGCTCGGGGCAATATAACACAAAAGAACTAAGCCTAATAGGAATCTAGAGAAGGTTCCAAACATATCATTTGTCTTCTTCCCTTTCTCTGTCAGGGCTCTGAGACAGTCCACTTAGAAAAAGACTTGTCGCCTTTTTAGAAATTTCATTTCTTCCTCCTCAAACGCTCGTGTCTTTTCCCCAAACACACAACAAAACAAGAACACAGCAAAACAAACAGAAACGAGATAAATTACCAAAACTAAGAATATATCTTGTCCCCTCAAGGTTTTGTACTTTTATCTTCATCAGGGAAAAAAAATGGAAATGTTATCTCAAAATCAACTAAACCATGCAACTGCTAAATGTTTATTGTGTATTTTTGGACTTCAGAAAAAGTAAAGAAAAATGTTTAACTCTTTGTAAGTGCAAAGTGTTTCGCGTTTCCTTTTATCTCTTATTTAACAAATACGCGAGATAAAAAAATGGTTTATGTAGATAACTGAAAACATTTCATTGTTTAAAGTTTACCGAGTGCGTAAGGCACTGTTGTTATTTTCTTTTTGAATGCGTGCAATGTTTTAGATGCTTACTTTATTGATTTCAGGGTGCTAATACACTGCCTTCAAGAAAAAATAATAATTTTGTTAAGTAGTTGAGATATCCTCGGCACCACGCCAAAGAGATGAAACTGCTTGTTTGTTTGGTTTCAGTTCAATTAATTTTTAGTCTGTTATTCGTTATTTTATGTTTCGTCTATGACTCGAATTAACTAACTATACTAAGTAGCGGTTTGTTACTTAAACTACCTGATATCAACACGTATGCAAACTGATATATGCACTGTGATACAACTGCACTTGATAGCGAATTTTTTCAGTCATGCTTTTCTGGTTGGTTTTTATGGAGCAAGGCTATTTCATTTTACTTTACATCATTTTCATACCTGTCTCATTGAGTGCTACATCTGAGCAGCAATACTTAGAGCTCTGTTCTTTTGAATCCAACCAAGCGTGCGAAGTTTGTCTCTTACAGTTCATATAAAGATCGATTCTATTTTCACCTTGACCCGCGGCGGAAATTGCTTGTGTCAGATAAAAAAGATAGAAAAAAAGGATATGGGAGAAAGAGTAAAGACGGAGAAGGTGTCGAAGGAAAAGTGAAAATTTATTGAGGGGACGGGCAACTTGAAAAAAGATTTTTCATACTTCAATGTGTTCTCGTTTCCTCTCCCATTTCATCGAGATTGATCCGGATTTACTAGTTTTGGTGCCTTCTAGGTATACTTGTCTACATAAAGTTCTCCCGCTTGGAAAGTGTTCAGCATATATCTGTTAAGATTTAGTTTCGTTTTATGCTTTTTTAAACATGGAGATGAACTCTGCGTTTAATGAGCTTCTTAAAAACCTGGATAGAGATCTATTTGATTTACTCACTGAACTGTGCCTGAGTGATTTACAGATTAAAATTAATAAATTAAGTCGATGTGAAAATGCCAGTTTGGTAAGTTGATAAGTCTTAGAAAATTTGACGATTTGAGACGGTATTGAAAAGTTATTGGAATTCAAAAATATTAAACTTATTCATTTCCAGAAAAAAAACGGGTACAGACGAGTCTATGCAAGATACACAGCAACGCCACAAATCCACTTCATTTGTTACGTTTGCTAGTGCATATTTAAACGATAAGACAACTATGGAATAGTCTAAAGCTTTCCCCCTGAGAATGGGAAGTTATCACGATTTAAGTGATTTTCAACGCGTTAAAACGCGTTACTTCGAACAATAGATCGGAAATTGAATCTGGTTATATCATGCGAGGTTATAAGAATATAGTTATTGGTTTGGAAAGTTGTAGTGACTGGGGTCATCGATATATGTTATTATAATTACTGCTGAAATTGCTTCACTTTTACTCCTCCAAGTGGTTTCGACGAGATATCTCGTCCATCAAAATCTGACCAATTTAGCTTTGACGAGATATCCACTCTAGAGCAGAGAATAAGTTTGGGGCAGCAAATTGAATAAGTTTGAGCATTCTGGAAGTGGGTGATGAAGTGACTCAGATTGAATTCGTCTCCCGAAGCAATAGTCGTTGTAGCAACTCAATGTTACCAGCTAAAGTGTCCAGGGTACTAAAGCTGCGAGATATATCCATGTCAAAAACCAATTTCTTAGGGCCTCAATTAGAAATTTTGATTGTAATATGTTTTTAACCCTCCTGCTGGTTGTATCGACAGTGTATCTCATCACTATCAAAACTGACCAGATCTTGATGGACGAGATCACGTCCTTCAAGTGTGAAAACAATGGACGGGATCTTAATCCCGTCATCATAAAAAAAAATCGAGAATATCTTGATGACGATAGTGACGAGACAACCTCCAAGAGGGTTAAAAACACATTACTATAAGAATTACCAATTCAGATCCTAATAAGAAAATAGTTTTTGACACAGAAAGATCATGCAGCTTTAGTCCCCTGGACACTTTAGCTGGTAATATTGAGTTGCTACAACGACTGGCTTTGGGGAGACGAATTCAATCTGAGACAAACCATCACCCACTTGCAGTATGTCCAAACTGTTGTCCCAAACTTATTCTCTGCTCTAGAGAGGGGGCTCACTTCTAAGAACTGAGCAACCTTGACAAATTGCATCCTCTTTGACTTTGCTTCTCCCTCTGCAACCCAACCAAGAGCAGTTGCACTGCATTGTCTTATTCCATTCATTAGTGTTCCAGAACGCTCTCCCGACGATCCAAAGAATTACAGTCCTCCCTCTGGACGTTCCAAGTGTGTGTGGGGAGGGGGGCGAGAGAGAACTTCTCGAATGAGATTCACTGCCCTTTCTTCTCTTAAAAGGCTATTACATGTTATACACACCTCGCGAGTTGTCTGGCTGACAAAAGGTTCCCGTGAGACGGGACCTGGAGATTCTAAACTAAACCCGAAATAATTACTAAATAAATTCTGTGAGTCGCGTTTATTGTTCTCGATTTTGCCCGTAGAAATTAGAGCGGCACTAGTGTAAGTCAAATTATTTATGTTTTTGATTTTGAACTGATCTAGGTGGTAATCGAATGAGCTTTACATGTTGCAAAACTTATGTGTAAAATGTAATATTTTGCATTGTAACTGCGCTATCAGCCTATAGATGGCTCTGTTTTGTAATTGTGCTGTCTGCCAATAGGCAGTTATTCAAGTATGATTATAGAATTACCACGATGTGTGTGGCGTTTCCTTTTGCAATTCTGTCTTGTTTTTCAATAAACGTGTTTGTTTTCGATGTACGGTAATTGTATTTAATCGATGCATTCTGATCTATTTGAACGCCGATTTGCTTCAATGTGAAAGACAGTATAACTTTGTCTACCATTAAGTAGTTCATGATTGAGAAATGTTACACTACTATGTGTTCTTTAATATTCCAATGTGTTGAGTTCTATAGATTCTAAAACTATTTGGATTGCTAAGTGCGTGAGACCTGTATTGAGACCCCGGGTGTACTTCCATATTCCTTCGTGCAATAAATGATTCTGACATTGCACGACATGTCCTGTACTGCTGTTATCAGCGGAGTTGGGCGCTGTGTGAAAATACGAGTGAGAGGGAAAGGAAAAGTTAAACTGACTGGAATAGGTGCAGTGTCTGTAAACACAGGGTAGAGAAAGGTTACACTGTTTTCTTTACTCCAGTTACATTTACAATACTGAAATTTGCTTAATTCGATAGATGCTATAGCCAGTTGGCAGATTGCTAGTTGCTCGAGAGCTGTATTAGGATCAAGGGTATGCTGTATACATGGTCGTGTAATGGATGATTGCGATCATTTGACAATCTTGCGTTGCCTTAATAAACAACTGGAAGGCGCTGTGTGGAGAAGGCTAAATGGCAACGAATAATGAAGTCGTGATAGGAATAAGAACAGGGTCTGTAATCACGAGGCTTCAGCGCGGGTTCATATATTCGTATGGCAGTCCAATTTAACAAGCCGTTAAAGACAGCGAAACTATATCTACCAAAAAATACTTTATGGTGCATATAGGATGCAATGCTAGGTTTACTGCAATATTGTAAACTAATATTTAACGGAACTAAAATCGTAAGATAATCGTAAGGCAAGCTTAAATAGTAAGGTTTTAAAAGTGGTTGGTGACTAAGTTCACTACAGTTATAATGGCATGATTCATTCTGCGTGGAGCCACTTTATTTTACTATCAAAACACGTGGGTAGGTAACACGATTGTTTGCATTCGGTTAGACCAGTACATTTGACATAAAACCAGTGTTGCATCATTTATACTAATGCATACTAATAATGGATGTGGATAGGAGGTTATCAATTCTCTGACATAAAAATAGCGGTGGTGCATTGATATCTTATAAAACAGAACTTTGAGGCAGCAAAAACTCCCAAAGACTGATCTCTGGCGTTATGAAATTTACACAGCTTATTCTGTCTGAAATTTCCAGGCTAAATAAGCTATTTTCAAATTGCTAAGTCGTTTACTAAGTGCCACAGGAGAAACTTTTTATTTTGAAGATTAAGTAAGAGACCAACTAACACAAAATGTCGAGCTTTCTCGAGCAGAGCAATTGTAAGAGGTAAAAACGCAGCCATGTGAAGCAGACAAAGCTCAAAATGCCGTTCAAAGACGCAACAAAACAACTCAGATGCAACTTGGTTTGCTTGAAGCAGCAAAAGTTCTTGAACACTGCCGAGGAAATAGGCACAAAACTCGAAAACCGCCGAGGAAACAGACGCGAATTGGTTTGTCTCAAGCTAGTAGAACCTTGAAAACTGTTGTGAAAATAGGCAGGAAAATTAAATACCTAATTTTACTCCAAAGTTTGCTGCTTCAGACAAACCAAGTCGAGCCTGCTTTCTCAGCAGTTTTGGAGAGTTTTTGCTATTTAGATAAATCAGGTCGCAACTGCATCCTCGGCAACGTTCAAGAGTTATTATTGCTTCAGACAAACCAGGTATCGCATGTTTTCATAACTGGGTTCAAGGGTTATTATTGATTCAGACAAACCAGGTATCGCCTGTTTCCATAACAGGGTTCAAGAGTGTTCGCTGCTTCAGACTAATAAGTTCACGCCTCTGTTTGCCAGCCTGTTTCCATAGTAGTTTGCGTTTGTTTCCACATCAGTTTTCGTCTTGCGTCTGTTTTCCCCGCAGTTTTCAAGAGTTTTTGTTCGTGATCGTATTACTCTGAAGCAGCAAGCACTCTTTAACATTACCAAGGATGCAGCCCCCCCCCCTCCCCACGACCTTGTTTATCTAAATACCAGAAACTCTTCAAAACTGCGGAGAAAGCAGGCTGAACTTGGTTTGTCTAAAGCAACAAACTTTCGAGTAAAATTGGGTATTTAAGCTATTATATATAAGTCAATATTTGTGAACACGATTGGATGAAATTAAGAATGCTCATAAATACTGTGTGTTTAGTTTCCATGGTTTTATTCACTGACTCGTACCTCTTTGTCCCATACTTGAGGGGGTTGTTCAAACAATGGTCTCACCTAGATCTTTGTTTCGCCTCGAGGGCTCTTTCGTAAAGCAGCTTTTAAGCGTCTCGGCGTTACATTAATGAAGGATCTGTCGGCGCTAATGAAGGTGCCTTGACATCGTGGCTGAAAAATGATCCATTAACGCACTGCGGAGTGCTGCATTGTTAAAAGATTTGGTTGATGGCCAAACTGTACTCTCAAGTTCAGTTCCCACACATAGTGTTATAAAATAGTTGTTAGTTGCTGCGTTGTGTGGTGCTGCACTAGTTACCAGAGTCGGGGGATTCATTATACAAGACGGGTGTGGAAAGAGTATTAGTTTGGAATTGAGTTTGAAGCCCCAACAGTTTAATTTCGAAAACAGTTCATTAGGTGTATTTTGTGTGAGGTTTCATTGTGGCTTCCATGGCTCTAATTATCTTAGGACTAAAATAGTCCTTATAGAAATTCAGTTCACTTGGTATTTGACGTTGGTTTTTGAAGTAACTAGAGAGATCATTTAGGAGGAGTGTCAATATCATAAAATCTCAGAAGTATAGGTTACGTGGACTAGAGAATCAACTTGGACCGATCGGCTATGAAATAGCAAAATGGTGTTTTTAATCACGCTTGATGATCACATTAACTTGTCAATAATTCGACAAACCTTACGATTCGTGCTTTCTCTCAATGCCACTTGACACACCTTCAAACCGAGTAATCGGGAAAATAGTATGAAGCTCCGTTTATTTTATTAGAAGGTAGATGATATATTTAATTTACGACGTAGTTGGAAGGCATTCAACATATACTTTGTCCAAATAGAAGATAAGGGAATTTTCATAATTGCAGGACTTCCACTGGCGACTTAAAGGTGATGTTTTGCTATTATTTTTTTGACCTTGCCGACTAGAAATATCTTTTTTAGCAAAATCATCTCAAAACTTCCTATTTTAAAAATTTTATCGTCTTTAGTTGAAAATTCATCAAATGTCAACGAAAATTTAGTCCTTTCAAAATCAAATAGCAGTCAGAAGGAATAATTTTGAATTTTTCTTATAGAGAAAATTTGCTTTACGGAGCAAATTTTGAATTTTTGTTGCCAAGCCGTGGCAACGATAAAAGAAAAATACATCAGAATCTCTGTAAATGCTAATTGTCTTAAAACCTTATAAATTTTTAAATTTAAATTTCGTGGTTAAATCTTAAAAAATCTTAGTCTATTTCATATTTAAGTAGAAAATTTTTTGTTTTAGCAAATTCATTTTGAATATGAAGAACTCAAATTTACTAAATTAGGGCTTGGAGAAGAGACATTTTTTACTATTTTAAAGTATTTATGGAAACAATGCTACTGTGATGTAATAAAATATTACATCGAGTCCAAAGTGTGCACATCAGAAAGTTGCATATTTTCAAATCAATTCAATTCTAATTCCAGTTCTATTTTTAACATCTATTTATTAAAATGACAAAATACTAACACAATGAACAAGAAACACAAAGAGAATGAGCATGTTAATCTCAGCGTGTTCTTCCTTTGACCACGTCCCAAATGAGTCTGCTTGAATTCCCTATCGGGTAGGGAAGATGCGCGTTTAAAATTCCCTTACGTAGGGATTATCAGAAAATCTGTGGCTAAGTTACCACAGCTTCTATTCCACAAGTGCTGCGCCTAACTTTGAAATAGTTTTAATCCTTTGATGTTATGATTCAAGGCACTTTTCATCAATTCTCAATACTAAGTTTCAAATACCTACATTGGAAAATATACTAACTAAATATTTATTCCGTCCGGTTTTGTCCACCCTTTCCACATTGCTAGTAGTATAACGGACCTATCCACTATCGTTGCTTCATTGGAGTTGAAGTGCAAGATGATCGTCGCCACCTGAACCTTTTAAGGATCCGTCATTGTTAACTGATGCAAATATTTAAATCCATTAACAGATCGAATCGGATCTACCGAGTCGCCAGCAGTAACGCGAATACAATTGGCGAGTGATTGCTTTGGATATTCTGATGGACTCGCCTTAATGCGAGCGTCCACTAATCCTCTGTGAGGATTTGTAGCTGATGTAGCGAACACAATACTCTCCTTTATCTGTTTCCTATCTAATCCGGTCGAGGGAGTGGTGAATTGAATTTTTAGTGGTGAATTAACTGTTCGTCACTTATTGTTACTGGATCCATTTATCTGTTCCACGTAGATGGATCCTGTAGTACAGTGGTCCCCAACCCCCGGGTCGCGGACCGGTACCGGTCCGTGGATCGAATGGTACCGGGCCGCCCAAGAGGAACATTAAATTATTTCCATTTTATTTACCGTGGTGTACTTCTCTCGGGTTTGTGCGGTTCTTATCTATGAAATGTCCACTCAAATTAATGGGCGGTAAATCAGAACTTGAAACTTGTTCTGTTACTAGAGCTTCAATTATGATTTCTGAATTTTGTATGTCTCTATTTTTCAATTTTGACAACTGCTTTCAAGTTGGCCGACAAAGTAGCTGCATTTAAAGCCAAACTGAAGTTGTGGGGACGGCGCGTGAACAGAGGCATTTTGGACATGTTTCAGACATTAATGGGGATTTTAGGCGAGAGTGAGCCTAACATTCATTCTCCCAGTTGGTGCACGATCACCTGTCTTTGCTTTTAAAAGAGTTCGAGCGCTACTTCCCAACCACAAAAAACCCACGAACTAGTAAGGAATGGATCCGCGACCCATTTGTCAACAAATCAGGCGAATCTAGCGTGTCTGTGCAAGAAGATCAACTGCTGGAGATTGTAAATGAAGGCGGCCTTAAAACTACGTTCGAGACTACAAGAACTCTGCCGGTGTTCTGGATTAAAGTCATGGCGGAATTCCCTGAGATTTCCACCACAGCACTTAAATCCCTATTGCCATTTACGACAACCTATCTGTGTGAAGCGGGGTTTTCTGCAGTGACAGCAACAAAAACAAAACAACGGAATAAACTGGATCCAAGCAACACACTTCGGGTGTCATTGTCTCCTATTACCCCCAGATGAAACCATCTCGTTGCAAAGAAACAAGCTCAAGGTTCTCATTGATTTAAATGTTCTAGTGAGTTAAAATGTTAAATCACTTTACATTTATTTTTTGGTGCAACCGTGTTTTATTTTGAAGGCATGTTTAAATACAATTAAATTAAAATTATCGAATCAAAACAATCACAAATATAAACAATCAGCGTCCCTTCCCCCCTTCAGCGGGCCGCTTTAAAATTATCAAACGTTGATCCGGTCCGCGGCAATAAAAAGGTTGGGGAGCACTACTGTAGTAAGTTTGTTGAATTGTCGTATTTTATATTTTTTATTCATACAATCCAGAAATGGCGTGTTGAATTGAATTTTTAGTGGTGATTAACTACTCATTCTATTATGAAACAGCCTCGGGATGCTGGAAGATAGTTATTTTAATTAACGTACTTGAGCAACACAACAGGCTATTGGCGACGGTCCGCGAATCAATCCCGTCATCTGACCGTAGTTCAAAATTATGAGGTGTTGTCCTCGGATCTTTCCCTTAAGGGACTGATCCCGGGCCGTCGTCAATATCCCGTTGTGTTGCTCTAGTACGACGTTAACTAAAATTACCATTACCATTACCGCGAATCAATCCCAAAAGGAAAGAACCGAGGTCAACACCTAGCAATTTTAAACTTCGGTCGGATGACGATGCAACACCTGAGTTTGCATTCCATTCTCCAAAGTTCTTAACCCCACCAACGTGATGGACAGTTGAGGCTGCGACAGATTTACCGTGCGCCAGTCCCCTTTGTATTCGACGATCTTTGGTCGGATTCGAACTCGCAACCCTTAGGTTGCGAATCCCCAACAGGATTGTCTGGGCTCTACGTAAAGGAGACCTTTTGCTATTATTCTTTTAACTTGGCGACTGTGGGTATCTTTTTGATCCAAATCGTCTCTAAAGCTACTAAATTTAAAATTTTCGCGACTACAAAAGTTAGGGTGATTATTTTGAACGTTCACCAAGATCCAACCAAGCTTTATCCTTTTTCACTAATAGCAGAAAGAAAAATATTTTTTCTTGAGGAAATTTTCCAGATTACTCCAATTTCGTAAGATTACAATCTAATTGCTAGATTTCACTCAAACCAAATTAAATTTTTTTTTTAATTGTTTGATTTAAATTTCTAGGCGAAATTTTCAACGTCGCTTTCCTACTTATGTAGCTCATATCGTGTTTCAGCCTATTCATTTTGTATCCGAGCAACTAAAATTGCTTCAAAAATAGGGTTTTAAGAGAAGTAACTTTTTTTGGTATCTATTTTTAATAAGTTATGCTACTAATGATACTATTTCACAAGTGCTTTGATTGTAGAAGCCTTGCTCATGCTGCTGCTGGATCCGTCTAGGGGGGGTCATTTGTTGATTTTGGTAAATTTGTATCAGATAGCGGAACAGTTAATTTGGCGACGTCACTGTTGGCAGGTGTCACTCAAGGTCAAATTATTTAGACGAGAAACTGCTTTATACAGTAGTTAGGAGCGAGTATTGTAGCATCTGCCACGAAATTTGGGAAAAATTAATTCCCTGCAATCTTTCTCTCATTAAAAAAAAAAAGCGATCTTCTTTAGTTTTATTCGCTTTGTGATTGGTAGGTAGCAAGTCACATGATAGTAAGTCTTGTGGTTTAACGGGCTAATGAATTTGGAGCACGCGCATACGATAAACACAGTAATATTTTTTAATTAATTCATTCATAAAATTTGAGAGTGCGCGCTATAAAGTTTGCAATGTTTTCAGAAGAACCTACAAATTCGGTCGCCGTTTCCATAGCAACAATCGAATATGAAAATCTTAAAAAGTACTATTACAACACGGATCAGCTAAAACATTTAAATTTATGATGATATTTCCTCTGAATTTTAACAATATGTTATTTATTTAACAATTTATTTTTTATGTGGAAATGAGATGTTTCGTTCTTGACATTTAAAAAAGCATTTTGGTTTTATTTACCGTATATTTCCGTGTATAAGCCGAGAAGTTTTGGAACGTTTTCTAAAGCTAAAGTACGGGAGTCGGCTTATATACAAATCTGCTAATCTCGCAAAAAAAGTAATTTTCCGTTACCTGACGCATGCGATAGACATCGCAATGGTAAGGGAAGAGAAACTTCAATTGAAGTCGTACTAGAGGTCCGGAATCAATCCAGCAGCGATCCAAATGGGGAAGGATTGTGAAGCAATCCCCACCCCATCATTGTTTGAAAGTATAGTTTGAGACGCGAACTAAATATGATTGCGTAGCAATCATCGGGGATAGCGAGCAGGGGGCGGATCCCCCTAGTGTTAAAAAAATTTATTTAATAAAGTGGATGACCAACCTATTGTCCAGACTTAACCCCATGCAATTTCCCCTTATTACCAAATTTGAAAAGATGGCTAGGTAGAATACAGATGTCACTGCGCCGTCGAACCTTAGGTTGTAATCTTTTCGAAATATACTTTTCCCAACTGCATGAACAAATTAGGAACAATGGTCCAAGAGTACGACCCTCAGCGGTGATTATGTTGAGATACAAAATTGTTTTTTTCTCCATCAAACTGTATTTTATTTTCTCTTTCTCCATTTTCATCAAACGACCTTCATATGTGTTCCACATCCGATAGTTTTATTTCACTTTCAGCATTATACTCTTTTGTTTCGCACAAACATAACAAATACAACTATATGGATTTGCTAGAACACTACAAATTTCAAAAAGCTTTCTTAACATCCTAACAATTGCAGTCATCAGTCATACTTTAAGCAAAAGGACCCATGATCTGGCCCATAGACAATTCATCAAAATTTGGGGGCTGGGTTGATTTAGTTTCCGAATCACATTTTTCGAAGTTCAATGATTCGAAGCAAGAAACACTTGTACTACATAGTCGTCATTTTTATATACGGATGTTGACTGAAAAGAAAAACATCCCAAACTGTTGCAAAGCTTTTTTCGTGTATGTTTGCCCATCTGTCAAAATGAAATCAACCGTAGTGGACAGAGGGCGAAAAAAAAAAATTCGAAATTCTCACTGAAAAAAGATTCAAAGAAAATGTTCGTTTCTCCAGCTTTTCTTCACAGATCGACTCGTTTTTGAAATCAATTTTATGATGTCCGTGAGTTTCTAGTCATCGTTTTGGTTATTCTTTTGTATTTCGTTCATTTTTCTATCCTTCTCTTTTTAAACCTCATTTGAAATTTTATACATTTTTCGGCGTCTCTACCCAATTGAGTTATATAGATCTGCACCGTCGAAATTCGATCCTGTGTATGTTTCGCTCCCGAATATATATGTCTACAGCTTGTTACGAGATTGCTAGAGTTTCCGAACACTTTGATGATTCAGAAATTGGATGGCAAATTTGGTTTCGTTCCGTTTGCGATCTGAGCCCTTCTTTCCTCCAGTGAAAAATTTTCTTTCTGCTGCCAATTCCTCGTAAACTTCCTTTTTATAGGATCGTCTGAATTCAAATTCGTCATGCTGAAAAATCGTAAGACCTTTTTATTCCATTCGAAGTGCTCCTTGAATGTCTTAAAGTCAGGATACTTCTTATTAAACTCCTGATTCATTTTCAAGTGACTGTTTTGTTCACAATTCGATCAGGAAATGCAAGAATTTACATATAAATACAGGTTTCGAGGAGCCACAAAAGCCATAAAACATTGAGAATACTAATTTAAAAAAAATCTTAGCTGTCTATTTTGTACGTTAAGTGACCAGTGTAAATACCCAAGTGTACACAAGATAAAACAAAAAGTATAAACAAAGTATTATTTTGTCAATTTAATTTCTTTTTATAATTTTTATATTTATGTATAGCTTTTTGGCAAGGATATTCAGTGTATTGATTCATTGAATACGCACATTTTGAACTTGATAATTTGAAGTTAAGAATGTTTCAAACGTCTTTGTACAATATTAACTACAATTTCATTTTTTATAACCGATCATGAATGTTTAGAAAATGAACTATGCGATTGTACGTTATGTCAGAAATCCTGAAAATTGTTCATTATTTCCTTAGATCGGCCATTTTTGTGAAAAGATCACTTTTATTTTGTGTCATTAAGCTCCTTTTTTTTCGCGACTTTCGAAGATCTGGACCTTAATTGCAGATTAAACACATTTATTTTGGTGTTTTTTTAAAAATCACTCTCATAACTTTAAAACTAATTTCTTTGATGATATTTATGCATTCTGTTAGTTTGAAAAAATATGTTTAGTCTTGTCTCAAAAATTCGTATGCTGATCTTGGCCATTATTTAAAACTTTTAATTAAAAAGGAGACAGAATCTTGTAGTAAAATCTGCTGAAGAAACCTGAATTGTCTAGGTTTAATTAAGAACAGTGATTACAGTGAAATATGATTTTTAAAGTACTTTTAAAACTCGTTAGACAAATCGTGTACTAAAATCTTGTTGCCGTCTCGGTATTTTCCTTTGTGGATTGATCCCGGACCGTCGTCATAAGTTGTTGCTCCAGTACGACGTTAATTAAAATACCTACCTACCTAAAATCTCGTCGTAATAATTATTATGTTACATTGTTAAAATCTGAAGTTTCTTGAAAATGTTTGTATTTCGCTCAGACATAAAAATTGATGTGTTTATTTTTATACAAGCTTCATTTTCGATTAAAGAGATTAATCGCTTTATGATCTACTCATGCTCAGTTTGATCAAGCTCTAATAAATTTCCATCTACATGCCTTGTCAATATCCTTCATTGCAACAATGTGGTATCGGTCACTTGCAGAGCGATAGTTGGCAAACACACGTGGTTTTGGACGCATGAGAGATAAACGTTTTCAATGTTGTCTAGATTAAATCAATATTAGATAAATGAACCTCTGCCATTCATCAGGCAAGTGACCTTGCATTCCTTTCAAGGACATATAAAATCGGGGTCAGTTAATTGAGTTTGGTTTCTTCCAACGTTTTGACCTTGCTTCACTGCAGGGAGAAAGTGCTGACGTAAATAAAAATAATTTTTCAGCAGTGCATTGGAATGAACTCATTAAGAGCTATCCCAAAATTGAAACAAGATGGAAGACCGTAGAAATATTTTTGTTTAGCTTTTTATGAGATGATACATATTCATGCTCTGTGTCCATGGGTCATTGGTATTCTGCATCAATTTGTCTTTGTGAAATGCGGTGCCTGAGGATTTATTGTTACACATTGCTATGCGTTGAGCACAAATTTAACCTCTGTTATTAATGCACACATTTTTTTTCCCCTCTAAAATGACTTTTTTACGTGTTTTGCTCTGTTTCACTTCAAACTGGGTAAACTTTGTTTTCTGCACTAGAAAGACGCTGAAATGTTGTTCATTGCCTTTTTTTAACTACTTAAAGTACTGCTATCTGATCTTGATTAAATGGAAAATATTTTATTGAAGTGTTTATTTCATTTTTGCACATTAAGTTCTAGACAAACTTAGAAAGATCGTCTTCAGAAAGGTTTGTAATGGTTGGTTGGATTTTATAGCATAAGGGCAATACAAAGCCCGACTCGTCACAGGCTATGGCTGTCTAACTGGACGTAACTTGACTCCATCACGCAATGCCGTAAACCCTACGAAGGGTTTACGGTAAACAATATTTCCCACGACCTGAAAAAGGATTTTTTTTTTTGCGATGCAAAGCACACATTTTGAGTCATGAAATGCTCTAAAAATATATGAGGTCTTAGAGGCAATATACTGAATTAAAGTGTCGTTATTTTCAGGTGAAAAGAGGGTTAGGAACAAATATTTTGGATATCGAATTTGACTGAATTTGAAACGTTTGCTTTAGTTCAAACACCCCGGAAAACAAATCGCTCGATCTGTGATTTTTCTTTGTAATAAAGGGTGAAAAGCCTGTATTTATAACGCCAGTCGTCATAGTGTCTAACTAGGCATCTTCATCGTATCGGAGTTATTTCTGATCCGCACAGCAAAGGCTCTACGACCTACCTCCATGATGAAATGAAAGTAGCCACTTTCATTTCATCTCCCCCGTGGCACAGCTCTCCTTGATAAGCCCTCCTGGTGGTAGTCTGGACGAGGTATCTTGTCATTAGCTTAACTCACCACATCTTGATGGACGAGATATCTCGTTATTAGAGGAAAACTGACCAAAACTTAGATCTTGTCAATATAAAAAAATCTTCAATGTCTTGATGATGAGATATCCCGTCAAGTTTTTGCAAATTTGGTCAGATATTGATGAACGAGTTATCTCGTCGAAACTACCTGGAGAGTTAGTAAATGATATTACGAGGCTGGAGCCCCTTGAAATTGACTATTTTCATCTAAAAGTCTTGTTTTGCTTCCAGTGTGTGTACTTGTTTGATTATTTGTCGTATTATGATCCGCCATTTTAAATAACTAGGGGGCTCCGCCCCCTGCTCGCTTACGCTCGCCAATCCCCGGGGATTGCTGCGCAATCCCATTTGGTTTGCTTCGTAAACCAACACTCTTTTCACAGATGCCATTTGGTTTGCTTCGCAAACCAACATTCCTTTCACAGAGTGAAACTATCTAAATAATTCGTATTATCCTGATTTCACTTTCCGGTACATGTCACAGCGAGGGCTTCGCCCCATGCTCGCTTACGCTTGCCGACTCCGGGGATTGCTACGCAAACCAATACTTCTTTCGCAAGTGATTTAACTTTTTTTGCTTTAACACTTAATGCATCCTAAACTAATAGCCGCATCAGTAAAAAATCTTGCGCATGTTGTTCCCTGTACAATTTCAAGTAAACAGTGTTAATCTCCAAACTTTACGATCTGTACTTTGTACTTTGTCGGTAAACTGTCTGAGAACAGAGGGAAAAAAGCGAGCCTTTTTCCTCGCCAAATAAAAAAAAATCGTTTTTATGGCAATTGTTGCTACGATAAATTTGATATCTGGCAAACCCGATAGTCAAAAATGCAACCCACTACTGCTTGCGGAATCTGCTATGCGAACTGAAGAATACGAAATTTGTGTCACCAACTTTTGATTGCATCGAATTTATTTATGAACCAATTTTAAAAATAATAATAAGAAGAAATTTCGCTTCATCAATTTTGACACTTAATAAACCCTAAACTAATAGCCGCATCGGAAAAAAATCTTAATAATCGTCCAGGGAATACGATGAACAACAAACCATGTTAATTTCGTTTTTTTCCGATCAGTACTTTCTCGGGAAACCGTCTAAGAATCGAGATAAACAGCACAGTTTTCAATCCTGCGTCGGCGTCGGCTTTTTTTTAATATAGAGATATATAGAATGCACACGTTTTAACACGTTATAACTTGCACACGTTTTTTATATTTTATCTTTTTTTTCTTGCAGCTTTTATTCTAAACAACAAAAGTATTTTACATTATAGCCTTAGAAAACAGACTGCTCGTAAACGTCTCAATTCTCCGGTCATATTTAATAGGATCCTTCCATCGGCAATTCCCTTCTTAATGCTCAGAGAAGTCCTAACATATATTGTCTTCGAGAAACCCGATTTTATTTCAGCCTTATATTTCTATATGAAGAATGAAATGAAAAGGATAAAAACAACTCAGCTTAAAACGCATTTCTAAAGATCTTCCACTTTTTATGACCGATAGAAATGAAGATAAGTTTAAATTATATGAAAATTCATGTAAAACTGAAATGAACTTTCATTTTCAGGTTTTTGGCACTGGCACAGTACAGTAGAATTTTCCTAGGCAGGAAAAAATAGTTCTTTTGGAATATTTGTTTTCGGAAATCACACGCTCTGCGTAAATTTAGAATAACAAGTTGTAAAAAAACACTGTCTTAGAAGTCTTGTGAAGCAAAAAGAACAGTTTACGTATGCAAGAACTGTACGATTCCTTTTTTTCGCCCGGTCTTCTCTATTCTTCCATGAAAAGAAAGGCAAACACAATCGTTTGACATTTTGTGCTTCTTTTATTTTTCTTGGATCTTTTCTCTCTTATTTCACATTTCTGCTGTTGTATGCTTCTGTTGTTCTTTTTAGACTTTTAGTTTATTCCAATGGCTGAAAGTATGGGAGCAACGCGTAAATAAAGAATCTAGGATTAAAGAAGCGAACAAAGTGAAAAAAGGAAAATAATTTATGGACTTTTACAAATTTTTTATCAGTAATGTATGAAAAATTCGTGTTTGATAGTTTCATCAGCATTTTCTAAGCACAAGAACCGTTTCCCCTTTTTTAAAATCATATATTGCATTAATTAAATTTTTGGACGGGATATCGGAACTAATTGGCCATTGACCGGATGATTTCATGCATTTTCTGAATTCGAAGTCGTTATGATTTCGTACTCTCAATTTTAAGTGATTAACTTAGTAAAAAAATATTAAGTGAGTTTTTCAAATTTTGAGAACTGACAACGTGTAAATGCAGAGATGTCTTAAATTGAAACCAAGAAGGAAAATTATGGCCTTTAACCCTCTAAGCGTCGCGAGATCTCCGAGCAGTATAGTATTGCAGAGTCCCACAAAACACGTAATGACTAAGTAGCCGTATCTATTGGTATTTCAACCTTTAGAAGAATCTTGGTCTTTTCCTTTGAATAGAATCCTTTGAAACTTTTTTTACAATGAACCTTTAGAGCGACTTGCTTGATCCTTTCCTTTCATTATAATCCTTTGTAATCATTTCACTAATACTTTCCTTAGAATAAAAGTCCTTTGAATCGATTCTATTGCTTCTTAGAATATAATTCCTTGGATTGATTCTACTGCTCCTTTAATTCAATTACAGTTCTTTAGAACGATTCCATTGGCCCACTTTATACTTTGTTAATTCTCTGGAAATATTTTATTTCTTCTTTCTTTAGAATATAATAATTTGGTATGAATATGTTGGTTCTTTTCGTCGAATAGAAATATGTCCCTTACGCCATAAAACCCATTAACCAACCTTAGAATGGAAAAACTTGGACTGATTCTATTGCGCATCTCTTTAGAATATAATCTTTTGGAAAGATTCTACTGCACATTTCCTTAGAATATAATCATTGGAAATATTCTATTGCGCATTTCCTTAGAATATAATCTTTTGGAATTATTCTACTACACATTTCCTCAGAATAGAATCCTTGGAAAGATTCTATTGGCCAATAAAGTCAAAACCGGTCAGAAGTCATGCAGGTTGTAAGATGGAATTATGCACGTTTACTCAGGAATAATAACCAATATCGGAGCAAAAAGTTTCGTTATACATTGTGAAGTCTCACTCAGAGCCCAGACTTCGTGTTGTCGAATCTCTACAGACAACGAAAACCTGTATCTTGAAAATTTTAACTAATCCATTTTTGAACCATGAGCCATTAAACTCAAACAACTAACTATTTAATTCTCCTGAGTTCGAAGAACACGATTTTTCTGGCGATATTTATTCAGCCAGCCCATATTCACAATGACTGAGACGATCAATTAGGTTTAAGAAAACGGCATCCCATAGACAATATATTCGGAATATCCAGGGGCATTATTTAAAACCTAAACAGCTTTTGACGTTATTAAGGATCTGAGGAATTAAGATCCATCAACTCCAATCTTCTACGTAAATCATAAACTGAAAAAATACTAATAAAGAAGATAAAAAGGTTATAACAATAGTTTATACTATTTTGGTCACAAACAAAACTTCCACTATCATCAGAACCTTCATGCTATTTATTAGGTCAGTTTGTTATTTGGCGATTAAGGACGTTTTGTCTCATCCCAATAGTTATAGACTAGTTTTTCATCTCGTTTTATTATCTTTAATCTTTTTTGAAGCTTTTGACTCCATTGAACTCCTTGATTCCATCTTTTTTAAAGCTTTTGACTTTATTGACTCAACGTTTGAAATATTCCACTCTTAAATGAGGCATTACTTAATACCCATCCTGCTGAAAATGAAGCCATTTTCGTTGTTACTCTGATAATTGTAGTTATACGGAGGTGTTTATTTTATGACTAAACACTATAAATGAAATAAAACGCATAGTTGAGAAATTAACTCTTGTTCTCAACTATAATCTCTTTCTAATTTTTTGAAAATAATTGAAACACTTTCCGCTTAGTTATACTTTTTACTGCCAGTTAGCTAGCTATTCATACGCCTCACATGAAAATTTGCTTAATTGGGGATTGTATAAATATCCCCATGAATGAATGTGCTATACACAAATCCTTAAGTCTTTTAATACCCCTTATTCTTCATCACTATTCACTGTTCTCCAAACCTCATGCTTTGCGATATGCAGTGACTTAATACAAACACGTACTTTTAAAAGTGTTTTGTGCAGTGTTGACATTGATATTTCTTGATGCCATTAAGATTCCCATTAATCCAATCAGAACATCCTAGTTGTGTTCAATTTAAATGAATGCTCTCAAACTGTGTTTGAATTCCTAGAAACATTATCAAACCGAACTGCGTTTTTTCATTGAATTTTAACTTCCTTTCAGAAAACGCATTAGGATTTTCCGTATTCTTGTAAACTCGTCAATATATACCACTAGAGTGTCTTTATCTAGGAGAATAGCTTTTATGTACACTCAGAAACTCGTAAATAAACGTCCTTACAAGCACTTTTATCTGGGATAATACTTCTCTTCGTCTAAGAAAGCAGATCCCATGGGTTTTCTTCCAGGTACTTAAGGAACTGGTTGAAATATATCGCCAGAGTACCACTAATCATTTAAATTTCCTCCTATGTAAGAAAATACCGCATCGAAAAAAGATTGCCTTATTTGGGAGGTAAAATACATGCTTCTAAACCAAAATATTCGTAATGTTAAGTAAAACTGAATTTTGTGACTTAAATAACTTTTCCTGCTACGTTAGCAACATTCTTGATTTCGTCGAAATAACTGCCATTATTCCTGGTACCGGGCCCTGAGGGAGGTTAGCTTAACTTTAAGTGTGCCGACATGGAGGTCCTATGTAAGGAATAGGGTGTAAAGACCCGTTATTTTAAAGGCCTTTTGAACTTTTGCTTTTGAGATATCCTCAACGTTGACGATTAATCCAAAAAACAAATTACAATCAATGTATATTTTTGTAAATTCCAGCTGTAAAAAGCAGTTTCAGTTTTGACTGATTCGATGAATTAAGGCAGTTTTCTAACTTGCGAGCATTTGAATAAGTTGATTATGTTAGTCAGATTTCGCATTTCTCAACATGCACACAGTTTAATTTAAATCAGAAGAGTCAGAAACAGTTTAATTCCAAGTAGAGGAAAAGTATTCAGGTTTCTACCGACTATTGGTTACTTAAATTAACTACCTGAAGAACCATTCTGAATAACATAATCACCATAGCAGCCTTTCGGAAATATACATTATAACCAAAACTACCTTCTGACCGTTTGTTTCTAACAACCATTCGATAAGATAAAATCACCTTAATAACCAGACATATAATCTCCGTGTCAACGATTCTGAAGGATATAATCACTAACAACCATTCTGAAGGATATAATAATTAACAACCATTCTGAAAGACACATAATCACCGTGAAAAAACATTCCTTAAGGTACATGATACGTGAAAGCGATACAACTATTCGGAAAGATAATCACTGTAGCAACCATTCGTAAAGATAATCACTGTAGCAACCATTCGTAAAGATAATCACTGTAGCAACCACTCGTACTGATAATCACTGGCAACTATTCCTAAAGATAGTCACTATCAACAAATTGTTTAGATAAACTCACCTTAACAACCAAATATACATAATCTTAGTGACAACCGTTCTGAAAGATACATGAAAGCTAAGCAACCCTTCTGAAAAATAATCTCTAAAAGCCATTCGAAAATAACATCCAAACATAATCATCGCAACACTCATTCTGAAAGATATAATAATCCTTACAACCATTCTGAAAGATATAATAATCCTAACAACCATTCTGAAAGATATAATAATCCTAATAACCATTCTGAAAGGTATAATAATCCTAACAACCATTCTGAAAGACACAACCACATGAAAGCGAAGCAACCCTTCTGAAAAATAATATCTAAAAGCCAGTCGAAAGTAACATCCAAACATAATCATCGCAACATTCATTCTGAAAGATATAATAATCCTAACAACCATTCTGAAAGATATAATAATCCTAACAACCATTCTGAAAGATATAATAATCCTAACAACCATTCTGAAAAATACAATAATCCTAACAACCATTTCAAACGATACATAATTAGCGTAAAAACATTCTAAAAGATACATGATCACAGTAACAACCATTCTGAATCACAGCTTACACCACTACATAGTATCTCTTACATGGAATAACATTTCCTTATTCACACTTAACGTGGGTTTTCGCGTCCCAAACCGATTCTCTTTACATACCTCCTAATTATCCACCTCCAGGTTTCTAACAGTCAACACGCCTCCACACACAGCAAACGTAATTAAAATTTCAAAATACCCCAAAGTGGTCCGTTCACCCGGACTCGGCGTTATGTACCATTGTAGGTGAGTAAAAGCACGAAGACGAGCCGAGATTAAAGCCAGAAGTAATTAACCCTGTTTAATTAATTATCACATACACAAAAGCTTGACGAAGTTGTTGCTCTTTCAGGCTTTTTTTTTTCTGTCTCGAGCTTTTTGGTGAAAAAAGAGGAAGCCATCGCGATAAATATTTTGAAAGAGCCCCAAACAATTTGCTGCGGAGTCCTCCATTTTTCAGACGCGAAGCTTCCTCGGATTGACAGTTTATTAAAAAAGTGACATTTTTCGTTCCCTCATAGCTGCAAGCTGGCGCCGGATTTCAATGGAGGAAGACGTTTTTTGAAGGAGAATGCGAGACAGTCGTGTTTGAACTTTTGGTTTTTGGGGGTCATATTTTTATGTGCAGTCTTCTCATGCCCGACACGTTTCTCCCTGCTGTGACGCACCGGTTTTATTACACCAGACGTTTTTGGCAACACGTGTTTCGTTTGCAAGTCTCACGCCCTGAACTTTGAACGCTCCATTAATACTAACGAGTTGGCTGTCTTAATGTGAAGCCTGCTTTACACTAGAGCAGCTAGGATGGAGAGCGGACGCGCCGTCCAATCAGTGACGAAAATGCAGTGATTGACGGGAGAATCGCTACTTTTTTCGTCGCTGATTGGACGACGCTTCCGCTCCTCATTCGCATCTGCTCTAGTGTAAAACAAACTGAAATGTGAGGTTTTTCTTTTGTAGTTATACAAATACAAATATTGACGACCAGCTACAGTCTAAAGCCCAACAAGGCTGGTCCTTTGTTTATGAATTCCCCAATTCCCACTGACTATCCAATTGTGTCTTAAATTCGTACACTCCCTTTGAATTAACTATATTTTCAGGCAACGCGTTCCAACTGTCTATTACCCTATAAAAGTAATAGTTTTTCCTTAAATCCCGATTAAAATGTGTCTTATTCAATTTATACCCATGGCCCCTTGTTCTGTTATCCCTATTGAAATTTAAGCCCTCTGTGTCCCCTTGTTTTACAAACTTGAAAAGCTGAATCAAATCCCCCCTCCTTCTTCATCTTTCCAGTGTATACATGTTTAGCTTACTTAAACGTTCATTATAGTCGAAATTTGCTAGCCCCTTTATTATTTTTGTAGCTCTGTGCTGAACCCTTTCAATTGATTCTATGTCCTTTCTCATATATGGAGCCCAGAATTGTACAGCATATTCTAGATGTGGTCTTACTAAACCCTTATATAACGGCAAGATTATATTCTTATCCCTTGAAGTTACAGTCTTTTTAATATACCCCAATAACCTATTAGCCTTTTTACCCGCAGCTGAACATTGGTGACCCATTTTAAAATCCCTGTGAATTATCACCCCAAGATCCTTGACTGTTTCTCCCTCCTTTACCTTTACTCCCTGCAGACAGTACTCGGCTCCACTGTTCCTGTAACCCATATGCAGAACTTGACATTTCCCTACATTAAATGACATACCCCATTTTACAGCCCATTCGGATATCTTATCAAAATCCCCTTGTAAATTTTCTATCTGTAACTTGGTATCCACTGTCCCCCATATTTTTAAGTCATCTGCAAATATACTGATTCTATTCTTGATCCCCTGACCTATATCATCTATGAAAATTATAAATAAAATTGGTCCCAAAACTGATCCCTGAGGCACCCCACTTATAACTTCTGTCCACTGTGAATAATTTCCTTTTACCTGCACTCTCTGCTTTCTACCCAATAACCAATTCTTTATCCATATTAATGTTTTTCCCTGAATCCCCAGCCTTTCCAATTTAAACAGTAATGCCTCATGAGGTACTTTATCAAAAGCCTTTTGAAAATCTATGTACATGATATCCACACTGCTCTTATTATCCAGCTCCTCAGTAATTTTTTCGTAGAACTTCAAAAGGTTTGTAGAGCAGGATCTGCCATTCCTAAACCCATACGGATTCTCTGATAACAGTCCCCCCTCCTCCAAGTATAACATTATATGCTTTTTTTAACAGAGATTCAAATATTTTGCAAATTACTGATGTTAGACTTACTGGTCTGTAGTTGCCCGGATCACTTTGTATTCCCTCTTTGAAAATTGGAGTTATATTGGCCAACTTCCAATCCATTGGTACCCAACCTGTGCTATATGTTGAATTAAATATCGTGTTAATTACTTCCCCCAGTTCTTCCGCGCATTCCACTAGTACTCTCGGATAAATATCGTCTGGCCCTGGTGCTTTAGATGGCTTAATTCTTTTCAACTGATGTACTATTTCTTCCCTGTTGAATTTGCATTCTTTAATTATACCCCCTGCAAAGGCTCCATCCTTGGGATCCTTTTTTAAATTATAGTTACCATTGAAAACCCCCAGAAAAAAGTCATTTAACACATTTGCCATTCCCACCTCGTCTTGAATTAATTCACCTCCCTTCCCCTCCAACGGACCCAGTGTAGTACTAAATTTATTTTTACCACTTGCATATGCAAAAAATTCTTTTGGGTTTATATTTATTTCCCTTGCTAATTTTTCCTCCAAGGACACCTTTTGCTTCCGACTAATATTTTTAAACTCCTTTCTGGCTTTCTGATATGCCTCCTTGTCCCTGTCGTTACCAGTGCTTTTATATACCCTGTATGTTCTTTGTTTTAATTTTAAAGCTTTGTGTGTTTCCCCTGAAAACCACATTGGGAGCAATTTTCTAGATTTTCCTTTTTTCCTGAACTTTACATGTTTTTTTAACACCCTGTCTAACTTATTCTTGAATTCCACCCATTGTTCAGAATGATGCGGTGCTAATAATCCCCCTTTGAATGTTTCCTTTAACTCTTCCCTTATCTTATGAAAATTTACCTTTCTGAAATTTGGAATTATCCTACTATTGATTGTGTATGCTGACTGAAAATTTATACTTAATCTGATACTTCTATGATCACTTTCTCCCAGTGGCTCACCTATAACCAAATCCTGCACCCTATCCTCATCATTGCTGAAAATCAAATCCAATATTGCATTGTCCCTAGTATCCTCATACACCATCTGGTACAAAAAACAATCCTGTATCACTTCCAAAAATTCTGCCCCTTTCCCATTTGTAGCTAGATTGTTTGTCCAGTCAATATTTGGATAGTTATAGTCCCCCCATTAACCATTATGGTTTGCTTTAAAGTTGAACTGTTCTATTGTCAGTGTGGCACTGAAAATGGCTTTCATAATGTTATTACAATGGGGAGATTAAACCCTTTCTGTGTCGAGGTTTCCCAACAGTGTAATTTTCTTTACCCCCCTCCCCTCCCCCAACGCACATAGTGACTAAATAACAAAATCTATTGGTTGAAATAATCGTAGGAATAATTCCTTTGGTTAAGATCAAAATTGATTAGAAATCATGCGGACTGCAGGATGCAGAATGAATACATGTGTATAAGCGCCTCTGACGTTTAACTTATACAAAAAATCTCCTGCTAGGCTTTAGTTTTTAATCAGATTCCTAATCTTGTAAATGTAGAGTTTAGAAATATTCCTCCTGCGGTGATACACAATCTACCAATAAGTATTTGGACATCTGTCCAAATACTTATATCGAAAAGAAAAACAAAATTTATTCATATTCAATAGTTGGTAGAGCCTCCACGAGAGGTAATTACAGCCTCAATCCTCCGGGGCTTGTATGACGGATAGTGGTATTTTCTTCCACTCGGCTTAGCGAAGACATGTAAGTTCCTCCGCCGATTTCGGACGGTTGTTGCACCCCTTAATTCGGCGATCCAACTAGTCCCAGAGTTTCTCGATAGGGTTCAGGTATGGGCTCTGGGCAGGCCAGTCCATTCGGCTAACCTCATTGTCACCATACCAGACCATGGTGGACCTCGCAACATGACAACTGGTGTTGTCTTGGAAGTAACATGGGTCCAACCCGTAAAATTGCCACAACGTAGGAAGCACACTGTCATCTCGAAATAAAACGTCCATCAAAAGCGAGACAGTTTTGCTAACGACGAGGGACCTTGTTGAGAATTGCCAACGTGGCAAACCTGAATACGTTTATTTAAGTATTCCTACGGAAAATAAGCTTTAAGTCTGTCTCTACGGCAACAAACAGAGACAGACTTTGTGTCTAAATTAGTTCTCTATGTAGACATTTCGAATATGATGTTTTATCCGTAGGACGGTATATCTGCCGAATGGTCGTTATTAATGTCAAGTGAAATGGTATGAATCCTCAACACTACCCTGCAAGCCTCGATGCAAATTGAGTACTATGATGCACCTAAGGTTATGCAAATCAATTCTTTGAAATGATTATCATTGAAATGATTATCGTAAAATAACTATACATTCTGGTGCAGTATCATAATACTATCCTACTGTAGCTTTCTAAAAATCGAATTTTGTAACATTTTGCAGGGTACGCTAAGTTATTTCCACAAGTGACAAAACGACTTTTCATCGAAAGTGATATCATATTATGTGGTAACACTCTTCAGGGAGCACCTGTAAGAAAAGTTCATTTTTACACCCTTTTCGTTAAAAAAAATTGCATTGCATCTTAGTCCTTGGGCTTAGCGATTATCTGCTATTCTTTCCCGGAAAAACCAGGAAATCTCTTGTTACAGTTACAGCTACCTCCTGTGTGAAAGCACCATTAAGCTGTGAAGTCCTCGAGGATTAAGACTTAATGGGTGGCAACGGCTTAGCTCAGAACAGCCTCCTAAAATTTTCGAGCTTTTTCTTGCCCTTTTTTTCCCTTTTAGTGCTGTTTTTTTTTTTGCCTTCTTCTCGTCATTTCTTTTTAAGTTGCTTTTCCTAGATAGAGGTTTTTCTTCACCTTTACTTCTTATCGTACTTTCAGGCAGCACGCTTTTTCTGCTTTGTTTCTTTGCCCGAATACTTCCGGAGTCGCAGTTAGTCGGGGAAGGAGGCACGGAAGTGCATCTATTTCCATGATTTGCGTTTGGGGCTCAACTTTTCTTCAACTTGAGTCGAAAAGTGTGTTTCAGGTTTTAAGATAGGGTAAATTATTTTTTTTTCTCCGAAAGACGCTCTCTCACTGCGGCAAAAAGCGGCAATTTTCCGGTTATTTGATACACATCAGTCTCCACCATCGCCCCCTAATGATTTGTTTACGTTATGTGTACTTTCATATCTTTAAAAAAACTACGAAAATAAAAATTCTTTACTCCTCTGAAGCTAATGTTTTGAGTAAACTATTTCATGTTAGATATAGTTTTGTAAATAGTTAAGACATGCACACACAGGGGATAGTTCCTTACAATTGATGCACATTAACAGACTTTTAAGAATTGCTTTATTGTTGTTATGAAGGTTTTTTGTTGGGAAGAGAGAGAGAGATGGCGATTAGCCTTCTTGTAGCTTCTTAGTCTTTAATGTTCATGCCAGGTCTTTAAATTTTTAGGAAGATGCGTGTTTTTTGCCTTTCTAAGCAATTATGATAAGCAATATGATGATACTTTGTGATCGGACATCTGGAATTTTGATTACATATTTATTTTTTGATAATCAACGCATGTTTTTATCATCCCCTTACACGGGCTGTTGAAGCCGCTCAACTGATAATTTTATTGACAATATTTCTGCTGATTTAACCCTCCTAATGGTTGTCTCAACAAGGTGTGTCCCCATTAGCAAAATGATACAGAACTTGATATCTCGTCTTCTTGAAAACACCAAATCTTGATCTTGTAAGAAATCGGTAATATCCAGATGACTAGACATCTCGACATGTAGATCAAATTCTGTGACTGCGTTTAAATTATGCTTTCTGGTAAAGTCGTTAGACGTTACTTGAAGAACAATAAATATGTGTTTTCTGTAAAATTGTTAGACGTTCCATAAAGAATAATAACTAGAATTTTGCGGGTTTAATCAGCTTGGTATTTATTGACAAGGTGTGTCGTAAAACTGTCCAGAAATTTCTGGACTAGATATCTCGTCTTAAGAAAAAATATGACTCTATCTTGATATGATCATATAAAAATCGGCAATATCCTGTATCTCGTCATGTGGAAGAAAGCATCTGACAGCTTTTAATATGTTTTCTGGTAAAATTTTTAGACTTTCCATAACTAATAATAATTATATTAAAATAATATTTGCAAAGCTTTTTGAGAATTCCTTTCCAGTATCGAGAAATCATTGCTCAAATGTGACCGATTTGAAGCATAAAGGATAATAATTCCGTTTTCTAGAAAAAATCGTTATATGTTCCATGAAGTATAATAATTGTAAGTTTTCTGGTAAAAATTATTAGACGTTCCATAAAGAATAATAATTACATGTTTTTGGTAAAAGTGTTAGACTTTCCATAAATATTAATATAATTATAATAATAAATAATAATAGTTATATTATAATTATTTTATTAAATATTAATATCATAATTACTATAATATTAATATTAACTTTCCATAATAATTATGTTAAAAACCGCCTGTAAAGTTTTTTGAGAATTCGTTTCTAGTATTGAGAGGTCATTGTTCAAATGTGACTGATATGGAGCAAAGTCCCGAATTTCTCAATTTTAACACAGTAAAAAAATGTATAATTACAGGAAATAGAAAGTAATTAAGCGACTATTTTTACCCTAATTGGCTCATTTTCAAGTTTCGCTGCCAAATTACTGTACAGACTGCATCTGATGCCAACAATACATTGAAGGCGTAACAAACTTCACTCTTGGGGATTCGATATTTTAATAATGTAATGTAGGGTCAAGAAGGTTGTAAATCGTATACGTTGTCACCAAAGAAATTTTAACTTGTTAACAAAAATGATTTAAATTGTATAGTTATTTTTGGAGGTGAAAGAAAATTTTCGATACATTTATTGTGAGATAAAAGTAATTCTACCTACAATTTTCATGTTTGTTATGCAGTTGGTTTATAGGTAGGTATTTTAATTAACGTCGCGCTTTAGAAACACTACGGGATTATTGACTGCGGTTCGAGATCAATCCTGAAGGGGAAAGGTCGGAGATACAATGTCCTGTAAAGTACCCGGAAGCACTTCTAAATCAACATTAACTTCGTAAAATCATATTAAGTTTTATATATTATTCTTGTTATGGACTTTCCCTATGTATTCAGCATGAAAAGTACACAAATTTCAAGGAAATAATCGAGTTGCGAAAAGTATAGGAAATATGATATATTAACAAATTTATCATTCTTTATTATAGCATGATTTAATTTGTGACACTAATATATATATATATATATATATATATATATATATATATATATATATATATATATATATATATATATATATATATAATGTTTTTTTTTTTAATGTGAAACAAATTGATGTTTCAGTTAACATTTTTTTAGCAAAATTTTTAGTGCTGCTGTGTTATTCCAACACAGTCACCTTCTAATCACCAAAGAATAGTTTTGTATGATAATCAGATGTGGAAAACACTTTAACTGCTAAAATTTTGAGAAGAAAATTAATTTAAAAACGTATTTTCGCTCTTAAATATTTTGCTTTGATTTTGCTATGAATAATATATTTTTTTCTTTCAGGTAAGGAAGCAATAAAAGAAAATTTCTAAATCATTTATCACACAAAAACACCTGGTTTTAATTCATGCCCCTTTTTAAGGTAAGTTAGGATTTGTAGTTTATTAAATTGTGCCATATTAATTTTTTGAGATTCATATCAATGAATTAGAATGTTGATTCTACCTGCCTATGTTAAAGAGGCAAATAGACCCCCGCAGACCAATAAATGTTTTCACCGCACACGGTAGCCATCTTTTCAATTTTAAAAGTCATCGAAAATCTCATAAATTAATGCATTTTAGAATGACGTTCAAATGTTGTGCTCTGGAGTAATTATTTTCCTCATAAAGTTTGTCTCTAAAATTATTTGCGAAACTAATGGTCTGATTTGTGTTGATATCTATCAAAATCTATCTTAAATTTGCAACACATTTTTTGATATTGTAAAAATATAACGTTGAGCATCAGGATGTTACTTATTTTCTTCAAAAACAACATTTAATGTAAATATAGCCTAGACTATACTTATCTAGTTTTAATTATTTGTGCACTAAAATCGCCTAATCTTCTAACATGCGAAGGTGCTTGATAAAGCTTACTGTTTCAATCCCATGTTGTTTCTTTTAACGTTAACATTATTTGAATTCCGATCTATTTTAATAGCAGTTATTACACAACTCTTTTTTTTTAATCTAGGAATTAAGGTTTATGTATTGATTTTATTTATGTTGATATCAAATATGAGAGCATATATGATTTAATATACCTTATATTTGACGAATATTTTTATTTATCGCTTTTTATGGCATGCGCTAGTGAAAATAACGCCTTTTTAAGAGTAAAAATATTTAGGCAGATATGTATTAAGTATACAATACTTATAAAACCTCTCGGCATTTTCAAATTCTTGCATCAGGGGTCTTATAATTCCATAGTGCTTCTCTGTTTCTTTCCCTTTGTTTAGGATGATACTAGTACGGGATGTGCGTTGAATAATCCTGATATGTGCATAATGCACGTTGACACTCATAGCCCCCGAGCCCAATTTTCCCCCCGTCTTTCTCGGAAATTTTGACACGCACCCCTAGTCTACTGATGCTAGTCTTACGAACCCCCCCCCCACATGATACACCCCCATAACCATAAGCAGACTGATCATTTCTACGAGCGGTGCTCAAATAAGAGTGGCCATGATGTCAACTAATAGTCACGTGATTTTTCGGGGGAAAATTTACTTGGCTGATCGATTTGATGTCTTATCGCCTCGTTTGGCAATGTAACAACTTATGACAGGGCAGGTGTGTGTGGTTTTAAAATAGTGTCGAAAAAATGGAATCGCCAAAGTACTACTATCAGATGATCAGTCAATAGATCAATCAGATGATGAATCAATGAATGGGTGTCTTCTCCGTTCCCATGGACCAATCAGATAATTAATGTTAGATGCCACCCAATTGACTAAACGAGTCTAATGGTGACGTAACTGTTAGTTTTGTACAGATAATCCTGTACACGTACTCATGTTACCATTGTACACTCTACTTTTATAGTTTCTCAATACTTGCAACCTGTAAGTCGATGCATAGTTCGATTCCTGTAACTTACTCTTGGTGAATTTTTTTCTTCTATCGTAGTAAAAACTTTTTGTGTGTGTGTGTATGTTCATTGCTTGATGTCTGTCTTGTGCTTGGTGCAGCTTGGCCAAATCTGACCCTTGTATCATAAACCCAACTAACCATCCAACCGAACATTCTTACTTCCTTTAAAATGGAAGATGATCAACTTGTTCCTCCTCGTCAGCATTTCTCGATGTCTGACCAAAAAACCTCACAATGACCAAAAAAAAAAAATGGTTTACAAATATTTTTCACTCTTAACCCTCCAAGTGGTTTCGACGAGATATGTCGTCATCAAGATACTGCCGATTTATTTTATGAGTATTAGATCAGGATCTGGTCAGTGTTTCTTCTGTTGATGAGATATCTCGTCCATCAATATCTGGTCAGTTTTGTTACTAACATGATACCATACCTCATCGAGACGACCGGTAGGAGGGTTTTCCCCTCAAGTAGTTTTGAAGAGATATCTCGTCCATCAAGATCTAAACAATTTTATTAGTGACTAGGTATCTCGTGATCAAGATATTACCGATATCTTTATTTGGACAAGATCAAGATAGGTCCCCTTTTCTTCGAATGACGAAAGGCGACAAGATCTTGGACAACATATCTCGTCCATGAATGTCTAATCAGTTTTGCTAAGGACGAGATACCTCATCGAGACAACCGTTGGTTGGGCTAATCCTCCAAGTGGTTTTAACGAGATGTCTTGTCCAACAAAATCTAACCAATTGTATAATGATGAGATCTCGTCAAGAAGATATTGGCAATTCTTTTAAAAAGAACGATATCAATATCTGGTATCTAAATTACTGACGAAAGACGACAAAATATCGATGGACGATATATCTCGTCCATAAAGGTCTAGTCAGTTTTGGTAATGACGAGATATTTCGTACATATAATCATGGCCAAATATGGCCCTTGCGCAACAAAACCCTAAAAACCAACCAACCTAGTAACCGTGTAGGAGTTAGTTATTTTAAGATATCGAGAAAAAAAATTGAGACTTCTATTCCAGACAACATCCGATTACATCGGTTTTATGTGAAGGAAAACGGATAAAATTACTTTGGTGTTTACCCCTGTTATGGGGATCTTGATCTCACCGTTCCTGGGAGTATTATTCTCCCTTACAAACCAGATAAGACTTAAATCCGGATTAGCGTTCCCTTACTTCTTAAGCCCGAGAATTAAACGTCAGAAAATTTTTGCTTTGGCACTCGAGAGGAAAATTCTCAAAGCGGATTGAACCCTTTCACTGTCTTCTTGTCTCGCTTTGTTTTAGTTTCCAAAGAGCTAAAGTTGTATTGAATCTCAAGGATAGAGATTCTCTTGGTTTTAGATGACATCAATTGAATAACGCTTATTGCATTGTTTTGCATTTACTGCTCTTGTTGTTTGGGGTTTTATTGAATCTATCAATAACCTTATAGATTTTGAGAGAATAGGTTTTGGTATTGCCAGTTTAAATTGTTTCGTTTGAGTGAGTTGACCTGATTTCAATTGCTTTTATTTACGCTATTATCTGGAATTGTTTTTCAATACCTTTAAGTGGGTTTGTTGGAAAAACCTGGGGTGGATTTTGAACTAAATAACTAACCCCGCCGTGTCCTGTGTAGATCATCCGTGTGTTTAAGCTCTATCTTTCTCTTGGAATTAAACTGCAGTGAAATCAAACCTGGGACCCTTTTTGAAATTTCACTACTCTTTATCGTTTTAGAGTTTAGTATAGAACTCTTAATCCTCCAAGTGGCTTAGACGAGATATCTCGTCCATCAAGATGGGAATAATTTGGTCAGTGTCGTGATATCTCGTCATTAATATAGTACGTTTTTAGGATTTTTTACCATCCCGATCTGATCAGTTTTCTTCTAATGAAGGTATATCTTGTCCATCAAAATCTGGTCAGTTTTGTTGATGAGATTACTCTTCGAGGGTCACCAGAAAGGAGCCGCCTCCCTCTTGGAATATTCATCGTACGTTTTCCAACGATACCTGCAAACCTGTAGGAGTGTCAACTCCACACGTGTGAGTCCCTTTTCTTGGACCTTGGAACCGTTGAAAAGTTATATGTGTGACATCAGGTGCAAAAAAAGTAGGATGGCGACCCTACGAGATTTAATGCCTTTCTTGCCTGACATACGTGTTCCTTTTGAGGACCCGTCCACTCTTCCCTCGTGGAAGGTCAGACATCACAGTGTGTAACTGCCGTACGTTCTCCGTCTATTTCATTAGAGTGTCGTTATTCTACTATACTACAACACATGCGAATACGATTTTCCAATTCATATCTTCGTTGTTCCAAGTCTTATTTTTGTTTTGCGTGTTACTCCCTCATGTCCCACTGGACGTACCTCAGCTGCTATTCATACATCGTTTTACTTTTGCCAGGGGGCATAAAACGTGAGTGCTTGTATGACTGGAGGAGGGGATTTCGTAAAAAGGAAATAGCTTCAGACAAATAAGGAGTTGGTATGGCACTGGGCTCAAATTCCACTAAGCTGCTCCGAACACTAGACACAATGGTAAGTAAATGGACATACACACTCAAGGAAAGTTTTACTTGCAGAATAGAGTGAAATATTCCCAGGTAGTAATCGAACCACAATGACATGAATCACTTGGTCCGAACAGTAAAAGAAAGAAAAAGAAATGTTGTTACATGTGCTCATAAACTAGCTTCAGTACTACTCCCTAGTTTCCGTACGGCCGTATTCACAAGTCCGAGTTAACTCGCGGATGAGCGATAATCTCCGAGTTATCGAAAAAACCGTATTCACAATGCCTGATCCGTGGTTTAAACTGCCGTTTCGGTGTTACATTTTGATCCTCCGAAATCGGCGAGTTAACACGCGAGTTACATTTAACGCGTGCGCAGTACTATCTTTTTGCGAAGTATTCGAGCGAAACAAAATGGATGACACATTTCATTCTATGCTAAATTACAGTATTCTTGCGACGACTGGACTGTATCTATCAGTACAGAGCACCTGTTACATAGCAGCTCATCTCCTCATCATAATAATGCTTAAATGGAAAAATTTCGAACATAATTTTATTGAAATTCAAAAGAAAAATGGAAATAAAGGTAGCTGCGTAAACGTAAACAAGCAGCTTTTCGAAAAGATAGATGGCGGCACCTCCGTCCGCTAAGAGCTAAAGCGACCCAATATGGCCATAAGAATATGACCATGGCAGATGCAAATTCGTTGTAGAATAAAAGTTATTCAGTTGATTTATTACGAATGAGAGAAAATTGACGATTGAAGTTACTTTTCACACCACCAACCCACATTCATACTGACAAGTACAAAGATAATAGGATTACATTCATTTGTCAAGATATTGTGTATAATTCTTTCTTGCAAAATTTAGGTTTCCATAAAAATCCAATTAGAAATTAAATACCTTTGCATTTTTTTTCCCAAACCCAAATTAAAATACCGTATGCTTTCTATTTAATCACAATTGAGAATCAATTCTACGGCGAAGTACGTGCATGATCAGTATGAATACAGATTCGGGCGTCGTAACCAATATAAACAACATCACGTGATCGTGTGGAGACTAGTAGACAATCACAGCGAGCTTCTCATTTTAATCCCTGGATCACTTAACACGCCGTTTGAGAATACCGTTCTTGATAATCCTCGAGTTAACTCTTACTCGCGGATCAACTGATCCTCGAGTTAACTCGAGTTTTGTGAATATGGCCGTTAGAGACGTTTTACTTACACGAGAAGGGTTGCATACACCCAGGGAGGAATCGAACTTCAGGGGTGGGAATGGTTCAGTCTGAACAGTAGTAAAAAAATAAATCTAAATGGGCAGATGTATCCGGAGCACTTCCTAGTGCAACGACTAGATTCCACCAATCATCTCTACGGGGAAATTAATGTCCTGTTCTGAGAATCCAGTGTGGAAACGTCTCTTGAGTAGTATTCTGTTGACGGATGTTTAGATAATAACCGACTTACGCGGTACCTCTGGAATACCGACGCACGTATATCCATACATATACGGTTTATCCACATATAAATTTGTTGTTTTCCCACATGTATAACGATACACGATATCCCACAAGATCTACGTCCGCTTCTATTCATACATCGTTTTACCTCCGGGACAGAGGGCAAGAAAACTCGAGTGCTTATTTGACTGGAGGCAGGAATGGCGATAAGGAAATAAACAGCTTGAGACAAAGAAGAAAGTAGCCGAGACTGGGATTGGTTTTATTTTTATGGCGGAAGGCTCATATCTAATCTACCAAGCTTCTTTCAGCATAAGACAGACAACGGCAAGCAAATGGACGTACGCCCTGAAGGAAAATTTTACTGTCAGGAGAGAGTGAAATACACACCCAAAGAGGAATCGAACCACAGGGGTGTGAATGATAGTGTCATAACAGTAAAAAAACATAAATAACAAATAAATATTGTTGCAAATGCGCAACAAAAAGGTGCCCGGAGTTAGTTCCCTGGTGCAACGATTCATCACCTACACATAAATTAATATTGCCCTGCTTTTGAGAGTTGAATTTGGAAACGTCTCTGGAGAAGTCTGATGACGGATGTTCAGACACAATAACTGACTCCCGCGCTTCCTCTGGAATTGGACACACGTGAATGCGATTTTCGAATTCCTTTCTGTGCCGTTTCGAGAGTCATTTTTTTTGCGTAGACTTATCCCGTCCCACAGGACGCACGTCAGCTTCCATTCATACATCGTTTTACCTTGGGGACACGGGGGTAAAAAAAAAATCGCGACTGCTTATTTGACTTGAGACGGGAATGGCAAAAAGGAAATAAATAGCTTCAGACAAAGAAGAAAGTGGCTCAGATGGGGGTGGGTATGATATAGTCTGAACGGGAAAAAAAGAAATAAAGGTTTGTTGCCCATGCCTTCTTTTCCAATCTGAGGGTCCCGCCCAGAGGGCTGAGGCGAATTTTATTATTTTCCCTGACAGTCCGGGAGTTGTGTCCCTCCGGGCGGACACGTGTGGTTTGGCCGGACTTTTGCAAGAGACGGGCAAAGAAAGGCTGAAGCTATTACTCCGGCCGGTTGGGATTTGTGTTTTGCAAATGACAGACAGAAAATACTCCCTTGTCAAACGCAGGGATGGAAAATAGTACGCTTGGGAATATCTTATTCGGCAAATATTTTATCGATTTCCTGGAGACGGCGAAGTTGTTACAATTGAATTAAAATTTCCTCTTTGATCTTCCCTCTTTGGAAGAACGGGCGTATTGTTATGGTAATTCCGATAATAAGAGTAGCGTTGCTTGAGGAAGTTTCATTTACATTTCCTATTTCGGAAGAGCGTTTTACTCCTATCATATGGAAAGTGGAATATTGCAGACAAAAAAAAATGCGAGAATAATTTTATTTGCTTAAGCTGAATTATTCTGTTCAAGGAAGTTTATTTATTCCCCAAGTTGGTCGTTTTACTCATCAATTCAGGGTATCTGTACGCTAAGTGATAAACAAGAAATGAGTTAGACACTTATCGAAGCAATTTTATTTGTTTGTGTCATAAGTATTTTCTTCCTTTGAACTATCCTGATCCTGTAGAAAAGTAAATAAAAAATGTGTATTTTGTAAGTTTCTGACGTATCAAAAAAAGTTAAAAGTTCGTTAATAAATAACAGATAGAGACAGATAAATATTTTTTTAATTGGACATTTACTTCCTTTAAATCTTTACTTTTCTATCGATTATTTCTAGTATCTTAAAGTGGAGGAACATGTACATTAAAACCAAGGGTATTTTGGTTTGACTGGGCGACAAAATTAACATAAATTTAATGGTGTGTTTCCTTTTGTTCTTGTGATATTAATACATACGTGTTTGTTTTCGGATAGAAGTGGTTTCAATTCTTTAGCCGTGGTTGAATAGGAAGCGTAAGGCGCAAAACGACCTTCGCAGACCAATGAGAAGTGCCTGCGAGAGTGGTGAAAGCGCTTTGATTGGTCTAGGCGCGTCTTACTTGACGCCTTATCCTCGTGACTATTGACAATGGTATTTTTTATCCTCCAAAATAGTTGGTCATAAATGTATGTATTGGGGAAAAAAAAACGATGACATGAAAGAAGAGGGATATTTTCCTCTGGAAAGCTTGTCTTAGAGTCATGATAAATATCACTAAAAATACGAAAAGATCTTGTGACTGTCCAGGATCACGAGTCCGACACCCCTACTTGAAAAAGTAAACTTAAAAAAGGTACCGGATTTAACTCTCCACGTGATTTTGACGAATTATCTTACCCATCAAGATCTGACCAATTTTGCTAATGATGAGATGTTTCGTCATCAAGATATTGCTATTGTTTTCGTGATCACGACATGGAAATCTGGTAATTTTTCTAATGACAAGATATTTCTTCCATCCATATCGAGTAATTTTTCTAATGACGAAATATCTCGTCCACCAATATCTGGTCAGTTGGGTTAAGACAGCCACCAGGAGGATTAAGCTGGATTTTAGTATATCCCCTCGAAAATATGACATTTGTCACAATTTAAATGCACTAAAATATGTCATATTTTGTTTTCCTAAAAAACCCAATATTTAGGTTCCATCACGATATTTGATCTCTAAAACCAATATTTTTTTTCTGAACGGAATTCGGCAAGCTTAATTTGCAGTGAAGGATGCATATTTCGTTTCTGAATTCGTAAACGAATACATTTACTTGGTATTAAAGATAATTTTAACTACGATGGTAATAATCCGTTTGTTAACAATTTTAAACTGTTAACTGGCATTGGTATATATTTCTGTGTATGTGTTACAGGCTAAAGTGCCGTAATCAGTTGTTCTACAGATTATCTAGGTAATGTTCAGATTAACTAGGGTAATCCGTTAAAGTGCCGAAAATTGTTTCCATTTCTCAAATTATCTAGATAATCTGCACATTACCTTCTTGACACTCGTTAAAGTGAAAATAAGATCTTTGCTGGAACAACAGGAGCGTACAGTCAACACATCATCCTTTGAATTATTCGATAGTCTCGAGATGATTCTTTTTTCTTGGAAACTTTTATTCGCTTTACATATTCAATTATGGAATCATACTTTCGTTTTGTCATCAAAACACTATTATATTTTAAATTTTCGCTAAAGAGGTGTGCTAAGAATATTTTCTTAATTTTATTCGCCAATTCGGTGCTTGCTTGCATACTAGGAGTTAAATTTATCTGTTTAAAAAAAATGACGATACAAATTCACACTCTAACAGGCAGAAACGAATTTGAAAACAGAATTAGATATGCTACACACTGGCAGCCGGCGCAAATTTGAGAAATAAAAACAACCGGCGACGACAAAACGCTGGCGAAACCAAACTAAAAGTGGAGGGAGAGGGGGAAGGTGCAGGGAAAGGAAATGAAGGAAACAAACTTTTGAACAACGATACGGAAACCATTAATATGCACATTAGCTAGGTTAAATGCGTGAAAATCTTGATTCCGCACGTTAACGGAGCAAAACAGTTAATTTGCAGATCACCTACGTAATATGCACATTAACGGCTTTCGAACTCTAGCGGTAACATATATACCAAATAATAATTTTTGTCATGCTACGCTACGGTTTATATAAATGTAGTGTCATTAATTTCTCAATATATTCACGAAATTATCAAAATCAAAGCAAATATTGTGTTGTACCTCAATCTAATTTAATCTCTAACACTGTTTAAAAGTAAAGGCTTTTAAACTGATTTTAAGAAAATAGTTTTTCGAAATAGTTGCTTATCTTTTGTCCACAATTATATTTTACGTATAATAATTAATTCGCTGCGATTTGAAACTTTATAGGTCGTATGAAATTTTTTTTATGTATATTTTTGCTACCATTAGTCTTATTCAATCAATTATTAATATTTTAGGTAGTTATACAATTACGTAAAGAACATCAGAAATTTGTTTTAATATCAGTCATTAAGGATTCATTTTGCAATGTGTGACATTGGATTTATGTCTTATTCCAATGTTCCTATGTTGTCCAGTGAATCCTTGTTTTACTTTTTTTGCAAGTACCTTAAAAGTTGTTTTATAGTATTCTATTTCTAAACGACTGCCTTAAAATGGTGCAAAATTTGCCCAGTGCAATCATGAAAAATTGTTAAACATTACTTAAAAGATTAAATCATCCTTTTGAAACGGATAAATTAGCATAATGAATAAAATCAATATAAATTAGCCTAATTAATTTTACAACATACACAGATAGCATTAGGTTTTGTTTGAATTTTAGAAAGCTATAACAACGAGGAATCACTTGAAGATGCTTGGTATCAAAATATCGGTGGTAACTTATCTGATGCAACCAGAAACCGTGTTGTTTCTAATCTTCCAAAGTATGCAACACACTTTCATTAAATACCGTTTGAAAGAAATAAAAAAAAATCAAATTTAAATTTAGTAAAGATGTAATTTGGAGGCAGGTATGTAATAGTTATTTGTTCTTGCAATATTCTTGAGTCCCTATATCCTAAAAAAGTCGTCTGTTAACGAAAGAAATCAAACTAGCATTACCTTACAGCAACTCCCATTCAGAAGGATTCGGCTGGTAAAAGTCGTAGCTGATTATCCTAGAGTATATTTTTATTTGCGAGTGTAATGTCATTTGGGTTAATTGTTGTTCGTTCGTCCTGGCACTACTTTTTAAGTGGGAAAATCTCCTGAATTTTAGTTCTTGTAAGTTGACAAGTATGTAGTATGAACCTCTTATCTTTTCTCAATCCATCGACGATTTCGATCCATAAGTATACTGCTGGACTTGTGTCCGCCTTGCAATACATCGACGGCCCCCATGTCTTCATCCCCTGCTATTCGTATTCCAGAAGTCGTCCGTCCCCGAGGGTCACAAGCGCCGGAGTAATCCGGTCCCACGGAGGAGTCCGGTCGTTGAAATCGTATCCGGGCGGGATGTATCCGGTTTCCCACTTGGGGATCCACCAGAAGGAGCTGATTACGTATTCGAAGCCCTATCGAGTTTTCCCAACTTTTTCTCTGCCCCGTGTCAGTCTGTCTGTCAAGAGTTTGGAATTCCATCGGACTTTGGGATCGTGAGTATGCATTGCAAATGAGCGTGCGACACTTTCAAATGACACCCGGCCTCTGAGGTGGCAGAATGGGTGTCAGCCTCGTCACCCCTTTCACTCCATTACCCGTATGCCGGGCCACGTCCCAAAAGGTGGCGACTCCACTTGCTTATTTATAGTTGGTTTTATTTGTTGGCGAAATCTTTGGGGTGTCTGGTGCTGCTGATTCTGCCACCGTCGTCACATTTCTGTCCGAGTCTTGATGGAGTATATTCGTTGAGGTTTTTGAATTCTTCTCTTCCCTATGCAGGAAAGTGTTGAATTGGATGTGGGGAATCCAGGAAATGTAAAATTTGAGTTTTGTTAGCCAGTGTGTAGTTGGAAACTTTTCCATTTATTTTCTTTAAAACCTGTCAGAAGTTATAAATAGTAGATTTTCAATTTCAAAAGCGTCATCTGACCGTGGATCAAAATTACGAGGCATTGTCCTTGTCCACGAACAATCCTTACCGGATTGTTCGTGGACTGTCACCAATAGCCCGATGTGTTCTCCTGTGCGACGTTAAATTCCTACATACCTCAGAAGTTAGATACTGTCTTATAATTTTAACTTTCCTGGTGGTTTATCGTCACGTCAAAACCTGTCCCGAAGTGGCTAGCCTCGGGTGCAGAAACGTGTTCCAAAATGTCACTAGTTCTAGACACAGTACAATTTTGTTATTCCTACTTTTTGCTTTGTGCAATTTGAATTGTATGAAATGTAATGCTTTCTAGATGAAACGCAGGGAGTGGTGAATGGATTGTATAAAATGTTCTCAAAAAAACTCTTCCAAATATCTTTTTTGTGCCATTTTCCTTGAACACGAAACTTTCCTTTTAACTTTATGCATTTAAACTTTACCTTTCCTATTGACGTATGCCCTTCTGGGCTAGATGGATAATCGTTGTTGACGAGTAGGTATTAGGATCACAGGGGCACAATTTCGGAAGGCTCCATTATGAATTTTTCATAGTGTTTACCTTTTCTACGCATTTTCCAATCTCCTTTATCGCAATATAACGGTGAAAAGACCCTAACTTTACACATTTTAAAATATAATTTGTGTGGCTAAACTCGTCATAACGTTTCCCCGTGAGCTTTGGTTGGTTGGGGGTTTTATACATATTTAGACAAGTTTCATGTTAAAACATCTGATTAATTGTACTTAAATCAACCATAATTTGGTAGTTTTTTAGTTGCTGGATGGTATATTGAGGCAATTACTTGAATAGTTTCACCAGTAACTGTTGAAAATAAATTATTTTGCAAAAACTAGTTTTACTTTATTTAAATTTTATACAATTGTATTTTGAGCTTTAGCTTATATTTCGAAAATAAAATAAATATTTCCGAATATTTTGGACAAACGATATTCTGCAACGTTGTGGGAACTCGTGTTAGTTTGCCACGTTCAGTAATATTTTCTGTATTTTGCGCTCCTAATTAATTTCGTATTTTTACATCTTGCCTGATTTTTTAGTTGTATATTTTGGCAACTGTATCTGAGATCAAAAGGCAAAAAATCATCGCGAATTCATATCTAAAAAGCTTTTTACCGTCAACTTTTATTTTATTTTAAATCTGTTTTCTGTTTAAAATACATATTTAATATATTAATAAATTGTTTTTCTTTTCATCACACGCAAAGCCACCGCAGAGTATTTGATTTAAGCATGTAAGTTATAAAAAAGCAATTTGTATGTGAAATTTTGCCATTACTAAAAGAATGTTAATGTTAAAAATGAAATGAAATTTCTCAAATTCTTTTTTCGTTGTAGCGACAGAAAGTCAAGGTGGCGTATTATACGATTCGATTTACCATTAAAAAATGAATAGGTTATACCTTTGTAATACATTCAATTTTAAAACAAGTTTTTTGTTTTGTTTTTTGTTTTTAGTATTGCACGTTTCACTAAACGGAATCTAAAAGAAAGTTATTCACTTTTGAAAACAGCGTTCCTATTCCCCCCTCATTGTGTTAGTTAACCCATATTAGTGTCTGGCACCTTTCGCCAGTTTATAAATTTGCAGGAGTACTTGGATGAATATGAATGTACAGGATTTGTGTCCAAAGTAGATTGTAGAAGTTATAAAAATGTCGAAAAGGCGTTACAAATTATTTTACACTTAAATGATTTGCCGTTGTTCTTCGAAAGAAGAAAGTTATTATTTTTCTGGTCACTTTCAATCCATAATTACCCAATCCAACCCACGGTATTTTGCTAGTTTAAAATAAAACAATGCAATCAAACGAATGCAGTAAACGATTCAAGTTGTCTGCCAAAAACAATTTTAAAACACTGATTTCCCTTCAAGCGGTCTCAACGCGATATCATGTCCATCAAGATCGATCAAATTTTACTGATGACGAAATATATGGCCATCAAAATGTCTCCGATTTTCTTACGATTGCGATATCTAGATCTGATTAGTTTTCTTCAAATGATCAAAATCGCTTTTTCTTCTAATTACGATACATCTCGTCCTGGTCAGTTTTGCTATTGACAAGATACCTCATCAAGAGAACGAACAGGAAGGTTAAGTATCCAGTATAAGATTTTTTTGGGCGAAGTAAAGTTCTAAGAACATTGAAACGTAATGCTAGATTTTAACCCTAGCAATGTGGTGATCCGTTTGTTTGGGAACTACGCTCAAGAAGACAAGACCCTCGATCAAAAGTTCTTGTTTGGAAACAACGCAACACCATTAAAAAGACTATCTCACCCGGAAGACAAATCGGGCCAGAAACTGTCACGAACTGGCACCGCGGACACTGACAGCCTGCAAGCGCTGATAATTGATTTGCTCTGGGCGGTGTAATGCATATTGCTGGACGCTGGAGGTTCTGCTTTATCACACACGCACCCGTGTTACCCGACAAACGTCCGAAACAGCAAGGCCTACTCCTGGCAGAGAAAATGCATCTTCCCTTTCAACAACAAAAAAAAAGGACCCTTCCGGGGACAGACGATTGTTCCTTTTTTGAAAAGAAGAATACAGCCATTTCTTTTCGAGGGACGATCTAGAAGGGGAAAAAAGAACCCTGAAGTGAAATGAGCTCCTTCTTATCCGTGTGTGGAAGAAAGAAGAACAAAGCGAAGGAAGACGGAACCGCAGAAGAAGGATTGAAAGTATTGGAGGAACTGTCAACACCATGGAAGATGATTCGTCTTCACGAGACGAGAAGAGAAAATAATGTCCTGTGTGCTGCACCTATTCTTTTGCTTAGATTCTGGTACGTTTTACGAAACAAAAATAGTTTCATTGAGTTTCGATACTTGGAGAAAGATGCATTCGTCAACAGCGCTTCCCTTTTTCTGCTGAAGAATGACGGGTTAATGTATTTCCTCTGAGTATTTTCGCTTTAGAATGAATGGTTATGGGTGAGCACTTGGTGGGAGAGTTTTATGTATCGCTAAATTTCAGCTACTTGAATTATTTCTATGCTGAATACACACTTCATACTGTTTGAATATAGTATATTTCCAGCACGTTATGACGTTTAATGTATTTCTGCTGACTAATTTCAGGGTGGTATTCTATGTTTCTAGGCGATTTTTTCGTAGGATAGTTTTCTATCACTGAATTTCAGTTGGATTATTTCTATTCTAAAGGCACTTTCCTATAAATTTCCTTGAATTTAAATACTATTGGAGCTCTTTATCATTTAAAACATCAACCTCTATGCAAACGGATTGAAAATTCCCAAAGCCGGCTGCGCATATAACCTTTTTGAGGATTCCGTTGTCTTAGTTGGGACAGTACCCTAGATCCTTGCAACTCTAGTACAAAACTAAACTGCTTGTTCCTAATGAAGCTGTCTCCTATTACTCGTATCTTAGAGAGAAACATCATGAAAGACAATGCAATAAGTATTAGCCTCTTGGACTACTTGTACTCTCTAACCCAAGCTGTTAAACTGATCAAGAAAAACTTTTTAAGGTCACTGAAACTCCCAAAACCAACATCTTGAATAAAGGCTCTTACATGCATTACGGGAAAAGAGTAAAGACTTAAGAAGTCTTCAGCAAATGGGGATTTCCCATCAAACGTCTAGTCTAAAATGACTTTAAACAATCTAATAATCTCAATTAATACGTTGGACTTATACTAATGCAAAACTGAATGGGATGTTTCTACTAAAGGTAGATACTCCTACCAAGTATTTCTACCGTCTTACTTACCAAAACTCAAAACTAGTGCAATTTTTTGCAGAACATGATACATTTTCGGCGTACCTAGAACGATTCCATTTAAGAACAAGTGCGCTGTTCATCAACGGACGAGAAATAGATCCCACTCACTACCTTTTTGACTGATCTCTCACTAGTCTTTGGCATTTTGCAAAACTTTCATTTCAAAACTACATTCATTAGTGTTTTTTCAAAAACATTGTTAAATACTGACAAGAGCACACATTGCCAACCCAACATTCTTGTCGTGTTGTGGTTTTTCAAATCCAAGATTGGTTATACCTGTGAGAGCATGTGGAATCAAGTTTTTGAAAAAAAAAGACCCTTTCTTCAGCATATTTTACTGCAATCTTTTAAGAAGTTTTAGTCTAGAATCTTTATTGAATAAGTATCTTTGGTACATCGTGTATTGTTCTCTAAATTATTTGTAGTTTATATCTTTTTTTGTTCTTTGTAAACTTTGTTGTGCTTCTCTCTTCTGTGTTAGAAATTTTTTTTTGTGTAAAGTCGAAAACGTGATGAGACGATTTGCCTATTTACATACGGATCATTGAGATCAAATGCACAAGACTTGTTAATATGTACTCAATCAAACCCTGATATAAAAATTAAATTACGGTTTATCACTTTTTATTTTTTTGCCATTTTAAGGGGGTCCGGGACACATTGAAAAAAAATATTATTAATTTAGAATTTTGAAGTTCTTTGTACTGATTACCCATCTAACTAATAAGCAAAATCACAACACAAAATTTTTCCAAAAGTTTTTTTTTTTAATTTTAAATTAAAAATTTTTGAAAGAAAGAGGGGTCATTTTAAATTGCTAAACCTCAAAATATTCTTGATCAATTTTCAAAATTCTTGCAGTAAATTATTTATAAATTTTCATTTTGATTTAGCAATTTAAAAAATATTAATTTAATAAAAAATAAAAAATATTTGAATGAAAATTTTTGAAAATTTTAAGGTTTTTTTTTTTATTTCATTTTTTTATTTTTTTATTTATTTCAAATTTGCTGAATCAAAATTAAAATATAATGTTTGAAAAAGATATATTTCAAATTTTAACCCTTAAACTTTATCGGTTTTCGACTTATAGCAATTTGAATACAGGAAATCTTGAAAAATGTATCATGGAGAAAAACGCATTTAAAGTTTTAAAGACAGATGTTGTTGCCATGACAACAACTTTCAAGAGTGTTAGATTTTCAAAACAACGCACCACAAAAATTATCATATCTCTAGTTCTATTTAAGATAGACACATGATTTAAACGTCATTTTAAGCAGAAAAACATAGATAATTTCTTAAAATCCCCAAAAAAATTTCGAAAATTTGACGATTTTTGTGTCCCGGACCCCCTTAAGCACAAAGATAGATGTTTTAACGTAACATAAGTGACGCCGCCAGTTTTTTTTTTTTTTTTTTTTGTTCTTTATTTTCACCAACCATTAGTTTTCATACTGCAGTTTTTTGTTCTGATAGTTTGTTGCACTCCCTATTGGCCTAAAATGTGGTATACAATGATGATAATTGCATGTAACCGTAAGAACAGTAACTGCAAAGGCAACCCAGCAAGCTATTAATTTTTTGATACTAAAAGATGCAATATGCCAAAAGCATCAATTGAAATTCCCAGATGAAGTTCTCAAGTTTCGCATTGATGTATTCTTTCAAAAACATTTTCTTTACGTATACAGATTAGCCGTTAACCTTTTCTCTGGTAATTGCTGCTTTTCATAACAATTTATGAACGGTTAATATCCAAGCATACTTCAAACCGTTAACAGTGAAAGTCCTTATCTCACTTGAAAACTATCTTCCCGTAAATTCTCCATTGGCGCTTCTCACTTCAAGTTGCTGGCTGTAAAGTCTACTGTTCTTTTAGTCTTTTAAATTGATTGTTCGCCATTTTTAAGCAGATTATTTACAGAAATGAAACTTCCTTGCCTTCAGTTTGTTTTCCGATGCAGCAAGAACCAGCCATCCACTTCTCGTTCTGATTCTTCCACCATATGGATCCCGAAGTGGTAATTAAAACAGAAGCGTCTGGGTAAACAACTTTAAAAAGTTCTCATGACAACTCCTGGTAAACGGGAAAGTGAATCCACTTATCTTCCACAGTCGCTGTTCCACCAAATGAGCATTCTTATCTTGTTTGGAATTATCCGCTGTATTTTTTCCCGAGTCTTTCGGTTGAACTTAATTATTTCACGAACTGCGAGACTTTCTCCCGATATTTCTTTTTTGTTTTACTCAAGCTAAATTAAGTGTCATCGCCGGACGCCCAAGCTGATTCTTCCACTTCGTATCCTCTCTGCCTTCTGGTGCTTCCAGCTTTCTGTTTGTTTTTCAGATTCCTCTGGAGCAGTTCTTTTTTAAACGGGGAATAATTGTTTGCATTCTTACGGGTGTTAGCGATACTAAGTGGTAGTTTACGAACTGATTCTGTAATGTATCTGCAGGTGGAGATGCAATGCTTTTTTTTTCTGTTGTATTGTAATGTATGGCAGGTTAAGCATATCGTAAATAACATTAGCTGTTTATAATTAGTGATGTTATGAATGTTCTGTCTGTTCGTTGGTTGTGAAAGAAAACAGGTTCCCTAACTCGGGTTGATTCGATACGTGGCCGTATTTCTTTGTAATCCGAAGGTTTATTAACCGTCGTATATTTTGTGGGGAAAAAAAATGGTGTTCTCGTGCACGGTATGGGATTCTTTTATCAAAGATAGGATGGCATTTCCGCTGTTAAAAATGTTGACTTTACTGTCATGTAATTAACTGAGTGTTGTTTGTTTTCGGGTTCTATGGTGCAAAGTCCATATTTCTGGCCAAGCTGCGGCAAATACAAGACAGATAATTCTGAATTAAAAGGACGGAGAAGCGAAAGTAGAGACACATTGCTTGTGCATAGGGTTGCCAACTTTTCCTGAGACAATTCCGGGACATAATGCCCCAAACTGAAATATATATGTGTAATTGCACAGTATTCTCCACTGAGAAATCACTTAACGTAACCTACCTAGTTTTCCAATGAAATATTTTTCATGTACCAAAAATATGTAAAAAGTAATAAGTTATTATTATTTTTTTTAATATTTTAACTATTATTCGAATCTGATGGTCCTCTCATATACAGAGTAATAATAATAAATCTAAACCTAACCTCTTGTTACATTGAAGCTATTAAAAAAATAAAATGACAATGTTCATTTACCAAATATAGAGATATTGTTCGTGTTCAGTTTATTTACACAGACTGATAGAGTTCCGAATTCTATTTAAAAAAATTCGAATATAAAAAATTGTGTTCCTCTCCTGCCCCAATTTTGAAAATAAAATTCAAGTATAGTATAATGGAATTGAAAAGCAACTAATACCATTTCTTCACGATGGTAGCCTGGCATATATAGTATTGGCTTTGAACAGTAATGGGAGAAAAAAAACGAACGTTCAATGTATGGTGACGAAGTCATGTGCATTAGAAATAACTATTTTGGAGTGTATGTGATATTGGGGGTCGATTGCTTTCTAGGAAATTCCGAGGCAATTTGACATTCAACCGAGATTCTGGACAGCAACCTAAATTCCGGGACAATTGGGACAATCCGGGACGGTTGGTAGCCGTACTTGGACATCTTTGGGGGTTGCGATCCCCATTCTTACCAGATACAGTAAATCTTATGGGAAAAGAATAGATCATTAGGATACCTCCGGATAAAGAACCCATTACACTTTAGGATATTTAGGTATAGATTAGTAGGTTTATTTGAGTGTTGCACCTCTTACTCGAAAGAGTCGGAAATGTATTTAACTCTCCTTATATAGTCATTAAACTCCCCCCCCCTATCTCCAGGAGGTTTATCTTCTCGTCAATAACTGACATGTAAAGATCATGTTCTTGTGTAAAAATCTGTGTGCATACACCTTGGAGTAAAAGGGTAGTTTTGTCTTGAGGATATATCGTATTTAGCAAACTTGATTAGATCCTGGACGAACCATTTCTTCAAAATACTTTGGAGGAAAAATAATTATTTAAAAATATATGTTGTGTTTATTTCTCTTTCAAACATTTGAACAATTTATTTGTTGACTGTCTCGAATTGCAGTACAACATTTTTCAGAATTTTGTTTACCACTATCCGAACTTAATTATCTCAAGTTCAAAATTTTAAATAAGTTCTCACATTCCTTTTTATCCTTAAAGTCATATTAAGATGAATACTTTTAACATATTTTGTAATTTACGAATAGTTATTTTAATCTCTTATAATTCTCATTACAATAATTAAAAAAAAAATGTTTCATTGTTTTATAAATGCATTATAAAAATCTTTCTGTTTTCTTTTTATAAGTGAATGCTGTAATTGGATTCTGTCAGGAACGTCAGTGAATAAATGTGGGACACAATGTTCATGATTCAGTAAATAAAGGTATAAATTTAATTGCAAGAATTTAATATGAACCAATGCAGACTACTTACAAAAATGAGATGAGTTGACAGAGTTTTGGGCAGTCTTATGCTGGAATAATTAAAGTTAGTTCACATCTTAGCAGCCGTCTTCTGCAACGTCTTATTTCGATCGTCAGTTGGATTCTCGTTCTTTTTACCGATTTTGCGGGAAGCTACGCCATTACTGTTGAGTCTTAAGCAGGTGTCACAATAAGACAGGTGTCTTTTCTTGTCGATAACACCAACGTTCACTGGGTGATGAAGGATTTCCGGTATCCCCACAAATATAGAAGTAAAGTTCTAAAATCCATTTGAATCGAAACAGATTTGTGTTCCATCCTACGAGTCTCAAGATCCTTTATTTCAAGGTCACAAAATCTAAACTGAATATCCAACATTTAAAATTATTTATTTACTAAAGTGAATTAATTAGTTTCGCTTAGGCATAAGTCATGTTTCTTACGACTTATTAATACGCATTACTGATTAGTATATATTTATGTTTTCTAAATTTGTGTCAAGACGTGTTTCTGACTCAATGATTCACATTACTACTAAGACGAACCTTCTAATCCGCACCAATTAAGCTGATTGAAGTTAAAAAACCGTTGAATCTGATATTTAAATCTTTTCGTGGGGTTTCTTCAACAGTAATTTGCATTCATCCAAGAGCAGTACAAAAACCTCCTTTATCACTAGATGCATTGAATAAATCCAATCACCAAAGTGTTAAGCAACCGTGTGTTTCTGATTAAAGAATGAAAGATCTTAAGATTACGCGTTTGAGTAAAAAAAAACCTCCCGTTTCCTTTCTTCTCGTAGCATTGTTTCCCGCCATCCAAGTGAGGGATACCGGGAAAAATAGGATTTTAACTCCTTTTCCTGTTTTCTTTCCATGCACTTGAATCGAAGGATAAAAGGACTTTTCTTTCCCCGGAGCTTAATTGAAAACTCCCCGGATTTAGGAGGGGTTGTTCTATCAGCCGGTTTCTTCTCTAAAATTCCGCTATGGTGGCATTTATTTGAGGATCTAACTTCATTGGGAATTTGATTGAGGTGTAAGGTGGAGCTTGTGTCAAAACTTACCCAGACACCATGTTCATTTATAACAACTAAATAGGTTAATGTAATGGTTATTATTGTTGTAATGGCTATTTGTTGTGTTTTTGTCCTATACATTTATCATGAATGAACGTTTTTTTTTATGTCTTATAAAACGAGGGTATTTTGACAAGACTATATCTAATTCCGCGGATAGATCGACTTATGTCTGACCATCTATGATGAAAACAAATTGCAATTCAATTGAAATTACATCCATTAAAATTCCCGCTATTATCCTTTTTGCATATTCGTAAACAGCAACAGTCCAATTCGCATACTGGTTCAATTGCTCCTAATAACAGAAAGTGTATTTCTCTCTTCTTTGTGAGTAAAGCCTTCCTTGTGCGTGCAGGTTCAATTTACTTTACGTTGTTTGGCGCAACTTGGGTAAACATGGCCCTTTGCCCAATAAAACCCATCTGCTGGATTGTTTTGGAACAATGTGATGTATGGAATCAGATTAAAAAGATATCTTTTCACACACGAACACATTTTTTTTTTACAGTAGACGAGGACATAACCAATAACTTAAAAAGCGCTACTAGTATTTATTATAAACGAAAACTTAAGGATAACATGACATTAGAGGACAGCAGGTCCATCCTTTCTCATGTATTGACCGAAAATCTCTCCTTCCACACACTTTTCTTCCCACATCCTATGAAGCCGTTGGATTATACTTAGGGGTGGTGATCTCATACCAACCCAACCAATCAATCCACATGTTGCGCAATACTACATGCGCGATACACTCATCTCCCTCTACGGAAAACGATGCAATAGTTGTTGGTGTCAGTCAGTATTGACTCATTCTATCTTGGCAATCGTGAGCGCAACACTACTATGCGTGTAACCGTTACAAAGCTCTCGACAAAATATATTTATACGAATAACATTTATCAATGGTTTGAATTGAACATTTTCAAAAGTTTAAATTTTTTCTGATAGGGTTAATGCAAATATGTTACATATACGTTAGATATATGTTACGTGAAAATGTAGTGCGTGAATGGAAAAATTTTCAGGTCGGATAGTAGTAGATCGTGAGAAATACAGAAAATTATAATTAAGGAAAAATAGATGGTCACGAAACCGAATTTGTGATTTAAGGTTGTAATTAAACTATCTAATTAAGATATAATTAGCTAATTAGCATGTTTTTTTAACCTGTTATCTCAAATTCTAATTTGGTCAGAAAGACGATTCCCGTTGAAAATTATTCCCAATATTATTCTTCATGTTTTAAACTTCCATCAAGTTGTTGGAAGAAATTAAAAAACATTTTTTTTAAATTATAAAGCGGTAAAAAAAAAAAACATTTTTTTCAATAACTTCAACGTTTAAAAATTGATTAAATATCCATTTCTTGACTAAATACTCTGATTGAGTTTCAAAACATCCACTGTGTTATATAGTAAAAGTTATACAGTAACTGTATTATATTGCAAAACACAGTTCTTCAGAAATTGAGTTTAATGTTTTGGAAACATGTCTGTTCATGGTGACGTAGAGGTCATGACTGTAGAGGTCATACAGTATCCAACGAAAACCTTTGTAACTAGAAAACTATTTCGAATAATTGCAAAATCTTGGCATCGTTTGAAAGCTAAGAAATTTGTTAATATTTTGGATTAATGAAAAAAAAAAGTTTAGTCAATTTTTGTGATTTTTAGTGTGTTTCATACGTTTTAACGAATCACCCTTGAGGTAGTGAATGTGAGGTTATTTGAAGTGAACGTTCACGATCTAACTGTGCTAATACGACTTAGATGTGTGCTTTCTGGCACGCGTTTTATTGAAAACTAGAAATAACAACAATTTAATTACAGGGAATGCTGTTTACATTTGATCACTTTTATTTGCAACCACTATTTTAAACGAATGCCAATACACACCACTACAATAATAGACCGAACGTCAGCGGATTTGCGTAAAATCCGACTGCTTGTTTGGGGGTGTTTTATGTGGTATTGCCTGAGACCTTTGCATGTTGTTTCTGGTAAATTGAGGGCCAACGCCTACATGAACTTTATGGACAATTAGGTTGTTCCTGCGATCTGGCTATTTTATGGAATAGACGAATGGTACTTCCAGGACGACAACGCTTCATGTCATCTTGCAGACTCTGTCAAGCAGTGGTATCGAGGTATGGATGTAAAACGTCTTCCCTGGCCTGTTCAGAGTTCCGATATAAACCCCATAGTACATTTGAGGGAGGGACGAGTTAGAGCGACACTTACGAACCAGGGAACCAAGTCCGAAATCTACAGCTGATCTGGCGACAATTTTGCAGCAGGAATGTAAACAAATATCCATAGCTGTGTATCAAAACCTTTTTGAAAGTATGAGCAGAAGGGTTGCTAGTGTAATTGCAGCACGTGGGGATCATCTCCCTATTGAAGCATGTATTATTTCCCTTATACCGTCACATCTTGCTATTCGTTAAATTATTGTCGTTAGCGTATATGCTTGTTCACATTTTAAGTAGTCGGCGTGGTCTTGGTACAAAGGGCCACATTTGTCCTAGCTACGTTAACCCTTCTTTGCATGATTTTTTCTTTATTGGTGAAATAAATCAAGGTGATATAATTCATGTTCAAAATTCAAGGAAAAATGGATAAAAAAATCTTAGTATATATTTATAGTATAAATTTAGCAAAAAACAATATGATGGTATCATGTGGTATTTTTTAAATTAAACGCAAACTTTTTCAGAAATTGCTCTAACAATAACAGAAACACATGTTACAAACCTTTCTTCCACTCATTTTCACTTTTTTAGCAATAGAAACTCAAATATATTAAAACAAAATTAAAAACGAAATCATACGTTTATTGCAACTACAACAAACAGCGGAATGACAATTTCAGCTCGTTTTACTGATAGTGACACTTGCTTATTTTTGACAGCTATGTTTTTTTTTTTATGCAATGGACATTAAAAAGGTATCCAGACACGATCAACTTAAAGTGAACTTGTTCTTTTATATAATTTTTGGGCATTCAATGTTATGATGGAAATTTCCACCATTATGCTAAGAAGGGTTAAACAGATAACTTAAAGCAATGTACAAACACGCATGAAACATTTTATTTTAACGTCGTACTAGGATGTCAAGATCAATACCTCAGCTGGCTCTCCACACTTCCACACCGTGCCAACATAAGGTCGTCTGAGGCCTTGATTCAACGTGCACCAGCCCCCTCGTACGCGACGGTCTTTAGGTTGGATCAAATTTTGTTATGACATCCGTCCGGTTGTACTCTACCAACTGTCCTTACCCGGTACTCTCGCATTATAAATAGACTTAATTAAGTACTTAAGTGTAACGACACTGCAGTCAAGAGACGTAATAATGAACAGATGTTGTGCGTGGATCACTGCTATTTTCCAGTTTTTCATATGCATCGTAAATGAGTTAATGCTAATCTGTCTGAAAATATTATCGCAATGGTAATAAAAACACAAAAATAGTTTTAAAAAGACGTTTTTTTTATAAAACTAAAAGCTCTCTCTTCAGTCTTAAGACAATTAAGTTTCCTTTGGGCACTCAGAAGGTCGTACATTGTTGCATAAAAAGAACAACATCAAAAAACCACTATGCATATTCATGGTCTTGTGTTCCGCTTTCCTTTTTTCCCTCAAGAGCACCGTTGAAAGCGATGGGAACTCTACTTTTCCCACCTGCTCCTGGAAACGGTTTTAATCCTGAATATCCTTTGCAGACTGGAACGAACTGAACCCAAAAAAATATTCGCCCCTAAGCTCAATGAATGGGTGCACGAAGAAAACTCTCTTCCGAAACAAAAGAATATCTTGATTTAAACTAATGCCAGCCTTTCTTTAGAGCCGTTTTCGTTGAAAACAAAAAGCGCAACACCGAGCTAGAAATTTATGCTCAATCTTTTACTTCCCCATGTTTCTTGTGCCTCCGCCAGTGAGTAATGTCTTGCTCTTTTTGGAGATTTTGTAAATTATAGTTTTTCTTTAGCTTCTCGCCTACAATGTTTTAAGTGTTTTTGTAATCGTCTTGGCCGAAAATAGAACGCGCATGCATCTTTCTGGAAGATAAAATGTTGGCAGAAAACAAAAAGATTTTGTTTTCGAGTTTGCATTAAAAATGGGCTTTTCGAGCGTCTTTTTTCGGAATTTAAATGTCTTTATATTTACTTAAGAGCTGCAGTTTCTAAAATTAATAACGGTTCATGCTAGAGTGAGTTGAGTTTTCTTTGTATCTTTTTCTGGCTTTAATGTTTTGAAAGATGATTTTGTTTTAATTTGTGATAGCCTCTACGAATAGCACTAATGATCCTGAGCCCAGAAATACACTGGAGCGGCTTGAGATAAAGCACGCGCATGCGTACTCCGATTCTGTTCTGAAAACACTTCGGTGCACATGCGCATTTTGGTCAATTTAGTGTCGCATGTCTGATGTTGGACCATTGTGTCTTGCCTAACACGTTTAATTACAATGTACTTGAGAAAAAGTTGTTATTTACAGATTATCTCTAAAATTTAAACGATTTGAATCGCATACACGACATTATGGCATTAATATTTGAGTGGCCCAATGGATTTGCCTACTGTTCTACCAACAACTGACATGAGTGTATTTCTTCGTTTTATGTCTGCAAAGCTTTTCTTGTGCTTATTTATGTCCATTCTGTCTTTTGTTTGGTGCTGCTTGGCCAAATCACTATAAAACCCAGTTAACCAGTATTGTCCAACTGTCTTATCAGGGCATATCATCCAAAATCCTTTGTACTGGTTGGAGTGTTTCTCAGAGAGTGTAGCTGCGTTAGCAACCTGCTAGTTTTTGGATGGAGATTCGATTCCTCCCCGTTTTTCTTTCTTTCTTATGTGTCAGTAAAACTTTCTTTATGTTTGTATTTCTATTGCTTTTGATGTAGTCTGTTGGAATCCGACTCAACCTCTAGTAGAGGACCCACATTTTAGATAGTCGTGATGTGTTGTGAAACGTATACCTAATGTAAATCTTGTGTGCACTCTTAACTATATATAGATGATTGTAGGAGAAGATATGATGTAATCGAGACGTTTAGGATTTCAATACTTGTTACAATTGTAAATTACGAGTTGGTTTCAATAAAACTAGATTTTATGTCCCGTAAACATTAATATGTACTGTCCCCAATTGCTCAAAATGAACAGTCTGTTCTATGTTGGGCGCAACTTTTGGCCAAATATGAACTTAATAAACTGAATCCACCGAAACAAACTTTGTACTGAGATGAAAAGGATCCCGGATGATATACCCTGATAAGAGCAAGAGAAGTTTCAGTAAAAGTTTAAAAAAAAATCAATTAATCGGATTTTTTCAAATTTAAGTCAGATTTTTTTATTTAAATTTCTGTAGGCCTTTTACATTGTTTTACAATAATTTTTCATAAATTTGTTAAAAGAAATTGAGTTTGTGACAGATTAAATCAATATTTACTTAACATTACTTCAACCATAAAACACAAGTTGATATCATACATAGTTCTTCTTGAGTAAATTACATAATCATGTTCCAAATTTATCAGTAAGTGTAAGAGACAGGCCTAAATTATAGTGTGAGAAGTAGAATAGAGGACAGAGAAATAATGACTATAGTAAATTCTAATAATAAAACTGCCGAGCAGCAACAATAAATGAATTTTCACTTACTTTTAATTCTTATTGGATCTTTCTTCCTGCTGACATTTTAATGGCTGTGTGTGTGTGTGTGTGTGTGAAAATGTATATTTCTACTCTTTAATCTCTGTTGCACACCACAAGAATAAGCTGACAAATGCCTCAAAAACTTTACTTCTATTTGTGCGGTTTTTTTTAGCTAATGAAATCAGTCACCCCTTTAGTTTATAATTTTGAAACAAACAGTTGCATACTTCCTTTAAGTGTTTATGTTATGAGTGTTGTAAATCAGGAATGTTTATACATTACTCTTCCTGGCATTTAGATTTATGATGTCATGTGTGTTTACATTACTGTTTCCCAGTATATAGTATATTCTAATAAGTTACAACTGGCTGTTGCAATCTTTTATAATATACAGTAATTGACCCAGTTCCCTCTGAGCTCGGTGTAGCCATTAGTGCCTGAAATCACCATGAGTGCCGAAAAAATTAAAGCGTTTGACCACTTCTGTGATTATTCTGTGGTGCATTTATTTAGTTATAAAAATATGTGATTAGTTGTGAATTAAATCAGTGATTTAAAAAAAAAAATCATCTGATTAAAATTCTGATTTTAGTCATTGATTTAAATCAAGCGATTTAAATCTTGACACCCTGTTATTAAATACTTAAACTAAGGAATAAATGATTCGATTTTCGTTCGTGTACTGAAATTTTTTAATGAACGAAACGCCGAATGATTAGCACTGTTAGAAATGAAACAATTCGTCAAAAGTGTATTTATATTCATGAGCGAAAATACAATTATTCCGAATAAGCAAATAAGAACCAACAGGAGTGCAATTGCATGTATGCTAACTCGGTAATACCCCAGTATTTTCTTTTATGGGTCCTTCGTGATTAAATCAAAAGACTGAAAATTAATGCTTAATTCAGTTACAGCCGAATACGGCATCATATCTGCTCCACCTCACGTATGAAGGTTAGCGTGATGTCAAGGGGTCGTACTGACGGAAATTCGTGGAACTTTCTGCTAGTGTTCCGAAAGAAAAGTGATTGATATTACCACCGGTGCAGTCCACACCCCCATTCGTCTCCAGAATCGTTTGATATCTAAATCTGGAATCATTAATAACCCGGCTTTCTAGGAGTCGTGGCCGAGTCTTGTCGAATCGTTTTCGGCGATGCTGTTATATTAAACTCCGAAGGCGACGTTAGAATGGTGTTGCAGTTTAAGAGTTTCGTTTTAAAACGTCAGGATGATGCATAGGTGTTGATGCCGCTGGACGGAAAGCGGCAGTGACAATCGTGATGGATCGTTTCGGTCCTTCAGAAGGAGTATTTGGTTCGTTCGGGAGTATTTGGGTGTTTGAGAGTTGGGGACGTGCCTGCCATTTTAATGTGCAGCCCAAGCAGGAGAATAAATGCAACATTTTTCGTGCGCTTCCCTGTTTTTTCCTGAACTGTGCGGGCTGTTGTCGTGCTTCTTGGGAACTTTTTGCTGCGATTTGAACTGTGGCATGAATGTGAAATGTGCAGGGGGAATGTTACCTCCAAGAATGGGATCGACTAAAAGCTCAGTTTCGATGCTTTTTTTGTATTTTATTGCAGTGAACTCGATCTGGAAGAAATGGACACATTGCTCTTCTACGTGAGATTGAACAAGTACGAATCCAGAAATAATGGACTTGTATGCATTTGTAAAATGCTAAAACTTCAAAATAACGACTAATAAAAATTGAAAACTCAGAAAAGATCGTCAATGTCCATTTCGGTGGAAAAGACGTCTATCATTAGTAAGTCTTCAGTAGATCAAAGTAAAATGCGATTTTCAAAGATTTAGGTAGGTATTTTAAATAGCGTCGGCACTGGAGAAACACAACGTGCTATTGACGATGGTCCGGGATCAAGTCCCGAAGGGAAGGACCCGAAGACAAAACCACGTTATTTTGAACCACGATCAGATGATAAAGTCGCCTCAGCTGGCACACCATTCTCGAAACTTCGACACCATACCAATGTAAGGACATTTGAGACCACGAGTAATTAAACGTGCACTAGCCCTCTTGGTACATGAAGATCTTTTTATGGATTCGAACTCGCAATCCTCGGGTTGATATCCGTTAACCTTCAAACCGGGCTACCGCGACCCGAATTTGAATGAAGAAGATGGGAATTTAAATATCTTTTATAGTGTTGGCACAGCTCATTTTTAACTAACTTTTCCGGGCCTCGTGAATTATGAATGTATTTAAAATAACCCGCTCTAGTCTTGATGATTTCATGAGTGTCATCGTCTTCAGCTTTTGCATTAAGAAGCTACGTAAGGAATGATAAGTATACATGCGTATACCGACTTTCACTAATATATTCCAATAGCCACTATTATTATGTCGCTTGAAAACAAGCAAAAATGTCAAAATCAAATCCATTAAGTAATGGCACAATCGTTGAACTTATAAAACTGCAGGAAGTTTAAAAAGCCGACCATTATAAGTGTGCGAAGCCTTTCAGGCACTTGAAATAAATATTAACATGTAAAGAGATCAATGCCCAGTCTAAACATTTTCATCAAACGTTAAGACCGAGGCTCATCAATAAATTCTTCACAGCAATTGGAAAGCTAAACACAACTATTCGTCTCTATCTGGATAGATAAGATTCTCTTTGAATGGAGGTACACGACTTTTCACTATTTTATTGCAAAGAAAAGTTGACAAACTTTTGGGGCTCATTAAGATCCGTCTGATAACTGTGATGAAGCCATTAACAGACTTTCAAAAATAATTCCATGATAACAATAGCTTGGGAAATTGTCACAACAAACCTAAGCAAGACAAGGAGAAAACTTTAGCATTGTTGTACACTCTATTCACAATTAGAAAGTTTTAATCCGACTAAGTAAACGTGAAACTCTGCGAAGCAAATTTCAGTTTATTTTCTTATATTTGGTTTGTAAAAATAAGAACGGTTGAGTAGGAATTCAAACTAAGGCTGTTCATGAGAAGACGGAAGGGAACAAACCTCAAAAGAAGATAAATACAAGCTTTCTTAATAATAAATATTTCATTAGAAAGTCGATGTTATTTTACACAGTCCAGTCACATTAATGTGACCACCACCTACTTTCGACGTCAACGTGAAATAACCAATCACAAAAGGCAAGTGGCAGCACATTGCAGTGGAGTGTATATAAAGGATGTTCTAGGGCATAGGAAAGCATTTAAATCGTTGGCGTAATGCAGAAACGTAGCGATTTATCGGACGTCTAAAAGGGCATGATTGTTGGCTTTCGGGCCAAGGGTGAAAGCATTTCGGAAACGACTATTTTTGTGAACTGTTCGCGTGCCGCCGTGGTAAAAGTATACCGTGCATGGCACTATCTAAAATCAGCGGCGTGGCACATGTGGTGCACAACGGGCTATAGATGACAGAGGCGAACGAAGGCTACGGAGATGCGTTCGGGCAAATAGACGTGCAACTGTTGAGCAACTGACAGCCCAGATGAACCAAGGGGCTACTAAAGAGTGTATCCTCAACAACGGTTCAGCGAGCGTTGCTGCGCATGGGCCTCCGCAGCAGACGCCTGGTTAATGCACCTTTGCTGACTGCTGTTCATCGGCAACGAAGGCTGGAATTTGCACGCCAGTACCGCAACTGGACGTGCACAGAGTGGATTTTTCCGATGAATCACGTTTTATGCTCCATCGGACAGATGGACGTTGGCGTATACGGCGTGAAACGTCTGAAAGCAAACACCCTGCAACAATTGCCGGAAGGATCCAGGCTGGAGGAGGGAGGTAATCTAGCGCAGCTGGCCACGGCAATGCAGTCGGCATGGTTCAACATCACAGTGAACACCTTCAGAAACCTAATTGACTCTTCCTGCACGTCTCGCAGCGGTCCGCTCTGCGAAAGGTGGTTATTCTGGCTTTTGACAGGTGGTCGCATTAATGTGACTGGACTGTGTAGAACGCAGTGTGAAAAGGGTGTTTTCTGAGATGGGGGTTAAAATGGATGGTGCTATGATTGGTCGTGAAACCACCTAGCGTTGTCACCTAATTATTTAAGTTGATATCATAAATATATCATGAAAATAAAAGGCATTCATTTAAGTATTTTTAAATGGACGTCTTTAAAAACAGACCGTTACTGTGACGAGCACGGAAAGTTGAGCGTAACAAATAAATGGGTAGGGGCCCTTGAAAGCCTTTGAAAGTTACAGAACTTAGTAAAAAGTCATTGAAAGTACTTGATTTTTTTTTACTAGTACAAAATTGTGTAATTTCGTCTTGCGTTAGAACTTGTCCAGACTAGTCTCCTTCACGGCAGGTGCGCCATTTGAACATCATTCTGAATAAAGTCGGTGTTACAAGCTTTGACAACACGTGATATATATCAGACTAACCACAGTTGAAGGCAAGGGTGAAGAAAATAGAGTACAAATTTGACGTTTCTTTTTGTTTTCACATTTTTTGTTTTAATTGACAACTTTTGCACACACCTTGTTTTAGGTCGTTACGAAAAATTTCACGTCCTTGAAATTTTTTGGGGGGTAAATTTTGACAAGTCCTTAAAAGTCCTTGAATTTTTTGGGGACAAAGGTGTAGGAACCATGCTACTGCTTTGGTAAAATTTAAATATATGCAAAAAATTTATGTAAAGCACAAAATTTGTGAAATTGACACAGACAGAAAAAACAAAACCGAACTAAGAACATGCCATTTCAAAGTCATGGAAATTATAGTGATGGAACCAGAAAGTATAGACATTGTAAAAACTGTGGGCATAGTACTCGAACCTAATCATATCGTAACCATCACTCCAAAGGCTCCAATCTGGAAAAAATTGACGTTTCTATAAAGCGCGTTTAAAATTTCGATGCTTCGGGAAAAATCGTGTTGCGACTAAAAGGTTTTCTCATAAAAATCGCATTTCCACTAAGAGTCAAGATGATTCGTTACTTTTCTATAGTATAAAACAAGAAATGGGGACTCGGAAAAATGCAGTTAGGTGAAAATCGCCAATGTACAGATTGGTGTCTGACGTGGTGGAAACGATGAATTCACGTGTCTTGCAAGTAACTGCTCTTCACTCCATCCCCCAGAAACATCTTTACAGCCAGAAAATAATCGACATCGTCAAAGCTGTACAAAATGCACACTGCTACAACTGACTAACAAATGGACACGACAAACATCTGACTCAGAAATGAACACACCATCCAATGTAATACCACAACGTCTCACGATCAAAGCAGTCAGCTCTGTGATACATCGATGACGCATATAAAATTGAAAGCCACACAAACACCATCAAGAATAATATAAATCGCATTACGCACAATCGCAGCGCACTTCAAAGCCGTGCGCCGGGATGCAATAACAGCCAATCCAACACCAACAACGTCCAGGTAATGAAGACGTAGACTCTTCAACGACAGCCACCTGCATTGAAAAATCCGGGCATGGGGTGTGCGATTTCATTCAGCATAATCGGAACGGTTGAGAGGGGAAGCTGTTGAGATTGGATCAGGAAGGGAGTGACTCGGGAACGCATTTTAAATGCAAATGGAGTTATAACTGCAATCGGGACTCGGTATTAGAATGGATGACGGCGATTGGAATGGATTGGGAATGGCACTAGACCCCCGTTCTCCCCCGATTGGGACTACAGCAGGGAGAGTGTACTTTGCATACTCCACCCGATTCCACTTTGCACACACTCAGGTTGTTGAAAAAATTAGCATTCAGGACAGCTTCGCGTTGATGTAGGGGTGCTGTAGGTATTTGCAGACATACCATCCCGAATGAAGTGGTCGTAAACTAATATGGATTGTGTTTTGAGAGCAATGATTTGTGTGTTCTTGGAACAGCAATTTGATGTTTCGTGTAAATTAAGAGCAAAAGTATACAAGAAACGTGAAAAATGAGTATTGGTAAAAGTTGAGGTATTTATTTATGCCACGTGAAAGGCACCAATCTGCGTTTGGGTGAATTTCATCTCTAACTGCATTTTTGAGCCACCGTTTTGTTGTTGTTGTTGTTATACTATGACAAAGCCTCGAATCATGCTGATTGTTAGTGGAAATGCCGATTTTCATAAGAAAACAACATTTGAGGCGTAACTTTATTTTTCCCGAAGCATCAAAACTTTGAACGCTGTTTTGTAGAAATGTCAATTTTGTAGATAGGTGCCCTTGACGTGGCGGTGACGATATAATTATTTTTGGCATTGTATTTTCTTTTCATAAATTTAATGAGGGTATGCTGGTTTAAATCACTCAAATTGTATTTAAAATTATCGATTTAAATCAAAATTTTGGACTTGTACTGTGTAGATTTTATTATCAGGTGATCCTTTTTTTTATGAGGAGTCATCAACAATCTCGCTCTTGTGGTGTGAAACCAACGGCTGGGGCGTCATTTACTAGTTTTATATTCAGAAGTTTGCTAATCATTTTTCCTCTCCGGAAACGGGTTTAGTTTTCGGTTAACTACTTAACCGAGACAGATTAAACATTTAAAACAGATGTTTTCGCGTAGAATATGCATCCATCATAAAATAAATGTGAAGTACATTAGAAAGTTTCTGAAACTAAGTTTTTAACTTTGGTTGATTTAATATTTTTTATTATTTTGCATGCAGCAGAGCGTGGAAAGACAGTGTAATTTCGGACTACCTGAAAGTATTTCATCGTTGCACTGCTATGTATCCTACTTTATTTTAAGTTGTGATGGCTGAGTTCACCTCAGTTTTCTACTTCTATACTTTAGCAGTGTCTCATTTCGATATAGATTTTACCATTAGTTGTTTGATTACCAATGGCTTAAGAGCTATGTCAAGATTGCAAGTCTTGTGTATGTGGGGTCGTAAATTGAATGATTACGTTCGTTTGACTGTCTTGTGTTGCATTTGGCAACCAAGTGTGAGATGTCGTGTTAAGAGAAGGCTGAGCAGCAACGAGGAACGCAGCTGTGATAGGAGTTGAAGCAGCGACTGTTGTTTCGGAGGTTAAAAAAGCTATTGAAGTTATAGAAGTTGCATTGATAATTCAACTCTTCATTGAGCACCTTGCATCCAATTGTGTGCCTGTTGCAGCGAGCGCCATCTGGCTTGTTTGAAATTGCGCATGTTCATCACGTCCGGGTCACCAACGTTGTAAAACTTGGCAAGACAATGCACCATCCGTAAACTGTTAACTTCATAGTTGTTATTAGTTTTACTACTGTATGTACTACTTTATTGTAATGGTGGTTACGCTCCCCACTATCTGTACATCAAGAAGATATATAAAACTGAATTTAGTTTTTTGATCCTCCTGGTGGTTGTATCGACAAGGTTTCTCGTCATTAGATAACCTGATCAGATGATATGTTGAGGAACGAGATTTCTCGTCATTACAAAAAACGGATCTTGTCCCAATAAAGAATATCATCGATATTTCGATGATGATATATCGTGTACCATAAAGTCAGATCTGGACAAACGGGATGCATCGTCGAAACCACTTTTAGGGCTAAATGTAACTTAAAATGCGGAGTGCACATGTTTTCTTAGAGGCCTGGAATAAAACATAGTTAAGACTTGTCGCAGAACAAGCGACCCTTTTGTAAAGTTTATCTAAAGTCCCAAGTTCTTATCATCGTCTCTTGACAGTGCCCAACTGGGTGTTATGCAATTCATTTCCATTCAATTGAAGTCCGCTTCCGCTGGAAACATTCGAGTCCTCGCGACGTGGAACATCCATCTGTGTAAAATTAGTTTTGGGAAACATTAAAATAACTGACAACACGTCGTTACTGCTGGTGAAGAAACCTAATGCGGTCTCCCCGAGAAGGACATCTCCATTTATTCTCGTGTAAATTGCACCTCGCAGCCCCGTTTGTAAAGTAAAACCATTTCTTTTCAAATACAGTCCCCGTTCCGATCCATTGTCAATAAAATCCAATATTTTCGCGAGAATCTCTTTCCGCGAGAATTTCTTTTTCTAACTTTTTCTCCCTTTTTTGAAATGTCATGGTCGTTAAAACATTTCTCTGAATTGAACGTCACCGTCTGAGAGAGGGAGGAGAGGGCTGTGGAAAAGAAACGCAATACACGTTTCGGAGTGTCCCCACCCCCTTCTGGGGTCCCCTTTTTATTTTAAAATGCCGGGGCGGCCGGGAACAGGCCGGCCAGATGAGGGGCGCAGCTGCGGATAATTACTAGCATGTTCCTCTTTTCGCCTGCCTTAATGTCGCGGCACTGTATTATTTAGTGGATGGAAATTTTTCGACCCGCTCATCATTAGGGATGTGGATCAATGGGAAAAAGCAGCTTTTGGGATGCGATTGGGAATCGTTCTTTTCGGGTTTGTTTCGGGGGGTATCAATCATGGGGTATCGACAAGTCGCCTTTCGCTTCCGCAGCGACGCGGGTGGGGAGTTTTGGAAACTGTTTGGGAGCAAGGGTAACTCGACAATGAGTCATGACGTTTTGACTTTGGCGAAGTAACAGCGGTGGGAAAATTATACTCAAAGACGTTAAGAAAGCTCCTTTAACCAGTAGCTTAGCTCAACTTGGGGTGCCATATATATATATATATATATATATATCCCAAGTGATGAGATATATTATATATACACAGGGTGACAGTTATTGAGGTAGATGAAACAAAACCTCGATAGCTTTTGAACCGTTGGCGAGATTCAGTTAAAACTTGGCGGTTGAATGCAGAGCATGCTGGGATTTTCGCAAACCTCCCTAACCATGCCTTTTAATGGACCTTGTCACTCGAAATTTTTGTATTTTCCTTTTAGATCGTCTGTGCGCCGGTCAAGATCGACTTGTTATTTCGTAAAGACACCATTTTTTTTCATAGAAGTTTGTTGATACACCCTCTGATCCCATAACCTTCCTTTCAATTATTATACCCCTGATGGGTTTATTTTTACCCATCATTACCTCATGAACCCATCTTTTAATTACTATTCATTCTTTTAGGAGCTCCTTAATCTGAAATCCAAAATTTATTTTTGGTGATTTAAAATATAGATAATCGAAAGTAATCCTTTTTTAAAGAGCATAGAATCTTATGGGAATATCTCTTGCGTGGAGGAAGTGTATTTTGTAGAAAAACTACTAGATTACTAAGAGTTCAGAGCCTTCTAAACACCCTACATTCCTAACTTGTCGTCACCCCTATTTTGACGCTGGACTCATTTATTTCGCACACGCGCCCTAGAGTCGATGGACGCGACAAAGACAATACATTTCATTTGTTGTCATTTTTTTGCTGTACGAGACTTTGGACCGAAAGATTGCAGTATGAAAAAAATATGCCAAACTAATAAACTTAAAGTAAAGCTTCCTTATTGTTCTGCATCCCGATGCTTCCAGTGTCACAGGTTTTCACTAAATATATCACAGTTCAATTGAACATGTCGGAAATAAATGTTGACCAATATTTTAAACATATTTAATAAGCAAAATATAGAATGGATAAGAAAAAAAAATTAACGAAGACATTGTTAAGATAATCATGACAGCCGGAATAATAATTTTTTTTAGATCCTCCAGTCCACTAACCTTCTTTTTAAGCATTATGGCTCTGGTGGATGTGAACTTATCGACCAACAGTTCTATTGGCTTCTGGATCGGTAAGTTCCCGGTTCGAATCCGGGGTCAGGCTATGGATATAAATTGTGCTGTTCTTTGTTAAGTACAATGATGGCCGCCCATTGAGTGCTTCTTCATAAATAGCCATCGCTTCCGGCTTTGCAAGTGTATCGCTTGAATTCCAAAAAATACGACCATATGAAAAAAAAAATAACCTTGGGTAGGTTTATTTTTATACAGTGGATAAGAGAGTCAGTTAAAGAAGACATTCTTAAAGGTAATAAGGACAATCGGAATCAGAGAAAATCATTTTAAAGTATCCCACTATCCAGAGCCCTGGATGTAGAAGAATATTCTGCTTTCGGCAGAAATCTTGGATTCCACTAAATATGTCACAGTGTAATATAACATCAGAAATAAATAGTTGATTAATATTTGAAACATATTAAATAAGGAAAACATACAGTTGATAAGAGAGCAATTTAAAGGAGGCATTCATCAAGGCAACCGTGGCAATCAATCAGGATGTCTGTACGAATTCATTTCGAATCGTTTAGGTTTGTGATCGCATTTCGTTTCAAACGATTCGGTTACAGTTACAGCCTCGGATATAATAAGTATCCTAGTTACAAGGGCAATGCACTACTTGCAGTATAAACTAGTTCGACTACAGGAAATTATATATTCAATTTATAGTATATTCATGGGTAAAAGAGTGATTCGCAAGTTCACAGAGCGTATGTCCGCTTGATAATCCATCCTTATTTAGACTCGAGAAAAATCAAATTCATTTTTTCGCGTCTCATTCGTGAAAAAATGATGCATTGGGGAGTTTATACCAGCTCATATGACCGTGACAACGTAATGGCTAAAACGGAGCGTAGGCGGCTGAGAAGAACTTAAAAGAAATATTTCCCGTAAATTACTGTTTCGCCAAAACGGGAGCGTAACTTATTGGGTACTGAGAAATCTGCGAAATGTGCTTTTTTAAGTACCACGATAATCAAGCAAGTGTGCCCTTCCACGACTCTTCACTTTTCACGATTCTGCCTCCTTTCCGACTGGAAAAATTGAGGGTTTCTTTTAAGAGGGGAAAAATGGCCACTCTTTCACACGCTATTAGATAGTGTGTTAAAAACTACTTTGAACTTTACATAATATGAATAATTTAAAAGAACTAGGGGTAGGATATGAAGATTATTGGGTGTTTTTTTTTATTGCTGAAGAAAAATTAGCAAACCTCTGGGCTGGTTGGGTTTTAAATTGTAAATGTTTCCAGAGTTGATAGTTTAGTCGATATCCTTGCGTGGGAAGTATTCGTGTTTCATGTTCGTCTACTATTTTCGGGAAGTTTTAAGTGGTGGTAATGGTTTGAATTCCCTGCAAAGGGTTTTGATGGATGCTGTTTGCATTTGTCTTAACGGAGGTTTACATTTTCTTTTTGCGGGACATGCAAGTTCTGAAGCTTGGCATTCACTGATAAAAAAAGTAAAACTCGTTTGACTGTTAAGCAAAAATGCCTTTTTTACGTAAATATGATTGAGACGTCAGTTTGGATTTATAACGTCTCTGTTAGAAGCCGACACGGGAATATGGATTCCAGATTCTAATGGTTTCTTGCTGTGATTGGTTGATGGCTTTTGTCTTGCGAAAGGGAAGCCTTTAAATTCGAGGCTGGATTGAACTCCGTAAGCTGACACTGTTCCACTAGTGCGACTTTCAGCCACTTACTCCTTCTTACGGATGTGTTCCGGGGATTAGGGAGAGTCAATCAATTCACTATACGTATAAAAATTTACCATAGTTCATAAAAAAGCAGGAAGTAAATGAAGGTTAAAAGATGAAAACACAAAAATACACTATTTTGCAAGAAAAAGGAGTACAAAATTTGTATTTGCAGAGAACAGAATAATAATAATATAAACTATATAGAATTAACGGGATCAATACACAGTGAACAAGGATGCCCAGTCAAAAACCTTTAAAAGCAACATGCCTTAAAATACAACTATAAAATATTTTTATATGGACTACAGAAAAATATGCAAACTACACATAGCTTAGCGGGATAACACACAATGGACAAGTATTCAATATGGATTCAAGAGCAAAATGTATTTATAGGTCATAGTAAAATGGGTTCAAAGATATTGCTCAAGGAAAGCTCGGTTATTTCGAGAACTTTCGACTTTTCCTCTCTCACAGATATAATCAATATTGGAGCTGAGAAATTCCACCACTATGAACTTTATGGTGGAAATGCGCATTCTTGGCAGTACTTATACATCAGTGGGAGTAGTTTCGTAGAGACAGTTTTCCTCAAATGCTACGAAATTGTGAGATCACTTTGGCCGCAGATGGACAGTGCGCTTGCACGTTGATGGGCACATTCTCGGTACATCGGAAATGGACCATGGCATGCGAAAAATTGTACCAGCTTTGAGTTCTGGAATATAAGACCGATTGAAATCGGAAACAATTGACAACATTTAGCCTTGCTACTTGGCATAGTTGGTCATTTTGCGCATGGTCTATCATCCTCTTTTCATTTTTCCATCCTTAAAAGAGACTGCTTGAAGATTTAAGACAGGATGGTTCGTACGGAGTGTATAATTCAGTGTTCAAGATTGGATACAGAGGCGCCTTTTTAACTGCCTAAGTGTTTCGACTAGATATCTCGTCTATCAAGATTTGACCAACTTTACAAGGGAGAGATATCTCGTCATCAAGATTTTTCCGGTTCTAATGATCAGATCAAGATTTCGTCAGTTTTCAAACAGGCGAGATATTTTCGGGACAACCATCAAGAGAGTTAGCTTGATAGATAAAATTAATTTGTATTGCATTGTACTTGCTGAAAGATGATCTTAAACACTTATGAGACTTTATTTTATTTGTGCTTTCTATCTCATCTCGGTTATAATAGTTATAGATACAAGTAAAATAAACTAATTCACACGAATTCAAAGGAGCATTTTCACTATCCCAAACCAATCTGTTGAGTAAATACAGAAATTTTAAAGTTTTGTTGATTATAAGCGAAAATTCATATTTTTTCATAAAAATATCCAGTGATAAGATTTTATTTTCTATTTAAAAATGAAGCCAATGCTTAAATAAGTGCAAAAATGAAAATAATTTTCGAATTTGTATAAATCTTTCATAAAAATAAAATGAATTCATAATTACCTAGCATTGAAATTGAGACCTAATATTATATCTTCATGAATTTATGAATAAAATGATTTTTTTTTGGACTTCTGAAGTACATACAATTTTGTATTGAAATAATTTTGTTGAAAAGCTTAGAATATTGCATATATTTGTGCAATTTGGATGAATGGTGTTTAAATATGTATTTAATACAATCCTATCATTTTTATCATAGCATATTTCTATTCAAAGAGATTTTTTTAATCAAATGTGTGTGCGTTTTCCATTTCTCAGAATGACGTTATGTTCTTTATGAAGAAATATTATTATGGTCGTACATTTTCATTATCAATTCATATTTCTATGAAATGGTAAAATATTTTGTTTAACTTTGTTCATATATCACTTTTTATCCATTAAGTACCTGTATATTAAAACTCGTTTTGTATTCGTAAGGGAACTTAAAAGAGTAATAGTACATTACTAAAAATTATTCACTATCGTATTTTTGATCGCAAAAAAAACTCATTTTCAAGGTTTGCAAGTGACGGCTTTTACTTTCTCATACATATCCCTCTAACGTATATTTTATGTTTATCATAGCTTGCCTTTTATCAAGCACATCAGTGTATTTTACTTAACAAACTCAGTGCATTTTACTTAGGATTTAAACCAAGTAAGCAACATTATTCAGAAAAAAACAATTTTTTATATGGTTGTTCCTTCATTTTACCCCCTCGCACCAATCTTCTTAAATATATTTGACATTTATAATTCTAAAAGAGTATATTTGGATTGTACTTGTCAAATGCAATTGACATTAAATAAAATATAATAATAATTAAATTAAATAAATAAAAATATAGACTTATTTCAAGAATTCTATGAAATTATTCAGTTATGGATGATTAAATCTGTACTGATTTACGCAGGATCAAAATTTTATATGCTTATTGTGTTATATATGAGAGTGGAATATTAAAACAAATTCAACTGGACAAAGTGACGGTGTTAAATTATAACAGAAAAAAAGTAGCGATATTAAACCTCAAAAATGTAAAAGAAGTCAAAAACGTGTGTGCAAATTTCGACTATTGCATTTTTTAAAATTTGTATTAAACTATTTCCCTTTGTATAAATAGTCTGTTAGAAGTTTATTTAAGTTGGTTGGTATTGGGTTTTATGGTTGGGAGGTAATTAATTAACGTTGCACTGGAGCAACACAACGGGCTATTTGCGACGATCCGGGAACAGTTCCGACGCGAAATATCCAAGGAAAATCATCGTGATTTTGAACCACGGTCAGATGACGAGATCAACACCCGAGCTGACTACCCCACTCTCAAAATTTCCTTTGTTTAAAGCACATTGTCCATATTTGGTCGTGCTCCTCCAAACGCTTGACACAATCTCAAATGATAGTGAAAGATATGAGGGAGGGGAGAAAGTAGAAAGAGATCGCTTGGATATCTTAAGTAGTTAACCCCATGGGACAAGAATATACACTACCCTATAATAATGGACCGGACGCTAGCGGATTTGCATAAAATCCGACTACTTGTTTGGGGATGTTTTTCGTGGCCTGGGACCTTTGCATGTTATTCCTGGTAAATTGAACGCCGACGCCTACATGAACATTTTGAACTACTAAGTCCTTCCTACGCTCTGGCAAATTTTTGAATGGACGAATGTTACTTCCAGGACGACAACGTTCCATGTCATGCTGTAGCCTCTCAAGCAGTGGTATCAAGATTTTGATGTAAAACGTCTTCCCTGGCCTGCTCAGAGTCCCGACCTAAACCCCATACAACATTTGTGGGACGAGTTAGAGCGACGTTTACGGACCAGGGAACCACGTCTGAAATCTACAGCTGAGCTGCCGACATTCTTGCAGCAGGAATGGACACATACCCATAGCTGTGTATCAAAACACTGTTGAAAGTATGCCCAGAAGGGTTGCTAGTGTAATTGCAGCACGTGGGGGACCATTCCCATATTAAAGCATGTATTATTTCCCTTATACCATCACACCATACTGTCCAATATTGTAGGGTAGAGTATCACTAGGGTACCTCGGCCTAGGTCTCTCTGGTTTTCTCAGAGATGGAATAGTAATTTCATCCACAAATACATTTAAACAGCAATAAATAATTTTATAACATTTCATTGAAGATTTAACTTACTACATGCAATCTCTTTGATAGCATGTTGAACTTGAATTCGTTTGGATAATTTTTCACTAGCAGTGACCGATGGTTTCAGTAGCGATGTTGTCATTGTGGAAACTAAATGTTTATTTATTTGAGAAATAGTTGCTTTTCTCAACAGGGTCGGGTTTAACCAGCTCATTCATAAAAACGTACGCTAGTTTAAATAATGTAGAACGAATAGATTGATCTTAAATCCGGAGACCAGACACGGCTATCTAAGAAATTTTATCGGACCCGCTGAAGAGCTACGGCTATCCAAATAATTTTTTTTTATCATGTCAGCAGAATAGATACGCCCCTTAAAATATTTTATGAGGCTTTTAGACTATATACGGTCTTCGGGACAGGTTCAACCGACTTGCTGGCCGAATACTCTCATCATCCTGGGCCGCGGTATTCCAATTGGAAGAGTTATATATTAACAATCGGAGGGTTTCGAGTTCAGTTCCAACAAAAGACCGTCGTGCACAAAGAGGGCTGGTGCGTGTTAAATCTACCGTGGCCTCGAATGTCTTCACGTTGGCGTGGAGGAAAAATTCGGAGAGTGGGGTGCCAGCTCAGGTGTGACCTCGTCATCTCACTTTGGTTTTAAATTACGTGATATTGTCTTCTCAGGTCTTTCCCTTCGGGTTTGATCCCTTATGGTGTTCTTCCTTTGAGATGCTTTAAATACCTTCTTATCCGGCCCGCATTCCAGTTACGGTCCACCGATTATTTTTATCATGCCCGCAGACGAGATATTACCTTTCGAGTTGGTTAGCCGGTTCACGGCTTTATACTCTCCTCCGGCTAGTTTTAAATGACCCGCCGGTCACATATGGTCCTTCGAAAAGATTTAACTAGCCCACCTGCCAAATATGGCCCGCCGAAAAATTTTCTCCAATCCCACCGGCCACATATAGCCATGAGCCGCGGTAGCTCAGTCAGTAGACCGTCGGGCTCGCATCGGAAGGGTTGTGGGTTCTGTCCTAGGCGGAGCCTGCAATTCTGATGGTTGCGAGATCGGCGCTTAGACCTGGCTAAAGACCGTCGTGTTCGCTAATGGTGGCTGGGGCACGTTAAATAGGTCGTGGTCACAAAGTCCCCCATGGTGCATACCAAATCAATACCTCTGGGGGGTACCTGATCAAGGGGTTATCGGCCTCTGATTGGGATCTAAATTACGATATGTGTGAGTGAATGGATGTGTGAAAGAAACCTTCCTGTAAAACGGATGTGTCATGTATGAAGAAGTCCAACCCTTCGGGGCAATGGCACACCCAATTGGGCCATATATGGCCCACACGACAACAACAACATATAGCCATCCGAATAAGTTTACCTGGCATGCAGACCAGATACAGATATTACTCGATCTGCTCAATATGCCACTGTATTATTCCAGTCCGACATTAATTGAAGTACACACATTACCAACCTAGAGTTACTCATTCATTAGAAAAAAAAAATATATATATATAAAAAAATATTTAAAACTGTAGCAAAACTGTGTCTGGCGATATTTCACAAATTGCTACATTGAAAAAACAATTCTTCAAACGGATTTAAATATTGTATACTCTTTCCTCTCGCTCCATCAAGTATGTTCACAAGATTTCTTCAGGATGAATGTTTTTACTAACTTTAAGTGCGTTTAGCAAAGACAAAATCCCAATAAATTTCCTTCCCGATTTAACCTAACTAATACCCTCCAAATTACCGATGCGCCGTATCGGAAATCGACTTCTTTGTAAGAAAGTTCTCGAAAGAATCGCGCGACCCAAGAGTTTTCCAGCGCATCTCCGAACAGAGCGGAACATTTCCCGAATATCCGCATAAATCTGCACCCGTTTCCCGATAAAACAAAACGAATGTGAAAAATGACGAGTCAAATCTCCCCGTTCTCTTTGAAAGCCTAATAAAAATCCATAGAAGCCATAACCAAAGAGAGAGACCGGTTTCTCTGAATGAGATCCAATAAAAGACTGTAGGATCTCCTCCACCACGCTAATAACACTTTGGAAGCTGGTAAACTTATTTTGCCCTTTCCTTTCAGTCTCTTACTCTTTGTTTGAGGATCCCCAGCCGTCCTTAAGACTCGTTTTAAAGCCCCAGATAATTGGAAAGCCATGCATTTCGATATTCAATGACGTCTTAATTGCTTATTATGAAAAAGAGTCTTGTAGCGAACCGATGTAGAGCTTGCCAATAAAATGTCATGGATCCGTTCCCCTAGAAAGGCTCCGTTTCGCGAGGAGTATCATTAGTTTTAAACGTCTTGATTTCGGAAAAATTGGAAGATAAGATGATATTTTTTGAAAATGTTTGCGTTTGGTAAACTGAGTTTAAAAATATTTGGGCTGGAGGTGTTTCGATTCCCTGTGGGATGATTGAAATTGTTTTGGTGAATAGTAGGAGGTATTTTAATTAACGTCGCTCTGGAGTAGCTCGATGGGCTATTGGTGACGGTCCGGGATCAACCCCGAAGTGTTTGACCAGAGGACGTTACCACGTAATTTTGAACCACGGCCAGATGACGAGGTCACACCTGACATGGTATCCCTCTCTCCAAACTTCCACTCCACGACAACGTGAAGACGTTCATGGAGACGTTCAAATTTAACGTGCTCCAGTCATACGACGGTCTTGGTTAGAATTGAACTCGCAACCTCTGCCTTTTGCAAATCCGTTACTCTTTCAACCGGGTTATCGCGGCCCAGATTCAAAAATACATTACCCTACAATAATGGACCGGACAGCAAGATGTGATTATATAAGGGAGAGAATACATGCTTTAATAGGGGGATGGTCCCCCACGTGCTGCAATTACACTAGCAACCCTTCTGGGAATACTTTCAACAAGGTTTTGATACACAGCTATGGATATTTGTCCTGGTTTCTGGTCCGAAAGCTCTGCTCTAACTCGTCCCTCAAATGTTCTATGGGGTTTAGGTCGGGACTTCGAGCAGGCCAGTAAAAGACGTTTTGCATCTATACTTCGATACCACTGCTTGACAGAGTGTGCAAGATGTCGTCCTGGAAGTAACATTCGTCCATTCCATAAAATTGCCAGATCGTAGGAACAACCTAACTGTCCATACAGTTCATGTAGGTGTTGACGTTCAGTTTACCAGAAACAACATGCAACGGTCGCAGGCAACACCACGAAAAACAACCCCAAACAGTATAGTCGGATTTTATGCAAATCCGCTGGCGTTCGGTCAATTATTGTGGGGTAGTGTATGTATCGATAGATCTCTCGGAAAAGAGATTGGCAGGCTCCAATTTCTAAGAAAGCCTTATGGACACTGCATTTATTATGTCCTCTTCGTATTGGAACAATATTTTTGTATTTTTTAAAAACAATATTGTTTCCACCACTTACACTTCATCTTGGAAGCGAGTGATATGACACATCCAACCGAATTTTAAAAACAGCAATACCAGACGGGATGAAAATAATCGAGTAATCTGGGAGTATTGCAATTGTTTTTGCCGTAACACCAAACAGACCGACACAAAATAAGGAATGCATCTTATGTCGATTTCTCGGACCAAAATAGAGAGTTTTTAAGAGTTAAAATTGTTTTACAAAAATCGTATTTCAACTAATTGCGAGTCTCTATTATTGATGTGTATTGGTCTTTGGGGATTTCACTTTTTTTCGATTGCCAGCACTTCATTCAAACAATTAGCCGATGTGACATGAAATTATCAGAGCACAAGAGTGGAATTTGTTTAAAGTGGACTCTCTTTCAGTATCATCCAAGCCTTTTATTAGAATATCCACATCTAAAACCTAAAAAATTCCTTGTTTGTCATAATTTTACTGTAACCCTTTTAGGTTGACTAGCTTTCCGAGTTGTGTAGCATTTTCTTTCCTCTAAATGCAGGTGGGAACGAGTTCCAATCCAACCAAAGTCCGTTGTGTACAGGGGGGCTGATGCACGTTAAATCTACTGTGGCCTCAAATGTCCTCACGTTAACGTGGTGTGGAAATTTTGAGAGTGTGGTGCCAGCTCAGGTTTGACCTTGTCATCTTAGCGTGGTTTATAATTACGGGTTTGGTCCCGGACCGTCGCTAATAACACGTTGTGCTGCTCCAGTGCGAAGTTAATTAAAATATCTACCTAAAATACCTTTTCCATGATACGCGTATAATTATTTAATAGTCTCATCTATTGTTTGAAATAATCCATTGTTACGGTGAAATCTGGATAGAAGTCATTCAGGGAAGACTGCAAGTTGACGAACAGAAATATGCGTATGAAAAAACAATATTGGTTGTCAAACATCGTACTTAACTAGGTTTGTGTACTTTAAATTTTCCGTTGAAAGCAGTTTCATTATGTCTCTCAAAATGATGGAGATTTTGTCTAGTACGATATAAACGGAGATTGGATATTTTTTTAAAGTTAATTTAATATAAAATCTAATGTGTATCATAAATAAGTCTTCTTTATTGCAGCAAAGACCATTCATTTAGCAAATAAATGAGTCCCAAAACTCAAAAGATTCAAAGTATTCAAACATATTTTGGTAAAATCTTCCTTGAGTAGTTTTTGCTGCAGTTTTCTATGAAAATCTTTTCCTTGCGAAATGAAGTAGCGGATTTGTTTATTTTGTATTAGCTGTTGTACATTAGCTGTCTCTAGAGTATCATCAGATGAGAAAAATCTTGTAATAGAATAATCTAATCGTGTTAGAATGTTTCAGACATAAATAGGATACATGACGCAATTTTCTTTTGATTGTTCAGCGTTCTGGAACATAATGATGCGTTGGAACAAATGCGTTTGATTATTTTCCCTCATTTTTGCGAAACAAATGGTTCTTTTCTGCTTCGTACTGAATTATATTTTCCCTTAGAATAAAATTAATAAGAACACAGAGCTAAATATTTTGATTAGGGCAAAATGAATCCCTTTTGGGATACAACGTGATAAAAAAGCATGTTCTCTTTCACTATTCGCTCTTTTTTACAAAAGAAGTTATATTTTGTGTGGTTTTCAAAATAGACCGTAGCTAATATCATTTAAGGGTTAAGGCAAGAGGTATTTTTCTCAACTCTTAATAATTAGAAAAGTGCGTGGGGTTTTTGATTCCTATTTTGTTTATTCTTTGTGGAAAATACCGTATCTACAAATATAAGGCTCCAGACACATATTCTCTCAAACAAATCTGGGATTAATGTAAAATGGAGAGTTCAATATGTTTAAACAGTAATTTATGTTTTTAAAATTAAGTGTTAGGTTTTAATGTCTTTTATTTTCATGGTGTTAAAATTAATTTTTCTTTATTTTCTCTTCTATTTCTACTTTATTTGCTTCCATTTATCTCTGGTGTGTTATTTTTTCTTTTCGAAATTATTTTTAGAGGCATGTTTATATCATAGCCATGAGGAATTGCTCTTAATACTAAAGTACACTTTATGAACAAAGGACAACAGCAAAATTTAAAATTAATTTCTTGTGTGAAATTTGCGTATTAAATTACGTTTCATAGTTAGAGAAAACTGCATTTATATTCACTCTTGTTGTACCCTTTTAGTACCCTTGGTCTAATACTTTTCGTTAATTCAACGCCTTAGAGGTTTTTGTAGGCAACAATTCAGTCTATTTAACCGCCTGAAGACGTTGTATTTGAAAACATTTATAGCAGTTAAGTAGGTTCCAAAGTCTAAATTTTTTCCTTATGTGTCACATCATAACGAAATAGTCATGAGTCCTGTTAAAAGCTTATACGATTACACTTGGAATCATTTCAATGAAACTTAAATGATTCAACTTTAATCATTTCAATGAAACATAAATGATTCAACTCTAATCATTTCAACGAAACTTATATGATTCAACTTTAATCATTTCAACGAAACTTATATGATTCAACTTTAATCATTTCAACGAAACTTAAGTGATTCAACTTTAATAATTTCAATGAAACTTAAATGATTCAACTTTAATCATTCAATGAAACTTAAATGATTCAACTTTAATAATTTCAATGAAACTTAGATGATTCAACTTAAAATTATTTCCTCTGGAGGAAAAGTGCCATCGCCAGCTTTTCTGATTGACTGAAGCCCCTTGAGAACACGTTCCATCGACAGGTGGTTTGTAGCTGAAAGAGGCCAGAGATCATACAGAGACCCTTAATAACTGAGAGCGAGAGTCTCTTAATGTAACCTCTGTCAAACCGTCTTGTTCTAAAATATCTGTAATTCTACTGTACATATCAAGCTGTAGGATGTTAGAATAAATGTTGTAGTGGTGAAACCCAAAGATCTTGTTCTTTACGTTACCATTTCTGTCACCACACCATTTCATCCGGTACACTGCTCCATGTTCAATCTGTCCCTGAAAGTAAACCTCGTGGACGGAAGAGGTTTTTCTCTCTTCACTAGGGCCCGTGGTAGCCCGGTTAGAAGAGTAGCATAGTAGCAACCTGATGGTTGCGAGTTCGAAACTTGTTCCGACCACAGACCATCGTGTACGTGGATGTTAATGCACTTCGAATCTATCGCATCCGCATGTCCTTACATTGCTATAATGTGAAAGTTTGTCGTGTGGGTGCCAGCTCAGATGTGACCTCGTCATCTGACCTTGGTTCAAAATAACGCGGTACCTTTCCTTTCGAGGGTTGACTCCGAACCGTCGCAAATATTCCATCGTGTTGCTGCAGTGTAACATTAATTTAATTGCCTATCTACTGTCTTCACAAATTGTGTGATAGCTTGCCCACTGTGGCCTCAAAAGTCTCCAATAAACTACCGTCCAGTCTGAAACCTGGAAGTATAATATAGTGACAGCTAAAGCTCCTTTTCTTCGTCAATTCCAGACTGGTTAGCCCACTCTTGCCTCAAAGTCTTCAATCGTTCAATGCGTACATAAAGAGGCGTTTCCGTCGCCCATTCAAACTTCTAATTTCGAAAGAGCAACCTTTCGTTTTAATAATACCTCATCCTCTACCATCTCCAATCCGTCTATGCAAATAAACTTAAAACGAACAATGCCTCAATATAAATATTTACCAAAGCATTTCAGCTTTCATCTCGACGAAAAGCGCATCAGGAGGAAAGTAAACAAACGATCTTTAGTCACACCATCCCCATTGCCCAAAATCGATCCTTCCTGCACCCCTGCCGAGGATTTATTTACCAATTAACAATATTTACGCCCCGTAATACTTTGATATAATAATTTCCCCCAGAACCTTTTATGTGATCGTTTTGACAAATATTAACGGTTTCGTTAGAAATTCTTCGTCTCTGGCGAAATCGTCTGTTTCGAATTAATTCATACTTAATTCGAAATGGAATTTCGACAAACGGTTCCAAACGCACGTTCCTGGGGGTCTAATGTAATCTTTATGTTTGTTCGGTGGAATGGATAAGCACTCTCCAGTCGTTAGCATCGCAGTGATAAAAGTATTGCCTCGCCCCTCGGCGTTCGGTTTGGAGGGTGGAGGGAATATCATTCATTCGAATTCCGAAAGTACTCGAACGATAGGGTATTATCGCATCGATCTCGCGACCGAAGTGTCTTGGGTATTGTGTTTTCGAAATATTGATACCGATCGCCTTCAGGTTCCGGGTTGGGAATGTTTGCCTTTAGTCTTTTAAAAGTGATTACTTGTAAAATTGAAATATGAAAGATTTTGAATATGTACCCTGTTAATACTGAAGTTCTAAATGTCTCTCTCTCTCTATGTCTGCATGGAAAATAATAATCCATATCATTTCTAATGTAGGATTATTTTGAATATTTATGTTTATTGAAGAGAGCGCAAAAGGAGTGATAGCACTTGTGGCTTGGTGTCCATAGAAGCCCAGAAGCTCGGCATCTACTATAACCCTCCATGTGGTTTCGACGAAATATCTCGTCCCTCCGGATCCCATAAATGTTTCTAGTGACAAAATATTTCATCTTCAGGATACTGACTATTTTTTGCTATGACGAGATCAAGATCTAGTCACGCTAGTAGTTTTATAATGACGAGTTATCTCATCCATCAAGATCTGGTCAGTTTTGTGGTTGTCGAACTGGATACCCCTTCGAGACAACCACGAAAAGGGTAAAAAAAATTTAAAGTTGGAGGCAAAGAAAAAATCGATAAAATCTGAAGCAAAACCGACGGTTTTTCAAACATTATATGTATGAAATAATTATGTTTCTATTTTAATGTCTTTGATTCTCAACCCAAAATGATTAAGGGAGAATGCGTATGTTCGTCCTTTCAGCCTCAAATGGTTTCTTTCATGAATGGTTAATCCTGTATATCAGGAGCAATAGGTACCTTCAACATAGAATCTTGTCCCCTACGCCATGGGACGCAAAATGGCGTGATTTCTAATATCAATTGATTAAGTGGTATTTTTCGAGACATACAAAATGACGATTGGAGAGATTCTTCAGTTAAATTAAAGTTTAATTACTATTTCACACTATTTACAGGTATAGATAAATATTACATATTAATGCAAATCGAAACATAATATCAAATTAAGAACGCTTAGGTTCTAATCGAATTCATATCTATTCTAACACTTCTTACTGACTAAAGATGCAAGTGTGGGAGAGAAGGTAAGGCACATGACGTCAACGATGCAAGCGTCTTCTAAGATTCAAATAATTTCCACGCCATGTTTTCTACTGGAACTAGCATCCAGTCCAAACCATATGCGCTGTGGGCCCTTTTGCTTGGTCTAGCATTATTTACTCATTTCCCCAACTTTGTTAAACACTGCTATCAAGCTCTAAGGCAAGCAACGCATTAGACCACCATCAATTTGCGACACTAGCTGAAATGCTTATGCGTACCGGCGTGTTTCTTGTAGAGGAACTGAGTACGCATGTCGTATGTTTCGTCCCATGCAGCTTCAGTGTTTGGTTTGTCTAAGGTAATGCTGGGATGATCTAGAGTTGCTAAGGTAACTTTTGGGGCTTTTTTTTTAAAGGTTGGGATGATCTATAGAGTTGCTAAGGTAACTTTTGGGGTTTCTTTTAAAAAGGTTGGGATGATCCATAGAGTTGCTTTGGTAACTTTTGGGGCTTCTTTTTAAAAGGTTGGGATGATCCATAGAGTTGCTTTGGTAACTTTTGGGGCTTCTTTTTAAAAGGTTGGGATGATCCATAGAGTTGCTTTGGTAACTTTTGGGGCTTCTTTTTAAAAGGTTGGGATGATCCATAGAGTTGCTTTGGTATCTTTTGGGGCTTCTTTTTAAAAGGTTGGGATGATACTTTTGGATAGCTTTTGGAGCTCTTTAAAAATGTAGGCCTTAAATTATTTGTATTGTTTTGTCTTTGCGAAGAAGAGGAACAACGACGTATCGAGCTGACTTATACTGTTATTTACAGTATAAGTCAGCTAGCAGTAGAGTTTGTGCTTTCGATCCAATCTGTGCGCATTCCCAGTTATCAGTGTTACGCTACGCTTCTAGATACCACAGTTAAAAAGAATGGATTTCTTGTTTTCACCTTACTGGTAGTTGTGTCCACGAGGTATTTCGAAGTAGCAAAGCTATAGTCACATCTTGATGGACGAGATATATCTCGTCATTTGTAGACTATTGACCGGAACTTGATCTTGTCGTCATAAAAATATCGGCACTATCTAAAATGACTAGATATGTGCGGTCATTCCCAACTTTATCATATCTCCAAGGACGATATATATCGTCTAAACCAATTGTGGGGTTAAATATGTTCTGTATTTGGAGCAGCTTTATCAGATCTGGCTGTTGTACCGTAAAACATTCACCCACCTAACCAACTCAGAATTGATTGCCTATGTAATTCATTAAAATAATCTGACATGAATTCCTCTTTATACTATAATTTATCTCTGTAACTGATCTTATTACTGGATTATTTGGGATTTCACATTCTGTTCATGAACTGTGCTTCTGAAAGTTTTAATTCTTCTTTTAACTATCCTTTTAAACATTAGTACTGGTTCTCTTTCATCAGACTATCTCATTCAATTCTAATAATCGATTCTTGTAACATTTATTTTTCGTTGTCCTAGCTAAATGCCAGCCTGACGGCAGAATAGTTAGTGTTCTGGTTCTAGGAATGGGACGTTTTAAGTATTCCGAAATCTATTTCGAGCCATAGTTTCTGTTAAACTTAACTGATGCGTATCGAACAATAATTATATTGACCCCCAAATAATCAGAATTATTGAAAACAGACAGGATAGGGAATGTAACATCGTATTTGCAAATTATAGAAATTAAAAAAAAAAGTTAATATGTGTTATAAAAAATAGATATAGGGGATGATCATGACAGAATAAGCTTTATTGAGGAATCTACACAATAGTTTTTTTTTCTATGAAACCCATTGCATAATTATCTGTTGTTTAAAGAATGCGTGTGTTGTTTTCTCAACAGTACACACGAAAGAGCAGTATATTTGTTCTAACCTTAAATTGATATTTAAAAATTTTGTTTAGTCATTGTCTGCCAACTAAAAATTTGGGCATTGTCAGAATACAGGTGTTATGCATTTATTTATTTCACTTTATTGTGCTGTGCCTTGCTGCGCGATGTTTCTTTGATGTTTAATTGATTGCAATTTATGCATAATATAACTGTCTGTTTTGCTAATTTCATGTTTTTCTCTTTTTAGGTAAGAAACCTTAAACCGAAAATGTGAATTGTATTTGATGTATTAGCCGAAAAGGATGTTAACAAGCTATTTATTTTTGTGTGTGTGGAGGTAAGGATAACCTGTAAAAGCCCTTTTGACTCATGGTTGCCATTCTTCTAAAACAACTAGGAGTCTCTGCCCCCTGCTCGAATCCGCTCGCCAATCCCGGGGGATTTCTACATTACCCCATTTGGTTTGCTTCGCAAATCAGCAATCCTTTCGCAGAGTCAATCTTCTGTGACGTCGAAACCTTCAACCCCCGGTGATTGCTATGTGATTCTATTTGGTTTGCTGCGCAAACCAACACTCATTTCGCAGAGTTTTCAACCCTCTGCGATGGCGAAACTATATTAATAATTTGTATATTCCTGATTGGACTCTCCGTTCCATGACATCACAGCGAGTTTCTGCTTGTTTCACGTTTGATCTGAGCTATTGGCCGACGGTCCAGGGTCAATCCGAAGGGAAAGATCACAATACCTCATAATTTTGAACCATGATTAGATGACAAAGTCAACACCTGAGCTGTTACGCTTCTCCAAATTTTCACACCATGCCAACATGACGACATTTGAGGCCACGATCGATTTAATGTGCACCAGGCCCCACGTACACCACGGTCTTTGTGACCCTTATGTTAAGAGTTACTGTTATCATAAGGGTCACTTATCAATCGTTGCTTATATATCGCTGTTGCGAAAGAACAACGTCGAAGCTGCGATATTTAGGTGGACTCTTAAAGGTATACCTGTATGAGTGGAGCTTTATTTAGAAGTAACATAATACGGTACTAATAACACCATTTTATCATCATGAATGTTTTTCACATGTTGTAATTGAGATTAATCATGAACGTGGTATTCTAGTTTTCATTTCCAGAATGCATTGAAGAATGGCACTTCCATCATTGTTCTTGTGCCGCGGTATTACGTTCGAAGAGTATCGGTTCTGAGGGTTGCGAGTTTGAATCTAATCAAAGACCGTCGAATGTGTGTGTGTGTGTGTGGGGGGGGGCTTATGCACTTTAAATATGTCATGGCCTCGTATGTCCTTACAATGGCGCTGTGCGGAAGTTTGGAAAATGAGATGCAAGCTCCAGTGCGACTTCGTCATGGGACTTTGGTTTAAAATTACGTGGTATTGTCCTCGGATCTATCACTTCCTGTTTAATCCCGTCGACAATAGCCCGTAGTGTTGCTCCGGTGCGACGTTAATTAAAATAGCTAATCTATCTACTTAACCATCATTGCAGCGAAACAGCTAATATATATGAAAAATGCCGTCATGGTATTTCAATCTAGTGCTCACTTAGGCTCATAAAATTTCATTCCCCTGTTCCTGCTGTCATTATGATTCATATTCTCGTCTCTTCATAAGGCGAGAAGCTCCTGATGTCAGCATTTGCATACGCAAGCAAAACTTGAACGACCCCTTATTTATAGTCATGGGATTTAATCTCGCATCGTTTTACTGCCATTGCAAAGATTTGTAAACAAAGTATAAAAAGATCTCTAAGAATCTTTTTAGCATGGCATCGTGTGTCCTTTGTTTCCATTCTTCCTTGCGCATCCGAGTGGAGTTGTACGTGGCCTTCTGCCGTTGTCTGTAAAATTCCATTACCTGAGTAAGCGCGGGTAATCATGCGTTTTCCTGTTTTTCAGTGGGCCATAAAAGTAAAGAGGCTTTATTTCCTCCGGAAAGCTTGTCCTGGCATTTTAGTGGGGCCTCCTTTAAAGTGATTTCTTTTGAATTTAGAACCATCTTACTTCCATGGCATACCTTGATGTGGAATTAGGTATTGATTTTTCGGTCCGGGCCACGACAAGTGAACGCCGGCTGAAAACAAAAACCATTCCTTCAGTTTGTACCTATCTTTTTTTTATGAAAAGGTAAGAGGTAATGGTTTAAGTTTCGGATGAGAACCGAATTTGGGGTGAAAGAGTGGAAGTTGAAAGACAAGAGATGGAATTTATCCGTCGGGCAATAAATTCGGTTTATTAGCAACTTATCTAGACGTTTCGGTAATGGATGTTAAACTTTAGAACTAACAGCACACGCCCATGTTTCGGAATCTTTGATCGTGGTTCAAAACCTTTTCAAATTCAGACACGCAGAAAGAACTCGCCCAAGTCGTGTAGGCAATAGGACAAATATGGGAGATCTTGCATAACGAGTTTTAAAATTATTTTTTATGTATTGTGAACAAGAGAAACATTAGCCATTTGGGACGGTGTAATCATTAATTCTGATAATGTCAATCTTTTAATAGATTCTTCTGCCATTTAAGTAAAAGTCAACGTATAATATGTGTGGGTGACCTTATAAATATCCTACATTGTTTTACTATAATAAACCTTAAATGGCAATACGTATATGTAATTTAAAATGTCTTGTAAGCATTATAGTGCTTATGTATGGTTAGATATGGTTTTTAATCTCTATCCAGAATTTTCACTAGTATACATAATTACAGATATGTGTGTAATCCTTTTAAGAATTTTTCACGAAGTTTATTGATAACTTGAATATTCTTAATATTGACAAGAAATTTTCTTGACTTTTTGAGAAGATATGGACGCTGGAGACTTTTAAATTTTTAGTTTCGTTCGCTTTAATTCTGTGACATTTTTTTTTCACCGCTGAATTCTTACAAACAACCGCATTTAATCTTAACCCTTCTCTATATATTTTATATATTTAGTCTTATAACAAACTTTAAGCAGTCTACCCTCAGATTTGCTACAAACTTTTATATTCAGGTGCAACTATCCCAAAGAAACTGTACTGTTGATTGAAATAAGTATTTCTTTCAGCTTGGTAAACCTGAAAGACCTAAACACCGAATGTCCAATTCGTATGTTAAGCAGTTTATTCAAGCTTGCAACAAACATCTTTATATCTGCAGGCGTAACTAGCCGTAAGACTAATAGAAGCTACATTTGTTAGTTAACATGGGCATATATTTCATTGTGCTAAACCTGGAAAGCCTAAATTCAGAATGACCAATTAGTATTTTAACTAGTGCAAATATTAAAGTACAAATCACACACACACACACACAATTTCTTACGTTCCTGAATTCTATGTTCCACCCTGGGTGTATATCTGTATTTGTAATTTGTATGTAAAAACTTTCATATTATATATATATATATATATATATGTATATGTATATGTATTTGTATGTATATATATATGTGTGTGTGTTTGTGTGTATTACTTGATAGTGTATGTCTTGTGTCGTCTGGCACAGCATGACCAAATGTGGCCTTTTGCACCACATAAAACTTCAATCAATCAACCTGAATTCTATGATCAGCTTATACCTTGCAGAAATAACTAAAGAGTATTTATTTAAATATCCTTTATAGTCCCCGTGACCTTAGCATTCCAAGTGATTAAGACTAGATATCTCGTTTAACAAGATCTGACAAATTTTGCTACTGACCATATACCTCGTCATCAAGAAACTGCCGATATTTTCACGATGACGAGATCAACATCTGGTCAGTTTTTTGATGAAGATATATCTCGTCGGTCAAGATAAAGATTAGTTTTGCTAATGGACGAGATACCTCGTCAAGCAAACCACCAGGAAGGTTAAAAAACTCGCTCGAAACAAGCCAGCATCACTTTACAGCAATCGCCATCGAGAAGGGTTCGTCCAAGCCGTAGCTGCTTGTTCTTAATTAGCAGATATTTTTAATTGCGTGTGTCATGTCATCGGGGTTCAATGTTTGTCGATCATCCCGGTCGGACTTGGGGGGCTTGTCCTCATTATAAGGTGACTAGCACTGACATTAATTGCGGCGGTTATTAATGAGATTGTGGTCTGTGCCGCCTTTGCCGACCCCCTTTCAAGAGATTAGCAGTTACGACTGTGTAATGGCAAATTAAGTACACCACCCCTGCTGGGGAAATTAGCCGTGGGTAAGTACCGATTCCGAAGTTTATGCTGATTCGTTTAAATAGTTTTCCATGGTAATTGGTGGAGGCTTGAAGTATTCCGAGCTCTTAAATTGCAGCCAGTGTCAATGATATTTACCATGCATGTAACTTTTAAGTCTTTGAGGAGCTATTAATTTCCGCCTGAGTCGTTGAATCTTCTGTGTCGTCTGAGCATAGTCATGTTTCCAATTGTTTTACTATAGTTTCTGCTGTTTTGTAACCCAATACTTTTATTGTAAATGTTCGTTATGTATTGAGAACATGGCTTGACTATTTTCCGAGCTCTTGAATTGTAACAGATAAATGATATTTACCATGCATGTAACTTCTGAGTCTGCGAGGAGCTATTAATTCTCTCGTCGTCGAAACATAGTCGCGTTTCTAATTGTTGTACAATAATTTCTGCTGTAGTTAATCCAATATTTTAGTTGTTGTAAATGCAAGGTATGTATTGATAATATGGCTTGTGTATTTGAGCTTTTGAACTGTAAAAAGTGCCACTGATGTTTATAGTGCATGTATATTTTAAGTCTTTGAGGATGTATTAATTGGAGCTTGAGTCGTTGAATCTTTGAGGACGTCAAAACGTAGTCACGTTTGTAATTATTTTACAAAAATTTATGCTGTAATAGAATTTAGTACTTTTAGTTGTAAATGTAAGTTATGCATTGAATTTGAATCGTTATGTTTTAACTGAAAAGATTACCTTGAGTTTGAACTAAGCTTTGTATATAATTGATATTTTCTGTTTTTATTTATCTCCATACATTTTTAGGCCTTTAAGATCTTCCATCGTAGTGTTTTGGCATATAATTCGTTTTTCATGTAAATCAGAAATATTTAAAAACTGTTTAAAGTACATTTATTAACCCTAGAAGTCCGACGAAAATTCCCGTCCATCAAGAGCTGGTCAAGTTTGTCAATGATGAGACATCTCGTCCTTCAAGATCTGGTCAGTTTTGTTTATGACGAGATACAGTGTTGCGATAAAAAACTGCCCTATTATTCGATAATAGAATGAAGATCGAAATAGGTAAAGGAAGAGAGAGGCTGACCACAACAGTTTACTTTCCGACACGACGATAAAAAACCAAGAGGTTTAAACATTTCGTAAAATGCATTGCTTGGAAATTTAGATTATTTAACTTTGTTTTCGATCATTTTAATTTTTCTAGTTGTAACTAACAATAATTGTGAGTTGTGTTTCCCTAAACATTTTAATGTACTTTAAATAATAAAAAAAAGTCCTATCAACTTCACACAGTTATTAAAAACAGTTATAACTGTCACGTAAACAAGAGGTTCGGAGTACATTTAATGTTAACCGCTCATATCCTAAAATGTAACATTTTATGAAAATAAACAAATTGTGTTTTTGAAAATTAATTTCCACGAACCTCACTGTTTGAGAACTTATTATCAATGTTACTTAACAAAAAATACCTTTGAACAAAAAACAATGTTCCATAAGTTTTACACGCCAGTATAATGTAGCGGCATGGTAGCTCGATTAGAAAAGTAACTTATTAGCAATCGAAAAGTTGCGAGTTTGAATTCAAGCAAAGACCGTCGTGCACACACGGGGCTGCACGTTAAATCTGTTGTGGCGTCAAATGGATTAGCGTGGATGTGGCAGTTAGGAGAGTGGGGTGCCAGCTCAGGCGTGACCGCGTCATTTGACCGTGGTTCAAAATTACGAGGTGTTGTCCTCGGATCTTTCCCGGACCGTCGCCAACAGCCAGTTGTGTTGCTCCAGTGTGACGTTAACTAAAATACCTACCTAACGTTTCAATAGCCTATCGCTTTAAATGCATTTCTCTCAAACCAGTGATTTTGCTGGATCCGTACATATTGTGTGGCGTTGACTTACTATTCTGCAAACTAGTTCTTCTGCCATCCGAATAAAGCCTCAACCAAGACCGAATCTCTCGATAAGGACACGCAGAAATGAAAGATCCTGGGCCGGCGTGTTTCGGAAATCTCTCACTCGAGGTACCAGAGCAATTCATCCGCTATCTCTTCCCGTCCACCAAACAAAACAAAACGCAACAGCATCGAGCCTCTGAAGTTACACCCTCTTTCCGATGTCAGATTGGATGATGGAGCAGTATCATCAACACTCCTCGACCCCTCCTGTTCCACCAAGACACCCCCTCCCGACCTTCTTAAACTGTTGGCAGCGGGAATCGATTCTTCCGGGGGTGCACCATCTGCAATTCTCTGTCGATAAATTTGCCTTGGAGCCAAAAGTTCGTTTGGAAGAGTCGGGAAAACTCTTTTTCGATAACGACCGATAGTGTGTTTCTTGCATCGGTGCTTGTGCTTGGTGTCGGGACACAGACCCCCGTTGTTGTCCTGGAGTTTGGACCTGTTTTGCTCCTGATCTTGTGATCGGCGTGATTTTTGTTTGTGTTTTCTCTCGGAAGTGTCGTACAGGACCGATCGGTATTGAGATTGATTGCAGATGTTGAGTATTTTGCTTAGGTTCTTTGTCTGCCTCGGGCTGTTTAAAAACTTGCGAATGTATTTTTTCTTTTTTTTTTCTTTTCTATAACCGTTAGTGCTTATATTTCTGAAGTTTGAACTGATATTTTATGTACTTTCACATTTTTCAGTCATTTATGTGCTACGATGAAACAAAACAGAATAATTTGTTTGAACGACCAATGTTATGTTTCTTGAGACATCGGGAATCTTTCCTACCTGTTTTTCGCACACAGACTTGTTTTGGCGACAAAGACTTCTATTTTTGTCCTCAGGGTTTTGACTTGATTTTGTTTCGAATCGTGCTATCATCGGGATTTTTGTTAGTATTTTCGCTCGAAAGTGTCGCACAGGGCCGGTCGGTATTGAGATTGATTGCTGATACTACTGAGTGCGTTTACTTTAGGTTCTTCTCTGTCTGCATCGGGATGTTTTAAACTTACGAAAGTATTTGTTCGTTTTTTCTATTCTATAACCACTCGTGTCTCTTTTTCTTTTTGATATATTTTATATACTTAAATGTTTTTTCAGCCATAAATGAGCATTGATGCAGCGGATTGGATTGGATGTTTATTGCTCTAAGTCCGTAAACGGACAAACTGCGCCAAGCGCAAGATAAAACGATAAAAGCAATACAGGTAAAAACGCCGTTTTAAGAAAGTTAGTTATAATATTCACACACACAAGCGTAGTACCTGTGTAGTAGAATATTAAATAAAATAAAAAAATTAAGAAACATTGTAGACTAAAAATACGAATTTAATTTGTTGATATAAACATGTTATATCAATTTAAAAATTCTAATTTGAAATTAATTTAATTTGCTGCTGAATTTAATTTGTTGGTGAATTTTATTTGCTCATGAATTTAATTTGTTGATTTATTTAATTTGCTCATTAACATCTAAAGAACTAAACAATTGATTAACATAAAATAAATATATAAAGGGATGATTCAAACAGGTTGATTACGATGAACCAGAACATATTACTTTTTAAACGCTACTGTGCACTTTTTGGCATCAGGATTGTCTCGACCTGGTGTTACACAGGCTTCTGTTGTCCTAGAATTTGGATCTAGTTTGATTCTGAATATTACGATCTGCGGATTTTTGTTAGTGTTTACTGGTGAAAATGTCTTAACACGTTCGCTGCTGGTAACTTTTGCCCTGAAGTCGACTTACTTTTAAAACAAATATGATTGAAAAGTGTGTCAATACCAGAATAGACTGGCGTGGCATTGGCGGAACTTTTAGTTATTGCCCCGCCGTAGAAATGTTTTTTTTTTACTAATAAAGCTATAAATTCGAAACCAAACATACTTTTATCACTATCTTCTAACCTTTACTCAACGCAAATACTACGCCAATACCACGCCAACACCTAACATATAATGCCAATTGAAGTCGCAAATGATGCTGCGAGATCAGCAGCGAACGTGTTAAAAGGCCGATCGGTATTGAGATTGTTTGTGTTATTGAGTTGTTTGGTTCTGGTTCTTTGTTATGTATTCAGGAACCATATGTTTTGTAGTGATCTGTTCTTTTCACATGGGGATTATTATTTTTAGTTAATATGATTGATTTTCTGCTTCTTTCCTACCCTATTTTTTCACTTTCATGACATATTACACTTCGTCTTGTTTTTGGCTCAGCTTGGCTAAATATGGCTTTTTTTCCATATTAAACGCCAAAAACAACCAACCAAATCTGTGGAGATACCCGATTTAATTCCCCATGCCCAGAAACGAAATGCGTCAACTGAAAATCCCGTTTCACTCGTTAAAAGTTCTTTACTTTATTTACGATAAATTGTGTGTTACCTTTAAAAACTGGTTAAATCAATCAACATTGAAAATCGTTGAAGTCTGACAGGGTATAAGCAATGTATAAACTGGAGTGCGATGCCAAAAAGCAACGGGACAGACGATGAAGAAGCACTTTCGATCCAGAGTCCACGCGAGCCCTTTCCCAATACCCCCACCTGAGAACCCAAACACCTTCGGCGTCTGCCTCCAATCAATACCCAAACTCCAGCCGAGTAAATTTTAACTTCCAGGTGGAAGGGGAAAGTGAATGCGAGACCGCGGCGAAAATAATATATATTCCAAAGTAAGAAACATCTTTTAAGGGGTACGTGAGTAATTAAGGGGCTTACGTTAAGCGGCTAATTAGCATTAAAATTAATCGGTGCCAAAACTAAGAAAACTGTTTTGAGAGCACGAAGCTATTAATCAGGCCATTTTAATTTCAGCCCTTTCCCTTTGCATTAGCTCAAAATTTTCCGCTCCCATCCTCAGCCGGCGATTAATATTTACCGGAGATGGATTATAAGTTTCATTTTTAAGAAACTTTCTTCTTCCAAGTCTACTTTGGACGGAGGTGTGAGATGGAAGGCCTTTAATTTGCTAAAAATAACCCCTCCGGCGCCTCTGGTATTTGTTCCGATCATTAATATCGCCTTTTAATGCCAATTCGCCTGCTGCCTTTGCTATCTTCCTTCCGAGGAAGGTGTTGCTGTTTTTATTTTCGGGTGTGCGTCTGTGCTCTGATCCCTTTCCCAGGCCTTAATTTGGGCCGATGCTCATATTCGAGTGAGAGATTTGTTCGGTTGTTCTCCTTTTCTGCATTGGCGTCATTAATTGTGCTGTACATATTCCGGTGCAGACAGCACTCGCTTAGTATGGTAAGTCACGATCCCGTTGCTCTGGTTTTCGAAGCTCGCTGTGGGGTTGATTAATCCTTGAGCAAGAATTAGGGATTTTGAAAGTCCGGAATCAACGGGTTGATGTCCATGCTGGGCTGCGAAGATTGCGAAATCGGTTGAATTTTGTGTACAAGCGGGCACGTTAGCAAACGTTTAATTGTCCTAAAGTAAGTCAGTTCCTCAATGTAACAATTTTTGTAAATGAATTCTTTGTAAATTCATAGTTTAAGAGATATTGAAGTCAATTATTTTGTCAAAATGTATTGATCTGGAACTGGCTTGCTTTGTTCGTATAAATTATTATTGTGCGTAGATCGAACTAGGTCTGCGCAACCATTGAGAATCAGCTGAGGACTATTTGACTTATCAATGGTATTCAGTCTCTTATAAAACATTTGATCACGTTTATCTATGTTCGATCCACGCACAATAATAATTTATGCACAAAAGTAACTGAATTATTTGGTAATAATGGATTGATCTGTAACTGGCTTACTTTTTGTACACAAATTACTATTGTGGTTTGGATCGAACATATGTCTTTCTAACGTTTCTTTTTCGGCAAATGGAAGAAATGGTGGTCACGCTGACCTAGTTCGATCTACGCACAATAGTCATTTATACACACAAAGTAAATCGGTTCCATAATGTGACCATTTTTGTAAATTAATGCTTTGCAAATTTATAGTTGAATCGATTATTTAGTCAAAATGGATTAATCTGGAACTGACTTGCTTTATGCGTACAAATTACTATTATGCGTCGATCAAACTAGTTCAGCGCGAACATTAAGTACCAGCTGTGGACTCTTTGACTCATCAATGATATCCAGCCTCTTATAAACCTTTTGGTCGCGCTGATCTATGTTGAATCCATACACAATAGTAATTTATGCATTAAAAATTAGCTAATTATTTGGAAATAATGGATTGATCTGGAATTGACTTAACTCTTTTGAGTACAAATTACTATTGTGCGTGAATCGAACATATGTCATCACGACCAAATATTTTATAAGAGGCTGAATACCATTGATAAGTCAAATAGTCCGCAATCAGACGTTCCATTAACTCTTGTTCCTTCTTTGGTTTACTATGTTGGTGTTCTTCAATCGAACATTCTAAGTGCTTCTGTTAACAGAAACTATTATTTTCGGTAGATTTTCTAAATGTGATCTTTAGACTGGCGAGGTTCACGAAGTCATTTTGTCTTGCATGAAGGTAAGATATTTTTTTTTAGAAATACGCTTTTTGAGGAAATCATAATGAGTAGAATTTTTTCTGTTTTCTCATAATCGTGTTTTTTGACTTAGTGCTTGCGCAGGTATGGGGAGGATTAATCCTCTTTGTGCGAAAGTTAGGGCTAATGAAAATCTTAAATCGTCTAATTGGTGCCCATGCTGGGGTGTAAATATTATAACTTTTTCTTTCTTTGTGCAAATGGAAGGAATGGGTGAAGAAAAAGCTGAAAAATCATCGCTAAGACAAAGTGTCCTGAATCGGAGGCTTCTTTGATTATCTTTACTCCTTTGACTAAGTATGTTATTCAATAAAATATTCTAAATGCTTCAGTAAACAAGAATGTTATTTGAAATGTTTTACTCCTTTTAACACGCAGATTATAAAATCTGTAATTTTTTTTCTTATGCCAAAGTCCGTTTATTTTAATATTTTTTTCCAGTTAGGAAATACATTTTACATTACGCTACCTACTTCTATGATTGTGCAAAATATTCTAAAAGTGCACACCTATGTAAAAATTATGTTTCATTTTGAATTGAAAGGGCGAGGTCTGGCGTAGGATAAATAGTATTTTAAGGGGGTCCGGGACACAAAAATCGTCAAATTTTCGAATTTTTTTTATTATTTTAAGAAATTCTCTGTGTTTTTCTGCTTAAAATGACATTTAAATCATGTTTCTATCTTAATTAGAACTAGAGATAATAATTTTTGTGGTGCGTTGTTTTGAAAATCTAACACTCTTGACAGTTGTTGTCATGGCAACAACATCTGTCTTTAAAACTTTAAACGTGTTTTTCTCCATGATACATTTTTTCAAGATTTCCTATATTCAAATTGCTATAAGTCGAAAACCGATAAAGTTTAAGGGTTGAAATTTGGAATATATCTTTTTCAAACATTATACTTTAATTCTGATTCAGCAAATTTAAAACAAATATTTACTTTTAAAAATATGACTTTTTAAAAAAAAAGTACCTTAAAATTTTCAAAAATTTTCATTAAAATATTTTTCATTTTTTATTAAATTAATATTTTTTAAATTCCTGAATCAAAATTAAAGTTAATAAATTTGTGAATAATTTAATGCAAGAATTTTGAAAATTGATCAAGAATGTTTTGAGCCTTAGCAATTTGAAATGACCCCTCTTTTTTTCAAAAAATTTTAATTAAAAATTTTTAAAGAACTTTTGGAAAACTTTTGTGCTGTGATTTTGCTTATTAGTTAGATGGGTAATCAGTACAAAAAATTTCAAAATTCTAAATTAATTAATAAAATTTTTTTTTCAATTTGTCCCGGACCCCTTTAATTTTAAAGGGCAGAAAATTTCTTCTGAATAAACAAAAATTCAAAATTTCGGTTGATATTTATAATCGAAATAAAGTTTAGTATTGAAGCATTGCCGTTAATGTATTGCCGTTAGTATTGAAATACTTTTTGACGATTTAAAATCTGTTATATTTTTTGTTCTACTAATACTAAAATGCCTTTATATCTCCGAGATCATATTTCGTTTCGACAAGACTTAACCGCTACAGTTGCCAATTTTATTTCAGTAAAGTTCTCTGCAAACCGATGTTATTTGTGCTTTCTTCTGATGGAATGTGGTTATTTATTTGGGTACTGGATACTGGGAAACGAAAAGAAATTGTGTAGTTTGGTGATAATGTTTGTCGTTCGTTAGCCTCTTGATTATGTAGAAGGGAGTTTGTTGTGTGAGATTTCAATTTGGTGCGTTGTTTTTGATCATTTTCTGTATTTCGATGAGTGTGCTGTACCAATGTTCCTGCAGCATTGCCAATATATTGGTTGGTTGTGGTTAGTTTTTCTAAAGTTCTCTGCGACTGATGTAATTTTTGTGCCTTCTGTTGGAACGTGTTTAATTATTTGCGTGCTGGAGAGACCAGAAAACGAAAGGTATTAGTGGTTGCAAGGGGTCTTTGTTGCTCTTTAGCTTCTTGGTTATGTAGAAGGAGTTTTTTGTTTTGGATTTCAGTTTAGTGCCTTGTTTGATCATGTGACTTGATTGTTTTCGGCATATTGCGATCTGTGTGCATTAGTAATTTTACTTCATCATTGTCAATACTGATTAGTTGAGAAATTTTATGGTTGTCTTATCTAAAGTCCTCTGTTACCTGATGTTTGTGCTGTAACCTGCTGTAATGTTCTTATTTATTGTGGTGCGCAAGACCGAGAAACGAAAAAGGATCGTGGTTATGAGATAAGTGTGGAGCTTCCTTAGCTTCTTGACAGTGTAGAGTAGTAGCGTGAGATTTCATTGTCTGCTCGTGAGACGATTTTTTTTCTTTGCATTTAAACAAACTTGCACTTAAAAATGCTTGGTTTTTTAAAAGGTTGGTTAATTAAGGTGATCCCAAGACTTTGCTGATATATACTCTTGATGTGCTTTCTCCTATTGCAAGGTTATTTTAACGTTTGTATTTCATTGTTTGCTCTTGATTAATTAGTGGAAGTGTTTTTTGTAGTGTGGATTACAGTTTTATTACATGCATTCTTTAACTATATGGCATGACCATTTCAAGCAATGTGCACTTCTACGTAACGTTACTTGACAACTGTTAATACTGGTTAGCCGAGATTCTTTTGTAGGTAGATTATCCCAAGCCTTCATATTCATACATATGGGACTGTCTAGGGTATGATGAATACTAGAAGAAGCTCGATTGCATTTTGTTTACACAACATGAAATTTGTTACTAAAATAAGACACATAGGAGGTCGCATAAATATAGATGTATCATGGCACAACGTATGCTCTGGATCATAGGTTTGTTAGTTGTTTTGGACGGCGCTCCATCCGCGCGTGGATCCGTTACAATCTCAACTCAACTGAATTATGAATGAATAAAGTTGCAGTTTGAAGTTCTGCTCACTCTCGGCACGTCTGGATCCAGACTATTTACCCATATACATTCATAATCCAACATACATTCATAAGTAAAAATATCATTTTAAAAAGAAGTCAGCGGATTTTGACAGTATGTGTGTCATTAATAAGTCTGCAGTATGCAATGCTTTTTTTTTTAATTTATCAGAGTGTTGATTGATTTTACAATTGGTTGAATACGCTTTCTCGATTTGCTATTCTAAAAATGAGTTTTCATTCATTTGAATCTCGGCTTAAGAACTATTTTAGACTAAAATTAGATTAATTCCATTTAATTACAATACCTATTTTGAGCATCATATTTACTATGAACCGCTATAATTTAGTATATTTTTTTTGTCGAGTTGATATTCGGTTCAAACGCTGTGTTGGAAGGTACGTTCCCCTCTGTGAATTAATGGCAGGCATTAATTGTTCTATTGTTTCAAAATCTCCAGATTCCCACTCGCCCCTCGCCTTCATTATTTAATTGAATATTCGAACTACGCATTAAATTGACGAAAAAAGTATCTCATTCTTATCAGGTAATCTATAAAACCCACTGCTTGTAAACTGAAAGGCAGTGGAAAATAGACATTTTCTTTTCTCTTACGCTTCCTTTGAAAGAGTTTCTGGTTGAACGCTTAAAATATAATTTATATGTATCTGCAGTTAAAGATAAGGGTTGAAGGATAATAAAAAGTTTTATTGTAGTTATGTTCTGCGTTATTGAATTACATTTTGTTATGAAGTGGCCCAGAAAAGAGTTTCAGTGTTCTTGTCAACATCTTAATCTCGGAAATTGACTTGAAATGAGCACTTAAAATTCAACTTTTATCGTTGCGCTGTGACTTCTCCGATATTTGTGCGCTTCATTACCAAAGCGGTATCCACTATTTCTTTTTTAGAACGCATACGTTTTCATTAAGTAGATGGAATTCAAATCACCAAACTTTCGTATCATGGGCGACAGAAAACAAATAAAATAATTTTGACTCGTTTATTTTTCTTTACAGAAAGTATATTATAAATTATTTAATCAATAGGAATTGCTAAAAACTTATTTGTAATTCATTTTCATTCTCCCCACAAAAAATCACACTAAGCTAGCAACCTTAGAGTTGTAGGCGCTGCTTGGATTTTTGGCATGTGCATTCCTTCTTTCGTGTATTTCTCTGTGTCGGTGAAAGCTTTCATGTGTGTATGTCTATTGATATTATATGTCGTTGTGTTTGGCACAGCATGGCCATATATGGCCCTTGAACGAGAAAACCCCCAAAAAGCTAACCAATTTATGAAATCAATTGACATTTATGTATAAAAAAACAAATTATAAGTTCGGAAAATACTATATTAAACTTTTCCACGTGGCTTCGACGAGATATCTCGTCCATCAAAATATGAATAATTTTGCTAATGCCGAGATACCTCGTCATAAAGATACTGTCGATTTTTTGAGAATGACAGAGTTTTTACTTTTCTTAATTCCGACTTTGAAAAGAATTCTGCGCTTTGAAAACCAGATGCTCTACGACTGTCTTCTACTTGAGATTTTATCTGTATCTTGTCATTCAATTACAAGCCAACCAACCTGGTCTGGTGGTTAAGGTGTTAGCTTCTAAATAGGAAGGTTCCTGGTTCAAATTCGGGTCAGTACATGGATATTTGTAAGCGTATGTTGTAGAGGCCTACTGGTGCACATTAAATCTGTCGTGACCTAAAGTCCTCACGTTGGGTTGGTGTGGAAGTTTGAAGTTTGGGATGCCAGCTTAGGTGTGTCCTCGTCATCTGACCGTGGTTCAAAATTACGTGGTGTTGTCCACAGTCAAAATTGCGTGGTGACTCTTTCCTTTTGGGGATCCTTGATCCCGGACTGTCGTCAGTAACCCGCTGTGTTGCTCTAGTACGACGTTAATTAAAAATTAACCAAATTATTGGGATTATCGCCAATCACTCGTTTCCTCCCCGTAAATTCAACTAGCTATTCACCATCGTGAAAAAGTGCTTTTGGTATGTCCTCAAAATCCTTCTACCCAGATCAATATTTCCCAAGTGAGATTCGTCATTTCAATGTTACTATTGTCAATGTCTGCCTATAATGTTACCAACAACAATGCTAATTCAAGTATTCTTCGTCGTACCATCTGTCAGGCTTGATTTCTCTCTTGTGTGTCATTAAAGCTTGTACTGTATGTCCATAAACTTGTTGTTTGATGCAGCTTGGTCAAGTATTGCTTTTGCGGCATAAATCCCAACCAACCGTAACGATCCGAAGTACATTGTGGTCTGATCAACACTCGTGTAGCTTAGAGCACATAACTAGAGCCATGAACAGAAACCAAACCTGGATCTTCCACCAATGCCAGTAGCATTCAAATATTCTTTCGATGTTAACCTTTCCCCCTTACCTATTCAGCTTAGTAATAAGTGATTTTGGTTTGTCTTCAAAATCGTCTTCAACCCTGATCAACCTATATAAGCGTTTCCCAATTTCTATTCGTCCTTCTTCACTATTACTAATGTCTAATGACGGTAATGTTTCCAATAACGGTGAATTTCTAGTGTGTCACTAAAGCTTTCATTGTTTGTCCATTTTCTTGACGATGTTTGGTGCAACTTGGTCAAATATGGCCCTTGCGCCATTAACTCTGTCAAACGAACCAAACCCAGGTACATAGGGGTCTTAATGAACCCTAAATGCAGCCGCAGAGCCACGAACAAAAACCAAACCTAGATTTACCAGTAGGATCAACCGTTTCTTCCATCTGAACCTTTCCTTCTCCAAGAGTGGATTCTAATCTTCTTGTAGAGGAATTCTATTTCCGTAAGAACAGCAGAACAAAAGAGAGGGTCATTTTCTATAAACGTTACCTTCGCGACTAACACAGGAAAATAGAAGGAAAAAATTGGGAACTGGGAAAAAATAAAGGAAATTTTCAGGAGAAACGCTGACTCCGCGCACTCTTCTCCTTTATACCGGAGCGGGTACCTGCTATCCTTTGCAGAATTAGTTTCCGCTCCAGAATCTCGGTTCTTTGTTTCAAATTCCTACTTATCTCTTCTCCCGATTTTTGTTCCTATCTCCTCTTTCTCTCTTCCCATGTCTTCTGTTTCGGGAGCCATTATTACACAATCTGTTTCTGGGAGAGGCGAACAATTTCGTATTGTGTCAATTTTTTTATGATTAATTTCGTAAGCATTATTTTACTCACACAGTGCCTCGGTTTTTACCCCCATTGTGTTTTTTTCTGCAAATTGCGATGCTTTTATCTTGATATGTGAAGGATGCTTTTGTGAAACATAAAGCTCAAGGGGTGGGTGGAAAACTGCTTTTCGTTTTTGTTTTGTTTTGCGACTTAATTTGATAAAAGAAAAATTGCATTTTTTGTGTTGTTTTTTAATCTTCCGTAATGGTTTTTATGTAATTGGCTTTTTGTGTTTAATACGTAATTTTATCTGCTTTTAAAGGGTTTTCTCGCTGTCTCCACCTGCTTTGAGGATGCTGCACGGAAGTATATGCTTCTTAATTGGTTTTAGTCGTGTTTTAATGAGCTAGTTTAATGTTTGATTTCGTTTATGAATTTCGGGATTATTATTTTAATTTATTAGTTTTTGTGCTAGACTCAGAGTTACTGGTAAGAGATAAATTTCGTTCGTAAATTATCAAATCTGTTTGGATAGCATAAGGTTTGAAAGAAAACATTAATGTTGATTGTTAAATTTTTTCTACTTCGCTTCCTTATGATGATTACTGAAGCATAGTTAAGCTTTGTGTAAAAATATTTATCTTCACTCGAATGAATATTGTATTATAATCTTCACATTAAGCCTACATTGTTCTTAAAAAGCATCAAAATTTCTGTGTCGAATTTTTTAATGTTGTAGAGTAAGCAAATTGCAAGACAAAAAAATTGTGTAAATTTTCTATCAGAAAATTATTTTAATTAAGCTAAAATATGTGTTAACATTACTAAAATTGAAAAATGATTTGTTTGCGATTGTACGAACAAATTGCGAGTTCGAATTTAACAATAGACCGTCGTATGCAAAGAGGAACTGGTGCATGTTAAATCCGTCGTAGCCTCAAATGTCCTCAAGTTGGCTTGGTGTGGAAGTTTGGAGAGGGCTTTGCCATCTAAGATGTGACCTCGTCATCAGACCGTGATTCAAGATTACGTGGTGTTGTTCTCGGATCTTTTCCGTCGGGTTTCAGCCCGTTGTGTTGTATCAATGCGACGTACATTATCTACTTACTTACCTCCAACTGGTGAACAACGGCGCGGTGCAATACGTGGTGGACTCGACATAATTGTGTGACCGATTTCAACTAGCAACCTTCTTCATCAGATTTCATTATACTTTAACGAAGCATATTAGACGGGTTCTTAATAATGCAAACACATACCCGTCAGCTCTTCCGGACTTCCCGGAAGTCTTCCGGAAAACCACTTTTTTTTTTCGGTCTTCCGGACAGAAAAAAAAATGTCTTCCGGATTTTTCTTTTCAATGTGCAGATGACGCTAGACTCCAGCTGCCCGAAAAAATTGCTTCAGGCAAGTCGACTTGGGGAAACGGGGATTTCACTCACATTCTGAAATAAAGACTGGGAAGTGGACGTTTTATTTCTCACATTGGTTGAGCTGTGTGCTGCGCCAAGGCCATTGCCACCGCTCATAAACGTAGACTGTAACTGTTCACCAAGCTCTTCCAACCGCGGCCCCAAGTTCCTCTTGGAGGTTGGAAGGACGTAGAAACCATTTTTTTTAAATGTGATCTTGTACTATAAGGCCCGGTGCACACATCCTTTTTTTTTAACGTGCAGCACCGAAGCCCAACTATGCACACATAACCGTGAAATGACTCAAGAACTGATTTCGCGTCATTTGCTATATATATTCTGTCGAAGAAAACTTGTTTATATATTTCGCTTACTTGGTGTAAAAAAGAAGTATATTTTGAAACAAAATAGACGTTACTGGATACAACCATTTATTAATTATTACTTATATTCCATTTATTTATGAAAACAAGCTACTTCCGACCAAAGACGCATGTTGCGGCGAGCTGCGGCGCCGTGGGGAATTGCGGCACAAATTGCACGCAATATAGACGTGGGTCGCCGCAAAGGCGTCGAAGGCATGTGTGCACTTCTCCATTGGACCTAATGTATCTCAGACCGCACTTGCGTTGCGGCAGCGGCGCCGCACGTTAAAAAACCGGATTTGTGCACCGGGCATAAGTAGGTTGCATTTCGCACCGTTTTTCGCCTACTAGATTGAACCGTCACTCCAGCGGTAAGGCCAATCCAATAAACGACGGATAATACGCGGCGAATTATTCAGTTTGGCAGCATTAATAGAACTGAGAGATTAAGCGAACAATTGATGGACGTTGCATGTAATAGGCAGAAAGGCAAAATCAATTACAGTCTTCGGTTTCAGCTCGCGTTTTGGGAGTGGGGCAGGCGGGGGCGCTGGCGAGGGGTCGGATTAATTTGATGATATACCGAAACGCCTCCAGTGAAATCGTCCGAGCCATGTGTTTGCGAGAGGGTTTGGGTAATGGCATGCAGGTAATGTTCCTTTTCTGCTGTTTGTCCGTGGGGGAAGCGCCACAGGTGTTTGGGGTGCGTCGGAGCGGACAGTCTCTCGCAGGTAGTTGTTCGCCCTCGCATTAATTAGTTGTTGGATTAATAACGGCGATGAGCGTGACGTATTTTTGAGTTGTGTTGTGGAGTAATTAATGTAGGAGCTGAGGATGCTGCGCTCGCGCGTTGGTGAGTGTGATTGTTTGGTTGGAGTGGGTAATGAGGAGAGGTTCGGGTTTGAAAAGTTATTTTCGAAGCATTTATGGGGCATGTGTAAAAACATCCCGTTTAGCCGAAATCGTTCTGGACTATCTATTTTCGGCTGTCTACTCGAGCACGCCGTGACTCAGTGGATTTACGCAAAACTCAAGCAACCATAAGTCCTGGTTGATGCAGTTTCAATTCCTGAAACTCATCCTGGGTGCATATGTTGTGTTGCTCCTATTTGACGCTAATTAACTATTGCGGATTTCTCTATTTTGTGTTGGAGCCGCGGTAGCCCCGTTGGCAGAGTAATGGTTGCGAGTTCAAATGCAACTGCAGACTGTCGTGCACAAAGGAAGCTAGTGGACGTTTTATATGTCCTGCATGAAATGTCCTCACATTGGCATGGAGTGAAAGTCTGTTGAATGGTGCCTGCTCGGGCATGCCCTCGTCATCTGATCATGGTTCAAAATTAGGTGGTGATAACCTAAGGTATTTTCCCTTTAGGTTTGATTCGGGATTCGGGTTTGATTGGCTAATTCTAACAGATGTATGTTGTTAATAAGAACACATTGTATAATTGATACTTAACTCTTGACTATCAATTTATTTTCTACGATTTCTAAGTTTTTTTGGGTGTTTGGGTCCGAAACTACTGAAGACCTATCACGAAACTACCCTTCACCGTTTTTTGAATTGCTACACCCGTTTCGGCGTCATTTGACAGAATGACGTGGGAAACAAAAAATTTAAACGTGGTTTATGCCCGGGTTTGTTTTTGGACCGTCGTCAATCGCCCGTTGTACTGCTCCAGTGCGACGTTGATTAAAATACCTGTTCCAATGTAAGAATTGCTAGTGGACTCTATGTTATTATAACCATTCAAATGAAGTGAGTTGACATAGGGCATGACATAGGGTCCCATGAGCGAGTATTTTTGCAGAGGCAAAGATGAGCGTCTTCCTCGCACAGTTGGGAAGAGTACACCACTGATTTAGTTTTTTTCTCTTGGTATGCTTACAAGTAGCCAAGATGTCGCCAAGGCGAACCATCTCGATACGGAACAATACCTACCTATTCTGTGTAAGTCAAAATAATCATTGTGTGGAGGTCCATTTTATAATGGTATCCTAGATCTGTGTGTGGATTGGCAAGTACTAACTAACGATTTTCGCCTTCTGCATTTTGCAAGCTCCTTCTCTTTGTGAGGTAGCCCGGTTGGTGTTGTTTCAAAGTCACAACCAGAGGGTTGTCACTTTGAAACTCGATCGAACCAAAGACCGTTGTGTACGTGGGGGCTGGTTCACGTTAAAACTTTCGCAGCCTCAAATGTCCTGATGTAGTGAAAGCTTGGAGTTCACGTGTGTGTTGACCTCGCCCTGACCATGGTTTTATATTACGAGGCGTAGTCCTCGAATCTTTCCCATCCGGATTGATTTCTTACTGTCACCAATAGCCCGTTATGATATTCCAGTGTGATGTTAATTGATCTACCTACCCACCATAATAATCTGGTTTTGATTTGTCCTCGAAATCGTTTTCTATCTAGATGCTTTACAAGCAGTGGTTCTCGTAATTACACTGTTTGTCCCTCGACTGAAAAACTAATGTCGTGTCTATGTAAGATAGCATACATATAAATATTTTTGATGATGATTTAAAATTTTGCTGTTTTGTTGGTAGTTTCTTGACAAAACTAATTTGCATTACTATTTTCATTGAAAATATTTACTTTCTTCTGGATTATTTTTGTTCACAGATTGAAACAAAAAAGCTTGCCACATAAATATACCTACATATAAATGTCGTGAATACTGTACTGTTCCTAAGCTCAGGACACTTAATTTCTTAAATCATTTAATTGTGTTGGTTGTTACAATATGTTAACCAATATTTACTCGACAATATATGTGTTATGTGTTTTCGAACGATTCTGTAATGTTATTTCATTAACACACCTTAATGATAATATGTTTCTTATGCAATACAAATCGTGTAGTATGCGCAATAAAATAATATGTTCTCAAACGATTCGGTTATGAAAAGATAATTTTATTAATACCTTAATGGGAATATGATTCTCGTACAATGAAAAACAATTCACTATTAAGTCTTGATTTAGAAAATATGTTTTAGAAGTATTGCGAGCCGCATTAGCTCAGTCAGTAGAGCGTCGGGCTCGCATCAGAAGGGTTGTGGGTTCTGTCCTCGGCGGAGCCTGCAATTCTGATGATTGCGAGATCGGCGCTTCGACCTGGCTAAAGACCGTCGTGTTCACTAATGGTGACTGGGGCACGTTAAATAGGTAGTGGTCACAAAGTCCCCCATGTTCCCATACCAAATCAATACCTCTGGGGGTGCCTGATCAGGGGGTTATCGGCCTCTGATTGGGTTCTAAATTACGATATGTGTGAGTGAATGGATGTATGAAAGGGACCTTCCTGTAAAACAGATGTGTCATGTATGTCGAGCAAAGTCGGACTTTCTCCCAATGGGGCTCAATAACATGGAAGACGCACCCCCCCCCTCGCCCCTTACCGTCTTTGACGGGCCTGGCACTCCTCCGGTCTGCCACACACAGTGTAGGCATAAGAAACAACAAGAAACAACAACATAAAGTTGGTCTCATTTGTATCACGCTTGTATAAAGTTATATAACTGCTTTGTAGTCTTCCTCTAAACAAACTAATTTTAAAATCATGTGAGGAAAAATAAATTCAAATCATAATGATGTAACTTTTTATAAGAAGAAAAATCTAATCACAGCCTGTAACCAAAACCCTAAGGGAAACATCTATTTTTTGTTGCTGTCCGGAGTTCCTCTAGTGGTCTTGTCTTTCTCATGAAATTTTCTGTCTTCAGTAAACACGGAGATCGTGCTAGTGGAATACCCAACCCTTCTTTTTTCTGGTTTTATCTCACTACCCTGTTCTTCAATACCTCTTAGTTTCTTTTCACGACAGTTTTTACTTGACGTTGTCTTGTGTTTGGCGTAGTTTGTCCAAATAATGTCCTTGCGCCATGAAACCTCAAAACAGCCAATCAATTATGCATTCTGATATACAATATTTTTATTCAAAAATATGAATAGTTCCATCTGTATTCTAAATTACCATTTAATTGTGTGTTTACCTTTTAATTAGATGAGTTAATATAAACTTGCTTTGACCCCAGGTTTTCGTTAAATCTCATCCTATATATTTATAGAAGAAATTATAACTACATTAGACAAAAGAAACTGCAACTAATGCTTGAATAAACTGCTTTATTTTTTGCTTGAATAAAATATAAATATGAGTCCTGGAATGTTTTCTTTTTGTGGTTTCATGTCTTGGGTAAATGCATGTTTAAATTGCATGTCAGGTGTACTTGTACTTGAATGATTATTTTGACTGTTTCCATAATGTATGAAGTGGATAATTGGATAGAATTTCGCTGACAAAATTAATAATTCAAGACACGGCCAGAAAGAAGTGTAAAAAAAGGAAAACCCAAACTGTCTTTTAGATTTCCAGACTTTACTCTAAAAAATGGGAAAATAAATACCAGGAAAAAACGGGAGATTTAAACGTCGCCTGAAACATCTCCCCAGACAATGCTTCATCATTTTGCTTTCGGGAAAAGGAAGGTAATAAAACGCGAAAAAAAAATATATACAGAAAATGCTAAAACCAGTTTGCTTTCCGAGCAAAAATGTCGACCAAAAAATCAGTGCTGCCCCCGACGTAAAACTAATTTCGAGGCGAAAATCGCCAGGAATAAACGAAACAGTGATAAAAACGTACTGTATTAAAAGATTCCCGTGAAAAAGTAATAGAAAAAGGCCGCGGCAGCTTACGGAAAGGTTTGGAACGCTGCTCGAACACTTTAGCTGTAGGAAGGGGTTCGGAATACATATAAAACCAAAAACGAAAACGCACAAATAAAAAGAGGAATGATATGGAAGTTAGAATTCTCCTCCCGTCTTTGTTTATTTGAAACTTTTCATATTGTTTTGTTTTTCGCCTCGGTACGGCTGAGTGGAGAAAAACAAATCTTCCCGAATTGCAGGATGCCTTGGAAGACAAAAAAAAAAAAAAAAAAAATAGAACTAGTCGGGGATAGCTGGGAGAATATTAAGTAGAAAAGGAAGCGCCCCGAAAGAAAAATAGCCAGGAATGAATAAAGAACTACTGGTGCAGAAAAATTAAATCCAAATATTCCTCTCGCATTTTTTAAACCCCTTCCCTGTATCAGGTCTCAACGAATGGTTGGTAAATACCGACTGAATTCCATTTAACTTGGACGTTCATTCCCTTGTGGAAGAAAGAATAGCAACGTATACTCTGCGCAGTATGCATTTGTGAGGCATTTTCAATCGAAGCTCACTTGAACTGTAAAAATGATTTACAATGAAATGGCGTTTTCATTCCCCGTCTATAAAATTCTCTTGGTCCAACGTTTTTACTGTTCTTGAAATGTCAAACGTCAGTGATCTCATCAGTTTTGTGTGTTTGTTGTAAAAGGTGGGTGCTGAAAATTAATTTATTTGCAAATTTATAACCATTTTATTTTTTTTACCGTTTTTGGTAAATACGAATCAATTTTCAAAGGCATAATATTTTATGCGAATAAATGTGTTTGTTGTCTGATGCGAGTAAATGGCCAGTTGTGTTACTACAGTGAGACTTAAATTCAACTACCTTCCTATCTACCGATGCGACTAAGTGTAATTACATGCACATGGAGTTTGACGCTTGTTGTTTATATCGAAATTTAATTATTTGCCTGTAGGTATTGTAGGTTGTGCGTGCGCTAATGTTCGTTAAACCCGTCGGATCTTCAAAAGCCCTCATATTTTAGTGATGTGGAACTTTGGCATTGAGGTGACGGTTCAAGGTTGACCTCTTCATCTGACCTTGTTACAGAATTACGAGGAATTGTTATCCGATCTTTTCTTTCAGGAGTGATCTTGGGCTGTAGCCAATATCCCGTTATGTAGCCCTAGTGAGAAATTAATTCATGCCTACCTATCTATTTTGGTTTGCGTCAACAATCAAACTCTTTACAAGTAACCTGTAAATTTTATTTCAATGCAAATGCCATTCCACATATTCTGAGAATACGTTTACCTACTTATTTTTTATACCTGATTATTTCCATAAAAAAAATAAAATTTCAGTAACAAAAAACTCTGCACTGCTGCTTATAATTTCAAAACATCCAACAAAATACACGCAACGTGTTTGAAAGACATTGTAAAAGAAAAAGAAATAAATTTAAGTTTGTTGTGTGTGCTACAAAATATCGCCATAGCGACGTTGTCAGGCACAGAGATAATCCTCTTTGCTTGAAAAAAAACCCAAAACATTTCGTAGTCAATTTGAAAGTTCGGACAAGCATTCTTAACATTTGACAGATTCATTATGTCCTTAATTTCCTATTGCATATGCGTGTTGCATTTGTGATATAATAAACTTAAGTGGTATAACGTAGGCCTCAGTAAAACACATTATGCAAAGCAGTGTTTCTGATTTTGATTTCTCGGAACCAAAATGTTCTGCGCGAGATATGTCTTTGATTCTCATTGCATAAGTACATGAACTTATTATGATTTATGAACCATCAAAAACTGAATCGTTTTACCCTGCACCAGTTGCTGAATTTTAGCATTATTGACGGGGAAATTGATTTTCAAAATGGTGGATACATCTACTTGGAGAAAGTAAGTTTCGTAGCACAATTTTATTTTCTCTGGGATCTAGATAAAGAGACTGGCGAAAGAATGTTGCCGCCAATGGGTATCTAAGGTATGGCACAAAAAGAGAATAATTTGAACCGCAATTAAATGGGGGTGTTAATTAGTAATAAAAAGAAATCGGATGTACTGATCTTTGAGTGGATTTTCAGATAATGCAAACCCTACCAGTTTCTATTTTCAACTGTGGGAGATAATTTTCCAAATTAAAGTACTGTTTTCATGTTTAGGAAACTAAGTGATGTCAGACACTTTTTTTTTTGGTTCTAATAATCTATTTTGATGGTGAACGTATTAATTAGCATGAACACATCTATAAGACTTAGAAAATCATGGTATGAAGCTTCCAAGTGTTTCGATGCGATATTTCTTTCAATATCCAGTCAATTTTGCCAAGGACAAGATATCTTGTCGAGACAACTTTCCAAGGTGAATGAAAATACAATAAGTACAAACAAATAGCCCCTTGTCCAGAAGTGGTGACAGTTTGGAACGGATTTTGCATTATAGGTGAGCCACTACAGGGCAGTTTTTGACACCAAGATTAATCACCAAGAAGGTTGAAACCTTTAATATTAACACTCTTCCGTCATGAGTTCCGGACAAAGGGCAATTTGTTTTCGTACTTGGATCTTCATTTCCTTTGGAGTAGTAGGGCAGCTTTGCTCGACGAGGTATATCGTCCTTACCAATATTGAGCAGATCTTGTACGACATATCTCGTCGAAACACTTGGAGGGTTAAAGCAACAATATTACAAATATGTTTTTTAATTCGCCCAATCTATATAGGGAACGGGGATCGTAAATTCTGTTGCCCAAGAGCTTGACTAGTCTCATTGAGTAGAGAGAAACTGCCTTGAACCGCATATCAAACATAATATAGAAAAAAGAGGGCAGAATAAACAAAAAACGTGAAATTAATGCACCAATGCCTGGTTCGATGCAAGGGATAATAATTATTAGTGTCCTTTAAGGCACTGTCAGGTGTTTAATAGACGAAATAAGGTAGCTGGATTAGACCGTCAAGTCTTTATTGGCTTGGACGACACAAACACACAATATAGGAACGTGTACCACTTGGACGGACAAACATAACATTAAATTAAAAGAAAGACATTTTAAATTTAGTTGAATACAACGTCATCAGCCGTCCCATCCGCACCAACTGCGCTCGTTGTTCTTTCTCTGCTTTCGCAAAGGATTCTGGGCGCTCATGATGACGTAGCCGGTGACGTTACAGCCCGGTGCACCTATACGATTTTCAACGTGCGGCGCCGCTGCGGCAACGAGGCCCAACTATGCACACATAACCGTGATGACGCAAGTACTCATTTCGCGCCATTTGTGATAAATATTCTATCGAAGAAAACGTGTTTATTTAGCTTACTTGATGTAAAAAAAGTATATTTTGAAACAAAATAGACGTTACTGTATCGATTCATTTATTAATTATTATTTATATTCCATTTATTTATGAAAACAAGGTACTTCAGACCGGAGACGCGTGCACGGCGAGCTGCGGCGCCGTGGGGAACTGCGGTATAAATTGCACACAAGTTGGACGTGCGTCGCAGCAGCGAGGCATGTGTGCACTTCTAGATTGGATCTAATGTATCTCAGATCGCAATTGTGTTGCGGCAACGGCGCCGAACGTTGAAAAACCGGATGTGTGCACCGGGCCTCATGTGCTTGTCAAAAAAATTGCATCTAACTTCACTCTTGATGTGCTTTGTCCTTTAAAATATTCGATCACAAATGTACATGGTGCCACCGCTGTTCAATTGATTCGTTAACTGTACTACCAGTCTGCCAGCTGTAGTCGCTAGTCAATTTCTGTAGCTACCCTTGGCGTATTTCTCATCTGTTTCAGTTAAACTTCCATTGTGTGCTATTTACTTGTCGGCGAGAAAACATTGTTTGGATCAGCTTGGCCAAATCTGGCTTTTGTGCCTTGAAAACCTCCAACCAAATCACAAATGAATGTACTGCCAAAACGCGAATATCTGGATAAGACGTTTATAAAACTATGGATGGCAGACCAACCGGTATATTGGTTAAGGTGTTAGCCTCTAGATCGGAAGGTTCCTGGTTCGAATCCGGGACCGAGCATGGATGTTTTTAAGCGTATGCTGTAGAGGCGACTGGTGCACCTTAAATTGTCTTGGCCGAAAGTCCTCACGTTGGGTTGGCGTGAAAGTTTGGAGAGTGGGGTGCCAGCTCTGGTGTTGCTTCGTCATCTGACCGTGGTTCAAAATTACGAGGTGTTGTCCTCGGATCCCTTAAGGGACTGATCCCAGACCGTCGTCAATAGCCCGTTGTGTTGCTCTAGTACGACGTTAACTAAAATTACCATTACCATTATAAAACAATGGATATTTTTCTTCGGGAATATGAGCTTCGAGTCAAAACAAACAATCTCCTTGAAAAGTGACTATTATATTATACTAGGGGGCCTGCCCCCTGCTCGCTAACGCTCGCCAACCCCCGGAGGATTGCTTCGCAATCCTCACTGGTTCGCTGCGCGAACCTATGCTCGCTTCGCTCGCCTCAATGAAGACATGTGTCCTAGCAGAAGGGATTGTTTACAAAATGTTACCAAAAAAATGTTTTTCAAATCTAAATTTGCTGTATTACAGAACAAATATATGCAGTATCTCTAAAATCAGAATTCAAATGAAAACTTTGTGCAAATTTTGACTCGAAATGTGAGCGTTGCTTTGGAAATTGAATACCCAACATGTTGTTTGTGTGTACATTTTCCCAGCACTCAAACGACCCACACTTTTTCATTGAGTTTGTTGCCGAAAGTTGTAGTGCAAGCAAGCGTCTTGTTGAACTATAATTGTTGGCCCTGAAAAGGACCGTTTTTTAAAAGGCCCTGAAAAGATCCACCGCTTTCTTTGATTTTTATTATAAACTAACTGCAACAGCTCATTGAAATTTCCTTTTTTTTTTCAATAAAATTTCATTCCATAACGCTATAAATTCAATCGATGCGCGAGACTTCGCGATAAACAAAACAATCGTACAGTGTTGCCAAAACGCGATTACAAATAACGTCTTTTTTGCGTGCCACGTAAGAGAATTATATATTACTAGGGGGTCCGCCCCCTGCTCGCTAACGCTCGCCAACCCCCGGAGGATTGCTTCGCAATTCTCATTGGTTCGCTGAGCGAACCTATGCTCGCTTCGCTCGCATCAATGAAGACACGTGTCCTAGCAGAAGGGATTGATTACAAAATATGATTTTCCAAAAAAAATATTTTTCAAATCTAAATTTGTTGTATTACATAAAAGATATTTACAGTACCTCTGGAATCAGAATTTAAATGAAAACTTTGAGCAAATTTTTACTCGCAATGTGAGCGCTGCTTTGGAAATTGAATACCCAGCATGTTGTTTGTGTGTACATTTCCCCAGTACTCGAGCCACCCATACACTTTTTGACTGAGTTTGTTGTCGAAAGTTGTAGTGCACGCGTCTTGTTGTACTATAATTGTTAGCCTTGAAAAGGACCGTTTTTTAAATAGCCCTGAAAAGATCCTCCGCTTTCTTAGATTTCTATTACAAACCGCAACAGCTCGTCTAAAATTCATTTTTTTCAATAAAATTTCATACGATAACGCTATAGATTCAAATGAGGCGCGCGGCTTCTAGTAAACAAACAATCGCACAATGTTGCCAAAACGCGGTAACAAATAACGTCTTTTTTGCGTGCCACGTAAGAGAAATATATATATATATAGATTATATTGAAAGTTTGCGATCTTGTAAAGTCGTACTGCTAGCTGTCCACATCCTTGTGGGAGCCGAGCAGACATTAACTTTATTTTTTTAAACAGGATTGACATTAATTTTATTTTTATAACAGGATTGACATTAACTTTATTTTTGTTGATGCTCCATCAGTTTCTAGATTAATTTTAACCAATCAAAATATTTTTCTAAATCTTCATAAATTTGCTTTGTAAATTATGTAGCTAAGTTACCAAATTATGCTTTCATAAACTTGAATAAACTATGAAGTAATTACCCTCAAATAATGACGATACGTCTAAATATGTCAACTCAAAAAATTAAAAGTGGGTTCCATGTTTTGATCTTCGTAAGATTCGTGCTTCCGCTCATCAACCCTCCAATTAGTGTGGACGAGATAACTCGTCATTCCAATACTTGACGAGATAACTCGTCTGACCAATTTGTCTAGTAACTGGAAGGTGTATCGTCATAAAGATATTGCTGACTTTTTTATGATGACAAGATCAAGATCTGGTCAGTTTTCGTCTAATGACGTGATATCTAGTCCTTCGAGATATGCTATTGGTTTCGCAAATTACACCACGTGAAGACAACCACCTGTTTGACTCAACCCACGAGACTCACGACTTGATTCAGTTTCCAACACAATGTTCTCTTTGAGAAGATAATAAACCACTACACCTCCTGACTGAGAAATCAGCGGTTTTTTAATAAACACGGCATGAGAGTTGAGAGTTTTTCTTTATCTCCTTATTACTCAGGCTGAGCCCCAGCCCGCGAATCGCTCAACTCAATCTCTCATTACGAAGACGTCAGCCGCCCGCGATTGGAGGAATATTTCATGGCGGGAAAACACTTCCCTTGGAAAAGCGGCAAGCATCATTTAAGGCCCGAAATCTCGTTCTCGCACGAGATCGCATAAATCAGAGCGCCCCCTACCGATCGATGGGTAACCACGGAGAAGACATTTTGAAGCCCTTTTCAATATAGCTCTTATGGAAATTTATTTCTGGTGGTGCTCTGAAAACACTGAGCGATATTCTCTACCCGCGCGATTTTTTTCTTCTTTTTAAATAGTTTGATTCGTTTTTGTTTTTACTCTTATGAAACTGTAATCGATCAACATAAAAGGAGGGTAGCCGTACACTCCGAAACAAATTGTAAAACAAACATTTCTCTTAATGTCAAACGGAAATTTTTCTTTTATTCCGTTTTCTATTGGGTGCTGCTATGTGGAAAGATGGGTGGGCTGGAAAATAAAATAAATAAATAGAGGAAGAAGAAAAATTTATAAGATTCCCAAATCGCTTTCAAATGTCCCCCCCCCCTGCACCGTTTGTTTGTTCACTTTTTAAGTTTGTTTGCGAAGTAGTCGCGGGACTGGGGAGTTCGGAAGACGGAAGCAGAGATGTGGTTTTATTGGTTTAAGAATTTTTCGACTTTTTTTGCCCGGTGATATTTTTGTTGAGCCTGCCGGATAGTGTCTGATGTAAAAAAAAAGGAAAACAAATGGAATCTGAAAACTCGTGTAATGTTTTGTTATATAGTCTTTGTTTCGAAATTGAAACGAATTGTGTTTTTTCGGAATGATGGATGGGTTTTATCATGCTTTGTTCCCTTTCCAGTTGTTGAGTAGACCTATTTCTCCGTTTTCTTGCTAGCGGTAAGAGAAAGTGTGTTTGATATTTGGTATGCTTCTTATTTTGTATTGAAAAGTTTTGTAAACTATGTATAAGCTATTTTAATGAATATTATGTGTTCAACTTTCTATACATATTTTTAGCTTAAAAACAGCTGCATTGCTTTGTTGATGACTAAGAGTATAAAGTTGAGATGTCCACAATGATCTTAAGTCCGGTTCAATTTTAAAATTTTTAATAATTTTATATCGGTGGTATCGAAGATGCATGCATTAGCTAATTCGATCAGTTCTTGATAGACGAAATATCTCGTCATTAGAAGACCGACCAAATAGTGATCTCGTCATCAATTGAAAATCGTCAATATCTTGATGAGGAGATATCTTGTCGCTATCGAAATTCTTTTGTTCATGATGCTCGGGATACATCGTCTAATCACTTGTAGGGTTACTGATTGTTGGTGATCTTATCTTGATGGATGCATATATTTCTAGGCTTGTGTGCTACGTTTCTGAAATATAGTTTATCTTTACTAAACGCTAGTTACCCGCTTTACTTTCTATGAACTTCATTCTTTTTTCCTTCTTCATCGCGTGTATATTAATTTCAATCCATTTTTGGTACTTTTCCGTTATAGCTATTCCAATAAACTTTAGCGTCAATTTGATGCACTTTTCCTTATTTCTTAGAGTTTGCATTTAGCACACACCCCAGAAAACATTTCCTCTTTAGAATAAAGTCAACTCCAAATAAATTCAATTAGAAAAGAGTTTAAATATTGAAGGCAGTACATTTATCGCGTCATTTTGTTCTACCCCATATCAAGTATTTCGGAGTTACCTTTTCCTTCACGGTATGAACGAATCAAATTTTAATTCCATTACGTAGTCATTAGAACACTATTTTTATGGAGAATATTTCGTGAAGAAATAGTATTGCCACTTGTTCGTATCTTGGCAAATCCCATATCCTAAAATCCATTGTACTCACAAGGACTAAGCTAAAATGGCGCCTGGAAACAAATAGAGCCAAGAAATAAAGAACAATGCCCCCAAATGTCGCCGAAGTTCATTCGTATGGATATAACGGAAAGTACCCTATTTTTTAGTGTTGGTTTCACCGATATTTGGAATATAGTGTCAGTTTTATCCGACTGTGTCCTATTTTGAATCTTCCGCCATGAAATTAGCCCTATTGCTTTTTATCTTGTGTTTGGTGCATCTCGGATACTGTACCAGTTCATCAAGTATAGATACAGCATTGCCAATCCTTAGTTATCACTGTTACTCCGTCTGAATTAGATGTCCCATTTCGTAAGTAGCAATATATTTTGAACTTTTGCATTTTCTCTGTGCGTTTCTTCATGGCAACTCACGAAACCTCTAAGTCTCTTAATACCTGTTTATGAATGAATTTAATATGCAATGCCCAAAACAAATGCGGATTGCTTCATCTCAGTACTTATAATTTCATTCCGATTTTCCCAAGCTGACTGGTGCGAACTCCTTTTTCGTCTCGGCCCAGCCTTGCGATGATCAGGTTCCAGCATCGACCTGAAGCAGCAGCAGCATGCACCCAATCTAATAAATTCCATTCCCCATAAAAAGAATCCACCCTTCCAAACGACAAATAAAAAGAAAGAACAGCCCAATAAAAAAAAGGGTACAAATCCGGAAAGTCTCACGTCTCGTTATTGTCACCGAACATGAAGTACCCGGACTGAAAATCTCGGCCCCTGCATCGAAGACGGTGGGGGAGGAAATTGCGCCCGGGATAAGTTTTCCCTGACATCTCCCTGACATTCCAGAATGTACGTGGAAGGGCACGTGACCCTCCAAGAGGAACGAGCGAAAGAATATCTCCTCCCTTGCCACCCCTTTGAGGGCGATCTGTCGCTAAACTGGATAAGAAGATTAACTTCCCTCCAGTCGAATGGCGCAGATGAGTGAGAAACATTTAGGAAGTATCCGGCACTTCGAATGAGGCAATCCAATATTGGTTCTGTCTTAATGATTTGATCGGGTCCGGCCGCTCGATCAACTCTTTTCTTCTTCGCCCTTCTTTTGTCTTATTTCATTAATTGGAGCCGATGTTCGCTAGGGATGTTTTGCTGTTGAAAATACTTTTCTCGGCCGATTTTTATCGCTCCTTTCCCCTTTGTATCGAGTGTAATTGTGTTACGTAGAAAAATGTTCTTTTCATGTTGAATCGATTACTCGATACATTTAAGTGGGTAGTGACTTTCATGGTGAGCGGTGTTCCTTCCATTGGGACTCAGTTTGTTCCGCTTTCTAGTTCTTCTAGGTAGATTCTTGCCATCAAGTGGAAAGGTTTTTTTATAAATGTCTTAACCTTCCAATTTTCTCGGAATTAGTCCGGGTTTCAGTTGATATCTACCTAGGCATTTCTGCAGTTCATTGATATGTTACTTTTTGGTTGGGTTTTATGGTGAAAGAGGCGATATTTGATCAAACGTCTGAGTCGAGAACGCCAAGTTAATGATTGATTGGTTTTGGGTTTTTGGCGCAAGGGTTATTTTAGCCAAGCTTCGCCAGCAACGAGGTAGAAAAGAAGCAAATCAAAGCCTCGTTCTTTGGCTTAGATATGGCAAAAGAAGCCAAATTTGATCAAACTGTAATAGGACGCCAAGTAAATGGTTGATTTGTTTTGAGTTTTATGTTCACATTCGGGAAAGGTTCACATTCGGCCAAGCTGTGCCTAAGACAAGACAACAACGAGTTATAAAAAAGTTGGCTTGCGTGCTTCTTGCTAGCCAACGTCCACCCTTGGCTGTGGGGTCATTTGGTGGCGCGTCGACCAGTAGAGACGTGAAAGCTTCCTCGACTCGTCCTCCTTGGTGTCTGGTTCTTGAACCAAGACTTGACACTGATGCAGGTGGGTACCATCCATGATGTCCTGCACGCACAGCGGACATTGTGGGGAGGTCAACACTTCGATCTTCCGCAGGTGTGCAGGAAGCGAGGATCTCTCTTGCCTTCAGTGGCTAATCCTCGATGTCCGGATGGTACGGAGAGTGCTACCTCCACATGAAGAAGAACGTAGGCAGCAAGATTATGGTGCCCAGTTGTCATGCGGAACAGTGCCACACCGACTGTCCATGGGTGGATATGGCAGATCGGACCACTGGTGACTAGTGTCCCATTTTCCTCCTTTGAAGTCCTCAGTCGCTGTTGCCTCAACTACTGGCTAACAGCAGTTAATTTAGGCTTTACTGGAATTTAAAGTAGAGGTATAGACCGGCTGAGGCAAAGCCGACCCCGTCTTTTTTCAAAGAGGGAAGACCAGGTATAACAGAAGATAGGATAGATCACTCAGGTATATCGTTGTTGTGATGCTCGTACACACCTAAAGATGTCCTCTTAAGTGTCCAAGTAAATGGACATAACACACAAGAAAATCTTCACCAACATATAAGGGTAATAACCTAGAGAGAAATCGAAACTGCGCTGCCTACTTCTCGCAGGTTACCAGAGCAATGGGCAAACCCACTATATCCCGGCTACTCTATTACATTACCCACGCCGCCGGAACAGTATTACATAAACTTTAATTTAATCACTTGTATTAGGTTGTGAATGTAATGAAACTTGAAAGCATAACATTATTAACTCGGGTTATGAATGTAACTAGTAAATGTTTTTGTGTCCTGTAGACCATCCATTTTTGTTTTCGTTTTGTTTCGTTCGTGAACACAGGCATCGCAAGCACGTGGTACACTAGTGATATCTTCCCTTCGCGCCAAACACACGACAGTGTCAAGTAATGGTCATACACACACTGGAAAAGTTTTACTTACTCAGAAGAGAGGAATACACCTAGTGCAAGTCACGGGAATTGAACCTGCATCGCTTGCAGGTTGCTAGCACATCTATCATGGTTTCATAAGTAAAACGTCAATATCTTAATGAATATGAAAAGCAGTTGGTTCATTTCAATGGCAAAAACTTGTGAAATCATCCAGGCAAACACACTCATGGATAAGCAGAATGGCAGCATATTGCAATAGATACACACATCAGGCTAGTTCAATAAGGTTGGTGTGGGTCATACTAGGTGTGACTAATAGGAACCAAGACTGTTCCCTCATTTCCACTAATATGGCATTTGGCTTAGGCCATTATAAAGATAAAGTCCTTCATATGATTAACATAGGAGCTATTTTTTTTTAACGTAAGCGCTTAATTTGGAGACTGAACTAAACGTTTTAAGTGGTGAACATGGTAGAAAAGCATATATGTTTGCAAGGTTTATCCACGGTTTCACCATGTTGATCTAACATGTCAAATGGGATGGTAAATTTTGCCTTGACTATTGTTTGCTCTTAGGGAAGCCACTCACTGTTCAATAACCGGTTAGAAGAGTAACGGATCATCAACAGGAGGTTTGCGAGTTCGAATCCAAACAAAGACCGTCGTGTGCCAGGGGTCTAATGCACGTTAAATCTATCATGGCCTCAAATGTACTCACGTTGGCGTGGTTTGAAAATTTGGAGAGGGGGGTTGCCTGCTCAGGTGCTAGTTCGTTATCTGACCATGGTTCATATGTACGTGGTGCTGTCCTCGGATCTTTTCCCTTCGGGTTTGATCAAGGACAATCGCCAGTTGTGTCGATCCATTGCGACGTTTATTAATTTAGCTTTACCAATCTACAGCCGGGCTTAAGTATGAGAAGTACAACACGAGTTGACTATTTTCTACCTGCCCTTGAGATTGAAGTTGATTGATCTTCACGGTTTTATAAACATTTCGTTTCAGAAATAGATATTGGGACTTATACTTACGGTTCGATTGGGTAATGGTAATTTTAGTTAACGTCGTACTAGAGCAACACAACGGGCTATTGACGACGGTCCGGGATCAGTCCCTTAAGGGAAAGATCCGAGGACAACACCTCGTATTTTTGAACCACGGTCAGATGACGAAGCAACACCTGAGCTGGCACCCCACTCTCCAAACTTCCACGCCAACCCAACGTGAGGACTTTCGGCCACGACAGATTTAAGGTGCACCAGCCGCCTCTACACCATACGCTTACAAACATCCATACCCGGACCCGGATTCGAACCATTAACCTTCCGATCTAGAGGCTAACACCTTAACCACTATACTGGTTGGTCGGCCTACGGTTCGATTGGGATTTGTTGGCAAAATTTACAATGTGAGATTTAAGTTTTTATAGTTATTCGAATTATTTTTTGATCACCATTCATATTATTTTATTTGAATGTTCCTTGTTTTGATTTCAAACTGAAACTTGCCATTTTTCTTATTGCTGTGACTTAACAATAAGAACAAAATCAAATGTACTCTGTATAATATACATGTCACTTCAATTTTCTTTTATTAAGAATCTACTGCGAACAGGATGCGAGGGCAAAGATTCAAAGTTGAGTTTCGATACTTAAAATAGTTCTGTGGAAAAACAACATATATATCCCACCCCTCTTTTAAAAAATATTTGTGAAAAAGTTACAAGAAAATTCATACATTTGTATACAACATTGAATCCATGAATTTTGCATTTTTTGACTAATCTGATGATGTAGAATCTGATTAAGGCATCAAAGTCTTGTGTTTCCATTAGTTTCCAGTTTTTTTTTGTAGTACCTATTATTTTGCATTTGAATCGAAAGAGAATGCAATTCCCTATTGAATGATATCTTTGAATTTACTCTTCTGTAAATAGTGTTTTAAGTAAAGGGGGCGGTTGGTTTATTCCTCGACGACTGTACTTAAAATACATTCGTAGTGTTTGTGATTTGAGAAGCGTAGTTTCGTAGCTCTTACTGTTCTTAATTTTGAAGTATATGTTAGAAGAACTAAACCGTCGATTAAAAAAAAAAAAACTCACTCTCTTACGTAAACTGCTATACTTATGTTTTGTTTTTGCTTTCGACCCATTTATTTGAGTTTATATAGGGAAACAGAACAAAATAAATATTTTTTTTTCTACCGTGGCGTGGAACACGTAACAGCAATTCTTCTCTTTCAAACGCTCGTTTGCGTTCGTGACCATCCCCCATCAAGATGTGTGGAGCAAACTTTTCCGTTAAAGTGGTAAAAGATGACCATATCAATAAGAGCTTTGCTAGTGATAAAACACACCTCGCATTGCCTGTGCTTTTTAAATTATTTTTTCCAGTAATCTTTTATTCCTGTTTTTTTCCTGCCAAAAAACGAGTGCACAAAAAGTACAGCAACAGAAAATCGCTATTGCAAAGCGGCAATGGTTCATGTGTGTCTGAAGCACGTAGTGGTTAGTCCTATTAAATTCATTAACTTAACCCTTACTGTGGTATAGTAATGTTTCTCCGATTTTGAAAATAACCGTTTGGCATTAACGAATATCCAAGACTGAACAAAATACAGACTTTTATCTCCTTAACAACTGCTTTCTGAGGATTGATAAAATGGAAAATAAACTGTTACTCTACGATCTTTTCTTGCTTTTCATTCTTTTCACAAACAGGTCTTATTGATTGGCAAACGCAATGCTCTTTATATGGCCTTTTGGTATCGCCAATGTATATAAGTAAAGTCGATTTGTTTTTCGTTTCGTTGTTGTGTTCTAAAATTTGTATGTACAATTCAGTTTTTCTAAACAGATGGACAATAATACATCGCTCTTTCCTATACTAAGTAAACCTTGTTCTCTTTCAAAGGATTTTTTCAAGTGCATAAGAAATTGATTTATTTCAAAAAATAATTTTCAGTGCGAAATTGGTACTATGCAGTCTTGCAAAACTTATGAAGTTGTTCTGGAATGAAACATATTGAGTACTTTATGAGACAAGTACATTTAGGTTCTATTCCAAAAGGTTTATCTAAAATAGGAGCTGTTACGATAGTCAGAATCGCCAATAACACACCTTCAATTAACTGATCTTGAACTTCGCAAGTGTTAATATTTACAAATCTAAGTATCTGAAAACCAGGTTAAGGCTTATACGTAATGATTAAAATCAATATTACTCACATTAAAGTAGTTTCTTTGATACTAATTAAATATTGTTGACCGAACCAGTTTAATTGAAATTAGCTGCAGAACTTTAGCTATTTCAGGATTATTGTAAAGTTGAAACTTGTTTGCTTTTTGAAAACACGTATACCCATAAGAGTAGAAACTTATGCTATTGGTGGAGTTACGGAATCAGTCCCGAAGAAGAGGAACCGATAACAATTCCTTGTGGTTTTGAATCACGGTCAGAAGATTTCAACTCCTGATCCGGTATCCCACTCTCCTAACTTCCTCTCATCACGCCAACGTAAGAATATTTGAAGCCACTACAGATAACGTACACCAACCCCCTCCCCCACATCACTGTTATTTGTTGGTAGGTAGATAATTTAATTAACGTCGCACTGGAGCAATACAATGGGCTATTGGAGACGGTCCGTAATCAAACCAGAATACAACACGTAATTTTGAACTGCGGTCAGTTGACAGTCACACCTGAGCTTGGACCCCACTCACCAACCGTACACACCAATGTGAGTGCATTTGAGGTCACGACAGATTCAACGTGCACCAGATCTTCTTGTACACGACGGTGTTTGGTTGGATTCGAACTCGCAACCCATTGGTCTTTGGGTGGATCAAATTTCTCTATCAATCCTCCAGTTGCTAATCCGCACTCTACCAACTGAGCAACCACAGTCCGCAAGGAAAATGTAATTAAGTTTCATCCGCAGCCGCCGCAATGAAAGTGTTTGTATGCAAGAGTAAACTAAACTAAGCACTGTCCCTCGGTTCTTTCATTGTAAAAGCTCCCAACCGGAAAAACAATGATCGACACCACATGTACCAAAATCAAAAACAACCTCATTAGTGGATTAGCATAACCTATCTTAAGTCAGCTTATTTTAAAACTAAGTTTGTACTTAATTGAACCTCTAAACACTTGCAGAAAGAGCACAGCTGAAACAAGGATCCATCCGAGTTTTCGCCCTTCATCGGGGTTTTTCGTTATTCCCAAATTTCGTCCCAGATGACTTTGTGGTGAGTTGGGGGTCTCGGGGAAATGGATGTTGAATCAGTGGCGCTTGAAATTAATCCTCTGTGCGGGGAATGAGGCGTTATAAAATTTCGCTGAAAACTGCTTTTTTATGGCCGCTGCTTAATCGAGCGCAGATTTTGCGAGGGGTTTAATTTTGCAGATTGTCGCTGAAAATTGCCCTTTAAGCAGTTTCTCCCTTTAGTCTTGCTTCCTACCGTTACCCAAACCGTTATTTAGTTGGGGGAGATCCGTGCGAGGGCAGTTATTTTGAGGTTTTTGTTTCAGTTTTGTGTTTTAGTGCCGACTTGGAGTTGAGAAATTGCACGCATGCCCGTGTTTTGTAAATAACGGCATTTGTGCGTCAAGGCTTGGTGTGTCTGCTTTTATGTCGTTTCTTAAAATTTAGTATCGAATCGATCCGTTTCAAATTTTTGACTCTTCAGTTTAAAAGGGCCCATTATGATTTCGTAATCATTTAGGGCAGCTTTTTTGTTGCAGCAAAAATGGGAAAAGTTGCATTTATCATTCCCTAAAGTTACATTTATGAAAATAAAGTTGCATTTATTTTTTATACACTAAGTTCTAAAATAAATTATTCGTAAAAAATGAAAAAGTTCAAAATATATTAACAATTTTAGTCGTGTACAACAGTATTATAATGCATCATTAAATACAGAAGAACGTTGAATGGCCGATCCTTGACCAGTAATTTCTTTAACATTGAAAAACTGCTTCAGCCGCAGTCATATAATGTGCTGTATCGTATAGCAGAAGCGCAAAATCCTTTCGCTCAACATTCAGAGATTTTAAAACGTCATCTATCTACAAGGCGAATAACATATTGATGATCGACACTCACCTCGCAAACTCTACAGTCGATGACGCAAGTTTCCTCTGGGTTATCAAGAGTGCCAACCAATGTGTTAAAAGTACGTCTTGCCATTAATTTCACTTTTGTCTGTTAGGACGAACACCTTCTTTCCATGAACTTATCGTTTGATCCGCAATACTTCGGCGTTCGCAAGATCATACACGTGATCCAAGGGTTGATTCAGAGGGCAAAAAATTAAATAGTAATTTCATATTAATTCATTTTAAGCTAAATTTTAAAAAGTTGCAAGTGGTTGCATTTATGCAAAAAGTTGCATTTATGTTGCGGTTATAACTCACTTGCAATACACCCCATGTAGGAGAAATTTTGGTTTTAGTACTTAACATGTAGCGTAGAACGTGTGAAAAAAAAATGCATTTGTTGCAAAAAGTTGCCCAAGTAATCATGCGTAAATCAGGGTTCCCATGGGCCAGGCCTCGAAATAGATTTTTTAATACAGGTGCACCTTGTGCACCCAAGTTTTTAAATTAGGTGCACTGAGTGTACCTAGTGGGAAAAAATTAGGTGCACAATTTTATTTTCATGTGCACAGTGCACCTGTGCACCCGGGTATTTCGAGGCCTGCCACGGGCCTTGAAAAGTACTTGAATTTCATTTTCGTTTTCAAGGGCCCTGGAAAATACTTGAATTTGGTGCAAATACTTAAAAGTCGTTGAATTTATTTTCTAAAATTTCAATCTGGAAATTCCTTGTATGAATCTTTTTGAAACGCACACGCCTCACAACGCGCTTAGAAGGTGTGGCTTTATTCCGGTTCCAAAGAATACGCCAAATACGCTTGTTCATCACAAAAAATGCACATGTGTTTATTTTCTTTGCTCAATGTTAGTGTGATACTGTGTCAGTATGAACATAAAGAACCCCACAAGTATAATAACTTAGCTGCTTTACTTTTTCTTTTAAAGAATTTTTCTTTCCCATAACATGCTCGAAATATATTTGGAATTGTTAAATATATGAATGGTAATGAAGAGGTTACATTTTCGGAGAAGTTCTTCAGAAAAGTTGTCTACTAAAATGGGATATTACAGTGAATTTATGCCTTTCTATGATAGTCCTTGAAAAACTTCAAATAGACCTTGAAAAGTCCTGGAAAATTATTTTTATTAAAATTTTTTTTTTCCCATCAAAGAGTGGGAACCATGCAACTGTATCATGACCTCGTTGAAATCCGATGTATTTGGAGTCGTACTATGTCTATTTTTAATTTATTTTACAATAAAAAATTACAGGTAGGTTTGTAGTTGTTTAATTAACGTCACACTGAAGTAACGGGCTGTTGGTGATGACCCGGGATCAGTCCCAACGGGAAAGATCCTAGGACAACACGCAATTTTGAAACATCGTCAAATGGCAGAAATTACATTGTAAACTTTCTAAACTGCACGGGATTTCCGAGAAGGGTAATAATGCTATTGGTTCAAAGAATTCCAGGAAATGTATTGGCCAAGCTAAAAACTGTTTAGAGTTCATGTAGGAAAGACTACAAGTTCGAGTACGGGGAGTGTGTGTCTACCCCTCGAAAGGGTAAAAATGATATGGTGATGATAATTTTAGTTAACGTCATACTAGAGCAACACAACGGGCTATTGACGACAGTCCAGGATCAGTCCCTTAAGGGAAAGATCCGAGGAAAATATCTCGTAATTTTGAATCACGGTCGAATGACGAAGCACACCTGAGCTGGCGCCCCTCTCTCCAAACTTCCACATCAGCCCAACGTGAGGACTTTCGGCCACGACAGATTTAAAGTGCACCAGCCGCCTCTACACCATACGCTTACAAACATCCATGCCCGGACCCGGATTCGAACCAGGAACCTTCTGATCTAGAGTCTAACACCTTGACCACTATACCGGTTGCGTAAAAATGATATGAATATTACATATTTGTACCTTTCTCTCAAATAAACAAATGCAGTGTGTAAATTTTCTACAAATGGCTCTAAATTTCTACAATGGCTACTTTTCTCATGGCTCTGTTGAAGCGACTGTCGCGACAGCCGTGAACCAGAGAAGGGAGAATTTAGATGTTTAAATATTTTTATTTACTATCTACTACTAACCTATATGAACATGCCCAACTAATAAAGTAGTTTACATTACATTAATACTCTAATATTACGATATTTTAAAAAATATACACCTAAAATATAACCTGTGCACCTAATTTAAAAACAGGTGCACCTGTATTAAAAAATACTAGGGGGCCTGCCCCCTGCTCGCTAACGCTCGCCAACCCCCGGAGGATTGCGAAGCAATCCTCATTGGTTCGCTGCGCGAACCTATGCTCGCTTCGCTCGCCTCAATGAAGACATGTGTCCTAGCAGAAGGGATTATTTACAAAATATGTTACCAAAAAAATGTTTTTTAAATCTAAATTTGCTGTATTACAGAAAAAATATATACAGTATCTCTAAAATCAGAATTCAAATGAAAACTTTGTGCAAATTTTGACTCGAAATGTGAGCGTTGCTTTGGAAATTGAATACCCAGCATGTTGTTTGTGTGTACATTTTCTCAGCACTCAAACGACCCACACTTTTTCATTGAGTTTGTTGCCGAAAGTTGTAGTGCAAGCGTCTTGTTGAACTATAATTGTTGGCCCTGAAAAGGACCGTTTTTAAATGGCCTTGAAAAGATCCTCCGCTTTCTTTGATTTCTATCATAAACTAACTGCAACAGCTCATTAAAATTCCTTTTTTTTTTTCAATAAAATTTCATCCGATAACGCTATAAATTCAATCGATGCGCGAGACTTCGTGATAAAGAAGTAATCGTACAGTGTTGCCAAAACGCGATTACAAATAACGTCTTTTTTGCGTGCCACGTAAGAGAATTATTTATATAGATATTTCGAGACCTGTCTTATGCTCATACTATATACATATGTCATATACTGACCCATATGTAGCTGCCAGTAATTTATCATGGCAATCGTGTCCGTATACGGTGTTCGATTGCTGTGTTTAGGCATTCTTGGTTGCAAATTATGATAGTTTAATGGAAAGTGAAAAACCAAAAAAGTTCACAGTAAGCCTGTCTTTTATTTGGTTTATGATGCACACTTTGTAGAGATCAAATGCCCTTGATGTTCATTGGCACTCTAAGGATTATTATCTGCACGTTGCATTTAATGAATTTTTCTTTGAAAATTTTATATGGTTAACCTAGATTGGTAGCGTTATGAATGTGTACTGAAAGAGATTTTACTTACCATACCAAGCTTAATTCATGAACAAAGGTATCACACCCGGTATTACCTAAACTGAAAAAAAACCTAAATATATTCCATATTTACTTTATTAATATCAACCGTCCCTAATCGAAACTGTAAGAACTGATTTCGTAATCAGTTCTCTTTCTGTGCTCCCTACAACAAATACTCCTTTAATCCAACCTCCGTTTCCTAACTGTAACCGAGGCGGAAGAAAAGTCTTCAGAATTCCCCAATAAAAGGACGGAGGAGGATCAGCCGGAACAATCGAATCGAACAAAAGAATCTTCCAATTAAAAAGCTCATTATTGCCGGGAGGGTGGGCGAAGAGCAAAAACAAATATTTGGAATGGAGAGAATGATTGAAATTCGAACGTGTGCTTTTGCTGTTGTTGGTGCGTTCTGAAGGGAAGAAGAATGGGAGGTGAGAGAAAGAAAAATAGGGCTAATTGGATTGCACTTCGATAAACACACCTGCCACTTCGGCCGAGAGAAGTCGTTTAGAATGTTCTTGCATGCGTTCGAGATCGCAAGGGGATGGGACTGTTTAAGGAAATACTAAAAGATGCTCTCTTTGGTTCTTGATCTTTGGGGTTTGCTTTTTTTTACAGTGAAAGGACCAATCGTATCTGGCAATTTTTCTGAGAACTGCATATGATACAATACAGATTAGAGATACTGTGTGGCCGATTTCAACTCGCAATTACTCCGGGGTCTTTGATTTTTGCCGTCCGCAGACTTTGACATCAATTAATGTTTAATGCTAAATTGAAATCATCGATTTTTTTCCATTGATTTTTGGTGATTTTAATACTCCATTCTCAGTAAATTGCTTTAGTGTAGCAGCTAATTGGCACTTTGTATTATTATTCTTATTTTCAAAAATAATTGTTTCGCCCGCACTTTTCTTTCCTGGCAGAGCGCTTTGCTTTTTCTGTCGTAAAAATCTTTCCTACTAATTTTCCTTGATGCTCGTCAGATATGTGTGTGCAAGTATCAATCAATAATAATTCTGCCACAATGCTAACCACTCTGTCTTTGTCTCCAGGACTCCTAGCTGCCCAGCAGTTCGAAGTGAAGCCCAGCAGTGTGGAGGTGAATCCTGGCGACTCCGCAATGCTGACGTGCAAGGTGCACAACCGGCAGGGCGAGTGCGCCTGGCTCAAGGACGGAAAGGTGATGGGCAAGATCGAGTCCAAGTACGAGTTCCTGCGGGAGCCGTCGGACGGCGACTGCAGCATCCGCATCCGGAACGCCAAGATCGAAGAGGACGACGGCATGTGGCAGTGCCAGGTGACGCAGATTGCCCTCACCGACCCTACGCTCACGGCACCGGAGGTCAAGTTTACCGTTAGGGGTAAGTGATCATATACTCTCATTAATAACCTATTCGTTCATTCAATTTTGGTTAGAATCTACAGTAGAGGTTGCCCTCTTTCGATTTCTGTTTGAGCGCCTATTGGATTCCACTGAACTACATATTTTATTCCAAACGTTGGACACCCAATAGTCCTAAGGACACCCAATCATCTTAACTAAGGACACACAATTATCTTAACTAAGGACACCCACTTATCTTAACTAAGGACACACAATTATCTTAACTAAGGACACACAATTATATTAACTAATGACACCCAATTATCTTAACTAATGACACCCAATTATCTTAACTAATGACACCCACTTATCTTAACTAAGGACACACAATTATCTTAACTAAGGACACACAATTATATTAACTAATGACACCCAATTATCTTAACTAATGACACCCAATTATCGTAACTAAGGATACCCAATTATCATAACTAAGGACACCCAATTATCGTAACTAAGGATACCCAACTGTCGTAAGCAAGGACACTCAATAGTCATAAATAAGGGCACTCAATAGTCATAAATAAGGACACTCAATAGTCATAAATAAGGACACTCAATAGTCATAAATAAGGACACTCAATAGTCATAAATAAGGACACTCAATAGTCATAAATAAGGACACTCAATAGTCATAAATAAGGACACTCAATAGTCATAAATAAGAACACCCAATAGTCATAAATGAGGACAACCGATAGTAATAAGTAAGAACACTCAACAGTCTTAATTAGGGAACCTGACAGTCCGATGTAAGGGCACCCATCAATCCTTAGTGAAGGCACTCAACAATTTAAGTAAGAATCCCCAATGGTTCTAAGAACACCCAACAGTCTAAGTACGAATCCCCAATAGTCCTAAGTAAGAACCCCCAACAGTCTTATAGAATACCGTATATACTTTAATGGTCATAAGGGAACAAATAATGTCCTAAATAGGTAATATTCTAATCAGAAAGAAGAGTGTGAATCTAAGTATTTCACCAAAACGTATTAACCTTTTGACTAGGGCTAGATATAACAAGCGCTATTTTTATAGCTTCCATAGTACAACTGCCGTACACTGACTGTTGTCTAAATTCTAATTCAAGGTACAACTGCTGTGTGACAGATCTATTTGGGTTGATTTGAATGCAATTCGGTATTTATCGTGTTCCCATTTTTTTTAACATAATGTACAAGATCTTAAATACTTTATTCAAAATATAAATTCAAAATTATGAAATGCAGAAAAATAAAAAGGGTAATAAGATTTCCCACACAGACTCGCCACATTAGTATAATTATCATTATGCTCTCATAGTTTACTAAAATGTTTTCGATACTTGATTCAAAATATAAATCCAAAATATATTTAGAAAGACTTCCGTTTAAAAACTTTACTTCACAAATCAATCGCTGTCCTCACTCAGTCTATTTACATCGTATGCTCTTAAATTGCAGTTTCATCAATTGAATATATGAGCTTCTCTAGCCAAAACGTTAGCATCGCCACCGTTCAAGTGATCCCTTCTAAAACGATCCCTTCCCTTAAAACCCATTTCCCGGAGATCTTATTACACGAACCTGATACTTGCAAATTAAGTCCATCGTAGTGAAGCGATACTCATTTGGCATGCATAAAACCCGCGCATGATCCAATTTAAGTACTACAAGGGAGAGGGGTCGGGAAGGGAAAGAAAAAATAAAACGGCACAGCAAGATCTCCCAGAGGCTCACCAAACTATCATCATTATCATTATGTCATTGAGGATCCTCTATTGCTTATTCATAGAATGCGGAGGAAGAGTTTCCGAAGATAGGGCTGTGGGGTGGAATAACAACAGTAGTTTGATAAATGACTCCGCGAACTCCCATCGGCGGGGCTCAACTTTGCGCCCCATTAAAACATGCAAATTATTCATTCTCCCGCGTAAGAAAGTAGTCCCACTTTTAAGGAAATTTTTAGGGGGTGATTGATGGTTTCGGGTGGTACTTTTAAAAGGTTGTTTGGGAGGCGGGGGAGAATCGTGTTTCGGATTTGCTTTTCAAGTGAGCACCCGTTTTTGTGGGTCTTTATCAATTTTGATCTATTCCTCGCTGGAGGGGGGACTAAGTACCGTCATGGGATTTGGTAATCCTCGCGTGCTTCTTTCAAAAATGGATTTTGATTTCGTTGATGAAAAGGATTGCGTAACGTCTTAATGAGCGGAACTAGACTACGGACTTGCCTGGAAGTTGCGGCTTATTGCGTCTGTGTTTGATTGCTTTGTCTGGGTTTATGTTCCCACAACTTTCATATCCGTCTGATGTGTGACTGTAGATATTATATTGATAATCCATTAAAAATTTAGTGACGGTTGGGTAGGATTTTATAGCGTAAGGTCCAATAATCGAAAATGAATATGAATTATGATTTGCTTTTCAAGTGAGCACCCGTTTTTGTGGGTCTTCGTGAATTTTGATCTATTCCTCGCTGGAGGGGGGGACTAAGTACCGTCATGGGATTTGGTAATCCTCGCGTGCTTCTTTCAAAAATGGATTTTGATTTCGTTGATGAAAAGGATCCCGTAACGTCTTAATGAGCGGAACTAGACTCCTGACTTGCCCAACACCGACTCTATACAAATCCTCCGTACGGTATTATGATGTTACAAACCGAAGTCCTACCCAGCAGTGGTTGATCATAAACTTATAACTACGTGAACTTATATTTCAGCTGTTTATTTATCTTTAGTTAGGTGGAAAGTTTTTAAGAACTGCTCCAAATCTTTATAGATTTTATAAAAAAAAAAGAAAGAGGAATTAATTTGTGGTCCGAAAAAAATTGCAGAAAACAATCTTTTAAAGCATAAAAGAACTTTAAAAAAATAATGATCAACATAAAACTTGGTTATTTTAGTCCATTTAAAGCTTTTAACAGGTAGGTATAATATACTAATAAATAACCTTATGAAGATTAATAATAATATCAAAATTATGCAAATGAAAATGACAGATTTCAATACGATTATTATAGTTTTTTAAATTCACCTATAAAAAATTCCGTATCACGCATGTGTGTGTGTGTATTGATTTATATATACGTATGTAAATAGTTCTGGAAATTTGTCCTATATACTTGTAATGGCGAACTTTACAAAGATAATAAATAAATACAAGTTTTTTACAGAAAGAGAGAGTGAGATTAGCATCCTCATTGATTTGATTATGATTAGAACAAATACAAGTTTCACATATATTGTTACCACATTTTTAAGATTAAAGGAAATTAAGAGAATTTACTATTAAAAAACAAAATGAAATTTCATAAGCTTGAAATTTGAAACCCTTGCAACCAAAATAATATAAGTTTAAAATAGCCATTTGCATTCATAATCATGAATTTAAAAAAATCAAACTTAAAAAAATGACCGTTAAACTACTTATAAGACTAAATAACAACATTCATTGTTAAAAAACGGATGGAAAAAAATGGAAAACAAAATAATTACCTCTTACAAATAATTGTATATGGTAATTTTGAAGGTATAACAATACAAGCTAAATCATATTTTAAACAGCAATAACGTAAACTTGTTAATATTTATAAAACACAAATAAGAAAAAGATACTTATGTTTAACTTAATCCATTTAGCTGAGTTAACTGCAATTCGTATCGTAACGCGTAAAAGCAGCCGCGCGATAGGACTTTGAGTTGTGACGTCACAGGCTCTGCTGAAATTTGTACTGAGGCTTTTAGTCCGGGCGCCCACGAACCATTTTGGTAAGTCATTTCAGCAAGGCTCATTTTTGTATCAGTTGTTATCTTCATATCCCTCAACTCGAAACCGAACATCAGCTGGCCCACCATCGGTGGTTGTGGGAGAGTTCGAATGTTGATGAAAATAAATTTTAAAAAATTGATTTCAACAAGGCTGAAACTTTTTAATTTGTTAGTTAACATGGTAAATTGACAAAACAAAACAGTCAGCTGCATGGCAGAGGGTGGAAATATAGTCCGCTGATGCGATAAGTATACCCGCGCGTTGAAATGAGTTCAAGCACCGTGCGACAACGTTGGACTGGACAGGTATATCACTTTCGGTGCACTCGCTGCAATACAGCGCATCTCCACATCATAAAAAGAATTGAAAACTTAAAATAAAGACTAAGAGCATAAATGTGGGTGAATTTAAATAATAAATGTCGATCTATGGTGGAGAAATAAAACTTCTAAGCATCTAAGTTTTAATTCTGCAATCTAGATCGACATTTTTTTATTTAAATTTACCCACCCTTATGCTATTAGTCTTTGTTTGAAGTTTTTAATTATTTTTATGTTGGGGAGATAAGCTGTATTGCAGTAGGTGCACCGAAAGTGATATGCCAGTTCAGTCCAACGTTGTCGCACGGTGCTCGAACTCATTTCAACGCGCGGGTATCCTTATCGCATCAGCGGACTATATTTCCACCCTCTGCCATGCAGCTGACTGTTTTATTTTGTCAATTTATCATGCTAGCTAACTATAGAAAAAGTTTCAGCCTTGTTGAAATCACTTTTTAAAAATTTATTTTCATCAACGTTTAATCCCTCCCACACCCACCGCTGGCGGGTCAGCTAACATCCGATTTCCAGTTGAGGGATGTGAAGATAACAACTGACACAAAAATGAGCCTTGTTGTAATGACTTTCCAAAATGGTATGCGGGCGCCAGGACTATTTGTATGAAGTCGGTGTTGACTTGCCTGCAAGTTGTGGCTTCTTGCGTCTGTGTTTGATTGCTTTGTCTGGGTTTATGTTCCCACAACTTTCATATCCGTCTGATGTGTGATTGTAGATATTATATTGATAATCCATTTAAAATTTAGTGACGGTTGGTTAGGATTTTATAGCGTAAGGTTCAATAATCGTAAATGAAATACGAGTTTTTCGAAAAAGTGTGGCTGCAAAATGTTTTTTTATGAACAGGAAAACATTTCAGATTGCATGCGATAGTTCAATTTAACGCATATTCTATTGTTCTTTGCCTGCAATATAACATTATAACTTGCATTATTTGCGATACCTGCTCTGGGTAATGGTAATTTTTGTTAACGTCGTACTAGAGCAACACAACGGGCTATTGACGACAGTCCGGAATCAGTCCCTTAAGGGAAAGATTCGAGGACAACACCTCGTAATTTTGAACCACGGTCAGATGACGAAGCAACACCTGAGCTGGCACCCCACTCTCCAAACTTCCACGCCAACCCAACATGAGGACTTTCGGCCACGACAGATTTAAGGTGCACCAGCCGCCTCTACACCATACGTTTACAAACATCCTAGCCCGCACCCTGATTCGAACCAGGAACCTTCCGATCTAGAGGCTAACACCTACCTGCTCTGGGACATCAAGAAATTGTACCGATATTTGCGATTGCATTTTGAGTCTCTGTTACAGCCCTCCATGAACCGAAATTCTTCGCTGTGCGACTTAAAATAAAAATGTTCTTTTACACTTGATCTTGAGTTTTTTAAAACGTATGCCTATAAATTGTATTACAATGAGCAGAAGAGCTTGTCGAACTTTGAAAATATTTTAATTAGTATCTATTTCAATTTACTTTACCGAATTATGGTTGGTCCGGTGTATGAGACAGATCCTAGATAAACAATTCTTTGTTCTGCAACCTTGAAAACATGATCTTTTGGACGTGAGCTAGGTTTCACTTTGACTAAAAAGATTGGTTACAACAAAATTACCCAAAAAACTTCTTTCAATACCGTAAATCGATATCAACGTGATTAGTCCCATCAATTTTAACTCTTGTTAACCCTTTGGATACATCACTCTACTTTACTGAAAATTTGGAGAACAATTTGTTATTTCTGAGAAATGTGTAACAACTATACTCTGTTTCACCTTAACTTGTCAGTAGAGTAAAGGCTACGTTGACCGCATCACAGCCGTTGTCGTAGAAACTAGGGTTACAATGTCAGAAGAAGTCAGCTATAAGCGAGGAAATTCGCCCTTTTTGGCAAGGAGAGATAAAATGCACGTGGAAATTCTATACGTTTCACAGATCTTTAATTTCTAATGGCTCTTGCATTACATTTGTTAATTAAACAAAAAGCTACTCTATGTTAATATAAATGCGTTTTGATTTTTCTAAATGAGTATTATTTTTAGTTATTTAAAAATATATATATTTAAAATTTTTTTACAATAAATGTTGTTTAAAAAAACAGTCTATTTAAAGATGTGATGAACCATAAAATTCATTTTTTGAATTTACTTACCTGAAAGCTAAACACCTTGATTAATACTTCTTTTTTCAATTTTAATAATTTTATTAAAGGAAATTAATCCAATTTAATTACTCCTTTGGTCTTACATTTGGTTGGACAAGGTAGGGGAGAGTGCGTCGTCTGCTAAAATATGTGTTTTTCTTAACAGCAAAATATAGTCTCCAAATTAAATCAAATTTATTCTGATATTAAAGAAAGTAAATAACAAATAAAAATACATATAACATAGAGGATATAAAATACATTCACAATAAATAAATAGAATATAAAAAATACAAATATAGTGAATACACATACAATAATAAAAAAAATGAAACCATTTTAAAAATTAGAGTTAAAAAAAATAAACCTTATATGTGTGAAACATATTCTGAAACTCGCGGAACGGTGTCGGGTTGATTAGTAGTAAATTATTAATTTTATGAATAATTTAAAATAGTTTACAAGAAAGTGTACAGAAGAAACCAATCTCTTTCATGAATAGTAGTTACAATGAGAAAACTATATTTACGTTTTACTTATTCATCACATGCATTTATACATCATCAATATATGTAAAACATAGCAAACATCATAACAAATCTATTTACATTATAATATACTTATTCATCACATGAATTTACACATCATCATCACTTAACATTTCCGAATCGCTATCAGACTCACTATTAAAAGAAATTACCAAGTTCTTACTTTCCCAAATATCATCCACAAGTCCATCTACTTCCCACATATATTTCTCTTTTTCAGTAACATGGTTTATGCAGTTTTTCCAATTTTGTACAGAGACCTTTTCAATCCCTTGGATGACTAAATCCTTCACATCGTTCAGTTTAAAAGTCTTGTTTTCCCTGGCAACGTGTCCTTTTACTTGACTCCATATCATTTCAATGGGATTAAGCTCACAGTGATACGGGGGAAGTCTCAAAACCTTATGTCCAAATTTTTCGGCAATTTCTTCAACTCTGTATTTATCAAACATATGTTTGATTTCGCTAACTTTTTTCAACAGTTCAATCTTGATCATGTCCTGGTTCCACGTAATGTTTTTCAACGATAGCCATTCTTGAATTGCACTTTTTTTCCAAGATGTCGTCGGAATTTTTTCTTTCTTCACCGAGTGATAGGGGGCATTGTCCATCACTACAAAGCTGTTTCGTTTCAATTTAGGCATGATATCTTCAAACCACTTCTCAAAATGGTTACCATCCATTTCTTCGTGGTAGTCACCGGATTTTTTTCCTACAAAAATGTCAGCCGCATCAGGTACAAATCCTTCATCACTTCCGATATGGGTAATGATGAGTCTTCTTCCTTTTCCTTTTGGTGCAGCCAAGCCTGTTGTCAAACTTGAAGAGGAAGCTTCATTGGTGCTTTTGATGTTTTTGTCTTGCCATACTCGACTTTGTGAGTGTCCTTCATTCACCCATGTTTCATCTAAATAATAGATTGAAGCATTTTCATTCTTCAGTTCTCTAATTTTTCGTAAATAATTTCTTCGCCATAAAATTATGTCGTGTCTTTCTAAAAGCATAGCCTGCCTTTTTCGCTTTTCAAAGGAAAATCCCAAATCTTTCAGTATCCTGTACAGTGTTCTTCGGCTAATGTTTGTCGAAAAAATATCCTTATCATTGTTAATTTCATTTAGAACTTTGTCCAATGTAGGAATTTCATTTCGACGAAAACAATCATGAATTTTTCGTCGGATGCACGATAAAGTAAAGTTGTCATATTTCATCATTCTTGTTCTTTTTCCAACGGCATAAGGTCGTTTTTTTCCTGGAGTACTCAAAGGACTTGTCGTCTTCTTTTCTTTTTTCAAACGAAAAACAGTTCTTTTGGAAACACCAGTTAGTTGAGACACCTTTCCGACGATTTGGTTAATGGAATCACTATGGTTTTCTTCTCGAAGTCTAGAATAAACATTCAATATGTTCCTGCGAGCTCCACTACCAATTGATTTTCCTTGCTTTGATGGCGTATACAGCTTGGATGGTGACGTTCCTTTTTCAGCCATGTTCAGAGTATCAAACACACTCCAATAAAATAGCACAAGAGAGATATGAACGTAAATACACACACTAGCAAAGACGCAGAGCGAAATGGCGCAGACTTGGCCGGAAAGCGTATTTAGCTCGCCAGAAATGTTACCATGGAAACCGGTTTAGAATTCCGTTTCGGATATATTCATTCGCTTCGGTCAAAAAAAAATGCTTTTTACAAATAAATAACCGATTATAAAGGTTCAAAAATCACTCCTTCATTGTAGGACAATTTTTACACGTTTATATGCATTTTCTTTATTTTAAATTCCAAATCAAGTTGGAATTATTTTTCATGCGGATGAACATCATTTCTGCCTTTCCCAATACTGACAAGTTAAGGTGAAACAGAGTATAGTTCCGCACTATAAAATTTAAATAAGTAGAGTGCTTTAAAAAATAATAAACACGAGTTAAGTTTGATAGAAATTATATCATCACACTGAGATCGAATTACGGTGTCGGAAGAAATTGGGTTTTTCTATTGTTTTCGGGTTTTATTTGGTAGGGTCCATATTTAACCAAACTACATCAAACACAAGGCAACACAATGAGAGAGTAAGAAAAAGCAGAAGACTGGATGAGAGTTAAAATAGAAGGAAGAAAAGATCACTAGGATACCTAGAATGTAATGCCCGTTCACACCTCAAGAAGTTTACATATGAGGGTTTGGATGAAAAACGTCAATGAATTGAATTTTTGCAACTTTAAATCTAGGTTTTAGTTTCTAATTCGAGAGATTTCCTGCTTTTTTGCTGCTCAGATCTTCCTGCAAACCCTTAGTAGCCAACAGAATATAAGCTTTCATTCACGATTTGTGATATTTTTAATTTTTCTCCTACACGGAGCTACCTGGAAACGATTGGGCAGCAACAAACTAAAACATTCGCATTTACCTCTATTTTTTACGGCGCTTGGAGCCCAAAAGTCACCATAAAGAATCAAATGAAATTCGCGTAATCAAACTAAGCTGTTCCATTCCCCTATATCACAACACGCCTCTGCACTTTCCTCTCGTTTTGTATGAATATATAGCGCTGCTTCTGTAAGACAATAATACCGTCTTTCTCCATAAAAATGGCTTTATTAACGCCCGAATGCCGGCTCAGAGGTGGCTATAAATTCGCATTTTATTGCCTTATCTTCGAAAACAGCACTTACGGTCGGATATTAACTGATATTTGATATCATTACATAATCCGAGCAAGATGGGAAAAACAAATCACTTGTTATTAGAGTCTTAGCAGTGGATGTCTTTCGCAAGAGCGATGTTATTAAATTTAGCTCGGCATTGTTGCTGCGAATAAGAGTATGGTATTGCGCTTTTACATTTATTAAATTCTCCTGCTGCAAGGGATCGCTGTCGATAAGTGTTTGCTTATTGTTGCTTCGCCAAAGAGAGCGCTGAAGAACTGTTTGGAAATCCGTTTGATCGATGAAATAATTCGAGGGGAAATCTGGGATATCCTTGGATTGGTTTTCAAGTGTCGCACTGAAGGATATCGAAAGGTTGATTTCGTCAGGAAGGAATTGGATTCTGTAAATCAGAAGTACTGATTATAGTTATCTGTTAGTTTCCAGGTTTTTAAATCGATGATGTACCACTCATTTTGCATTAATCCTCTTCATGGTGCCGACCAACCGGTATAGTGGTTATGGTGTTAGCCTCTAGATTGGAAGGTTCCTGGTTTGAATCTGGGTCCTGGCATGGATGTCTGTAAGCGTATGGTGTAGAGGCGGCTGGTGCATCTTAAATCGGTCGTTGCCAAAAGTCCTCACGTTGGGTTGGTGTGGAAGTTTGGAGAGCTGGGTGCCAGCTCAGGTGTTGCTTCGTTATTTGATCGGGTTCAAAATTACGAGGTGGTGCCCTCGGATCTTTCCCTTAAGGGATTTATCCCGGACCGTCGTTAATAGCCTGTTGTGTTGCTCTAATACGACGTTAATTAAAAATTACTAATTACCTTTTCATGGTTTATTTTCGCTTCGTAAACTACCCTTCAAAGTCCAACCTCTGATGCGCTCAGCTCTAGCCTGGTTGGAATAGAAACAGATTAGCAACCGGAGGAATGCTAGGTTTGATTCCAATCAAAGATTTTCATGTACAAAGAGGGCTGGAGAATGTTCAAGGTACAGCTACACTCTACGTTTATGAGCTGTGGAAACGGCCTTGTCGATTTTTTTGGCACACTTCTACAGAGTTCATACGGTCCTTGAAAAGTCCTTAAATTTTTTTTTCCGAACTAGGGGCCCTTGAAAGTCTTTGAAAATTACAGAACTTGATGAAAAGTCCTTGAAAGTACTTGATTTTTTTAGCTAGTTCATAATTGTGTAATTTCGTCTTGCATTGGAACTTGTCCAGACTAGTTTCCTCCACAGCAGATGCATCATTCTGAATGAAACCGGTTTTTCGCGCTTTGACATTACGTGATATACTAATAATGCTACGTGTAGGTCGTCCATTCTCCACCGTATTCTGTCCGTCTTAGTCGACACCTCTGGTCTGCGTTAAGACAGCCGCCTTGTTATGCCCGCCGCATCATGACATCACGGCCACTAGATAACAGCACCACTTTCTTATCAAACCGTAGCTTTAGCACAATCAGAACATCATTGAAAACCTGACGTGCGTATAAAGAAATAAAGCCAAATTCTTATTGCAAAAATATAAAAGTTACAATTGAAAAGAAAAAAAAAATTAAAGAAAATCACATGTAAGATATCTTTTAAGTGTAAAATATTCTACAGATTTCAAATCCGTTGAAATATCCACTCTATCTTAACGATCACAAAGACAGAAACTTAAACTAAAGAATAAAAAAGCCCTAACACCAGTCAAAAGTTTTTATTTGTTTTGTTTCTCAAACAAAATAAACCCTGATAGCCGTTTGTTGTAGTGGCAGCGGGCGACAGCAAAATGGAGATAAGTGTTGTGTAGATCGAACAATGTATGCAAGCTCCCGTACCTTTCTTCGTGCCACCAAAAGAATTTATCGTACGATATTTTATCGCACGACCAAAATCTATATGTGTGCAAGTAGCCTGATAGTTAGACGAGAAGTACCACTTTGCAAAAAAACTCACAGGTTCTGTGATAAAAGTAAATCCAAATAAAACCAAAATTGATGATAAAATTTCTTTTTTTGTCTCAGTAGTTAAAAAATGGAACAAAAAATTATGCTTTTTTTAATATATTTTTCACATTTTCTTTTTAATTGACAACTTTTGCAGATGCCGTGTTTTAGGTCGTTATAAAAAAATTTTAAGTCCCTGAAAAAGATTTTTTTTTTTTTTTGGTTTTCAAAAGTCTTTAAAAGTTTTTGAATTTTTTTTGTGGATAAAAGGGTGGGAACCATGCTTCTAGTATCGAGTTGCGATAAATTAAGGCAACCCATTTGTCTTTGGTTGTTGTGGTTTTCATGGCAACCTCGGCAAACGTAAACTTTCCATTTTCATTTTGAATATTCTTAAAAGTTCTTCCAAAATCCGTTAAAGTTTGTTTTCATTGGTTCGTTTGAAATTTTTTCTTTGCTCCCATTGGTTTGTTTGATTTTAAAATATTATTTGATTGCATTGGTTCTTTGGGTTAAAATTTTTTTCTGCGATACCAATGGTTCATTTATTTCTATTTCTACATTTGTGGAATTTTTATTTTACTATAATATTTTTCACAAAACGATTAAGACTTTTTTTTTTGGCATTATCGTTTTGATTATTTTTTCCCGCAAAAGTTCTAACGTTATCAAGTTGTATTATTTCTTTCAAAAATCTTTCTCTTTTGAAACAGCCTACTGTATTTAGTGTAATTGATAAATTCCAGGGTATATTCTTACCGAACATTCGCAGCTTAGTTTTTCTGCTAGTTCGCGTATGTGTTTTGAAATGTGTTAAAGCTTACTACTTTTTGCGAAAGTTTTTAAAAAATATACTTTTTAAAACGTTTTCAAATGTGTTTCCAAGTTTTCGTTTTCCGATGTGAAAAGAAAAAAATTTGTGAAAGAAAAAGAGTTATGAAATAATTATTTCCTTGGCGACTTTACAAGTGCGCCAAAAAAAAAAATCGCCAAGGCCAATGCCACCGCACATAAACGTAGAGTACAGCTGTACCATGTTAAATATTGCACGACCTAAAATGTCCTTACGGTGTGGTGTGGAAGTTTGTAGAGTGGGATGCCAGCTAAGGTGTGACCTCATATGAACGTAGTTCAGAATTACTTGATGTTGTCCTCAGACTTTCCCTTCGGGTATGATGCAGGACCGACGGGAATAGCACGTTGTGTTTCTCCAGTGTGACGTTCATTAGAATACCTCGCTTCCAAAGCATAGTGCAAAACCCTGTTCAAAACTGACACCAGTTCTGGTAGAGGAACAATTTATTTTTTACTTGAATCTTCATTCATTTTGAGTAATTTGTTAATTTTGATTGACTAGATACATCATTATTAGGAAAAGTGACCTTATCTTGAACAATATATCTTGTCAAAATACTTGAAAGGTTGAAGGAGAGTCTTCTTACATGCCGTTTAAAATCGTTTACAGTATTTCACAGTAGTTACCGATATATAGTGTGTTAAGGTATTGCTCAGAAAATTGATTTAGATAGAATAACACTGATGTGAAAGAAATGGAAACATTCTTTTAAATAATGCATGCTCCCAATAAAAATATAAACTACTATTGACATCACACATTGCTTGAACATAAATAAAGTAATTGGTTACACATTTCAGCCTCTGCATACGTAATTTTATTTGATTTAAAAGCAAGCTATTACTTTTGGAATGATGCCTTCTTATTTAAGAGAGGTAAATTGAATTTATCTTAGCTTAATTAAATGGAATAGGAACAAGTATGTCTTATTCGATCTTTCTTGTTTAAAGGTAGGTAAGTAAATCTTTACGCGTGATTTTAAATAAATCAATAATTTACCTAATTCGTTCTTCAATTTCTTCCAGTAATGCGATGCACATTTGTGATCATAAAACTAAGCTTGATTACGACAAAGGCTTAATTTCAGTTTTTGCATAGGGGAGGCAAAATGTTTTTAGGAAAGACTTGGTTTGCTATATAAAACATCCATGTTCCTCTAATATGAATTTCCATACATTTTCAGTTTCTACACATAGTTTTTGCTTCATATTTTAGCTGTGAAGTTGTATGTCTTGTGTCAATTACTTATTATTGTGTCTGGCGCAGCATGGCCAAATATGACCCATGCGCCATAAAATCCCAAAACCAACCAACCTATCCTAGCTCAACACAATACACATACGCTTGCTGTTGAAAGGGCGAACGAATTAAAACATTCACAATTGATATAAAAAAAACTTATTTTAATTTAAATTAACAAAAAACATTGCATTTTTTACAGTAGATAAAAAAATTTAAGTAGCAAAGAGTAACTTTCTGATTGCTTACTTGGCGGTGTCAATGCTTCAAGCTTTCCTGACTATTGTGGTGTATTCTTAACATGACATTTAGCTCCAACGTATCTGGCCTTTTATTTCTTCAAAATTTATAAAGTAGTGTGTGTTTAATAAATGAAAGCGCATTCATATTTTTCTGTAGTTGCTCTCCTACCCTGAATTTCCAAAATGATGCCACACGATTGCAAAATAGTGCTAAATTCTGAAGGTATTGAAGTTTATGAAAAACAAGTATATTAATTTAAAAAATATAGCTTGGAAAATATGTAGTGAATCACCAACCTACATTTGAAATGAAAAACATTTTGGAAGACGAATGAAATCTGAACTATGTACTAGTTGATTGTTTTTTTCCCCACGCTTTTCGAGAGTTGATGAACTGAGATTAACCCATCATGTGTTTGTCTTTGCGAGTTATATATCGTCTTTATCAAAACTTACAAAATCTTGAAGTTCGAATCTAGATCTTGGCGGAGCATTTATTTATATATTATTTGTTCTAATGGCCCGTTTTTATTTCCAGAACCTCCAATGCCACCCAGAATCGAAGACAACACCAACGCCTTACCACCAGGAGAACCTTACCCAACCCAAGCAGGCAAACCGAAGCGGTTGCATTGTATTTCGAGGAAGGGCAACCCTCCAGCCAAGCTGAAGTGGTTCATCGAGGACACGGACATCACGACCATGTCCAACCAAACGAACGCCACGGACGTGGACAAAGCGAAGACGTGGCAGGCAGTAAGCGTCTTGGACTACGTCTTCCAGAAGGACCACAATGGCAAGTTGCTCAAATGCGTTGCCATCCACGCGGCATATGAAACCCTCACGAAGGAGATAAGGATACCCCTGGAAGTACTCTGTAAGTAATACTTCTGTGTTTATTATTCGGTTCTGATTGAGTCTAAGAAATTTTATTGTATTTAACCCACCTGGTGGAATATCTTCGCGTCGAAAGATGTCCTTTAGGGTCCAGTTTATGGTCCAAAGACCTGTTCCAAACTTTCGCCAGTTGTGTGCAAGTGACAATTAACTTTTTCTACTTGGATCTTTAGCAATAAGGCAGTTTTGTCTCGACGAAATATCTCGTCCTTAGCAAAATTGATAAGATCTTGTACGAAATATCGTGTCGAAGCACTTGTAGGATTGATTCTCGTTTGTGGTATATAAATGGGGTTGCTGTCAATCTTTTGGTAGCATGACCAAGGACATAATTCAACATGACCATGATCGATTTTATCATCAACTGAAAGTCGGTCTTGATTTTTGTAAAGAACTTTTCTGAAAATTATCCAAACTATTGAGGTTACCATTGGAGTAAGATGATTGCTCGAACCGTTGTGACGTCATGATTGAGAATTAACCTATGCGTTAGCGATTGCGTTTGTTTATTTATTTATTTATTTATACGTGAATATACATGAAATTTCATCGTTGAAGCTGCTTCAGTTGGTAAATTTTGTTGCGTACCTAGTCATGGTATCCGAAAAACTCAATTTATTCGAATGAACCTAAAATTGTTAGGGGAGACGTGACAAATATAAAGCTACTTTGTGTACAATGAGGCTACTTCAGACAGTCAATATTTTTGGTTATCATCAAGGTCTTGAGACTAAACCTTTTTTCGGTTCTTTCTTTACCACTGATGTTTCAAAATATCCTGCTCAATTGTGAAGGGAGGAGTGTTACACAACTCAAAGTTATACTGTATTCGCATTAGGATGGTTGTCAGCAAGTGCCATCTTTCCTTTTTAGAGGGCGTTGTTCGACATTGCGGCAGTTGGCTAGTTTATAACGCAATCGAACCTTTCGGGTGAGTTTTATTGTTGGCAATTTTGAGCATCCGCTACGAAACTGCAAGTGCACAACTACTGTCAAACTGTAAAATTAGGACTAGTAATATATGTCCTGAACTTTAATGTATCGAAAGGATGACCTGAAGTAGAGAATTCTGAAGAAACTTGAAATGAATCAGATGTGTATAGTATATGAATTTCTACAAGTATTCTTTTTCGTTTACAAAAACAATCGATTTGTTCTCCATCCCGTCTTGTGACTTGAGAAATCGTATGTCTGGTCTCCTATCAATAACTGGTGTTGTCCTTTGCGAACAAGCTACTATTCTAAGCACAAGTATATAATAACAGTGTTTCCCCTTGCTGCTTTCTAAAAAATCGATGCAACTTCAGATTATCACTCCTGAAAAGGCGATGTGAAATCCGATAGTTGGCTTTTCTGTCGAGACACTATCGATGCTGTGAATATAGTTTGCCAGAATCGCTTTTGAGTTTTCGCTTGAAGTTGTTATTTTCTTTCATGTTTTCTTTTCGTATCGAACCTTAACATATTGGCTTTCAAAGCATTACTATTTTTGCAAATATATTGGATCTTTAAGTTTTGAATGCCGCTCTAATTTGGGGAACGGAAAATCTCAGAAATCTGCTTAAAGTGATAATGCCGCCATTTCGAAATAAATATTTTCAAATTGCTGGGATTGTAATTTAATGTTCAATATTCTTCTACACTCTTGAAGTTGGGCCTCGACATTTTAATGCTGTTGTTGTTCGCGTGTCCATGGACAAGCAATATTGTCGTTGGGTAGCGGTCTAGATTCCATCAAAAGGATTGGTCACAGCCTCTGCCAATGTTGGTGCATCCCAGCTGTAGAGGATCTCCCGTAATGATTCCCTTAGTGGAATCATTCCAATCTTCAAAAGATTCACCACAACAGTTGGGCATTCCCAGATGTGGTTAGGTGTGAGTTGGACTTCGGGGCAGTTTTTACAATGGGCATAGGTTCTTGTTTTGTCCGGATGGATCTTCATGCCCTTATAATGCTCAGTTCTTAGCTTGGGAATAGTGGATGTGATATTTCTGACAGTCGAATTCTGTTAAAAGGGGTTTCTTATATGTGTGAGTCATAATTCTATATCTGGCCACTGCGTTAGCATCAGCAAGTGTGATGGAGGTGCAACTCTGATCAAGTTCTCTAGCTTCTTTGGCCAAAGAATACGCACATTCATTTCCCTCAATATTGACATGTGCTGGTATCCATTGTAGGACACAGGATTTCCCTTGCTGTGCAACCTTTCGAGAAGGACTATAATTTCGGATGTGATGTTGGTCTCTCCGTTTTTGATAGCTTCTAAAGCTGATTTAGAATCTGAAAATATTGTTATTCCTTCTGTAGAATCTATTGCTTGAGAGTCAGTCAGGTAAAAGGCAAGGGCTTTTCTAATCGCTAAGAGTTCGCTAGTGAAGTTAGTATAGTCGGAAATTGAAATATTAACTCTCGACTTCATTTCATTTCGTTAAATTTCTTCTATCAGTTTTTGAATGAATGTCCTGATTATAAAGTTGTTATTTTTAACCCTGCTAGTGGTTGCCTTGTCCAGGTAGCTCACCAATACCAAAACTGACCAGATCTTGATGGACAATATATATCGTCGTTAGAAAGAAACTGACCAGATCTTGATGCACGAAATATTGTATCTAAACCACTTGAAGGGGCATTTGTTCATCATTTCAGATTACAGTTGGTATGTTCATTATGCTAGCAACCTTCGAGTTGTAAGCGACACGTGTTAGATTCCTCTTTGGATGTATGCTATTCTATGTCAGTAAAAAAAGTTTTAACTGCACATACATTTATCTTGACGTTCTTTGGTACAATTTCACCGAATTGAGCCCATGTGGCTTGAAACCCAACCAGCCCAGACGTGGATGATTTTTAGTATCAAAATATCAAGAGCAGAATAAATTTAAGTTGATATTTCCCCCCTTCTTTTTCTGAAGACATCTGCATTGCTGGCAATTAACGTTGAAACATTTTGTTGCAAAAAGGTGCATCACATATTTAAGCATTTTCGACATTTGATCCCTTAATTCCTCTCTTATTCCCTTAATTCTTAGATCCTCTCTAATTCTGCAAACAATAAAAAATTTTATAACACAGATTAAATAACATTCCTCACTAGAAGAATTTGTAAGACATGTAAAAAAAAAATACTTGTATGCAGCAGTACTCCATAACCATTATAGTAACGACCACCTCCCTTGATGACAAAAATGATAATAGCAACGGTCCAAATGGTTGAATAATAATTTTACACTTACCAATCGATTTCGATCGATCGGGTGGTTAAGGTGTTAGCCTCTAGATCGGAAGGTTCCTGGTTCGAATCCGGGTCAGTGCAGGGATATTTGTAAGCGTATGGTGTAGAGGCGGCTGGTGCACTTCAAATCTGTCATGTCCGAAAGTCCTCACGTTGGGTTGGAGTAGAAGTTTGGAGAGTGGGGGTGCCAGCTCAGGTGTTGCCTCGTTATCTGATCGTGGTTCAAAATGACGTGATGTTGTCCTCGTATCTTTCCCTTGGGGAAAATATCTGAGTCGCATTTGGAAGACCCAAGTACCCTATCTGAATTTACAATGCCTGTGTTTTGCAAATTTTGTTAGAATCTGCAATCCGAAGAACTGTAAAAAAATGGCCTTTCAAACATTCGTGCCTTGTCGACATTAGCAAAAAGGCGAAATAATACCCGTAACAACTTCTTTAGTCCATGCCCGAAATATTTTCCGTCACTTTATCCGCTTCCTTACATTTTCCTGTGACAAGGTCCACCTCCACATTTAAATGGCTTTTAAATCGTCATATATATGCGACGAATGCCCGAAATTGGTCTTGCAACACGCGGGGCATTTATCCCCCTTCTTTATTGCGCTCCCTTCCCACCTGGCTGGGTTGTTGCGGCTGATGCCGATTAAGGCCGGCATAAATATGCCGTGTATACATATATTTAGGAAATCTGAGCATTTCGGTGCATTTAAAAAGCTACTTGATATTCACCGTTTATTGCGACCGTACGGGGTTCCCTTACGCTTCGGCTGTTTGCTCTGCCTCTTTTTGCGATTTTTTTACCTATGGGTGAATACTTTTTTGGGGTTTTCTTAAGTCTATGATGTGTAGCGGAAAAGGAATATTTTGAGTTATGCTGTGGTGTGTCTTTTTGTTTGCAAGGTATGGGTGTGTTCTGCGGGGCTGAGGGTTTGGTAGTGGACTGAGAAATATTATATTCTGAATTTAGCCATCTTTCGATAGATTGATTGGTGGTTGGATTGAAAGTATTTATGATTTTAATGAATTGATTAGGGTGTGTGTGATTTTAATAAATGAATGGATAATTTTCATGAATTTGTGTATTAATTTAATGAATTGATGGATCTGTTTAATGGATTGATTGGTGATTTTAATGAATCGATCGACGAATTCAATGAACTGTTGTATGAATTTAATGAATGGATTATTGATTTTAGTTAATAATTGTTGATTTTAATAAATGAATTAAGGATTTTAATGAATAAATTAAGGGTTTTAATGAATGAATTGACGATTTTAATGAAATAATTGCTAATTTGAAGGAATGGGTTGTTGATTTTCACTGAATGGAACTATGATTTCAGATAATGTAATAATGATTTTTATGGACCGATTAAGGATTTTAATGGTTTCAATGGTGGATCAGTGGTTTTAATAATGGAATAAAACCTTGTGTAATGACTTTGTCTGAGGAAGTAAGCTCTGATACAAATGAATTTTTAATTTTTCTTGATAAACTTAATAGCATTATTCAATTAATGAATAATGATTTAATGATTTTCATGAATGGTCTGTTGAATTTAATAAATTTTAATGAATTGATTATAAATTGTAATGCTTTGCTTAAGGGTTATTATGAATTTTTTGTTAATCTTGATGAAAATCCATGATTTTACTGATGAAATAAAACTAAGACATTAGATGCTTTGAAAGAAAATGAACTATCATACGATGGACTTTTGATTTTTAGATTAACACAATACTTACATATTGGAGAGGATTTGATGTATGACATTTGATGGGGATTTTTTTTGGCATGATAAATGACTATTTCTAGATAAAAACACTGGATAAAGATTGATGACCACATATGAGGTTTTACTTTAATGTAAATGTAACTGTTAAATTGAAAAATTTTCAAGTGAAAGAAGACATTAGACGTAGAAAGATTTATAGTGTTAGATGAGAATTTTCTCAGTTGTAATGAAAGTGATATTTGAATATTCACTAGATTGAAATGAGGTATTGATTAGTTGTGTAGAGAACTATGGTTTTCGATGCTGTGAAGGAGACGTTTTAGTTAAAGTATATTTAAGAAAAAGTATTAATAGTTTATTTAAAAAAATGTAAAAATAGTTCATAACATTATAGTGATATTAGTCGTGTATTAACAATTTATGTTTTGATGACCACATCTTGTCAAAGTGTATGACTCAGCCAAAATTATCAAGCATCAATTTTTGCTCAATTGAATCATCATTAACTTTGTAATTTTTAGGTAACATTTAAAATTTAGTTTGACATTGATTGCACATTAAAGTTATGTAGTTTGTAAATGTGGTGTGGTAGAATTTGTGTGTCTAGTTCTAGTTCAAGGAACATATATTACTCTCCTCTAGTTGGGAAAAATGTGGGAAGCATTTCGCATAGAAAATGTCAAAACTATCTACTTGTTTCATTGCTCTATATTTTGTTTTACTATGTGATAAATAAATTCTACCAACCACTTGCGGCACCTGTCACAACTATTCCAAAAGTCTTTCGTAAAAACACTTAGTTTTTTGCCTTCTCCGGAATTTTTTTTTAGGAAACATTTTCAAGTTACGCTAATTTTAAATTAAATTTTGATATCAAGTCAGTGCATCACAAAAAAAATATATCAGAATCCGAGGTTGTTAGATACTTTAGGAATAATTTTCGTACAAATATAGTTCTGGAGAATTCAAGTAAAAGACGAATTGCTTATCCTTGCATTTGTACTAGGCGCCATGTTATGTAAAATATCGCTAATAAGTTTCGCCAAGCATTTAACACCAAAAACCAGGGCTGCCTTTTCAACTTGGAAATGATTTCTTATGGTTCAATTAGGGTCATTTGTCGCTAATTTGGCAAGTTTTATTACTTTTAGGCATTTCTCAATTTAGACAGCGTGTTGGTTCTTATATAGTAAAATCCTTACAGATATTTTAGAAATTGGAAAGCATCACAGTAACTCATAATTTGTGTATCACTTGTTGCTACCACATTAGACCAAATTTTCAGTGCGATATTACTAACAAAAATCTTCATACATTATGAAAAAGTTAAAATCATTTTACATCTTACAAAACACAAAGAAATTTAACTTGTTAATTATAATATGTGATATATGAAATTGACAACACGAAATTCAGAATTTGCCACTTATCATGCGCTTCAGAAACTACATCTTGCCAGAATGATGGTTGATTAATTCTTTTTAATCTCGATGATTCATTCGATGTGATTAATTCATTTAAGTTTTTTAATTAAACGAAGCAACTGATGGTAGCTAAAACTTTAATTCCTTCACGTCGTGGCGTAATTTTCACCATTTCAAATCTGTAATCCTTGCACAGAGCTCTCAACTAAAAACATTAAAACTTTTAATGGTTAAGGTAAATTAAAAGAAACATGAGCTTAAAGTTCCATCCTCTAAAAACGGAGTAAACTAACGCTTTTCGTCTGGAGTGTTAATTTAACCGCCATTGTTTTTTTTTATCATTTATGAGAATCTTTTTAATAACACTTCTTTCTAAACGTTTAATCTCCTCGTATTTATTTCGCTTTGCATTTAATTGCGGTTTCTAAAACGTTCATTTACCACATCTAGTCGTCTCAGATGTTTAATTATTTTCTTGTCCTGCTCTAGGCGCAGAGGATTTAAGCGAATCGGAATTTTTTAATTTGTTTTTACAATTTAAATACTTCTTCCGAGTTCAGGCGAAATTACTCTAATTCAGTACTATTTATTAAAAAAAGGGGAAAATAATAGTTTGGAGCATCATTATGTTTTTGAGTATAATTATCTATGATTAAGCTGTCATGCGGGTTCTTCATATTGCAGAATACTTAAGCAGGCAGCGGTTTCTCAAATTATAATTGGAAGAAACGCACCGTTTTAAAAGAATTTTTCTATTTGGGTATATTCATTAATTCCAAGCTGCGATACGTATTGCCATTTATATCTTCCATAACTTTTTTCACTTTCCACAAAATTTCTGGATTCTGGATCATTTACTGATCATAAAAAAAGTCTGGAAATAAAATTCCAGGAAGAGGAATTTATCTTGAATAATTGATTACTGTGGTAATCTCCACTGTCAGAAGTCATTAATTTTTCGTCTCTGAATAGTTTGCAATAAAGGTTATGAAACCACTTTATATTTTCATTTAAGCTGAAGATTTTGAAGGAAATTATATTAATTGTATATTTCTTTCAAATTATGCATATATTTCGTATAATATTTTTTTAATTGATAGAAGGGCGTATATTTTTAATCGAGCCTTAATTGATAGTTTCTCTGAGTCTCATTCATACAAAGCATTGCATGTTTGAAATTCAACTGGTTACTTAGAGATATTATTGGTACGGTCCCGATCTCTGAGATTTTAATTGATTATTTTCAATCAATATAGTACTTGAAAGGGTTGCAAATAGGGTCAAGCTTTGTAATCGGCAAAAAATTTAACTAACCTAACCAATGTGTTCATTAATAACTTACAGTCTAGTTTCAATAGTCCAATTCCCCTCAAAACCCTAATCGAGTAAGTAATGTTTATATTGTTAACTTTCTCAAACTTGTACAAACAACTTTCATGTTACTAAAATGAGTTTTAGGATTAGATAAAACTATTAAATTCCTTTTTCTCAAGTTAAGTTGTGTGTCTTGACAGTATTTAGCCCGACCTCCTCGTTTCGAGGTTGATCCAGTGTCACAGTGTAAGGCCCTTAAATAGTTTATTTTACTGAATGCATGTATGCCTTATACTTGACTCCCCTTGATGTATTTCGACTTATCAAACTTGACAATGTTTGATCCAGACCTCATCAATGCGGGGTTGGTCCAGTGTCACAATGTTGTCCTTCAACTGTTTTCTTTTATGGAATACATTAAAATTATAACTTTTTTTCCCATGTAGACTTGCCAGAGATTCATCTTGAAGGTCAGCCCACGAGAGACATTGAGGAGGGTGAGTCAGTGTCCGTGAGGTGCATCGCGGACGCCAACCCCAAGGCGAATGTCATCTGGAAGAAGTCCGGTTACTCCAGTATCTTCGCTCTCAAGGACCGCATCGAGTTCATGTCCATCAAACGGTCCGACTCAGGAGTCTACAGCTGCTCCGCCTCCAACGACGTCGGTACCAGCCACGAGCTTGAAGTCAACATAGACGTAAAGTGTAAGTCTATATCTTTTGTTGAATGGACAAAGTGATCGAGTGCTGTTCTCTCGGGTTTTGACCTTTCTGGTGTTTGTCTTGACGAAGCATCACGGCATTAGCAAAATCGACCAGATTTTATTGGACGCTATATATCGTACTTCACGATCTAGTCGTGTCGTCATTAGAAGAAAACTGACTAGATCCTGATCTCATCATCGCCAAAAAGTCGGCAGCATCTTGACGACGAGATATGTCGTCAATAGAAATATTGGTGGGATCATGATGGACGAGATATCTCGTCGATAACTAGTCGGGACACACTAGTCTAACACTGGGATAAGGTATCATACTTATATGAACATCATGTAGCAATCGTAGACAATAACAGGCGCAGCTTGTTGATATGCCTTTCTGACTCATCAGTCAGGAAGTGCAAACTTGCAGTCCTCACTCTTAACCGTCTAAGTGGTTTCGACGAGATATCTCGTCAATCATGATGCGTCCAATTTTGATGACAGGATACCTCGTCAGAAAGAATGCCTATTGAGTTCCGCTTGATAAAGGTGCTGTCATTTTTTAAGATGAGACAAGATCAGGTCAGTTTTTTTTCTTACGATAAGATCTCGTCCATGGAGATCTGTTAACTTTGCTAATGACGAGATACCTCGTCGAGACATCCCCAGGAAGGTCAATAATGTATCAATGCCACGGCGTCTGTTTCTTCACGTAACACAATGCTCCTCATCAATATCTTCAGTGTAAATTTAATCGCTTTTGTCTCGATTCATAGATCATAGTTATTTTAAGAGTTAAATGTTCTCCAGAAACCTAACACCTGGTATCGAATTGCCGTTACCCAGAAAAAGAAGACAGTATTTTGGTTTATTAATATTTGGTAAACATTTTGCTGAATCTTTAGTTTTCTTTCCAAATAATCATTTGAATATTTTATAAGCTATGCAAATGAAAGTTTACTGCATGTTAATAATTATTTCTTTGAGTTGTGATGTGATTATCCATGTATCCGTTTTGCAGATAGGCACAGAAGTGAAGGGGCCCCTCATTGATAAAAAAATATTATCATTTTGGAGAGTAGATACATTTTTACTACAGATACTAAAGCATGTAAGAAATTAAAATCGAAAACAATATAAATTTCTTTACCGCAAAATAATCGCCACAAATTAACCTAAATTTAGAGAAGTTAGTGACTGATGTTATTACCTTCTGAGGAGTTTACACGCATATATCTGTTTTGCAACTGCACTATTCTCTGCATGACTTTTCACCCAAGCTTCTTAACCAAAAAATTTGTCTGACCATTGGATGCTTCTATTTTAGTCTTCATGTGTTATGTTAAGGAAAAAGCCGTACTGTATTACTCAGAAATTTCACGATGCTTGGAGGAAATATTTTTATTCCCCAACAGGAAAACTTATATTGCAAAACACATTTAGCGACAAACCTTTTATAGTGAGAATTCTTAATTTAAAATTATAAATGTACAAGATTTTTTTTTTTTGAAGAAATAGTTACTTGGATATATCGGATATTTTAAATATTTTGTGTACTTTTAAAATATCTAGTTATGCAAACAATTGCAATGTTTCAGATAGTTTTGTTGCTGAGTGACGAGATGGGGATGGAGAATATAACTCGCCATCAGAATAAAATGACCAGATCTTGAGCTCGTCCTCATCTATAGATGGGCAATTTTCTCTTTATGACGAGATTCTCTTCATGAGCTTGCCATTAGCAAAAATGGTCAAATCGTGATGGACGAGATATACTTGGTTAAACAGAGTAAAAATATATGAGTTTCGCTGAAAAAACACAGGTAAAAGGACCTTAATTGACAATCTTCCCAATAGTTTCAGGCTGCGGTAGCCCGGTCCGAAGAGTAAAGGATGAGAAATCGGAAGGTATTTTTAAACCTGAGGGAAAATATAAGTGTTGCTGAAAACCCAAATACAAGATCATTAATCGACAATCCATTTAGAGCGATTCAATTAAACACAAAATAAACCCCTGTAACCATCTCCAATCTATATTACCGTACACGTACCCTTCTGCTACTTTTTCTGTAACAAGAGCGGGAAAGAATTCATGATGCCACTTGACATTATTTTATTTTTTCCGCTCGTGCATAATGGATTTTGACTAAAAGGATTTCCCTTCCATATCGGGGAAGAGACGGCGTTAGCTCCGAGGATTTCGGACACGAAGCACTAGTACCACCGACGGGGTCTTCCTCGGCACGAACAAAAAGACGATGAACCTTCCTCCAGTTTTTGACGTTTCCCTTAATGCAGTTTCCGTTTTCGTTGGGGTGGGACGGGAATCCACTTTAGCCCATTTATGCAATAATCAATACGTCAGATACTCTTTGGGAAACTTGACTCTCACCCGTCCTCCAGCTTCAAGCGACGAGGATGATTCAATGTGTACCGCTGAACCCTGATGACGGGAGTTCAGCTATTTTTGTCGCTGATTTGCATCTGCCTTGCTGTCAGCGTTCCTCAGTGTAATTTAAATGTGCGCATTAGCATATTTACGACTGCTGCGGAATTCGTGTTTTTGTTTAGCATTCTGATGTCTGAGTAAGGAATTATAGTTGGAAAATCGCGTGTTATAAATTGTATTCTTCAACTAGGCTTGCGTAATTCGTATGTAGCTAATATGTATGTTCTAAAAATATGGTATCCTTACTGTAAAAGTTAAGAACTTGAAGGGCTGGTAAGGGATTTGAATTAACGAATTATGGTTTGAAAATCGCGTGTTATAAATTGTATTCTTCAACTAGGCTTGCGTAATTCGTATGTAGCTAATATGTATGTTCTAAAAATATGGTATCCTTACTGTAAAAGTTAAGAACTTGAGGGAATAGTAAAGGATTTGAATTAACGTCACACTGGAGCAACGCAAGGTCTATTTTAAGCTTAAAGAAGGTTAGATTTAAGGTGAGTAAGGAATGATAACGAAAGCTAAAAGCCACTGGTATTTGAAATTTATTAAATGCGTTTCGCTTTAAAAATAATTTCCCCGTTTGCGTTTCGGCTGTCTTTAGGTTTTAAGGTGTTTCTTAGATGTGTTTAATAGTGACTTGGATCCAGTACCTGGCCGAAATAGGATGTCTGATACTCCAGTTCAATTTTTACACAACTTTTTCAAAAAACACTCAATGTACTGTAGTCTAAGCTACAAGATGAGGGATAAAATTTATTCCATTCTGTATAGAATTAAAGGATTCTAATTTGTATTGGTTAAAGGTATTCAGTATTTATTTTTTAATCAAATGAATGCCTAACATTAGCAAACTGTTATTTGAAACTAATTACTTGAAGCATGTCATATTTGAAAATGTCACGGATGTAAAATACATTAATTTAGTAGCTCATATCAACAGCAGTTAATAAATTACTTAAAATGCTGAATATTATTCTCACTGACCCTAATGCTCTCTTTGCTTATTCTATTGATTCCAGTCTATTTTGAAGTTTGCCCATAGCCTCTAAATAGATTTCTCTCCTGCATATTGGAAATACTGGTGTCTCGTAAAATGGCCAGATATTTTATGGCTCTAATCGGAGTACGCTATTCATCAAGATTATATTATTTGTCACAGATCTTAAAATTTGGTGACCCTAACACGCCTAAATCTATATGAATTCAAAGTAAATTATTGCATACGAATCCCCACTGTCATTTGGTAATGATTATCTTTTCCGATAAGACGTCAACCTAGCAATATTTGCGACCCCACTAATGGCTAGAGCACGTTGGGCTGCTCCAGTATGACGTTAATTAAACTACCTACCCACTAGCGGCTATGTATGTAGGATCGAGCCCTATTCTTATTCTGCCAATTGTATTTTGGAAAATAATATTATTGCAATTTGCACCTGCAAGGACCATTGCCAACTAAACGCTTACACAACTGGACACATTTTTGATAGCAAATCGATGTTCATTTATAGTAACACACGAAGTCATGCCAATTGTTCTCACATTGAATTCAGACCTATAGTTCATGTCACGGATTTCACTATTTTTGTTTCATGAATTAAATTTAACCACTAATGACGTGTCGTCGATCTTCGGCGACCTTGGCTTGGCTTCCTGGTGATAGTACCACCTATTTGGAATTGATTCCACAACCTGGATACTACTTTTGGTGCCACTTGTAACCATCGAGTCACCTCTGTTTGAGATTGCTCAGCTTCAAGCCTGCCAATGTCTCTCCGTCTCATTGACTCATCTAAACGATGATGAGAACTCATTCTCTCTGCAAACAGTCAATCTTGTGGGTTTTAACGCAATATTCACAACACTGCAAGAAAAAATTCCTGATGCTTAAACGGTCCAATTCCACTTTGTTCTACAAAACTAACGCCAAACACCATTTATTCCAAACTGGAGGCTAACATTGTGCTACTTGTTCTTTAAAATATATATAAAAAAATTTTTATTAAATTTTCTGGTAGCAATTTTGAATTATTTTGAAAAACGTGTTTGTGACCTTAATTTTGGACACCAGTTTATTTTGTAAGCGGCGCGGTTTCGATTCTTCTCTGGATGTATTTATGTCTCCTGCGCCAGTAAAATGTGTTTGTATGTGAAATTCTATTCCTTGAAATTGTCTGGCTTGTGCTAGGCACAGCTCGGCTAAACATTGGGCTTGGGCTATACAACTCAAGCGACTAACTTCGCGGTCCAACTGTCTTTAGTAAAATGTCGAACGTAACATTTTTTCATGAAAACTAATTAAACCAGAACCGATGGAAGCCCTAGAATCAAAAAACCTTGTTCTAAACATACAATTTCCTCAGTAATTCTTTCGTAAAATTTTTAATCTTCTAAAAAGTTAAGACTTTGTTTCACCTATTAATTGTGTCTCCTATCATAGCGGTGTAACTGATAACATTTTTCATTTTGTGTGCACTAGCAATGCCGTACAGATGGGTAAAAAACTCGATTCCATTTATTCATGTATGATTCCGAGAAAATGAAAAATCCCCAAAGTTCACTTGATTATATAATTATTTTTTATTAATTATTGGAACACGCATAAGCGTAACACGTTCCCTGGCCATGGGTTTTTTCTCTTCCGCCTAATTCGTCTATATTTCTTCATTTGCGTTTCCCTTTTTTGCAGCTTTTGCCATTTTGTTGTGTGCTTATTTATTGCTAACTTGGAGGAAAACGGAAATTAATGGAATTGGAATTTTTTCTACGCGCTTCCTCCGCCTCCCGTCATTTGCCTTTAAATCGCTTCTAATTAGATCGTTCCGAGTTCAACTAAATTAGTTTCGATTAACCTTCATATAGGTTTCTGAATTGATTCCTAGCTGTTTTTCAATCTAAACGGATGAAAAATGTATAAGTGAGTATGTGTGTATGTTACGACAGAAGGTGAAGGTAATTAGATCTCTGCTACTCTGCTAAATATTTGTTAAAGTAGATAGTTATTCTCTCCATTCTGGGTCTTTTAAGTTTGAACACTGTCAATGATGAGTCTCTGAGGTTTTCTTATGTCTTTTCGCACTATTATAATTCTCCTGGTGGTTTATCTTTGAAATCTGTCCTAGAGTGGTGTACTGGTTGATATACCCAATTTTGATATAGATAACAATATCCAGTTTTGACCACAGGTTCGATCGGAATGAGTAATATATGGTGACCGCCAGGTTGAAGTACGGCATCGGGTTATGCAGGTTCCTTCTTTTGGAATCAGGTGGTTCTTTCCTTCTGGAATCTAGAGATTCCCATTATTGGTGAACATTTGTGACGACACAGTAAAGGCTGGCATATTCTGTTTGGTAACTTCGTTTATTTTTCATTCATTCCATTCGTCGATAATGCATCGTTTCCACTGTAGAGTTACCATATTTTTTGGAAATCGCTGGCCACAACCGAAAAGGCCTCCGTCTCTTTTTTTTAGCGTTGGCGTTTCCCTGTCGTTCTCCCCGTCTGACCTTCCCCCAATATTCAGGGTGCTAAACACCGACCTTACCAGGAGGTCTATCCTTCTATTGGCCGAGTAACATTGCGCCACTTCAGTTATCAACCTCATTGGGTGAAGGGTGAAAGCGCACCCGTTCCGATTTCTCGGAATCGAGGGGTGATGAACTTGGTTTCTCCTCAAGTTCAGAGATTTGTTAGGGGACTGGACATTGACACAGATAGCTTGTAGGTTGTGTTTCCCTGCTTTTAGGGCAAAACATTATTTGATGTGATTGTCATATCTCGAGTGGTGGCCAACCTCTCGTGCAAACTCCTGTTTCAAACTCAATTATTCTTGGATGCTGATTCTCACTTGGACTAATGCGGCAGTTTTGTCTCAAAGAGATGTCTCGTACGTTTCAAAATTGGCAATATCGTGCAAGAGATATCTCGTCCTCAGAAAATTTCCTGTTTGTGGATGGAATATCTCGTTTTTCGCATAATCAACCTGATCCTGGAAGATATATCTCGTTTAAAAACTCGGAGGGTTAAGCGTTCTGCTCGGAGGTGTTGTCTTCCATGTTACTTTCACTGTGCACTTGGAGAGGTATTGAAACGGAGAACTGAATTTTTAAATCATTTATTTAAAACAATAGCATAGAGCGATACAGCCTACAACCTTCCATAGCGTCATCCTTCAGTTCTCTCCTTGTTTACTCTTACACTGTGTGAAGGAAATCTTCACAGTAGCGCGCGCCACCTGGCCAAAGCGCTGAAAATTACTTCCACAGTAGTAATGTGGGGTTACATCTCAGGTATTGACCTCGTCTTCTGATTGCGGTTCAAAATTACGAGTTGATGTCCTCGAATCTTACCCTTCGGGATTGATTCCGTACCATTGCCGGTAGCCCGTTGTGTTTCTCTTGTGTGACGTAGATTCATAAACACATACCTCACTATACAATTTGAGGAATTTTATATGAAATAAATATATTTAAATTAGACGCAGTTAATTTCCTATAACATGAAATTAAATATTAGTTTTTTTTATTTAAAACCTTCGCCTCTTTTCCGGTTTGTCAGTGGGTTTGCCCACTGATTTTTCATTCGTGTCGTCTACAATTCGTAGGTTGATAGCTCTGTCGTTCAATGGGCAATCCCTCTCTTCGATTTCATGTGAAGTTTGAGAAAAATTATAGCACACCTGAAAAAGGGTAGACAGAACGTGTGAGTGGCTAAATATTATGAGTGATAAAACATAGTTAAATATAATTGATTACATTAATTTTATTGTAATTTTACAAATAATTCTACTGATTTATATAATTTACAAACATAATTAACCTATTGGAAGAATAATTATATTTATAAATACAAGACACACGTGTCCAATTCCGACAAATATGAATGATTTAAGAGAAAATATAGAGAATGCAGAACGCGATACGTATTGATTACCTAAATCGACAGCACCAAGTGAAAATAACGAATGCTCAACGTCGTTGTTTCGGTAAAAACACTTTAAATGTGGGTGATAAAAAAAATGGTAATTATTTATTTAAATGAGAAGTTTTTACTACCGTGTTGAGTAAAATATTTCTCAGTCAATAGGTTTTTCGAGCCTGGTGCATTTTGGTGCCGTCTTCGAAGCAACATCGCCTACTCCAGTTTACATTACCAGCAAGGGTAAAAGTGGGGTTACGTTCGCTAGTTTCTCACAGATGGTAGTTTCCATCGAAAATTTTGAAACTTCTCTCGTACCCCAGATTAAGAACCACTGCAACTATGTCATAATTTCCTAAATGAATATAATTCTAGTAGAGGCTGCAATTCATAAAGAAGGGTTCGTTTACCTTTCTTATACAACAGCCCTAAAAGCGAAACCAAATAAAATATCGCCGCGGTGCTCAATTTCCACCCTAAATTGTTCGTCGCTTTTATATTAGTTTGTCTAATGGTTAAGAGTACTGCTCGCTCATGTCTTGTAGACCGGAGTAGCAGTGCGCTTGCACCGTTCGTGTAGTATACAGCTAGTATATAGCTAGAGCACATACGAGAGTAAAATATATCAATAATTAAAGCAGTCAAATTGAATTTTACATTTAGCGATAGCTATGCCAAATGTGGCAACCTATATCCTTCCTTGTGCTCAGCACAAGATAGGATTAGACAATCAGGAGCAAAAGAATATATATAAGACTACCGAACCAGCACATTTATACTCCTGAGACTTTCTGCTTAAATGTAAGGTACTATGTATCATCAAGTTTTCCCTTCTGGTGATTATTTCAGCTGACCGTGGTTCAAAAATACGTGGTGTTGCACCGGATCTTTTCCTTGGGGGTTTGATCCCGGACCGTCGTTAATCGTCCGTTATGTTGCTCCATTTCGACGTTATCAAAATACCTACATACCTGGTGACAAACCTGACAAGGTATCTCTTCATTGCAAGAAAACTGACAAGACATTGATGGACCATATATCTCGTCATTAAAAGAGAACTGACCAGCTCTTGATCTCGTTTCCATAAAAAGTATCGGAAATATGGTAATTCAGGCCTCGAAATTGATTTTTTAATACAGGTGCACTTTGTGCACCTAAGGTTTTAAATTAGGTGCACATTTTAAAAAAACGTAATGTGACAGCATTAACTTAATATAAACTACTTTATTAGTTGGGTATGTTTAGATAGGTTAGTAGTAGATAGTAAATAAAAATATTAAAATAATTGTTTTTTATCTACGAAAATATTATTTACAAATATTTAGTCATCATCAGACATTGGTGGGCAAAAAACACATAAAAAATAAACGAGTACACAATATTTTAAGCAGATAAAATATGAGTTTAAAGATAAATAATGAAAATATTTTATTACGATATACAGTGGCTAGACAATTCTCAAGAATTCCTACGACTTTACGTTGTGTAGCTCTAGTACGACGTTAACTAAAATTACCATTACCATTACCTACGGCTTTACACTTTATTGAAACACGAAGTGTTTACTAAAATGCAGGAATACAGAAATTCCAACGGAACCATCTGGAAAAAGTTTCGATCATCGGAAAGTTCTGGTAGCAGTGACACCAAGTAAACCTTTCTCCTATATAAACCCGTTACGACCCAGTGATTTTGTTTTTGCACAGTGTGCATTTAGAAATTTTAATTACGTTCCTTTAGAGCGAGAGAGATCGATACTAATATTTTGTTCAAACGTCAAAATAACATAAAACACGTCCCCACTTCCCTTTTTTTTTAACGTTAGATGCACTGCGTGCACCTGGAGGGAAAAAATTAGGTGCACAATCTTATTTTCAAGTGCACCTATCCACCTGGGTATTTCAAGCCCTGTGGTAATTATTAGCGAAAGTGGACAGATCTTGATGGACGAAATATGTATTTCGTTGAAACCACTTGGAAGGTTATGTTGATCACAAGTATAAAATCCGAAATTTTATTTTTTGATTACTTACAAACTGGATAAATTGTTTTTTAATCCTTTTTTATAATACATTGCTTAACAAAATGCATCTGTCGTATACTATAGATAGTTTTACATAGACTATTGCGCTTTAATTAATCTAAAATGATAAAAAGAAAGTAATGCTCTAAAAAACTCGGAATCCTCAGGAAATTTGCGGGATCGCCGCAAACTTATCCCCGTAATTTCAGCAGAGTGAATTCTTTTGGGGCTATTTTATTCCTATCCATCGGAGGAAACTTCCTTTGTCTAAAGCTTAGAGCAAAAATCCTTTTCGTGGCGGAGAATCTCAGACATGCCAGAGGTTTCAAAACAATGAAAGGAAATAGAGAAAAAAGGGAAAGTTTTACTAAATCCTTTAAAGCTTAGGAAGAAATACTGCCTTTTCACTGTATCCCATGAATTAAAAAAGGTTCTCCTCTGGAAAAGGTCCAAGATTTTCACGTTTGAGGCTTTTTATACAATTAGCGACGTATTTATTGCTTTGGGTGAATAAAAGATGTATGAACAGCATTCGGGATTCAATTGAAACCGTGGATTTATTGTTCCGAACTCTGAAGATATTAACAATGTATTAATTGAAAGATTTGTTTTTGTGAATATTTTCTAGTCCATAGGCAAAAAGTAATTTTTTCCCCCTGAGAGTTGTGTGTTATAATTTGTCATTTTTTAGCTAGTACTTATCCTTTGCTGATACTGTCTTGTTTTTTATTTTGCATAGCAATTTTTTATGTCTTGGAGCAGATTGCAATTAATTAAAAGGCGAAAAATGCTTTAGAATACTTTTCCGTTTGTACATTTTGATGTAATGCACGCGTATGTCTTGTCTTATTTCTTTTTTTCACTATTCAGAGATTGATGGAATTTGTTTGACAGTGTACACTGCTTTACACTGTCTAGTGATTGTTGTGTTCTATGATTCTGTTTTTGTTCTTAAGGCCGTAAAGTTAAGACTCTCCAAGTCGACAGGCAGGCCCCCCTGCGAAAAAACTTGTGACACCACACCCATTAGTGTTCACTTTGTTAAACCACTTGGTGGTTTATCTACGCGTGTGAAACTGTCATGTAGGAGCACGACTAGGTGTCAAAACCTGCTCCAAACGTCATGAGTTCTGGCAAGACAAATTTGTTTTTCCTACTCTGTGCTGCATTTGCCATTGAAGTAATGGGGCAGTTTTTTCCCGACGTGTTATCTCGTCATCAAAATTAGTTAGATCTTGGATGAGATATCTCGTCGAAACCTTATGAGGGTTAACTGCACCCTTTCCTCTGTTATTTGCTTTCTTTATTTTACAATAAAATCTCAGTGGTCGCTAAAATAGTGGATCCTTTAATGGGATTAGTACAAGGGTACTCCTGTTGTTAAGCCTCTAAAATTGTACAAAAGCCATACAGCTATATACAGAACATAAAGTTGGAGCCGCGGTAGCTCAGTCAGTAGAGCGTCGGGCTCGCATCAGAAGGGTTGTGGGTTCTGTCCTCGGCGGAGCCTGCAATTCTGATGATTGCGAGATCGGCGCTTCGACCTGGCTAAAGACCGTCGTGTTCGCTAATGGTGACTGGGGCACGTTAAATAGGTCGTGGTCACAAAGTCTCCCATGTTCCCATACCAAATCAATACCTCTGGGGGTACCTGATCAGGGGTTTTCGGCCTCTGATTGAGATCTAAATTACGATATGTGTGAGTGAATGGATGTATGAAAGGGACCTTCCTGTAAAACGGAAGTGTCATGTATGTCGAGCAAAGTCGGACTTCCTCCCAATGGGGCTCAATAACATGGAAGGCACACACCCCTCGCCTCTTGCCGTCTTCGACGGGCCTGGCACTCCTCTGGTCTGCCAGTGTAGGCATAAGAAACAACAAGAAACAACAACATATAGTTGGTCTCAATTGTATCACGCTTGTATAAAGTTATATAACTGCTTTGTAGTCTTCCTCTAAACAAACTAATTTTAAAATCATGTGAGGAAAAATAAATTCAAATCATAATGATGTAACTTTTTATAAGAAGAAAAATCTAATCACAGCCTGTAACCAAAAAATCCTTTACTCTTTTAAAACTATATTATGTGAACGCGAGGAAATTTTATTTTAAGAATATGTCATGAGATGTTTATGGATTATTTCAAATAAAAACATTTATTTCCATGACTTTAATGTGCTTTGCTCTATGTACTACATGAAATGAAATCTTTGTCATGGTAGAAACAGGAGTAAAGTTGATATTCGCTGATGTTGAGTATGTCCACAGATCATTCCAATTTAGAATAATTGTACTAGAGAAAAGGACAATCTCTTCCTGTCAATGAAAGTATGAAAACATTGGAATGTATTTCTGTAACCTGCATTAAAAAGATTAGAGTACTAAATCAGTTGGTTATCAAAAATATATGAGCAAAATTTTACCCCTTTTCAATCAAAGAACAGAAAGATGTTACCCATTTTGTTTATTGTTTGATGAAAGTTTTTCGAAAAGGTTTTTCACATGAACCTATTTATTACTTTTATTTATTAAAAATAGATCTCAATGTACCATATTAGTCTGCTGTGTTACTCCAGTGGGGTGTGAACAACTACCAACATACCATAACTCTTCATATTCACAAAAATTCATTTTATTTATAAATAAAGACAAACATTTTCCCGCTCCATACTCGTTTTGCATGAAGTGCTAAAGTCAGATTGAGTGCATTCAGAAGCTTTATTCCGTAATTCTTTCTCATCATACCCATTTTAATTTGGCTGTCCTGAATAAGTCGGTCTGGAAACAATTTTTATTGTCTCCAAACTTTCAGCTTATCTCTCGTATGCACCAGACAGGAAAATGCGGTGCTGAAAAACAAGATTTTCGAAACTAATGCGAACACGTTCAATTCATACCCGAAGTTTTAATTTCAATTGTCTCGTGTCTACGCATTGGCTCTAAATATTCACATCATAGTTTTTTTTCTGTTCGAATCCAATGCTCTATATCCGATGCCTTCTTTGCCACACGTCTGCTAATTCATTTTTAACTGAAGTAAAAGTCTTCGGATCCATTTTTCAGGTGGCAAGAAAAGATGGAGGGTAGAAAAGATTAATTACTCCGTGCTGAAATTAACGTCTTTTTTTAAACATACCCCCTTCTTTAATTTTCATCAGAACAAAGGCCTGTATGCTCTTTTTTCTACCCTTAAAACTCTTGTCTGTAGTTATCTTCCACTTTTAAGGTTACTTGATTAAAAAAACTGTTTTGTGGTGTAACGTTTTTTTCTACTTTCTCTTTCGCCATTTTTAAATTCCTGGGAAAAAGGGAAGGATTAAGTGGTTCCGGTAATTTGCCATCTCTTTGACTGAATCACAATTACGCTAATTATTGGGTGTTTTTTGTGTGTGGAAATAAACAATTGAATTTGCCCTTGAGGGAACTAATTAATGCATTTCGTTGAAGTTTTTTTTGCTTTTGTTTTTGCAGTCAAACCACAGATATTGAAGGTGTCTCCAACGCATGGTCAGACAGTAGCTGTTTACAACAGCACTACTTTAGTTTGCGAAGCAGAGGGCAATCCACCGCCAAAGTAAGAATTTCATACTTCTGATAAAAAATTGCCTAAACATAGTAAAAGCTCAAATATTTTTGAATGTAATATTATATTTTCTGTTAAATCAATGCTGTTCATTCGGTAGGTTCTCTTGGCTGCAAAAGATGGGTGGAGTACCAATGGCGTGGCAGCAACGTGGCAATTCTGCTTCTTTGCACATTCAGAATGTAACTTATCAGTATCAGGGCCAGTACATTTGTGAAGCTTCCAACATCATCAATGGACATGAGCACAAAGTCACATCCGCCGAAATATCCCTGGATGTCACTGGTAAGTCATGCCTAATCAATTTCTCCTTGATGTGGAATAAGTATTTACGGATTGAGCCTAGATATATCGTTATTGCTCTTTTTGTTTGCGTATTTCTTTTCGATTGTGAGTCATTTTAAGGCTGATTCTGTCACGTGTACCGCAGATAGAACACCAAGCCATGAAGTAGGTAGAAGACAAAACAAGGGGAATTGTAGTATTATGAAATTGTATTGCAGTTTTATAAAAGACAACTGTATAAGACCTGTGATTTGTCCTGTTCAGAATTTATTCGAGATCTTTTCGATTTGAGATTTTTAGGACTGCCAAAGGCGACGTTTTGTAGGGTTTTTTTACCTTGGCGACTCGGGATATCTTAAAGAAAAATAATCCAAAAAGATTTTATTTTAAGAATTAGTGGCGACTTTTCGAATATTTGTCGAATTTTTCAGAAAATTCATTAAAAGTCTATATAAATTTAGTCTAATTTAGCTAACAGCGGATGGGAAAAACATTTTTTGCATTTTTGTGAAGGGAGATAATTTTTTAATGGATGCCAATTTCTGACTTTTAGTGCCAAGTTGTGGCAACCATGAAAAGGAAAACATTGTAATTTGTGGTTGCTAGAATGCCATGAAAACCTTCAACGTCTATTTCATACTTTATTAGTCATTTTATATCTTAGGTGATTAATTTTGTGTCTGAGAAACTAAAATAAGTTTAAAGATACTTTTTTTCTACTATTTTTAAAAATTTATGCTACTATATTTCACAAGTGCTTTGACTATGTGTGATAGCCCTGTGAATGCAAAACTTCGTATTTATAGTATATACATCTAGAATCTTGGTTTATGCACTTGTTGATAAGTTAGTTCGATGTATTTGAGTATTAATATCGCAATAAGCATCCCGTATTATATTTAATAAGCTAGAACAAATGGGTGTCTAAATGCTGACTAAACCTGATCACTAACTAATGATTATCTTTGCAAGCGTTAGCTTCCTCCAACCTTTGCCTAAAATTCATCCCCCTAAATAGAAAATTGTTGTAATCCTTAAAAGCATTAAGGAAACACGTCCAGCGCATGATGCATAGTTCTGACTTGGGTGGTTGGTCTGTCGGCTTTTGTCCACGTTTCGAGTTTGCTACTTATAAATCATCTGGCGTGTTCGATTTCTATGGAGACAAAGGATCGGAAAGACGGCCCAGATTTCAAAAGCACCCCTTTACATCGGCTGTAGTTTTCAATGATTGATGAAACCCCGAATTCACTTTCACGTTTTACGAATGGACTGACAAAACCGGCAGAAACTTTTCAATTACTGTAATTTTTGGCAAGTGAATGATTTATGCTTGTGTTTCGAGTTGAGTGTATGTAGTACATTCTGCGAAACCAACGGAAATTCGCCGCCAATTATTTTCCCTGGGCTTTGACGAATGAACGGATTGCGTACGAGCGGAAAAATAGCTTGTACCTTTTCTGAAAATGTTACCAGTGAATGGTCCTTGGCCATTCATCACGCATGTCATGTGTTGCGTAGAGGAGTGTCTAGACACTGGTACTAAGACGAGGATTGAATAAGTTATACAAGTATCCGTAAAAATATCTTGAAGATGGTTTTATTGATTCGAAATCAATAAATAAAAAATAATTCTACGGAGCTGGGATCTTATGTTTCGACTGCATTTGTAACCCTGAGGCAAAATAAATCCAAATAGCTTGTGTTGGTTACATTTTATAATAGTTTTTATCTAAAGTTTGTATATTGTAGAATGAATAGCGAACATCAAGCGCATTGTAAATGTTAGACATTGAAGTTTTTGAGTGGGAAAATAGCTTGTTTATTCAGAAAAATTACGCACATTTTAAGTAATTCCATTCTGCAAAATGACTTAAATTGTAATTTAAATGGTTTACTTTATTAACGCACAATCGATATATATATATATATATATATATATATATAAAACACTTATGCATGGCGTTAAAAGTGTCTTGATTTTTTTTCTTCACGTTGGTAACTGCGTAAGCAGGTCCGGGGGTTGGCGAGCGGCAGCTCCTTAGTTTATTTAATTGCAAATGTATACATATGATATACTGGGTTACCTTTGTTGTATGTATTGGTTACTCCTAAAACCCACCTAAACAGCCAGAACCATTTTGGTAAAGTGTAAGTCTACTGAGCATTGATATCTTATCGCCTCGTTTGGTATTATTTTTTTCTCCAATGGCGGGCAAATGTGAACTTAATCATTGGCCACCATAAGTCCTGAATTGATGGGCACTTGTAAAGGAGCACCGTCATTGCCCCTAGCAAAGGACAGCACAATTTACATCCATGCCCTGACCCCGGATTCGACCCAGGAACCTTCCGATCCATAGGCCAGCACCTTAACCAATAGACCGGTTGGTCGACCTCGTTTGGTAATATAACATCCTTTTACACGGTAGGTGTGTAAATGTGCACTTGTATAGAGTGGCGACGAAAGTGATGAAATCGTTAAAGTCTACTACAATCAGAGGATCAGTCAATGGACCTATTAGATGATCAATCAATGGATGGACGTTCTCTTCTTCAGGGACGTGGACGAATCAGATGATCTTTTAGATTCCATCCAAGTAGACAAATGAGTCTTTTACTAGCTTTGGCGACATGATCCAGGGGCACGAAATGATTACCATTGCTTACTCTACTTTTATACCTCCTCTACGGTCAAATCAAGTCCATGTGTCCAAAAAGTCTCAACTATCAAGACGAAATCATCTTTTGGCAAAACAAACACGCCACAAGATGACTTCGGAAAATCTTGCACAATGTCGCATTTTATGCAATTTGGACATGCCTTATGGCCTTGAACAAGGCTAGAGTTTGGATGTGCCCGCTTACAAGTCTACGAAGGGCAGTTGATATTTTATATCGCTCGGGCTCCCAATTTTATTATTTGAGATTTTTATGGCGAATGCCTCTTGTTAGGTTCGAGTTCAATGAAAGTGAAAAGGCTCGGCGGCTCTCGACAGGTCTATCCACAATTTCAATCTATTTGAATCATGCTATGGAATCCATTAGATATAAATGTATCCATCATTAGAGTACGTCTTTAGTTTATTTGACCCTCCTGATGGTTGTCTCGAAGAGGTATCTCGTCATTAGCAAAACTGACCAGATGTTGATGGATCGGATATCAAGAAAACTCGTCGTCATTTAAAAAAAATCGGCAATATCTCGTTGTCGAGATATCTTGTCATTAGAAAAATTGGCCAAATCTTGATGTACGATATATCTTGTCTTTAGCAAAGTTGATCAGACCTTGATTGACTAGATAACTCGTCTTTAGCAAAGTTGATCAGACCTTGATTGATGAGATATCTCGACTTTAGCAAAGTTGATCAGACCTTGATTGACTAGATATCTCGTCATTAGCAAAAATGATCAGACATTGCTTGACTAGATATCTCGTCTTTAGCAAAGTTGATCAGACCTTGATTGATAAGATATCTCCTCTTTAGCAAAGTTGATCAGACCTTGATTGACTAGATATTTCGTCTTTAGCAAAGTTGATCAGACCTTGATTGATGCGATATCTCCTCGAAACCAAGGACTGGGATATTGTTTGGATATACACTATCCTACAATAATGGACCGGACACCAGCGGATTTGCATAAAAATCCGACTACTTGTTTTGGGGCGTTTTTCGTGGTGTGGCTTGGGACCTTTGCATGTTCTTAATGGTAAATTGAACGTCGATGCCTACATGCACATTTTGGACAATCAGGTTCTTCCTACTCTAGCCATTTTATGGAATGGACGAATATTACTTCCAGGACTACAACGATCCGTGTCATGCTGCAGCCTGTGTTAAGCAGTGGTATCGAGATATGGAAGTAAAACATTTTCTCTGGCCTGCTCAGAGTCCCGACCAAAACCCTATACGGCATTTATGGGACGAGTTAGAGCGAAGCTTACGGACCAGGGAACCACGTCCGAAGTCTACAAACTGATCTGGCGACATTCTTACAGCAGGAATGGACACAAATACCCACAGCTGTGTAACTAAACATTGTTGAAAGTATGCTCAGAAGCGTTGCTAGTGTAATTGCAGCACGTTGGGAAATAATACATGCTTTAGGAATGATGCCTCCTATTAAAGCATGCATTATTTCCCTTACACCATTACATCTTGCTGTTTGGTCCATTATCGTAGGGTAGTGTATATATATGCATGACAATGAAGTGAAATAATAATATTTATTACTTCACCAATGGCTGTTAGGTCTGAATTAAAGACAACAAAAATTTCGATTTCTCTAAAATTTGAAATTGTCATTAGTAGCTTTAATGTGAACTCCGCTAGTTATTTACGTTTAGGTACTGGGAGCTTTGACTCAAAGTTTAAAAACGTTGTTAAAGCCAATACTATTCATTAAAAAGTCATTGTAGACTGCAGATGTCCTAATTACTGGCTTATATCATAATCAAAAGTTTAAGACATGCCATTAGAATGCTAATTAGAAGCAACCACATCATAGAATAACGTTCTCAGCATGTTAGTTATTGATGTTTAGGTGCTAGGAGCTTTGGCTCAAAGTTTAAAACACGTTTCTAAAACCAATATTATTCATTAAAAAGTCATTGTAGACTGCAGATGTCCTAATTACTGGCTTCCATCATAATCAGAAGTTTAATACATGCCATTAGAATGCTAGTTCGAATCAACCTCTTCATAGAACAACGTTCGCAACATGTTCCAGAGCCATTTAGTCTTCCAAGTGACCGCTATTAGTTCCATATCATATAATTAATATTTAAATATCCCTTCTAGCCTGTCATCAGCAGTGGTTTTTCTGCTTTGGATAATGTACCGACTTCCGTTTTTTTTCCGATTTCACGACGAACCATTTTTGCATCGATCTGTTACCCTATTTACAGGCCGACCCCCGGAAACATAAAACGATCGTCAAAATTAAGCGCAGACTTGGAGATCTCAATTGACGCACAAATCTCTAGACTCGGAACTCTTTTACGATTGACGGACAAATCGATCGGATGTATCCTACACTTAATGTAAGACATGTCTACGAAACGATTACCTCACTCTGGGAAGAAACGAAAATCGATAGTTATGATATCTGATCCGCTTTATCGATGACATCCCGAATTGTGTGGCGTGCTCGTATCGATAAGCATCATCCCCGATCGTCTGCTGACAAGACAAAGCACGCGACATATTGTTCTATTAAAGGGAACTGCAACGATTACGTTTGATCGGAGATTCGTGATTCGGTATTCAATAGATGCATGCTTTCTTTTCGATCCAAGTTTTCGTGCGGAGTACGATGAGGAAATCTGGATGTACGGATGATTTACTGCCGTTGGGATTTTGGAGGATGGCACTGATAAGTAACTGTTCTATACTGCTGGAAATTCGCAGAGGGTTTACAGTCTAAACAAACCGGACGGAAAGCTATCCAAACGCTCTAGTATGATACAAATGGGGGGTACCTTAACCCTCCAAGTGCTTTTGACGATATATCTCGTCCATCAAAGTCTATCATGTTGGTGTGGTATTATAGAGAACGGAAAACAGCTAGGAAATCTGGATATACGGAGTATTTACTGCCTTTGGGATATTGTAGGATGGCTCTGATAAGTAGCTGTTTTATGCTGCTGAAAATTCTGAGAGGGTTTTCAGTCTAAACAAACCGAACGGTAAGCTATCCAAACGCTCTTGTATGATACAAATGGGGGGAGGGGGGTAACTTAACCCTCCAAGCGGTTTTGACGATATATCTCGTCCATCAAAGTCTATCACGTTGGAGTGGTATTATAGAGAGCGACCAGCTAGGAAATCTGGATTTTTCGGATGATTTACTGCCGTTGGGATTTTGGAGGATGGCGCTCATAAGTAACTGTTCTATACTGCTGGAAATTCGGAGAGGGTTTATAGTCTAAACCGGACGGAAAGCTATCCAAATGCTCTAGTATGATCCTAATGGGGGGGGTACCTTAACCCTCCAAGTGCTTTTGACGATATATCTCGTCCATCAAAATCTATCACGTTGGTGTGGTATTATAGAGAGCGAAGAACAGCTAGGAAATCTGGATATACGGATGATTTACTGCCTTTGGGATATTGTAGGATGGCGCTGATAAGTAGCTGTTCTATGCTGCGGTAAATTCTGAGAGGGTTTTCAGTCTAAACAAACCGAACGGTAAGCTATCCAAACTATTCCAATGCTCTAGTATGATACAAATAGGGGGGGGGGGGTACCTTAACCCTTCAAGTGGTTTTGACGATATATATCATCCATCAAAGTCTATCACGTTGGTGTGGTATTATAGAGAGCGGAGAACAGCTAGGAAATCTGGATATACGAAGGATTTACTGCCTTTGGGATGTTGCAGGATGGCGCTGATAAGTAGCTGTTCTATGCTGCTGTAAATTCTGAGAGGGTTTTCAGTCTAAACAAACTATCCAAATGCTCTAGTATGATACAAATGGAGGGTACCTTAACCCTCCAATTAGTTTTGACTATATATCTCGTCCATCAAAGTCTATTCCGTTGGTGTGGTATTATAGAGAGCGGAAAACAGCTAGGAAATCTGGATATACGGATGATTTACTGCCTTTGGGATACTGTAGGATGGCGCTGATAAGTAGCTGCTCTATGCTGCGGTAAATTCTGAGAGGGTTTTCAGTCTAAACAAACCGGACGGAAAGCTATCCAAACGCTCTAGTATGATACAAATGGAGGGTACCTTAACTTTCCAATTAGTTTTGACGATACATCTCGTCCATCAAAGTCTATTCCGTTGGTGTGGTATTATAGAGAGCGGAGAACAGCTAGGAAATCTGGATATACGCATGATTTATTGCCTTTGGGATGTTGTAGGATGGCGGCATTTCAATGTAAACAAACCAGACAGATTGCTATCCAATATATCGAAATACCACTATCCAAATGCTCTAGTCAGATCTTTTCCATCAGGGGTTGATCCCTGTCCGTCGACAGTAGACCATTGTGTTGCTTTAGTGAGACTTTAATTAAATACTTGCCTACCAAAAGCTCTAATGTGATACAAATTGACGATACCTTAACCCTCCAAGTGGTTTGGCGATATATCTCAACCATTGGTATTGTGCGGTGTGGAAGTTTATAGAGCGGAGTACAGCTAGGAAATCTGGGTATATGGATGATTTACTTCTGTTGGGTTTTAGGAGGACGGCACTGATTGGTGTAGAGTAGGGAATTTGCAAACGGAGGGTTGTGAGTTCCAAATTTGATCCATCCAAAGACAGGCGTGTACGTTTAGGCTGGTGCACATTAAATTTGTCGTATCCTCAAATGTCCTCATCTTGACCTGTTGTGAAAGTCTGGAGAGTTCCAGATGCCAGTTCAGATGTTAGTCTGGTCATCGGACCGTGGTTTGAAATTACGAGGTGTCTTCGAATCTTTCTCTTTGATCATGGACCGTCGCCAATAGCCCGTTGCTCCAGTGCGACGTTAACCTTTAACTGCTATCATGGGTCTCACAGACCCCGAGTCATTTTTGACAGGTTGTTTCCACCCCTTAAAGTGAAAATTGGTCTTTGTCCTATTCAATACCTTCCTGAAGCCACATTCCAAAACTGGTTTGGCTGCCCCAACTATTTCGTATTTCACTCTATTTGCATTTCCCGCGTGGTCTCTTAGACCTCATCACATCATTTGCATTACCGTTCTTGTTGAATGAAATCGTCTAAGTTTGAGTAGGGAATTTCGGCAGACAGCTTAAAATGGCAACAAACTTTACTAAGAAACGACCTGTGTATCTTACACAAAAAGAAATTCAGGATATTGTTGATAATTGATCGGAAATAGAGTGCTGGGGCAGTGAAATTTCGGATAATATTACTGAAAGCGAACACGAAACGGATTCGGAAATTCATGCAGATGAAGATGAAGACATTTCAAGTGCGTCTTCACACGAAGAATATTTCAACGGAAAAAATAACTTCAAATGGGATGTCTGGGGGGAACCTAACCGTGCCATTAGAACACCAAAACACAACATAGTTTTACAGTTACCAGGGTTGAAACGTTCTGCAAAATTAGGTCCTAAAGCTGAGCCTAAAGAGACATGGAATCTACTTACCTTATATAGTAATATAAAATATATTTCCTGTTAAGAATTGAATTATCTAAATTGTATACTAGGGATGCGACATCGAAAGCAAAACATCGATGTTTAAAATTAAAACATCGATGTTGATAATGCATCGCCCCCAAATCATCGATTTTTTTAAAAATTCAGTGTACTTAAACTTTTTCCCCCATTTCTTAAAACTGGTTTAGCAACTAGTGATGCGACATCGCTAGCAAAACGTTTATCTTTTGAAACATCAATGTTCAAAATTAAAACATCGAAGTTGATAATGCATCGCCCTCAAACCATCGATGTTTTTAAAATTCAGTGTATTTAAACTTTTTTCCCCATTTCTTAAAACTGGTTTAGCAACTAGTGATGCGACATCGGCTCCAATGCATCGATGTTTTTATAAGGCATCAATGTTTTGAAAACATCGACGTCGATGTCGCATCCCTACTTTTCAGGCCGTTCACTCTTGGCCACTTTGGTCTATAAGTATGTTCAATTTGCTGATTATAAAAATTATGCTACTTTGTTAATTTTAACATTTTTATAACGATACTTTTTTCATTTAAAAATAAAACATCGACAACGTAAAAACATCGACAAGTATAAACATCGATGTTACAAAAACATCGACTCCAATACATCGATGTTAAAAACATCGATTTTTTTTCAAAAACATCTATGTTTTGAAAACATCGACATCGATGTCGCATCCCTACTTTATACGCACTTTAGTGAGCGAGGTCTGAGAGACCTCTCCACACTACTTAGGAGACGGTTTGTGACACAGCAGTTAAGGGTTAATGCAACTACCATTTTTTACTTTATTTACTGTATATTTTTTTAATTTTCCATATGTACTCCATGAAAAACAAAAATTGAAACATGATTATTTTTTCATCGTTATTTTAAAACATCTTGTTATTCACTTTTTATTAAAAAATTCTTAGGGATAATTAATTACCAAATTTTGAAAACAATTTTCAAATCTGTTGAAAGGATTTTCAATCCCATCTTTTGCTATGTTGCTTAGAATGGGACTAGATTGCGTGTGATACAAGGGGCCTAATGGGAAGTACATTTGAGCCTTATTTTGATAAATGACAAAATTGCATATTTGCTATTGGAAACACTCGCGTAACGAACTCTAAATCGTTTGCTCGAAACAAGCATTAATGGATTTAGTATTCTGTTACAAATGACTCTTCCGCGGATGTGACATTTTCGTTTTAAGGGAATTATTTCGTTCCTTCCCTTTTTTTTTCTCGCATTACTTCGCTTTACTTTTGTACTTTTACTTATTTCCTCTGATTTCCTTCACGGGCGAACAACTGCGGAACATGGAAAAATAAATTAAGTAGCGCAGCAATCTCATTAACTTTTGCCTTTTTGTTCCCTCGCCCGAAGTTAAATCACACTCGGTTAAAGTTAATCCGGGGAGCTGGGTCCTATAGAAATAACTGTTCCAAGTGTCAGAAACGGGTTTTTGTTTTCGGCCCCGAGTTTTGTTTGTGTAATCCGCTTTAAAGTTTGCCCGACATTTTTAATGCCGCTTATCTTTTTGAAAGAATGGAATTATTCGTTATTTTGCTTCTGCCCGGTTCCAATTACGATTTCACTAATTTTTTTGCGAAAAGATTAGAAATTAGCTCAAGCCTGCTCCTGCAAAACAAAAATGGCGTTCTTCGTTTTGAATTGATTGAATTTTTCGTTGGGTTAATGGGACCCATAACTATCTAAGTACTTCTGGGGGAAATCGTAATACGCTTGATCTAGGTTTAATTTAATAAGGCATTAATAATTTATTGCTTTTTAGCAATCATCGGACTTGTGAAAAGAAAATATGTTCCAGGTGGTCTGGTCTTTTTTGCCTGATTCCTTTTCCCAATCGGATTACCGTAATGTTAAATGCATATTCCGGTCAATGTTTTATTTTATTTTTTTTCTTGTCAATGTATATTTTTACATGTATGATTTCCAAAACTTTGATTGGTGTGATTAATCTAGCTTCAGCAATTATTTTTGATAGGTATTGAATTCCAAACATATTTTGTAATAGACTCATACCCTTGAATTGATCCTGATAATCATGTAAACAAACTGATCATTATTGAAATAGAATGTATCTATTGTTCTGGGATTATTGCAAGGTTGCCTTTCACGTCTAAAAGGCGATCTTTTTTCAATTTTGGTGACTAGGGGTATCTTAAGCAATATCATCTCTAAAGCTCCTATTTTCAAAATTTTGGCAATCATTTTTGAAAATTCACCCTAGGACAGCGAAAATTTACTTCCTTTTTGTAACTTAACTAACATCAACACACACCCCCGTGTACACACTGACCAGTTTAAAAATGTGTGATTGGATGAGTAGAATATGCCACCGTGGTGACATGTCTACCTAGAATTATTACATATACATTATACATTACTAGCACATTACATATTTACATCATTACATCTATACAGTAATTACATTAAATCATTATACTAGGTTACATTATATATATATATATATATATATATATATAACATGCAAGAGAGGGGGAAGTTTTCTTAGTCTCTTAGGGGGATAGTCAAATCCTGATAATTCTCAGTGAATCGATAATAATTTTAACCCTTGATCATTTGTTATATGTAATGTTTTTGACCCATGCGATTTTAAAGTGATCGGCTGGCATCCTCATATGCCAGGAGGATGTAAAGGGGTAAACTGTGATGTAATATACAGATGTGCCAATTTCTTTACAAGAGCAGGTTTTCAGACTTGATTTTCTTAAACCTCGTTTGGTATGATGGGAATGTGCCTGCGAGAGAAGAAGAGTGTGTCTCTTCCCTGGTCCTAACTTTACGAACGGAAAAACATTTTTTAGATTTTTCTTACAGGAGAAACGTTTTTAATTGACGCCAACCTGTGGCAGCCATGAGAAACATCGGAATTCATAGTTAGATTTTCATTAAAACCTTTTTAAACATATTAAATTTTTGAATTTCTTAATCGGATCTAAAACGTCTGTACCGTACTTAATTAGCGCATTTTGTGCTTTGGCCGATTGATTTTGCATCTGAGCAACTAATGTTACTTCTACAACAGCGTTTTTAACAAGTCTTTTTTGCTACTGTTTTTAAAAAATTATGCTAATACTTCACAAGTGTTTGGGCTGTGGAAGCTCTCATATTGGCACTAAAAATTTTAGGCGATAAACTTTAACAGATGGAAGCTTTTAATTGCTAAAGTATTACACACGTTATTTGCTTTTTATTTATGTCATCCTATTTTAATTAGTACCGTCGTGCCTCCTTTGGTTTCTTCCTCTGCTGGCAACCTATTGGCTATAGTCTGCGCATGTTTCATTTATGTAATTTACCAGGGGTGCTTTTATCTCTTTGTCTGTAAACACTTTATATAAGTGTATGATAATAGCGGCAGTTTGGTACACTTTAGTCAAATATATATATTGGAGACTCTGAAAATGTTTCTATATTAGGTGAAATGCAATAGTGTCGTTTAGTGAACCCTAATTTATTTATTATCGCATTAGTTTTTGTCAACATTTGGTGGAAGCGAGTAAAGGAAGAAAATAAGTAAGGACCCGCTTGGCCAAGATCATTAAAAATTGTATTAATTTAATAGGGAGATCTACCAATTACTACTAAATCACAAAATATTTAAGATAGTTTCACTAAATTTTCTTACCATTTTCCTCAAAATATATCTCTTCGAATTTGCAATACACCAGGTGGCCATAAAATAACTTCAACTCTTTTGGTGGCATCCGTAGCTGAATCGATTTAGCTACATATGCCTCCAAAGAGTGAAAGTTATTTTATTACCGTCCTGTATGTAACAGGGAGGAAACTTTTAACACGGATTTGTACAAATAATATTTTCTCACATCAAAGCATTAATAGTCCTGGATTTCTACCGCGTATGGTAGGGATTTTTAATCCCTACAATCAATGCTCGGAGGGATGTGTAACAGCGTGATGTTTTTCCAATAGAAAGAAGCCGAAAGTCGTCGAAGAAATGTTCGTAGAGGATATCATTGCTACCTGGGGAACAATTACTGTCTCTGAATCCAACGGGGAACGTTAAACGGAAGCCTTAGATTTATGGCGCAGTGAAATTGCTTTTTTCCTGCCGTTTATGTTTTTTCGAATGGTTGCACTTGATGCTTGCTAATCTTGAAAGTTAAATGAAGCTATCCGTCTCATGGTTTTTCAGTTTATGCTTTGTCTTTCTATCTTAAGGTTTCCAGATTTTGCCGCACAACTGCTATACTCTTGATTTTCCGGAAGTCCGTTTTTTTTTCCCCTGCAGGATTTTCGTTTTCAAAGAGGGATTTTCAAGTGACACAAATTTATTCTTCATTTGGTGGCACGTTGTGGCAATCCATGAAAGCTAGACATTGAAATCTGGTTGGTAAGTTGCAGAAAAATGTGCTTTGGTAATTCGACTTTGGGTCACTTACCAAGTCATATTTGGGAAACAGGGATTTCCATGTATATGAAAAGGATTTTAAGTGTAAACAAACCAGACGGTATTCGAAGATTTTACTTTGGCTACGCAAATGCTCACGCATGATACATATGGCAGTTATAAAATGTAGTGCTCGCCATTTGGGAAGCAGGCGTTTAACATACTTGGCGTTTGGCCTGTCATATTTCAATTCATAATTTATTCTTTGGAATTTTTTCCTTGATGAATTGATAAAATCGTATTCGAGAAACAAACCAAGTGACGTCATGTTCGGAATACTAAGAAGAAACACGTTTTCGCCACCTGTATTTAGCTTGACAAGAAATGCCTGTTTTGAAAGACCGGTAAGCGCCATTTTATTTTCAAAATTGAGGGACTAGCATTTAAATCAATTGGCGAATTGAACTTCACACTGATTTTTATGCCACTAATAATCTTCCAGTTAAAAAACCTGGTTAGCACGAATGTCAATTGTTTAGGACTTCTGAAATGAGTTTAAAACTTGTTTATCCTTCACCTCTTTAGAACATCTTTTCCAAACATAATAAAATTCTTCGCATGCAATATTGCTCCTTCAGTGTACGTATGGGCATAACATTTGTTCTGAGTGTTTCATATCGCAGGTGATATCTAGTGTTTTTACTATTTCTTGATTATTTAATTCTAATTAATCACAATTAACACTCTGAGCGAGACGGGTTGGATTTTGTGGTTCTTTGGCTCAAGAACTCTAAGCGTCATGCGATTCCGGATTATTGTGTAGCATTGCTTTGTATTCACATCACAGGTAACGACAAAATAACAGCATCTATTGAAAATGAAGGTGAAAAGGGTAGTCATGAGAGGAACACTGTACATTCTAGGACAGATATATGCGTGTAAACCCATTATAAGGTTAAATGACAGTCAAATTTTTTTTTTTCAATTTTTAGTTAGTAATCGATTTTAAATAGTACCCAATCGATATAGATTCTGCATTACAATCATTAAAGATGCTACAGTACACAAGCTGTACAATTTGTTTTACTCCTAATGTGTAAAATATTCAGTTTCTTTGCGGTATCCATAACTTTACTTACACACCCTGGAAAATACATGGCTGTTGTAGTTTGAAGATTTGAATTTGAAAAAAATCAAAAGCACTTTTTGCTATAAAGGCATTTGAACGGTTTATATTTTCTTGTTTCTTTTTTAAGTATCTACTTGTTTACTTTGAATTATCCCTTCAGTAATCATGATCTGAAACCAGGTGTCAACAAGTTCCCATCTATGCATTGATTCGTCACTTTCTTGAGTCTAGAACACACGCTTTAAATGTATAGATTCTCGGAGAAAATCGATTCAATGGAACCGCAAGACATGTTTTTGCTTTCTCCCTTGATATTTCACTCCATGTCAAAAATCATTCCCATGAAGTGAGACGTCTGTGATAAATATTTACAAATCGATTCATAAAAGTGTCCAGAATGAAACATACTGTTCAGCTTTGAATAGTACCACATGTTTGCACTCAGGTAAATTACTTTGAAAAATTCGTGAAAATACTTGATACTGTCGCATTATTTATGCAAGGAAGTATTTAGAAATGTGTATGCCTGGTTATCGTACAAACATTTTGTAGGATGTGTGTGTTGATGATACATACTATATACTCACTGTTGTCCGTTTTACAGATTTTGTGCAACGCTTAAATATTTGCTCCCTTTCAGGTCAATGGAAAATTAGAAATAATTGCACACAATATTTTTAGTTGATGAAAATCAATGATTGATACAATCTATCGATATATATATATATATATATACCTGATATATAAGCGATACCTGATACCAGGTGTATATATATATATATATATATATATATATATATATATATATATATATATATATATGATGAAACAGAATCACGGAATCAAACAGAACAGATGAACAGAACAGGTCATGAAGGAAACAGCATCTGAAAACTCTTACCCCATATCATCCGTATTTTGTGTATCACGCGCATGGATACCAGTGCCATCTTATGATCCAGGCAAAATTTGCTTGTGATAACTACCCGTGAATCATCGACACAATTTTCTAAAGAAATGTTATCGAAGAAAATGTTGATAAACGAGAGTGAAAACTGATATTTGAGCATTTGTCTGGTCAAATATGTTTCAATGTGGATAAGAGTAGATCATATAGCTAGGATATAGACCTAGGCTCAGTGGTCTTGCCCTCTGCACTATCATCCTACGAGCTTACGTTTTATTCTTGAAAACTTCCGTTGATTCCTGAACGTAACGTGGACGTTTTTTTATCTCTTGTATGTCTGTAAACCTTTCTCTATGTGTATGTCCATCACTTGATACTGTTATATGTCTTGTGCTTGGTCCGTTCTTGGATCTTGTGCTATTAAACCCCCATCATTCCCATGAGTTATTTATTTTTCTTCAATTCCAACAGTGATCACAATATGAAATCACATTGTGCTGTTAGTGTAAAAAAATGTGCCTTAAAATGTTATTATTACCTTTTCTTTCTATGGTAAATTCTAACCAATAGACTTGCTCAAAGATCCTTTTTAATCCTCCTGTTGGTTGTCTCGACGATGTATCTTGTCGTTTGTTGAACTGACCAGATCTTGAAGACGAGATATCTCGTCATTATAAAAATTGACCAAATCGAGATAGAAGAAAATAGCAGTAAATCACCTTGCCATATGAAAAACCGACCAGATCTGGATGGACGAGTTATATCGCCATCAGAAAAAATGACCAGATTTTGATGTTGTCATCAGAAAAAAATGGACAATATATCGACGAGATATCTCGTGATTAGCGAAATTGATGAATGAGCTATCTCGTCGAAACCACTTGGAGAGTTAAAATACCATACAAAACAGTTTTTCCGCAACGTCAAGAACTCTTCTTCCGACCATTCCCCACGACTTGTTACAAAATTCCAACTCGCTTCATAAAGCACCGATCACACTATCCATTATTGTTTATTAGCTCTTAATACAGTATTACACTGAGCTGTAATTCCCTTCCCCGACGGGAAAACAACCCTAAATAACTCAGGCCGCCAAAGAGTTTACGACGCCTCCAAAAGCGGCGCGCTTTGCCAGAGAGAGAGAGCGCGTCCGAGAACTTATCCCGAATCAAATTATCCAAAGTGGCAATGGTTAATGCGTCTCTGGCGGTGCTTTTGTTTCGGGAGAAGGAAGAGTAATAATTTCAAACATCGAAGCGGGCGACCGTCGTTGTTTTTGTGAAAAATGATGTCACGCCCCGCTTTACGGCCGCCCCTGCCGCCGTTTTAATCAGCTAATTGGCTCCGTAACGGTGGCGAGTTTCAGCGGAGAATCGGAATTGCCGCTTTATTGAAAGAAAAGTGGTCGTCCCGATGTCCGATTTTTTTGTTTCCCGATCTGTGCTTTTAACCGCATTCCGATGTTCTCGTGCTGCCTGCCTGGAAGGGGGGGGGGTGAAGCTGGGCTGAGGTGATGAATATGGTGATTAGTGCCGTTTGGATGGGGTTCTGGTGCTTTATGAGTTAGTGGAATAAATGTTAAAGTGCGATGGAGGGATTAGAGAGTGCGTTTTGCTTGTGTTTTATTTGAAGCTCGCATTTTGCACAAAACAGTTGCTTTAATTATTGGGTGGGTTTCCTTTATTTAGTATTGATTCGCGTTCAATTTTCCTACATTATCTAAAGACTTTTATCAGGGATAAAACATGATGTCGTGACAAGTATTAATGTATTTATGGGCTTACGGGCGTGACCCATCTGAAAACTGCTGTCTATTCTCTGAAAACTACTTCGCCAGTGTGTCGCGTTATCCTGACACTCGAACACCTTCTCCTTCCCAAACAGAGGCTTTCCTGTCATTCTTTACACTCAGATGCCCACATTTATATGCCTAGGATATTGTGGCCAAAACTGCTAGTAACATGACTCATGCTACTTTCGTATGCCAGTTGGAAACGAACAATTGCTTATCTTATTGGTCCGCGCGACATAGACTGCGATTTAACCATTTTGTCACCACTCTACTGAAATGATTATTCGCATACCCACCTGGTGTTATATTGCCTAACGAGGTAGTAAGATGCCACATTGGCCAACCAAGTCAATTTTATGTGGAGCAGTGATTTCTAGTCGACATGATCACACTTTCTGAAGCTCCTCTCAAAAGCAATGTCAAGTCATACTATTCACGTCTTTCAATAGCATTTGTATCTTATCTTTCGCTTGAATTTGATTTATGGTAAACTGAATCTTGTATCGTTTTCTTGAATCAGCTACATTTATGGGGTGAGACGAAGGTTTTTTTGAAAACAAAAACTAGATATTATAGATTCTTTATGGTTTTGATTTTTCATCGCATGTCTAGGACAGAGTAGATATACATGAAGCAACGATCGTCAAACTTAAGATCTTGTAGTGCCTTTGACTTGACAATGGATTCCACCCATCGATCTCCTAATGAAGTAGACCGCATGTGAGGGGAGTCGCAATCGAAAGATCTGAGCCTTGTAGGTCACGTGGACTTGGGAATCGACTTGGGAATTTTAAATAAGTGTTTAAGTATCGAGTTTAAATAAGTGTTTTTGCAGTTCTTGGTGTACCGTCATCCAACAATTAGACGTACAACTGATTAAAGTTAAACATTTATTTAAAGTAATTGGAATATTATTTACAGAGTTAATTATTTACAATTATTTAAAAGTCTTAGGCAACAGCAATTGACATCGGACCGCCTAGGAGTCAGGAGCGTGGCTCCAAAAAGTTTGTAGGATACGTCTGTTCCTCTCAAAAATTATGTTGCTTCTCTCAAAAACTTTATCAGAGCCACGGCTCAATTGCGGAACCAAACCCCTTCGAAGGGAGTTTTCAGTGTGAACTCCGCCCTCACATCTGCAAGAAAAGTTTTTGAAGTTTTCATTGCGTTCCGACTGAAGTTCATAAGGTCCGAATCTTCCTCTCGTCTTCCGTTTTCTCACGAACACTAAATGCAGATGTGGGGTGGGAGAGCGACGGGTACATCGTCAATTAGTTCTGCCTTAGAATTCGTGTTTCATTTCAATACCACGCAATTTTTATTCGGTGATCCTAAAACCGAACGATCTGGAGAAATAACATAAACTGCGCGCATATGCTAAGTCTGTCATTAAGAGATCGATTATTCCAATGACTACTGCTTATAGAAACCGTTTCAGTTTTTCATTTTAACTTTAGTGTATCTCGTGTAAATGTATCATTCCTTTTCCGGAGTCAACTCTCCTGGTGATTCTCTTAATTAGGTATCTCATCATTATAAAATTGACCAGATCTTGATGGAGGAGATATCTCGTCAGTAGCAAAATTTACCAGATCTTGATGGAGGAGATATCTCGTCAGTAGCAAACCAGATCTTGACGGAGGAGATATCTCGTCTGTAGCAAAATTTACCAGATCTTGATGAAGGAGATATCTCGTTAGTAGCAAAATTGACCAGATCTTGATGGAGGAGATATCTCGTCAGTAGCAAAATTGACCAGATCTTGATGGAGGAGATATCTCGTCAGTAGCAAAATTGACCAGATCTTGATGGAGGAGATATCTCATCAGTAGCAAAATTGACCAGATCTTGATGGAGGACACATCTCGTCAGTAACAAAATTTACCAGATCTTGATGGCGGAGATATCTCGTCAGTAGCAAAATTTACCAGATCTTGATGGAGGACATATCTCGTCAGAAGCAAAATTTACCAGATCTTGACTGAGGAGATATCTCGTCATTAGACAAAACTAATCAAATCTTGATCACGTTATCATAAAATATCGGCAATATATTGATGACGAGATATATCGGCGAAAGAAAAATTGGCCAAATCTTTATGGACGAGATATCTCGTCTAAACCATTTGGAATGTTGTATTAATTTGATGGTACGGTCATTTTTGACTACACTAGACCGTTGCAAAATTGACCCGTTTTAGACATTGATAAACCAACAGGATTGAAAGTGTGCTATTTGGATAATTCCAAACTACGATCATACTGTTAATACTGACATCGAAGAAATTGCAGGCAACTAATATTTTTGGTAACGAGTTAAATGGCTGTTGGGTAATTTGTACATCGTCCCGTTTATCTACTTCACCAGGATTCCGAAACGCAATAATTCTGTAGTTTGAGTTGATTCTATGCCTTTACTGTGAAGTTCAGTAAAATAACAAAGGTAGGAAAACTTTTTCTTGTATTAGATACACAACAGGGTGGATATAAATGGAATATAGGACCCGACCTCATTCTAGATCCCTTTGCCAAGGAGGTTTTAGAATCTATTACCTTAGCGTTTACACAAGCAAAGACGACGTACATTCTGGATTTTACCAAGAAAAGTCTCCTCGACATTGGATTTTCTAATTCACTTTCGATTCCGATAGTGGTTTCCTTTGTTGTCCCGCTGCAATTTTACAGATCGTATTTACCGTGTGGATAAAGAACTTGCGCAAACGTAAAAAGTTTCTTTCTTTTCAAGCAGACCTATTTTCCAAAGGGTTCCAGTAAGAAATAAAGTCTCGGGCCTTAGAGAAGAGTCCACTTTTCCAACACTTTCCCCCCTGTCCGTAGTTGCAATGACTAATGGCTTTTGCTTTGCGAAATATCTTGTAGATGCGTCCCTTGCAAACACATTATTCTCCTCCCGGACTGAAAAAATGAGTAGCGAACTCTATTTTTCTTTGGCCTTTGGAAAAGAAACGCGATTTGCAGATATAGCCCAAGTCCTGCCATTGTTTTATTTTCTCTACCCGATTCGTTTGGTGTTTTTTGTATGCTTTTTTTCCAAGGGGAGTTTATTCAATTGATGTCATATGGCAAGTTTTTTTTTTTTATCGAGCACCGGTCAGGAGTTCCTCCTTTTTGCTCTCAGTTTTCTGGGTGATACATATGGCAAAGTGTTTTTCGCCGGGGAGAAATAAAAGAGAACCCCGGCCCGAGCTTTCTCTTTTATTATGTCTGTGCCCCATTTCCAAAACTGTAAAGTACCAGGTAAGGTCGTGTTTGCTTCCGAAATTTTTTTCATTTACTTCCAGTTTGGAACCCTCGCGCTTCATATAGGCGATTTTCGAGAGAGAGTTCCGGGGATTTTACTATTTGTCTGGAAATATCGCTGTTTGGTTGTTTCGGAAAGTAGGTAGTGATTTCGAAACAAGACTGCAGCGGGATCCATCCCTCTTGCAAGGGGGTGGGGGAGATGACAACTTGGAACTCAGTCGGAATTGGCATCGATCCAAAGTGAAAGGTGCTCTCATAATATGAGTGAAAAGTAAAAGAAGGTCCTTTCTTGAAGGATCCATGAACTTGAAATTGCATCTCGTCTTTTAATCGTGTAATTTTACTGTGTTAGTTGCGATCATTTACGTGCATTCCTATCCTATTTATGCTGACCTCCCTTACCATCCCCTTCTCTGCAACCATGAAAATATCTGCCGCAATCTTATTGGCGTAAACAAACCTAATTTTAACACCCATATTCAGTTAAACTTCCTGTTGGTTGTCTTTCCCTGACCAGATATTGATGGACGAAATATCTCATCGAAACCACTCAGAGAATTAAGGATAATAGTTCATTTGTTGTGGGCTAAGATCGAATGTTGAGATAAAGTGAGGAAAAGTAAGCTCAGAATTTGGAACTGTTGCTACAAGTTTTATTCCGTTATTAGACTTATGTTTTTTGTGTAGATCTTAAGACGCCTATTAACCCTTCACGTGCTATCGACTAGATAAATCGTCAATCGATACGAGATCACGATCTGGTTGGTTTCCTCCTAATGACGAGATATCTCGTCCATTAAGATCTGGTCTGTTTTGGAAATGACAAGATCCCTCGTTGAGATAACCACCAGAACGGTTAAAACACTTTGTTTCATGGTACGTATGTGCTATCTGAGGAAGCCGAACAGTGAAGTAAGGTCAAGTTATGATGGTTTCGTAATAAAATTAATATAACGTATGTGCATAATATTTTAGTAGAGGGAAGTAATGCTTTGTTCGATTTAACGCTCTAAAATGTTATTTTTTGTATCATTTCACAAGTAATTACACTCTCTTTAACAATAGGGGGGAATACTAACTGCATCATGCTAGTATGTTTTTTTCAAAATAAATTTATTTAATTCTTTTCTACCGAAAGTTCTTACCCTATAAAAGCCTTTCTTTCAAATCTAGGTATATTTTCCCATGATCTTGGAATTTTAGAAATGTTATTTGATGCTATAACCTATTGTCTCAGTTACTCCTGGGTATGCTGTTATTGGATATTCACTTCTGTTGTCACGCAAGAGGACTGTTTGTATTCAAATAAATAACGTACTACAAATAGGAATATAGAACGAGAAAGACAATTGAAAGATGCGATCGAAGTTTGAGTCAATACCTAAAGAGCACTATGGAAAAGCTTCCAAGCTTGGCCAGATATAGCCCTTGGGCCATAAAAACAAACCAAAGTTACAAATATCGTTTGATAGTTATATAGTTAAAGTTAGAAGAATTTCTCTAACTGTAACTATAGTTAGAAGAATTTCTCAATGTCGCCCAACTGTTTTTTTTTAGTTCATTTTCTCCCTTGCGAGAGATACTGACTTTGTGTCTTTATGTTACTTAAATCAGTAGTAAGTTTCGTACTAAAGCATTAAACCTCTAAGGGTTACGAGATTCCAAAGAAGTGTCATATATATATATATATATATATATATATATATATATATATATATATATATATATATATATATGGTGGCTTCGCCTACGTTACGCTCCCTTACGTTTGCCAACCCCCAACCTGAAGATCCACTTTGGAATAAAAATTGTTCCTTGCAAAGAACAGGTGCTAGTTTGGAATAAATTTTGTACCAGAGGCTGGTAACTGCAAGGTGGTTTTCAACGGGAAGATAAACTTCCAGATGGTTAAATGAAAACAAAACAATTTAAACTAAATTTGCAAAATATGATAAATAAGAAAAACGGTAAGGGTGATGCTTCGTTTACAGTATATTTATTACCAGCTATGAAATGCCTTTTTCACCGTCATCTTCCAACTTCTTAAATCATGTTTGTATACGCGAACTTAAAACATCGGCAATTTTCTGCATCAAGTTCCTTAAACCTTAATGCTTCGCACAAAACCTCTCACAACGATTCAACAAAAACTCCTTAAAAAACTTGCCAACTTTTTTTTTTATATTCCCAAATCCATCGCTAATTTGCGAAAGGAATTTACGAAAACCTTTCCCTCCCCATCGCTCACCGTAGCAATTACTCCCCCAACCACCCTCAACTTTGCGGGACAATCCAACCCTCATCAAAGGGGGTAACACCCCTCCTCCGCTTTTAACTCAATTTTCTGCGCCCGCAGTGGCTGAAAAATGAAGCCCCCGAACAAATGAAATGTCTCCCGACCCTGCTACGTCAACAAAGAGACAAGCGGAGGAATGAAAAGAAGTGAAGGTAGGGGGTGGAAGAAATGAGCCCTGATTAATGATGGCCAGACTAACCCTACCCTGTGGCTCCTCCTACCCTTTTTCACCTCCATTACTGTCAGGATCCGTGATTAAGGGATTCTCGGTTATGTAAGGATGTGTGGTCCTGTAAGTAGCCGGAATACCCTCTCCTCTCCCGCAGATTAACGGATTAGACCACACTCTTCAAGTCTCGAGTACACATTTTAAAGTCTTGTAAGGGATTTTTAACTCGGTGGTTGTAGTTTCGCGTAGTGAAAGTGTCTTGAAATAGATGAAGGATATTGCCGTGTTTATCTGTTGAGATGTTCCAAAAAAGTTTTTACGCAAGGGAGTTTAACACTCGAAGTGGTTCTGACGAGATATCTCGTCCATGCAGATCTGATTAATTTTGATAATGACGAGATATCTCGTCCATGCAGATCTAAACAATTTTGACGATGACGAGATATCTCGTCATCAAGATGTATATTGACGATTTTTTGATGATGATGAGATCAGGATCTGGTCAGTTTTCTTCAATGAAAGAGATGTCTCGTCATTGAAGGAAGGACTTCAAATCATTGAAGGATATTGCCGCATGTATATGATGAGTTGTACCAAAGCAAGTTTATACTCAAAGAAGTATAATCCTATAAGTGCTTTCGACGAGATATCTTGTCCATCGAGATCTGACTAATTTTGATAATGACGAGATATCTCGTCATCAAAATGCCTACTGACGATTTTTTTATGTTGACGACATCAGAATCCGGTCAGTTTTCTTCAATGAACGAGATACCTCGTCCATAAAGGTATGGTCACTTTTGTTAATGACATGATACCTCGCTGAAACAACCCTTAGGAGAGTTAATGAACTGTGAAATAATATTTAGCTTCAGATAACATTGAGCAACTTCCATCGCATTATGCATGGGATGGTTTTTCTGTGCAAACTAAAACTGGACGCGGAAAGCGAACATTTTACTTTCGGTTACCAAAGCTCTTGCATGATATATATCGGGGATACCTTTTTCGCCATTTCGGTGATGTTTGTTGTTTAATATAATTGGCGTTCACCAGCATATATCAATTAAGGGCTGCCACAAGCTACTAAAAAGTGATATTTTGATACATTTTTTAACGACACCTTTTGCGTAAACCTTTTAAAGTAAAATCTTCTCAGTAGCTTTCAAAATTTTGACAAATATTTTTAAAAATTCACCAAATATGTAAATTATAATTCAGCTCCTTTTCTTAACATGTCGAGGGAAAATATGCTTTTCAGATTGAGAGGGGGGATATATTTTCCTAGTGACGCCAATTTCGTAGGTTTGGCTCCAAGCCATAAAACCCATGGTATAAAAAATATTGGAATCATTAGTTACTATAAATTGTCATAAAAATCTTTTTAGAAAGTATTTAGTTTTTGAATTTTGAAATTAAAACTAAATTCAATGAATAATATACTACTTTCAATTTTTCGTACGTACCTTAATACGCGGAATACTTAAATTATTCAATAATTGCAATTCCATATTTAGTGACGAAAATCATTGAATTTATTTCAGAAACGATTGATTATGAAGTGACAAAGCACGCCAGGGCTCTATATGCTTTGGAGCTAAAGGCTATTTTAGAATAGCTAGATTCCTGTTTTTAATTTCGCCTTTTTTTAGGAGATGCGAAACAAAAAAGGCAATTTTTTATGCTGTATGAATTCTAATTTTTGCTCTTTTGATGACGAAAAAAAAAAAGGGAAAATGTAAGGACTTTGAGGAATTTCACCACAAATTAAAATTTTCTTTTGTGCCTTCCTCGAGGGTATCACCGCATATTTAATTAATTTTCGACTAAAAAGAATATTCTATCAAAAATAAAAAAAACATAATTACATTCTTGGTAGGTTGAAGAACAGTGTTGTTTTTCACACAAATCTTGCTCTTTGTTTTGTTTAGTGCCTCCATTTAAAAAAAAATTGTTAATCTCGTATATTGTAAATCAAGTATTATTGTAGGCAGTGTAACTTTAAAGCAAAAACACATCCAACGGTTTCCTAATTAATAAAATTTAACTCTAGTGGACTCGCCTATTCATTTTCTTTAACGTTACCTTTAAAATTAAAATAAAAGTACCTAAGAAGGAGTAATATGTTTCATATTAAAAGTTCAATGTTAAATTAATTTGTGTTTAAATCATTCATATGTTTTTTTAATATTTGAATTAGACTTTTATAGCTCGAATAGTTAATTAGCTGTTGGATATGGAACTATTTGTTCAGTTAATTTGTGGAACACAATTTCTAAATCACATCCTATAATTTTTTTTAATGTTCTAATACCTAAATCTGTGCTGAAATTTTCTTTCTGTTCTAATTTCCAGATCACATTTCGGAATTTTCTTTTTACTTTAAATTCGAGATCTCATTCTGGAATTTTTAATTTTTAGTTCTTAATCAATAATAGCTAAAACACGTTTAAAAATACCCGTAAAAGCTTTTCAAAACAAAGCACTCGAAATCACGTAAAATAACATTGCTACATTTTCTATATCTGCTGGAATTTTCTATGTGTTCTAATTTCTAGTTACGAATGAATAATTTCCCAAATATCCTTTAATAATTAAAAAAAAGTTTCTAAAGCACCATTGAAACTAAGGTCCAAATATCATGTAAAATAACCTGACAACTATCACATTGTAATAAATCAGCTTTCTGTTTAGTGGAAATTATTTAGTTTTTCCTCATGCTAATTTTCACCCTATATGAAACTGATGGACTTGACATTCCTATATACTGCCTTTCTAATCATTAAGGAAGTATAGTTGAATGCTTTTAATATACGTGTATGAAATTTCATACCCGACATTATATTCATTTTATTTAGTTGTATCCATCACGTATGCAAACACAATTTTGCAAGTATTTATAATATATTTTCAGGCCATGTGAATAGTATTAGAACACAAATCGAATGTGCACTCGAATAATAAACTAATTCCGAATATAAAGTAACTGAAATTTGGTACTTACCTTTATTTCTTTTTGCCTCTAGAATTTATAATTATTATCCGAAGGCTTATTTGTGGGCATGGCAACTGGACACTGGAGAACACTTACAGATTTTAATAACACCGTTGACGTAAATTGAGGTAGTGTAATGCACCACGAGATATCATCTTTAGGTCTATTAGTAGAATTAAGTCAAATTTTGATGGATAGTGGACAAACTCCAAATTCGCCTATTATGAAATTGGGATCTAACCCCCTCCAGCGTTCCATCACAAAACGTACCCATAGTGTCACTCTTCGACACACACCCAAGGTTTTGAAAAGCTTTGGATCGGAGTTTGAAATGTTTGTTCTGCCTGTATTGTTCTTGTACGACTGCTCTCAATTTCTTTCTTTACGGCTCTCAATTTCTTTCCTTACGGCTCTCAATTTCTTTCCTTACGTCTCTCAATTTCTTTCTTTACGGCCCTCAATTTCTTTCTTTACGGCTCTCAATTTCTTTCTTTACGGCCCTCAATTTCTTTCTTTACGGCTCTCAATTTCTTTCTTTACGGCTCTCAATTTCTTTCTTTACGGCTCTCAATTTCTTTCTTTACGGCTCTCAATTTCTTTCTTTACGGCTCTCAATTTCTTTCCTTAATGCTCTCAATTTCTTTCCTTAATGCTCTCAATTTCTTTCCTTAATGCTCTCAATTTCTTTCCTTACGGCTCTCAATTTCTTTCCTTACGTCTCTCAATTTCTTTCCTTACGTCTCTCAATTTATTTCTTTACGGCCCTCAATTTCTTTCTTTACGGCTCTCAATCATTACTCGGGCAGTGGTAGCCCAATTGAAAGAGTAACAGATTAACAACCAGAAGGTTACGAGTTCAAATCCAACCAAAGACCGTCGTATACAAAGGGGTCTGGTACACGTTAGATCAATCGTGGCCTGAAATGTCACGTTTACATCGTGTGTAAGTTTGGAGAGTGAGTTGCGAGCTGTGTGACCTCGTCATTTGACCTCGGTTCAAAATTACATTACGTTGTACTCGGATATCTTTTCTCTTTATAATATTTTTCATTGGAAGATATTAAAGCGTCATTCTAAATTTGGATTTAATTTTTCTAGTACAATAGGGTGTTCCGGTTAGACAAATAGCGGATTAGCAACAGGAGCGAATTCAAAATTTTATTCCAGCTAAAGACCGTCGTGTACGTGTAGCTAGTGTACATTAAATGCGTCTGGTGTCTTCCAAGTTTGGAGAGTAGGGTGCCAACTCAGGAGTTGCCTCTTCAACTGACCGTGCCTCAAAATTACGAGGCGTTGTTCTGTGGCTTTTCCCTTCGGTACTGATCCCGTACCTTCGCCAATAGCTCGTGTTGTTTCAGTGCGACTTTAATTCAATTATCTACCTACCACGCTACTATATCAAAATATCCATAAAGTATCTATTAATTTTCTCTCCGTTTCATTATCAGTGATACATTTTATTTGTTGACCGATAAACGTTGTTAACATGTTCAAAGCAAATCGAATAGCATGTAGTAGTATCGGAAAGCAATTCATCATCCTTTTGCCATCAAGTCCTCAGAAATATGAGTTCGATATCATGTCAACAGTTGATACGCTTCTTGTTCGTTTACTTTTACTAACAGAAGCTTTGACTTGCACTAGAGAAGGGTCGATATGAGCAATAGATCTTTAGATAAAGGGGAGTTAATTATATTTTTACGTCTTTTTCTTCAATCTTCCGGATCGACAAACTGGAATGGATAAATATGACAGATTTTTCGCGATTAACGAGCAGAGATTTCCCGATGCTTAAGATCTGTCGTTGATCGTCTGTCTTTAATGAATTATTTTTCTATATGGCAATCGATACAGAGTACTAAATTATATCTTGTATTGTATGCTAATAGAACTTATGGACATTGACAGGTATGGGTAACTGTTTAAATTTTTGTCTATATTTCTGTTTACCTTGATATAAGAAGTTTTGAAGCTGGTAGATTGCTGATAATTTACTAGTTTTTCTTTTTGTTCTATGCTCTACCCACCACAAATTTTTAATCTTTTTAAATTTCAAGTTACAAATAAACTAATTTATTTAAATTTTATGTTGTACACTAAATTATATTTTGATTTTTTTTGCCGGTTTAATAAAAAAAGGTATAACTGCTTGATTCACAAAATTTATAGTGATTCCCTACCAATTTTGCTCGAAAGTGGCTTTTCAAAAAGCATTTTTAAGCTATTTATGATACTTTGTAATAAAAAAAATAGTTATCCAATTACTCATACGGATATTCTAGAAATTATGAAACGCACTTGCCAAAGTTTAGGGTAATCTGTTGAAATGCAATATATCTTACGTAACTTAAACCATTTCCTCAACCGTAATGCATACCAGTGCCATTTTCATGTTACACCAGTTGAAAATAGCTGCTTTGATCCACGAGGGTTCATTGGCGTATTTGTCTAAGTGTGCTATAAAGAAACTCATATGTGATTTCATAACGTTGTTTTTTAAAAGTCATTGTGTATATATATAAATACTGTTATGTAGTTTCTTGTATTCGTACAATTTATTTAATTAAATTTTTTTTAAAAGCTCTTGTGTAAGGTTTGCACTTTAAATCATCCCCTTCATTTCCGGTTCTCTTTTATTCAGGTGCGCCCCAGGTGTTGACGGACACTGCGAGGACGAAGAAGAGGGTCGTCGTCGAAAAGGACGAGGATGCCGTGATCGCTGTTTACTTCTGCTCCGACCCCAGCCCGAAGAGGACCTTCTGGGAGTGGGGCAGCATCAAGTTGGAGTCTGGAGAAGTGCACATCAGATACATCGCCGAGAGGCTACACAACGTGAGTTGGGGGTGTTCTCTTACACTTTACTCTTTTTGGGTTTTTTGCTGCAGGAATCTTGGGAGTTTTACGTCATCTCTATAGTTTTCTAAAGTGCACCTCGAAGTCCCAATTTTAAAATTTAAAGTTCGCTTTTCTGCAATAAATGTACATGTATAAGGAAACATGCTCTATAGGACACTGAAAGGATACAATGGTTCTTATTTTGGACTCGCGTTTTTCTCTATAAGCATAACTGTGTCTTTAGGAACGCAAATGCGAGTAATAATTAAAATATTTAAATTTTCACAACTTACATTTTGTACTGGAAGTGGAACACAAAAAGAACAAACGAAAAACTCATTAATCGAAAAAGCCTAATTTTGCTATTTGAGAACTGACCAACCAGTATTGATATTTTATTCTATAAATTTGATTTAGAATCCCGTGTTTAAGTTCTTAAATCAACACTTGGAAATGTCGCTGTCATATTTGAGCATTACTAAATTTCATGAATCATTATCGTCTTTATCAATATTTTTCTATTGTCTTTTTTTCGAATTGCTCTATTTCAGCTCAGGAAGTCGAAATTCGACACTTTGCACATCTTTACTTTTTCAGAATTCCGCATTTCTTCATCGGAATTTCGTTACTGTTTGTATACGTCTTAGTCTATTGCATACTGCAATATATTATTCCGGATTAAATGTTTATATTTTTTCTTCCGAAGTAAATTGAAGAGGCTACGAAAAAGTTAAAACTAAGTTAAAAAGTATTTTCCGCACAACTTAAATTATTACATTTTTTTATCTAATAAAAAGTGATTATCCTAATTCACTTTTCTAATTCAATCAACATTTAACCATTTCAACCCGTGCAACACCAGGTTTTTCAGCTAGTTAAAAATAAATTCTTACACATAATTTATAATGCTATATATATATATATATATATATATATATATATATATATATATATATATTATATATATATTATATATATATTATATTATATATATATATATATATATATATATATATTATATTATATATATATATATATATATATATATATATATTATATTATATATATATATATATATATATATTATATTATATATATATATTATATATATATATATATAATATATATATATATATATTATATTATATATATATATATATATATATAATAACATCCGGACACAATTGAATATCAGATGTAAATTGGGACTCAGAAAGCAGGCGAAGTTAAACAAAAGGTCTTTATTAAAACATCATCGTGGCAGTTTCCCCAGCAGGAAGGGAACTAGGTCATGTTACATAGTTATTGAAGGGTACTGATCAGAAAAGCGAGGGATTACAGGCGTGCAACGATATTTAAATGGGGATTTACAGAAGAGATGATAAAAGGGTTTTTCCCTATAACGGCATATTACGTCACATATTAGGGTGTGACAAATGACTCTTATTGGCTCAATGCTTCTAGACAGAGGACGTTCAAAGTCTGACAGGGAATTCGACCTGTCTACAGGGGACAGAAGGGATTAAGCATTACTAGAACTTTAGAAATATTACATCATCTTTGAAAATAGAATAAACCTTGTTTTACAGAAACATTAAGAATTCAGAGATTATTAATATAAAATTATTTTTATATTACATCCCCCCTTCAAAAAAAAAGAAGGTCCCACTGCCAAATTAAGCAAAACAAACAAAAACCTAATTAATTTACCAAATCGGAAATTTAAGAAATTAAACCTATCAACCAGCTCTTCTGTTTACAAAACTAACATTCAGAACTTTTTGAATGCTCACTTACATGTAAAAAATTTTAACAACAAACTTTCCATACCTATTATACAATATCAATATTATATACAAGGTAAACATCATATACAAGGTAAACAAGAAAAACGAGAAGCACAGTAAATACAAGACGTCTTGAAGGAACAACCATGGTTGTTCTGTTTGTGGCATAAATACAGTTTTTGGAAGAAAAAAAAAGTCTTTTCTTGTCACTGTTGGGCCAAATAAAAATGAACACAAATGCACAAAAATAATACTCAAAATAAACACTTATTATAATATATACAACAGCAATATTCAAAAATAAACACTTGTAATACAACAGTAAGACTCAAAAATGATTACATTATTCATGACTCAGTTTTAATTTTTCTGGTACATGGTATTTTCGCAATTTTGAAACATGTACAATTTCTGAGTGTGCTTTAGTGTGAGTATTTTTCTTATTTATTTCATAGTTAACGTGAGAAAGTTTTTTAATAACTTTATAAGGACCACTAAAGGTTGGAGATAGTTTCCTAGTATTTGGATACTTGAATTCTTCATATATAACTGACTCATCAGGTGTAAACTGTACATCAACAAACCTAGCATCATAATGTACTTTATTCCTTTCATGATATTGTTTTGTTTTCTCAACTGCTATTTTCCTAGCCTCTTCAACTGGAGGGTAAATATTTTCCTTTATGGGATTTGTATATGGAACTGTGCCATACATTAAATATGCAGGTGGAAATGTAGTAACTGAATGTGGAGTTAAGTTGTATTCCTGAGCTACTTCTTTTAATAACTTAGGCCATGGAACGTTTGTAGAAGATTCATTAATTTTACATTTTAAACGTGTGATTATGGTCTGGCCTAATCTCTCCACTTTACCATTAGTTTCTGGTCTATGAGCTGTAGTCAATAGTTGTTTCACTTTATAATGCTTGAGAAACTTTTTAAAATGAGAAGATGTGAAAGCTGCATTTCTATCACTTAGAATACTTTTAGGTACTTGAGTTTGAAAAATTTGGTTTAAAAAGTTAGTGTACGTCTCTGTTGTAATGGATTTTGAAGCAAAAGCCCATATAAACCTAGTATGATGGTCAACAATTAACGTCAGGTATTTTTTAGTTGAATTATAGTGGTTGAGACCACCTACACTGTCAATTGCAATCAAGTCAAATGATTTGTCAACAGGAGGCATTGATTGTAAAAGGCCAAATCTTTTTTGTCTGGGCTTCTTATTTACTTGGCATGTATGACAATGTTTATTGAAATTATTTATATCAGAAGTTATATTTTGCCAATAGTAAACAGGGGTGAGCAAATTAATTGTTTTTTGAATACCAGGATGGCCAAATTTCTCATGTGCAATTTTGAGTAGCTTAAGCCTTAAAGAAAAAGGGACTACAATTTTGGTAAATCCTTTTTTACGAAGGCATAAAACATTATTAATTTCGACAAACTTTCCAGTTAAATTGTCATTGTTTTGAGCCTCTCTAATTTCACTTAACTGCAAGAGATGCGATACCTGATTTTCAATATTGTTTACATTTTCATTTTGCACATTTTCATCTGGTATATCTCTAGAGAGCATATCTGCTTCAATGTTTGTGGTGCCCTTTGTATACTTGATATCGTATTCATACATACTTAATTGTAAGGACCATCGGAACAATCTTCCTTTTAAGTTTTTTACATTTTTAAGCCAAACTAACGCCGCATGGTCCGTATGTATGGTAAATTTTTGTCCGAAAAGATAATGATGAAATTTATTTAAAGAATCCACGATAGCGAGACATTCCAGCTCAGTTATACCATAATTTCTTTCATAATCCTTTAATGAGCGGGAGTGAAATGCTACAGGGTATAAGACACCAGAAACATCTGCTTGCTTTAAAACCGCTCCTACACCAGTTTGACTGGCGTCAACAAAAATATGACATTCATGTTTTGGATTAAAAATTTTCAACACAGGCTTACAAATTAAAGTTTTTTTCAACATTTCAAAAGCCTCTTGGCATTTCTCAGTCCATTGCCAAGATGCATCTTTTTTTAACAATTTATTCAGTGGGTGTCTAATTGTTGCATATTTATCTATAAATTTGTGGTAAACATTAATTGAACCCAGAAATCTTTGTAAAGATTTCACATTAGTTGGGGATTTTAAATTTCTAATAACTTCAATGTTGCTATTATCTGGAGAGACAATCCCATTTGAAATTTCATATCCTAAAAATTGAATTTGCTTTTGTAAAAAGGAACATTTTGAAGATTTTAATTTTAAGTTTTCCTGCCTGCAAATATCAAAAATTTGTTTAATGTGGTCGATATGATTCGAATAGCTATCAGAAAAAATTAAAATGTCATCAAAATAATTTGCAGCAAATTTTATTTTATATTTTGTTAGGATTCGACGAATAGTTCTCTGAAAAATGCTGGGTGCATTGCGCCAGCCGAAAGGTAAACGTAGCCATTCATACAGACCATTATGTGTTGCAAAGGCTAGTTTTTTCTGTATCATCTTTGTGGATAGGGATATGCCAATATCCCGAGGCCATGTCCAATTTTGAAAAATACGTACTTTGTGCTAATTTATCAATTAATGTCTCGACCAGGGGTAATGGTTCAGCATCCGACCTAGTCACTTGATTTAACTTCCTGAAATCAATACATAACCTATTCTTTTTGTTTTCATCCTTTTTATATACGAGTGTTACCGGCGCAGAATATGGAGATGAACTCTCTTTTATGATATTAGCTTTTAATAATTCTTTAATTTGACTATCGATTTCATCTTGTTGTTTTGGCGAAGTTTTATATGCGCGTAACGACACTGGCAAATCTGATGTTAATCTCACTCTTTGGGGCTCTATTTTCACTGTCCCGACATCATATTTATTTTTCGCAAATATGTCCTCATATTCTTCTAAAATTTCCATTATTTCGGAATTTCCTACAGTTTCCTTTACTTTCGTTTTTTCTTCGACTTCAATCTGACAATGTGTGCACCCATTATCAGAATCCGTCTCAGAAACATTTTTATTCTTTGTCTTTACTTCGGTTTTTTCTTTCAAGTCACTAACACTTTTATTATTATTCTTTTTCTTACTTCATTTTTCATTTTAAGGTCACTAACACTTTTAATAGTTACTTCCTTTTTCTCTTTAACGTTACTAACACTTTGCTCAACAGGATTTTCAGGTAGGATATGCAAAGACAAATCGCTGCATTCAGAACCAGAGAAAGTGATCAGTTTTCTCCCATACTGCACAACAACTTGGTTCGCACAATTAATTACCAAACGAAAATCAATACAACTCTTTAAACCTAAGAGAGCATACGGTAAATCGGTGTCAAGCACGAAAAACTCAGCCGATTTAACTATGTTACCAACTTTGAGGTTGAGATTGCAAGTTTTGTCAAGCTGTATTAGTCCTTTTGTTTGTCTCACGTTTACTACTTTATTTCTTCTGATAGGAACGTTTAGTTTATAAACAATTCCACTTGGAATTATATTCACTGTTGACCCCGTATCTATATTTAACATTAACTTTTTATTTAAACTTTTACTAGAGCTTTCATTTTTTCTCTTATTATGTACATACGTTTTGTTTACTATATATCCAGATACTATTAATTGCCCTTTTTCGGGTTGAGGCTTAGACGCTGTTTCAGACCTAGATGGTCTGTTGATACAAGAGAATCCCGAATGAAACGAGTTCATAATCCCTATTTGCTCGCAAAATTTACATGGGTCGGGGGGCAAATCTTGTACTGCATGCGTCGTTGGAGTCTTTGTTGATTTTGTGTTACCATAAAACTTTGGTTTAATTTTTACATTTTTGTTTTTACAACACTCGAAAGATTTGTGGCCTATTTGATTGCAACTATAGCAACGGATTTCAGGTTTCGGTTTATCCATCTTACTATTTGCATAGGGTACCCTATTAAATGGAGCTTTAGATTTATTTATGTCTTTACTAATTTGTTCGTAAATTCTCAATTTATTTTTAAATTCTACTAAATTTTGACAACCATACAAAATTGCTTTATTTTGCGCTGTGTCATTTATTCCCTTGATAACATACGTCATCAAAGCGCCCTCGTCAATGTTACTTTGAGCAGAGATTTGTTTGATAGTTAAAAAATATTCTTGTAGTGACTCGTTACCTTTCATTGTACGTTTTTGAAGGATTTCATGTATTTCCGCAGCATTATAATTCATTTGAAACTCTTCAATCAATAATTCTCTTAATTTGTCATACGAGTTGATTGAAGTTTCACTGCGAATGAGCAGTAATGCTTTTCCTCTGAGGCAACGTTTGGCGAACAAAAATCTGTGAAACGGAGATAGGCCAAATAATTCCGCAT